>CM029471.1:23084350-24419350 GCA_017140325.1 Eucalyptus leucophloia subsp. euroa
GTGGTTTAGGAAATATAGTAGCTAACTTGTGTGCAAATGATGTTATATATGCTGTGTAGAGCTTGGCTCAATGATATGATGTATATATTTTAATATACATGTAATTTTATAGTTGCTAGAAAATTAAAACAATGGTAGGAAATCATTATATGTTGAATTGCGATTTTGATTATAGTTGTAGCATGATTGTTGTTTATACGTTGGTTATTATCATGCTATGTTTTTGTGTTAATGAAAAATGTAGAAATTACATAAGGTCATGTAATTATTTTTCCTAGTGGGAGTTCGTAGGTTGGTAGAATTGAAAGGAGTTCTCACCTAGAACTTAAAATTTGCACAAATGACTAATTAATGATAATAGAACAATTGTACATAGAAGTTGATTGGGAATATTGTGAACTTTTGCTTTTGTGTCTTTTATTGAATTATCATTAATTTAGTTTGTCTTTGTTGCAAATTAAATATGTGTGTTACTCAGTATAGTGTGCTAATATTGATTCTGCGTTTATTATGTCAATGTGTTATAGCAATTGATTATGGCTTCGGCATCCAAGACCATTGTGGCTGACCTTAATAAGGGTGAGAAGCTAAACGGTGACAATTATGATATTTGGCATCGAAAGGTTTAGTACATCCTTGAGGAGCAAGAGGTTTTGAAAACCCTGAACCATACCATATATAAACCTGAGCATGGAACTTCAGCTCAACACGGGAGAGATCTGGGAAGCTTATCAAGCTTGGAAAAAGAAAAATATCTTTGCTCGCATCACGTTGCCGAGCTGTATGCAAAATAATCTCATGTGTGAATTTGAGAGTTATGACAAAACTCAAGTTATGTGGGTTGCCTTGAAAGATAAGTTTGGGGGTACATCTGCCACTAAGTCGAGGAAACTCACAATCAAGTTTGACACATTCCGAAAACGCTCAAATGTAACGATGTGGCAGCATCTTTGAGAAATGTCAAACATGATCCGTGAGCTGAAGTCGGCAGGTCACTCCCTTACTGATGAACAACAAGTTCAGGCTGTTATAAGGTCTCTTCCTGACAATTGGGAACATATGAAGATCAATATGACACATAATGAGAACATCATCCCTTTTGATGATATTGTGCGTCATTTAGAATTAAAGGATGAGCGCCTAGAGGCTGCAAGATCCTCTACCCATGCTTATGTTGTTGAATCGAGTTTACGCAAAGTTTCAGGCTTCAAGCGTAAATGGAATCTTTAGTTCAACAACAAAGGGAATAAGACTGATCAAGCACCCAAAAAAGGCTAAGACCTTCCGACACAATAAGCGTAGTGGGAAGAAGGACAAGGCCAAGATGAAGTGCCACAATTGTGGCAAGTCGGGTCACTTTGCTCGTGAATGCACCGAGCCGAAAAAAGGTACCCTATTACTCCATTACTTTAAGTAATGCTTTTGTTTCTAATACTTTGTAATGCTTGTTGAATCTCATTCAATGTGGATTGTAGACTCGAAGCAACCGAGACCATGTAGCTAGAGACCGAGAAGCATTTGTGGAGTATCGTCAGATACCGCCTGGAAAAATATGGATATATGTTGGGAATAACTCAAGAGTTAAAGTGAAGGGTATCGACACATGTAAATTAATCTTATGTTGTGATCAAAACCTGATCCTGCATGATGTCCTTTATGCTCCAGATATTCGACGAAACTTGGTCTCTGTAGTTATTCTTCTTAGTTTAGGTTATGTATTGAATTTCCATAATGATTGTGTTGACATTTTGTATGGAATAGTTTATTATGGTTCAGGTCATGTATCGAATGGTTTTATGGTGTTAGACATTGACTATGATCAGTACAATGTTAATGTTGATGGTTATTTTTCTTTAATTGCGTCTTCTAATAACGTTGAGATTGATGCAAGTACTTGGCATGCTAGATTAGGTCACATTGGATTGCAAAGAATGCAAAGATTAGCTAGAGAAGGCCTTTTAGGATCACTCACTAATGTTAGTCTATCTATGTGAACATTATCTAGCGGGAAAAGCAACTAGAAAACCATTCGATAAAGGGACTAGAGCTGAATTTCCATTGTATCTCACACAATCTGACTAATGTTAGTCAAATTTGACGTTTGTGGTCCTTTGAATGTAAGGGCGAGGCATGGAGCCTCATATTTCATCACTTTTATAGATGATTTCACACGTTTCGGTTATGTCTTTCGATCTCCCATAAGTTAGAAGCATTAGATTGCTTTAGACGATATATAGTGATGGTAGAGAATCAATTAAACAAAACAATAAAAGCATTGAGAACCGATCGTGGACATGAGTATCTATCAGAGTAATTCAAGGCTCTTTGTGATGAAAAAGGAATTGTACGACAATTGACTATTCCTGGTACTCCACAACAAAATGGGGTAGCTGAGAGAAGGAATAGAACCCTATTGGAAATGGTTAGGTCTATGATGGCGCAAGCAAATCTACCCATCTCTTATTGGGGAGATGCGTTATTGACTGTTGCCTATATACTTAACCGTGTGCCCTCAAAATTGGTCACTTTCACCCCTTATGAATTATGAACTGGTAAGAAACCAGACTTGAGTAGTCTACGTCCATGGGGATGTGCAGCTTATGTTCATGATTCTTCCCATAAACATCGCAAATTAGGTCCTAGAGGGAAGAAACGTATATTTATAAAATATTCGAACAATCCAAAGGGTATGTATTCATAGGTGAACAAGCTGATGAAAGTGTGACCGAAATGGAGTCATGAGATGTCACGTTCTTGGAGAACGATTTTCCTAGTAGAGGTGAGATTGATAAGGACTTCCAATTATATGAGATCGAAGATCCGATAACACACCCACTGATGTTGTAGAGGGAAATGAAGATTTACCTCAACACACAAGATCTAGTGGGAGTGTTGCATCGCCTGACGGACTGAATTCAAAAGAAAATCAATTGCGTAAAAGTAATTGTAAAAGTATTCCCTGTCGTCGTTTTGAGATTGAAGGAGAAGCATTTATGATTACTCAAAAAGACGATGCCGAGGCTAAGACTGTTCAAGAGGCTCTCTCATCCTTTAACGAGGAAAAATGGAGAAAAGCTTTGAAAGATGAGATTGAGTCAATGAGGGCAAATCATGTCCAGGGACTTGGTTGATCTACCACCCAATCGTAAGGCCATTGGAAACAGATGAGTCTTTAAGATTAAGCGAAGGGCGGATGGATCCATTGAAAAGTATAAGGCTCACCTTGATGCAAAAGGTTGGTTCTTTTGAGTAATAAGACTATTCCAATACTCGTGGAGAAAGAAACGTAATAAATGCAAAGAAGAGGCATCGTTCACCCGAAGAGCGAAGGGTTTGAACCAAGATTTCTAGATGGATGTGATAGGGTTATAGTACGTCCGACACATAATCTAAATGTGAAAATTTGTCCTCTAAAAAAGGAAATATGGAATGAATTGCTCGTAATTTATGAGATTTTGCTATTTCTTTCCTTTCTAAGGAAGATACTAATCTTAGGGAAAATGGAAACTCAACAAGAGAGTATAGACTATGAGGAAACATTTTCACCGGTTATAAGGTTTGCCTCAATACGCCTTATTCTAGCTATCGTTGCACATTTGGATCTTGATTTACATCAAATGGATGTAAAAATGGCATTTCTCAATGAAGAATTAGATGAAGAAATCTATATGAAACAACCAATAGGTTTCATAGCTAAAGGTCAAGAGAATAAAGTCTGCAAGTTTCATCGCTCAATATATGGCCTTAAGCAATCATCTAGACAATGGTATCTTCGTTTTCATCGAGCAATAATAACTTTTGGTTTTATGATGATCGAAGAAGATCACTGTGTATATGTCAAGCGATCCAAAGATAAATTTGTGATTTTATCACTTTATGTGGACGATATTCTATTGGCTGGAAATGACAAGATTTTGGTTATCACCATAAAAGAATGGTTATCCTCCAATTTTGAGATGAAGGAAATGGGAGAAGTTGCTTATATATTAGGAGTTAAGATTGAAAGAGATCGATCGATGAAACTCATTACTTTATCCCACGAGTCTTATATTATGAAGATTCTTGAGCGTTTCAATATGCAGCATTGTAATCCCATTGATACCCCCGTCATGCAAGATGAAGGCCTAAGTATTGAGATGTGTCCTAAGACTCTAGAAGAAATTAAAGTGATGGAAAATGTTCCTTATGCTAGTGTGGTCGGAAGTTTGATGTATGCTATGATGTGTACTCGACCTGACATATGTTATGCTGTGGGATTGGTGAGCCGATATCAATCAAATCTCGGTTAAGCACACCGGAAAGCAGTGAAGAGGATCTTGAGATACTTGAAGGGCACCATGGACTATCGACTTTGTTACCAAGGGAATGATTTATGCCTATTAGGTTATTCAGATGCCGATTGGGGTGAAGATCTGGATGAGCATAAATCGACTTATGGATATACATTCTTGCTCAATGGAGGTGCGATTTCTTGGAATAGCAAGAAACAGACATGCACGGCCTTGTCTACGATGGAGGCATAATTTATTGCATGTTTTGCCGCAATGTAAGAAGCATTATGGCTAAAACGTTTCTTGGAAAATTTAGCCACTGTTACTGAAGTTCTAAGACTAGTGACAGTTTATTGTGATAGTCAAGCAGCCATTGCCTATGTAAAGAATCCCAAGTATCATGGAAGGACAAAGCACATTGACATAAAGAATAACTTTATCAGAGATATAAACGCAGAAAGAAGTGATCCTGTAGTATATTTCAACCAATAGAATGGTTGCTGATCCATTTGTGAAGGCTATTCTAAGAGACATATTCTTGACCCATAGGATGTCACTAGGATTGCGTAGAATGTGATATCTGTTATTGTAGAGGATCATTGGTTTATGTATTTGTGGACGGATGTATTGTACTTGTTTGTTTATTAGTGATTTGATGTTTTATCAATAAGTACAAATCCACTATGAGACTAGCACAAACACACATATATTATTGAAAAGTATGTCGCAGGCAATGATTGGCTCACTCACATGAGCAATCGCCTCAAGTGTTGTAGTTAGCACATCGAGATGAGACGTTATGTACAAATAAATGCTGAAGAGCAAGTTTGGTACATAAAATATGTCGCCTTGATTAGAGTCAAGATAAGGTCTGTGATTTATTTATAATAAGACCAAACATGATAGTCCCATAATCATGTATGCCTATAAAATGTCGGATGCGAGTACTTAATTGGGCACTATAAAAAGCGAGTTGATCTAGCACTCGAGCTAAGCATGAGTACGTGAGAAGCACGTGACTATGTTTAGGCTAAGATCCATAAAGTGGATATAGTTAATAAATGAAATACGCTATTATAGAAAGAGAAATCCACTATAGCATGTAATTCATACTATATGTGAATTGTACAACCAATAAGAGAAGATGAGTAAAATTATCCATATTTACTCATCGTGTGAGCCCTTGAGGTAATTTGTATTTTACCTCAATTTTGTGCCTTATGTTACTTCTGACTATGTTCTCAAAGTGAAAGACCAATGTTGCTACTTTAGCATGTTACGGGCGGTCATGAATAGATATGGCCTATGAGACATGTTTAGGAAAGCAGTTGTTCTGAAATTGAGAGAGACATGAGTGCGAAGGAAGACTATTGTTGTTTTACATCTATCACATGTATTTATTGGTCGACCAATTATATCGTCCTATGTGGCTGCGGATATAATTGTAAATACATGGTGTTTTTTTTAGGATAGTCAAGTATAGCCTTTAAGGGATAGGTATACTTGGACCGATGTAACAAAATATGTCTCGGGACACCGTGAGACATCAATTGTTTATTTCTTTTCGGGGTTATAGCCATTATGTTATCCCTAACAGTGCATAATTTGAGCTCCAAAGTGCAGGTGTACTCACCGGTCGCGCGGCTTATTTGCCAGTATGAATTGTTTTGTAAAATTGATGAATGTTGAATGTCCTATATTCTTGATAGAGCGCTATCAAGCTCATCATGTCCGAGTAAGAGATGTTGTACTTTAGCTGGTACGTCCATGATGGGTTGCGAACGGAACGCACTGTTTCGTCTTGATGCGTTACGATGGAAAGACACTAATGGAGGGGTACGAAGGAGACGTATAAAAGCTCCCGAACACAACCGTTGGAATGGTTGGTAATTCATTCGCACTAAATTTTCTCTCCACTTCCATCAAAGAAGAAAAAGGAATTCCATTTCACTTTTGCAAGAACGATTGGCATTTACGCCATGAAAATTGGGTGTTTTCCATGTGATTGCATCCAGACTAACGTGAGGAAGTGTTGTTCGTGTTTCATCGGCAATTCAACGTTCGTTCCGAGGCTATTTGCTGTTTGCGCATCGGAATCAGGTAAGTCGTCTTCCGCCGACTCGAATTCCAACAACTATCATGCCCATTATATTTGCCACAGTTTCTTCCATCACTCCTATTACCACTACTAGTTCGAGTCTAGGACACAAGAGCTAAACTTCCTACCATAGATGTAGTATCCTGAGAAGACTCACGAGATACTTGAAGAACTCGAGCAAACGTATCTATGAGTGACGCAATATTCTCTCCTCCAAGAATCTAAGACCTAATAGTTTCATATTCAAAACCAAGGCCTCCTAAAAATCCAATTACAGCCAATTGTTCTCTTTGACGTTGCATTTGTTGAACATCAACTGAAATAGGAAGATCACCATTCAACTCCTCATACATTCTCTTAAAATCTGCAAAGTATTGCATAATAGAACACCCCTTCATTTCAGATCGATAAAACTCTTGTGATAACTCATAAATCCATGACAAGTTATTTTGGCAAGAATATAACACATTCAAATACTCCCATAGTTCTCGACTATATCAATATGAGTTACCAAGACAACTATATTACTCTCCATAGAAGTTAGCATTTGACCAAGAATACGTGCATCAATAGCATCCCAAGTTACATCATCTCTAAGCTTAAACTCGGTTAAATGTCTATGTTGATTCATGCATGTCAAAGTAAGCTTCACGATTTTCTTCAATTGGTGGAAGCTAGCATCACCTTCAAGCATCTTATCAGTAATTTGATTAGACAAAGAGGAAATCACCTTAGTCATCATAGCATTGTTCTTCTCAGGATCTACTTCAATTGTACTCTTTGAGGGATCGCCCATTTTCCAAATAATAATAAGAAAATTCTAACCTTAGCTTCCATCAAACAACTCAACCTTAATAATTTAATCCTTAATAATTTAATAACCCAATATTACCTCGCACGAAAAATCTCCACCACCCATATGAAGTAACAAGAGTTACCACAACTTGTAGATCATCAAATTTATATATATATATATATATATATATATATATATATATATATATATACCCAAGCAGTAGCTATTTTGCTTCATCACAAGTCTCGAATCAAATAATCAGCCAAAACATTGAGGTCTCTTTCTCAGCAACTTAAAATTCTAACCCACAAAAAGCATCTTCTCCCATGAAAACACCTCAAAACCCAAGCTTGGTGTGGTGTCAGTCCCTGCTCTTCACGTTGTCCTTGATGGTCTTGTCGATCCTCTATGAATCCAGTGAGTCAGTGACCAATAAAGCAACGACCCATCAAGCCGTGCGAGCGGTGCAAGCCACGTGAGCCACGCGAACAGCACAGAGGAGCCGTGCGAGTCGCGTGAGCAACGCAAGCGAGCCGCACGAGGGAGCAGCACAACAAAAGCGAGAGCAAGGTGTTGCACGAGGAAGCGAGACAAATAGTGGGGACGCTTCGATGATGACAAGCCGCAATGGCAACAACCAACTATTCCAGCGAGTAGCTGCTCCGTCGTTTAGGATTAAGCCCTAGACTCTGATACCATGTGAGGAAAAACTAATTTTGTATTATTCAATAAAGTTTAATACACACACATATATATATCAAAATAAACATTAAAAGTGGTAAAGACCCGTTTACTCTTCATACTTCTAACAGGGACAATAGTTGACTTACCTTGTCTCTCATAAAAAAATGATACAAAGTCATCATCTGCAAGATGGCCAATGCACCACTGAATCCATATGACATCGTATCGTCCTACATCAGGTGTGAATTCCTAAAACCTAAGCAAACGAAGTTCAACATGAAACAAGTACATCACTTACATACTAGTTGTACAAGTGAAGGTATACCAATCCTATGGGACAAAAACATTTCTAGAAGACATTATATACATGCATTTGCAAATCTGCAAGCAAATAGGCACCCTGTGAATCGAATTTAAGGCGAGTAGTCAATTATCCCAGTTTAAACTCCTTGAAAGGTCAATAGTTTCACATATATGAAACCGATAACCCAGATAAGTTTTTTTTTTTTCCTTTGAATAAATAATTAAATAAAATATTTTGTATTTGTGTAAGAAAAACTAAGGGGGTACCACATCAATGCAAAATCATAATGGCTGCTGTTGTGTTGATGCTAACTCTGGTCTGTAGCTATTCCCTGATATTATAATCAGTATAGCATTTAATATAGTCCTAAAATTCTAAAGACATTATTATGGAGTCATACATATTGGTAGTTTAAAATGTGAGGACCAATTAGGTGCATTTTGTTGGGCCAAATTGAAATTAGCGGCCTTGTTCTCGATAGCTGAACCGCTTTCAGGAACCAAACTTTCACGGGCAGCTTCTAGGAAGTGCGATACAGGCTCAAGGAGATCAACCTACATCCCGAACGAAAAGAAAGGAGAAACAATATTTGAAGAGCTGACACTTCTCTCAATCAACAAGTTTCAATTTGGCCCAACAAAACATCAAATGTTGTGGTGAAAACTAAAAACAAGGTTTCGCAATGAATATAATCAGTACTGAGCAGCAGAAAGCGAGCTTCTGTTTTGGCACCCAGAGAACAGTCATTAAAAATCAAGTTATGCAGGTATAGAAGTACAGTTGACGTCAATCTACAAGAAAGAACAAGATAGATTTTGTCCTAGATATGAAACAAAAATGGACATTGATGTGTCAGGATTGCAGGTTGAAGTAATGAAAGACTAGGAGGTCAAAGAAAAAGACAACAACCTCATATGGCCTTCCTATTCATTAACTCACGTTTGATGGGCCATATCATAAATGAGTGGACTAATATTTTACAAATAAGTTTAAATGGGTCCAAGAAATAAATGGCCAACTATTAATGGGTCAAAATGGGTTAGGAACAAATCCATTTGAGACCTCTTTTATTTTCATTTGACATTCATTTGAAACCCATTAGACTGGCCTAACTCTTTGTTTCTAATCCTTTCTGACAAAAAAAAAAAAAAAGACTGGCCTTCCTCTCCCTCGTCTACGTCTTCCTCTACGTCACCTCTTTCATTGGCTTCCCCTACCTCGGCCGCTTCCGGGTGCCCACCGTGTTCATCCCTAGGAACCGAGTATTGCCCCTTTGCATCCTCTTCGCCGTCGCAGGCCTCTTCCTCTCCATCGCCTGCAATTTGAGAGCATCTATGTGGGCGACAAGGAGAGCATCACCACCGCCGCTCCATACTTGTTCCTCCTTGCAAGCCAGGTCATGGAGGTCATGGCATTCTTGGGGCGGTTCTCGCCGCCGCCGATTGTAAAGAGGAGGAAGAAAATTTTATTTGATTTCTTAAGCTCTAGGTCACAATGCTTTGCACGCGGCACATGCAACAATTGTAATTTTCCTTTTGTTCTTGCCTCCACACAACCGAACTAAACTCCAAAATGCTCATTCCACAGCATCAGACCTCCAGACTCCCCTCCCAGATTCTTCAGCTTCTGCTAGAATTCACTCACGATCCACTTATGTCTCCGTCCTCACTAAAACAGTAACAAATAATCTCCCTTCTATTCCATCGCGAGTACGGTCCTCGATTCCGTGATCGTCTGCACTTGCCAATGTCAGTATCGGTAAGAGAGAGAGAGAGAGAGATGTCGAGCTCTATTGTCCTTTCGAACCGAATTTCCCACAAGAAACTCCCTTTTAGCGTCACCTCTCATCTACTTCCCAAACCAAACCGACCCTCCAGCTCCAAATTTCTCCGTGCCCCACAAGTTTCGTTGAAAATTTCCCAACTTCTTGGGAAAGTTCTTGTTCGGGCTTCTGTTAGGGATGTAGACATGTCAGAGACCTCTCTTCGAGCTTGCCTTGGATTGGGGAGGACTAGGTAGGGTCTGAAATTGGAGAGCAAAAGTTTATGTCGCGGGTGTACTTTTCTGTGATTCCGGGAATTTATATGTGAAAGGATTTTATTTGATTTTTGAATTTTGAAATATGTTTAGCTGATGGGAAATTTATGTAGGTTGAGCAGATTTGTGGGAGGACAAAAATAAAAGTCAACTGATCAGGAATGCGAGGGCATCATACGTCACTTGAACAAGGTCCATCCACCCACGCATGTGTTCTTGTTTGTCAATGCAATACGCACCCATATTGCTCATATGCCACACAAAATCTTAGCCTGAGACTTAATTCAAGCACCCGAGTTGTCTCATTGACTCAACAAGCCGGTCCATGGAATCGCTCACTCCTCGGAGGTAATATTTTAAAGAGAAAATTTACTAAGAATTGAGTCCTGGTCTAGTTGGGTCAGGTATAAGCATAGGTCACTATATTTGTATTACATGTAAAAATGGGTTAAATTGGTCAATTTAGGTCGGGCCGTTTTCAACTAAATCTGCCCATTGATGGGCCTAATATTTACTACTCACCTAAATATATATTTGCTATTATCTCTTCAAATTAATAAAAATGCATTTTTTTTTTTGCAGTAGTTATTTGTTTTGGGATTAGGGAACTCTTTTTATCATTTATTCTCGGGCATCGCACGGTTCACGTCTGGGGAATAATTTAATTCTTGTAGGTTGATATTGCACGGAAAAGTTTTCTAATTCAGGCACATCTTGTTATCATACATGGTTCCAACAATTTTCAGAAAGGCCTTTTTTAAATCAGAAGAGCATAAAGTAATAGCAAAGGACTCACCTGGAATAGAGTTGTGGGAAGATAGTGACTTGGTCAATTATTTTTATTTAATTGACTTGGTCAATTGAAACGTGGCAAGACTAGGCTTTCTTTTTTTCTTTTTTATTTCCGTGCTCTTCCCTAAACATTGCCTCTGATGATGACACGTGATATTCTACGTGCCAAGAAACCCTCATTTTTCTTGCAAAGATTGGCTTTCTTACGTTTTCCAACTAGAAAAAAAGTGACACCCAAGTGCTTAGTTGAATACTTACTAAAAAAATGTAGTTGAATGATTGCCTTTTTAAATCCAGGCTTATCCTTTAGTTTTTAGTTTTGTTTTTTGGTTGTTGGTTTTCCCCCTTTCGTACATCCCATTATGTCATTAACAAATTGAAGGAAGTTTTTAGGAAATAAATCTGCTTTTTTTAGAAACACTATAACTGAAGGACCCGGTTCATTATTATTATGAAAAGCAAAATATGCTTCACATTGAAGAAATTATTAAAAAAGAAAAAGAAAAAAGAAAGCCATGCCAAGCATGGGTAAGAGCAATGGTTTACCTAATAATTCATAGAGGAATCCATTAATCGCTTTGTAGATAACTCTTCCCATTGCTTAGATACCACATTAATTAACAAAAACCAAGAAGTTAATGGCCTATATGTCATGTTACGTATATTATATTAAGTGAATTTTATTACTCATTTGACTTTTTAATAACTCTTAATCCTTTTTTTAATTAAATATACGATATATAAAAATTTACAAACTAAAATTTCATATAATTAAAGATTATTTAACAAATGATCTCACAGAGCTCAAACATCGACATGGTCAAATGTTCCATTGATTACAAAGTATCAACTTGTTATTGTGGTGGATACATCGAAAATCGACTGTTCTTCCTTTTCTTTTAAGATGAAAACGGAGGAATACTTTGCTCATGCCGGAAAAAGTTGTCAGGATCCACTGTGGTCTTCACATGCACCAACCTGTCGAAATTGTCCTTGAAGTATTTCTTTCCCCAAACGCTGGCTTGCTTATAACTC
Source organism: Eucalyptus leucophloia subsp. euroa (assembly GCA_017140325.1). Taxonomy (NCBI): domain Eukaryota; kingdom Viridiplantae; phylum Streptophyta; class Magnoliopsida; order Myrtales; family Myrtaceae; genus Eucalyptus; species Eucalyptus leucophloia. The sequence goes on from CM029471.1 coordinate 23,096,368, forward strand.
GTGTAGCCTATCACATTGTTCATTCCTATGTCGAGATCCCTGTAGTTGATGTAGGCCTCTCGAGGCGATTTCGACACATACTGCGCCATATAACTGTAGAAGCTTCGTATCCAACTCACATGCTTTGGCGCAACCTCGTTGCCTCCAGTGGTCCAGACCGTTATGTGCTGGATCGAGTACAAAACCCCAGCTCTGTGAGGGAAGGGAATGGCAGATTCAGAAATTTCTGCCATTTTCCCGCCATAGGGGTTCCATTCCATTATAGGCACCCCTTGATCTTCCTCAAAGAACCTCTCCCACATGCCCTCTAAGCCAGTCTCAGGGATTGGCTCCTTCACATAATCCGATTTGTTCTTGAAGAACGTTTTGGTGTTGGAGCTCCTGTTGAGCAAGACTTCCGAGGGTGTTCCGCTCGGAAATTCGGCGAAGTAGAGGACGGACTCAATCCAGCTCATCTCGGTGCAGTCCTGTCTCGTGACGTTGAGCTCCGGGAAGCGGCTTCTTGTCACCTCGAGGAGCGAGTCGACCCCAGCAAGGTAAAGGGTTTTGAAAATGGCTTGCATCGTCCTCGTCCCGTTGGGGCCGGAGTTGTAGCTCTGCAAGATCAGCCGCATGAATAGGTCGTTGGGGAGCTTGCTCGCGACAAGTTGCCACTGGTGTACGAGCTTCGTGGCATTTTGCTCCAACGTCCTCAGGATCGTGAACACGGTCACGGTTGACGGCACCGGGACTAGCTTGACTTTCCAGGACACTACTACACCGAAGCTGCCGCCTCCTCCACCTCGAATCGCCCAGAAGAGATCTTCCCCCATTGATTCTCTATCTAGGAGCCGACCCTGAGCGTCGACCAACTGCACATCGATTACATTATCGGCAGCAAGGCCATATTTCCGCAGCAGCGTGCCGTAGCCTCCACCGCTGAAGTGTCCGCCAACACCAACCGTGGGGCAAATGCCGGCTGGGAAGCCTAGGGTGTTGCTCTTCTCAGCGATCCTATAGTAAAGCTCGCCGACTGTCGCACCCGACTGGACCCACGCAGTTTTGTCCTCCGCATCCACAGAGATTGATCGAAAATTTGCCATGTCAACAATGACAAACGAGACTTCGGACAAATACGAAAGGCCTTCATAGTCATGACCGCCACTTCGGGTCCTCATTTGGAGTTTGTACTGTCGGGAGCAGATGATGGTGGCTTGGACATGAGAAATGTTGAGCGGTGTCACGATGAATAAGGGTTTCGGAGCAGAAGGAGTCAAGAAGCGCAGGTTCTGTATGGTAATGTCCAAGACAGAAGAGTACGAAGAGTTGATTGGAGTATAAACGAGTTTAGAGATTGCAGATGCGTTTTTGGAGTGAAGAGAGAGGCATTGGAGGAAATTTTCAGGAGTGTTGATATCAAAAGCAACCAAAGGAGCTGCAAAGAGAAGGAGAAATGCCAAGTGATGGCGCAAAGTGAAGTTTGCCATCTTCATTTTGTTATTTTGATCTCTTGAGCTTGCATTGCCAACTCTATTAAGCGTGCCTTATTTATAGTGCATGCGAAAGGACACACGGTGAAACGTCGATGGTCGAATTCCACACTTCGCTTCCAATCGGTGATAATCGACATGGACGAAATTAGCTGAGTTTTCTTCTGCATGATGACGTGCACGAAAGTTGGCACGATATTAGGGTTTCACTTTCTCATGTTCCCGGCCATTGAAGACTTTGAATTCCATAGACAATGTGGCACATTGTTTTTAAAGATTATATTTGTGGTCGGGGGAGAATGATTACGACCTTTTTCAGACAATTATGCACGGAGTTATCTGCAACAGAAATATTACCAAAGGAAACGTCAAAACTTGGCTCTATCGAACTGTCTTAGAATTGATATTATACATAGCAACTCCTATCTGTAATCGATGTAGACTTCTCTCTTCTTGGCCAAAGTGAGCATCCGCCTTGGAACAAAATCTTTCCAAGTTATTTCTGTGAATTTATTATTCGATAGATTGTTTTTGGTGAATCACGTTATCCAAGGATACGTATTACATGTGCATCCTATTCTCTCTCTTTTTTTACTCAATTTTTTTTAATACAATATGGACAAGTGTCGGAGCTAGACGAAATATCTTGAAAAGTGTTAATTTTTAGAATCAGATAATGACAAAAATGTCTACCATGATTTGACCTTAATTAGGGGTACGTGGTATATACTTGTATGAATGATTACTTTTAGAAAACTACATATGGAAAAAAACATCACAGAAAGACCCTATGAAACATATCAATTGCATATTAAAACCCCCCTCAATTCAAAGAATGCCTAAGAATTGAAACACTGGATCTCAATGGTGCATGTCACATACTAGGTAGTCCTTTGATGAAAATGTTCTCCAGCTAATCCACCATAGACACATAGCGAACATGTAGATTGCCATAAGCAACTAGCTCTCGAGCAACGTAAATATTCAACTTGATGTGCTTGGTGTGAGCATGAAACATAGGGTTGAGAGCAAGGTAGGTCATGGGTTGTCACGACATACGGCGAAAGGAAAAAATAAAGAATGACCCCTAACTCACGAAGTAAATGGTAAATCCAAATTGTCTCAACAACATAGTGAGCTATGTCGCAATACTCAGCCTTTAAATTATAAAGGGCCACGCTAGGTTGCTTCTTGGTACCTAGCTTCTTGGCACTTCATGGAACAAGATTGGCATTGAGAAAGACACAAAAACCCAAGGTGGATTATCGAGTATCAGAGCACTTAGCCTAGTCCTCGTTCACATAAGCAGTCAATGAAGTGGGAGAACGTTGATCACTAAGAAGCAAACCATGGGTGGATACACCAGCTACATACCTGTATTAAGGGTGTTAGCAGTTCCAGTCGGGTTTCCACGATATCTGAATTGAACCGAATTATATGGAAGTGCATGTATCATGATTGGTTTGGTTTTTAAGTTCGCCCCATGAAGTCCACTTTGTGTAACTCCATTACTCTCTCCTCCCATCCTTTGCCCATTCTTTGGAACCAAAGAAGAAAAATTGAATCTTTTCAAACTGACCTCCTTCCTCTGCTTTTTCTTCACAAAAGACAATGAGTGGTCCTCTGTTCATGCTCTAGTTGAGATGATGAGCTTTATTGCCGGTGACCTCGCAACCTCACGGCCCATCTAATCTCAACGACCAAAAATGAACGCCTAGATCCACTTGATTGTGCCTATATCTGTCTCCTCTTCCCCTCTTGACCTTGGATTGGGACTAATTCGACCCATCAAATAGGATCAACCCAAATTCAAAGGTGAGTCAAGCCCTAGTTCTAGGGCTTGGTCGAGCACCACTAGAGTGAGCATCAAATCTCAGCTTGTTGTCGTCGCCTATTGTCCTTGTCTATGAGGGAAGGCTCTAGTCATGCTAAGCCTAGTGGGTGCAAGTAGATAGAGAGACGCATTTAAGGTTACTCCAAATAGAGACGAGCAAGGGGAGACACAGCGGGGCAACAACGTTGTGCGAGGGTTGGAGCAATGGCGGTGAGACAAAGAGGGAGATGGAAATGTGATCAAGAGGCTAACGAGGATGAAGTCAAGAGTTGTGTTCTTGGCGATGGAGGTGCAGATGACAACAGGGAAGGAGATACCCAGAGAAAACTTATAGCACTGATAGAGGATTCACAATTTCTAGAATAAGAAAATGTATGTTTTGATGGGTTTGGTTCGGTTATTTTTTGCACCCCTAACTAGAAGATGAGGTAATTAGTGTTGACTTGTGAATTGACTAACCAAGATCACAGTAAAACTAATATCGGGCTTAGTCATAAATACATACTACAATGCACCAACCATTTGTTGATACAACATAAAAAAAAAAAAAAAGTAGGAAGCTCACCAAAGTTAGCTGATAATAAATTCTTCAAAACCAAGGGTGTAAACATGAGGCTCAACCTTAACAAGGTCGAATTTGCATAAAAACCTATCAACATACTTGGCCTAAGGTTGAAGAAAAAAAAAGTACCATTAGAGCAGTGATTAGCCTCAACAAGGAAATAATGTAGTGGTCCCAAATCCTTCATAACAAATTCGTATGAGAGCCAAGTTATCAAGGACCATAATAAATTAGGAGCTTAAGAGTAACAAGTATATCATCAACATACAATAAAATGTATAGAGCACCCTAAGAGGAAGCATATACAAATAGCAAATGATCAACCTTACTTGTAGTGAAGGCCAAAGATAATAAAAAGCTACTGAAGTGATGAAACCATGCACACGGAGCCTATTTTAAGCCACAAATGGCTTTTCATAGACAACACACTTGATTAGGGAACTTAGGATGAGAGAAATGGAAAGGTTAGCACAATAAACTTCCTGACAAAGGATGTTGTGTAAGAAATGATTTTTAATAAAAAAAAAAAATTGGCATAAGACCCATCCTGAAGAAATCACAATAGAGAGAACAAACTAAATTGTAGTGGGTTTAATGACCAAACTAAATGTCTCCCCATAGTCTAGTCTAGCTTGCTACTTAAATCCCTATGCAACAAGGCAATATTTGAAGTGTTTGATAAGTTCATCGGATTTTTCCTTGACCTTAAAAACCTATTTACAATCAATTAATTTCTTAGAATGATAAGGTGGTACAAGATTCCAAGTGAGGCTAGTGACCAAGGTGATAAATTCATCTGCCATGATTGCTTGTCAACATTGATCAGGAATGGCCTTAGAATAACAAGTCGGTGTCTCTTCATGGAAAGAGAGAGGTTAAAAATTTATTGGGTTTAGAATTCTAAATTTGGCGCGGTTTGCATAAGATGAGTGGAGAGCTAAAATGGAAATGCACGAGTTGGACAAAGACAAAGAGAAGATTTTTCGGTGTCTGTTGAGGGAGGAATCAGTTTAGAGAGGAGACAGGATGGAATAAAGGAAATCAGCCTAAGGAGAGGGCAGTTGAGGGGAAAAAGAAACAAAAGTAGGCTGGATGGGCTGAGAGGAGGAAAAAGGTAGGGTAGGATGTTGGGTAGGATATTGGGCTAAAGAAAATGAAAGAGACAACAAGATGGTTAAGCTGGATGACACGAGAGAGGGCAAGAGGGAGGAAGAAGGACGAATGGGCTTCTTGGAAGAAATAAAAAGATAAGGGTTTGACTTATATTGACACCTAAATTTTAGCGATCCGGTCATTTATTTATTGCATAGAAAATTAGGGATTAATTTTATCCCTGAAAAAATATTAATTGCATAGCATATAGATTTAGGTGCATTTATTTTTAGTTTGCATGTTTTGCATTTATTTTTTTGGACCAGTGATGGATGGGTTCGAATTGGTGGTTTGAGCTTCAACTTGGTAGGCCGGATTAAGCCCACGAAGCGAGTAAGTTGGCCAAAGCCCGTTTTTTAATGATTGAAAATTATCTCGTGAAAAATAGAAATTTTGAAATTTTTTTGGGATATGAATTTTTTTTTTTTTTTGCGATAGGGCATATGTGACAGGAAGATATTGCGATTTATCTTTACAAGATTTGGACTTAGAGAAAAATTCTATCACAATCTTGAATAAAATTGGTGAAGGAATATTGCGTTCGAAAAAATCCTCATGGATGTTGATCTAAAACTCTAGTCCACTCACCTCTAAATATGTTGCTACACCACAGAAAAAAGGAGGCCACACATCGAATACACAGCCACATTACGGGGCCAAACATTGATACATACGGCCATTGAGAGAAAAAACGTGAGGGGGGTTCTCTTTTATCACTTTGTAGAGGGGGCACACGGTCGAGATACACGGCCATAAGAAAGCGAGAGGAGAAAATAAAGGGGGAGTCTGCTATTAGAGTTATTGGGTTGCATCTCACATTGCTGGCCTGGGCGCCTTCATCAACGTTCTTGATTGGCGTGCCTTCAATTTGCAAGAGACAATCTAGAGAGAGAAATAGGGCAACCAAAAGCACAAAAAAAAAAAAAAAGACTTTGAAGCGGTGTTCCTTGTCTGGATTGGTACAAGGCGAGAGAGAGATAGCGGAAGCTTTCACAAAGAGAGAAAAGTGGGGGCCTTCACAATTTGGGAATGCACGGCCACAGCACAGCACACACCGGAGAGACGGCTTCAACTAGAGAGAAAGAGACGGACAATTTTACAAGGAGAGAAAGAAGCACGCTCGTCCAAGCCAAGAACGCTGGGTTTTTTTTTTCTTACGTCTGCAGCACGTCCTCCTGCCAATTACCTCCGCGAAGCGCTCACTGTTCCCTTCAGCGATCCAGGTTCCAGCTGTGCCGAGCTCCTCCCCATGCCGCTTCCGTCTCCCGATTGAGCCGTGATCTTCTGTAGCCTCGTTCAACGCTGCACCCACGAGAAGCTATAGCCCCGTGTGATCCAGTGACGACGAGCCTCATCGTCAAGTAGCAACAAGTGTTGTCTCCCGCAAAAGTTGCTCCCCCACGTCAATCTAATGACACAACTCAAGAATAATTCGCATGAGTCCACTTAGCTTTTTGCAGGTTTCTTTCGGGGGCAAATTTATTTGTCCTCTTGTTGCTGCGCCCAGTCCAGTACGAGAAGTGTTGAACATCTCCAGCTTTTGGCCGCAGCCGGAGAATTTGCCGAGCACCACCCACGGGCACCTCGGCAACCCACCATCACAGCTACTGTCTCTAGCCACGTCGAGCCTCCATCGTTGGTCCATTCTACCAAGCAGATTTTGGAAAAAAATTCAAATTTAGGTAGATTTATTAGGTAGATTTATTTTATCTTGTTTTGATTTTTTATATTTTGTCTCTTATTTAAAATTTTTCTCGATCATGGTTGAAATTCCCAATGAACCGCTACGATTCGCAACCACATACAAATTTTTATTCCATCTATAAGGCTTTTAGATGGAATAATTAATCACGCGAAAATAAAATTGATATCTTGATCTTTAAGGCTTAAGATCAATTTATCGATTTTATTTGCGAAATAATCAAGTTCGGATTTCAATTCGAATGATGGATAGCATTTTTGATAACCATGGATGATTTAATGTTTATCTCTTAATTGTTTTGTTTATCTAGAAAATAAAAAAAAAATTGCGTTTGCATCCCATGTAGGTTAGAATTGATTGCATGACAGGTTAGTTAGATTTTTTTAAAAGATGCATCTAACATTTCATTTTAGTTAGGTTTTTATTTTTTAGTGATTTAATTACGAATTTTCATAAAAATACAAAAAAAAAAAAGTCATGCCCATGTCATCTAGAATTAGGTTCATGAAATGCCCGTCATCTAGTGATTGTTGTTAGATTCATTTAGTTAGAAATTGCTCGTCATTAGAATTAGGTCATTTGGTTAATTTAGATTTCATATTTAATTGTTGCATTTCTTTAATTTCGAATTTCATGAAGAAGGAAAAAAAAATAGAGTTAAGGCATTCTTTGCATGTCATTGCATACTAGAGTAGCATGTTTAATTTTATTTTATTTTCTACTTAGTTATAGTTTGAGATAATTTTCTTTAGGATAGCTGCCTGCTTATTTATGTCATATAGGTTAAGTCATATTGTCATGTCATATCATTTCATGTTAAATTAGTAGCATGCATTGCATGATTTTCATTAAATGAGCGAAAACAAAATTTCGTATTAATTAGAAATCATATCTAGGACCGTCAACGTGAATTATGATCTAATATTGCAGATGTTTTCGTTGCTATGAGGTAAGTCATGCATTTTATTTATTTGCTTTCTTGAGTGTTAAATCGGTGGTTTTCACACTCGTATAATCACCTCACATGTTAGAGAAGTGAATTAAAATCAATTCAAGCTGCTTGCCATATATTTTTCAAAAATAAAAGAGAAATGTACCGAAAGGACGTTAGAGAAATCTAACGTAACCAAGTTCTCGTACCCAAAGTCTCTGGTTCGTAGAAGTAAAATAATTCTCCCCTTATTTTACGTAGGTGTTTAATCAACCTATCGTAAACCGATTAGTGGCGACTCCCTTTTGCATGTTAAATATTTGAATTTAAGTCACGAATTGGTATGGGCTTCCAAGTTAAGTTAGGCTTAGTAATCCATTAGCCTAATTTTAGGTGGTGCACCGGAAATTTTGGTTACAACAACTTGTAATGATGGGTGACGGGACTAGGAGCCAAAGGATTTTATCAAAAGGTAAAATTCTCTACATTAAATGGAGCCTAATGACTATTAACGCCTAAATTTTAATTAATTTTTTTAATTAGACCTTATTTTTTATTTTTCCTTTTTTGGATAATAAATAATAGATAATAAAAAAAACAACAACAACGAAAAAATAACAATAAAAACAAACAAAAAGAACAAAAAACAAAAGAGGCAGCCTATTAGGGTTGGGCCTTCGCTCCCAGCCCCCTCTATTCTTCTTCCTTTCGTGAGCCCCCGGGGCTTGACGTTTTTCCCCCAAAGCCCGGCCCTACTTCTTGGTCTTGTTCCTCCGTTGTCTTCTTCCCCGATTGGATGAGTAGCACACACCGAGACCGGACGCACGCGATGCCGAAAAGGAGGAGAGGACGGCTACATATAACACCGCAGTAGAAGGGACGCACCTTCAATGCGAGGCGGCCTAGCTAGAGCTACCTCAATGACGGGACACCGCCCGGGCCGACAAAGGCTGTTCGGTGTGCGAAGGACCGACGGTCGGACCTCCATCAATCGGCCTTCCCCACCTATAAATAGGGCATCGAGGGAAGGCCAAACCACGACCAAGCAAGGATCCAAGGTAACCGACTCTGATCACTTCCTTCGGGAGACATCGGAGGAGGTTCGAGAGCCGGCCAAACCTTAGATCCAGATTTGGTCGAGGGAAGGTCTAGGTCGAAGAGAAAGGTTTGGGTCTAAGCGAGCAGGCTAGAAAGAGGAGGAAGACTAAAGGAGCTTATGGGTGGAGCCAAGATCTGAGGTCCAAATTTGAAGTTTCGAGGACAAGGGTCAGCAGAGGGGCCAGATCTCTCTGGATCAAGTATGGGAGTCACCGTCACCCATCGCATCACCAAATTGGTCGCCGTTGCCATTCGGCCACCAACGTCACCTACTGCTGACCCCTCTAACACCGTTGTTGTCGCCCAGTCGCTACCGTCGACACCTTCTGATGGATTTATGAGATGGGCTTAAGGCCCACGCTCAAGTTGGGCCCAAAAGGGCTCGGCCCACGGGAATAAGGCCCGTGGAGGGGGAGATGTATAAAAGGGAGGAGAGAGAGAGAGAACAAAACGTTTTGGCAATTCAACGTACGTCTTCTCCCGCGCGTTCTCTCTTCCTCCAAAAGGAACAGTAAGTTCAAGGCACTGTTTTCTCCCCTTCAAGTCATCATCGGATCGAACGGGGCCAGAATTTCTTCCTCTTCTTCGGCATTGGTGTTTAATTTGTGGCTAACAAGGTACGCTCGAATCCGTGGTGTGCTTTACGATCGGTGATGCGTTTTTTCCCGGGCTTCGTCTTCCGCATTGATTTAGGGGTTCGATTCGGTGTCGAATCCGGTTTTCGGGGATCCGTTATTCCCAACATTGGTATCAGAGCACTAGTTCACGTTTTCCCGATCAATTCTGATGTTTTTGATTGATTTTTCGCGAAATCACTTCGGCCGTACGGAACCGGGCGAAAATCCCGACACCCGAACGCTTTTCCGCCCTTTTTCTGAGTTTTCGTAAGTCGAAATCAAATTCTGAAGGCACTGGGTGAAAGGCGACGTCGAGACGAGGCCGGCGACATGTCGCACGCCGCCGTACGACGCCGCACGCGCCCACACGCGCGGCCAGAAGCCGCTGCGCGTGGGCGCGACGCGCTGGAAGCGGCCGCCGCGGCCCAGCGTGCGCCACACGCGCCGGTGGCGAACCGGCACGTGCGCGCCGACGGCCGGCGAACCGGCAAGCGCCGGTCCGCGGACCGACCGCGTGCGACGTCATCCGATGACGTCATCATGACGTCACCAACGGTCGATAACCGTCGGGGATGACGTCGGCGACGACGACGGATCGGCGACCCGACCGACGGCGACCGACCCGACCCGATCAGCCTGGTGCATGCCACGCACGTGCGGGCCGACGTCCGCGTGACGTCGGCACGCTCACGTGCGAGGCACGTGGCCGGGCGACGTCACGCAGACGTCGGCCAACGCACGCGCGCGGCACGTGCGGTCGGTTCGTCCGACCGGCCCGACCGATCCGACCGGTCCGACCCACGCGCCCGTTGACCCAACCAGTTGACCGTTGACCGACCGTTGACCAGTTGACCGTTGACCGACCGTTGACCGTTGACTTTGACCGTTGACCGAAAAAAAAAAAAAAAAAAAAAAAAAAAAAAAGGAATTTGTTTTCTTTTTCAGTCATGCCTATATGGGTTATAAGTAATCCATTTTTAATTCTGCATTTGTTGCATGAATTTTGGAAAATTATGTATTTTCCCTTATATTAATTATGGATTATAAGTGATCCATTTTTAATTCCGCATTTGTTGCGTAAACTATGATGCGTTATGCAAGGATACCCGCAATCCCGAGTACGGAGGGAAATGCAAGACTTAAGAGGCTGATGAAAGAGTTAGCTGATTATCGGTGGCATGACGGTGATTTAGTATCACATGTGATTAAGGTCAATCGATGATACGGAAATCATCTCGGAATGGTATCTTATGCCGGATTTTAGAAGGTGCCGGCTTTGATGAACACTCTTCCACCCGAATGGCAAGCAGTGTTGGATCAACTATGGGAGGTCAACGTGGTCCCGGGTTATAGAAGGCTGGTGGAAGCTTTTGTAAGAGAGTACTATAGGATTGAGTTGGCCAAAACTTCAACCCTTAGACAGAGCGCCACATGGCGCCGAGTGAATGCGCCTTGGAGGCGACATGAAAGCTCTCCAAAAGTTTTTTCATGGTTGGCAAATGTGCCTTCAAATTTCTCAGATATTATGGCTGATAGATTAGAAGGGACATTCCCTATTTATTTCTTTGATTAATTTTGTAATGTTTACTACACGATTGTTGTTGATGTAACAACCGATATGTTAGTCGTATCATGTGAAAGCATTGTTATTTTATTGGATATTAGATTTTATTTGCTTTCTGTTATTGCTGGTTGCTATGGGTAATTAGCTGTAGGTAGTAATAGAAGTTTTTGTAACTTCATAGAATTTATTTGCATAAGATAATTATATTAATAATAATTTTAAGTTAGGATTTTTGGAGGATGATTGGAAACATAGTGACCTTTTGATTCTCAAGCCTTACTTGAAATTATTTATTAATATGATGGGTCTATGCAAATAGGGATGCATAAATTGATAGGCATTAATTATTCGTGCATGTATGTCGATGTGTTCGAACGATGGTTCAAAGCAACTAAGAATGTAATTGCTGATATGAACGGCAATAATTATGAAATATTGAATATGAAGATTCAATATGTGCTGAAAAAGCAAGAAGCACTAGAAGCTCTTGACCATGTTATGGAAGAAGGATGCCATGCGCCACCTTGAGCTAGTAGATGACCGCCTAACGGTATTTGAGCCGAAAATAGACATTTGCTATGCTGGTTCTAGCTCAGAAAGGGCTTTGTGCTCTAAGCGCAAATGTATTGATTCGTTCAATATGTGGGAATGCAAAGGATCAAGTCCTTATTGCAAGAAATCAAGAGTTAACCAACACAAGAGAGGAAAACGTCCTCAAGGGAAGAAAATGTCAAGGGTGAGATGTTACAATTGTGACAAGAAATGTCACTATGCTCGCGACTGTCGTGAGCCAAAGAAGCTATACACCTCTTGTACATTTGAGAACTTTGCTTATGTGTCTAGTTCTGAAATATTGGCTGAATCCAATCCTATGTGAACTGTAGATTCATGAGTGATAGACCATGTAGCGAAGGATAGAGAATCCTTCGTGGAATTCCGACGAGTACCAACTGGAACTGAGTGGATCCATATGGGAAACAACTCTAGAGCTGATGTAAAGGAATTGGCACCGGCCAATTGAACATGAGTGATGGACGCACCTTTGATGTTCTATATGCTCTGGAGATTCGTCGAAATTTAGTGTCTGTCTTAGCGTTGGTTAAGCTTCGTTTTGGTATGAACTTCCATAATAAATGTGTAGATTTGTGTTTAGATACAAACTACTATGGTTGTGGTCACTTACTGAATGGTTTTATTGTACTAAATGTTGACTATGATGATGTCAATATGTTATCCCCTTGTTTCACGTCTTCTATCTTATATGATAACGATGTGAATATGATGGCATGCTAGACTTGGTCATATGGGCCAACAACATATGAATAGACTAGCCAAAGAGGGCTTGTTGGGCAATATTGAAAAAGTCGATTTGTCCATATGTAAGCATTGCCTAGTAGGGAAAATGACAAGGAAACCATTTGGAAAAGGTAAAAGAGCTGAATTTCCTCGGCATTTAATCCATTTGGACGTCTGTGGTTCAATGAATGTGAGAGGAAGGCAAGGAGCTGTTTGTTTCATCACTTTAATAGATGATTCTACTTGATTCGGATATGTCTATTTGATTTCTCATAAATCTGAAGTATAAGTTGTTTCAGAAGGTTTATGAACCTGGTAGAAAATCAATTAGACAGGAAAATAAAGGTATTGAGATCCGATCAAGGTTGAGAATATTTATCTGATAAGTTCAGAAAATTATGTGATGAAAAAGGAATAGAAAGATAGTTGTCTATTCCATATACTCCTCAACAAAATGGTGTTGCGGAGAAAAGAAACGGAACCCTACTGGAATGGTTAGTCCATGATGGTGCATGCTAACTTACCTATCATTTTTTGGAGTGATGTGTTGTTAACTGCTGCCTATATACTTAACCGGGTGCCTTCCAAATCAGTTATTTCCACTTCATATGAGTTATGGACAGTTAGAAAACCGGACTTAAGTTTTCTTAAGTCATGAGGTTGTGCTGCCTATACTCATGAGTCCTCTCACAAGTTTGGGAAATTGGATCCCAAAGAAAATAAGAGTATTTTCATGAGATACTGCGAACACTCAAAAGGGTATGTGTTCATAGGTGAGCAGGAAAGTGGGAGTATAACTGAATTTGAATCATGGGATGTCACATCCTTAGTGGATGAATTTCCTAAGAGGGGCGAAATAAGGGAAGATTACTCCCTATTTGAAACCTTGGATCAAGATAACGATGTCAATGGAGTTTGTCCAAGTGGGAGTAATATTAGATGTAATGAATTGAATTCAACTCATTCTCAATTGCAACCACCTGAATGTGACGACGTCATCATTACCTAATCCAAGTGGGAGCATGATGGGGAATGATGTGCTAAGTGTACAATCTCTCATACGGTGAACAAGTCGCCAAAGTATTCCCCGTCGATATTTTGACATTGAAGGGGAAACTTTTATGGTTGCTCCACAAGATGAGGATGAGCCAAGAAATATCAATGAGGTTCTGAATTGCCCTAGTAAGGAAAAATGGATTAATGCAATGGAAGAGGAAATGGAGTCAATGAAATCAAACCAAGTCTGGGAACTGGTTGATCTTCCAAAAGGACACAGAGCTATTGGGAACAAATGAGTTCTCAAAATAAAGCGAAAGGCTGATGGCTCGATAGAAAGGCATAAGGCTCGCCTTGTGGCGAAGGGGTATAATCAATAGGAAGGAATTGATTATGAAGATACGTTTTCTCCTGTAGTGAGATTTACCTCGATTCGCATTATTCTGGCAATAGTGGCAAGTCTGGATCTTGAGTTACATCAAATGGATGTAAAGACTGCTTTCCTCAATGGAGAATTAGAGGAAGGAACATATATGGAACAACCTGCTAATTTCAGAATGAAAGGCCAAGAAGAAAATGTATGTCGACTTTGGGGGTCGATATATAGCCTTAAGCAGCCATCGAGACAAAGGTATATACATTTTCATAATGCCATAGTGGCATATGATTTTACAATGATTGACGATGATCATTGTGTATATATCAATAGATCCAATGATCAATTTGTGATCATATCATTATATGTTGATGATATACTAATTGTCGGAAGCAATATGGAGTTGGTTAATACTGTCAAGAGATAGTTGTCTTCTAACTTTGAGATGAAGAATATGGGTGAGGCTGCATACATTCTTAGAGTTAAGACTTCAAGAGATCGTTTTGAAGAGATCGTTGTCTCTTTCGCAAGAAACCTATATAAATAAGGTTCTTGAACGATTTAGTATGCAAGACTGTAAACCCATAGACACTCCTATTGCAAAAAGGTGAAGGATTGAGCCATAGTCTGTGTCCAAGGACTCCACAAGAGAAGGAACAAATGAAACATGTTCCTTATGCTAGTGCTGTTAGGAGCTTGATGTATGCTATGATGTGTACAACACCCGACATATGCTTTGCGATCGGAATGGTGAGCGATACCAATCCAATCCAGGTCAAGCACATTGGAAAGCCGTTAAGAGAATACTAAGGTATCTAAAGGGGACTGCTGATTATACGTTGAGTTATTAAGGAAAGGATCTGCAACTCAAAGGCTATTGGGATACTGATTGGGGAGGAGATTTAAATGAAAGGAAATCTACCTCTGGATTTGTTTTCTTACCGAATAATGGCACCATATGTTGGAGCAGTAAGAAACAAAAGTGTATAGCCTTATCCACGATGTAAGTTGAGTGCGTGGCATTATCAGCAGCAATATAAGAAGATGTTTGGCTTAAGAGATTTTTGGATCATTTAGGTGTTATTGGAAGTGCTGCATATTCATTGTTGGTTAACTGTGATAGCCAAGCAGCAAAAGCGTACGCCAAAGATCCAAAATATCATGGCAAGACCGAACACATAGATACCAAGTATAATTTTGTAAAGGATATGGTTGCACGAAAGGATGTGAACTTAGAGTACATACTACGCATGGAATGGTAGCAGATCCTATGACAAAGCCAATACCTAGAGATGTGTTTTTTTTTTTTTGTGGCCATATGAAATCTCTAGGATTGCGTAGAGACGATGTACTTGAATATTATATTTTCCCTAAGTGTTCACAATTTGATGAATTTGTGTTTTCATCATTAATGCCTATGAATCTTTGTTTGATCTTTATGCATCTTAATGCTTAGTGCATTACTTTAAGTTGAGAAGTATGTCGGACAGATATAAGATTAGCCCACTCACACGGGTAATCGCTTCTATTTACTGTGTGATAAATAGAGATGAGACAGTTTTTAAGCGTATTATCTAGGTGATAATCGAGAGCTCAAGCTTAAAACACGTATGTCGCCTTAACTAAGTGTTAAGATGAGGACATAATACTTGTGATGTCCGAAAGTAAAAATACCCCACATGTTTTACTTTATCCGTCTAAGATGCCGGATGTGAGTTCGATGAATTTTGTGAATGAGTAGATACGTGAACTCAAGTTAGACATTGGGTATGTCTGAACTATCATCTGTACGGTATTGAAAGGTATAGACATACGCTCCATGGGAAATGAGTTAATACCATAATACGTATTTCATACTACGTATGCATGAGACGACCAATAAGAGTGGCAAAAGTTTGATCTCAACTTTTATGTCGTGTGAGACTCTTGAGGATGAGAGTTCCTCAATTTCTTAGTCCCCTCAGGACTCTTACTTATTCTCAAGATTTCTATTTAGTGTTTGCTATCTTAGTGTGTTGCCAATGGTCATGAAATGATTTGATCTAATGGGGCATTTCTAGAAAAGCAAGCTGGACTGAAATTGAGAGTTTGAAGGAAAGAGGAAGATCGATTTTGGAGAATCACATTGTAGTTTTGTATTCACCGGTTAACCAATTATGACTGTCTTTGTGATAATCATAATTGTGAATACAATATATATATCATTGTTTAAAAGAGATCAAGAGAGATATAAATGTGATCGATCGATCTAGGGTACTGCATACTAAATCTACTCGGAGTGTGATGCCCATTATGAGCTGCTATATATTCCTAACAGATGTATGGCAACGAGCTCTCAAAGTATGCTGGTCGCACGGATTATTCACCGGTATGAATGTTGAAGAGAGGAAAAGAGGATTATGTTCGACCCACCATGTTAAGTGAGAGTCTATGATGGATTTTTCTCGATGGGGCTGAGTAGGGCCGTCCGCCCATGTTGGTTTTGCACCACCATGTGCGAGTGGGAGATGATGGATTTATGAGATGGGCTTAAGGCCCACGCTCAAGTTGGGCCCAAAGGGCTCGGCCCACGGAATAAGGCCCGTGGAGGGGGAGAGGTATAAAAGGGAGGAGAGAGAGAGAGAACAAAACGTTTTGGCAATTCAACGTACGTCTTCTCCCGCGCGTTCTCTCTTCCTCCAAAAGGAACAAGTAAGTTCAAGGCACTTTGTTTTCTCCCCTTCAAGTCATCATCGAATCGAACGGGGCCAGAATTTCTTCCTCTTCTTCAGCATTGGTGTTTAATCTGTGGCTAACAAGGTACGCTCGAATCCGTGGTGTGCTTTACGATCGGCGATGCGTTTTTTCCCGGGCTTCGTCTTCCGCATTGATTTAGGGGTTCGATTCGGTGTCGAATCCGGTTTTCGGGGATCCGTTATTCCCAACACCTTCGAGCCAAACATGTAAGCCTCGCAATGCCCTTGCTCGGTTTTGAAGCTGAACCTTGACTGTTATTGCAAGGTTCCTTAGAAGTTGCTGGTCTTATTATTGGTCTATGGGTGGTCGCAGCCACAAGGTGGAGGTCGAGCCTTAGGCTCAAGGTGGCTAAAGCAACGCCAAGGCACACCTCAACCGTGCCATGGCATTGCTCGCCTTAGTCCTCGTCGCGGTGAGGCGAGCGAACAAGAGAGAGAGAGAGAGAGAGAGAGAGAGAGAGAGAGAAGGACGGACCTAGTGAGATCGAAGATTTAGCGGCCGACAAGAAGGGTCGAAGACGGTGGCTAGCTGGACAGAGTTGGGTCATTGGCCCTGGGTCAGCAGCCGTCACGTTAGCAAAGCCCAACAGTTGGGCATAGACACGCGACGCCGTCTGTCACAACTTTTGCATCACAGGGAGGCGATCGTGACTGTTGGAACTAGGTCAGGCATGGGTTAGTGTCTGAGTAGGTTCCTTGTAGGAAGTAGAGTCAAATTGAACCCAAGTCGTCGTTGTTGGGTAGGGTTTCGCGAACCAAGTCGTAGCTGTAAGTTGGGTTGGTGGCCAAAGTCCCGATCGGGTGCTTGGGTAGTAACCGGGTAGGGTTTCTTGGTCGATCCGAGTCAATTGGGCCCAATCGCATGTGGGCCGATCTCATGCGGGCTCGGAAACAAATGACCTTTTTGTCTTTTCATGCGGGGCTTTAATTGAAAAATTATGAGTCAAGCCCACGCTTCACGCCCATCTAGGCCGAATGTTGGCCATTCGAGCCAAGGGCTAGCAACCGGGTCAAACCTAACCCAAGGATCGACCTAGGTCGTTTTTTTAAATATATTAATATATTATAATAATAAAAATTGTTAATATCCCGAAAAACCTCAAATTGGTACACCCGTAACAAATTTACCAAAAACTATTTTTTTTACTATGAAAAACCCAAAACTGGTATATTTGTGACAAATTTACTCCAAGTGACTAAAAAATCTTAAACTTGTACATTTATGACAAATTTATCCCAAACTAATTTATTTGACTGCAAAAAACTCCAAACTAGTAAATTTGTGACAAATATACCCTTTGCTAAATTTGATTATTACCACAAAAAATCACAAAAATTGTAAATTGTGGCAAATAGAGCATAAAATCCCAAATTGGTATATCAATCAACTATTAACTTAATAATTTGACAATAAAATTTAACGAAAACTAACATAGAGTAAATTTGTTACAAGTGTACCAGTTTTGGATAAATTTGTCAAAAGTATACTATTTTGGGGTTTTTGGTGGTAAAAAAAATAATTTTGGGTAAATTTGTCACATATATACTAGTTTTGAGGTTTTTAGGGTATTAACCTAATAAAAATCAAAAAATCAAAAAATAATTTATTTTCAAAAATTAAAAAAATAAAAGTATCTCATATTTTCCCAAAAAAAGCCAAAAAAAAAGGTCAAAAAAAGTGTAAAAAAAAAGTCTGAACAAGCCAAAAATGATTTATATTTTCCAAAAAGACCAAGAAAAAAGCTTTTTATGTCCCAAAAAATGAGAAAAGGACAAAAAGAAAATGTTTTCCTCCACAAAATGCATGGAAAAAATCCTTTAAAAAAAAGCCTTAAGATTTAAACAAGATTAGGTATCGAAAAGGTATTAGTAATTAACTAGTATAATCAAGTCCCCAATCCTAATTTCTTTGGTTATGTAGGAGCGACTATTTTCCCCAATATTTCGCTTGGGTTTCTAATTGATCCATCACAAACTTATTAGTGACGACTTTTTAATTAACCTATTATTAAAAAAATCAAACCATTAAGTCATGAATTAGTGGGCTTAGGAGAGTTCAGGCTAAGCCTAATAGAACTAGCCAAAACATTAACCTCCACAGGCACCTGCCCTAATAGGGCGCCGAAAAAAGAGGTCATGACAATGACTAATAAACACATGACCGCTTGACCAATTAAAACAATGATAGCCTTTGCAATTTGACGTGTTCCAAAGAAATAACCATGGAACAGAATGGGGTGCAAACTCATGGTAGGGCATGAGACAAATGAAAAGGATAATAAACACACCCAAAAACACAAAGGAACAAGTAATCAAACAAGAACCCAAATAAATAGTGGAAAGGTGAATATCAAGGAGGACAAGAGTTGCAAACATTAAGTAAGAAGACCATCACCCTAACGTAAAAGAGGCATACGAACATGAGTTAATAAGATCCAAGACATTTCAATTAAGTGTTTGATTTTGCATTTTGCAAAACCTTTTTGAGATGGGGTGTTTGGACAAGAAAGACACGGAACGAATCACTAGTGCATTCATCATTGCCATCAAATTGTAAAAAATTATTGTTGGGACATTACGTAGATTTTCAATAAAACAACAAAAGTGATGAAAGTGTGTTGGCACCTTGAAATTATTTATCTTGGGAAAGACCCAAGCATACTGAGAGTTGTCATCAAAATTGGCCTAGTCCTGACATCATATGAATTACAACTAAAAGTAAACATGCACAATGGCTAACAGATTCAAAAGGCAATCAATGAGATTTGTCAAGCAGACCAAACTCACAAGATACTAACTTATAACTAGAATTGTAAGCATGATGCAAAACTTGTTTATTTGAATGACCAAGATAAACGTGATGTCCATGGGTGGCACAAAGATGCCATTAAGAGATGCAAGTGTGATGATACCAATGAGTTAGAAATCAGACCGAAACCATAAGATGAGTTAGCTTGGAGAACTTTTAGTTCTCATTAATCCTTGAAAGAAAAGGAATTGAAAACCGAGAAAAATATGAAGAATTAAGTTATTTCAATGATCTCGCCACATTATTAAAATATAAGTTAAGATTCATAAGAAAGTTACTTGTTACCTAACACCCAATGCAGTATTTAAATATCCATATACTCTTATTGTTTGTATTAAAAACTTGCTTCCTAAAATAGATGGTAACATAATACATCAATATCAAAAACACCCCTTTCGACACATTTTTCAAGGATTCACGGCAGTATCGTTAAGATTGATATGATGGCACAAGTCCTCTCTCCCCAAATGGTGCTCTTTACATATTTGTCATGAACATGAAGTGACATTACAAGTTGTCCGAACTTCATGACTCCCGATGTTGGAAAAATATGGCTTCAAATTGGGTGGAATAATGAAGACGGATATTCAGAGTACTCAAGTCGGACTTTGAGGCGTGATACAACTTTCTTTAAGGATTTATTTGTCCTACAAAGTTGCTAATGGTCACCGACAAAAATTCTCCAAGATATAACAAAGTCTCAAATGAAAATACTAGATAGCAATTCTAGTATTTCTCCAAGATCACTCTAGGAAACAATCGAAAAATTAGCTGTAGTTTTTCCATAAAGAAGACTTGAAAAATGACCACACTTTTTTTTTTCGAAAATTGACAAGTATATATATGAAACAGTCTTGCAACTCTTCGTGAAAATTGCCAAAGAATGAACAAAAACGTCCTTTAGAAAATTGTTCAGATAAATAAATGCGTCGAAAACCGAACAATTGCAACCCTTCGAAAAATGTTGCAAACCAAATAAGTAATTTTCCAAAGGTTGTCTTGAAAAGACAAACAAAATTTGGAATAATAATTTTTAAAATTTTTTTAAATAAATAAAATTTCGAATTTTTATTTTATATTTCATTTCCTAAAATTCTCAAAATAAAAAAAAAACCTTTGAATTGATTAAAAGTTAATAACATTAAAAAAAATTAACAAATGGATTAGTGCTAATTAAACTGCTAAGTGCTAAGTGCGCCAACATCACGCAATTATTCGCGTACCCATGGCGGGTATGGTGGGATCTAGTCCCACCCAATCATTCCTTTAAGTACATAAAGGAAATCTCACACTTTTAAATTGACCCTTCTCAGCGATTAGATCCGTCCAAATGAAGCTTCGCTGCGAGTTACAAGTCCAAGGAGGAAGATGATGAACAGTAATTTTTTAGGGTAAAAGAGGAAAACGTAATTATCGATGAGAACAATATTGGAAGGAAAAAAATCATTAAAACCCCTATTTAACTTTCTGAAAATGTTGAAAGCCCAAAATAGGTCCCTTTCAATATTCCAAATGCTGACATTGGGCAAATGACACCTCAAAATACTAAACCAAACACTTAATATTTTTTTCCAATGGGCTTTAAGGGCTCGAGCTCTTTGAAAATGCTGAACCAAACGGAGCCAATATTACCATAGATATCTATTAAGATTTTTTTTATTTGTAATTATGAAAATAAAAATAATTATTATCGGCCGATCCAATCACGGTAACCATTTAACGAAATCGAATTTATTACCTTTTCGCATAAGCATAGAGATCTATTTTGTAAAAAGACGAGTTCTAGCTGTACTGCATTCCACCATTATCTCCACCATCTATTTATATCGGGCGTACGAGCTGGTTTTGGATTAAACATGAAAGATGAAAATTGCTCCAAAAATAATATGAAAAGTCAACGCATGGGTAAAAAATATAAATTGTCCCAACCAAGATGATTGTAGTGCTTGGGACTTGAGCATGGACTCTTCGTCCGTATCCCAGAAGTATGTAAAGCATGAGCCGATAGGGGTTGGCTTGCTCTTTTAGCATTTGCACATGGCCAGTAGCAAGGATGGTACGAGGGAGTACTCTGAAAAATTATCACATGGGTGTACTATATTTGTAAAATGACTAGGGCCACAAGCAATACACGTAATTTCATGATAGGAGTCCATGAAAAATGAAAACCTACAAACTCATTAAAACTGGACTTGTTCGTGCACCATCGGGGTAGTCTTTATATAAGCGGTTTTTATATTACGATATCTTACTATATTTTACTTTAAATAACTGCTTCTACACAACCTAAAAATTATTTTGTAAAACGGAAAAAAAAATTTGGTGCTCCTTGTGAAAGAAAAAGTGGACCCTATTATCGTGTATGGTGATGCCAAGTAGTCAACTTACTTAAATGTTCAAAGCACAAGGAAATTTATTCATGTAATGCCTGATCAGTAATCACTAACCGCTCATGTGCACGAGGCGTGACATCAATTTTGGGACATGTATGAATCTATGCAAGAAAAAATAATGGATGAATCTATGCATGAAACAATAATGGTTCTTGGTGGCTGCACCCAAGAAAAGAAGCTCTTTTTCACAATCAGGTACTTGTCCATTTGTGGAGTCAGTATGTTCTGCGAAAAGAAAGCCCTTTTTCAACACTATATATCAGGCTTACTGACTTGCACTCCTGATTTCACGGTTAATGTTCAGCAATTCTGAAATTGCTGGTACGTTAGGGCTCA
The DNA here is from genome assembly GCA_017140325.1 of Eucalyptus leucophloia subsp. euroa. NCBI lineage: Eukaryota > Viridiplantae > Streptophyta > Magnoliopsida > Myrtales > Myrtaceae > Eucalyptus > Eucalyptus leucophloia. The sequence goes on from CM029471.1 coordinate 23,118,238, forward strand.
ATTAAAATATAGATCTTCCTGAAGAAACTTAGAAATTGAGTCGATGAAATATACAAAGATATCACCACATATAATTATGGTGAAAATTAGAAGATAAAAGACAATAATTTTATTTACAAGGAAATTGAATAAAAAGACAAATCAGAAAATATCTCTAAATGATCAACTCTTTGATGCTCACTTCATTTGTTATTTTCATACTAATTTGTAGAAGATTCTGTAATGCAAACATTCTAATTTTTTTCCCTTTTGATTTGTTACTTCTACACTTCCATTTGGACTCTTTTTCAATAATTATATGTACTCAGTTGATATTCTTGCGATCGGCATGACATATGTGAATGTATCATGGTGCTATTATGATCAAGTTCATTTTATATAAGTTCGATGGAGACTTAATAGGCTAGAGAAATGGGCAATAACAACTTCTCAAGCATAATATCTATATACTAGTGTTAACACCTAAATTTTGGTGACTTGATTAATTGTTTATTGTATTGAAACTTAGAGATTAATTTTTAAGACCTAAACATAAATATTAATCGCATAGCACATGGTTTTAGGAGCGGTTATTTTGCATTGGACCAGTGACGGATGAATTTGAACTGATGATTTTGAGCTTTAATTTGATGAATTGGACTAAGCCCATGAATAGAAGGAATAAGCCCAAGCCCGTTATTTTCTTATGACTGAAAATTAACTTATAAGGAATGGCGACTTGATATTTTTGATAATATGCCAGTGGATTTTTCGTACATTCATGCAATCTATTCATATATTGTCAGTAAGGGCAAGCATGGGAATGAGATATTGTGAGATCATCTTTGCAAGATTTGAAATTTGGGAAAATTCTATTACAATCAAGAACTTTTGGCAATATTCAATCAATCTCTGGGTTGTTGAATGATCCAATGGAAAAGAATTTTTAGCTGATCCTGTAAATGTAAACGTGCGGACAAAGAAATCAAGAAAAGGCAAGAAAGGATTAGCGGATGGGAAGGAATGTTTTAAAAAAAATATTCTTCAATGAGGACCCATGGATCCGCAATGCATACCAAGGAAAGAAAAAAGGACAGAACCTCACGAAAGAGGGAAGTCGGTGGGTGGCTTTCTTTGATACATTCATATATCCTATTTTGGACACCATAAAAGAAGGCTTACAATAGACAAAAAGGGGGGAATTCTTAATACGAGAGAGGGAGACGTACGTGAGAGAGGAAGGAGCATGAGTCTTCTTGGCCAAGTCTTGGCCAAGACCCATGCCGACGCTTCTACCGTGGTGCTTTCATCGCCCGCGATACAATGTCAACGAGCTGCCATCCTGTTGAGCTACCACTCGACTGCCACTAACGACACTGTAGCTCCACTTCCACCGCAACTGCTCGAGTTACGCCGCTTCTGTCCCGACTGCTCTGTTCCGCCGTGGCACTTGACGAGCCGCTGCAATCTCTGACCTGTGACGTCCTCGCTGTTCGTATCGATCAGAGGAGACTCACTTTGTGATGACTAAGCTGCCCATGACCTTGCACCGGAAAATTGTAGCTGCTCCATCCTACGATCGACGACGCTACTGGTCTTGCGTCACACCAAAAGCCTCTCGGCGCTCTTCGCAATAATATATATATATATATATTTTGTAGAGGGGACGTCTGACAGAGAAGAAAGTCCACTTGAAGACTTTCGGTTGTGTCCGACAACATTGACACAGCCCTCACTAAGCCAAGAGCCCTCTCCACGTCGAGTGCTGCGAGCGATTCCCAAGACGCTATCGTGAGCCAGCTGCCGTGAAGCAAAGTGGATCGTGATTCCTATGATCCGGTACCTGTCCAGTCTAGGAAACAATAATCAAGGTAGGTAAAGTTCCCATCTAAATTAATTCTTAAATATTTCGTTTGCTCATTTGAGATGTTGCATTCTTGATTAAATTCCCAAACGATGTTATCTTGCTCCATGTTTCCTTATTAGCTTTTCAAATTAGGGATTAATTCCTAATTTCATAACGTCTATACACGATAGACAATCCGATTTTTAAAATATGACTCGCAATCAAATAGAAAAATCGCCAATCTGATCTCAAGTGGGCCAAAGGTCAACCCTTACAAACGGTATTAGAGCCAAGCCCAACCGAAAATGTGTGATTCGGGGACGAACCAAGCGGAAACTGGTGGGCTTGTGACAACTCGGTCATGCGAGGGATGGGTCTTAACTACCAACGATGCGATTTAAAGCTGTGCAGGCTTCGGCCCAAAGCGGACAATATCATTGGCAAACGGGGCTAGACATCAGCCCTTACAATTTGGAGCTCTAAGAAGAGTTTAAGTGGGTGGAAGAAGGCTTTTTCTCCAAAGGGAGGTAGACATACGCTGTTTAATAGCATGCTTTCTGACCTTCTATTTGACTTCCTCTATTTGTTTCCAATCCTTATCTCTAATGGCAAAAAGACTTGAGAACATACAAAAAAAGTTACCTTAATCTGATATTATGTCTGTCTAATTGGAATATTTTAAAACAATCAATTTCTAATGGAGGCCTTCTGGTAAAGCTTTGCTAAGGTAGGGATGGGACGTGGATGACTTCCATAGCAGAACACTATTAGAGGGGAAAAATAGTAGGAACACTTGTCGGGGATGGTAGATGGTTTCGAGACAGTATATTCAAAGATTTATCTCCTGGTTTTTCTACACAAGCAAGGAGCAAACGGTGCTGATTACTAGAAGGCTTATAATGGAGAAGTGGCATGGGAATTGTGAGTTCGACTGTTATGTTATTTATTTTTGTGATCCTACATTTTTTAGACCCACATTTTTTCTTAAAGTTGCGACTATTCGACATGAAGTTTTCCACGCTTCGTACCCTTTCGTGACAACCGTCCATTGGTTACTGTTTTGATGGAAGATGGTATATAAATAGGAACCTATGTTCATTTATGAAGGGTAATCACAAGGTCTAACACAAAATCCTCACATTTAAAATACACTATCAGTACGTGAGGAAATTTGTTAGTAGAGTGTGCCTATTATTTTCTTGTTTTTTCAGGACATTCGACGAACGCAAATACGAACAATGGATGGAGGTTTGTCTATTAACAATCCTAGTTTCCGCATATGAATTATTTTGTCTTACATTTGGTATCAGAGCGTGTCTAGTGCCTCTGCCTTATTTTTCTCGAATTTTTGGTGTGTTTTTGGGGCATTTTAGAGATGAACAGTAATTTGGATTTTGAGGCCAATAGAGAAACTCCCAAATTCTAGGCAAATTCCGGCGACCCGCCCCTTGATTTCGGACCCACACAGTCGTACCACCATAAGGAACATTAGCCATGAGTTTTTCCGGTATATCGGTGTTCGCCAGAGGCTAATCGGGCGGCGGAAGTCGCGGTGGTTGAAGGAATTATGTTTTGGGAAATTTTCGTCTAATTTTGGGGTCAATTTTTGCTCATTTTTGCCGAAACTTGGACCCATGTGATCGTGCCAGCATGCTCTTCAAAACCCACTATTAATTTGTGTCTGAGATGGGCTGCCAAAGTAGAAACGGCCGGCGAAACGGCGAAAAACAACGAAGAAAAGCTTCTGTTCACGCAAGGAAGAAGGCGCGTGGAGCCCACGCACGCGCTGCGGTTGCAGGCGCGTGGAATCCGCGCGCCACGTGCCCTCATGCGCGCGCTCAACCATTGCGCACGTGGGACCCACGCGCGCGGCAGTTGCACGCGCCTGTGCGCTGAACAGCGCGCGTGCAAGGCACGCGCCCGACGTCTCCCAACCGCGGTTCTTTTAAAACTTTTGCCCAAATTTTTTATGTTTTTACAATCTTGTCCTTGGCCAATTTATTTATTTACTGTTCTGCCCTTGTTGTATTTAATTATTATGTCATTTCATGCATTTTTATGAGTATTTTATGCATGAAATTAAATGTCCAATGATCCATAAATTTAATTAATTAGAGAGTGGCCACATCATCTTTAATTAATTAAAATTATATATTAAAAGCCTCTGGATCATATTAAGAAATGGACATTAATTGTAATTAATTACATTAATATGATGAATTTTATCCCACAGGAATTTTCATTATATTAATATGATTAATTAGGATGAAATATCATATTATTTTTCTTAATTTACCCACATGGATTAAGAAAAGGCATATAATATGATAGTTTCTTCATGAAGTAATTATGAATCTATTTAAATTAAAAAACTTAGCCCACAGTAGTTTTAATGTTATGTGATTCATATTGTGATATATTTACATTGGTAAAACATGATTTATTTATATTTGCCTCAAATTTTATGACATAAGCATGATTATTTGATATGCGTTTCACAACCTATGAATTTCTCTAAATTTAAGTTTGATGTTCCAATACTTTGAATTGTGAGAACTATAAAGTTTGGAAGGAGTCGCTCTTCTTCAATTGGGGTGGATGGACATTAACTATGCTATAAGGAAAGATGAACCACCTGCTCCTACTGATTCGAGCACTCCAGGCTAAGATAGCTCTTTATAATCAATTGGAGCAGTCCAACCGCATTTGTGCCATGTTTATAAGAGCTAAGATATCTCCTAGTATTCGTGGTTCGCTTGCTCAAGATAGCAATGCTAGGGCTTTATTGGAGGCCATAGATGCACGGTTTGAAAGTTCTAAGAAGGCGCATGCCATGACCCCGATTATGAAGTTTTCATCATTGAAGCTCACTAGTGTTAGAGGTGTGCGTGAGCACATCATGCAAATGAGGAACATTGCAGCTTAGCTTAAGAAACTTGAGGTTGAGATATCTGAATCCTTCATTGTGTATTATATTTTGAACACTCTCCCACAATAGTATGCACCTTTCAAGATCTCTTATAACACACATAAGAATAAATGGTCAATTAATGAACTCATAACCATGTGTGTTCAAGAGGAAGAAAGACTGATTATGGAATTAGGAGAAAGTGCTCATTTGGCAACACAAGGAAAGAATAAGAGTTATAGCAAGCATAAGGGAAAAAGTAAAATATCTCCCCAAGCTGACATTAAGAAAGAATCCAAGTGTTTCTTCTCTAAATAGAAGAGGCATATAATGAAGGATTGTGTCAAATTTAAGGCCTGGCTCGATAAGAAAGGTAATCCAATCTCTTGTATTTGTTATGAATTTAATATGACTGATGTAAGTCACAATACTTGGTGGATTGATTCTGGATCTATAATCCATATTTCGAATTCCTTGCAGGGTTTTCAAAACCATAAGAAGCCAGTGGGAAGTGAACAAAACATCTATTCAGTAAACAAGATGTGTTCGCATGTGGAAGCTATTGGGACATATAAACTAGTTCTCAATAGTGGTTTTGTTTTAGATTTGGAAAAGACCTTTTATGTCCTAGTTTTTCTAGAAACTTAATTTCAGTTTCAAGACTTGTACCTTTGGGATACTCTTTTAACTTTTCAAATTCAAACTTCTGTTTATCATTTAAATCTGAAATTGTCGGGAGTGGTACTTTGTCTGATGGTCTTTTTCGAATTAATTTACAAGAAAATGCCTATTATGATGCAATGCATGTTCATGATAAAGCTGGTATGAAACGATGTGTTGTGAAAGAACATTCTTCTATGTTGTGGCATTGGAGATTGAGACATATCTTCATAGAAAGAATTAAGCGATTAGTAAATGATGGAGTACTCGGTACTTTAGATTTTACTGATTGTGATACTTGTGTAGACTGCATAAAGGGAAAGCAGACTAACAAAATAAATAAATGTGCCAAGAGGAGTACAGAAATATTAGAAATCATACATACGGATATTTATAGTCCAGATATGAACTCATGTGGTCAGAAATACTTTATCTTTTTTATAGATGATTACTCACGTTACATGTATCTTTATTTGATTCATAATAAGTATGAAGCATTAGATGCTTTTAAGGTATTTAAGGCGGAAGTAGAGAAACAATGTGATAAGCAAATTAAGATCGTGAGATCAGATAGAGGTGGAGAATTCTATGGCGATATACGAAGATGGACAAGCACCTGGTCCATTTGCAAGATTTCTTCAAGAGCATGGGATAGTTGCCCAATATACTATGCCTGGTTCTCCGGACCAAAATGGCATAGCGGAAAGAAGAAATCGGACCTTATTAGACATGGTGCGTAGTATGCTTAGCAGCTCCAAACTTCCTAAATTCTTATGGACTAAAGCACTTAATACAGCAGTATACATATTAAATCGAGTTTCGACCAAGGCTATCCCAAAGACACCTTTTGAGTTACTTAAGGGTTGGAAACCGAGTTTACATCATGTGCGCGTTTGGGGATGCCCGTCTGAAGTGAGAATTTATAATTCACAGGAAAAGAAGTTTGACCCAAGGACCATAAGTGGGTATTTCATTGGATATGCCGAAAGGTCTAAGGGATATAGGTTTTATTGTCCATCTCATACCACTAGGATTGTGGAATCAAGAAATGCTAAATTTCTTGAAAATGACTTAATCGAGGGAGCGATCGATCGAGGGATCTTGTTCCTAAGGAAGATCATTCAGACACTCAACCTTCCACCTCAAGTTTAAAGTTGGTTGTTGCTCATAATGCCCATTCAGTTCAGCCGGCTATTGAACAACCAATCGTTGAAGTTCCACAACCTGCTGATATTGATCTAGTGGATCAAGTAGTTCGATAATTACCGTAAAACTGTTGAACAACCAGGTTGAGCAACATGCTCCTCAAGAGAATGTTAATCCAACATTGAGGAGATCCGCTAGAATGAGAAAATCGGCTATTCCTAGTGATTATATTGTGTATTTACAAGAGTCTGACTACAATATTGGAGCTGAGAATGATCCCGAAACGTTTTCACAAGCCATGAATAGTGATAAATCCAATTTGTGGTACAATACCATGAAGTAAGAGATGAGTTCTATGGCATCTAACAAAGTCTGGGATTTGGTTGAGTTACCTGATGGTGCGAAGGCCATTGGTTGTAAATGGGTCTTCAAAACTAAGAAGGATTCATTGGGTAACATTGAAAGATATAAAGCTAGACTTGTTGCCAAAGGATTCACTCAAAAGGAAGGAATCGATTACACAGAGACTTTTTCTCATGTATTTAAGAAAGATTCTCTTCATATTGTTTTGGCATTGGTTACCCATTTTGATATGGAATTACATCAGATGGACATGAAAACGGCGTTCCTTAATAGAGAACTAGAGGGGGAGGTTTACATGAAACAACCTAAAGGATTCTCCTCTAGTAAAGGTGAGCACTTGGTGTACAAGCTTAAGAAATCTATATATGACTTGAAACAAGCATTCCGCCAATGGTACTTAAGGTTTCATGATGCCATCTCTTCATTTGGTTTTGTAGAGAATGTCATGGATCAATGTATATACCAAAAGATTAGTGGGAGCAAATTTTGTTTCCTTGTGCTGTATGTGGATGATATACTACTTGCAACCAATGATAAGGGGTTGCTACATGAGGTGAAACAATTTCTCTCTAGGAATTTTGATATGAAGGATATGGTTGAGGCATCTTATGTCATTGGCATTAAGATCCATAGAGGTAGACCTCGAGGAATTTTAGGATTATCTCAAGAAACTATATCAATAAGGTCCTAGAGAGATTTTGGATGAAGGATTGTTCACCAAGTATAGCACCCATTGTGAAGGGTGATAGGTTCAATTTGAACCAATGCCCGAAGAATGATCTAGAAGGGGAACAAATGTACAACATTCCATATGCTTCTACTATTGGAAGCTTGATGTATGCTCAGGTTTGCACTCGACCTAACATCGCTTTTGTTGTGGGAATGTTGGGAAGATATTAGAGTAATCCAGGTTTAGACCACTTGAGAGCTGCAAAGAAAGTGATGAGATACTTTCAAGGTACCAAAGACTATATGCTTATGTATAGACGGACTGACAACCTGGAAGTGGTCGGTTATTCGGATGCAGACTTCGCGGGTTACGTTGATTCATGAAAATCAACATCTTGATACATTTTCATGTTAGCTAGCGGAGCTATGTCATGGAGAAGTGCCAAGCAAACTTTAACTGCTACTTCCACTATGGAGGCTGAGTTCGTTTGTATTTTGAGACTACCTCGCATGGTGTATGGTTGAAGAGTTTCATTACTAGGCTTAGAATTGTTGATTCTATTTCTAGGCCATTAAGAATATATTGTGACAATTCAGCTGCGGTTTTTATGGCTAAAAATGCCAAAAGTGGCAGTCAAAGTAAGCATATCGACATTAAGTATTTAGCCATAAGAGAACTTGTTAAGGAGAATAAAGTGGTCATTGAACACGTTAGCACTGAATTGATGATAGCTGATCCTTTAACTAAAGGCATGCCACCAATGAAGTATAAGGATCATGTAACTAGTATGGGAATAGATCCCATCTTGTAATTTGTCGTCATATGAACGATTTTTGTTGTATGAAACTCTTATTCAGTTGTAATGTTGATTTTCAAATTTTGTGTATACATTTTGTTGTTTATGAGAATAACATTTATCCTTGGTTCTGGAATAAACATGAGGTTTATTCATTAAGATATGTTGTCACATATAGGCTAACATTAAAGAAATAAGATGCATTGTGATACATGGAAGATATTACTCACTCTTAGAGGACATGTTGCCATGATCCATGTGTTTTGTTTCTTTTCTTTAAGCATAAAGTTTTCGTGGAATTAGTTGAATGATCCGTATGATGAATGATGGGATCAAGTGGGAGAATGTTATTTATTTTTGTGATCCCACATTTTTTAGACCCACATTTTCTCTTAAAGTTGCGACTATTCGACATGAAGTTTTCCACGCTTCGTACCCTTTCGTGACAACCGCCTATTGGTTACCATTTTGATGGAACATGGTATATAAATAGGAACGTATGTTCATTTCTGAAGGGTAATCACAAGGTCAAACACAAAATCCTCACATTTAGAATACATCATAAGCACGTGAGGAAATTTGGTTAGTAGAGTGTGCCTATTATTTTCTTGATTTTTCAGGACATTCGACGAACGCGAATACGAACAATGGCTAGAGGTTTGTCTATTAACAATCCTGGTTTTCGCATATGAATTATTTTGTCTTACATCTTACACATGGCTCAAGGTTGGCAGCTCGAAATTTTCTCAAACTACTTTGTTCTGTTATATAGAAAGCAATATATATGGGGGAGAACAATTGTCCACACTAAAATTATTCTCCTTCTTCTGTCAAATCCTACTACTCTAATCTCATCTCTGCTCAGATGCAAGTGCAAATAAATGCATCTTCCTTTGGGAATCTATTTGCAAAGTCAAGGTTGCTCGAGAGTTTCCTTTTTTCTCTTGGGAAACGGGGGACTTGTTCACACTTTGGACAAGCTTTAAAAAAGAAGAAAAAAGAAAAGATGAAGGGACAACACTAGTAAATAGATGATTTTTGTGCAAGAAAAAAGAGTGTGATTCTAATAATTGCTATATTGCAACTAAACAAGACATATTTGAACTATGTGTTTCCCAGTTTTAGAAGTGAAGTGGATCACTTCAATCACCGTGCAACGTGAGCTTTGAGCTTTTAGAGGGGCCATGAATTCATGTTTTGCAGAGAAAAGAATAACCAAGACGATTCCTCTCCTAGTCTTCTGGCTCATTTGGAAATCTCCCCTAGCTCGACCCCTCCTTTTGATGATTAGCACAACAAAGCTCTATCTGAAAGGACCTGAATTTTCAAATTTTGTTTTCGATTAAATAAATCGGGCCTATTCTCTAAGCTGATCACTTACAAGATAACTGGATTATCTCGGAGAAGCAATTAAGGAATCTAAATGCAATTGGACTTGAGAATTCGACCAGGAATCGACCGCTCAACCGTCCTAATTTGCAAGGATCATTATGGTACAATTAAATTTCTGGCTTTTACATCTTCGACCTAGGTGTGTGATTAAGTGTAGTGTTTCCACCGATTGCAAAATTTTTGTCCATTGGCACTAAACCAATTTTCTATCGTTTTTGGGTACCTTGTGTCCATATTTGAAATCTTAAGATTTTCATGATAAACAAGAGTCGTCGAAGATGTACTTTGTGATTCAAGATAAATTGATCATGGATCAATTGCACCAAAAATTCCTAAAAGCTACCCAAATAAGCTAGGTCACGCTAAAGTCGCGCCGATTGAAATTAATTGCGAATTTGAACCCGATTTTAGAAATTGAAAGTTCTGTCATGTTACGATTTATTTTAGGAACATTGACTCATCCTCCTAAGATTTTTCAGAGATTCCAGGATTTTTATAGAAAATTGTTTCGAATGATTCAGAAATTAACGAAAATTCGGATTGGCCTAATTGAGGGGAGTTTTGACTTCCAAATTGAGCTATTTGGCGTTAGGAACTTGCAAAAATGTATGGGCATTTTCTTCAACGAAATTGGACATTAAATTGGGAATTTTGGTGAAGAATTGAAGCCCAAATCAATGAAATTCGGATGCTAATTTAGGAGCTGAAACTTTGGCTTCAACTTGGTTTAATTGATGAAATTACTTGTTAGAAAGAAATAGGGGAACATGGAATTAATGCAAGGGATGAGATTGTGATTTTGGGCCGCCCTCCTTAGCTTCCCCCTCACGCTCGGCTGTTCTCTCCCTTATCCGATCCTCCTCTGCTTTTGCTTTCCTTTAATTTTCTTCAACCGAAGCCACCGAAGCTCTTCAATTTTTCTGCTCCATCAAAACCCCTTTGCTCGTGAGCTTCAAGTTACCACAAAGACCACCCATCTTCAGTCTTCTTCGTGTCTTCTTTTCCCTGGCCCCAGAACTTCGACCGAACGGCCCAGCATCTTCTCCAACAAATTGCTCAGCCCAATCCACATCTTCATTCCTCTCTCTCATCCCATGCGAGTCAACCCTCAGCTGCCGAAGCAGCCAGCGTCCACCTCTCCTGCCAGCAAAGTCCACCATCATTTGTTTCATTCCACCGGGCAGTCCAGCAGCTTCTTCGTGCAATCCCTTCTCCACACGGCCAACGTCCAGCTGCTTCCTCATGTCTTTTTGTTCAATCAACCGCCAGTCTTCAACACCGTGGAGTCCAGCTGCCCGAAGACGCCAGCAATGTCGGTCTTCAATTCTAAAGGCCCAACGGCGGCCTTGCTACTTCTTCTTCGGCCCATCTCCACCAAGCCCATCAAGCAGCCCACTTTCCTCAGTCCTTTGCTCCATCGGGCCGTGCAGCTCATCTTCAGCCCGCAAGTCAGCCGCTGTAGCGTGCGAGTTGTAGCCCAGCCCAGCTCGCAATTATTCAGCAGTTCAGCCTATCTTGGGCCCGCGAACAGTAGCCCTGCAAAAGCCCAAGGCCGAAGCTCAGCCTTGCTGAGCTGTGTTGGGCCGGTTCTAGGCCTGGTCCAAGCTCCATCGACGCCATCACAAACTCAAATTTTGGCCATTGTCGCATCGTCGTCGTGGTGAACCGATTTCCATAATAAACCAGTGAGTTTATGCACTAAACTCTTCTTAGTAGGCTAATAACATTTAAGGGGTGTTTTGTTTAATTTAATTAGGAATTAGGTGGTTAGTTAGATTAAATTAGAGATTTAATTATACAATTATGCATGTTATGTAGTTAAATTAGATTAAGTAAGGCCTAGATAAATTGTATTATTTATCTAGAAGGGTTCGGGAATTTTCTAGGCCAAGATAGGTATTTAATTTAGCAATTTTGGCCTAAGTTAGTATTTTTTTTTTAATTTCAATTGATTTATTTAATTAATTTTATAAATTAATTATTTATTAATTATTTTCTGGACTGGAATTTCGTACTAATTTCTTACTAATTATTTTTTGAATTAACCGGTGACTGGAATTTCGTACTAATTGCAATGTTGTGGTTGGTTTATTTAGCTGGTTGTTAATTTGTACAATTTGAGGGAGCTCTGTAATTTTGGAAAATTATCTCAAAATTTATTAATTTCGGTAATTAATTAGAAAATCACCAGATGTCGATTTACAAAGCAAAAAATAAAAAATGTTTTCAGACTCTATATAAACAATGGGATTTTCTAAAGTAAATATATTATATTTTTGGCTTAGGTCGACCGTGTATCCACACACGATTATTTTTATCAGGTACATTTTAATACGGTGGAATTAGGCCAAGATGGGTATTAATTAAGGAATTGATGTGCAAAGCATAAGATCCTTAGCCAAGAGTAATGTATCGTGGTTCAACTTCGGAGAGCATTAAGATCATTAATTAAATGGACCTAGCATCAATCACTAAATGACGTGCATTTCATGAACCTAATTTTATATAACATGCGCATGATTTTTCTATTATCCTAAAGAGCATGCAATGTATCCTAATATGCAATGACGTGCAAATAATACCATAATTTTACATAACATATGCATGACGATTTTTGTGTTATGTTCTTTTTTTTTTATATAAAATCCAAAATTAAAATTCCTATTCTAAATATGCTGGATAATCCGAAGACAAGGAATATTCTAAAAAACAAACCTAATCCTAATTCAAATATTTTTTTTGGAATTTTTTTTCCTTTTTACAAAATCGACTCAAACCGCATAATGGCAAATTAGAATAAGATAAGATTGATATCCAAAATTTGACGAACCATATCTTGCGCATGAGATCAAGTTGATCAATTTTAAATAAACCGTGAATCAAATCTCAAGCTTGAGATCAGATTGGTAATTTTCCAAGAGATTGCAAGTCAAATTTCAAGCGCGAAAATCGAACTATCAATCCCTAATTTAAGAGGCTACTTCATGTCAAGAATTTCAATCATACATTAAGGAATAATTCTATTAAAATAATAATAATAAATAAATAGATAACAACCTAATTTGATTTTCCTTTTTTCTCTTTTCTTTTCTTCCAAACGAGGCTTGGCAGTTCATGTTCACCGGGGGTGATGGGTTGCCAAGGGGGTTGGTTGTCAGCGTTTTGGGGAGGGGCGACAGCAAGCGGACTGGCGATGAGTGGACCAACAGCAAGTAGGGGACGCTGTTGATCAGAGCTCTGGCGAGGGCAAGCCTGCTGGCGTTGGGTTGTTGGTCAGAGCGGCACAGGCGAAGGTTTGCAAACGCGGACAAAGCAGGGACAGCTACAACATCGCCGAGGTGGAAGGGAAAATCAATGCGGAATAGGCTGACACGGATTGGCACAGTGGTGGCTTCAACGGGCTGTTGGTGTCACAGCTGGTGAGGGCGATAAGGATCGACACAGCTTTAGCAAGCATTGGCGAGGGGGTTGGCCTAGATCACGAACAAAGTAGGGGCGTCACTTGGGCGGCGATGGCTCAACAATAGGGGAGCTCGAGCACTAGCGTTGGGTCACAGCAAGCGAGTGAGTTGCGAGGCAAGGCGGGCGCCACGGTGGCTGGTGGAGGCAAATCGTGGTGGTGCATGCGTCTCTTCCTTCTTCCTTTACTTTTGCTGCTTTTCTCTCTCTTTTCCTCTCATGTCTTACTCACATCTCTCTCTCTCTCTCTCTCTCTCTCTCTCTCTCTCTCTGTGTTGTTGTGCTTTGCTGCACTTTTCAATAGAAGAAAAAGAAAAAGTGCTCCCTTTGCTGACTTCGAAACCAGCAGAAGGAAAACCTACAAGAACTTCTCTCCCTCTACACGTACCCTCTCTCACTTCACTTTTTGACTTTTGTGTTCTTTTTCTTGAACGAAGTGAAGCCCCCTTACTCTTGCCATACATGGCTCCTTTTATAAGCAAAAAAAAGTAATATTCGTGAAATATTTCATCTCTTTTTCAATATACACGAAGATTGCCTATAAACTCCTAATCACAAAAATCCTTTTATAATGCGATTTTCTCAAATTTCAAAAGTCCATCGTAAACATATCAAATCTTCATTTCTCACATGATAATTAATGAAAAAGAAAAAAACAATGGGCTCGGGCTAATTTACTCTCCTCGTGGACTTAGTCTAAATTAAAGTTCAGAACCACCAAGTCGAACCCATCCGTCACTGGTCTAATGTAAATGCAAATTAAAAATAAATGCATATAAAATTATATGCTATGCAATTTGTTTTTTTAGGGTTAAACATTAATCCCTAATTTTTGTGCCATAAATGACTAAATGGGTTTTCCAAAATTTAGGCATCAACAGTTGGCTCACGACAATTGCGATAATAGTGACCTTTCTTGTCACAAATTTAACACTTCATCATTGACAAACTTCTTCATTTGAAGACACTTTCATCTTTCATGTTGGTTAACTTTTGATTTTTTTCCCGAAGAACTTTCTCCCTTACCTTTCCACCTTTTGAATGAATCAGGACGTTTGTGCTTGGAGCTCGAAGCTTCCTGAGAGCTAAAACCAGCATAATAAATGTCAGTTTCCAGCTTAACCACCAGGAGGTGGTCATCTTCTAGCTCAAGATGGTGCATTGCATCCTCAAGGGTTTTAATGTTCTTGTTGTGTTGTGAGGTGCCTCAGTTTAGTCACCAATGTATGATTAAATTTTGCTGCCAATGCTTTCCACATTTTGGCATTCTCAAAATACTTGAACTCTCGCATGACATCATTCTCCATGCTACTCAACAACGTAATGTGAGCAAGAGAATTCTTTCTCTTCCATGCAGTAAATGCATCCTTATCTCTTGTATGTTATGCAGGGTTCGCATGTTCTTCCATAATCAGGTTAAGAACTTCTAGTGCCTCTTACTCTTCTAGCACATATTAGATTTTCATATGACATATTTCATAATTATCGTTATTCAGCTTTTCACCTTTGTTTAATTCAACGACTATGCTCTTAGCTGCTGAAGCCATTGAATTCGAATATATCGACACACATGCACGAATTATTAATGTCTATCATTTATGTATCCATTTTGCATAAACTCATCGTATTAATGAATAATTTCAAATAAGGTTTCTGAATAAAAAAGTCACTATATTTCCAATCGTTATCCAAAAATCCTAACTTGAAATTATCATTAGTATAATCTTCTATGTAAAATAAGTTATTTGAAGCTACAGAAACTTCTAAGAACTACCCACAACAACTAATAATAATAGAAGTAATTAACATTAAATATCCATTAAGGATAGAATAAAAATATTTCCACATAATGTAACCAATACACCAATTGCTACAACGACATCAACATGGTAGAAATTATTTACGTAAGATATCCATAAAACATACTAAGTAAACACCACTAGTAATAGCTAACGCCAAGTCAACCTATGAACAGGGAATGATTTTTTTAATTTCTCGGAAATTTCATTTGAAAATTCTTTAGGCACATTTGGCAACCATGAAAAAACAAACGGAAATCCCTTAGGATTTCTCCTTCGCACGTTCATCCCCCGTTGGATTAAACTCATTCCTTGGATCGGAGTTTTTGTGGCTTCAATATTATAATATTCCTTCAAAAAAAGTCACTACAAGTTTTTTATAATCATGAATCACGTTGACCTCCCAAAGGTGCTTCAACACTCTTTGCTATTTAGATGGAAGAGTGTTAATGAAGAATCGCACTATCTCAAAAGCTGGCATGGGATAACCCTTCCAAATGACTTATTGTATCTTCTTATTGACCTCGAGAAAATGATCAATTAAATCACCATTTTCCCATCGATAATTAATCAACTCAGCTATCATTCTTGCAAGCCTCATCTTTTGTCTTTCTGACTATGCACGAATAGGTGTATAGGAGAGGCATTGTTCCTACAACAAATACAGAACAAAAAAGAATTACTTATAATTCATAAGGACATAATTGAAAAGGAAACACGTTCTCCATTTTTTTTTGGGTCAACAGCCAACGAGTCAATGGTCAATGCGATCAAAGAAGTCAACAGTTAATGGAGATTAGGTCGGGTCAGACGAGTTGAGTTGGGTCAAACACGGGTCGAGTCAACTGAACGAGTGACATTATCGTGACGTCACCAGCACGTGCCCTACGCATGCGCGAACAACTGCCGGTTGACATCATGATGATGTCATCTGGCACATGTGGCACACACGCAAGGAAGTTACCTCGCACGTGGCACGCACACGCCGATGAGGACTCTCCTTCTGGCCGCGCTTGGCGGCGCATCCGGCGGCCCCTAGTGGCGGGCCACCCAACGTTTTTCTCATCTTGACGAGAACTACGACTCTACACTATCAAAAATGAGTTTTGATTCACAGAAAATCAAAAAAGGGGGGTGAATAGTATGGTCTTGTTGGGATTTCTGTCCACATCCGATGGCGACGTTTCTAAAAAATTTGGCCAAAAACAATTGATAAACATCGACAATGATCGGGAAACATGAACAATATCACTTTGATACCAATGTTGGAAACAAATTTTTGAAAAACAAATCGATACTCGAATGATCAAATATCCGAAACAAACATGGGAAACGTGCCCGGGAAGAACATGTAACACCGATCGAAAGATATATCATGGAGACGGACATACCTTGTTTACCACAGATTAAGTACCATTGCAGTCTTGGAAGAATGAATTGAGGCCCTAGAATTTCGTTCATCAAGAGATAAAACACTGTTGTCCAAGGAGAAAGGGAAATACATTATGTGTTTTTCACTGTTTGTTAACTAATGTTCTCCCTCTTTTTATTTATTTATTTATACAACAGTAACTACACTCTCTTATGGGCCGGCTTTTGGCACAACATGGACAGATGGGCTTAACTTGGCCCATCAAATAATAATAATAAATAAATAAAAACCATCAATCCTCCACATCCACAGCGATCGATCGGAGATTCACCATGTCGACGATGATGAACGGGACTTTGGACAAGTATGAAAGACCCTCATAGTCGTGAGCGCCGCTTCGGATCCTCATTTGGATTCCGTACCGTCGGGAGCAAATGATGGCGGCTTGGACATGGGAGACATGGAGCGGAGTGACGATGAGTAATGGTTTCGGAGCAGAAGGAGCCAAGAAGCGCAGGTTCTGTATGGTAATGTCCAAGACGGAAGAATACGAAGAGCTGATTGGAGTATAAACGAGTTAAGAGATTGCAGTTGCGTTTTCGGAGTGAAGAGAGAGGCGTTGCAGGAAATTCTCTGGACTGCTCATAGCAAAAGCTACTAAAGGAGCTGAAAAGAGCAGGAGACATGCCAAGTGATGATGCATGGTGAAGCTTTGCATCTTCGTTTGTTATTTCGTTCTTTTGGGCTTGCATTACCACCTATACGAAGGGTGTCTTATCTATAGTGCACGCGAGGGCACGACCGTCGAAAGTCGATTTTTTGTTTCACACTTCTCTTCCAATTGATGATAAACGTATGGACGAAATTAATCGATTTTTGGTTCTCGATAACGACGTGCGTGTAATTTTATATGAATGTGTGCGGTTTTGACTTTCTATCATCTTCCAGATAAGTAAAGCATTGATTCATTTGATCGCGAATGGTGTGAGAAGTTTCTCCTATTCATTCAGCAACGGGTTTCACCAAAAAGGGGAAAAATCTCAACAAATGAATCGATTGGGCGAATGTCGAGGAAAGGGCTTCTTTGTTGATGTTGGATACGAAAGTAGATGGCGTCAATGTAAAGGAATTGAAATGCAAATTACTTGAATTTTTAGGTTGTGAGAAAGGCGATGGGTGCGAGAATTTGAGTGTTGGAAGAGTAAATGCGCAGGGAAATTAGAGATGAAAGTAAAAGTAGAAGAACCGATGTTTTGATATTGATTGTGTTTTTCTACGATGATTACAATGTGAGCTTTTATATTCATCCATCAGCGCTTGTAGATAAGCGGTGGTAGATTTTGAATTCACTAATAACTTCTTAATACTATTTACAGATGTTTATAAGAAGTTACAAATATTAGACACAATATAAAATTCATCAGCAATGATTATCCATAAGAAGTTGTAAATCTCGAGATCATAGGCATAACTAGCTAGCAATCCCGTGTTCGTGTCAATGCGGCATCTTCGTCATAGATGGATGTATTCACAATCATTTGTTTTGTTCATTAACAACACTGCTTCAACACTCAGCGAATTTCGCAAGTATTTGTTGTCCATGAGTTTATCGGGGAATTGTCGATCTCCCTCAAGCTATTGACTGGTGAAGGCAAACGTCGATAATGATTGCACTATTTGTTGTTGATGACTTTATTAATGAGTTATCAGTTTCCTTCAATTTGTTGTGACTGTCGTGTTCATATACTTCAATCAAATTTTGCCCTTATGAACTGAGCTTGTATGCATCAATAATAGCCATAAGCTTGTCAAATTTTTCGTGTCAAAAAAATGTATCATGCATTGAGGGACTGTCTGGTCTAGTGCTCTAGAAAGCTGCTTCAACTATGAAATGTTGCGGCTTTTATAATGGGCACCTACATAATTATAGCGAGGCACATATCATCTTTCAGAAAGTTGCTATTCAACATAAAGGTGCTGTGGCTTTGGGACTCTTCGTAGCATAACTACGGCTCTTAGCACACGAATTAAAAATACGCTATATTGATTTTCCTGATCCGTCCAAAATGCATGAATAACGCCGCTTTTGGAAACTTATTTTTCCACTGAAAATACTATAGTTAGCGATACAGTTAAACCAAAAAAATCGACGTTTACTCCAAATTAGTTTCCTTCCCTTAAAGAATTCCAAACTGGTATCCTTTGATCCAAGCCTATCCTTCGTCAGCATTTTGTCTAATGTTCCCTTAAAATGTATACATGTCAAGACACATGGCAGATGACTACAAGATGAATCTAACATGGAGAATGACAGATCCAACAGGGAAAATTAATATATGTATTTTGAGGAATATTGAACAGAATACAAATGGAGGGTAGATTTAGGCTAGGGGTACTAGATTGAGATTTTTTGTAATAAGAAAATTACTTAGGAATAAATGTGTTATATGGGTACAATTTGTGATTTTTAATGGTATTAAATCTTTAAAATATGATTGACATGATCTATGAGCTTATATCAGAATCTATGGTGACCCATCATGTCTCATGATTTTCTTCTTTATGTATATATTTTCACCAAATAGCCTAGCTATTTGAAATGAATCACGTATCAAAAGATGTACTACAAAGATTATTTTTTTATGTCGTGAGAAAATTATTTAAACCTTTTTCGGAAAATTATGCCAGTGGTCCATCTGCATTAGAAATGTAAACCAAAGAAAACGTCCAAGCTGGTTCGAGAATGTCTTTAAGACATATTTCCATTGCAAAAGCCACATGATTCAGTTGCATTAGTCATCTATTGGAATACATTTCTTTTTTCTTGTTCAAAGTTTGCATCCGCCTTGGAAAATAATCTGTCGACCAACTAATGGGAATGTTCAACAATTAGACAATTTCACTCTTGCCAAGCTGTATTGGCCAAACAAAGAAAATTTTGCCAAGTTTTTTCTGTTATTAGATGATGATATTATTCAATAAATTGGTTTCTAGAACCACGTTATCCAGCTTCTGGGCCTGTGTGGAGCCAAGGCCAACCTTGATAGACCCATATCCGAGCACCTGCGACTTGGACACAAGAACCACATACCCAAGCATGGTTGTCGGAGACTTGGCCTCGACAAATCCGAGCACTAGCACTAGGGTCTTGAGCCTGACTTCAATGAACTCAAGGAGGTCTTAATGACTTGGGCATAGGAGCAGGTACTAGGACACGGTCACTAGTGACTTGAGAGCAGGCATTGGGACTAAGCTCAAGTATATATGACTTGGACACGAGAGCCATGTACTGTGGCCTAGCCATTGAACACCTCGGCATAGGCACTGGTGTTTGAACTTGGCCTTTGAGGCTCCAGGCTAGGTGCCCGATGACTTAGGGCGTGCATGAGCCGGACATGGACACCTTTTGAAAAAATGAGAAATAGATAATAAATGAAGAAAAAATTCCAAATAAGAGCCCAAAGTATCTTCATTTTCTAAAATGAGGAATCAAAGTGAACATTTTGTAAAATAAAAGCCTGAAGTAATTGTGGTTGTTTCAAATAAGAGTTTGAAGTGATCATAGTTGTTTCAAATAAAGACCTAACCTCGCCAGTCGCTAGTCGGCTAAACACTCCAACCAATCAAAGGGCATTTATGTCCAAATATAATTTTAATTTTAAATTGTTTTATTCTAGTCATTTCTCTCCTTTGTTTTTTTTTTTTTCTTTCCAACAAGGGCCAACGGCTACAAGCAAGGGCTATCAATCGCTAGAAAGGGCCAACGAGGGCTCGGCGACCCTCGCCAATGGCTAGTAAGGGTTGGCAAGGGCTTGCCAGCCCTCCTTAATCGCAAGTAAGGCCACTCTTGCCCAATCTAGCGAGGGTCAGCCTCGCCTAGGACCAACGTGGGCGCCCTCACCCAAGGCGAGCCATCCCTCACCGAACACTGGCAAGGCAACCCTCGCCTAGATTGGGCAAGGGCCGACCTCACCAATGGTCACGAGAGCAACCTCCCCCAAGGCAAGGCCATCTCTCACTTATGGCTAGCGAGGGCAAACCCTACGCAAACCTCTTTGAGAATCATCAATGGCTAGTGGGCCAAAGACCATCGGCGAAGAAGGAAGACAAACCACAAAAAGAAAAAAAAAGGAAAAAAATCAAATAAAAAGGTAAATGACGAAAATTCACTTATCAATCAAAAAGTCGGGCTCTTATTTGAAACAAACATAACTACTTTATGCTCTTACATAAAACAAAATCTACTTCATGCCTTTATTTTAAACAATGATGACACACTTCGCTTTTATTTGAAATAAAGTCAACTTCATGCTATAATTTGAGAAAGTGAAGAAACTTTAAGTTCTTATTTGGAATTTTTTCATAAATAAATGAACAAATTAATTATAAATAAATAAGAAAAAAAAAAACAAAAGAGGAGGAGGAGGAGAAGAAGAAGAAGAAGAAGAAGAAGAAGAAGAGTAATAAAAAAAACCCAGACGCATCAGGTTCAACCCATATTTTAAGAAAAGCAATAAACAAAACCCAAACGCATCAAGTTCAACCCATATTTTAAGTCCAATATGCTCATCACTTGAGCCCATGATGTCCAGAGATCAAGCCTATTTTCTTCAGTAGTCCATTCGCCCATCATTGGGCCCTGGGAGCTTCAGTGCATGCGTGAGCCTGTCCAAGACCCAGACCGGCCTCTGAATATCTCTGTCGCTACCACTCATCAGCGAGAGGCCTTCACACCTTGTCGACCACCAGAGCCGTATCATGGGCCGAGATTAAGGCCCATTCAAGTGGACTGGACCCGGAGCTACTAAATGGGCTTTAACTTCTCAATTTTCACAACTAAATTGACCCTATTCCCATTTTAAGATGTGGCCCAATTCCATCAGCATCAACAAATCTAATGAATTCCTAATTCGAGAGCCTCGTTTCTTGTATTTTTCAAGATATATATCTTCGTTGACCAAAAATAATTATATATATATATATATATATTCTTCTTTTTATAATGAACCTAAATTGCCCATGTCCCTAATTGCAATGAAACGTAGCAAGAAATGTGAATGCTAAATAATAGTGTCAATTTTTTGGATTAGGGGTCAACTTATGTCATTATTGACAAATTAGATCCCTATTTTACATGAAATGTAATAGAGAAACATAGGTACGAATTTATGTGTTGACAGCAATCTAAAATCCCGAATTGCATTTTAGGAAGCCAATTGAGAAGGTGTTGAGGAAGCCAAAGTCGTGTAGGAGTGGTAAAGGGTAGTAAGCCCACTTGATTATGCTCATTTCATGGGAAGCCTTTGATGCGTGAAATGGAAGCCTTAAGTTTATAGTATACCCCCACCCAATTGGAGTCGAACATCACAAGTCTTGAGCATGTTTATGCTCTTGTGCTGCGATTAACCTTTTCATTCGTGTTGCTTCTTGCAACACTTTAATTTCTTTCATTCTATTTATGGACCCATGCCTTAAAATCATTATATAACCCTGTATTTTCATTGGGCAAAATCAAGTGTTACAACTGTTCCAAAAAAAAAAAAAATGAATTGGACCTCCTATTAGGTGAGGCCCATTTTAAAATTGCAATCGGCCTCAACATTTGGTCTGTTTATTCAAAGGGAATTTTCCATGAGACTCATCCGATAAGACATGAGGCCCATTTTTTTTCAAAATAAAAGTGAAGAATGCATTCGGCCTATCTATTATTTTTAATGATTGTTCTCCTTTAAAAGTCCATTAGGCCTTTCCATGCAAAACTCTTGGAAATGCATTATTTTTTTTTTTTTTTTTCTTTTTTTTATTTGATATATTCTATTGAATGTCAGGAATTATGCATGGTAGAATCCCGTAGATCTTGGATTCGGACCAGGTCGCAAATTTGATGATCAACGCCTGAAAATCATGACTGCAAAGTTGGCAGTGCAATGAGGAGCAAAACTCCCTTGGAATATTTTTGCCCTCCAAGATGTGAGTTGATAAAATAGGATCAAGAACACACCTTCGAGAAGCAAAAGGTATAACTCCATATGATTATCATGATTGGATGATAAGAAGTATTTTTAAAAATGGTTAATACCACGGAAACTTTCAAATGTGCACATTTGTGATAAATTTATCTAAAATTATTTTTTTTACCACAAAAAATCCCAAAATTGATATAATCGATGATTCCGGGTCGTCTTCGACACGTGTCGGACACGTCAACACGTTCGGACACGATCAGATATGCGGTCAACTTTTCTTGACACGCGTGTCGACACGTGTCCGAAAGGCTGATGGAGGGTGCAGGCAAGGGAGGGCGAGGGAGCAGAGGCCGCAAGCGCCGGCGAGACGAAGCCACAAACGGACCACCGTGATGGTGAGAGACGGCTAGAGAAAGAGCCGAACATAGAGAAAGAAGAGAGAGAAAGCAAACTCCCGCCGGCAAGACGAAGCCATGAACGGACCATCGCGACGGCGAGAGATGGCCAGAAAGAGCGGCGAGGGCTGCCACTGTTGCGATGGATTAGAGACAAGGAGGAGGAGGAGAAGGATCAAGAGGAAGAGGAGAGGAAGGGGTCGTGCGAAGAGGAGGAGGAGGAGAAGGGTCAAGAGGAAGAGGACAGGAGGGAAGGAGGTCATGCGGCGAGCGGCAAGGAGGAATAGGAAAAGGAGGGCTCACTAGGGGTTTTTGATAAAGAAACCCAAAAAAATTAAAAAAGGAGATCTGGCGTGAGGGGGAGGGGAAGTGACAACTTAGGCCCCGTTTGTTTGCATTTCTTTTTTTTGTTTTTAAACAGTTTTTCTGTTTTTTTGTTCCTGAAACAAAAAAAACAAACGCGTTTGGGTGCGTTTCGTTCCTTTTTTGTTCTTTTGTTCCCAAGAACAAAAAAGAAACGAAACAAGAAACACAAATTTTGTGTTTCTTGTTTCGAATACAAATCGAAAACAAAAAAGGAACAAAATTGTGTTCCTTTTTTATTTCTTGACAGGGAGCCTCCTCTCCCCCGCGACGAGCTTCCTCCCCGCGACCCGCGACAACCGACGAGCTTCTCCTCCGGCGACCTGCGACGAGCGTCTCCTCCCGCGACGAGCGCCTACTCCCGCGACGAGAGAATTCCATCGTCTTCTCCGGCGCCGTCTCCAC
Organism: Eucalyptus leucophloia subsp. euroa; assembly: GCA_017140325.1. Taxonomy (NCBI): domain Eukaryota; kingdom Viridiplantae; phylum Streptophyta; class Magnoliopsida; order Myrtales; family Myrtaceae; genus Eucalyptus; species Eucalyptus leucophloia. The sequence goes on from CM029471.1 coordinate 23,141,757, forward strand.
AGCCGCTGCTCCTTCACCGTGTACGTCGTCGCTTCTCCTCCTTCACCGATTGTCTTCACTTCGGCGAGCTCGAGCGTTAGGGCTCGCTTGAGGCGCGCTTGCCCCGGATCTGCGAGCCGCTTGCTCGAGCGAGTCTCGCAGATCTGGGCGAGCGTTGCTCCCCGGATCTGCGGCGGCAGCTCGTCTCGCGCTCGAGATCCGGGCGAGCGAAGCGAGCGCGAGCCGCCGCTCGGGCTCGGCTCGAGCGAAGCGTCGCTGCTTGCTCGGGCTCGGGCTCGGCTCGAGCGAGCGGGCAGCGGCGTCGCTGCCGCTCGGGCTCCGCTCGAGCGACGGGGCAGCGAGCGTCGGCTCGTTGCTCGAGCTCGGCTCGCCACCACCATCTTTCATCAACTTCTAACGTATTTGAAATTTGATCCTCCCTCTTTGATGAATTCTTGAATTTCTTGTGGTTGTTTTGCTTCGGGTCGTCCGGAATCGGTCCCAAAATTCATCATTTTCCCGTGTTTCGCTTGAAAAAAAGAATATATGGCCTGGTTTCAACAGAGGTAACTCACCTGCGAGCGAATTCGGTTTGATCGTGAGTCGGTGTGTGGGGTTTTGCGGTTGATGGGTCATTGGAAATTTCTGATACAAATGAGTACATAAGCTATTCTAGCGAAAAAGTCCAAGGTACTTTAGTTCGATGTGAGAACAGTGGCCGACCATGCTTTTGACTCGTTTCTTTGCGAGTTTGACTTCGAGATTCATAAGTCGATTTCGGAGGCCCGGCGATGCGGTTGTCATGGTGATCCATTCATGCCGACCAACCGTTGAACTTGTTGGGGTTCTCTTAGGTCAAGATAGTAATTGGAAGTGTCATTTTTGCGACAATTGAACACACTCGCAGTCATGTTTGGGATATAGCATATGGTTCCATGTCCAAGTTGTTGAACTTGGGTACAACTGAGCCGGCTTTGAAGGAGAATGAGTATTGGACAAAGTTCTATGTAATGCCATGTTGAACGATGTGGAACCTTTGTGGATGCGTCTAGAAAATTGTCATGGTTGATGGCCCGAGTGCCTTCTCGGGAAAAAAATGGGATGACTAAGGAATCCATAGATATCTTGACAAGCAATTCAATTCGACCTGCACCAACATAATTTATGGTTTTGATCAGTAATTTGCACACTGTTTTTCAGTTTTAGGCATTCTGAATTATTTCCTATTTGTTTAATCCTTGCATTGTTTTATGCTATCGTCATCCGCCTTCAAGCACTTGCTTTCTAGAATTCTTTAGGAGCTCTGAATTACTTTACATGTAGGTCTACACACTTTGTCATGTTTCTTGTTTACTTGCATCGACGGAATCCTTTAACAAACATTCTCCATGGATAGTTGATTCGGATGTACGATCGGTGCAACTTCGGTCATATCTCGTGAAGATGCAAGTTCTGTCTAATGTTGATGGCGAGTTGTTAACTCATATTATTATTGTTCAGAATCCTTTGAAAGACCTGCTTTGCGACTCTCGAGATGTTTCAGTCTATGTGTTCTCCCTTCGAGCAACTCGTTTGATACCCGTGAACTTCCCTTGCAAGATGTGTTCAGCTAATATTCATATACACCATCTGGATGTTGTCTCGATAAACTTGAAATTTGGGAGAGAAAGTGCCATTAAGATGTTAGGGTTGTCTAAAATCTTGATATCGGAGCTTAGAGGTTCTTTTGTAAACTTAACATATGGATATAGGGATTAAATGTGGCTTTTGGTTCTTCACATTTTAGAAATTGCATTCTCCTTTACCATATGGATAGCTAGGCTGGTTATAGATTGCTTAAAATAGGAAATGATGTGGCTTATTTCATGATGCTTAGGCACACGATCTCACATCATGCATCTGATTTCATTCCAAAGATACTAATGGAAAATATACACTTCGTCCTCCATCATGAAATTCCAATAAGTCTTCTTCACAAAGAGTTTAATAAAGTTGATGACCGAGTGATCGACCATGTTTATATTGTGAGGACTCCAATACCATGATTGAGATCCCATGCTATATAATACATAAATCGGCATGTGTCCTGTTGATGATAACATAACTTGTGTACAAGGTCTCACCCATATCAAGGAAAGTGAACTACCGCAAGAGATGGATGTTACGGTAATAATTATAGCTCATATCTCTTGAGTCAGGCCAGATTGGTTTGCTCAACTTTAATGGGTATTTGTAATTTTATTTTTTTCCATTTTGGCTCCCAGGATTGTTTTGTCAAAAGTTCAAACAGGAATCCTTCCTTTTTATTAGTAGTTTTCTAATCAAGTTTGTGCATCCAATTGTTGCATTGACAGGTGTCAGCCTTGGACAATAACATTGACAGGAATGTTAGCGATCACCGGTAGCTGGCTAATTTTGCATTCAATGTTGGTAACGACAATTATATCTTTGCTAATATGCTCATGGTGGTACATCTTCCTTTACTCTTACCCTAAGTTATGGCCATAGCCCCGTCACACATCCCGCATTAAGGGAAGGGGATAGATTGGTTCTGCAAGATTTGCTTTTCTGTTTCGAGGCATACACGGACATGATCGCGAGAGAAGAAAGAGGGTAAGAAGTGGCATCGAAGATATATTTGGTTCGACAAAGGCTGACGGTATAGACCAAACCTCCAACGATCATTAGCTGAAGCGGGAAGAAGAAGGATGAAGGGTGCAAAGTGCCGGTATCTTGCGATCGATGAGGAATTTTTGAATGTCAAAAGCATCTCATGGAATGAAAAGATCTGTATTTAACGTGAGCAGAAAACATTCTTCAGTTTATAGTCGGTAGTATTGTATAATTGTGTTGCAATGAAGAAAATACATTTTATGTCTCGAGAAAATGTTGAAGAATGTCCCGAGTTGGAAGACAGCGTGAAATGCAAGAACTGCAAGATTCTTCGAGTATGCACTTATAACTATGTTCAGAATGTTTGACTTTACTCACCATGAACAAAATTAAATTGATGAACATTTTATGATAATGAGAATTCAAAGTCAAGTTTACACTTTATTTAAAAAAAAAAACAAACTGGAAAATTTTGGTACGAACTTAAAATATTTATTCCGTTCAAAGCAAATATGATCAAGTTTAGAATGTTTGTTTCACTTAATATGAACAAAATTAAATTGATAAGCATTTCATGAGAATGATAATTCAATACCAAGTTCACATTTTATTTAAAAAAAAAACAATTGGAAAAAAATTGGAACAGAAATTTTGTACATAACCAAACGTGTTTCTATTCTTTTTCTATTCCGAAAAACAGAATTTTTTTACGATTACCAAACGTGTTTCTGTTTTTTTTCTATTCCAAAACAGAAATTTTATACGATTACCAAACGCGTTTTTTTTTCGAAATTGTTCCCGTGGACAAACACTTTTTTCTATTTCTTTTTCCCTTAACAATTTTTAAACGAAACGCAAACAAACGCGCCTCACTGTCACTGTCAAGTGATGGGGGAGGGAAAGAAGTAAAATAAATTTGGGGTGGAGGGAAAAGGACGAAGGAAAGCTGGGGTGGATTTTGGGGATTTTTTTTAATTAAAAAATTAAATAAATGAAATTAAAATATAATTTCAAAAAATAAAAGTATTGAATTTTGAATAATGATAAATTTTGGTCATTATAGAAAATTATGGATTTATTTAAATAAATTGATTCTAATTTCTTATTAATTATTAGTTTCATCAATAACTTTTGTTAAAATTAAAAACATGTTTTGCATTAACTATGAATATATCTTTCGAATTTCAAATGAATAGATTTATTAATATTATTAGTGTAAATTTATTATAGGCTCTTATTTATTTATTTATTTAAGAATTTGAATTAAATTAATTAAAAATAAAAATGTTAATTTAATATATAACATGTCGCAACGTGTCAGAATTTTCTATTTTTTAAAAATGACGTGTCGACGTGTCGTGTTGTGTCATGTCGCGTGTCGACGCTACTTAGGCTATCGCACTCTTATTTCAAAAACAGCAAAAAGCTACAATTAAAGTAGTATTAGCAACTATGAAGTTCATGACTAACAAAACAATATATTGTATAATTTATTTTTAAATTTTTTTTGCCCATTTCTTACTCCTTACAATGACACGAACACACGACACGATATGACATGACACGTCGACACGTTATTTTTCAAAAATAAAGAATTCCGACACGTTAGAATACGTTATATATTAAATGAATATTTTTATTTTTGATTAATTTGATTCAACTTCACAAATAAATAAATAATAGAAAAGAGCTTATAATGAATTTACACTAATAATATTAATAAATCTATTCATAGGAAATTTGAAAGACATATTAATAGTTAATGATTATCCATATTTGAGAACATATTTCTAAGTTTAACAAAAATTATAGATGAAACTCATGACTAACAAAAAATTATAATCAATTTATTTAAAAAAATCTATGATCTTTTATACTAATTAAAATTGATCATTATTTAACTTTTAATATTTTTATTTTTTAACATTAGTTTCAGCTAATTTATTTTTTTAACAAATATAACATAGCCGTCCAAAAATTATTTTCCACCATTATTTTTCCCAAACCCTCATTTCCCAAAATTTATTTTCCTCCCTCATTTCTCTCTTCCTCACGCCACCTCAAACCCACCCCCCATCCTCTCTCCTTTCTTTTCCTCTTTTCTCCCCTAAATGACCTGTCATCTCCCTAATTTTCTCTCCCACCCCACATCACCCCTATGATTCCTTTCTCTCGTTTGTCCCCCCCACCCCCATCAGTGATGGGCCATCACCTATTGTTTCTCTCTCCCCACCCCCACCCCCACGCCACCCCAACCCTCTGGCCCCCCCCGCGTCATTTCTTCCCCTTTCTTCCACCCTTCCCATCACCGTTGTTTCTCCTCCACCCTCCCCACCCCCTGCCTCGCCTCCGATTATTTCCCTTTCTTCCCCCTCCCCCCATCACCTGTTAACAGCCTCCTCCTTCTCACACGATCCTCTCTGCTCTCTTTCAGTTGCCTCACCGCCTTACCTCCGGCCCTTCCTCCTTCACATTCGTAGTCTCAGCCTCACCGCCGACCCTCCATCACAACATCGCAATCATGACCCTCTAAATCGCCTCAGTCTATGCTCTTCCTCTGGCCCTCCTTTACCATCACGGCATCGCCTCCGCTTCCTCACCCTCATCTCCACCCTCCATCATCTTCTTCAACGATCCTCTCTCGAACACAAGTGTCTGAACGTATCGAGAAAAATTGACCACATGTCAAAAAATCCGACATGCGTTGACCGTGTGTCCTAGCGTGTTTGCATGTTGGACACGACACGGAAGCTTGGACAACATGTTCGTGCTTCATAGGTTTTCCCCCTTCGTGCATCCCATTATGTCATTAGCAAATTGAAGGAAGTTTTTACGAAATAAATCTGCCATTATTTTAGGAACACTATAACTGAAGGACTCCGCTCATTATTATAATGAGAAGCAAAATACCCTTGACATTGATTAAATTATAAAAAAGAATAAAAAGAAAGCCATGCCGAGCATGGTTAAGAGCAATGGTTTACCTAACAATTCATATAGGAATCCATTAATAGCTAACAAAAACCTAGAACTTAATGCCCTATATGTCATATTAAATTAAGTAAATTTGTTTACCCGTTTTACTTCTTAATAACTCTTAATCCTGTTTTTATAATTAAATATATGATATATAAAAATTTAAAACTAAAATTTCAAATAATTAAATATTATTTAACAAATGACCCGCACAAAGCTCAAACATCGACATGGTCAAATGTTCCATTGATTCCAAAGTATCATCTTGTTATTGCGATGAACACATCGAAACTCGACTATTCTTCCTTTTCCTTAAGGATGAAAACGGAGGAATACTTTGCTCGTGCCGGAAAAAGTTGTCAGGATCGACCGCGGTCTTCACACGCACCAACCTGTCGAAATTGTTCTTGAAGTATTTCTTTCCCCAAATGCTGGCTTGCTTATAACTCGTGTCGCCTATTACATTGTTAATTCCTATGTCGAGATCCCTGGAGTTGATGTAGGCCTCTCGAGGCGATTTCGACACATACTGCGCCATATAACCGTAGAAGCTTCGTATCCAACTCACATGCTTTGGAGCAACCTCGTTGCCTCCGGTTGTCCATTCCACGGCGTGCAGGATCTTGTACAAAACCCCAGCTCTGTGAGGGAAGGGAATGGCAGATTCAGAAATTTCTGCCATTTTCCCACCAGAGGGGACCCAAGTCATCATAGGCACCCCTTGATCTTCCTCAAAGAACCTCTCCCACATGCCCTCTAAGCCACTCTCAGGGATTGGCTCCTTCACATAATCCGATTTTTTCTTGAAGAAAATTTTGGTGTTGGAGCTCCTGTTGAGCAAGACTTCCAATGCCTCTCCGCTAAAACCCGCGAAGTTGAGGACGGACTGGATCCAGCTCATCTCGGTGCAGTCCAGTCTCGTGACGTTGAGCTCCGGGAAGCGGCTACCTGTCACCTCGAGGAGTGAGTCGACCCCGCCGAGGTAGAGGGTGTCGAAAATGGCTTGCATCGTCATCATCCCGTTGGGGCTGGAGTTGTAGCTCTGCAACGTCAGCGATATGAATATGTCGTCGGGGAGCTTGTTCGCGACAAGTTGCCACTGGTGCACGAGTTTCGTCGCATTTTGTTCCAATGTCCTCAGGATCTTGAACACGGTGACGGTTGACGGCACTGGGACTAGCTTGACTTTCCAGGACACTACTACGCAGAAGCTGCCGCCTCCTCCACCTCGGATTGCCCAGAAGAGATCTTCCCCCATTGATTCTCTATCTAAGAGCCGACCCTGGGCGTCGACCAACTGCGCATCAATTACATTATCAGCAGCAAGGCCATATTTGCGCAGCAGCGTACCATAGCCTCCGCCACTGAAGTGCCCCCCAACGCCAACCGTGGGGCAGATGCCGGCTGGGAAGCCTAGGGTTTTGCTCTTCTCGGCGATCCTATAGTAAAGCTCGCCGATCGTTGCACCCGATTGGACCCACGCGGTTTTGTCCTCTGCATCCACGGAGATTGCTCGGAAATTCGCCATGTCCAGAATGACAAACGAGACTTCGGACAAATACGAAAGGCCTTCGTAGTCGTGACCGCCGCTTCGGGTCCTCATTTGGAGTCCGTACTGTCGGGAGCAGATGATGGAGGCTTGGACATGGGAGACGTCGAGCGGCGTCACGATGTAATTAGGTTTCGGAGCAGAAGGAGTCAAGAAGCGCAGGTTCTGTATGGTAATGTCCAAGACAGAATAGTACGAAGAGTTGATTGGAGTATAAACGAGTTTAGAGATTGCAGATGCGTTTCCGGAGTGAAGAGAGAGGCATTGCAGGAAATCATCAGGAGTACTGGTAGCAATAGCTACCAAAGGAGTTGCCAAGAGAAAGAGAAGTGCAAAGTGATGGTGCAACGTGAAGTTTGCCATCTTCATCTTGGCTCTGCCTTAGAGCATAACCTATCGACCGTACTTATGGGAATATTCAACATTTGGACAATTTCAATCTTGCCAAATTATTTCTGTGAATTTATTATTCGATTGATCGCAATAAAAATGTAAACCAGAAGATAATGTCTTTAAAATACACTTCTTTCTCTCTCCTCGGTCAAAGTTAGTATCCGCCTTGGAACAAAATCTTGCCAAGTTATTTTCTGTGAATTTATTATTCGATTGATTGCAATAAAAATATAAACCAGAAGATAATGTCTTTAAAATGCACTTCTCTCTTCTCGGTCAAAGTTAGCATCCGCCTTGGAGCAATAAAAATATAAACCAGAAGATAATGTCTTTAAAATACACTTCTCTCTCCTCGGTAAAAGTTAGCATCCGCCTTGGAACAAAATATTGTCACGTTATTTCTGCGAATTTATTATTCGATTGATTGCTTTGGTGAATCACGTTATCCACGGACACGAATTACATGTGCACCCTATTCTCTCTCCGTCTTCCTCATTTTTTTTCTTTGTATACAATACGGAGAAGCGTTGGAGCGAGACTTGATATCTTGACAAGTGTTAATCTTTAGAATCAGATAATGACAAAATGTCTATGGTGATTTGACCTTAATTAGGGCCATGTGGTATGTATTTGTATGAATGAACTACATATAGAAAAATCATTATAGAAAGGCCCTATGAAACATATCAATTACATTTTAGAAGCTTCTCAATTCAAAGTATGCCTATGAATTGAAACACTGGATCTCAACAGTGCGTGTCGCATGCTATGTAGTCCTTTGGTTAAAATGTTCGCTAGCTGATCCACTATAGACACAGAGCAAACATATAGATTGCATTCAAGCAAAGTAAATATTCAACTCGATGTTTTTGGTGCAAGCATGAAACACAAGGTTGAGAGCAAGGTAGGTGGTGGGTTGTCCCAACATACGATGAGAGGAAAAAAAAGGATGGGCTTTGGCTCACGAAGTAAATGGTGAATCCAAATTGTCTCAACTACTTAGTGAGCTATGGCACAATACTCAGCTTCTAAATTATAAAGGGCCATGCTAAGTTGCTTCTTAGCACTCCATGGAACAAGATTGGTGCTAAGAAAGACACAAAATCCCAAGCTGGATCATCAAGTATTAGAGCACTCAGCCTAGTCCTCATTCGCATAAGCAGTCAATGAATTGGGAGAATGCCACTCACTAAGAAGCAAACCATGGGTGGATACACTAGCTACATACCATTATTAGGGGTGTTAGTAGCTCAGGTCGGGTTTCCGTGATGCCCGAATTGAATTGGACCATATGGAAGTGCATGTAGTTTCACCTAAACCAAGACTCGATGATTGGTTCGGTTTCTAAGTTCATCGCATGAAGCCCCCTTTGTGTAGCTCCTTTACTCTCTCCTCCCATCCTTTAACCATTCTTTGGAACCAAAGAAGAAAAATTGAATCTTGTCAAACCGACTTCCTTCCTCTGCTTTTCCTTCACAAAAGACGATGAGTTGTCATGCTCCAGTTGATACGATGAGCTTTATTGCCAGTGACCTCGCAACCTCGTGGCACCTCTGAGCTCAACGACACAAACCGAATGCCTAGATCAACCCAATCATACCTATATCTCTCTCTTCTTCGCCTTTCGACCTCGGATTGGGACTGATCTGACTCGTCGACATAGGATCAACCCAAATTGGAAGGCAAGTCAAGCCCTAGTTCTAGGGCTTGGTCGAGCACCACTAGAGTGAGCAACAAATCTCAGCTTGTTGTCGTCGCCTATTATCTTTGTTGACAAGGGAAGGCTCTAGCCGTGTTAAGCCTAGTGGGTGCGAGTAGATAGAGAGATGCATTTAAGGTTGCTGCAAATAGAGACGAGGGAGGGGAGACACAATGGGGCAACAACTTTGTGCGAGGGTTGGAGCAGCGGTGGCGAGACAAAGAGGGAGATGGAAATATTATCATGTTGCTAACGAGGACGAAGTCGAGAGTTGTGTTCTTGGCGATGGAGGTGCAGATGACAACAGGGAAGGAGATACCTAGAGAAAACTTTTAGCACTGACAGGAGATTCACAATTTCTAGAGTGAGAGAGTGTATATTTTGATGTGATTAGTTCGGTTATTTTTTACACCCCTAACTAGAAGATGAGGTAATTAGTGTTGATTTGTGAATTGACTAACCAAGATCACAGTAAAACTAATGTCGGGCTTAGTCATAGATCCATACTACAATGCACCAACCATTTGTTGATACAACATTTAAAAAAAAAAAAAAAGAAGTAGGAAGCTTACCAAAGTTAGCTGACGATAAATTCTTCAAAACCAAGGGAGTAAACATGGGGCTTAACCTTGACAAGGTCAAACTTGCACGAAAACCCATCACATACTTGGCCTAAGGTATAAAAAAAAGAAAAAGTACCCTTTAGAGCGGTGATTAGCCTCACCAAGGAAATAGTGTAGTGGTCCCAAATCCTTCATAATACATTCCTATGAGAGCCAAGTTATCAAGGACCATAATAAATTAGGAGCATTAAGGGTGAGGACTATATCATTAACATATAATGAAATGTATAGATCACCTGCAGAGGAAGCATAGACAAATAGCAAATGATCAACCTTACTCATAGTGAAGACCAAAGATAATAAAAAGCTACTGAAGTGATGAAACCATGTGCATGGAGCCTATTTTAAGCCCCAAATGGCTTTCCATAGACAACACACTTGATTAGGGAACTCAGGATGAGAGAAATTGAGAGGTTAGTGCAATAAACTTCCTCACAAAGGATACCATGTAAGAAATAATTTTTAATAAAAAATTGGCATATGACCCATCCCGAAGAAATCACAATAGAGAGAACAAACTAAATTGTAGTGGGTTTAATAACCAAACTAAATGTCTCCTCATAGTCTAGTCTAGCTTGCTACTTAAATCCCTATGCAATAAGGCAATATTGGAAGTGTTTGATAATTTCATCGGATTTTTCCTTGACCTTAAAAACCTATTTACAATCAACTAATTTCTTAGAAGGAGAAGGTGGTACAAGATCCCAAGTGAGGCTAGCGACCAATGTGATAAATTCATCCGCCATGATTGCTTGTCAACGTTGATCACGATTGGCCCTAGAATAGCAAGTCGGCGTCTCTTCGTGGCAAGAGAGAGATTAAAAATTTGTTGGGTTTAGAATTCTAAATTTGGCGGGGTCTGCATAAGATGAGTGGAGAACTAAAATGGAAATGCACAAGTTAAACAAAGAGGGAGAGAAGATTTTTCGTTGTCTGTTGAGGGAGGAGTCAGTTCAGAGAGGAGACAGGTTGGAATAAAGGAAATCAACTCAAGGAGAGGGGCAGTGGAGGGGAAAAAGAAACAGAAGTAGGTTGGATGGGTTGAGAGGAGGAAAAAGGCAGGCTAGGATGTTGGGCTAAAGAAAATGAAAGAGAATGAGATGGCTAAGCCAGATGACAGGAGAGAGGGGGGAGGAAGAAGGACGAAGTGATTTCTTTGTTTTTATTTTTATTTTATTTTTTAATTTCTAGGTTGAAATCATTTTCAGAGAAGATGACATTTCGAATGTACTGCAACTCATCTAGGGTGGGTCTTCCATTGTCTTTGCTCAACAAGCCTTCTCCATATTTCTCGGAACTTTCTTTGTGAGCTTCTCCTCCTCTCTTCTCCCATTAATTTGTCCTAATAATGTGGACGGCCTTGACCATGAAGACATTCACCTTTTCACCTTCTTTTCATTTCCACCCTTCTATGGTCTAATTATATCAATGTTCGTAGAAAGCTATTCAATTTTATAATCTGAATGAACTCAATTATTAAAGTAACGACAATTTTTTTAAGCTATCGATTCCTTTTTCTCTATTTCTAACCAATCTTGACTTGCTTTTCAGTCTTCCTGAGCCTTCTTCTTCGTGAGTCGTGGATTATCACTGTGTTACACATGATGGAACAAAATAAAGTCATGTCCCACTTGAAATTTTATAAAATGTATACCTTTATGATCGAGGGATTTAGGCTAGAATTTAGGTCAGACCAATGATTTGAGTGGGATCACCTCTAGTATCCATTGGAAAAGGTCATAGCACGTAATTGTACGTGTCTTCGTTTTAATAATTATATAAAACACTATGAGGTATAAAGATTTTAAAGATCCACGACTATTCAACGACTACCTCACATTTTTCTCACAAATATATTGCATGCAAAAGCGGGGACCAGGATAGTAGGTGGATGAGAGACATCAAATAATATTGAAATATATATGTAATTAGATGGTTAAAAATTTCTTTTAGTAAGTGCGTTCAAGGGGGTCACCACGTACTTGCCGTGCGCGACACCGTTCCCCCTCTCCCCCGCAAAAATTCCCACTTTCTCCTCACGAATTTTGTTCCCGCTTTCTCCATTTCTCTCTCCTCCGCTTTCTCTGTCCTCAAGCTTCAAGCTCTGCACGCACAAAACTCCCCATGAACCCCTTCGCGCACCCCCACGGTCTCGCTCATCATCAATTCCGCTGTCACGATCATCGCCTCTCTGCTCCGTGATCGTATGTTGCCCCTCCGCGAATTCAACGGACGGTGACAATATTTGGATATATAGTACCATGCCTTATACTTGTATGGTGGAACAATAACATGCTTTTGTCCATAAAACTTTTTTTTTTTTTTTTTTGCTTACATAAGTAGGAGTCTACAGTTTCCAACTATGCTTCTCGAGCCTTCACCCTTAGCTTAAAAATTGAGAAATCACGACCTTCCATATTGAGGTAAGTTGAAACTTAGATTTATTACACTTTAATCTAATAATGAAAGATTAAACCAACAAGAAATTTCTCAGAGACCATTGACTCGTCTCATATGGATAATGTACTTCACAATTTATTATATTGAACAAGTAACTAACTTATATCCATGGCAATAGTGATGATTTGTGTAACCAATTTATATAGCCTGTGGGTAGCTATATAACTTCTTCACTACACAAGTCAGATTTGTCACCACTCATTTGGTAGTTAATTGATTTATAAAACATTTAACTTTTTCCCTACTTGTAATTTCTATTCTAAAGGTTTCACACTAGATACACTTGCCTCTTGTCACGCATATCAAATAAGAAATCATTTCCAAACACAAGGAGCATGGTTCCTAATCAAAGTCATTGGCAGGACAAATCCTATTGTATGCCAAACAAAAAATATCACTAGTATGTCCAACAAAATCCCCATATTACCAATACGAATAATCTGATTATGTTATTACAAGTGCAAAGCCATTCAATTTCCCAATCTTGGATCAAATTGGAAGGAATCATTGTGCTCCAAGGCCCCCCATTGTTTTAGCAATTGTCTCCTTTTTTTTTTCTTTTTGGAATCAGTATGTTCTTGACTTTCTTTTTTAGTATTTGTGGACTTAGTTCTTCTTGACTCTTGGATTCACTTCATGTTACCAATGATTAATCAAAATAAAGTTCTGTCCCACTCAAAGATTTACAAAACGAATACTTTTATGATGGGGGACTTTAAAAAAAAAAAAATTGGCCAAACCTCTAATTTGAGTGTTTATAATTCATTAGAAGAGGTTGTAGCTCATAATTATTGACATGTTACTTTTAGCTGATAAGTCATATAAAAGTAAAAATTCAAGATTGGGGCTCAAGATTGCGACATGACATGTTTCTTGACAAAAAAGAGTCATGTTAATGTTTTTCCAAAAGAATTTCAATTTCCATGGCATCCCGTCTAAACTAAGACATTGATTTCACCAACAATCTAAAGAAGTATTTAAAAAGTTGACTTTTTATTAACCTTTGGTCAACATTTTTCAAAAATTCCAAAAAATGAAAAATCATTTATTTTACTCCCTGTGCATGTTTAATTAGACTTTTTTTTTTTCTGGTATGTATTAAATTAGACTTCTAATTCGTCAATTCTATAAATAAAAAAATAAAAATAAAAAGATTGAGAATTCGTTAATCTCCCCCAGCTCGACCACTCCTTCTCTTGATCGCATGACGAATCTCTATCTCAAAGGATGAGGAGCAACATCTACTTCTCCTGGACAAATTCCCCACCAGATTGCAGCCGTCTGCCACGGTCCCCCTCCTTCACTTGATCATCGGCCATGTTAGAAATATAAATATATTTAGGAGATTTATCTTAATTTATTCTGATTTAATGTAATTAATATTTTGTCACTTCAAATATTTAAGCTCTAAGGTCTATATGTAGGCTTATATATTCTTCATTTGAGATGTACAAAACATTACATTTTTCTGTCAATACAATCCCCACCTTAGTATCAGAGAATTAAATCAGAATCAATTAAGATAAATCTCCTAAATATAGAAATGAAGCTCAGTCTCAAGAGAGGAGGAAAGGCACGTTTGCCCTGAATACCTTTCATTTTGTTACATTATGGGCTTAATGTTATAATAGGAATTATTGAAAGCTGTCCACTAGCCGAGTCAACTGATAGTTTGAGCTTTGATCAATGGGATCATGCAATTAATTAGGTGTTTTTCTTATTCCTAGCTCGACTTGCGAATTGTGGCGTTGGAAAGTGATGATATAGCTTCTAGAAAGTTATATTCGGACAGTAAAATTATCTAGTTTTTGAATCGAGTGCATTTGGACCATGAAAAATTTAATCCACAAGCTAAATTAAGATATTGACAAATACATAGCTTTTGTTCATTCTATTAACATATGAATGATCTTTCCATTTGAAGATTATGCATGATAAAATAGAATTTTTGTGTCTATGATGTTTTTGATTAAAAAAAAAAAAAAGAAAACGTTTTTCCTGGCCGAAACTTAACTAGTTCAAGAGTTTAAACAAACCAAAAAGTGAGAAAGAATAAATGAGGCATTCAAAACTTTTATTATGTATGCATATAGAGCTAAAATTATAACCCATGTGCAATTTCATTATTAGCATTTATATTGATTTTGCCGACGAATATACACTTCCTCTGCAAGATCGATTGCTTAAGAACATGAATATTAATAATATGTATCCTTGCAGGAAAACAAAATTAATTTCAAACGACGAAGAATATTTCATATTCAATTTTTTTGATTTAGCCATTCAATTTTTTTCGCAAAGGAAATGAAGGAAACAAAGGCCCTGCATGGTAACACTTCTCATTTCTGTTCCTGGAACAGATTTTTTGTTTTTCTGTTAAGAGAACAAAAAAAACGTAAAAACGCGTTTAGTTACGTTTACATTCTTTTTTTTTTTTTTTGTTCTCGGAACAAAATTGGAGCGAAAAAAACACAAAAAAGTTACTTTTTGTTCTAGAAACAATTTTGAAGAAACACTTCCATCTTCTCTCTCCTATTTTCTTCTTCTTTTCTTCTTCTTTTCCTTTGGCCAGTCGCCGGCCTCGGCCATGGCCGGCGATCGGCCGTCGAGGGTCGGTGACGCCGTCAAGGGTTGGCGACCTCACCGGAGCCTTGCCTTGGCTGGGCGAGCTCGGCCTCGCCGGGGGCCGGCGAGCCTCGCCGTGGTTGGGCGAGGCTGCCGGCCCCATCGGGAGGTCGCCGAAGGTCGGGGACCGGTCAAAAGAAGAAAAATAAAAAAGAAAGGAAAAAATGAAAAATAAAATAAAAATATTAAAAAATTAAAAGAAATAAAAAAAGAATAAAATTTACCAAAACGCGTTTATTTATTTTTTATTAAAATAAACGTTACCAAACACGTTTTTTTGTTGTTCAAAAGCTCAAAAACTCGGAACATAAATATTTTTTTTTCTGTTCTCGGGAATAGAAAAGGAACATAAATGTTTTCATGTGGGGCCAAAGAAGTGTCTCCTCCATTTCATTTCCCTCTCTCCAACCTCCGCACGAGACACGGACAAATGCCCTTCGGTGTCGCGCACCGTCTCAGTTCTTGCCCGGATTGTTCGTCAGACTCAAGCCCGATGGATCTTTCGGTTTATCCGCAGCTCTGCGTCGCTCTGTCCGCTGTTCCAGGACGGACAGCGAGCCGCCAGGTACTTTCTCTTGCCTCGGTCTCTCAGAAAATGTGTCGTATACGAGTTCCGGCTCTTAAGGGCGGGGCTGCTGATATGGCGAAACTGAGAGAGTTGGTATTGACTGTGAGGATCCTAGCAGGCCTGGATTCTACAGCAACTTGTTTTGTCCAAAGGTTGCTCATATCGAAGTTGGGGATGTTAATTGCGAGCATGTTCGTGCTATGGTGTCTCTTTATGCTTGAGGTTTCCAGTGGAATTCGGTTTGTGACTTTATGTGCTTCTTCAATTTCTGTTCGTCCTTTTGCACCATGCAGTGCCGAGGTGGACAGAAAATTGAGAGAAGTCTCTCTTTCCACATCGTCCAAAGCGGGTATGTTGTTTCTTTGAGTTTGATGTACGTTTTCTTCCGGCTGATATATACTGTTCTAGTCACATTGGGGTTTTGCTTCTCTACCTGTCTTGAAGGAGTTTGCAATGTGGAGGTGTTTCCGAATGGAATGTGGATGGGCTGGTCAGGTAATGTGATTGTTCTTGCTGGATTATCGTGAGTTTGTGAAGCATTAATCTTAGCGTGATCATTTGTATCTTCCCATGAGTTGTTTTATTAAATCTTTCAGTTGTACTTACCGTATCTATAGGAGTAGATTTAGGAAATAATATAGCTGTGAATTGTGTATAATATCTACATTTAGAATACAAGAAAAATTGAATTGGTTCACATTGGATCTCCCATCTTGTGTTCCTTTTCAATTAATATGAGTGCTTGGAATTGGACCCAATAGCGACTTCTCATCTAGGCCTTTGCAGACATGAAGGCCAGTTCCACTGTACAGGTGGCAGAAGAGAGCCTAAGGTTGGAAACCTTGAGTGATAAGGTACGCTCTTAAATTTTGATTTGGCATGGTCAATTTACTCTTTTGGTATTTGGGGAAAATTGTCTGTACAATCCTGTGTTTTGATCTTCTGTAAATTATCGCCAAACCTGCATTGTTAGTACTTGTGCTCTGTGGCTTTTAAAAACTTGTCAGGAATGTCTGATGTGGCATCCAGCTGGCCATTAGACACCGCTGAATCTGAAGCAACATGCTTGGTTTGTGATGTAGACAATACATCAGATATCTAGACATTGAAACCCCAGTGCATCTAAGAGTTAGGGCTCTGATTTATAAGACTTGCAGGGGAAAGACTTGGAGATTGTATCTTTCACCTTTTCTTTGGGTTTGGGAAAGGTGACTCAATTGAATGGATGGGTACAAAAATCTTATCAAAATGATTATTTATAACATGCAACCTTCAGATTTGTGAGAGCATACATCAGCTAGCCTGGGTTTAGCTACTGGTAACAATAATGATGTGCTCCAAATGCCAAATCTCTTTGTCTGTTGTAAATTTATATAGAAGAGCATGATTTGTTAATTGAAGTTATGAGCAAAAGATCTTTTATTCACACAGTAGGCTGACAGACCGATTTCTCATGTAAACAAAGTAAAGAACTCCTCGCCTTGATCACTTGCCATCAACAATCACAACAATGGAGTCTCTAAAAATGATCGACTATGGGTGTCATGTTACTTTTGGGGGTTTGACATTTCAGTTGTGAGGGCAAATTAATGAAGCCTCTCTCTCTCTCTCTCTCTCTCTCTCTCTCTCTCTCTCTCTCTCTCTCTCTCTCGTCCCCCCTTGATTTTTTTTTTTTTTGAAGAAAAGTTCAACAGTGTTCAATTTGTGTTTGCTTTTATCATCAGATGAGCCATGTTGGTTGCTTCTGATGAAGATGTGCTACCCCAATATCATGTCCAATGATCTTGCTTACAAAGTTTATGAACCATAGACACGTAGAGTTGGTGTTATACCGATCTACAGAGTACAAGGACTAAAAATGTCTGTTCTGCAATGTGGGTCAGTAAAATGACTCATCAAAGTGTGATCAAGGGATGCTGGTATGGTAATTTTGTTTAAGTAATTTATCACATGAACAGTCAAAACTTTCTATATTGATGTCTGATTCTTGAGGGGATGCTGGCATTGAATGTTTGCAAAATAAAAGTCACTTGGCACGCAGCCCCATCGACATGACTCCACAAGTTTGAGTAGTGCTATCACCTTGAGAAATTTTGTGTTTGCATGGGGGCACCCAAAAATAAAGAACCTCAGTCCTTAATTTCATAGCCCTGAATTATATCCATGCAGACTTTGGATTTTGTCCTAAAAATCAACATCGGCAAATGATGGCATTAACCACCTAAGTTGTAGCTCCCAACTGGTTAGAATGTAGAGTTAAGAACGTGAACAGTTTTTGTTCATTTTAAAGAAAGCCGAGGTCAAGCCACTATTGATGAGTATACAATTGACATAATTTACTGCGTGATAGAGACTAGTCTGCAAAAGAGTACCTGCATCTGTGGGGTACATTGTGCTGCTAATTTTTGGGTCAAATTGTGTTGTTGTCTTCATTTAATAACATGGTCAATGCATATTCCTGGATTCTTTTTCAATGGAGGTGAGCATAGTTTAAATGCTGATAACTTGATTTACTATCCTTATTGTCTTCTGAGATTTTGACACATTGTGTTTGCATGGTGCTTCCTTATTTTTCTTACCAAAACTTTGACTTTTGTAGCTAGCTCAAAGTCCTTACCAATTGCTAGCATGCATCATAAACATTTTCCCAGCTTTTCCTTTGTTCTTGGTTTTTCTTTTTTCTTTGTTTTGCTTTTGCAGCCATTGCTTATGTGTTTAAGTATTTATTATGTTCTCAGGATCAGTTGAATTGGCTCTAGTGTTTGCCTCTGATATGTGGGTATAATATCCTTGTGATAAGCGCTAATTTGTTTTTTTTTTTTTTTTTTTTTTTGTGGGTTCCCTACATATTATTGGGTACATTTTGGAACAAAAAATATCAGAGGAAACTCTTCAAAGAAATGGAGTCAAACAACTATCTGGCAAACAGGTTCTCTATTTTAATTGCTTCTGCTATGATCTTGCAATGTAATTCAGGTTAGTCCAAATGGATGTGGAATTTTCTGTCAAAAGAGAAAAGGGTGGCTTGATTACTTATGTACTTATGTACTTATGTACTTGATTAATTAGGATCATTTACCATCCATTATGTACATATCTACTTGATTAATTAGGATTGAATAGATGCTGTACTTGATAGGACATGCAACTTGTGGAGTTTACCTCTTACTTATGATGCTGGAACAATGGACTTAAGATTGAGATGTTGTATCAGTGCTGTCTTAGCTTAGGTATACTGGTAGCATTTTTATGGTATGGTAATCTGCCACAGTCTCGTTCACACTTTTTGTAGCCTGTACTGATAATATATTCTTTAAGAAACTAGAAGATGACAGGTTTAATGTTTATTTCTTATCTTAAATGAGTATCAGATCAGACTAATGCCTTTGAAACTTTCTTCCAGAGTGCAATTTCTTTTCCTTACAAAAGGAAAGGACAACT
The DNA here is from genome assembly GCA_017140325.1 of Eucalyptus leucophloia subsp. euroa. NCBI lineage: Eukaryota > Viridiplantae > Streptophyta > Magnoliopsida > Myrtales > Myrtaceae > Eucalyptus > Eucalyptus leucophloia. The sequence goes on from CM029471.1 coordinate 23,160,683, forward strand.
TGTTGGTTGCAAGTATCAGACCCTGGCCAAGAAAGTTTGGTCGGTAGATTCTCTTGCCTTGGTGTTGTAGAAACATTTTGGTTAAGAGTAATAAAATTCCAGCATGCATCTTAATAATATTTTGGTGTGTTGAACTGAAGAAGTGGGAGTGCTTATGGATGCTAGTTTAGGTCTTCTGAAAACCGAGAAGTAAATAATTGAAGAGTGAAATGGGAAATCTTTGATGTCAACAGCATTTGTGACATTTGATACCACATATTTTATGGGGATAAAGTAAATCTTTACAGGCTGTGAGCAAAATCTAGTCCTTGGTTGTATAGGTTTTCCAATCAAGTCCTTTAACTTTTGTAAATTTTCTAATCAAGTTCTTACAGCTCCAAATCTGGTTAGCCGGAGCTGACATAGATTGTCTTTACCTGAATTTGTTAAAGAACCTAGAAAATCATTTTTTTGGGTACCTCCAAGAGGCATGCTCTGGTAATTATCCAGTGTGCATTGAAAACTAGGGTTTTTTTGTGTATTTGTCAAGGTGAGATGACATGGATGTGCTATGGATGTTGGGCCCATAGTCAACAATTCAACTCAGTACCCACTCATACCATCTCTTCAGTTTATTTAGTACTGCTTCTCATTGAAATTATTTATCGTTTAACGGTTTAATAGAAACTATCAAACATTTTCAGTGAAATGCTAAAGCTTCTGAGAAAGTATGCATGTCTAATGTGTATATATTCCATGTATTGGTGCTGAAAGTCTTGTTTTATTTGAATATAGAAGCAGTGGCTCAATATTTAGTTTACTTAGTGGCTCAATTGTGTTTCTAGATGTAAAGGTCAGGACAAGCCAGAAATTAAGATGCATACTAGCATCAGAAATCTGATTTCTAGTCCAAATCTCATGGTAATTCATATGTTTAGAACTCTATGTGGCCTTTACTAGAGACTAGACAGATCTTTTCATCTGCATTGAGAAAATGTTCATGTTTCAACAATGACCTTTTTGTCAATATCACATATCAATTTTCTTCTGGTCATGCTTTGTTATGTCAATTTAAGAGATTTCTGGAAGTTTCTTACAAGAGTTTTCTTTCTGCTATGAACTTTGAGGAGAAAGGTACTGAAAAGACACTACATGGACTAGATGACATATCAGAAGCAGATGAAATTGTCATTGTAACTTTTGTTACCCTCTCTCTCTCTCTCTCTCTCTCTCTCTCTCTCTCTCTCTCTCTCATATTATAATGTCGGTTATAGGTTGAAGGTGAAATTGATAAGCTCTTGTTGGAGGAAGCTAGTTTTATAAATTGTGCAGGTGTTCCTATTGGCGCCCCTGGAAAAGTTTCCAAGAAAGGATTGCCTCCTTCGGGCAAGGTTTGTTACTTGTTTTAGGCATATCCTATTTTGATGTCAATTTAAAGTTCACAATTTAACATGCTGAAACTTAGGTCTTTCCGGGTTCGACAACTGACCATCTCTTATCAAGTGAAAATCTCCTAATATTGGTTGTATGCTGGCGAACCATTTGCTTTTATGGTAAACTAAGATTTCACAGACGGGAGTGTGAAAGTTACTTATGGTATAGGAAGGTGCGTTTGCCAAAACATAAAATCTGATAGTTGTCTACTGTATTGCTTTCTCCATAACCTGAGGAACATTGAATTTTCTTGAGTTAAGTTTCCATATCTTGCTTAATTTTTCAACCTGCTTTTTCCAATTCTGGCAGGTTTCATTTGTTGCCTCTCTACTGCTAAGAAAAACACTTGTGAAGCTGAGAGTTTTCATTATGTTATTGTGTCTCTTCCTGGCTACTTTGAAATTCTGCCAATTAATCTGCTTTCAAGAATTAGAAATATAAAAAAGAAATATAAACTACTGTAGTTTCATGGATTTTATAGAAAAAATTTCCTCCTTATTTCAGAAAGAAGACTGTTGGTGGCAAAGAGGCTTTTCCTTGGAAAGCTTGGGAAAGTGAGAGTACTGACTAGAGCCTTGTATGTTGTGTGGGAGGCACAACTTGGTACCATATTCTCACCTTAGACAACTTGCGGAAAAGAGGGATTGTGCTCGTTAGTAGCCCAGACCTCTTATGGCATTGGACTATCTCATGTTATAGGAGGTTCTACTAAACAAGAATTATAGGATTGGTAGGATCTGTTTTGCCTCGTGGTTAGAAAAGGAATTCGTCGATCCCCTTGCTACTTTTCAGTAGATGTAGAAAGAGCAGAACAAGAGAACTCTTAAATGAGAGGAGATGCTTATTTTTGGCAATTTTGGAAAGGGTTGGAAGTTTTGCTCTTTTGGTATAGTGGAAACTTACATGTGGACGTAAATCCTTTAATTGATGGTATAGATGCTGTCCTGTGACTGAACTTGTTTAGTTTTGAGCTCCTTTTGTATATGGGTTTTGCACTCCCTCGGTGCCTTTGATTACAGACTTAGTCAATGTCATTTGCCATGTAGACCTTGACCAACAAAATTACTACATGGAAGTTGGTGAATATTAAGGAACAACTCCCCATCAAATGGACAAGACAATGCTCTGGTCAATGCCGAGAATAGTAACATCAACTGAGCAAATTACCATTCCACTAAGCCATTGGGGCATTCACTTGCCGCAAACAAGAAAAGAGGGATTTCTTCAATTAGTCTCTCCCTTTTTTGGTTGATACAGAAAGAGCGGAGTAAGAGAACCTTTGAAGAAGCAGAGCCTTCCCTTTTTTATTTTTTTTGACAAATTGGCTTAAAGGGTTATGGTTATAATCTTTTGGTATAGTGATAATATGCATATGGATCTGAGCTTTCATTGACATAGTGTTTTGCCTTGTCACTCATTTCTTTTATGGTTTTGAGCTCTTCTTGTGTATGCGTTTGCACCCCCTTGCTGTCCTCTGGTTGATTTGCTTTTAGCTATAAAAAAATAGTAAAAAAAATGGGAATTCCATTCATTCTTTCATTCACCCATAACCCTTTCTATCATCTCCCTCACATTGGCCATGCGATCAAAGCTAAAATCTTCAACACAATTCTTCAGCTAATGAGCACGATCCCAAGCGGTGTTTGACATTGGGTTTCATCCCATTACATCAAGAAGTCTGTTCTCTATATTCCACTGTTTATTATGTGAACAATGGATCCTGCAAGTGACATGATACCCGTTAGAAATCTTTGCATCTGATGACTTTGTTTCTGGTTTGGGTGGGGACAGCTTGTGTTAGGTTTAAAACTTTCTGGAGTATTTAGCTTCCACCAGTGCTTGTTTGAGTGCTTGCCTAGTTGCAGTACTAGTTCATGAACTAGTTGTAACTAAGGGACATCCATCCGGTCCACTGAATCCATTCTAAATCATGAAAATGATGGTTGTTGGGTATGGGGGGAGAATCCTCCGAACCATCTGCACAGTCTCTTGGGCAATGGGCTCTGTTGATATGCCACTATCACCTATCGCATCTCTCTTGCCATAGCCTGAGACCTCGTCAGTCAGCTTTCGCAGTGCAAAGCTTAGATGAAGCAGGTTAATGTGGTTTAACATCTTAGATCAGGAATGACTATGTTGACGTGTCAGGTCACCTATCACATCTCTCGTGTTAGTGTGAGACTTTTGGGTTGGCTTTGCTGGTGTGAAGCTCATATGAAGTAGGTTAATGTGGTCACCTATCACATCTCTTGTTTCACAATGATTGACATTCTGAAGAGTTGCGACTTGGGTATTTTCGAGGCAGAGAACCATTACTTTAACCGTAACTTTGGGTGGGTTTATAAGGGATATGGAAGATCTTATGGGCAGAAACTTCGGCAATTGAATGAAAAAATCCTTATGAAGTGTAAAAGCTGTGGCTGCGTCGCATCAGATAATTGTACGGCTTTGCATCTGGCAGTGGTGATTTCTATTTCCAGCTGCGTTAGTTCTGATAGGTGGAGGCCACTGTCGTAGTGTGTATGAATGTGGTGATAAAAGTCAGGGTGCCACTATCAGAAAATAAATGATTTTCTACCGTCATCACCAGTGTTGTCCTTTAATATCCTGCATTGCTACTAACTTTTCATTGTGTGTTTCACTGTTGGAATTTGATTTTCATAATTAGTTAACTATTTGTTACTCATTCCACCGTTTATGTTAATGTTGATAGGACACAGCTTATCAATACTTGTGGAACTGCAAGGATTACTTGGATAAGGTGCGTAAACTCCATGTGTGCTTACTGATGCATATTTTCATTTCTAAAAGATTGCTTTATGTAATTCTCTCTGTTTTCTAAAACACCTCAGGCTTCTCGAATAATCCTGGCAACTGACGGCAACGCACCTGATCAAGCTTTGGCAGAGGAGCTTGCAAAGTGCCTTGGAAAACAAAGGTTAAACTTGTATGACTGATTACTTATGTTAACCTGGTCCTTTTTTTTTGGCATGGCCTGCAACCTTAGTTTGCATATTATACTTCTCTGGCAGGTGGAATTCTATTGGCATCATTTGTGTTAGTGCAAAACTCTCGGGGCTATCTAAATGGTGAAGATGGTTGAAATTGTAAGGGAAGACAAATTATCGATGTTATTAAAAAGACATCAATGTTTGAAAATTATAACGCACTCTGTTGAATTATCGATGTTATTAAAAGGTGGAAAGCATGAAATGGGGCAGTTATCTGGTGAATAATAAGAGTGTGCAACATCTCTAATTACATAGTGGTTACTAGTCATTGTGTCGTCTTCAAGCAAGCCTGGGCTTAAGACTAAGGTTATCCATTTGTGACCAGAATTTTGTAGGTTTTGGTTGTGGAAACCACCTCTTTGTACCAACTTTATCAGTTCTTGTTTTCACCTGGAAAACTTGCTCCTTTGTATTCTGAATGCATAGATGTTGGAAGGTAAATTGGCCGAAAAAGGATGACTGCAGTAGTTTCAACGATGCAAATGAGGTTTCTCTCTCTCTCTCTCTCTCTCTCTCTCTCTCTCTCTCTCTCTCTCTCTCTCTCTCTCTATATATATATATATATATATATATATATATATATTGGGCAAGGCCTACAAGTGAATTTTGTAGTACTATTACTGTTTGATCTTTTCCTTATCAATTAACCAAGAGAAAGAGTAGCACGTGTTGAAGAACGAGAGTTTACTGAATGCCAGTTCTGTCAAGCACGCATGTTCCAAAAGTCTAGGTAACTCTTAGAATCCTGAACCTTGGGTCGTAAGCAACATAGTATTCGCATGTCCTGTTATCTAGTTAAATGTCACTTGCTATCTCCTACCACAGTAAAATAGCTCTTGGTTTGTCGTCACTCATAAAACGCTTTGATCTTTGCGCAATGGAAGGAGTCAATTCCGTTCCTTGCAGGGTCTTAAACATTGGACATTCAGATCGTTGGCACATAGTGGACATTGTTGTGAATCCAGAAAGCCCGGCTTTTTTTTCTCTAGTGTTTCTAGAAAATTTCCTCAGTTAAAATAATCTGTGAAGTTTCAGTGATTATGAAGCATTTTTGGGCTTTTTGTCTTCCACGTGACAATAAGATATATTGTGATACATAGAAGATATTACTCGTTCTTAAAGGACATATTGCCACGATTCATGCTTTTTCTTTCTTTTTTTTAAGCATTCAGTTTTCGTGAATTTAGTCGAATAATTCATATGACGAAAATGTTGGGATCTAGTGGAAGAACATTATTTATGATGTGATCTTACGTGTTTTTTGGGATATGGTTTTTATAGTAAAATCTTATCCTCGGGCATTGATCCACTTTTCTCTTCTAAGTGACGTTTATTTCACCATATGGTTCCACATTCATACCTTTTTGTAAAAACCGTCCATTTGGAAACCGCCTTAATGGAAGGCAGTTTATAAGGATGATTGTTCATTTATGGAAGAGCAATCACAAGGTTTAATGCAAATTCTCTCATTTGAAAATACATTGCGTTAGTAGAATGCACCCATAATCGTCGTCGAATTGCCTGTAGTTACTGTTGAATTTCCGTGGATTTCTGACAAACACAAACTCGAATAATGGTTAGAGGTCAGATTTATTTTTATCATGTTTTCCGCATATGATTCTAATCGATAATTGAATTTTATTCTTTAATGCATGATTAGAATCGTTCGTTTATGTCTAACAAGAAATCCCTCACATACCTAACCATGTTTTAAATACGTGTAACAAAATTATGTACCTTGATCAAATCATCTCTTATGATTAAGTTTAATATATGAACTGTGTACATCATATACAAAAAGATTACCACTCAAGATTAATAGCATCTCTCTCAAAAATTATTCTTTAAATGATTAAAAGTAATATCATTTGAATTATTATTATCCACGATGATTGTGGATACTTTTTATCCTATTCGTAGCTCATAAATGCATTTTTCAACCATTTTTCCAATCTCCCTACCCACATCACAACAAAGTTGAAGTTATTCCGTGCAACTTCACCTGTGCGAGGACCATGCTCCTCATCTTGAAGAGCATGCTTCTCGATATGATGCTTTTACATCATATTCTTGGGGCCCTATCTCGAGCACCCAATACTCCATTTACGTGATATTTACGTAATAAAACTTGTAGTGAGAGGTTTCTCATGAACTCAATATTGACGGACTGAACTGAAAAATCAAGCATCGGAGATTTTGGCTAATCCGGGGCAAGACGCTCGGGTCTACGAAATGAATGTCGTATTAACTATCTGAAGCCATAAAAATATTCATCATTTACCATAATTAAGAGTCGCGAAAAGTTTCATGCAATTTCAAGAAATCTAAGTACTATTACGGGCATCGAGACCTTATAGAATCTTAGAGAATGGAGTCACTTGGACGTTGACAATGGAAAAATCGTTGGTCAAAATAAATCATGGAAAATGTTAAATAGTGCCCATTGAGCGCGTGTTTGTTGGATCTCTAAATATGTTTTGGAAATTTCAAATTCACTACTTGACGTAAGCATTTTTTTTTTTTAAATATATGTGCCATGGAATTTGTCATTCACTTTTCATTAATTTAACTAGTGTCCTAAAGACAATTATTATGAGACCCTTAACAAATAACCCCGAACGCGATAATGTTCATGTGAAGCACCATAAGAAATTCCACACAAAAATCATACGTGGACATTGTCAAATGTTCCATTTATTACAAAGTATCATCTTATTACTGCGAGGAATACACCTAAGTTAAATGTAAACAGTGGAATACTTTGCTCGTGTCGGAAAAAATTGCCCTGATCAACCGCGGTCTTCACACGCACCAACCTGTCGAAATTGTTCTTGAGGTATTTCTTTCCCCCAAGCGCTTGCTTGCTTATAGCCCGTGTCGCCTTTCACGTTATTCGTTCCAATGTCGAGATCCCTGTAGTTGCTATAGGCCTCTCGAGGCAATTTCGATACATAGGGCGCCATATAACTGTAGACGCTTCGTATCCAACTCACGTGCTTTGAAGCAACCTCGTCGCCTCCATCGGTCCATGCCGTTAAGTGCTGGATCTTGTACAGAACCCCAGCTCTGTGAGGGAAGGGAAGGGCGGATTCTGAAATCTCGCTCATTCTCCCACCGTAGTGGTTCCAAATCATTTGAGCCACCCCTTGATCTTCCTCAGAGAACCTCTCCCACATCCCCTCTAAGCCACTCTCAGGGATCGGCTCCTTCACATAATCCGACTTGTGCTTGAAGAATAATTTGGCGTTGGAGCTCCTGTTGAGCAAGACTTCCAAGGGCTCTCCGCTAAACCCCGCCAAGTAGAGGATCAACTCGAGCCAGCTCATCTCGGTGCAGTCCTGTCTCGTGACATTCAATTCTGGGAAGCTGCTCCTCGTCACCTCGAGGAGCGCGTCGACCCCACCGAGGTAACGGGTGTTAAACGACGCTTCCATCGTCCTCGTCCCGTTGGGGCCAGAGTTGTAGCTCCGCAAGATCGCCCGCATGAATAGGTCGTTGGGGAGCTCGTTCCCGATAAGTTGCCACTGGTGCACGAGCTTGGTCGCATGTTGCTCCAACGTCCTCAGGAGCGTGAACACGGTCACGGTCGACGGTACCGGGACCAGCTTGACTTTCCAGGACACTACTACTCCGAAGCTGCCACCGCCTCCACCTCGGATTGCCCAAAATTGATCTTCCCCCATGGATTTCTATCTAGGAGCCGACCTTGCACATCGGCCAACTGGGCGTCGATTACGTTATCAATAGCAAGGCCGTATTTGCGCAGCATCATGCCATAGCCTCCGCCACTGAAGTGCCCACCAACTCCGACAGTGGAGCAGACACCAGCCGGGAAGCCTAGGGTTTTGCTCTTCTCTGCAATCCTATAGTAGAGCTCGCCCACCGTTGCGCCTGATTGGACCCACACTGTTTCATCCTCCACATCCACGTGATCGATCGGAGATTCACCATGTCGACAATGATGAACGGGACTTTGGGCAAGTATGAAACACCCTCATAGTCGTGACCGCCGCTTCGAATCCTCATTTGGAGTCCATACTGTCGAGAGCAAAATGATGGCGGCTTGGACATGGAAGATATGGAGTGGTGTAACGATGAGTGATGAGTAATGGTTTCGGAGCGGAAGGAGTCAAGAAGCGCAGGTTCTGTATGGTAATGTCCAAGACGGAAGAATACGAAGAGTTAATTGGAGTATAAACGAGTTAAGAGATTGCAGTTGCCTTTTCGGAGTGAAGAGAGAGGCGTTGCAGGAAATTCTCAGGAGTGCTCATAGCAAAAGCTACTAAAGGAGCTGAAATGAGCAGGAGACATACCAAGTGATGATGCATGGTGAAGCTATGCATCTTCGTTTGTTATTTGGTTCTTTTGGGCTTGCATTACCACCTATACGAAGGGTGTCCTATTTATAGTGCATGGGAGGGCACGACCGTCGAAAGTCGATTTTTTGTTTCACACTTCTCTTCCAATTGGTGTTAAACGTATGGACGAAATTAGTCAATTTTTGGTTCTAGATAACGACATGCGTGGAATTGTATACGAATGTGTGCGGTTTGACTTTCTATCATCTTCCAGATAAGTAAAGCATTGATTCTTTTGATCGCGAATTGTGTGAGAAGTTTCTCCTATACATTCAGCAACGGGTTTCACCAAAAACGGGAAAAATCTCAACAAATGAATCGATTGGGCGAATGTCGAGGAAAAGGCTCCTTTGTTGATGTTGGATACGAAAGTTGATGGCGTCAATGTAAAGGAATTGAAATGCAGGTTACTTGAATTTTTAGGTTGTGAGAAAGGCGATGGGTGCGAGAATTTGAAGTGTTGGAAGAGTAAATGCGCAGGAAATTAGAGACGAAAGTAAAAGTAGAAGAACCGATGTTTTGATATTTTTCTACGATGACTACAACGTGAGCTTTAATATTCATCCATCAGCGCTTGTAGATAAGCGGTGGTAGATTTTGAATTCACTAATAACTTCTAAGTACTATTGACAGATGTTTATGAGAAGTTACAAATATTAGACACAATAATTCATCAGCAATAATTATCCATAAGAAGTTACAAATCTCAAGATCATTGGCATAACTAGCTAGCAATCCCGTGTTCGCGTCAATGCGCCATCTTCGTCATAGATGGATTTTTTCACAATCATTTATTTTGTTCATTAACAACACTACTTCAACACTCAACGAATTTCGCAAGTATTTGTTGTCCATGAGTTTATTGGTGAGTTGTTGATCTCCTTCAAACTATTGACTGGTAAAGGCAAACGTCGATAATGATTGCACTATTGGCTGTTGATGACTTCATTAATGAGTTATCAGTTTCCTTCAAGTTGTTGACTATCATGTTCATATACTTCAACCAAATTTTGCCCTTATGATCTGAGCTTGTAATTGTATGCATCAATAATAGCCATAAGCTTGTCAAATTTTTCGCGTCAAAAAAATGTATCATGCATGGAGGGACTGTCTGGTCTAGTGCTCTTGAAAGCTGCTTCAACTATGAAATGTTGCGGCTTTTATAATGGGCACCTACATAGTTATAGCGAGGCACATATCATCTTTCAAAAAGTTGCTATTCAACATAAAGGTGCTGTGGCTTTGGGACTCTTCGTAGCATAACTACGGCTTTTAGCACACGAACTAAAAAGACGCTATATTGATTTTCCTGATCCGTCCAACATGCATGAATAGCACTGCTTTTGGAAACTTATTTTTCCACTGAAAAAACTATAGTTAGCGATATAGTTAAACCAAAAAAATTGACATCTACTCCAAATTAATTTCCTTCCCGTAAAGAATTTCAAACCGGTATCCTTGATCCAAGCCTATCCTTCGTTAGCATTTTGTCTAATGTTTCCTTAAAATGTATACATGTCAAGACACATGGCAAATGACTACAAGATGGATCTAACATGGAGAATGACAGATTCCAACATGGAAAATTAACATATGCATTTTGACGAAATATTGAACAGAATACAATTGGAGGGTAGATTTAGGCTAGGGGTACCGGATTGAGATTTTTTGTAATAAGAAAATTACTTGGGAATAAATGTGTTATATGGGTACAATTTGTGATTTTTAATGGTATTAAACCTTTTAAATGTGATTGGCATGATCTATGAGCCTATATCACAATCTACGGTGACCTATCACGTCTCATAATTATTTTCTTTATGTATATATTTTCACCAAATAGCCTAGCTATCTGAAATAAATCACGTATCACTACAAAGATTATTTTTGATGTCGTGAGAAAATTATTTAAACCTTTTTCGGAAAATTATGCTAGTGGTCCATCTGCAATAGAAATGTAAACCAAAGAAAACGTCCAACTGGTTCGAGAATGTCTTTAAGAAATATTTCCATCGCAAAAGCCACATGATTCAGTTGTATTAGTCATCTATTGTAATACATTTCTCTCTTCTTGTTCAAAATTTGCATCTGCCTCAGAAAATAATCTGTCGACCAACTTATGGAAATGTTAAAAAACAATTGGAAAATTTCAATCTTGCCAAGTTGTATTGGCCAAACAAAGAAAATTTTGCCAAGTTTTCTCTATTATTAGATGAAGATATTATTCAATAAATTGCTTTCTAGAACCACGTTATCCAGCGTCTTGGCCTCTGTGGAGCCAAGGCCAGCCTCGATAGACCCATATCTAAGCGCCTATGACTTGGACACAAGAGCCACGTACCCAAGCATGGCTGTCGGAGACCCAGCCTCAACAAATCCAAGCACTAGCACTAGGGTCTTGAGCATGACTTCAATGAACTCAAGGAGGTCTTAATGACTTGGGCACAGGAGCAGGTACCAGGACATGATCACTAGGGACTTGAGAGTAGGTATTGGGGCTAAGCTCGAGTATCTATGACTTGGACGCAAGAGCCATGTACCGTGGCCTGGCCATCGAACACCTCGGCATAGCACTAGTGTTTGAACTTGGCCATTGTTGCTCCAAGCTAGGTGCCCGATGACTTAGGGCGTGCATGAACCGAACATGGACACCTTTCGAAAAAACCAAGAAATAGATAATAAATGAAGAAAAAATTCCAAATAAGAGCCTGAAGTGTCTTCATTTTCTAAAGTGAGGGATTGAAGTGAACCTTGGGTCAAATAAAAGCCTAAAGTGACCATAGTTGTTTCAAAGAATACCTGAACTAATTATAATTGTTTCAAATAAGAACCTAATATCACCAGTCGCCAGTTGGCTAAATATTCCAACAAATCAAAGAGCGTTTATGTCCAAATATAATTCTAATTTTAAATTATTTTTATTATTTTCTTTTCTCTTTTATGTTTTTTTCTTACCAGTGAGGGCCAGCGGCTACAAGCAAGGCCCAACGATCGCTAGAAAGGGCTAGTGAGGGCTCGATGACCCTTGCTGATTGCTGGTAAGGGTCGGCAAAGGCTTGCAAGCCCTCCTCAATCGTGGGTGAGGCCACCCTTGCTACATTTGGCGAGGGTCGGCCTTACTTAGGGTTAGCATGGGTGACCTAGCCCAAGGCAAGCCATCCCTCACTAACCACTAGCAATGAGACCCTCACCCAAATTGGGCAAGGGTCGACCTCACCAATGGTCGTGAGGGCGACCTCCCCCAGGGCAAGGCCGTCTCTCACCTATGGCCAATGAGGGCGACCCCTACCCAAAACTCTCTAGGAATCGTCAATGGTTGGTGGGCCAAGGAACACCAGCAAAGAAGGAAGACAAACTATAAAAAGAAAAAAAAAAGGAAAAAAAGAAAACAAAATCAAATAAAAAGGTAAATGACGAAAATTCCCTTGTCAACTAGAAAGTTGAGCTTTTATTTGAAACAAACATAACTACTTTATGTTCTTATTTAAAACAAAATCCACTTCATGCCTTTATTTTAGACAATGATGGCACTTCAGGCCTTTATTTGAAATAAGGTCCACTACATGCTATAATTTGAGAAAATGAAGGTACTTTAGGTTCTTATTTGGAATTTTTTTCATAAATGAATGAACAAATTAATTACAAATAACTAAGAAAAAATTACAAAAGTGAAGAAGAAGAAGAAGAAGTAATAAACAAAACCCAAACGGATCATGTTCAACTCATATTTTAAGTCCAATCCGCTCATCACTTGAGCCCATAATGTCCAGAGATCAAGCCTATTTTCTTTAGTAGCCCATTCGCCCATCAATTGGGCCCTGGGAGCTTTAGTGCATGCGTGAGCCTGTCCAAGACCCAGATCGGCCTCTGAATATCTCTGTCGAGCGATTCTGATTTCATTGTTGCCGAGCGTCATCATCACAAAATCCTCAAAGTCCTTCATTGACCTCCGTTCATCAACAATTTAGTGAATTCATGCAATCAACAAAGCAAATAGTTTTCCACATGCATAAATGATATCAAAAAGTCCAACCAAAAAGTTTAAGTTGTTAGATGGGATGATATCATATGAATATATAAAGCATGTATGACCCATTGGTCCATGAAATTTTGACCACAACACATAGAATTTGACAAATGGAGGTGAACATATATTCACAAAAGGGATAGCCTTGGCTCCAATATCATGATAAAAAATCTAACCCAAAATCTTAAATTGTTAGGTGAATGGAAACTACATGAATATATTGAGCATTAAGACCAATTGTTAAGTACTCCTCCTAGATGAGATTGGCCAATTCAACAAGGTTCGCAAAGGCAACATGGTGGTAGTAGAAGCTTGAGAAGCTTGCAAGAGGTTTGAGGCGATGGCAGTAGCAAAAATCTCATTCCATCCTCTGATCCTTAGTTGTGACTTGGCACATGGCATTGCGATGATCTCATCATATATGCCGATACTTAGCCATTTGATTTCCTTTGTTGATGCATGTTTGTCGTCATTTGTTCTAATTGAGAAGTCTAAATCTCTTCTTTGATCATAGAGATTGTACATTTGTCCTGCGGTTGCTCTATTATTACATCCTCAATGTCATAATCACACATTTGATGAAAAGCAAAATAGAGATCCGACATGTTTTCAATTCGGTATTAGCCGTTCTAGCTTAGATTTCACCTCTGTCGCTACCACTCATCAGCAAGAGGCCTTCACACCTTGTCGGTCTCTCTCAGTTTTGATATTATCAGCTTGGCATTTTTTATCCCACGTCAGTGGCGAGGGCACAGCGAAGAGGCTCTACGAGTTCTCTCTTATCCCTCCAAATTTCCATTGTTCCAATTTTTACAATCCTAAATCTGTATGTGTGATCAACCAAAGCATGCTCTCTTTGATTGCATGTAGCCGGCCACCGGAGCCGTATCATAAGGCCGACATTAAGGCCCCTTCAAGTGAACTGGACACGGAGCCATTAAATGGGCTTTAACTTCTCAATTTTCATAGTTAAATTGACCCTGTTCCCATTTTAAGATGTGGCTCGATTCAATTGGCATCAACAAATCTAATGAATTCATGATTCGAGAGCCTCATTTCTTTTATTTTTCAAGATATATCTCTTCGTTGACCAAATATATATCTTCTTCTTTTTATAATGAACCTGAAATGCCCATGTCCCTAATTGCAATGAAACGTAGCAAGAAATATGAATGCTAAATAATAGTGTCAGGTCAACTTGTGTCATTATTGACAAATTAGATCCCTAATTTACATTAAATTTAATAGAGAAACATAGGTGCGAATTTATGTGTTGACAGCAATCTAAAATCCCGGATTGCATTTTAGGAAGCCAATTGAGAAGGTGTTGAGGAAGCTGAGGTCGTGTACGAGTGGTAAAGGGTAGTAAGCCAACTCGATTATGCTCATTTCATGGGAAGCCTTTAATGCGTGCAATGGAAGCCTTAAGCTTATAGTATACCCCACCCAATTGGAGTCGAACAACACAAGTATTGTGCATGTTTATGCTCTTTTGTGAGATTAACCTTTTCATTTGTGTTGCTTATGGCAACACTTTAATTATTTCCTTCTATTTATGGACCCATGGCTTAAAATCCTTATATTACCCATGTATTCTCATTGGGCAAAATCGAGTGTTACAACTGTTCCCAAAAAAAAAAAAAAATGAATTGGACCTCCTTATTAGGCGAGGCCCATTTTAATATTGCAATCGGCCTCAACATTTAATCCGTTTATTCAAAGGGAATTTTCCATGAGACTCATCCGATAAGACATGAGACCCATTTTTTTCCAAAACAAAAGTGAAGAATGCATTCGGCCTAACTATTATTTTTAATGATTGTTCTGCCTTAAAAGGCCATCTGCTTTAAAAGTCCATTAGGCATTTTCATGCAAAACTCTTGGAAATGCATCCTTTTTTTTTTTTTTTTTTCTTTTTTGGTATTTGATATATTCTATTGAATGTCAGGAATTCTGCATGGTAGAATCCCGTAGATCTCGGATTCGGACCAAGTCACAAATTTGATGATCAATGCCTGAAAATCATGACTGCAAAATTGGCAGTGCAATGAGGAGCAAAACTGCCTTGGAATATATTTTTGCTCTCCAAGATATGAGTTGATAAAATAGGATCAAGAACACACCTTCGAGAAGCAAAAGGTAATATCTATTTCCAACTCCATATGATTATCATGATTGGATGATAAGAAGTATTATTAAAAATGGTTGATACCACGAAAACTTTCAAATGGGTATACCTATGATAAATTTATCTCAAACTAATTTTTTTTATAAGAAAAAACCCCAAAATTGATATAACAAAGACAAATTTACTGCAAATAATTTATTGATCACCAAAAATCCCAACTTTGTACATTTATAATAAATTTACCCTTTTTAATTTTCATTAATTGGAATTATCATGAAAAACTACAAACCAATACACTTGTGATAGACGTGGCATAAAGCTTCAAACTAATACATCTGTCAACTGTCATATGTTATTCAATTCAATAATTTGACAATAAAATTTAACAGAAATTAATGGATGACAAATTTGTCATAGGTCAATTTGGGATTTTTTGTTGCTAAAAAATTAGTTTTAGGTAAAATTATCACAAGTATACGTGACTTTTTATAGTATTAATCTTTCATTTTAAAAAAATTCACCCCTCATGATTGCACTCTGGATGACTAGAAAGGCCTCCTTTGCATTCTTCACATAACTTTCTTCCCTTAAGCACCATCTAAATATATATTAGCTACTATGAAGAAACAAAAAGTTTACATTTACTATAAGTGGCAAACCTAATCATTAACTCATGTTTGATGGGTCATATCATAAGTGAGTGTGCTAATTTTTTCCAAACAAATTTAAATGGGTCCAAGAAATAAATGGTCAACTACATATGGGTCAAAATGGGTTAGAAACAAATCCATTTGAGACCCCTTTTCATTGTCATTTGAGATCCATTTGAAACCCATTAAAGACTGGCCTTCCTCTTTGTTTCTAATCCATTTTGACACCCCCCCCCCCCCCCCCCCCAAAAAAAAAAAAAAGACCAGTCTTCCTCTCCCTCCTCTGCGTCTTTTTCTACGTCACCTCTTTCATTGCCTTCCCCTCCATCGGCCCCTCCCGGGTGCCCACTGTATTCATTCCTAGGAGCCGAGTATTGCGCCTTTGCGTCCTCTTTGCCGCCACAAGCCTCTTCCTCTCCACCGCCTACAATTTTGAGAGCATCTTTGAGGGCGACAAGGAGGGCATTGCCACTGCCGCTCCATACTCGTTCCCCTCCTCGCAAGCCAGGTCATGGAGGTCATCGCGGTTCTCACTGCTGATTGTAAAGAGGAGGAAGGACAATATTTTTTTTCATTTCTCGGGCTTCAAGTCACAACTCTTTGCACGCGGCACATGCAACAATTGTAGTTTTCTTTTGTTCTTGCCTCCACACAACCAAATTAAACTCCAAAATCCTCAACCCAGACTCCCCTCCCAAATTCTTCAGCTTCTGCTAGAATTCACTTACGATCCACTCAGGTCTCTGTCCTCACTAAAACAGTAACAAATCATCTCCCTTATTTTTCATCACGCGTACAGTCCTCGATTCCATGATCATCTGCGCTTGCCAGTGTCGGTATCAGTGAGAGAGAGATGTCAAGTTATATCGTCCTTTTGAACACAATTTCCGACAAGACACTCCCTTTTAGCATCACCTCTCATCTACTTCCCAAACCAAACCGACCCTCTAGCTCCAATGTTCTCCGTGCCCCACCAGTTCCGTCAAAAATTTCCCAACTTCTTGGGAAAGTTCTCATTCGGACTTTTGTTAGGGAACATGAAAGAGACCTCTTCTTCGAGCTTGCCTTGGATTGGGGAGGACTAGGCGGGGTTTACTTTTCTGTGATTCCGGGAATTTAAATGTAAAAGCATTTTATTTGATTTTTAAATTTTGAGATATGTTTAGCTTATAGAAAATTCATGTAGGTTGAGCCGATTTATGGGAGGACAGATATGTAAGTGAACTGATTAGGAGTGCGAGAGCATCAAACGTCACTTGAACAAGATCCGTCCCATTCACTTCACCGCTACCATCACGACGCCATTGATACCTGACGCCGGACCCACCCACGCATGTGTTCTTGTTCATCAGTGCGACGCTCAGCCATATTACTCCATATGCCACACAAAGTCTTAGTCCATGACTTAATTCGAGCACCCCGGGTGTCTCATTGACTCAATGAACCGATCCATGGAATTGCTCATTCTTTGGAGATAATATTTTAAGGATCAAATTTGCTAAGAATTGGGTCCTAGTCAGGTCAGATCGGGTATGAGTATAGGTCACTAAATTTGCATTATATGTAAAAATAGGTTAAATTGATCAATTTGGGCTGGACAATTTTTTATCAAACTTGCCTGGGCCTAATATTTCCTACTCACCTAAATATATATTTATTATTATTTGTTCAAATTAATGAGTTGCCTTTATTATAATTCATTATATTTGACTTCCCAAATCTTTTCATAATGTATGTGTCGCGACCTACCCTCGGGGGGAGGGAACAGGCTTAGGGGTATTGCCTAAAGAACGGGACTAAGGCCCATGACTAGGCACAGACTCTCTCAAGCCCATACCCCGCGTGACGTTGGGATATTCTTAAGAAATTTTGCATAAAAATGAGTCGTCATTAGCCTATTGCGGTCGGCTAGAAACCAAGTGAGGCATGAGAATATATCTCACTTCCTACGCAACCATAGAATCTAGGGTCGGGGACTTAATTACACTAATTGACCAATTAGTGCCATTTCATTACCTAATCTTGTTTATTTTAACAAAATGATTTTTGTCAGGCAGTTTAGATTAATTTTATACCTACCCACTAACATGCGAGGTGATCATGCGAGTGCACAATCATAAAGTAACAATCATAACTACCAAGATCCTAATTACAATAAAATTAAACACATGCAATTAAACATAATTAGATATGCAAATTAAACATACGACATAATCAAAATATGAGCAAGTAAATGCCTAATTACACTAAAAATGCAAAACATAGCAATTCCTAACCAAATCCCATCATTTTTAGATTTTCGAAATTTTTAAATTTTTAACATTTTAAAATTTTTAATTATTTTTTAATTAATTTTTTTGGGTAAGATTTTTAATTAATTTTTTTTAAATTTTCTTTTTCGGAAATTTTTTTTAGGGGCCAGACTCGGTCGGACCCAGTCGGACTCGGTCGAGCGGGTCAGGTCCGGTCACCGGACCTGGGTTTGACCCACTAAAAAAAAGCCCACACGAATTTAGAACAAAAAAAAGAAATAGGGATAATTCTTGACCCAAAGCCCATTTTCAATTTTCTAGCCCATTTGAGGGTCAATTTTTTAACTTCTTTTTCCAGCCCAACCTAAATAGCCCACGAAATAAGAACCAGCCCAAAACAAAGCGCATTTCTCTTTTCCTATTTTTTTTTTTACCTTTTTTGTGCTTTCTTTTCTCTTTCTTTTTTTTCTTTTTTATTTTTTTCTGCCCCTTTTTTGATCGCCTCTTTCGATCCCTTCTCTCCCACAGCCGCGACACGCCGAGGCTCTTGCCACTCCCTCGCCGGACCGACGCCGACTACTCCGCAAGTATCAACCGCCCCAAGGAAAGTCGTCGGACCACTGCCGCCCACCGGTCATCCTTCTTGACTGGCGCCGGCCCCCGTCGGCTACCTATTCCGGCGACACTAACCTATTTCCGACTGATCGAGTTGTCAATTCAAATACATGCCAATATCTCGCGCAAACCGTTCGAAAACACAACAAATCAGGCAAAGCAGCAAGGATTCAGCAAGCACGAGGGCAAAAATGAGTGGGTCCGGCATTAAAACACAAGCCGCTCTTCGGTTTTCTTTGAGGAGGAATTTTGTCGAACACATGGTCTACACTACCAAACTCGAAGGATTCCAACTCAACCGAGCACTGAACACGCTTTAAGAGTCTTAGGATATATAACGTAGGAAAACAATGGAGCAAAGTGCAAAGGCGACATGAACCGGAGCTCATGCGAATCGGTCGACCGCGAGCTCCGATCCGGCGTTTTCTAGAAACGAGACCAAGGGCTTCAGGAGACCTACCCTATCTGGTGGTGGGCTACTGCGAACGACGGCGGGCGGATGAACCTCTGGTGACAACGAGCTACTCCCTCAAGCTCTCTGGTTCGGTCTCTCCCCTTTGAACTCCCACTCGGCCTCTCTGTGTGTTGCGGTCTACTGGGCTCCGGTGGGGTTGGAGGCGAAGGGTGACTCCGGCAACGATCAATGGCAGTGGTCGACCGTTCAGAGGGATCCTCTCTTCCTCGCCCCGTCCTCTCTCTGGTTTCTCCCTATGTTTTTCTCTCGGTGTTTTTGTGGTGCCGATTCCCCCTTGGCGTGTTCTCTCCTCCGGTTTTTATGCCCGGCCAGCAAGAGCGCATGGCCTCTGCAGCTGCCAGCTTGCTCGCCGGATTGCCTTCTCGACCCGCGAATCATGCCGCTCGCCTACCACTGATCCCCCTGCTTCCTCTATTGCTGCTTTGTTTCTGTTTTTCTTTGTAGGTCTTGCAGTGAAGACTGACTGGGGGAGAAAACCAGCTCATTCGCAAGCTGGGCTAAAGGAGAAAATGGGCTGGGCTGGGCCCAAAGCAGGGGGAAAGAAAAGAAAAAGGACAGGGGCGAGTCAAGCCAAGGCTAGATTCGGCCCGACTTGACCGATTTCGTCGTTTTTTTTATTAATTAATTTTTTAATTTTTTTGTTTTTTTGTTTTTAATTTTCTTTTGTGACTAATTCCTAAAATTTAATGCTACTTTAAATTAATTAATTTAGGTGAAAAATTAGGTGTCAACAGTATACCTTTATATTAAACATCAAAAGAATGCATACTTTTTTCGCGGTAGTTATTTGTTTTGGGATAAGGGAACTCTTTATATCATTTATTCTTGGGCATCGCACGGTTCATGTCTGGGAATAATTTCATTCCTGTAGGTTGATATTGCACTGAAAAGTTTTCTAATTCAGGCACGTGTTATCATCACGCATGGTTCCAACAATTTTCAAAAAGGCCTTTTAAATCAGAATAGCATGAAGTAATATAAAGGGACTCACCTGGACTAGAGTTGTTGGAAGATTCGTGGCTTGGCCAATTATTTTTATTTAATTGACTTGGTCAATTGAAACGCGGCAAGACTACGCTTTCTTTTTTCTTTTTTATTTGCATACTAGTCCCTAAACATTGCCTCCGATGCTGACACGTGATATTCTAAATGCCAAGAAACCCTCGTTCTTATCACAAAGATTGGCTTTCTCGCGTCTTCCAAAAAAAGAGTGACACTTTAAGTGCCACCTAAGAATGTAGTGGAATGATTCCCTTTTTAAATTCAAGCATTCACTGGAAGGTAGTCATTTTTTCATTTAAGCTCACTATAAATAGTAATTATTTTCACAATAATTTTTTTTTCTGATAAGTTAATAGCAAGTAATCTTTACGATGGTTTAACGTCGTTTTGTAATAGTCCAAATAGGGTGCACATCATTGGTCTTCCATAGCTCGACATTGCGTACTGTTTCCTTCTCTCTAAGATTGATTTCTCCAAAAAGACATGAAGAATAATTGGTCAATACTATTTTTCTAGCAGTTGGCGAAGAAGCAATAAGATAATAAATTTTCATATTTAAATATGATCTCAATGAGATGACAATAAATCGTTGTAGATCTTGTTGCTTATTCATGTCATATTTTGCACCAGGAAAAAGTTATTTACTTCACTCCTACTACCTTCTTTGAAATTAGGAGGTCAGAATTCCTCCCAAGAAAAGATTTCTATAAAAAAACATCTGTCATCGTACTCTTATATCAAAAACAGCAAAAAGCTATAATTAAAGTAGTATTAGTAACTATGAAGTTCATGATTAAAGAAAACAATATATTGTATAATTTTTTTTTTGTTTTTTTGTCCATTTCTTACTCCTTACATTGCATTGTGTCGTCAACAAAATTGAAAAAAGTTATCATAAACTGTACCCAGGCTTATCCTTTAGCTTTTAGTTTTGTTTTTTGGTTATTGGTTTTCCCCCTTCGTGCATCCGATTATGTCATTAACAAATTGAAGGAAGTTTTTACGAAATAAATCTGCTATTTTTTTGGGAACACTATAACTGAAGGACTCGGTTCATTATTACTATGAGAAGCAAAATACACTTGACATTGATTAAGTTATGAAAAAGAAAAAAAAGAAAGCCATGCCAAGCATGGATAAGAGCAATGGTTTACCTAACAATTCATATAGGAATCCATTAATCACTATGTAGATAACTCTTCCTGTTGCTTAGATACCACATTATTTAACAAAAAGAAAGAACTTAATGCCCTATTTGTCATGTTACGTAAATTATATTAAGTAAATTTTTTTACCCGTTTTACTTCTTGATAACTCTTAATCCTATTTTTATAATTAAATATACGACATATAAAACTTTAAAACTAAAATTTCAAATAATCAAATATTATTTAACAAATGTCCCGCACAAAGCTGAAGCATCAAAATGGTCGAATGTTCTGCTGATTAGAAAGTATCATCTTGTTATTGCGATGAACACATCAAAACTCGACTATTCTTGAAAAAGGAGGAATACTTTGCTCGTGCCGGAAAAAGTTGTCAGGATCGACCGCGGTCTTCACACGCACCAACCTGTCAAAATTGTTCTTGAAGTATTTCTTTCCCCAAATGCTGGCTTGCTCATAACTTGTGTCGCCTATCACATTGTTCATTCCTATGTCAAGATCCCTGTAGTTGATGTAGGCCTCTCGAGGCGATTTCGACACATACTGCGCCATATAACTGTAGAAGCTTCGTATCCAACTCACATGCTTTGGAGCAACCAAGTTGCCTCCGGTTGTCCAGCCCGTGGAGTGCTGGATCTCGTATAAAACCCCAGCTCTGTGAGGGAAGGGAATGGCAGATTCAGAAATTTCTGCCATTTTCCCGCCATAGGGGTCCCAAATCATCATAGGCACCCCTGGATCTTCCTCAAAGAACCTCTCCCACATGCCCTCTAAGCCACTCTCAGGGATTGGCTCCTTCACATAATCCGATTTGTCCTTGAAGAAAATTTTGGTGTTGGAGCTCCTGTTGAGCAAGACTTCCAAGGGCTCTCCGCTAAAACCCGCGAAGTTGAGGACGGACTCGATCCAGCTCATCTCGTTGCAGTCCTGTCTCGTGACATTGAGCTCCGGGAAGCGGCTACTTGTCACCTCGAGGAGCGAGTCGACCCCGCCTAGGTAAAGGGTGTGGAAAGTGGCTTGCATCGTCATTGTCCCGTTGGGGCTGGAGTTGTAGCTCTGCAACATCAGCGTTATAATAATGTCGTCCGGGAGCTTGTTCGCGACAAGTTGCCACTGGTGCACGAGTTTCGTTGCATTTTGTTCCAACGTCCTCAGGATCTTGAACACGGTGACGGTCGACGGCACTGGGACTAGCTTGACTTTCCAGGACACTACTACGCAGAAGCTGCCGCCTCCTCCACCTCGGATTGCCCAGAAGAGATCTTCCCCCATCGATTCTCTATCTAAGAGCCGACCCTGGAAGTCGACCAACTGCGCATCAATTACATTATCAGCAGCAAGGCCATATTTGCGCAGCAGCGTACCAGAGCCTCCGCCACTGAAGTGCCCGCCAACGCCAACCGTGGGGCAGATGCCGGCCGGGAAGCCGAGGGTTTTGCTCTTCTCGGCGATCCTATAGTAAAGCTCGCCGACCGTTGCACCCGATTGGACCCACGCAGTTTTGTCCTCTGCATCAACGGAGATTTCTCGGAGATTCGCCATGTCGAGAATGACAAACGGGACTTCAGACAAATACGAAAGGCCTTCGTAGTCGTGACCGCCGCTTCGGGTCCTCATTTGGAGTCCGTACTGTCGGGAGCAGCTGATGGAGGCTTGGATATGGGAGACGTCGAGCGGCGTCACGATGTAATTAGGTTTCGGAGCAGAAGGAGTCAAGAAGCGCAGGTTCTGTATGGAAATGTCCAAGACAGAATAGTACGAAGAGTTGATTGGAGTATAAACGAGTTTAGAGATTGCAGATGCGTTTCCGGAGTGAAGAGAGAGACATTGCAGGAAATCATCAGGAGTACTGGTAGCAAAAGCTACCAAAGGAGTTGCCAAGAGAAAGAGAAGTGCAAAGTGATGGTGCAAAGTGAAGTTTGCCATCTTCATTTTGACTCTGCCTTAGAGCATAACCTGTCGACCGTATTTATAGGAATATCCAACATTTGGACAATCTCAATCTTGCCAAGTTATTTCTGATATTATTCGATTGATGGCAATGAAAATATAAACCGGAAGATAATATCTTTAAAATACACTTCTCTCTTCTCGGTCAAAGTAAGCATCCACCTCAGAACAAAATCTTGCCAAGTTATTTCTGTGAGTTTATCATTCGATTGATTGCTTTGGTGAATCACGTCATCCACGGATACGAATTACATGTGCATCCTAGTCTCTCTCTTTTTTCCCCTCAATTATTTTTTCTTTGTATACAATATGAAGAAGTGTCGGAGCGAGACGTGATATTTGACCTTAATAAGGGCTATGTGGTATATATTTGTATGAATGATTACTTTTAGCAAACTACATATAGAAAAATCATTACAAAAAGACCCTATGAAACATATCAATTACATATTAAAATCCTCCTCAATTCAAAGTATGTCTAAGAATTGAAAGACTGGATCTCAATGGTGCATGTCGCATACTATGTAGTCCTTTGGTGAAAATGTTTGCCAGCTGATCCGCTATAGACACAGAGCGAACATTCAAATTGTCATGAGCAACGATCTCTCAAGCAAAGTAAATATTCAACTCGATGTGTTTGGTGAGAGCATGAAACACAGGGTTGAAAGCAAGGTAAGTGGTATGTTGTCACAATATACAGTGAGAGGAAAAAAAAAGGATGACCCCTAGCTCGCGAAGTAAATGATGAATCCAAATTGTCTCAACAACATAGTGAGTTATGGCACGATACTCAGCCTCTAACTTATAAAGGGCCATGCTAGGTTGCTTCTTGGCACTTAGCTTATTGGCACTCCATGGAACAAGATTGGTGCTAAGAAAGATACAAAAACCCAAGGTGGATCATCGAGTATTGGAGCAGTTAGCCTAGTCCTCATTCACATAAGCAGTCAATGAATTGGGAGAATGCCACTCACTAAGAAGTAAACCATGGGTGGATACACTAGCTACATGCCCGAATTGAACCGAATCATATGGAAGTGCATGTATTTTGACCCAAACCAAGACTCGACGGTTGGCTCGGTTTCTAACCGTAGAACGTAGGGCTCTTTCAAGCATGACTCTTTCCACGTGTTTCATGATGTTTCGTGAAATGGTCCGTTTTCACGTAGTACAACGCAACTTGTGGATGACTTCATCCGTCTTTCTCATCCATTCGTTCTCCTGGCTCGGTTTCTAACCGTAGAACGTAGGGCTCTTTCATGCATGACTCTTTCCCACGTGTTTCACGAAGTTTCGTGAAATGGTCCGTTTTCACGTAGGACAACGCAACTTGTGGATGACTTCATCCGTCTTTCTCATCGGTCTTTCTCGTCCGTCGGTCTTTCTCATCCGTCTTTCTCCTTAAGTCAATCTTTGGCGTTTCTCTCTTAGTCTTTCCAAGACCTTTGCATCTTCATCCAATTTATTGTAGTACGTAGTACCCTCCACTCTCACATCTATTTGAGAGTCCAAGGACCACCTACAATGTGGCAGACGGATGCATCCAATTTATTGCATTACGCAGTACCCTCCACTCTCACATCTATTCGAGAGTCCAAGGACCACCTGCAATGTGGCAAACAGACATGACCGAGGGGTAGAGGTGAAAGGGAATCACCTAGATAACACGGATACGCGACACGACACGACACGATATGCCGACACGTTATTTCACAAAAATAAAAAAAATTTCAACACATTGTGACACTTTATTATTAAATAAATATTTTTATTTTTTGAAATCATTTTTTAACTAATTTATTTGTTTTTATAACAAAAATAACAATTATTCTCCTAAAAAATCTCTCAAAAATTATTTTTCTCTTTTTTTCCACTATGTTCATCCCCCAAAAATCATTTGCCCTCTCCCATTTCTCTCTCGCATGTCCCCCAGGGCCCACACCAACCCAAAATCCGAACTCAATATTTTCTCCATTATTTTCTCCCCCATTTCAGTTTCTTCCCTGCTTGCTCTCTCTCTCTCTCTCTCTCTCTCTCCCCCCTCCCCCCGACGACACCACCCCCTTTGGTTTCTTCCCAACTCTCTCTCTCCCCTCCCCCTGACGACACCACCTGCTCCTTGCCCCCATCAATCATCCCCAACCCACGCCACCACCTTCCCCCGCCCCCTCGATTTCTTCCCCCACCCCTCCCCCCTCAGTTCATCTCTTCCCCATCCCACGCCACCCCATCCACCCTCCTCTCCAGCTCCGGTTTCTTTCCGTCGTCCCCCACCACCCTTGCTCTCTTCTTGCTAAACCCTAACCACAGCCTCTTCTTCCTCCTCGTCGCACGATCCTCTTAGATCTCGCCTCATCACAGTCACTCGCCAAAGGGCCTTAGCTGCAGCCTCGCCGTTGGCGGCGTTGCCTTCGCTCCCTGGTCTCGCCTCCACCCTTCATCTTCTTCTTCAACGATTCTCTTTCTTGGACCCGCGTGTCGGAACGTGTTGAGAAATGTTGACCACGTGTCGAAAAATCCAACGCGCGATCAACATGTGTCCGAGCATATCGACGTGTCCCACATGCTCCAACACGTGTTGGACACGACATGGAAGCTCCGGCGACATGCCCGTGCTACCTAGGGAATCACCTCCTCCTCCTTCCTTTCTTTTTCAGCATTTTCTTAGCCTCGGTCCTCGGATGCAGACAACTATCCCCCACCGATTGTGACATCCTCGATTCACGAGTCAAACTTTTGTCACTCTGTTTCTCTCTCTAAAAAGTGATTGACAGAGGTGAAATGGAAGGAGGATCATTTTCTAATATAGCAGACCCCATGAATTCCACCTTCTCCGTCCATTATTATTTACCCCTCTATGGGAAAAAACGAGCATGAAAAGAAGGGGAGCCATGAGAGTGAAAACTCCATTGATACCCTAAAAAGCACATACACTTTTCGAAAATTTTTGTGTTATGTCCGATATTTTGACATGCATCCGATACATTTCGATACATTTTGACATGTGATTAACAAATGTTGAAAAATTCGACACATGATTAACTATTTCCGACACGCTTTGGCACATGAGTCCAAAATTCCGACACGTACGAGATCAATTTTAAAAATTTTCAATACTTGATAAGTCAAAACGTAAATATATGAAAAAATAATGAAAATAACAAAAACAAAGGGGAAATAAGAATATTATTACTCTCAAGTTTCTTACTCCTGAGTTCTAACCTTCCCATGAGTGACAATTGAATGCCCCTCTTCTCGTGCGAGCATTGCTCCTCTCGCCGGCATCTTTCCATATTACTTTTTTCTCCAAGTTTTATGGATTATTGCAATAGAATATAATCGAATTTGTCAAGTAAAAATAATAAATAATATTAACAAATGTTGGACCAATGTATTTAATATAAATTAATTCTATGTTCTTTTTATTATTATTTATTTACTTATTTTTGCATTTAATATATAACATGTCGAATGTGTCAAATTCTCTATTTTTTGATAAATGACATGTTGGCGCGTCGTGTCATATCGTGTCGCATGTCACCTATCCATGTCGATGCTACATAGTTAAGAACTACTTGGGCGATGACAAGGTGGTTGTGCAAATGGTCAACAAGATGGGTGACTATTGTCACTCTATCCAATTTCTATTACTCCAAGATCTTCAAGACTGTGAATGCATATTGTAACAAGAGGTAAAATGTTTCTATGGCAAAACTGAGGAGGGAATATTTCCTTAGTCTTTGGGCTTTCTTGTCCGTTCTTGCGGCCATCATGTTGCTCCTTCTCGCAGCAGCTAGTATTCTTTCTTACAGAAGGCAAAAATAAATATGATCAATGCTGGTTCATATATTTCTCGCTGTTAATTGAAATACCTAGAACATTTTACATGCAGTTGGTAAAATCTTAATATGTAACTTTTCAATTCCTAATTTGATAATCTCTCAACACTTCGATTGATTGCACCAATCTAGAGGATTGGACTAGCATCTTTATATTTGCATTTATCACAATTTTACAAGTTGTCTCCATCGTGAAGGCAATCATGGGTTCTAGTTGGGTAGATAGAACCTAAGTAATACCAATACTGACATGCGATAGGCGACATGACATGACACGACACGACACGACACGCCGACAAGTCATTTCTCAAAAAATAGAGAATTCCAATGCGTTGTGACATGTTATTTATTAAATATATATTTTTATATATACATAATAAATTATCATTTTTATGATTATTTCAATCAAATTAATTTGAATTAAATTCATAAATAAATAAATAATTTCAATATACACTAAAAACATTAATTTGCCATTTATTAATATTATTCATTGTTTCAACTTGACAAATTCAACTCTATTTCAATAATTCATAAAATTTGGAAGAAAAAACAAGCGATCCATATTCTGGATTCGCATGTTAGATATGTTGGAAAAGGAGAAAAAACTTAAGGAGTGAATTGTGTATCATGGGAAACGGGAGTCGAGAAGAGAAGAAAAGACTGGGGTTTTTTTTTTCTCCATTTATTAATTTTATAATTGTGATTTATTTTTTCACATATATATTTTTTGACCTCTCATTTATTGAATTTTTAAAATTGACTTTGATATTGGAATCACTTGTTTCGAAAACTCATATGTCAGAATTCCGACTTGAGTGTCGAGAAAGTTGACTATGTGTCGGATTTTTCGACACGTGTTGAACGAGTGTCGGAGAGTGTTAGACACATGTTAAAGTGTCCGACACGACACGAAAGCTTTTGGAAAATATCGGTGCTTCATAGTTTCTAAGTTCATCGCATGAAGCCCACTTTGGGTAGCTCCTTTACTCTCTCCTCCCATCCTTTAATCATTCTTTGGAACCAAAGAAGAAAAATTGAATTTTTCAAATTGACTTCCTTCCTCTATTTTTCCTTACAAAAGATAATGAGTTGTCCTCTTTTCATGCTCTAGGTGAGACGATGAGCTTTATTGCCAGTGACCTCACAACCTCGTGGTCCCTCTGAGCTCAACGACACAAACCGAATGCCTAGATCAACCCGATCATACCTATATCTCTCTCTTCTTCCCCTTTCGACCTCGAATTGGGACTGATCTGACTCGTCAACATAGGATCAACCCAAATTCAAAGGCGAGTCAAGCCCTAGTTCTAGGGCTTGATCGAGCACCACTAGAGCGAGCATCAAATCTCAGCTTGTTGCCGTCGCCTGATATCCTTGTCGACGAGGGAAGGCTCTAGTCATGTTAAGCCTAGTAGGTGCGAGTAGATAGAGAGATGCATTTAAGGTTGCTGCAAATAGAGAGGAGGGAGCAGAGACACAGTGGAGCAACAACGTTGTGCGAGGGTTGGAGCAGCGGCGGCGAGACAGAGGGAGATGGAAATATTATCAAGCCGCTAATGATGACGAAGTCGAGAGTTGTCTTCTTGGCGATGGAGGTGCAGATGACGAAAGGGAATGAGATACCAAGAGAAAACTTGTAGCACTGATAGGAGATTCACAATTTCTAGAGTGAGAGTGTATATTTTGATGTGATTGGTTTGATTATTTTTTTACACCCCTAACTAGAAGATGAGGTAATTAGTGTTGATTTGTGAATTGACTAACCAATATCATAGTAAAAGTAATATCAGTCTTAGTCATACATAAATACTACAATGCACCAACCATCTGTTGATACAACATCAAAAAAGCAGAAAGCTCATCAAAGTTAGCTAACAATAAATTCTTCAAACCAAGGGAGTAAACATGGGGCTTAACCTTAATGAGGTCAAACTTACGTAAAAACCTATCAACATACCTAGCCTAAGATAAAGACAAAATAAATAAAAAAAGTACCATTAGAGCGGTGATTAACCTCACCAAAGAAATAGTGTAGTGGTCCCAAATCCTTAATAACAAATTCCTATGAGAGCCAAGTTATCAAGGACCATAATAAATCAGGAGCATTGAGGGTGACAAACATATCATCAACATACAACCAAAGATATAGATTGCCCCAAGAGGAAGCATAGACAAATAACAAACGATCAACCTTACTCGCAGTGAAGACCAAATATAATAAAAAGCTACCGAAGTAATGAAACCATGCACATGGAGCCTATTTTAAGCCACAAATGGCTTTGCATAGATGACACACTTGATTAGGGAACACAAGACGAGAGAAATTGGAAGGTTAGCACAATAAACTTCCTCAAAGGATGTCATGTAAGAGGAAATTTTTAATAATAAGTTGGCATATGACCTGTTTTGAAGAAATCACAATAGAGAGAACAAACAAAATTGTAGTGGTTTTAATGACCAAGCTAAATGTCAGGAGAAATACACTAGAAGTGCCTTAACTTGTGTATGATGCTCGCTTTAGTGCCACAACTTTTCGCCAACTCACTTAAGTGCCAAAATCAGAGAAAAACGATAACTTAAGTGCCTTTGGCAAAAAATTTCGACTAGAGAAATTACATGGCTCTTATAGTTAAAATTTTTATTTGATATGACATTTTTTTGCACCGAAGTGATCACTTTTTCATTAAGATTGGCACTAAAATAATCACTTTTTAACAACAATTGGCACTAAAGTAATCATTTTTTTTAAATGACTGGCACTAAAGTGATCACTTCTTAACTTGCTATATGACATCGTTTAGGGTTTTTTTGGCACAGAAATGATCACTTTTTGATTAAGATTAGTACTGAAGTGATCATTTTTAACAACAAATGACACTAAAGTGATCATTTTTTTACAACAACTGGCATTGAAGTTATCAATTTTTTAACTAGCTACATGAAGTCGTTTAGAGATTATATGCTGACTAAGCATACCGATAAGCCACATAGGATTGAGAAATTAATAAAATATTGTCACGTCAGATTTCCGGAGCAGAATTGGCACTTAAAGTGATCATTTTTTTTTTTAAAGTGACACTTAAGTGAGCCAATGAAAAGTTGTGACACTAAAGTGAGTGCTATACACAAGTTAAGGCACTTTTGGTGTACTTCGCCCTTCATCATAGTCTAGTCTAGCTTGCTGGTTAAATCCCTATGCAACAAGGCAATATTTGAAGCATTTGATAATTCCATCAGATTTTTCCTTGACCTTAAAAACGTATTTACAACTAACTAATTTCTTAGAAGGATAAGGTGGTACAAGATCCCAAGTGTGGCTAGTAACCAAGGTGATAAATTCATCTGCCATTGTTGCTTTTCAATGTTGGGGTGTTTGGACAAGAAAGACATGGAACAAATCGCTAGTGTATTCACCCTAGGCATCATATTGTAAAATTTTGGGACATTAAGTAGATTTTCGATAAAACAACAAAAGTGATGAAGGTTTGTTGGCACCTTGAAATTATTTTTCCTGGGAAAGACCCAAGCGTACTAAGAGTTGTCATCAATGAATAACACAAAGTATTTAAAACTAGAATTAGATAAATTTGGACTAGACATCATAATAAATTACAACTAAAGGAAAACATGCAAGACAACTAACGGATTCAAAAGGCAATCAATGAGAATTGCCAAATAGACAAAACTCACAAGATAATTACTTACAACTAGAATTGTAAGCACGACGCAAAACTTGTTTATTTGAATGACGAAGACAAACATGGCGCACATGGGTGGTAGAAGATGCCACGACAAGATGCTAGTGTGATGATACCAATGAGTTAGAAATCAAACCGAAATCAGCTTGAAAAACTTTTATTTCTCATTAATCATAGAAAGAAAAGAAATTGAAAACCAAGAAAAATATGAAGAGTTAAGTTATTTCAATGATCTCGCCACATTATTGAAATATAAGTTAAGATTCATGAGAAAATTACTTATTACCTGACACCCAATGCAATATTTAATATCCATATACTCTTATCGTTCGTAATAAAAACTTTTTTCCTAAAATAGATGGTAACATAATACATCAATATCGAAAGCACCCCATTTCGACACATTTTTCAAGGATTCGCGGCTGTATCGTTAAGGATGATGTGATGCCACAAGTCCTCTCTGCTCAAATAAAAATCTTTACATATACACATGAACATGAAGTGACGTGATAAGTTGTCCGAACTTCATGACGCACGATACTAAGGTTCTTTTTCTTATTTTTTTTTTTTAAATCTTGAGGAGGATCTTATGTTTTAGTACCTTTCAATTGATTATTATAGTATCGCTCCAGTGATTGTGATGGATAGTTCAAGTAAATTATGTTTGTGTCGGTATGTTGCCATCAACTTCCAATAAGTGAAAACAATTATTATCAGCTAATTATGGAAAATGCTAAATATGTTTTCAACTTGAGAAGGTTCATATGTTTTACTTGTCCTTCGATTGATTACTATAGCATCACTACAGTGCCTATGATGGATAGCTCCAAGTAGATTATATTTGTGCTGGCAGGTTGCCATCGATATCTATTAAGATTTTTTTATTTGTAATTATGAAAATGAAAATAATTATTATCGGCCGATCCAACCACGGTAACAATTTAATGAATCAAATCTATAACCTTTTCGCATAAGCATAGAGATATATTTTGTAAAAAGATAGGGTTCTAGTTGTGCTTCATTCCACCATAATCTCCATCATCTATTTATATCGGGCATACGAGCAAGTTTTGGAGTGAACATGAAAGATGAAAATTACTCCCAAAAGAATATGAAAAGTCAACGCATGCGTAAAAAAGAGAAATTGTCCCACCCAAGATGATTATAGTGCTTGGGAGATGAGCATGGACTCTTCTGGAAGATACGCTCTAGATTAGGGAGATTTGTACGGATTGTAATTGATACATTTAATTGGGGATTGTGACCAATCAGGATAAGATTTGATATACCTAGATTAGACAATATATACTTTCTTTTTATTAATCATTCTTCGTACTATATCTTAGTCCTCTTGTAAAAATAGAAGATACATGAATGAGAAGTGCACAACATACAATTTCCCTTCCCAATTTCTTCTCTTCGTTTCTCTCTTTCCATATAAAATTGTGACATGGTATCAGAACTTCAATTCCTTCTCTATGTAGCTTTCGCACCTTTCCTGATTGCCCTCTGGATAATTTTGCACTTTTGTTGTTGTTGTAGGAACACTAGCTTATATACACTCCGGAGTAGATAACAATATCTATACACTTTTAAAAAAATCAAAATTTTCATTCCCTTACCGACACCATGACTAAAGATCACTCATCAGCTTAAGAGGAGTCAACCTTGCAAGAAAATTTGTCAATCCAAGAACCTGCCTTGGACCCACATGCTGAAGTCGTGAACCAATAATAAATGTACTTCACAATTTATTATTTTGAACATGTAACTATATCATATCCATGGCAACAACGATGATTTGGGTAACCAATTTACATAGCCCGTGGGAAGCTATATAATTTCTTGACTACACAAGTCAGATTTGTCACCACTCATTTGGTAGTTATTTTCTAAAACATTAAACTTTTTTACTACTTGTAATTTCTATTCTAAAGATTACACTTGCCTCGTGTCACACATATCAAATAAAGAATCATTTCCAAAACAAGAAGCACGGCTCCCAATTAAAGTCATGAGTGGGACAAATCCCATTGCATGCCAAACAAAAAATATCACTAGTATGTCTAACAAAATCCCCATATTACTAATACGAATGGCCTGATTATATTATTGTAAGTGCAAAAGCTATTCAATTTTACAATCTTGGATCAAATTGGAAGGAACCATCATGCTTCAACGCCCCTCATTATTTAAGCAATCGTCTCCTTTTTTATCTTTTTGGAACTGGCACGTTCTTGACTTACCTTTCAATCTTTGTGGACTTAATTCCTTCTAACTCCTGGACTCTCTCCGTGTTACAAATGATAGACCAAAGATTTGAGTGCAAATCATCTCTACTTTTATAATCCACTAGAAAAGGTTGTAGCTCATAATCATTAACACATTATTTTTAGCTGACAAGTCATATAAAGGTTAAAATTCAAGATTGGGGCTCCTGATCGCAACATGAGCTGTTTCTTGACAAAAAGGAGTCGTGTTAATGTTTTTCCAAAAAAATTTCGATTTCGATAGCATCCTGTTAAGACATTGATTTCACCAACAATTCTTGTATTTAAAAAGTTGACTTTTTGTTAACCATTGGTCAACGATTTTAAAAATTCAAAAAAAAAAAGAAAAATCATTATTTTTACTCCCCATGCATGTTTAACCAGACTTCTAATTCATCAATTTTATAAAAAGGATTTAGAATTCGTTAATCTCCCCTAGCTCGACCCCTCGTTCTCTTGATTGACAAGACAAAGCTCTGTCTCAAAGGATGAGGAACAACATTTGCTTCTCTTGTGAGAAATAGGGCCACTGGATGAAAGACTGCCCTGACAAGTCCCTCGCCAGATTGCGGCCATCCACCACACCCCCTTCTCCTCTTAATCATTGGCCATGTTAGAGATATAGATTTATTTAAGAGATTTGTCTTAATTGATTCTAATCTGATTCTGATATAATGTAATTGATATTTTGTTACTTTGAATAGTTAAGCTCTAAGGCCTATATATAGGCTCATGTATTCTTCATTAGAGATGTACAAAATATTACAATTTTCTATCAATACAATCCTCAACTTTGTATTAGAGAATCAAATCAAAATCAATTCAAATAAAACTTCTAAATATATCTATGTAACAACCCCAACTCCAGGGTCACGAGTTATTTTCACAATGTCCCAGGCATGTCGTTGTCCCGTTCCTTTTTATCCTTTCATTAAGCACATGCGGAAGCATTATAAACAACACCCACACAATAATAAACAACCAGGAAAACAACAACTTACAAATACATAATTACATCAATTATGTTTACAGGTCATTTGTCACGAGCCGTTATATTTACAACCACTACATTTTCTACGCTCCGAAGGCTGGGTAAACCTTAGCTCCTTTAACGAGACTACAACTCCATTACTAGTGTGAGTCCTCCATAACTATAATTTTGAGAAATAACAGGGTGAGTCATGGACTCAGTAAGTAAAACTTACTAATTTCTAGGTAAGAAGATGTCTTGCGTATCAACAAGCATATAACTCATCTAAGACATTAGTCGATAGCAGATCAATAGCAAAACAAAATATTAGTCTTGGATGAAACCGGAGAAATCATCAATCTACAATATGAAGAACTCACGCCCACTCAATATTAAGTAAGTATAACCAAGATCCATTCCGTATTATGAGGAATTTATGTACACAAGATTCATTTATTAATAGATGAAATCCATCGACTCTTCCGGAATCCATTGGGCATCCAAACTTAATCAGGCAACATCCCTTAATCGAAGGGTGATGGCTAGAATTATCACAACATCCCGTCCTTCTAATGAGGCATCCCGTTGGCGTGAGGGCATCTCGTTCTTATTAACGGGGCATCCCGTTGATATGGGAGCATCCCGTTGGTGTGGGGGCATCATCGCCGAAATCCATCGGTCAACGGCATAAATTAGTTTTGTGTGTCCATGCATCAAGCATCACAATCCAGTTCTTATTTTCGCTTTTAGTTCAAGGCTTGAAGGCATGCATAAGTGTGTGAAATGACTTACCAGAATCGAGATGTTGAACATTGCTGGGCGCGAATCAAGGAT
This sequence comes from Eucalyptus leucophloia subsp. euroa, assembly GCA_017140325.1. NCBI lineage: Eukaryota > Viridiplantae > Streptophyta > Magnoliopsida > Myrtales > Myrtaceae > Eucalyptus > Eucalyptus leucophloia. Next base: position 23,195,344 of record CM029471.1, read on the forward strand.
CACGACTTGATTTGACATGTTTGAGCACCGATCTAGTACCCAACTTGGCTCAAGAACGATTCACCTCAATACCGCATCGAGACCGTGATAGGATTGGCCCATCGTGATATACCTCAATATCGCACTGAGACCAAGAAAAGACAGGCCTGTTGTGACATGATCACCGACCTAATACCAAACTTGGCTTGGGAACAATACACCTTAATATCACACCAAGACCATGATAGGACAAATCCGATGTGATCCCATGTACATTTCAAGGCCAACAAAACCCCTTTTCGAAGCTCGGGGCATGAACTGGAGCATGCACTCATGAAAACGGTTAGAAATAGTTTTGTAATAAAATAGCAAGCCTTCACAAAAGCGCTTTTCAAATCGGTTTGTATCAAAGTAAAAACCAAAGCATATCAAATAAACACACAATCCAGCTTCTTCCAAAGCAACTCAAGCCAAAGCACAAGCCAAAATTCATTGAACAAGAATCGAACTTAATCAAAGAATAAGGTCTAAACTTATCCAAGTAAACACAACCAAACCTTAAACAAGAACACAGTCACAACATTTCAATCAAGGACTCTCTACACGCTTGGATTAGCATAACACAACACCCTAACCAAATATTAGTAAGTTCTCCTTACACTTTCTAAGTCAGTGGCCTTGAATTGGCGATGATGGCAAGGGCGGTGACAATAATTCCTAGGGAAGAGGGGCTGAACTTTGATAAGAAGAGAGGGAGAGAATGTCGTGTGTTGTGGGAATGAGGAAGGGATACCCCACTATTTATAGGCAATTTTAACTTATTCTCCAAGTCTTAAAAGTCAAGACTTTCTCTCTAAGTCAATAAGCATTAAATGCAGGGTGACTTGGTCATCAAGTCTCAAGATAGGGTAGGACTTTAGCTTGGTAACTTGGGATACCTCAACATGGCATGTAAGGACTAAATGCAAATACCTTTGAGAGAAAGGGATTTTCCGAAATGCTAGTTGCAGATTTTCTCGGAACCCCAACCGACGGTTGTTCTTATTTTGATGCACATCCTGCATATGCGGCATTGCTGCTCAAATTGTCCTCTATAGACCATGATGACCTGGTTTTAGATGAAAAGCAAAATCTACGAGATTATTATGTCGGTGACTTTCTGCAATTAGTTCATCAAATCTGCTATAGAATCCGATTTTCAGCTAAGATGCAGTTGAAATAAGAAAACAAACTCTTCAATGTTAATTGTTCTGGTGATACGAATCCTCCACCGTTGCATTCAATTGCCTGTGAAATTGGCATGATCAGATTTACGGGTCAACGAAGTTAAATTACAATATATAACAGTTATCGCAAGAATGGCACTCTTAATTCTAATGTTATTGCAAGGAACAATTGTTACAATCTCGAGGAGTAAGCACCTTCCTCTCATCTTCCAAAAATGTCGACCATGTGGCCTTCTATTTCTGAAGAAACAAACCAAGAAAGATACAAATCAAAGAATTGACAAAAAGAGACCGGAAGAATTGCTTTTCACAGTTGAGAGGATGGTATGGATGAATCCTGTTTTTATTATAGTAAAGGCTCCTACTTTGCTGGTCAAAGCCTCAAACTGGTTTCGCTATTTTTGCATCTTCACTAATAGCCTGTTTGAAGTTGAAAAGGCCGGAAAGGCCTCGTCCCTTGGCAAGTTGCTCAAGCTCTTTAAGTTTTTGCTTAAGAAGTTCCACCTCCTTCTCTAAAGCTTCATCCCTTTGCCTCATTGCCTACAAGTGGATGATTTGTAACCATTAATAGTACTGGATATGAACTTTGAAAAAACTATATTTTCTAATCTTGATAAAAGCAATTAAGCAGAGAACTATCAACTTCTTGGACCGATGATATTCCCCGTTTTGACTAAATCAATTTTTTGAAACTTTTTGACCGCAAAATACATGTAATTGCTGTAGAAGAATTCCAGTCAACTTTTTAGGAAAATGATGAAAAACATAATGAACTGGATTTGGTCATTCACAATATGCACATGTATATCTATGCATCCTAAGCCCCATGTCGCCCGAAATTAACGAAAACAACAACTATATCAAACTTCCCATGGCACAAAGACTAGACAAATACCATGAACTATTGCTTGTCTTCAAGCCGAATAAGCCGAAAGACAATTCATCTCGTCTGAAAGCAACTAGGTGGTTACGTAGTAATTATCGGCATTCGGGCTCATTCTATTGGATCCTAATCAATCCATCTCGGGCATCCAAGAAGCCAAATCATTGGATTTTCCATCTTTTCGGTATAAGAGAAATCTTGCCGGAAAAATTATGAAGATGAGGCAAGATATACAACCCTAGCATGAGGAAAATACTGGTTTCATTTTATTTTTTTTTTCCTAGCTATGCATTAAGCTTGGTACCTGGAAGTACCTATTGAACTTTCAGTACCCATTGAACTCCTATAAGTAAAGGAAATTGAACAAACCGTTACACATCTCCATTTTTTGTGCAATTCAAGCCTAGCATAGTCCACAACATTAGTGTTGAGTGATCAAGCCAAGAGATCGCATGGGTGGGTTGATTATCACCCAAATTGCGAGAGAGAGAGAGAGAGAGAGAGAGAGAGAGAGAGAGAGAGAGAGGGTAAATTCTAGTTCGGACTTGATTAGACAATAAGATAGAAGAGAAGGGAGGGGATCTATTCCTGCAAAATTGATCATTAGAATATCCGAACGTATTAAGAAGCCCTGTTTGATCAAGCAAAAGCAACCATGCAATGTGGTAATATCAAAGAAGTAGTATGGTGCGGTTCCCAACTCGTCCTCGCCTTCTTCGATCGAGGCGTTCGAGAGAAACGAGTTCGCACATAACGAACGAAAGAGCCCGAAATTCAGCTAGCAAACTCCACCAAGCACACACCCATCGCACACCCAACCCCGTGTGAAATTCAAGAACCAAAAACCGCAACACTCCTAGATCAATCGAATTCCAAATGAACCGACAACGGTCCGACCCCAATCACGCGGTTCCGGCGCAGACCCAAGAAAAACAGAATCATACCCACGAAATTGAACAAACACCTGAACGGACGAACAAGAACAGGGGGAGAAAAGAGAGAGGGATCGGGTGTGAGAGAGAGAGAGAGAGAGAGAGAGAGAGAGAGAGAGAGAGAGAGAGAGAGGAACAAACCAGTTGCAGGGTGTGTCAGGGTCGGAATGTGAACAAGATCGGAGCACGGGAAGCCAAGTGATCGCACCACGTCCGAGCTTCGACCCACCCGGACTCGGCGCCACAAAGAATCAACTCGTCCTCGCCTTCTTCGGTCGGGCGTTCACGAGAGAAACGAGTTCGCACATAACAGAACGAAAGAGCCCGAAATTCAGCTAGCAAACTCCACCAAGCACACACCCATTGCACACCCAACCCCGTGAAATTCAAGAACCGAAAAACGCAACACTCCTAGATCAATCGAATTCCAAACGAACCGACAACGCCGGTCCGACCCCAATCACGCGGTTCCGGCGACCCAAGAAAAACAGAATCATACCCACGAAATTGAACAAACACCCGAAGGGACGAACAAGAACAGGGGAGAAAAAGAGAGGGATCGGGTGTGCGAGAGAGAGAGAGAGAGGAACAAACCGAGAAGACCGAAATAGCGTTTACCATCCAGCGACGAAAAGGAATAAAAAGGGAGGAAGAGAGAGAGAGAGAGGGGCATACCAGGTAGAAGAGAGGAGAGAAAAAGAATCGGCGAGAGCGGATGCGATGCTGCGAGAGAATCGGCGAGAATGGATGCACGACGAAAGAAAAGAGCTTCGCGTGATGGACTGTAGAACGGAGGAGAGGAAAGAGCGTCCGTCGAGAAGGTAGGGTTTTGTTTTGGGGTAGGGTAAAATTGGAATTTTAACAAAATTTTGAGGGTAAAATGGACAATAAGCAAAAATTTATTAAGCCTCCCATCAAATATTTTGCCAAGTAGCATTTGAAAGTTGAACCAAACACCCTTAAATTTTTCCCAAGGGGCTTTGGGGGCTCAAAGCCTCCAAGTTTGGGTGTGTGACTCTCTTGTCCTGAGGTGGAAAATAGTTTTGAGCAGCTTCCGAAACCAATGTCTTTACCTTATCAAACAGACTCGAAAAATTATGAAATTTTAACATGTTGTAAAAAATATCTCAATTAACATTTTTCATGAAGGACATTAAGTCTAATTCGTGCTGTAGAAAGAGCCATAAGTTGCCAAACATATCACAAAAATCCATCCGTCCAATAGATTCAACGTTCGTAAAGAGGGACCTTTTTTGAAATCAAATTTTTTTCAAAACCCTTTGAAATTTCCATATGTTATAGACATAGATGTCCTTCAAATTCCATGAATGAAGCATATTTAAATTTGAAAGGGAAAATTTTATAAAAATTCATGTAACTTGATCAGCGTTTTTCCTACACAAGCAGGTTCTAGGCAATGAATAATTGGGCCTTCGTTCCAACCATTTGATCTCAGAAAAATCTGAAATTTAAGTATGTTGTATATCAAGATGTTTTGAACAAATTTCATGAAGGAAGTTCATTCAAATTAGAATAAATAATATCCGTGTAAAATTGGCAAATAGTAGAGATCTAGTAATTTCGAAAATCAAATGTGACAATTTTAGTTGGAAAAAAAGGAAGCATCCCACCTGGTCAAGAAGTATTAATTGTTGGGCATCCTTATCTTCCAAGTTTCCAACTAGGTCTTAAGTTAGCTTGGACACTTCATCTTGGCATTGAATAACTAGAAACCAAATATATTTAATGCGCCCTTATCTTGTCCAAGAAGGTTTGACTAGCTTTCTCCTCCTTCCAATGTAGTCCCTTTCTTGGCCTCCAAGATCTCTTACTTAGTTTAGGGTTATAGCTAGGCTAGGTTTTAGGGACACATATTTGTTAATAGCCCACACTTCATTGAATATATTCACATTTGTTCGCACTTAGTTTCTAAGACTTAAGTGTGAACCCTCCTAATTAGGCTTAGGTGTCCTCCTCATTAATGACCTAAAGTTCAAGTTTCAAACTTGTTTTCCAAGGTAAGAGCCTATCATGCCAAGCGTCCATGCTTCTTAAATTATTACGTGATGGAGGTTTTAAATGCAACTTGGAAATATCTCAATTTTGAAGGCTTTGTCATCAGGCAGGAACTAATCGAGTTTGACCACGATCGACTACCTTATTTGGCTCGAGGTTCATGCCTAAGCCATGCCCAAATGAAGCCAGACGCAACCGGGCTCGATCGACCAAACCGAGCTTGAGCTCCCTTTTACCGAGAAAAGGGCTCGTGGCTGGGTCTTAGGGCCAGGGCTTGGCCTAATCGATTGGTCCTCTGATCAATTCATGAGCTAGTCCATTGGCCAGTTCCTCTTGGCCAAGCTTGTGGCTAGTCCTTAGGCTAGTTGACTAGTTTCGTGCTTGGTCCTGTGGCCAATCTAAGGTCGTGCATCACAAGTCGTGGTCAATTTGAAATTAACCCTATTGAGTACATTTGATCCATGGTCGATTATCGGTTGTCATGTAATTGTGTGGAATTGACCGATTCATTTCGACTCACGGTCGTCTTGGATCGACTTATGGTCGTCCACAGTTGATACACGATTGGGTGGAATCACCCACGATTGGTGCATCGACTGGGCGAAATCGAGCCATGACCGTCTGTTAATCCGTGATGGTACGTGATCATCTCACGACCAATGCTTAAGGTCGAATAACCTTTCTAAGGTCGAATATTCTATAACTAGGCCTTGGATTGCCGATCCCTAAACAACCACTTGACTTCTGAATGGCTCTCGGGCTGGCTCATGGCCAAGTCTTGTCATTGGCGTATCGGGCTTTTGGCCTACTGATCGGGCCAAAATAAGGGTTGAAATCGAAGATGTTACAATCTATATCTCTAATAGCCCAAATGGAGCTCTATTTCAAGGGAGGAGGAATGGCACCTACTTCGTCTAAAATAAACAGGGCCACCTTTTTCCCCAAGTACCTTTCATTTTGTTACATTATGGGCTTAATGTCATAATAGGAATGATTGAAAGTTGTCCACGAGCCCAATCTACTGATATTTCGAGCTTTGACCAATCAGATTATGCAACCAATAAAGGCATTGTTCTTATTCCTAGCTCGAAGTACTTGCGAATTGTGGCGCTGGAAGGTGATGATATAGCTTCTAGAAAGTTATATTAAGATAGTAAAATTATCTAGTTTTTGAATCGGGTACATTTGGACCGTAAAAAATTTAATCCGCAAGCCAAATTAAGATAGTGACTAATACATAGCTTGCCGTAGTGGCAATTTTGTTCATTCTTTTAACATATAAATGATCTTTCTATTTGAAGACTATGCATGATAAAATAGAATTTTAATATGTATGATTTTTTGATAAAAAAATCCTTTTTTTTTTTCAGGTGGAAACTTAACTAGTTCAAGAGTTTGAACCAACCAAAAAAGTGAGAAAGATAAATGAAGCATTCAAAACTTTTTTTTTTTTTGGTAAAGACATTCAAAACTTTTATTACTATATGCATAGGTGATAAAAAAAAAGAATTCACAGATAGAGCTAAAATTATAACCTAAGTGCAATTTCATTATTAGCATTTATGTTGATTTTGCTGACGAATATACACTTCCTCTACAAGATCGATTGGAGAACATGAATATTAATAATATGTATCTTTTGGGAAAATAAAAATAATTTCAAGCGACGAAGAATATTTCATATTCAATTTTTTTTTTTTTTTAGCCATTCAATTTTTTTTTTTCGATTTTTTTTTTTTCACGAAGGAAACGCAGGGAGCATTGAGAGGTGTCTCCTCCGTTCCATTTCCCTCTCTCCAACCTCCGTACGAGACGCGGACAAATGCCCTTCGGTGTCGCGCACCGTCTCAGTTCTTGCCCCGGATTGCTCGTCAGCATCAAGCCCCATGGATCTTTCGGTTCATCCGCAGCTCTGCGTCGCTCCGTCCGCTGTTCCAGGACGGACAGCAAGCCGCCAGGTACTTTCTCTTGCCTCTGTTTCTCTCAGATATGTGTCGTCTACGAGGGGTGCAGTACCCTTCCGAGCCGCGAGTTCTGGCTCTTACTGGGTTCTTTTCTTGGCGTGAATCGATGCTGACGTTGTAGTTGCAGAGGCGAGATTGCAGCATTTTAAGGGCGGGGCTGCTGATATGGCGAAACTGAGAGAGTTGGAGCAGAAAGTGGCGCTTCTTGGCATTGATTGTGAGGATCCCAGCAGGCCTGGATTCTACAGCAACTTGTTTTGTCCAAAGGTTGCTCATATCGCCGCGCCCGTATAGTTTTTTGTTTTTATTTTTATTTAACTGTCGTAGCTTTCTAGAATTGCAAACTTATTAGTCGAAGTTGGGGATGTTAATTCCGAGCATGTTTGTGCTCTGGTGTCTTCTTATGCTTGAGGTTTCCAGTGGAATTCGGTTTGTGACTTTATGTGCTTCTTCAATTTCTGTTCGTCGTTTTGCCTGTTGCAGTGCCGAGGGGGACAGAAAGTTGAGAGAAGTCTCTCTTTCCACATCGTCCAAAGCGGGTATGTTGTTTCTCTGAGTTTGATGTACGTTTTCTTCTGGCTGATATACACTGTTCTAGTCACATTGGGGTTTTGCTTCTCTACCTGTCTTAAAGGGAGTTCGCAATGTGGAGGTGTTTCAGAATGGAATGTGGATGGGCTGGTCAGGTAATGTGATTGTTCTTGCTGGATTATTGTGAGTTTGTGAAGCATTAATGTGATCATATGAAATCTTCTCATGAGTTGTTTAATTCAATCTTTTGGTTGTACTTACCTCATCTATAGGAGTAGATTTAGGAAATAATATATTTGTGAATTGTGTATAATTATGTACATTTAGAATACAAGGAAATTGAATTGGTTCACATTGGAATCTCCCATCTTGTGTTCTTTCTCAATTAATTTGAGTGCTTGGAATTGGACCCAATAGTGACTTCTAGTCTAGGCCTTTGCAGAGATGAAGGCCAGTTCCACTGTACAGATGACAGAAGAGAGCCTAAGGTTGGAACCCTTGAGTGATAAGGTACGCTCTTAAATTTTGATTTGGCGTGGTCAATTAACTCTTTTAGTATTTGGGGAAAATTTTCTGTACAATCCTGTGTTTTGGTCTTCTGTAAATTATCACCAAACCTGCATTATGAGTACTTGTGCTTTGCGGCTTTTAAAAACTTGTCAGGAATGTCTGATGTGGCATCCAGCTGGCCATTAGACACCGCTGAATCTGAAGTGACATGCTTGGTTTGTAATGTAGACAATACATCAGATTAGTAGACATTGAAACCCCAATAATGCATCTAAGAGTTAGGGCTCTGGTTTGTAAGACTTGCAGGGGAAAGACTTGGAGATTGAATCTTTCACCTTTTCTTTGGGTTTGTAAAAGGTGACTCAATTGAATGGATGGATTCAAAAATCTCATCAAAATGACTGTTTATAACATGAAGCTTCAGACTAGTGAGAGCATACATCAGCTAGCGTTGATTTAGCTACCAATAACAATGATGATGTGCTCCAAATGCCAAATCTCTTTGTCTGTGGCAAATTTACATTGAAGAGCACGATTTGTTGATCGAAGTTATGAGCAAAAGATCTTTTATTCACACAGTAGGCTCACAGACCGATTCTCATGTAAACAAAGTGGAGAACTCCTAGCTTTCATCACTTGCCATCAACAATCACAACAATGGAGTCTCTAATAATGATCGGCCATGGGTGTCATTTTACTTTTGGGGGTTTGACACTTCAGTTGTGAGGGCAAATTAATGAAGCCTCTCTCTCTCCTCCCCCCCCCCTTCTCTCTCTTGCCCCTCTTGATTTTTTTTTTTTTGAAGAAATGTTCAATTTTGTTCAATTTTTGTTTGCTTTTATCTTTGGATGAGCCATGTTGGTTGTTTCTGACAAAGATGTGCTAGCCCAATATCATGTCCAGCATTGCTTACGAAGTTTATGAACAATAGACACATAGAGTTGGTGTTTTACTGATCTACAGAGTACAAGGACTAAAAATGTCTGTTCTACACTAGGGGTCGGTAATATGTCTCATCAAAGTGTGATCAAGGGTCACTGGTATGGTAATTTTGTTTAAGTAATTTATCACATGAAGAGTCAAAACTTTCTATATTGATGTGTGATTCTTGAGGAGACTTTGTACATTAGCACTGACTGTTTGCAAAATAAAAGTTGTTTGGCACACAGCCCCATCGACATGACTCCACAAGTTTGATTAGTGCCATCACCTTGAGAAATTTTGTGTTTGCATGGGGGCATTTAAAAATAAAGAACCTCAGTCCTTTATTTCATAGCCCTGAATTATATCCATGCTGACTTTAGATTTTGTCCTAAAAATCAACATCAATGATGGCATTAACCACCTAGCAATCAGTTGTAGCTCCGTGTGGTTAGAATGTAGAGTTAAGAACATGAGCAGTTTTTGCTCATTTTCAAGAAAGTCAAGGTCAAGCCACTATTGATGAGTATACAAGCGACATAATTTACTGCTTGATAGAGACTAGCATGCAAAAGAGTACCTGCATCTATAGGGTACATTGTACTGCTAATTTTTGGGTCAAATTGTGTTGTTGTCTTAATTTAATAACATGGTCAATGCATATTCATGGATTCTTTTTCAAAGGAGGCGAGCATAGTTTAAATGTCGATAACTTGATTTACTTTCCTGATTTTCTTCTGAGATTTTGACACATTCTGTTTGCATGGTGCTTCCTTATTGTTCTTACCAGAACTTTGACTTTTGTAGCTAGCTCAAAGTCCTTACCAATTGCTAGCATGCATCATAAACATTTTCCCAGCTTTTCCTTCGTTCTCGTTTTTTCTTTTTTTCTTTTTTTGCTTTTGCAGCCATTTTTTATGTGTTTAAGCATTTGTTATGTTCTCAGGATCAGTTGAATTGGTTCTTGTGTTTATCTCTGATACGTAGGTATAATTTCCTTGTGATGAGCGCAATTTTTTTATTTTTTTTCTTTTTTTCCCTTCAGATTATTGGGTACTTTGCAGAACGAAAAATATCAGAGGAAACTCTTCAAAGAAATGGAGTCAAACAACTATCAGGCGAACAGGTTCTCTATTTTAATTGCTTCTGCTATGATCTTGCAATGTAATTCGGGTTAGTCCAAATAGATCTGGAATTTTCTCTTTGTCAAAGGAGAAAAGGGTGGCTATTACCATCCATTATTTACTTATCTACTTGATTAATTAGGATAGAATGGATGCTGTATTTGATAGAACATGCAACTTGTGGAGTTTACCACCCACTTATGATGCTGGAACAATGGACTTAAGATTGAGATGTCATGTCAGTGCTGTCTTAGCTTTAGATATACTGATAGCGTTTTTATGGTATGGTAATCTCCCAGTCTCATTCACTCTTTGTGTAGCCTGTACTGATCATATATTGTTTAAGAAACTAGAAGATGACAGTTTTAATGTTTATTTCTGATCTTAAATGAGTATCAGATCAGACTAACGCCTTGAAACTTTCTTCCAGAGTGCAATTTCTTTTCCTTACAAAAGGGAAGGACAACTTGTTGGTTGCAAGTATCGGACGTTGGAGAAGAAATTTTGGCAGGTAGATTCTCTTGCCTTGTTGTTGTAGAAACATTTTGTTGAAGAGTAATAAAATTCCAGCATGCATCTTAAATATATTTTGGTTTGCTGAACTGAAGAAGTGGGATTGCTTATGGATGCTAGTTTAGGTCTTCTGAAAACTGAGAAGTAAATAATTGAAGAGTGAAATGGAAAATCATTTATATCAACAGCATTTGTGAGATTTGATACCACATATTTTATGTGGATAAAGTAAATCTTGACAGGCTGTGAGCAAAATCTAGTCCTTGGTTGCATAGGTTTTCCAATCAAGTCCTTTAACTTTAGTAAATTTTCTAATCATGTTCTTACAGCTCCAAATCTGGTTAGCTGGAGCTGACATGGATTTTTTTTTTTTTGGTAAAGGTAAGAAATGTATAGATTTTGCCTAAAAAGAATACAAGGAAGGAGGGCCGGCCCCTACAAAAGACAGACACTCAAGATGACAAGAGTCAAAAAATAGTGTAAGAGTCAAAAGACAGACACTCAAGATAGATTTTCTTTACCTGCATTTGTTAAAGAACCTAGAAAATCATTTTTTGGGTACCTCCAAGAGGCGTGCTCTGGTAATTATTCAGTGTGTGTTGAAACCTAGGGTTTTTTGTGTATTTGTCAAGGTGACATGACATGGATGTGCTATGGATGTTGGGCCCATAGTCAACAATTTAACTCAGTACCCACTCATACCATCTATTCAGTTTAGCCAGTACTGCTTCTGATTGAAATTATTTATGGTTTAACAATTTAATAGAAACTATCAAACATTTTTAGTGAAATGCTAAAGTTTCTGAGAAAGTATGCATGTCTAGTGTGTGTATATTCCGTGTATCAGTGCTGAAAGTCTTGTTTTATTTGAATATAGAAGCACTGGCTCAATATTTAGTTTACTTAGTGGCTCAATTTTGTTTCTGGATGTAAAGGTCTGGACAAGCCAGAAATTAAGATGCATGCTAGCATCAGAAATTTGGTTTCTAGTCTGAATCACATGGTATTTTATATGTTTGGAACTCTATATGGCCTTTACTAGAGACTAGACAGATCTTTTCATCTGCATTGAGAAAATGTTCTTCATGTTTCAACAATGACCTTTCTGTCAATACCACATATCAGTTTTCTTCTGGTCATTCTTCATTATCTCAATTTAAGAGATTTCTGGAAGTTTCTTACAAGAGTTTTCTTTCTGCTATGAACTTTCAGGAGAAGGGTACCGAAAAGACATTATATGGACTAGATGACATATCAGAAGCAGATGAAATTGTCATTGTAACTTTTTCTTACCCTCTCTCTCTCTCTCTCTCTCTCTCTCTCTCTCTCTCATATTATAATGTCGGTTATAGGTTGAAGGTGAAATTGATAAGCTCTCGTTGGAGGAAGCTGGCTTTATAAATTGTGCAAGTGTTCCTAGTGGTGCCCCAGGAAAAGTTTCCAAGAAAGGATTGCCTTCTCCAGACAAGGTTTGTTACTTGTTTTAGGCACATCCTATTTTGATTATAATTTAAAGTTCACCCTTTGCCAAAACATAAAATCTGATAGTTGTCTACTGTATTGCTTTCTCTGTAACCTGAGGAACATCCTATTTTGATTATAACTTAAAGTTTCCATATCTTGCTTAATTTTTCAACCTGCTTTTTCCAATTCTGGCAGGTTTCATTTATTGCCTCTCTACTGCTAAGAAAGACACTTGTGAAGCTGAGAGTTTTCATCATTTTGTTGTGTCTCTTCCTGGCTACTTTGAAAGTCTGCCAATTAATCTGCTTTCAAGAATTAGAAATATGAAAAAGAAATGTAAACTATTGTAGTTTCATGGATTTTATAGAAAAAATTTCCTCCTTATTTCAGAAAGAAGATTGTTGGTGGTGAAGAGGCTTTTCCTTGGAAAGCTTTGGAAAGTGAGAGTACTGACCAGAGTCTTGTATTTTATGTGAGGCAACTTGGTACCGTATTCTCACCTTAGACAACTTACAGAAAAGAGGGATTGTGCTGGTTAGTCGCCCAGACCTCTTACGGCATTGGACCATCTCACGTTATAAGAGGTTCTACTGAACAAGAATTATAAGATTGGTAGGGTCTGTTTTGCCTCGTGTTTAGAAAAGGAATTCTTCAATCCCTCTTGCTGCTTTTCAGTAGATGTAGAAAGAGTGGAAACTCTTGAATGAGAGGAGATGCTTATTTTTGGTAATTTTGGAAAGGGTTGGAAGTTTTGCTTTTTTGGAATAGTGGAAACTTACATGTGGACATAAATGCTTTAATTGATGTTGTAGATGCTGTCTTGTGATTGAGCTCGTTTAGTTTTGAGCTCCTTTTGTATATGGGTTTTGCCTTCCCTCAGCCTTTGATTACAGACTTAGTCAGTGTCATTTGCCATGTAGAGTTTGAGCATCAAAATTACTACATGGAAGTTGGTGAATATTTTAAAGGAACAACTCCCATCAAATGGACAAGACAACACTCTGGTCAATGCTGAGAATAGTAAAATCAAGCGAGCAAATTACCAAGAAAAAAAGGATTTCTTCAATTACTCTCTCCTTTTTTGGTTGATACAGTAAGAGCGGAGTAAGAGAACCTTTGAAGAAGCAGAGCCTTCCCTTTTTTATGTTTTTTGAAAATTTGCTTAAAGTTGGAAATGGGTTAAATTTATAATCTTTTTGTATAGTGATAACATGCATATGGATCTGAGCTTTGATTGACATGGTACATGTTTTGCCTTGTCGCTCATTTTATTTTTTATTTTTTGGGTTTTGAGCTCTTCTTGTGTATGCATTTGCACCTCCATGGTGTCCTCTAGTTGATTTGCCTTTTCCTATCAAAAAATAGTAAAAAAAAAAAAAAAAAAAAAAGAAATCCATCCATTCTTTCATACAACTGTAACCCTTTCAATCATCTCCCTCAGATTGGCCATGTGATTAAAGCTAAAATCATCAACTCATTTCTTCAGCTAATGAGCACAATCCCAAGTGGTGTTTGACATTGGGTTTCATCCCATTGCATCTGTTTGCCCTTTAATATCCTGCATTGCTACTGACTTTTCATCGTGCATTTTTCTGTTGGAATTTGATTTTCATAATTAGTTAACTATTTGTTACTCATTCCGCCATTTATGTGAATGTTGATAGGACACAGCTTATCAATACTTATGGAACTGCAAGGATTACTTGGATAAGGTGCGTAAGCTCCATGTGTGCTTACTGATGCATATTTTCATTTCTAAAAGATTGCTTTATGTAATTCTTTCTGTTTTCTAAAACACCTCAGGCTTCTCGAATAATCCTGGCAACTGACGGCGACGCACCTGGTCAAGCTTTGGCAGAGGAGCTTGCAAAGCGCATTGGAAAACAAAGGTTAAACTTGTATGGCTGATTACTTATTTATAATTCATATGGTCAACCTGGTCCTTTTTTTGGCATGGCCTGCAACCTTAGTTGGCATTTTATGCTTATCTGGCAGGTGGAATTCTATTGGCATTATTTGTGTTAGTGCAGCACTCTTGAGGCTATTTAAATGGGGAAGATAGTTGAATTGTAAGGGAAGACGAATTATTGATGTTATTAGAAAGACGTCAATGTTTGAAAAATATAACGCACTCTGTCGAATTATCAATGTTATTAAAAGGAAGAAAGCATGAAATGGGGCAGTTATCTAGTGAATAACAAGAGCATGCAATATCTCTAATTACATCGTAGTTACTAGTTACTGTGTCATCTTCGAGCAAGCCTGGGCTTAAGACTAAGGTTATCCATTTGTGACCAGAATTTTACAGGTTTTGGTTGTGGAAACCACCTCTTTGTTCTTGTTTTCACCTGGAAAACTTAATCCTTTGTATTCTGAATGCGTAGATGTTGGAAGGTAAATTGGCCGAAAAAGGATGACTTCAGTAGGTTCAACGATGCAAATGAGGTTAGTCTCTCTCTCTCTCTCTCAATATTTTGGGCAAGACCTATGAATGAATTTTGTAGCACTATTACTGTTTTTCTTTTCATTATCAATTAACCAAAAGAAAGAGTAGCACATGTTGAAGAATGAGAGTTTACTTAATGCCAGTTCTGTCATGCACGCATGTTGCAAAAGTCTAAGCAACTCCTAGAATCCTGAACGTTGGGTCATAAGCAACATAGTCCTCGCTTGTCCCATTATCTAGTTAAATGTCACTTGCTATCTCCTACCACAGTAAAATGGCTTTTGGTTTGTTGTCACTGATAAGCGCTTTGATCTTTGCGCAATGGAAGCAGTCAATCCCATTCCCTACAGGGTCTTAAACCTTGGACATTCAGATTGTTGGCACATGGTGGACATTGTTGTGAATCCAGGAAGCCTGGCTTTTTTTTCTCAAGTGTTTCGAGAAAATTTCCTCAGTCAAAATAATCTATGACTGATAAGACAGTTTAGTTTCAGTGATTATGAAGCATTTTTGGGCTTTTGCAGTTTGTCATGCATCTTCTATGAGCAGGCGCTGTGGTTTTTGTCTTCCATGCGACAATAATTCAATGTAGAATGCAAAACTTCTTTTGATACGTTGTTTGAAAACTGTTGTGTGCTAGGTTCTCAAGCATTTAGGACCTACTTCCCTCAGGGAAGCAATTGAACATGCAGAGTCAATGTCTCCCACATCCTCCGAACCAAGTGACATCAGGTAAATTTCGGAGCAGAACATTCTATCAGAAGTTACGAAGTCTTCTCTAATCTTTCACCTGATAATGTATTACAACTCTCTCTCTCTCTCTCTCTCTCCGCGCCTATGATCTTGTGGATGGCATATTTGTCATTAATCAGTAATTGGTTTTATTTCTACTTTCATGCGTTATTGAATTCGCCAACAGAAGCATTTCCACTCTTGGTCATCAATTTCCATGGTTTATGTACACGTCATCTTTGTCATTATCTAGCTTATGTGATTGCATCTGGACGAAACTAAGAAATCCGCTCTAAAATCTTTTAGGGAATATTAGTTTAGAGACTGGATTCTTCACAAGAGAAACGGACAAGTCCACTAGAAGTCCTTAAATTTGTTGTGTTTTAAAATTTTCAGAGTACAATCAAGTTATGAAATTTATTGGATTGATGAAATAATGTTTCTCCGTCCTCTGTCAAAATTGATGGACAGAAAAAGATGAACTGGCTTTGTTTTTGTTCATTTATCTCCAGGGAACTTAAATGAGTCTTTCGAATGGGCGTAACAATGCCATTTTGTTCCTTCTTAGTTATGCAAAATGGCAAAATGGCGTCATTTTAAAAATTTGAAGCAAATTGAAGCGGTAGATCCAAAAACCCTGTCTTTTGTGTGTTTTCCCCAAATTGAACCAAATATCCCCAAATTTTCCTTCTTCGGTCAAGCCCTATATTTTTCCTCTTTTTCGTTTGATTGCACACTCAGATAAGATAAAATCATAGAATAAATGCTTATAAAGTTGACGGCATTGCATTACAATTGACAAAGCTCGTTCTGTTGGACGTTTTTCAAACCAAATAGCCGTGAATTCTTCTTCATCCGAATCCCTAAATTTCTTTTGTACGTTTGATTGAATGGCAAGGGAGAATCGAAAAAAAAAAAAAACTTATAAAAAAGGAAGGAATTGCAATCAACGAAGCTTGTTCTGTTGGAGGTCGTTCAAACCAATATCCCGAATTCGAATTCTCGTCTTCATTTGATTGCACGAAGACAGAATCAAAGGAATCCTTTTATCTTTCAAAAACGAGGTCATTGCTATCGAAGATTCCAATGGAGGTTGTTGGAATCTCTTTCACAAAACACTCGTAAAAAACGCTGCATTTGGCCTTGAGTAATAGGTAGTTGGCTTTGGAGAAATCGACATTTCACAGGCGCTATTTTGGCTTTTTATGATTAGAATCTTTAATTTGTTGGGATCACTTGCTTTTCGAGTTGTCAAGCAGGCGAATTTTCGAATTCTACTTTCTTGGTCTTGAACTACATAGCAGATGAGGAAATGGATGGATATATGACTCACTTTTCACATCTATCTCCGGGAAACAATTACAGATTTTTGCCAAATTCATTACTCTTTCTCCCACCTAATCAGCAAGCAATTGCATCTAATCCTTCTCTTTCAATTAAATCATACCTTCAATTATACTTAACCAATTTTGTCACTAGGACAATTAGATTTGCAGAAGAAATCATACGATACCAGCCATGAACTACTGCTAAACAGTGTGCTTTCCTCGAGTTGAATATCAAGACATCTATCAATTCCTCAAAGAGTTATCATCTATGATGAGTCAAGTACGAAATTTTGGACATTCAGATTACCTCACTATGGTGGGTTGATGCTTCCTGTGCTAACTTTAACCATCTAGCATACTGAAATGTAACGTTATCAACAGCTCCTTTAACATGCTTAAGCTCACCTTCATGTTCGAGGACTCATATTCACTTGACTTTTCATGCTTACACTTTTCATTGATTGTCAGGATGCCAAATTAAACTTGTTTGTATAACTTTCTCCTGCAAAAAAATTCCATGGAATGCCATTACCAGTTAACAGGTCTAACCATAAAAGATATCCCATACAATTAACAGAGAAAACCTCATCATGTGTTGATATAACATATGAAGGATGAAAAAGTTGAAGGCAACATCTGTAGTGGTGACATAACAACATAAAGTCAAAAATAGATACTGCCTGTAGTGTTCTCCTTCAGGACGAGAACACAGGTTTGAGGCCAGTCTCAAACATACTTTGGTTAAGACATGGGGACATACATAAAAGCAACGTATGCATGACTTTTTCCTGCTGAATCATTATCCAGTTCAGATTCAGAGGTCTTGTCATGAACATCAAAGAAGCAGGAGGCACTGAATCATTCACTGTCCGGTCCAAGCTTTGCAGCTGATCATCACGTTCACCAATCAATAAGCTAACACTGCTTTTCTCCTAGTCATTCTCATGGTCAAGAATACTACTACTAAGAGGACTGGCTGGGTCAGAAGGAGGAGTTCTCTTCACTCCCAGAATTCACACTTGAACATCTCTCATGCATGCAACTAAAGACATAAGAACTTTTGATCCTTCTGACCAAGATTTTGATGGCTGCTCGTCTCCTCAGCACCTTCATCAAAGCCAAGCTGCTGAGACAATTTCAAGTGCCTATGCTTTACAGATGCCCTAGTAACTTTTCAATGTCCTCCACTTAGCTGGAGAAGAATAAGATTCCTTTCTGGAAAGACTCGGTTTCACTTTCTCAGACCATCCCTTTTTCTTTGTCAAAACTTGTTTCTGTGAACTTCCCCACTTAAGTTCCTCCTCTTTGTGCAGATTTCTCAACATATTTACCCAGTGGCTATCACATACCAATATTGGAGTTCTAGGAGATTCAGAGTCACATGACATGCTATGGCCTCTACTCATCATTTGCTCACTTCAGAAAAAAGCCCATATGGACAAAGAAAGCTTAGAAGCATTCACTTCCAGAGCCAGTACCTGCAATGACTTCACGTTATCTGTTAGTATTCACCTAAGATCAAGAGTATGAGGCAACTTCAGCAAAAGCTCTGGAGAGAGGAAATAGAGTTCTCATCCTCTAGCAGGGAAGATCTCAAAGCAAAGTAGCATAGAAACAGCAATACCAGCAATAAGTGCTCCCTGTGCTGACCTGAGAATCTTGAAGGTAGATCCTTAGTCATCTTCAGCAGTTGGGCATGCCCCGGGGTGCCCTGCTCCATTAGAGGTGAATTTGTGGCAAGAAAGCAGGGAACAGGGCGCAGGGCACTGCTGGGTAAGTCCCACTGCACATTTCCCGGGTGCGCCCTGTGCCCACCCCTACTCATCAAGGTGACTGTAGAGAAATGAATCAACAGCAGATAGCAGATGGTACAAGGCGGCTGAAGCCTCAATTACAGGAGGCAGGCTAGAATTAAACCCACATACAGGTGAGTATCCAAAGAAGTCTGCCATTGCTACCAGCCCATTGACCCCACATATCAATGCATCACTCACGCAGTGGGCATCATCTCTGTATACTTTATATAATAAAACACCAAGTTCACCTTCGGCCCCATAAGCATTAATCACTAATACAATCTTCTGTATTCTCATGATTAAACTCATTAATATTCTACATCTTGGATGTATTTCCCCCAGAAATTCAGGTCTCTGAAGGTATTGAAGAACTTTTTGGATATTAAAATTATGGATAAGACCAGTTTTTTATGAAATGATAACTCATCAAACTTGTTAGTGAAGTTCTCTTCGTGAAGCCCTCTCACTTGAGAGAGACGTTCAATGTCCACATGAAGAACATATGCCAATGGCACAAAGAATTTGTGCATCCCTGTTGAAGGAAAAAGTGAAATTCAAGGCCAATGCTAAATTTGATGAACTTCACATGTAAGAAATGCCAAGATTTTGTGCATTGTCAATATAATTCAAGAAAGATGGCAGTAAAAGTGATAAGTGAAATCTTCTCAGAAAATGACATACAAAGGCCTTCCCTCACAAATACTTAAATCTAACATGTCACGTTCACATTCATTATAGGCCCCTACATTCAGCATTTGTGAGATGAATGCAAGATTAACTTGGATGTGAATAATGAGATTATTCTAAAACATTCCCAAGAAGTACATTAGAGCTATAACACTCGGTGCTTGTGGTCATTCAAACAAACGAAGACGTTTAATGTAAATATTCCTTATACGTGACATTTGCTTTTTCTTAATGGATGTCTTAAGGCACCACAATAATTTTTTTTTTATTTTTTATTATTATGACAACTGACAAGCACGAGTGTAGGATCCAGCTACCCAGATGCCCATGGAACACCCAGCAGTCCCCATGAACACCACAAGAACATTGTCCTTAGCATTAAGGTCTCCGAAAGTAACTTCCACCCTCTGGATATAAGCGTGATAATCCTGATCTACCATCTTCTTTAGGTCATAATTCCTAAAGCAGTGACCTCAATTGCTATCTTGTAATGGATAGCATACAGCATTTCACTAATGCGGGTATTTAAATTACCCAGACACAAAAGCTACCATACGATCAAATCATGAATAAACCACATTTACCCTGACTATGGTTGCATTGGAGGGACAGAAGCATTGTGTGTGGGTAAGACCCTTATTGAAAAAGTGAAGTAAAAATGATTATCATTGTCTAATAAAACAAACACATTATCTTACGTCCTACTTTTTAGTTAAATGGTTCTAAACCATAACACCCTAAAGACTAATTATTGTGATCCTCCTATTTATGCCTACAAATGCCGCCCCTTTCACATTCGAAAATTAATCTTGAAAAGCAAACTATGGTCTAAATCCTTAATATTGTCTACCAAGAAATCCACAAACTTTCCCTATTCCGTTTGTTCATGTACTTGGAACTGTTAGTACCTATAAAAGAGAATTTTTCATGGCTTCTTCAGAAAGAACAACTGATGATTGTTCATCATAGAGGGTAAGTGTAGGAGAACAGCAACAGGACTCAAATTAACCTGATCCATTGTTAGTCAGGTGAATCACTTCCAATTTTGAAAATATTTGGATCACAGAAGGCACCTTCACAAGTTTGGATATCTGAGAGCTGTAAGTAAGCACAATTAACTTAAAAATATTAACCAAAATCAAATTGTGAAAGTACATCTAAATTCTTTCGCTGAAGACTGAGCTTCAACAGTATTTGCATTTAAGAAACTTGCTTCCAATGAAAAGAACAGTATGAACACAAATCTCTTGACCACACTATGATTTATGGAGCAACAGGAAGGTTAATATAAACAAGAAAATGATCCTTGACCGAAATTGGTAGAGTTTTTAACAAAATCAAAGATTGAAAACTGAATTCTATATCTTTTCAACAAGTTTTTCCTTGAATGCTGTCTTTGATTGATTGCCCCAAGGCTCTATAGAAAATGAGAGGAAGTTACAGGACAATCACATTCTTGAACTGTCACTTCACCCTTCCTCTTGTTCAATCACATTATTGACTTATCTCAGTTTTTTAGTAGTTCTCACTATACAGGTCTAAGGTGGTGGAGCATCTTGACCCAGCAAGGCTTCTATTATAGAAAGAGATAATAGTTAGTCAAGCACAAACCAGAAAGCAGACAATCGGCAATTACTCTGTTAAAAAGTATTCAAAAAAAGTACGCAAATATTCAAAAAAAGTACATGCCACATGCAAATTTTATAAATGACAATAAACACAAGATACATACGGTAAACAGGCAACAAAAGGGACAAAAGAATAAAATTGACTACTTATCTATTCAAAAAAGGAAAGGAAACAAAATAAAGAAAAAGAAACAACTAGCAATGAAAAGAGAACTTTGAGAAGCATATGGCAATCTTGGAAGGTCCCCAAACACACAATTGGAGCTGAAGATATGTCAACATCATAAGATCATGGAAAACCAATGCAGACAAAAGGTTCACAAAGACAAAAGAGCAAGCAGGGGCAGAAGACATAAAGAGCAATGGTGACATAGACAAACCTGATGAGCAAATAATGTTCCTTGATCCTATGAAGCTCTATCTGCTATTAATGCCCGGAAGTGAGCCATCATGGATCACAGAGAGCAAGCTCAAGCAAATAATGTTGAAGCAAAATTAGTATTCTTCTGTATCAGCAAACAAATCCTTTCAGAAGCAGGTTGGCCTTTTCTACCTCCCCACTTGAACATAGTGAAGCAACCAGGGAATAGAAAGAGTCAAAGTCATTAAGCTTAGGCTTCATCGTACTCATTGCATCCTCCAGGTTCTTCACTTCCATTGGCCAAATTTCCAGACCGTCATTACCAAGGGCTGTCATAGACCTTGCAACATCCGTTTTAAATTCCTCTCCCTCATAACACATGTTTGGTTTTGACGACTCATTTAAATCAGCATGGAATTTCTGAATAGGATGATACATGTTGCCAATTTCATCGAGAAGAGTAATGGCTGCTTTTATATTCCCTTGCTCACATAAAAGTACAAGAAAATTGAGTGATTCCGTTTCAAACTCAGAGTCAACTTTGTCTGTCAGCTCCACTATAGGCTGGGACTGAAGCATTTCTCTCAACACATTCCTTGCCTCTTCCATCCTTCCTTTGGCACTCAGACCTCTTAGCAGATACTGAAAACCCAACAGATCAGGTAAGATAGCTTTATTCTTGAACTCAGAAAAAAGGGTGAGAGCCCCTTCCATATCCCCACTTTGGCAAAAGCCATTAATCACGGCACTTACAGTGAATGCATCCACCTTAAGGCCTTTCATCTCCATTTCATGGAGAAGCTTCAATGCATTGTCCAACATACCAATCTTAGAATAGCTATCAATTAATGAGTTGTAAACATGAGTACCAGGCTCAAGCCCCTTAAGGATCATTTTCTGGAAAAGTAGTTGAGCATCAATCAGAAATTGCCCTCTGCATAGAGCATCAATTAGCGTACCGTATGTGATCTCAGATGGAACCAGACCAACTCTCTCTAGTGAATCACAGAGCCGAAATGCTTCCATTAATCGACCCTGGCGGCACAATCCATTGATGACTGAATTGTAAGAGACGACATTAAGGGCTATTCCCTTCTTCCTAATGAAAGAGCAAAGATCAAGTGCCTGGTTTAGATATCCTCGCTTGCAGAGACCATTGACTACAATCGAATAATCAACCACATCCATAGGAACATGATCTATTGCACCCATGAGGAGCTTATATGCATCTAAAACTCTGTCATCCTGTATAAGTATCTTAAAGACAGATTTACGTAAAGTGACAATTGACTTTCCCTCCTTCATCTTGTTGACAAATTGAAGGGCCCTGTCGACATCCTTCAAGCTTAGATAATGTGCTATTGTTTTTCCAACTTTAGGGTCACCACTTCCATATTCTTTAACAGAGTTACACAAAAGAGGCTCAATCATATCTTTCTTCCCATTTATAAGTCCTTTGAGCATTAAAAAGTAAGACTTGCTTGTAATAAGCAAACCATTTCTCTTCATCAACATGTAAATCTCCAACGCGGAGTCTGAAAAACCTTTTTTGCACAAAAAGCAGATAGCCTCATTACATACCTTATCATATATTTCTTTGGGCAGTTTCTTGATTCTGACAACCAAATTACAGACTCCATCTGCATTTTGGTCTCTAAAAGCTGCCTTTATCAATACCTTACAAATGTGTGTGTCTGCTGGCAAATCCTTTTCAATAAGTTCAAGAAACACGTCAATGGCAATATCAATCATAGCTCTCCTGCATAGGCCATGGAGGATACAGTTGTAACATGCAACAGAAGAAATTGATGTCTCCCTGAACTCATCAAATATCTCTAGCGCCTCATCTATTCTTCCTAGTTTACAGAATCCATCAATTAGCGTACAGTACGTAATGGAATCAGCAGTTAAATTCATATTTTCCATTCTCTTATAGAGTGCATGAGCATCTTCAAATGCTCCCACCATGAATGACGCCTTAATTAGTATGTTACACATGACAATGTCCATTGAAAATCCAGCTTCTTCAAACCTCCGCCTTATATCGAGTACTCCATGGACATTTTTTTCTCCAATGTACCCATGCAACAAGGTACTGTATGTGACAACATCTCCCACAACTCCCTTGGAGAACTCATCTGCATCGCATGTTCTCTCAAATTTGCACAGTCCATTCACAACAATATTGTATGTAACAACACTCGGACTAATCCTCTTCCTATCCATGTCACTCAGCAAATCAAGAACAAGATCAAAATCACCTTTCCTACAAGCACCATCTATCAACATTGCATACAGAAGTTCATCAGTAACCATCCCTTTATCTTCAATCATCTTAAAGATGTTATATGCTTCTTCCAGTTTTCCTTTCCTGCAAAGTCCCAATATCACCACAGTGTAAGTAATTATGTTGGGTTTCAATCCTTCGTTTCTCATCTTTGACAAAAATCCAGCTGCCTTTTCGGCATTCTCTTCTCGAGAAAATCCCTCCATAAGGACGGTATAGCTAATGACATCTGCACTGATCCCTTTCTCTAACATTTTGCTATTTTTCCTAAAAGCGTCCATTACAAAACCTTCCTTGAGATAACCCAAGACCCAACAAGTAAAAAACACGACATCAAAAGCCAAACCCTCCTCCTCCATCGCACGAAACAAATTGCTGACCTCATCGACCCTACCCAACTTACAAAGAGCATGTACAAGGGCAGTGTAAGTGACTAGATTGGGATGTAAAGCCCCCGAAATCTTGGCCTTCTCAAAGAACTCAACGCCAAGTTCTGGCTTTCCGATTCTACAAAACCCAGCAATAACAGAACTACAAACGAAATTACCAAAAGGGTATTCGATCTTCTCGTCCGCCATCAACTCCATGACCTCAATCGCTCTTCCCATCATCCCACGACAGCTAAACCCATGAATTAAAGAACAAACAGCGTAGGAAGAAGGCAAGACACGATACCCACACAAGCAGTCACGAAAAATTGACAGTGCTCTTTCCGGGTCGTTGCGATGGACGCAGTAACCTTGAATTATACAGTCCCAGATGCGGCTTTTGGCAAAATTCGAAGTCTTGGCCATCTGGGACCTCATGAATTGCTCCGCTTCCTCGAATTTGTGGAGTTCGAGAAGGGCCCGGGTGAAGATGGAGTGAGTGCGCGAGTTTGGATGGACATTGTTCTGCTCCAGCTGAGATACGAGGTGGACGATGGAGTCGAAGCGGTGGGATCGAGAGAGGAAGAGGAGGTGGAGGTTGAAGTGTTTGATGGTGGGAGTGAAGCCTCTCTTGAGAAGAGTCTGGATGGAGGAGGCATTGCCAGGTCCCTTGCTGGAGTGGAAGGAAGAGAATGGACGTGAGAGCTTGGTCGGGGGCATGGAGAGAATCCAGGGAACGATGATACTGCGGAGCTGCTTGCAGGCACCATCAAAGCTTGACGGATTTGGCCGAGGGAACGCAAAGAGGCCCACTTGGAAACGAGAACTAGTCTAGAGAATCGAAATACTCGTCCGTGGAATTCTCCCTGACAGGAAAATGGCAGGTCCAGTAAGCTAATTTTTTACTGGACTGGCCCCGTTTACAACGTTGGATTTAGGCTCCATTCATTCCGTAAAAAATAATGTTTAAAAAACAATAATTTTCCAATTTTTCAGCCTTTCATTACGCGAAAAATGAATTGATTGAGAAAATTTTTTTTGATAAAGGGAAAAGAGTTATAAAATAAGGAAAAATATTTTTCACTTTTCAATTAATGAAAACATTTTCTATATTTACTCTCTCTTATCCATGACACCCCTACTAGTCCCCACTTCTTTCTTTTTTATTATTTTTATTTCTTAAAAAATTTCCATTTATTATTATTATTATTATTATTATTATTATAAATAATTGATTTTTTATTGCTTTTTTCTTTTTTTGAAATTTTACTTTTCTTCTTTTTTGGTAGTCACTAGCCATAAGCTCAGCTCAAGTCATGCTCATTGATCTGGTGAGGCTTGAGGTCGATGAGCTCAAGCCTAGCCACAAGCTTTCCCTCGCCAATCAAGTGAGCTTGAGCTTGGCGCTTGCATTTGTCGATTTGGCAAGCAGTGAGCTTGAGCTCGCCAAAGGTTGCCTTTGGTTGGTCGTTGTGGCTGGCAGCTAGCGAGGAAGGAGGAGCAATAGAAAAAATAAAAGGGAAAAAGAAAAAAGTAGAAACAAAATTAAAAAAAAAAAATCGATTTTTTTAGAAAAATAAAAATAAATAAAATAAATAATTTTTTCTATTAAAATAAGTGCATGGAAAAAATCAAATCGAATTTTCCCAATCGAATAACAGAAAATATTTTCTAGTTCATTTTCAAGTTTTAGCCAAACACCAAAAAATATTGTTTTTTTCTTGAAAAATATTTTCCAAAAAAACATCACATTTTTCCCAAAATGAACAGAGCCTCCGTTTGTTTCACTGTAAATGAACGATAAAAAGAATCATTTGTATCTCTTAAAAGTAAATGAACAAAAAATATTTTCATAGTTAACGATAATATTTAAGAATAAATTATTATTGATAATAAAAATATATTTCATTGAATAATTATTCCAAGTGATACAAACGAGTATTTTTAGGGAAAATATTTTTCAAATCATCCATTTTTCTCAAAATAAACACATCTTTAAAGTACAAATAAAATAAAATTGTCCATTGAGTCACTTTTAAAACAAGCCTATTCATTGGTAACTTATTGATATTTGAGGACTGTAAATTAAATTAAATTAAATTAAATTAATTAAGGAAAATCTTGACAATCAAAATAATTACTTAATAGGTATTATTAATTACGAACTTAAGAGAAACATTGCCGTTGTTAGGAAAATTTACTGAGAGTGGAAAAGAAGAAATTTTTGATAAAAACATATTGCTTACTGTTTCCAAAGTGGAATTACCATCTTGGGACCATGTGAGAACTTGAGGTAATTTATTATTAGTAAAGGCAGAGTACAAATTGTCATTCATGTGGACTTGAAGGTTATTTTCAATTATTGTGGTCAACAACTAATTGTAAGTTGGATTAATATAATGAAAAACTTTAAATTGGTATGTATGTGACAAATTTATATCAAACTAATATTTTGACCATCAAAAACCTCAAATTGATACATTTGTAACAAATTTACCTCACTTAGTTTTCATTAAATAAGATTAATATCACGAAAAAATACAAATTGATATATATGTGATAAACGGATGGTAAAACTCTAAATTGATACACTCGTCAACTGTCTCATATCATCTAACTTAGCAATTTGGCAATAAAATTTAATGAAAACTAATAAAGGATATATTTATCATAGGATAAATTTATCACATGTGTACCAGCTTAAGACTTTTTTATAATATAACCCTTATAACCAATTTGAAATAATTTGAGATTTGTTACTATGGTATTAGTTAATTATTATGAGATAGCTTTTTAATGTTACGATAATTTTTATTTTACAAACTTTGTAGTTAAATTACTACTCGTAGGGGAGAGTTCTTGCTATAGGTTTAGTTGGAAATTATGACTTCAAACAAATTACAATAATCAGGAACAGTTTGTATAAGATATAACCTATCAAGGAAATAAAATACCGTTATATATTATAAAATAATAGCATTGTCGAGCTACGTAGTATAAAAATAATCTATAACTAGTGATGAAAAATATTGACCTTAATGAGCTATCGACCATTTGGGCAAATTGTAGCATTATTAAATAATTACTAGTAACAACATTTGAAATTCTAATGAGAGAGATGGCTCATTTCCAATGCTCTATGATTTTTTAGCTTCTTTTTAATATTGAAAAGACTATAAAACTCCCTATACAAACAAATTTTTGTAAGAACTAAAATTTTACCAAAATAACATAGATTTCTCTACTGCAAATCGTCTTAATAGATTGACATGGATTTTTTCAGACGGAACCTTTTTTAAGAAAGAAATGTTCAGGCTTGAAACTAACAATGGGATTACTTTATAGGGGGAAAAATCATCAAAAAATCTCAAATTGTGCCTATTATGACACATTTATCCTAAACATTTTCTGTTACTAAAATTTCTAATCTTG
Organism: Eucalyptus leucophloia subsp. euroa; assembly: GCA_017140325.1. Taxonomy (NCBI): domain Eukaryota; kingdom Viridiplantae; phylum Streptophyta; class Magnoliopsida; order Myrtales; family Myrtaceae; genus Eucalyptus; species Eucalyptus leucophloia. The sequence goes on from CM029471.1 coordinate 23,222,472, forward strand.
TATGTTGTATAACACATTCATTCTACATCAAGGTTTTATCGATGAACACTCTTAACAATTTGCCTATATGAACAACCCCTATATGAACAACCAAATGCAAACACTGTTGACTATGTCATTCACATGGTTTAAGTAAAATAAAAACATTGTTTTGGTAAGGAAATCATCCGACGAAACATTGAAGAAGCGTAAATGCATCACACAAATACAAGTTTTGAATTTTTGACATCATAAAAAAAAAAAAAATTTTAGGATAACTTTGTCAAAGTGGACATAATTTGGACTTTTTGATGTCAAAAAATTCTCTTATAATATATAATAGATATTACTACTTTTAATTTGGAGAGAGATGAGAGAGAGGAGAGAGAGAGGGCGATTCTTTTATGATTGAATTTTTTTTTTTTTTCACTCGTGTATGTAGTGTACATAATTTCTTTTGTGGGGTCCATGGCTGTGGACATATAAAGACAATGTGCAATTAATTTGAAACATTCTAATAGTGCCGATCAGCCTTTTTATGTTGTTCAAAGATAGAGCTTTGATCATAAGATAGAAAATATTGTATATGTCACTCTCCCTACATCAAACTTGGTTTTGGATTCAATTTTCAGTCATTTTCTTCAGAATCTGATTGAGTGAAAATATTATATATGTCACTCTCCCTTGGGCATCAAGACGTAATGGTCTTCGATTCAATTTTTAATTGAGTGGGCATTTTCTTCAGATTTTGAAGGGGTTTAATGAATTTTTTTCTTTTTTGCCCTCATTGATAATTTAGTTTTCAGTTACCTTCCTTTTCATTGTTTCTTCAAGATCGAAGCTTTAACCGGCGGAGCTCAACCAGGTGGAGCACTCTTTCAATAGACCCGAAGAGGGTCGGTCGCACTTCTCGCGCGAAAGTGAGGATCTGGCGGTCTTGAGGCCAGATCTTTCGCCGCCGGACGTGAATCAGCCTCCACGACCTCCGGCGTCCGTGTCCGGCGGCGGCCAGATCTGGCAAAAATCTATTGGCGGCCGGAATTGATTTCAGATTTTAAAGAAATTAAAAAATACCAAAAGCTAATTCCAAATGCAAAGTTTGCCAAACGGTGTTTATGCCAAGTTGCATTTCAATGCTAAAATTTACCAAACGGTCTAACATTTCCGAAAGCCTCTTTCTCTCAAAGATATTTGCATTCTCCAAATGACATTCCCCCAAAGCCGAACCAAACGGGCCTAAGAGTGTTAGAATAAGACTAGAGTAGGATCAACCAAAAAAAAAAGGGCAAAATATGTTTTAAACACATTCCATTAATACGTTGAAAAACAATGCGACAGCAGACAAGTAAAATGCGCACAGATCACACTCATTCAATCGCTCAACGTATAGCACACATGCAAGAACAGATAAGCATCTCACAACATTCTGTGCATCGTCCAAGTGAACCCCACCCGACCTCCGATATTGAAATCCATGAAGTAATTACTCATTTGATGATGCCAGGTCTGTTGGGTTGTGCTTTGGCTCTGGTATTGTGAACTCGTTTAGGCACATCGGGGGTTAAAGCATACATCTTCACAGCAAATAATTCCTCAGGTAATCCCCTCTGGTCCTGTAATGATTCAATGGATTCAGGCTGTCGCTTAAGGGAACTGACAATAAAATGCATGGAACACCCACCCCGAGTAATACGTTCAGGCTAAATAACAGAGAGAACCAGTAGACTTTTCTAGATGTCGGAAGATAATTCAAACAGTAAAGTTGCATAAAGATCACAAATTCGCCACTTCCCAAAAAATATCTCTTTGCAGATTAAGTACAAGAAAATACAAATGCCCATGCAAATGAAATCCTTTCCTCCCATGTAAGGTTTAGAGGGTCTCAGTGTGTAGGAATGCTGTTATAGCCTAACAAATACCAGAATTCATCCATCTCATGCTCAGCAATTCAGTAGGTATCCCCACCTGATGAATTTCCAAAAAGTTCTTGCAAAGACTTAAATGTTGCAGAAAATCCAGTGGAAGGAAACACATTTTTTACTATACACATTTGCAGAAACAATGATGCTCACTACTCAGTGCTATAGAGATGCTTGTCATATAGGATTTGATCGGAAGGAAACATAGATTAGGTATATATTAGGACTGAAACCTTTGATTTGAAGATATGCAATCCACACCGGTGAAAGAGCTCCTTAAAATACGTATCGGACCTGGTGATGCTTCGATCTTCCTTGTCTAACACAAACCCTGCATACGGAAATTCTGGCTCATGAATCTTGAATATTATTGGGCAAATAAGTAGAAACAATTTGATGTGAACCAAAATCAGGCTATTTATTTGAAGAAATCCTCAATTAATTCTTCTCTTCTATTTTGTGGAAATCGTAGATCCTCTTTGAATGAACCTTAATGCATAGCCAAAGCCATCATTTTTTCTCCACCCCCACATAGCAAGCAATTGCATCTTCTTTTTTGTTGTCTTAAAACAAAACTGTATGATGTGAATTGACTTTCTCTTGACAGAATCCTACCTACTCTTGAACACCTGTTAGATATGAATTGACTCCCTCTATCATCAATTTTTCACTAATATATTAATCTCACATATCAAAATTGTATGATACCGATGAAGAACTGGTAGACACTATGCTCTTCTCAAGTATGATAAATGTTGAGATGTTTGTGGACACTTGAAAGAGTTATAGCCTGGTGTACCAAAATAATCTGTCAAGTACAATGTTTTAGACATTCAGATATTTATGTGCTTGGAAGGTAGTAAAAAACCTCAGTCTGATCTGCTGTCCTGGTCTACTTTTAACTCTCTAACCTACTTATTGGAAGGCATCAACAACTCTTTCAACATTCTTGAACTTCAGCTCCATGTTCAGAACTAATGACCCTCAATTATACACTTGACTTTTCATTATCATTGATAAGATACCCATTCTTTACCCATTCTTTTCAAATAAGCCTCTTCCCCTTATTCTCGTTTAAATGATTCAAAATGTACTATTTCAAAGATTATTATGAATGCCAAATTAAGCTTGTTTCTGCAATATCATAGTAATCAACTCTGAAAGTCTTGGAAAATGTGGAAAGGGTCATTGATATCATTTAATAATATGTAGAATACTATACATCAGCTCCACTCATAACAAACTTCTAATGATCCAAGATACAAATACATTTCGATAATTGACCCAAGATGCAAATATGGCATTAGTTCCAGAAAATAACTATCCTGAGCTTGATTCATTGCATGCATATATTTACTTGTAATTTTTGTCACAAACTCCATGATTCAAACATATGAACAAACAAAAGTAAGATTAACTAGAATAGCATATCGGTTAAAGTTTTCCTTTTTAGTACTGGTTCCTGTCCTTCTATTGTTGCCTTTTCTTGAAAGATAAGGTCTGGATGTTGGAGTTAACCATAGCCAAGGAAGATAAGAAGAATGAACTTAAACTATCATCTTATTATCAGGTCTAACCATAAACAGATATGTGTCCTTTTAACAGAGAAGAAAAATCCATCATCATGGAGAGTAGTGTATTAAATATGAAACAAGTACCACTTCTAGCAATGTTCTCCTTCAGGACGAAAAGCCCACCAGGTTTGAGGCCAGCCTGAAATATATTTTGCTGAATACATAAGTGATACATAAAAGCAAAGTTGCAGAAAGGGAAATCCAAAGACACTCCATAAAAACGTATCTCCACTTATCAGCTACCTATATACCATTTCAAGGAAAATTAGTTTGGTTAGATATTCTAGAAAAGAAGGCTATTTGTATTGGTCAATAACTGATAATGCCAATACAATGGCTAAGATGATCATGAAAAGTATATAAATATGGAGTCATGAAGGCCTTAGAATTTGGAAGAAGGTCTTAGAGTGATAATCAATAGACCAACTTCTGCAGGGAATGTAACAGATTAAAGCACAGACATCAGAAATCAAACATTGGTGAAAAATCAATGTCAACTAGAATTTCTTGCTACAGATTCCATTAACTATAGCAATTTGAGTCATTTTATGACCAATTACAGGAGGAATTTGGAATTGTCCTGATCTAAGGGTAGCAAGTTAGTGCCAGGGGAAAAGCACAGATCAAACATATTACAAATCAAGAGAATGAGAGTCCTTTGCTCCACCTTAGTCTTGTCTCTTTTTCCCTCAACTTCTCATTCTTAATTGAATCTTTTCTTTTACTCTTTTTTATTTTTTTAATCTATTCCTTTCTCAGTGCCTTTGCAGCACTTACTGCTTACAAGGAGCTCCAAAAGGTTGAGCGTAGTTTAACAGTGTAAGGCCTTGTTTGGTTCCATTGACAAGCAATCCATAAGTGGATCCTCAAACCAAGTAATTCCATTTCATAGAATAGAATTCTTTTTCAATTGTTGGGATGATACAAACATTTAGGTCTTTAGAAGAAAAGAGATCCTAGTCATTGAACACTCAAGGGCTGAGATTTATTCTTTTTTTTTTCTCTCTCTCTCTCTCTCTTTTCTTTAGTCTCTAGTCATTGAACACTCAATGTTACTATTACTCCTTCAGTTTAAATTCAGCCGCCACAGAAACTGAGTTGGCAATCGGAAAGATAAGGTAGCAATATGAGAACAAATGTCGTGTTTTTATTGGTGTTGCTGATCTTGTCATCACCATAAAAAAAGGGAAAAAATTGTGTGACAAAAATGAAAAAATAAGGACAAAAAATTCAATGAGTAGTCACATAAAGAAGCAAGTGGACAAGGAAACTTGGTGGTTGCACAATCAACCCCCCCCCCCAAAAAAAAAAAAAAAAAAAACACACACACACACACAAACAAGTGGCCCCTGCCCGCTCAACGACAACCACAACCGTCAAGGTCATCTGTTCGCAGCAACCACCAGCAACCACCGTGATGATTGTCTTTGTGTCTGTCACAGTGGCCGCATGAGACCGCCATGACAGAGAGAGCCACCATGATGGTGGTTGCAATTTGTCTGTCAAGAATGACCACAGTCAAGGTGTGGCGCCTATCAACAGTGTTTTGGTGACCCCCACCCCCATGACTGTGGTCTCAACTGCAGCAACACGTGCACAACATGGAGGGGGCAGATCCAGCACCACCATGCGATGGGAGGTGCAACCACATGGGGGTTGCACACATTGCCATTGCATGCAGGTTACAGCCTGAAACTTTTTTTATTGGCACAGCAAGGTCAGAGAGAGAGAGAGAGAGAGAGAGAGAGAGAGAGAGAGAGAGTTTTTAATAAATGCCACGAAGTCCACATAAAACAGGTCATCTTTTTTCTTTTTCTATTTTAAAACAAAAAAGCCCACGTCAACAATTTCTAACAGCGTCGACGTGTCAGCAGATCTGTCCCCGGACCAGCAAAAGGACGGACAGTGGCACACATTAAAAAGTATGGGAACCATTTTCACAAAAAACAAAAAAAAAGTGGAGGGATGCTTTTGAATTTTGAGCAAAGGTATAGGGACCAATAGTGCCATTTCACCAAAAAAATACTCCTTCCAGGAATAATAACTAACAAATAAAAAAATTCATAAAATTTTATGCTATAAAACACCTGACACCAATAGCAACCCCTGAAGCTCATCAGACATTTTGAGCAGCACTCCAACCTCCAAGAAATTTTCACAATAATAGCAGCCAATTGTCTTTTACAGCAACAGCTGAACCTCAGAAAGACAACTGCTACAGCAATGATAGCAGAAACTACACCGTCCTAGGTCCATCTCCAGTTGGAATTCCAAGATACATCAATATTGAATTAAAGATTTTGATCGTGCTTCACATTTCTAGGTTTCTTAGAACATGGAGCAGTTTTACACTGTTTTCTTAAGGGGACAATAGTTGACTTACCTTGGCTCTCATAAAGAAAGATACAAAGTCATCATCTGCAAGATGGCCAATGCACCACTGAATCCATATGACATCATATCGTCCTACATCAGGTGTGAATTCCTAAAACATAAACAAATGAATTTCAACATGAAACAAGTACATCACTTAAATACTAGTTGTGCAAGTGAAATTATAGCAGTCCTGTGGGACAAAGCAAACTTTTCTAGAAGACATTTTATGCATGCCTTTGCAAATCTGCAAGCAAACAGGCACCCCATGGATCAAATTTAAGGCAACTACTCAATTATCCCAGTTTAAAATCCTTGAAAGGTCTTTAAATTCACGTATATGAAACCTATAACCCAGATAAACTTTTATCTCTTTTGAATGAAAAATTAAATGAAATATTTAATATTTGTGCAAGAAAAACCAAGGTGGTACCATATCAATGCAAAGTTATAATGTCTGCTATTGTGTTGATGCTAACCCTAGTCTGTAGCTATTTCCTGATAAACAGAATGACCTTATAATCAGTACAACATTTACTATAGTCCTAAAATTTTAGAGACATTATTATGGAGTCATACATATTTGTAGTTTACAATGTGAGGACCAATTAGGTACATTTTGAATCTATCCAAATATAACTCACCTGAAGGGGGACACAAAAGAAATTGGTGGCCTTGTTCTCGATTGCTAAACCGCTTTCAGGAACCAAACTTTCACGGGCAGCTTCTAGGAAGTGCGATACAGGCTCAAGGAGATCAACCTACATCCCAAACGAAAAGAAAGAAAAAACAATATTTAAAGAGCCGACACCTCTCTCAATCAACAAGTTTCATTTTGGCCCAACAAAACATCAAATGTTCTGGCCAACACTAAAAACAAGGCTTCACAATGAATATTTTAATTACTAAGCAGCAGAAAGCGATTTTCTTTTTCAGCACCCAGAAACCAGTCATTAAAAATCAAGTTATATAGGTGTAGAAATACAGATGACATCAATCTAAAAGAAGGGAAAGAACAAGATAGATTTTTTTTTTTTTTTTTGGTGAAGTACAAGATAGATTTTGCCCTAGATAGGAAACAAAAACTAACATTGATGTGTCAGAATTAGGGTTGAAGTAATGAAAGACTAGAAGGTCAACGAAAAAGACAACAAACTCAGATGCTGCCATTGCCAGACTCCTTAAACGAACATTACATTCAACCTGACTGCTAAAAACACCAAATGTGATATATTCCCTGCTATATTGTTCTTCAACTAAAAGGGAATAACAATGCTGAGCAGTCTTACATGTCATTTTTGTAGCTAGAGCTAAAGCAAGTTTGTTGGCCAGAGCAACAAGGAAAATACAACTTTACCTCAGTGAAGAACCTGATCAAAAGATTCTTGGTGACTCTTCCAATGCCAGAACCACAATCTGCAAGAGTTGTCCGGATTGGTGAAGAGTTTCTGAAAAGAGAAACTAGCTGACTGGTACTTATGAAGAATCAAATCCATAAATTAACAAAAACTCAAACAAAACGTAAGATATCATAAATATATAGACTTATGTCAAAATAAGCATAACGCAACAAATATGTCGCCAATCGACTCTCCATATATGGTAACCAAAGCATTCCAGAAGTTATAGACAACACACTGATTAGTTGGTCATAGTTAATGTCCAGTGGCTGTGGAATCATGTATTTTACAAAGTTGCATGTGATCGTGTTACAGAAAGGTCATTTTGTGCCACAAGATTTGCTGCTAGGATCCACATAGTCATACTAAGCCAAAGTGGATTATCTGGAGCTTTAAGAAGAGTTTAAGTGGGAAGAAGAAGGCTTTTTCATCAAAGGGAGGTAGACATACGCTGTTTAATAGCATGCTTTCTGATCTTCCATTTGACTTCTTCTCTTTGTTTCCAATCCCTATTTCAGTGGCAAAAGACTTGAGAACATACAGAAAAAAGTTGCCCTAATCTGACATTTCATCTGTTTAATTGGAATTTTTAAAACAAACAATTTCTAATGGAGGCCTTTCAGTAAAGCTTTGCTAAGGCAGGGGTGGGATGTGGATGACTTCCATAGCAGAACACTATTAGAGAGGGAAATGGTGGGAAAACCCTGTCGGGGGATGACAGATGGTTTCGAGACACTGTATTCAGATATTTATTTCCTGATTTTTCTATGCAAGTGAGGAGCAAGATAGTTATGGTGCTGATTACCGAAGGCTTACAATGGAGAAGTGGCATGGGAATTGGGAAGTTGACTTCTTACGGATGGCTCAAGGTTGGGAGCTCAAAGCTTTCTCAAACTGTTTTGAGCTGTTGTATAGAACAACACAGGACATGGGGGAGAATGATTGTCCACACTGAAATTATTCTAATACTGGAACTTCTTCGGTCAAAACCTACTACTCTAATCTCATCTCTGATCAGATGCAAGTGCAAATGAACATGATCTTCCTTTAGGAATCTATTTGCAAAGTCAAGATTCCTCGAGAGTTTCCCTTTTCTCCTGGGAAACGGGGGAACACATTCCCACTTTGGACAATCTTAAAAAAAAGAAAAAAAATAAAAAATAAAGGAACAACACCGGTAAATAGATGATCTTTGTGCAAGAAAAAGGAGAGTGTGATTCTAATAATTGCTATATTGCAACTGGACAAGACATAGTTGAACTACGTTTAGAAGTGAAGTGGATCACTTCAATCACTGTGCAACATTGACTTTGGGCTTTTAGAGGGGCCATGAATTTGTGTTTTGCACAGAACAGAGTTACCAAGACGATTCCTCTCCTAGTCTTCTGGCTCATTTGGGAATAAAGGAAAAAGGAAACAAGAGGTGAGTTAAATTTCTAGGGATAATTATTAACACATTATCCACCTTTGGTATAGTGTGAAAATTCAATTTCATAAATCTAGATGATTGAAGATGTTAAAAATGATATTGCGAGCATGCTTTTGTATAAGAGTGGCTTTCCTTCTAAAGATGATACATAAAGGGGTGGTGCCCCCTTGCGACCTTAGTGGTATTTTGTTTATCATTAAAAATGAAAAGGTATAAGTTAAACCACAATGGACCCTATTTTCAATGCAATCATATCCAGCAATAACCAATGAGGGTGTCTTTCTGCCAAGAAAAGTGAACATTGCAAATTGTGGCAAATTACATTGGGGCTAACTGCAGCTAATCACACTGTTCATTCTTGGCCTAATCTACAACAGTGTCACCATATGCTACGTAATCTGTTACAGGCAATTAGTATAATGGATTTTAGTATGGTATTACGGTGAGAAAGTACAAAGGAGGGATCCTGGATTGGCAAATTAAAGTAGAATATCTTACAAAGCATGCACTTCAGATCCTCTTACAAGACTATAAAGTTAGCAAACTCTTTAGCTTAGTTTCATTTCTGGTGGGAACTTCTTTTGCCATTCAAAATTCCCTAATCAACACAGTAAAAAAGCCATTGAATCAGGAGATCTCATTACATCTAGATACTGCTGCGCTTGTCCTATTTAAATCAGAGATATTTCCATATGTCAGGGGAACAATTTCTGTACTGAGTCACTAAATCCCTCCATCTGGAGCCCGCCCCTAAAGCAAACAATCATCAAGGCGCGATCATGTTGTAGCCAAACTCATAATTATCACTCCCATCAATGTCACAGTCAAATTAGTCTTATTCACACACAGAAAAAACAAACAAGCACAAAACCAGAAGCCCACGCCTGCACACGCACACAACGCGCACACACAAGAGAACACCAACCTAGGGCAACAAGATTACGGCCTCTTCCACCATCCGGGAAACGTTCAGCCAAAAGCATTTTGAGAAAAGCTTCACTGCCCTTTATGTCGGCGTCATTGACGTGTGCATATCCTCCCAACACTCCATCAGCGGTTGCCTCCACACCCTTCTCTTGAGGCACAAGAAAGACCCCCATAATCAGCATACAGCGAGAACTCCATGGAATTACAAACTTTGTGTGTGTGATCACACAGAAGGAGCAATCTCGACTAGGCAAAGATAGAACCAAAACAGAGCTAACGGGGACAAAAGAAAGAGAAAGAGAGTGATGGGTAAGTCACATACTTCCCAATAGCCAACGCCTTGGCGGTACCACTCCTTCCTCTTGTGGACGTCCCCTTCCTTGCCGATTTCTTCCCCCCACATCTCTTCCGCGTTCTTGAACTCCCGTCCCTCGGAGTCGAACCCGCTGGCCTCCATTATCGCGCTCGCTCTCGGCTTCTCTGTCGAAGCAGCGGCGGGCCTGCTCGCGGTGCTCCGCAGAGGAGAAGGACGAAATAGGGGTTTTGCGGAGAGTTCGAACCGGGGTGAAGGAGGAGAGATGGCGAGGCCGCGAGCGTAACTGAGTATGACCCGAATCGACGCCTGCGCCTCCATGGGGGTCAATCCCAACTCCTATCTAATTTTAATTTCTTTTCCCAATACGGCAAAAAAGAATTGCATTGGTGAGTGGGTTATACTTAAAAGGTTTTATAGAACGGAAAATTCATAAATTGATATATCTATAATAAATTTATCTTAGTCAATGATCAAAAAATTATTTTAGAATAAATTTATTATAAACATATCATATTTATATTAATTTGAAACTTTTCATATAATCCTAGCTAAAATGTAAAATGCATCTATCGGGCCACATGAATAGTTACTAATGTTGAGCCAAATCTTATAATTATGAGAGCCATTAAAGTTGTGCAAATGTCTATAACAAATTCAGCCTTTCTCCTAGGCCATGGAATTCGGCCAATTATGGATTGGGCCTTGCAGAAACTCTTTAACAGCACTTCTACAGTTCAATTGCATCATTCATACTACATCCCCCGTGCTTCTCTCGGTATCATGGAGCTCAATTCCATACCTTCATGGAATGAGGAAAAGTCGGAGTGTAACATTCACCCACGGAATTTTTGCAATGTTCTCATAACCGTCTATATAATAGACTTCTTTGTATTCCCCCAATTATCAATGCATCACTGTGCATCTTACATGAATGGCCAATGCTCACTCAATAGAATGCGTTACTCACTAATACTTCCTCACATACCATGCCATCGGTGCTTCTCTTTAGGTTAATGTAAATGGCTTATCCATGCTCATCAAGAATACATCTTTTGTCTTTTCTGCTGCTCAAAACCAAGGAACGGTTTTGACCTCTATGAAACGTGGCGGCAGATGGCATCCCACATACAATTTAGGAACCTGCTCTTATACTTTCACGATGTGAGCCATTGGCCTCGTCCAAAGGAATCTGCGACATATATTATCCTAAGCTAAAAAGTAGCTCTCCAGCCAACTTAAGCGCACAATGCCCCGATAATAAGGCTCACACACATTTCAAAAGATCACTTGTAAGAACAGAAGAATGAATATGGGCAGTAAAAAAATGTTCTACTTAGTCATATTTATCAATGGCAGAACCATAGAAGTAAATACAAATCAAGAGAGTATTGAGATTAATAGATTTTAAGCAGATGAACCTCCTGGAGAGCTTTCTAGCACGATTATGCCTGAGATGACACTGTCTAGTAACTATGAAAAGCCAAAAAAAAAAAAAAATCAAAATTCTAAAATACCTCTTTACTATGTTGACCCGTGCTTGACCAACGGACCATTGGCTATGACAACTGAACAAGCCAAGATCAAGGCAATTACAAATGACTTGTGAAATTTGCTCCCAGTCAATCTGTCCACATTCTCGACGACTTCCCCTCTCTTTATGGGGTGACGGAGCTCTCTCTTCCTCCAAGTCTCAGCTGGTGTCCATGGTGTTGTGGTTAATACTTAATAATATTACATAAAGGGAGGTGAATAAGCGATTTCAAAAAACTTAACAAAATATTACGAAATTAAAAACTCAAGTTTCATATGACCGTGATGTCAAATATAAGCAGTGTGTTGATATATGCAGGAATATATTATATTAGTTCGTGCAGTGCACTTCTGGATGGGCATAAGTGATTTCAAGACAGTTGACAAAATAATGCAAAAATAAAAGCATCAAGGTTAATATAAGGTTGATTGGATAAAAGAGAATGTTGATATAAACACAAAACAGTTATATCAAACATTGCAATATAGTGCTTCTATAAGGAAGTAAATAAATGAGTAGAGGGATAGTGAATAATGCACTCAAAGCTTCTTATAGTGGTTTTAGTTGGTGTAAGCCTACGCTTACTCTCCCAAATAAATAGCCTAATGGCTAAATTCCACTAAAAATCTTCTTGAAGTTATAGTAGAATATGCTGCTTATACTTAAGCACTTCTCATCAGACCCGGTGATGTATATAGCCAAGTTGATAGATCTCACTATCTCATACTTAAGCACAGACTATAACACTTGCCAACACTTCTTGAAAAAATACAATTTGTATACTCACATAAGAAAAAGTACAGAGTATAAAACTCTTTATAGTTTTGGATTTTGAATGCTCGATCAATCTTCTTTCTTTGACTAAATGATCTCCTTTTATGCTTCTCGGCATCCAAACTTCTCGTGCAATTTCCAAGCTAGCTGGTGGACAATTATTGAGAAGATCAAGGTAGCCTTTAAAGTCAATCAATTAGAATTCCCATAGATTTGGTCACTTATCTAATCAAATCTTGGTATTTAGAAGTCGAGTGCTTCAACTAAGAAAAGTATCTTGCCTTTGGCATGATTTGTCATCAATTAAGACATCTCGCGTAATTGAATATTTCACATAGATAATATTTTAGATTGGTGGTTAACCAAAATTTTTTAAATTAAGAATCCATATCATGTCACAAGCTATTATAGATGAGATAAAAAAAAAAAATTCTCAAAATAATAATCGTGAAGCTTGTGACAAAGTTGCTTATATCATCAATTACTAGTTATATCTGGTTTTCCAATTATTTGATGATACAAGACTTTCACTAAACTTATGCTTATATCAAGATTCCTTAGGCTTTTTGGTTACATCCAACTGTTTTCTATAGATATTTCGAGTATGTTGGTGTTGTAGATCTTGCAAACTATTTACCTTGGTAACTCCAAGTCTTTATGAACTCCTCATTTTTCTAGATTTGTTCACATAAGTCCTAGCTATGAATAATCTTTTCACTTATCATATCAAAGTTCCTTTCAACATGGATGTTACTTGAAAGACAAACATCTTGTGCACTTATCAAGATTGCTATAAACCATGGATAGTTTTGTCAATTTCAAAATATAGTAGGAGCTTTTCTCAACAATTTCTCCCCTTTTTCATGGTGACAAAACCTTCCATGTAGATAATAGAATAAGTAATTTAGGGACAAGGACAAGTACAACGGGAGTATCACAACTTTTAGACAATGCTCGCTTGAGTGACACACACACACACACACACACACACACACACACATATATATATTTTGCTCACTTAAGTGTCACATTGAAGTAAAATCTATCATTTAAGTGTTATTTCTAGCAAATCGTCATAAATTTTTTGCAATTTAAAAAAAGTGATTTTTTTTTAATTTTTTAGTTTTCTAATTTTTCTCTGTTTTTTGTTTTGTGCGTTGATCGTAAAGGCCTTGCCCTCGGCCAACAGGTACATGAAGGCCTTGGGTAAGGCCATCACTAGCTGTGGGTGAGGGTGTGATGGCTCTCGCTAGATTTAGGCAAGGCCGCCTTGCCCGTAGCCGATGCCAGATTTTATGATGAGGCAATTTTGCATAGCACTTAAATAATTGACAAATTTGTGACACCTAAATGAGCGAAAAAAATTACAAAAATTGTCCATGTCGATGCAATGGTATCATGTAGAACAACCAATGTATGCATTAGATTTCTTGGGGAGACAAGTTATTGATGGCACTTAAATGATCAATTTTTCAAATATGTAGTGCTTAAGTGAGTGAAAAGAAAGTTATAACATTTAAGTAAGCACTACATGAAAGTTATGTGATTCCTGCTATTCTTGTCCCAAGTAATTTGAAAAAAATTATAAAGAGATTGACTGCAGGTTTTGAAGATTAGAACTGAGTAGAAGCAAGCAAGTTGGCATAGGCATAACCTAGATATCATCAGTAAGCACCTTACTATTTTCATAAGAAAACTTAGAAAAAGAATTTGCAACTAAGTATAAGTGGTTTCTTATAAACTTCGGATGTATAAACACTGGTATATCTCATAGCATATAAATATTGAATTAAACAAAATCTTACTATACTTTAGTATTTCCTGCAAGATAATTGGAAAAATATGCTCTCCGGCCATGATGGTAGTAAATACTCTTATCCGAGCGACCAGTACCAACTTAGCCAAAATGCACTTTGGCAGTGGTGGAGGGTAGTTCGCAAGAACACAATCAATACCGAGCAACCGCATTTCCAGCATCTTCTTCATTACTGCAATACTCGGGACATGAACATATTATGGGAATAATGAAATGGAAACCTAGTACTTGATACTTAAAGTTGGAATTGATCCAATCGACACTAGCATTTCTAATAACTAAAGGGCCACAGTTTTATGTGACTATAACCCCTTCATAAATCACATCACATAAGTTACTCCAACAATTTAATCATACTCCGTGAAAGTTATGAAAAATAGTTCATAATCTTACAAGAAGATTGTGACCCCTCTAAATCTAAATTGATGAACACCTATGACAAGTTATATTTTTGAAGAGGCTGTCAATTAGTCTCATTCCGAGCTTGTTTCTTCCAAGGACAAAAAGAACATATCTCACTGGAGGGAGCAATAAGCATAAATAGCCCGTACCAAACTCAATTCAGAAAAGGCGTTGACATCATATTACGACCAACAAACATATGCATTGTACAGCGGCATTCTAGCACTAAGGGAAGCGTGCAGCAGGAGAGTTTCGCACGCCACTAATTTCACCTCCTCTGATGCATAGTTGTTCACTATGAAAGGTGCAACAACCGATGGATGCATCGCAGGAGTTTTATGCTGGATACTCTGCTCTCGAAGCCTGCCTACAGTCCTCTCAAGCGAAACTTAATCGCAAAACTAACAACAATAATGGATCGAGCTGCGGAACCATTGAACTGGAATGTCAGCTCAATTCGTGCGACATTGACGGTGAATTAAAAGCAACACAGTCGCACACCAGCCTTGAAGAAGAAAATGTGTGCAAGAGTGAGAGCGAAGAGGATTCTCTTTGATTTGGTTGGGAAATCCATAGGGAGCACTAGCACAAAGAATTGAAGAGCAATGTGGGAAGAAAGAAAATCCACGAAGAGACTTAGAATTCAATTTGGGATCTTTCGTTCTTAGAATTTACCTATTTTTTACCTGATTAAACTTGTGGACAAAATTGTCCATATTGTAATGGCTGAAATAAGTCGACCAGCAAGGTAGGGCCTTTATTTGAGACTAAGTTGGTAATTTTAGTTCTCATTTAAGATAAGGTTCATTTTGAATCATTATTTGAGAAAACAGTTCATTTCACATTCTTATTTGAAATTTTCCCTAAAAACTTGTTATGAATTTTTATCTTACTCATTTATATATCCAATTTTAATTTATGTAAATGTAGAGATGCCATTCAATTGTTATTTTTGTCTCATATTCTGTTAAAAAATTAAACAATAATCTAAGTTAAAATTAGAGATATGAAATATATGAGTTATTCTTCACTTAAACAAGTGTGAAATTGTAGTACCATGAACAATACCGTATCATCAAAGGTTTTGATCTTATGACTTAAATATCTTATCTTCATGTTATGTAGTTGAAGTTGCAAGTAGTTTTACTATTTGAGAATTCGGTCCAAGTGACAAATTAAGTCAACTACAAATTGGCATTACACATGTAAAGAAACAAGAGATATATACACAAGGACTGTAAGAAAAATGGTAAAAGTAATTAACTGGGAATTAAGTTAAACATCTAAGAAATAAAATTTCAAACTAAGTTCGATCTTATATCTATATCATTGTCGAAGTAGTCCTTGATGAAGTTTAAATTTACATTCTGAATAACATTATAGTTTTTACTTTTATTTTGTATAATCTAGGGCACGAGCATAAAAACTCAACTATCAGGAAATTCATGAAAACATTAACTATATTTTTTGAAACATTTAAACTGTTAAGATACAAGTTAACAAAATATATGTATGGACTGTTAAAACACTCCTACTCACATGTAAGTTTGTCTTTGGACACAAAAATTAAGTGTTAATGTAACCGCATGAAACAAGTAGTGATCGAAGACGAGACAGTAAGTAGAACTACGGGCGTAACTATCAACAGAACTAATAAAAGGGAGCGTCATCTCTGGACTTTTACTTTATACCATGTCAAATAATTTGTTTTCTTTCGAAATTTTATTCCATTAAAAACCAGAACTATACCATGAAAGAATACAAAGGACGCAAAATAGTAGATACACAAAATATTACAGATTAAGCATACTTTTTTAAACTAACTGTTTTTTCAATTTGTAGAAGTTTATAATGCGGTTTCTCTTTTTAACTTCTACCCTTTAACCAAGCATTTCTTGGGACCATTAGCTAGTTAAGACACTAAGGGTCTATTTGGTAACGCTTCTATTACGGTGAACAATTCCTTTTCTAAAAGTCATTTTTTATTTCTATTCTCCGGAACAATTTCTCAATAAAAAAAACGCGTTTAGTAACTGCATAAAATTTTTATTTTCGGAATGAAAAAATAATAAGAATGCATTTGGTACAATTCACAAAATTTTTTGTAATGTAGAATTTCTTTTAATTTTTTTCTTATTCTTCCTTATTGCCACTGATTATTACCAATCGCTGGCCACCAATGACTGCTGATGATGCCACCTATTGCTCGCCACCACCATTGATCAGTGGTCAACAACGGTTAGCAATGGGCAGCCAGCGGCGAGCGATGACGATCAATAATGACGGGGGCGTCAATGGTCAGTGATAGCCTTCAGCGATCGACAATCGACTGACAACGGTGTTCAGCCAGCTAACTAGCAACTGTGTGGGCGACAATCAACCGGCAACAAGCAGCAATGGGGTGGCGGCCAGCAAAGAAGAAGAAAGGAAGAAAAGAAAAAAAGAAAAGAGAAAATAACTTATTTCTAAAAATTGTTCTCCCAAACAAAAAGTTATTTTTTTTTTTTACTTCTTATTTTTGTTTCAAATCTATTTCCCGACTACTTTATTGTTCCAGGAAATAAAAAAAAATTAATTAACATTACCCAACGAATTTTTGATCTTTTTTTTTTCTTGTTTCGAAGAACAAAAATTGAGATAAATAAAAACGTTACCAACGGAGCCTAAAATAGAGGATCTCCTGTTAGACGTAAAAATTCATATGCGGAAGCCAGGATCAATTAAAGAAAATTGGGGACACTCTACTAACCCAATTCCCTCACATACTGATGGTGTATTCTAAATGTGAGGATTTGTGTAAGACCCTGTCATCACCCGTCAGAAATGAACGTACGTTCCCTTTTATATCACCGTCTCCTATCAAGACGGCTACCAAATAGGCGGTTGTCACGAAAGGGTATGAAGCGTGGAAAAACTTTACGTCGAATAGTCGCAACTTTAAGAGAAAATATAGGTCTAAAATGTGGGATCACAAAACTAAATAACATTCTCCCACTTGATCCCATCATTTTCATCATATGGATTATTCAACTAATTCCACGAGAACTTTATGCTTAAAGAAAAGAAACAAAAACACATGGATCATGGCGACATGTCCTCTAAGAGTGAGTAATATCTTCCATGTATCACATTGCATTTTATTTCTTTAATGTCAGCCTATATGTGACAACATATCTTAATGAATAAACCCCATGTTTATTCCAGAACCAAGGATAAATGTTATACTCATAAACAACAAAATGTGTACACAAAAATTGATAATCAACATTACAACTGAATAAGAGTTTCATACATCAAAAATCATTCATATGACGACAAATTACATGATGGGACTTATTCCCATACTAATTACATGATCCTTATTCTTCATTGGTGGCATGCCTTTAGTTAAAGGATCGGCTATCATCAATTCAGTGCTAACGTGTTCAATGACCACTTTATTCTCCTTAACACATTCCCTTATGGCTAAATACTTAATGTCGATATGCTTACTTCGACTGCCACTTTTGGCATTTTTAGTCATAAAAACCGCAGCTGAATTGTCACAATATATTCTTAGGCTGCGCATGATAAAATTTATGTTTATTGATTTCTCTGTTTCTCTGTTCCCGGAACGGTTTTGGAAATGTAAATCTGTTTGGTAACGCAATTTGATTTTTCTATTTTTGAAACAGATTTCTATTTTAGAAATAGATTTGAAGAAGAAATCAGAAGCTAAAATTTTTAGCTTCTCAGTTTTTGAAATAGAAATTGAGAAATCAATTTCTGGCCAGAAATCAATTTCTATTTCAGAAATTTTGTCATGAGCACCTTTAATGGCCTAGAAATAGAATCCACGATTCTAAGCCCAGCAATGAAACTCTTCAACCATACACCATGCGAGGTAACCTCAAAACAAGAAACGAACTCAGCCTCCATAGTGGAAGTAGCAGTCAAAGTCTACTTGGCACTTCTCCATGACACAGCTCCGCCAGCTAACATAAAAATATATCCAGATGTTGATTTTCGTGAATCAACGTAGCCCGCAAAGTCTGCATCCGAATAACCGACCACTTCCAAGTTGTCAGCCCGTCTATACATAAGCATATAGTCTTTGGTACCTTGAAAGTATCTCATCACTTTCTTTGCAGCTCTCCAGTAGTCTAAACCTGGATTACTCTAATATCTACCCAACATTCCCACAGCAAAAGCGATGTCAGGTCGAGTGCAAACCTGAGCATATATCAAGCTTCCAACAGCAGAAGCATATGGAATGTTGTACATTTGTTCCCTTTCTAGATCGTTCTTTGGGCATTGGTTCAAATTGAACCTATCACCTTTCACAATGGGTGCTATACTTGGTGAACAATCTTTCATCCGAAATCTCTCTAGGACCTTATTGATGTAGGTTTTTTGAGATAGTCCTAAAATGCCTCGAGGTCTATCTCTATGGATCTTAATGCCAATGACATAAGATGCCTCACCCATATCCTTCATGTCAAAACTCCTAGAGAGAAATTGTTTCACCTCATGTAGCAACTCCTTATCATTGGTTGCAAGTAGTATATCATTCACATACAGCACAAGGAAACAGATTTTGCTCCCATTGACCTTCTGGTATATACATTGATCCATGACATTCTCTACAAAACCAAATGAAGAGATGACATCATGAAACCTTAAGTACCATTGGCGAGATGCTTGTTTCAAGCCATATATAGATTTCTTAAACTTGCACACCAAATGCTCACCTTTACTAGAGGAAAATCCTTTAGGTTATTTCATATAAACCTCCTTCTCTAGTTCTCCATTGAGGAACGCAGTTTTCACATCTATCTAATGTAATTCCATATCAAAATGGGCAACCAAAGCCAAAACAATACGAAGAGCCTTTTGAGTGAATCCTTTGGCAACAAGTCTAGCTTTATATCTTTCAATGTTACCCAATGAATCTTTCTTAGTTTTGAAGACCCATTTACAACTAATGACCTTCGCACCATTAGGTAACTCAATCAAATCCCAGACTTTGTTAGATGCCATAGAACTCATCTCTTCCTTCATGGCATTGTACCACAAATTGGATTTATCACTATCCATGGCTTGTAAAAACGTTTCGGGATCATTCTCAGCTCCAATATTATAGTCAGACTCTTGTAAATACATAATATAATCACTAAGAATAGCCGATTTCTTTATTTTAGCAGATCTTCCCAATGTTGCATCAACATTCTCTTGAGGAGCGTGTTGCTCAACCGGTTGTTCAACAGTTTCTGGTAATTATTGAACAATTGGATCCACTAGATCAATATCAGCAGGTTGTGGAACTTCAACGATTGGTTGTTCAATAACCGACTGAACTAAAGGGGCATTATAAGCAACAACCAACCTTTAACTTGAGGTGGAAGGTTGAGTGTCTGAATGATCTTCCTTAGGAACAAGGTCCCTCGGTCGATCGCTCCCACTAATCAAGTCATTTTCAAGAAATTTAGCATTTCTTGATTCCACAATCCTAGTGGTATGAGATGGACAATAAAACCTGTATCCCTTAGACCTTTCGGCATATCCAATGAAATATCCACTTATGGTCCTTGGATCCAACTTCTTTTCTTGTGGATTATAAACTCTCACTTCAGACGGGCATCCCCAAATGCGCACATAATGTAAACTTGGTTTCCAACCCTTAAATAACTCAAAAGGTGTCTTTGGGACAGCCTTTGTCGAAACTCGATTTAATATGTACACTATCGTCTTAAGTGCTTCAGTCCACAAGGATTTAAGAAGTTTGGAGCTGCTAAGCATACTACGCACCATGTCCAATAAGGTCCGGTTTCTTCTTTCTACTACGCCGTTTTGGTCCGGAGAACCAAGCATAGTATATTGGGTAACTATCCCATGCTCTTGAAGAAATTTTGCAAATGGACCAGGTGCTTGTCCATCTTCAGTGTATCTACTATAGAATTCTCCACCTCTATTTGATCTCACGATCTTAATTTGCTTATCGCATTGTTTCTCTACTTCCGCCTTAAATACCTTAAAGGCATCTAATGCTTCATACTTATTATGAATCAAATAGAGATACATGTAACGTGAGTAATCATCTATGAAAGAGATGAAGTATTTTTGACCACATGAGTCCATATCCGGACTACAAATATCTGTGTGTATGATTTCTAATATTTCTGTACTCCTCTTGGCACCTTTTTTTGTTTTGTTAGTCTGCTTTCCCTTTATGCAGTCCACACAAGTATCACAATTAGTAAAATCTAAAGTACCGAGTACTCCATCATTTACTAATCGCTTAATTCTTTTTATGGAGATATGTCCCAATCTCTGGTGCCACAACATAGATGAATGTTCTTTCACAACACATCGTTTCATACCAGCTTTATCATGAACATGCATCGCATCATAATAGGCATTGTCTTGTAAATTAATTCGAAAAAGATCATCAGACAAAATACCACTCCCGACAATTTCAGATTTAAATGATAAACAAAAGTTTGAATCTGAAAAGTTAAAGGAGTATCCTAAAGGTACAAGTCTTGAAACTAAAATTAAGTTTCTAGAAAAACTAGGAACATAAAATGTCTTTTCCAAATTCAAAACAAAGCCACTATTGAGAACTAGTCTACATGTCCCAATAGCTTCCACATGCGAGCGCATATTATTTCCTGAATAGATGCTTTGCTTACTTCCCACTGGCTTCCTGTGGTTTTTAGAACCCCGCAAAGAATTCAAGATATGGATTGTAGATCCAGAATCAATCCACCAAGTGTTGTGACTTACATCAGTCATATTAGATTCATAACAAACACAAGAGATTGGATTACCTTTCTTCTCGAGCCAGGCCTTAAATTTGACACAATCCTTCCTTATATGCCCCTTCTATTTACAAAAGAAACATTTGGATTCTTTCTTAATGTCAGCTTGGTGAGGTATTTTACCTTTTCCCTTATGCTTGCCATAGCCCTTATCCTTTCCTTGTGTTGCCAAATGAGCACTTTCTCCAAATTCCATAACCAGTCTTTTTCCTCTTGAACACACATGGTCATGAGTTCATTAATTGACAATTTATTCTTATGTGTGTTATAAGAGATCTTGAAAGGTATATACTGTTGTGGGAGAGTGTTTAGAATATAATATACAAGAAAAGATTCAAATATCTCAACCTCAAGTTTCTTAAGCTGAGCTGCAATATCCCTCATTTGCATGATGTGCCCACGCACACCTCTAACATTAGTGAGCTTCAATGGTGAAAACTTTATAATTAGGGTCATGGCATGCACCTTCTCAGAACTCTCAAACTGCACATTTATGGCCTTTAATAAAGCCTTAGCATTGCTATGCTGAGCAATCGAACCACGAATACTAGGAGATATTTTAGCTCTTATAAACATCCCACAAATGCGGTTGGACCGCTCCCATTGGTTATAAAGAGCTATCTCAGCTGAAGTACTCGAATAAGTAGGAGCAGGTGGTTCGTCTTTCCTTATAGCATAGTCAATGTCCATCCACCCCAATTGAAAAGAACTAACTCTTTCCAAACTTTATAGTTCTCACCATTCAGTATTGGAACATCAAACTTAAATTCAGAGAAATTCACAGGTTGCGAAACTGCATATCAAATAATCATGCTTATGTCATAAAATTTGAGACAAATATAAATAAATAATGTTTTATCAATGTAAATATGTCACAATATGAATCACATAATATAAAAACTACATGTGGGCTAAGTTTTTAATTTAAATAGATTTATAATTATTTTATGAAGATACTATCATATTATATGCATTTTCTTAATCCCCGTGGGTAAATTAAGAAAAATAATATGATAATTCATCATAATTAATCATATTAATATAATGAAAATTCCTGTGGGATAAAATTCATCATATTAATATAATTAATTACAATTAATGTCCATTTCTAAATATG
The DNA here is from genome assembly GCA_017140325.1 of Eucalyptus leucophloia subsp. euroa. NCBI lineage: Eukaryota > Viridiplantae > Streptophyta > Magnoliopsida > Myrtales > Myrtaceae > Eucalyptus > Eucalyptus leucophloia. The sequence continues at coordinate 23,244,829 of CM029471.1, forward strand.
ATCCGGAAGTTCTTAATATATAATTTAATTAATTAAAGATGATGTGGCCACTCTCTAATTAATTAAATATATGGACCATTGGACATTTAATTTCATGCATAAAATACTCATAAAAATGCACGAAATGACATAATAAATAAATACATCAAGGGCTGCAAGATTGTAAAAATATGAAAAATTTGGGGCAAAAGCATAAAAAACAGCCGCGGTTGGGAGACGACGGGCACGTGCGCGTCCGCCGCACGGCGCGTGCTAGAATCTGCGCGGGCGCGTGCCCCGCACGTGCCTGGCAATTGCCGTGCGCGTGGATCCCACGCGCGCAGCGGTTGAGCGCGCGTGAGAGCACGTGGCGCGTGGATTCCACACGCCTGCAACCGCAGCACGCGCGTGGGCTCCACGCGCCTTCTTCCTCGCGAACAGAAGCCTTTCCGTCGGTTCTTCTGCCATTTTCAGCCGCGATTTCAGCCCCGTTTCTTCTTCGACAGCCCATCTCAGACCGAAATAAATGATGGGTTTTGTAAAACATGCCGGCACAACTACATGGGTCCAAGTTATGGCGAAAATGACCAAGAAATAGCCCTAAAATCAAATGAAAATTTCCCAAAAACACAAATCCTCAACCACCGCGACTTCCGCCGCCCGATTAGCCTCCGGTGAACACCGATATGCCGAAATAACTCATGGCTAATATTCCCCATAGCCGTGCGACCGTAAGGGTCCGAATTCGAGGGGTGGGTCGCGCGGATTTTGCCGGGAATCGGCGAATCTCTCTTAACCTCAAAACTTCAAGTTACTGTTCATCCTCAAAAATGGCCGAAAATACACCAAAAACACACAAAAATACAACAAAACAAAGCAGAGGCTCTTAACACGCTCTGATACCAAATGTTAGACGTAAATATTCATGATGCGAAAGCCAGGATCAATTAAGACAAACCTCCAGCCATTGTTTTTGTTCGTGTTCGTCAGAAAAACCTAAAATCAAAGAAAATTGGGAACACTCTAATAACCCAATTCCCTCAAGTACTGATGGTGTATTCTAAATGTGAAGATTTGTGTTAGACCTTGTCATCACCCGTCAGAAATGAACGTACGTTCCCTTTTATATCACCGTCTCCCATCAAGACGGCTACCAAATGGACGGTTGTCAGGAAAGGGTACGAAGCGTGGAAAAACTTTACGTCGAATAGTCGCAACTTTAAGAGAAAATATGGTTCTAAAATGTGGGATCACAGAAATAAATAACATCTCCTTCCTTGCTAAGGGCGAAGTTTACGAGTGGATATGCCATCTGCTAAAGAGACACGAAAATACAAACATATAGAGAAATTTACAGTGAAACGATCCAATACAACATGATACAAATAAGGAACAGGGCAGCAAGCATTTTCAACCACTTGAAAATCTCCCTGAACCCATTACATGATATAAATACCACTTCATAATCGCAAGCGAATAAAGAGTCTTTTCTGCGGCTCTTGGGGGTTCCATCATTTTGGGTCCTTCATTTGGCGTCTTCTTCGAAGCTTCTGACCCTGTAATAGATCTAGCCAACATCTCGTATTCTTGGCTCACTTTATTTGATCCTTCTTGCCTTTTCTCCACGATTTCATGTATATTATTCAGCCCAGCTTTGAGATCTCCAGGTCTGTTATCGTCATTAAGTGAGGGACAAAGCGCTCGATCTTTCATGCCTTCATACATTAACTTAGTTGCCGTCTTCTTTCCTGCTGCAGCAAAAAATGGACATAAATTGAAGCTCAGAAAAAGGTAACATCAAAGTGATGATGCATGGCATTGGATGACAAAGGACACGCAATTTAAGAGGAGCCAATAAAATCCACACCAGTGGAAGTGGTTTGAGCAGCTCTCATAAGCAAGGAAATTCAAACAAATGCGACTATTACAATGGGATGTCACATGATGCAGCATAGAAATCTTTGACCAACACAAATTTGGCAAAAGCCCTAATGTCGTCTCATATGCACACTAGTATGCATAACCATCCAAACCAAGTGCATCCTTATTTCAATATCTTCATTGTTTCTACCTCATTCAAGTTTACTGTGCAACTCAAAACTACACAAGGTGATACAAAGTAAGCAACATTGTGCAGGCATTTCTTGCAAGCAGATGTTGTCCGCAAGTTGGAGATGGAAAGAAAATTAGAATTAGAGAAGATAAATGGCTACCTTTAGGAAAGCTCATCGGCCTAGCAAATCATGACGATCTAAGTGTTGTGGCTGAAGTAATTGATCACAAATCGAAGGAATAGGATACTTGACGAGTAAACGATCTATTTGAGAAATGTATAGTGAAAGAAGCGTAAATTCTCATCCAAATAAGCTTTTGTGGACAGCAAATAACTCGAGTTCCTATAAAGTGAAGAGTGGCTATAATAAAATAAACAACATGGTAGACTTCCCAACTAAAAATACTCCGTTCTCATCCTACCAGACACCTGAGTCACTATGGAACGAAATATGGAAGCTCCAGACATTTCCCAAAATTCGATTCTTATTATGGAGTATATGCAGCAAAACGCTTCTGACAAAGGAAAACTTGTATAAAAGAAGATTGTTACCTGATCCAACCTATCAGATATGTGGGCAAGCGCCAGAAATAACAGAGCATATTTTCATCCTATGCGATTGGACAAAGAACATATGGTTAACCATAAACCTTCAAGCCAACACATCACCAGAACAGATAACCCACATCGACAAGTGGGTTTTTGAAAATCTCACCTCCAGATTTGACCCAACCTCGAAAGCCATCTTCGCTGGTGTCTATGGAAGATCTAGAAGACTCGCAGTGCCTCGATCTTCTAAGGGCGGAAGCCTGACTCGACAGCAACACAAGAAGAAGCCAACAGCACAACCTCACTCTTTGTGAAATGGAACCTACAGGAGAAGAGTAGATGCAGCGGTTCGGCAACAGCTCGAGATAAACCCAAGAAATGGAACCCACCTTCCATAAACAAGATGAAGATTAATGTAGATTGCTCTTCGTGCAGCTCGTCAATGGCCAGATCGGTCGCTGGGTGTGCAAAAACAACGTCGGGCTCTTTGTCGACGGCTTTACAAAACAGATCCATGCTCCTTCCGTGTGGGTCGCCGAAGCCCTAACTATGAGAGAAGTGTTACTTTGGGTGCACAGCAAAAAACACCCACGAACTGAACTAAACCAATAGCTTAAGGGTGGAAGTGATCTACAGGTGCTCATATTTTCCGAAAACTTATCACTGGCGGAGAGCTTATCAAGTCAGGCAGAACCCCCTTGGCGAGCCCAATCCATAGTCAAAGATTGCAAAGAAAGGGTGGCCCAATTTAGTGGAGTTTTAGGGCGCGCATGACAATCATTTTGTTTCTATTTTTAGAAGAGTTTTTAAGAAAAATAACCGTTTGATAACGACATAAAATTTCTACTCTAAAAATAGAAATTCGTTTGATAACGACACAAAATTTCTTTCTTTTTCGAACAACTATGACAATAACCGATGATCTTTAATATAAAAAATAAAAATAAAAATGAGTTAGTAAAAAAATTAAAGAATAAAATACAATAAAAATATCATTTTATTTTAAAGTTAAAATATCCTTAAAAATAAATTTATTTTATTTATTCTATTTTATTTTATTTTAAGAATAAATTTATTTTAAAATGAATAAAAATTAAAAATAAAAATAAATTTATTTGGCAAAACACTCAAGGCAAATAAAAATAATTTATTTTTATTTATCATAAATAAATTATTTTTAATAAATTTAAAAATAATTTATTTTTAACAAATTTAATAAATTTATTTTTAATAAAATAAAAATAAAATGATAAATAAAAATAAATTATTTTTTTAATAAATTTATTTTTATTTTTAAATGAATAAAATGAATATATTTATTTTTATTTTTAATAAAATAAGGAGAGGCGGAGGAGGAGGAGGAGGAGGAGGTAAAGACGTAGAAGAGATGAGGGAGGACTCACCGAAATTAGGGTTTAGTGGAATAAATTATTTCTGATTTCTCTTCCACAAATCAGAAGTAGAAAATTTCTACTTCTGATTTCTCTTTCTAAATCAATTTCGAAATAGAAATCTATTCCGAAATAGAAAAACTGAGTAGGTTTATCAAATAGGTTTATATTCCAAAAACAGTGCTAGAATAGAAAAATTATTTCGGAATAGAAATTTTGATTATCATGCACCCCCTTAGTTGTCTATGAGCCACAAGATACCAACTAGGCAGTAGATTAGGTTGCCAAAGCCCACCAAGCCAACTTACTTCCCTCAAATTGGATTTCTAATCGTCCTCATTCTCTATGTTTAATTCTAGCTTTGGACTTTGCAACTAAAGGTGCCGCTTTAGTGGGCTAGTAATGAAAATCACTATCTTACGATCAAAAAAAAAAAAAAAAAAAAAGTCACTAAAACATTCATAATTTTTTCTCCTTTCATACATATTTTAAACTTTTTCCCCACCATTTTTCACTTCGTTACTGGAACACATGAAATTATTCCTTTGGGGGACCTTCCTTGGTCCACAGAGGATTGATCCCCCATTCATCGCTGATCATGATCTAATTACATGTATTTTGTGACATCCTTAATTCAACCTCGATTTTCATAAAGGAATTGTATTGGCAAACAATTTTCGAACGGAATTACCTTGAGGATCGGTAAACCACGAAAGCATCGGAAAGGCCACTTTGGAGAAAAATTCAAATTCTTGTCGAAGAGATGCAAAAATTTGCAGAGTTGGGAATGGGCCACAAGCAAGAACCTAAGTGGATCCAAGCCCACATTAGGTGGCCTACTAGGCCCAAGCCCACGGAGCTAGGTCCAAATGGGCCCACGCCCATTGTGGGCTACCCAAGGGCCACATGCCCATGTGGTTTGGCAGCCCAATGGGAGGGCCATGGGCTTTTCAAGTCCATTAAGCCATCATTACACACTTTTGGCATTAATTACTTCCAAGTATGTGAATAGTACATGAATAGTGCATAATCTTGGTGAAATAATCAAATTGTCCTTCCATTAAACTAGAGACAAAAGGGTAAAGTTGGAAAATGGCATGAAGAGGGCGGCACATGCATGTTTGGGTGGCAAATGAGGGAGTTTGAAGCCACACCAACCTAGCCTAGCTAGCCTACTCTAAACCTACTCATTCAAGTGCTAAAACCCTCCATTATGCTTGGATTTTCCTCATCAATGGCATATCCATTTGCTTGGTGGAAAAGAGTCCTTGAAGGTTGAGATGGGATGGGCATTTATGAAGATTGGATGTCCCACTCTCTCTCCTCTCCTTTCCTCTCCCTCACCATCGGTTTTCTCTCTCACTCTCCCTAGCCTTAGCCGAAACCACCATCTTTGTTTTCATCTCCATTTCAAGCTTGTTCCCTCATTTTCTTATTGTTTTTCCCTCATGGGTGACTATCTTTCTCACCCTGACACTGAACTGGCCCTCTGCACTCCGTTTGCATCGCCATAGCTGAGCTTTGAAGCCAAGGAGGCCACTATCCAGCCCTCACAGCAGCCCTCTCTCCCTTGTTTCCTCCATGGTTTGGTCCCCCATGGAGCCCAGAGGCCGCCGCCACTTGCCAATCATTGTACCTTCATCCAGCCACCGTCCAGCCTCCACGTGTGTTGTGGAGGCGTGAATAGCAGCCCATAGCCGCTATCTAGTCTAGCCACTCTTCCCTCGACGCTTGTTGAAGTTAGGACTTGGGTGTGAGTAGCTTTCTAGCCCTTGATTAGGGTTGTTTTTGCACTTAGAAAGTAGTTTAGGGCTTCAATATAGCAAAATGGTGTTTTATTGATGTGATAAGTGATCATTGAGTTTCGATAAGTGATCTAAATAAGATATCGAGGTCTGAGCGATAGGTTATCGAGCTTTAAATGATAAGTTATCAAGTTATGGGCGATAAGTTATTGAGGTTTGGGCAATAGCTTATCGAGCTTTAGATGATAAGCTACCAAAATTTGGACAATAAGTTATCAAGATTTGGATGATAGATTATTAAGTTCCTGCCTATAGGTTATCATGTTTAGGACAATAGGTTATCGAGCTTTGGATAATAAGCTATCAAGTTTTGGAAGACAAATCATCAAGTTTTGGATGATAGGTTATCGAGTTTTTACCAATAAGTTATCACATTTAGGGCGATAGGTTAGAGGGTTATGTTAAGCAAAGTATAATATGTTGTTATAATATGCCATGATAGGATGATATACGTGTGTGGTGACGTGTGTTGCATGAAGTGATGTTGTAGTAAGGCATGTTACTAAAATTCGTTATGGCATTGTGATATGTTATATTTATTAAAAGATGAGATATTGGATAGTTATGATGGCATGCGATAGGTCATTCTAGGGACTTATGTTCAAGTACGATGATTTATTCTACCTTTAATGAATGACTAATATGTCATTGGACTTGTGAAATGGATGGTGCATTTATGTGAAATTATATGAGGCACACGCATGACATGATACCATATGACAAATGTCGTTGCATATCATGTGGGCATCACATTGATTAATAATAAAGATATTAAATGAATTGTGTGATGGTATGCCCGTGTGATCACTTAAAGATCCCAATGTGTTTTATGTGAAGTGTGAACTTGTCCTAATGCATTTTATATGGGACGATGCCTGATTCAGTTTAGATGCCCCCAAGTCAACGGGATGCCATTCGTGGATGGATTTCGAAACAAAGCTCCTTACAAGAATGTCGTCTTAATGCGTTTATGCGGGATGATGCCATGCTCGATGAGGTGAAACAATGCCCGATTATGCTAGATGACTGCGAACTTCGGATTGGCCTTGAGCCCTAAGTGGCCGTAATAATATGGACATATTTGTGTGGAAAGTGCGTGATATTTGTGTGGGATCAACTCCGGATCATTGCATGGCATGGGCGCATGATTTAACTATATTGAGCATTTGTGTGATTGACTTAGAAGTGGAAAATGTTATTGGATTTGCCTTTGTGTTATATTGATGGCCTTGATTAGGTAGACTCGCTTTCATGTGAATAGATAAAGTAAAGCGAAGAAGCTTAGTATGTTTTGCCATCGATAGATAATTGCATGTTTAGGGTACTTCCAAGGTGAACGGCTTCCCTGCATGGGGTCTAGAAAGTTCACTCATTGAATCTATTGCACTGTTGTTTGTTGAATGTTTACAAGTCCTAAGAATGGCTGAGCCTTTCCACCAGATCGATTTGAACTCCCCATAGAGCATAGCCAAGAGGTGACTGACTATCCGATAGAGAAGACTGATGCAAATTACATGCGTTATGTCACGACCATCTAGGTCAATGAGGGATTACCTAATCTAGTGGCTCACCATTTCGTGGCATGGTACTTTTGGGTAGGAGATGAGAGCCACGGTCCCATCCGTGGTTTCAACGGTCTACCAGGGGCGGGAGGCTCAAGGGAGCCGTCAGTTGCGATGCCATGGACGTGGACATTCTCAATGGGGAGGTGTCTGATCCTAAGCTCGACCTTGATAAGATCGTCAAGCTTGAGCCCTGTATTATGGATCTCTTAGCTAGTTAGGTGGTAGTGGGGTTAGTAACACTTTTTGAGGCGCCCTCGTAGTATTAGAGGTGCTAGGTTTACCCCGAGCCCCCTTTTGATGAAGGTCTTGTGTACGTGTTGAGGCTAATCGGATGTGGCGAAGCATGATAGGTTTAAGCTGGTGTGAATGACCTTGTGATATGGCCGGTGTTTGATGTTCACCTTCTAATGCGTATGTATATGTATGTGTGTGTGCACATATATGTATAGTGTGTGTCTATATATATATGCTTTGACTATCCCTATTTGTTGGTTGTGTGAGTTGTTTACCCTTTTGCTTGTGCATTATATCATTATTACGAATGGGTCGGCGACGCCTTTTGGGATGTCGCAAGAAAATGACCATAAAGGAAAGAATATGTCAAGCGCGGGTTGTCGTGCAACCATAACAGATCAGGGCGTGACATATTTTGTCATCATCCTTATCCAAAGGGTCGTAATTCACATAAAATTTTTAGAAAGTTTGTCATCAACGGGTGAGATTTTCTCTCACATAATTCAATTGCCACTGAGTCTCTCTGAAGATTAGATTTTCGAAATATTGCGGATAACTCCTTTCCTTGGGAAATGATCGAGTCCAAGGACCCTTACTTAAAGAGCAAAACCTACCTTCAAGCAATTTCCTACCTTTTTCCCCCAATGCTTCGGAATATACTTTTGTATGGGGCTAAGGTTTGAGAGTACGAGATTGGACCAAATATCCAAAAGGTTATTTGTCCTTTATGGTCTGCCTCGTCTATTACTTTATGACAGAGACTTTCTATATGCTCATTTTGTCTTAATTCTTTCTTGTATCCTATGTTGGATCTCGTACTTTATCCTTGAGAAGAGAAGTATGCTAAAGCTGTGACCTTCTACACTATATGTTATGTCAAATGAAATTCAACTGAAAAGTTCCACCCGTAGTACCATATGGAGGAGGAGGATACATGTATATGAGATTGGAATCATTGGATAATGTTTACTTGAGCACACAAAATTTTGTTGTACACTGAAATAGTGACCAGTTAGATGCACTTGCTGAAGATATATCAGAAGAGAGGCATCCGGTGCCTGTGCCAGTGGAAGATTGATCTGACAAGAAAGATCTGCCTGTAGGGAAGGGAGGCGATTTCGGGTGAGGAAGGTCTGATTCGCTCCCGAGCATGAGGATGACCGTTGACATAGTAGGCCTAAAATTTGGATCCTCTTGAACGCACAATAGCGCTATATGGATCAATCTTAGAGCTTCGTTTCTTGGCCATGAATCGATCGAGTTTGCATCTACTAGCTCTAGCCCTTTCCCTTCGTTCCACATTAGCCATGCCTGTCAAAATCTTTTCTTCTCTTAGTTTCAACTGAGAAAGGAAACGGATATTTTACATATTCAGTATGGTCTATTTGCGAAAGATAGAAGAAACATGGAGCTCACCCATGATACTAGGCTTTGACCATGCTCACAGTTGTTAAAAATTGAGCTGCACTTTTGTCCAGTGAGGATTTCGAGCAATAAGACACCAAAGCTATAGACATCGGATTTCATTGAAAATAGTCCCTCCATAGCGTATTCCGGCGCCATGTACCCACTGTCAATAATCAAGATTAATAAGGAAGAAGAACATTTGAACCAAGGAAAAGAAAGCAAAATTGAAGGATATAGATTTGGAGATTTAATCAAGTTCGCTCATCCTGTTCTTCTGATCGAATCATGTAAGAAAATCATATGATCCAGGTTTTTCCATAATAATAAACTCATTGGAAATGCAAATGGGAGTCCCTTACTATGTCCCAACAATCCTGTTAGTGTTAGCTTCAATTTGAGTGCCTCCAAAGATTCTAGCAGTGCCAAAGTCCGATATCTTTGGATTCATCTCATCATCCAATAGCACATTGCTTGCTTTCAAATCTCGATGGATGATCTTGAGCCGAGAATCCTCATGCAGATACAAAATACCCTTCACTATTCCCTTGATAATATGCACACGGTTTGTCCAATCTAATTCCCTCCTTTTCACTGGATCTGCCTTCGGAAAATTGAAAAAAAAAAAAAAATTGTTATACAGTGAACAATGCTTGATGAACTCAATAGCCAAACAAATAGATAGATAGAGGTAAGAGACTGAACCAAATAGGATGGCATCGAGACTACGGTTCACCAGGTATTCGTATACAAGAAGCTTTTCGCCTCTCTCTAAGCAACACCCCAACAGCCTCACTAGATTTCGGTGTTGAAGCTTAACAATGAGCATCACTTCGTTCTTGAATTCTTCAATGCCTTGGCTCGATCTCATCGAAAGCCTCTTGACTGCAATTTGTTTCCCATCAAGTAGCTTGCCCTGCATTTAATAGTCATGTTCCCCAATGAGGAGTTAAGGAGAGTAAATTGTAGATAATAATATCATGTGACATGAAAGTAGACATCAGTATGAACTATATGAGTCCATCATAAAAAGTAAATTTCCTAACCTTGTAGACTGGCCCGAAGCCTCCTTCTCCAAGCTTATTAGTATCGGCGAACTTGTTCGTAGCTGCTATTATGGTAGGCAGGTCAAAATAGAGCATCTCGCTGCTTTCGTCTTGGAATCCATTGTGCATGCTTCTCTCCTTCAAGGTTGTCCTATAGCCAGAATCCTCCATGCTTTGTAAAAGCATTCCTTCACTTGTTACTTCATCTGTATAATCATCATGTGTTTAGCATAAGACAAAATTAGTGTTGCTCTTTAATGGATTTGTCCATTACATGTACCTCCTTCCTGACTCTTTCTTCGCTTGGATAAGAAGTGACAAGACGCCAGAAGTGCTGCCACTGCTGAAATCAATGATATAGTGATGGCTATGATCTTCGTCGTGTTTTTTCCTCCCGTTCCTGCTTTCAATTAGTGCATCAAACTGGGGATCAGGAACAATGCTAACACTGACGTAACTACAGTCCTAATTGCTGAGGAGCTTGAATACCATAGAACGAGCCCAAAGGGAGCAATTCTCTAGCCGCAATTATTGAAGTTCAAAACAAAAACAAATTTATAGCGATAAAAGGCACATTTACTGACAGTTGATAGCTGAAATTTCCATATATCCGAGCACAATAGCAAACGGAATTGACTCTACGATATATCCGAAAGACCAAATTACTGACGTTGAACCCGCAAAAGGTTTTTACATGGACAAATAACTTACTTTTTCTCTACCTAGCAAGACGTCATTCCATGAACTCGTTCGATAGACACAACCAATACTGCTCTAAACACAGTGACTCCTATATTAGAGCCTACAATTAGGGCAGAGGAAACATAAATGAATGTCCATGACCGTATAAACAAGACTAATCGCATGCATTCCAAGTATCAAGATTGGTTGATTCTGTGACTCATAACTTGCACACCAAATCATCTTACACTTTTCCAGTCTCAGGATTTTCTGAGTACTTACCTTTATCTGTTGATGAAGGCGGTGTCGCACTCGGAGCTGGTTGAGGCGAAGCCACCTGCTGCTGATAGAAAGAGTAATTCTCATATCGGAGGTTACAACTCGGGCTCAAAATTCGCCAACCCCTTTTCCCTTCACAGCACTGCTTGATATCCTCTGTCAACTGAACCAAACAAGAGCTGCACTCTGTACTATTGATGTCTCTACTACACTGCACAAGTCCATATCTTTTCTGTAAGCCATCACCTCCGTTGGATTCACGCACTCCATACATCAGAGCAGTATATGGAACATCAGCCACAAGATTGTATATCAAAGCAAGAGCGTTGATATCCGGATCATTGGGCGATGTGTTGTTCTCGACATTCCACATGAAGACTCTCGGCAATGTCGCCATCACTCCAAAGAAGTCGGTATTTGAGTAGCGCAGCATACACATGTCATACCATATGATCGCTTCCTGGCTGTATGGGCATCGGTTGCGGAGCGTCTGAGCTGCGATCTCAACGCAGGACTGGCAAGAGCCGCTCAGAACATCGCCCCGGCAGAGGAAAAGGCCAAAGATGCCGCTCAAGTTGTTCTTGTAGAAGCTATTGTTCCCGGATGCTCCAGCGGACAAAGAATCTAAAAGTGAGGCAAGATTGGAATTGAAAGTAGAGTTTGTTGTGTCATTGGACGAGCCTGAACAGAAATGGTAATTGTATGTCGATTGGCCAGTAATGGGTTTGAACTCGATGAGCACAAACGCGACCACAACAACAAAGGGCATTGATTTCTTTAGCAGAGTCATTGCTTTCCGCACAGGTCCAATGGAAATGATATGCATGAAGAGGTGAGGCTTAAAAGGGAAAAGAAAAACAAGAAAACTCCACCTAGGTCCAAGTGTTGATCACTTTAGCTGGTGGTGGTATATCTGATTTCGTTGTATTTAACGTTGTCAGAAGAAATCTCTTGATTGGCTTTACTCGTATAATATACAGAGTAGTTGCTGTCGGCGGCGCGAAAATTCCAACCAGTTAAGTCTTTGTCATTGCGAAAGTCCACCAAACTTTTTAGAAGTCATTAGATTCTAGATTAACAAGTTCGCCCATTCAAATTTATACGGCAGTAATGAAGGAAATAACGACTTTGAACTGTCAAACACTAGCAGAAATTTGGTGGTCTTTTCGCGGTGAAGAAAATCTGCAATATCCCAATCAAATCAGAGAGAAAATGAAGAAAAAGGGACGAAGTTTTCATTTCAATATGGCATTTTTATACTTATATGGAGGATAAATATTGTTACTTTTGAAATGGGATCTTTTTCTCTTCATTCTCACTCTTGGGAAAATTGTCCAAAAGTCCATAAACACTTCAATTGTATCTATTTAATCTGAAACCATTTGACAACTTTTCAATTTAGTTCTTAACATTTAATAATTTACCTATTTAGTTATTTCAGTCAATTTTGACTAGAAATCACTGATGTAGAGGTTTAGTTAATACTGACGTACTATGTGACATGACTAGTATTGGTGTAAAGCAATTTTTTTTCCTTGTTCTTTTTCCTTTGTCCCTCCGGCGAGGGCTGCCCTTGGTCGATTCGACAAGGGTGGCCCTTGCGAACCCAAGTCCAGGCATTCCTTGCTTGAAGTCAACGGGGCCTTGTCAATTGGCTAGTTGAGGGAAAAAGGGAAAAGAAATAAAAGAAAGAATAGAGAGAGAGAGAGAGAGAGAGAGAGAGAGAGAGAGAGAGAGAGAGAGAGAGAGAGAGAGAGAGATCATATAATTATATAATTTGCAAAAATTATTCGCATTAACGTCAATTGTACCACATAAGACAACCAGTATTAACTAGATAGCTACTTTAGTGATTTTCGATAAAAATTGATGGGAGTGATTAAATTGATAAACTGTTAAAATGTTTATGATTAAACTGACATATTAACAAAATATTTAGGATTAAATTGATACAATTTAAAAGTTTATGACTAAATTAGTAAGCAATCAAAAGATTTAGGATTGAATTACCGTAATTAAGAGGTTAGGACTGAACTAACCATCGTAAGATAGGTTTAGGAATATTTGGACAATGTTTCCTTCATCACTCCATTTCCTATCCATCCAAACAAGGTCGAGAGATAATATTTTGCCACTGCTATTTAGATTCCTATCTTAGGTTGCTTGTTCCCCGGACAAGGGCTTAGTGTTTGCTGCCTTGGTAAAATATGCTCCATTAGTTAATCAAAGTTTTTAGTGTGGGGAAGGATTTTCTAACTTCAGAGAATAGTTCGCATCATTAATTTATCCAATCTTCATGATTGCACTTCTATATTGCTTTAGACCGGACGATGAGGATTTTTTTTTTTTTTTTTCCTTTCTTGTTTTTTCCTCTTCTTTTCTGCTCTTTCCCATGACCTCATGCCGCCGTCGGGCCTACCTCCAACCATCGCCACTAATTTTGGCGCCCTACAATCCACCTTTGTCAATGCCCCGTTCGTTTCTCTCCGGTCTAGGTGGGAGAGGAGATAGGGCAGGCCCATGGGCGCTTGGATGAAAGGTATATGCATACATGTCTGCATGGGGAGCTCGACCAGGCATTAACGCTCTTGTCCAGGCCTGGCCCTAAAATATATCGCATCCTAAAATTTTGGCAAAGGTCCGTTTAGACAGGAATACATTCTTTGCAGAGCTAGCCAATCAGGTGGGCGATCTAGTAAATCACCCTACCTATCATCAGGTCTACTTTAAAAGTGACTAGTGGTTTCAAACAAAGTATATTTGATTTCCACTAATACACATCACATGTACAATAATTGCTGTCAATGGTCCTAAAATTCCAACCAGTGAAGTCTTTGTCAACCACTGGGGTGGCCACCCTTCCAACGTGGAAAGGGGAGGTGGAGGGTTCGAATCCCCACCTTCTCGAGGGGTTGGGATCGGGATGAATTAATTTCAAGAGTGGATTTCGACTTCCACGCCCTGCAATGAGACATGACAAAAGTTTGAGAGTGAGAGTTGACCGACCAAAAAAAAAAAAAGTCTTTGTCATTGCTAAAGTCCAGGAAACTTTGCAATAGTCATCAGATTCTAGATTATAGTGTTGACCCATTCAAATTTATACAGCAGTAATAAAGGAAATAATGACTTTGAAATGTCAAACCCTAGCAGAAATTGATGGTCTTTTCGTGGTGATAAAAATCTGCAATACCCCAATCAAATTAGAGAGAAAATGAAGAAAAAGGGACGAAGTTTTCATTTCAATATGGTATTTTATAATTATATGGAGGATAGATAATGTTACTTTTGAAATGGGATCTTTCTCTATTCATTTTCACTATTGAGAAAATTGTCCAAAAATTCCTAAATTTATCATACAACGGCCAATTTAATCATAAACATTTCAATTATATCAATTTAATCGAAAACTTTTTGACGACTTTTCAATTTAGTTCTAAATATTTTAACGATTGACTTATTTAGTCATTTCAATCAATCTTAGTTGGAAGTCAATATGGTATTTTATAATTATATGGAGGATAGATAATGTTACTTTTGAAATGGGATCTTTCTCTATTCATTTTCACTGTTGAGAAAATTGTCCAAAAATTCCTAAATTTATCATACAACGGCCAATTTAATCATAAACATTTCAATTATATCAATTTAATCGAAAACTTTTTGACAACTTTTCAATTTAGTTTTAAATATTTTAACGATTTACTTATTTAGTCATTTCAATCAATCTTAGTTGGAAGTCACTAACGTGGAGGTGTGGTTAGTGTTGAGCATCCTACATAACATAGCCAATGATGACCTGAACAATTTTTTCCTTTTTTTCCTCTTCTTTTCTTTTTCCTTTTTTCTTTATCCCATCACTCGCCTTAGGTGAGGGCTACCCTCAATATGGCATTTTATAATTATATGGAGGACAAATATTGTTACTTTTGAAATGGGATCTTTCTCTATTCATTTTCACCGTTGAGAAAACTGCCCAAAAATTCCTCCACTATTTTCTACCGGTTCATTCGCTTAGATACCTATCTTAGGTTGCTTTTTCCCCGGACAAGGGCTTAGTGTTTGCTGCCTTGGTAAAATATGCTCCTTTAGTTAATCAAAGTTTTTAGGGTGGGGAAGGATTTTCTAACTTCAGAGGATAGTTCGCATCATTAATTTATCCAATCTTGATGATTGTACATCTATGTTGCTTTAGATCAGAAGATGAGGATTTTTTTTTTTCTTTTCTTTCTTGTTTTTCCCTCTTCTTTTCCGCTCTTTCCCATGACCTCAGACCGCCGTCGGGCCTACACCAACTACCGCCACCAACTTTGGCGCCCTTTCAATCAACCTTTGTCAATGCCCCCTCCGTTTCTCTCCGGTCTGGGTGGGAGAGGGGATAGGGCAGGCCCATGGGCGCTTGGATGAAAGGTATATGCGTACAAGTTATTTGTCTGCATGGGGAGCTCGCTCAGGCATGAACGCTCTTGTCCAGGCCTGGCCCTAAAATATATTGCGTCCTAAAAGTGACTAGTGGTTTCGAACAAAGTATATTTGATTTCCACTAATACACATCACATGTACAATAATTGCCGTCAGTGGTCCGAAAATTCCAACCAGCGAACTCTTCGTCATTGCAAAATCCTGGAAACTTTGTAAAAGTCATTAGATTCTAGATAATCAAGTTGACCCATTCAAATATAACAGCAGTAATAAAGAAAATAATGACTTTGAAATGTCAAACCCTAGCAGAAATTCGGTGGTCTTTTCGTGGTGAAGAAAATCTGTAATATCCCAATCAAATCAGAGAGAAAATGAAGAAAAAGGGGCGCAGGGCATCTTTATAATTATATGGAGATAATTTTATGGAGGACAAATATTGTTACTTTTGAAATGCGATCTTTTTTCTATTCATTTTCACTATTGGAAAAATTGTCTAAAAATTATTAAATACGGCGACAAATTTAGTCATAGACTTTTCAATTGTAACAATTTAATCTGAAACATTTTGACAACTTTTCAATTTAGTTCTAAATATTTTAACTATTTGCCTATTTAGTTATTTTAGTCAATTTTGATTGGAAATCTCTAACATTGAGGTCGAGTTAGTAACGTGACCTTATTAAGGCAGGTTATTTAATCTTTTTACTTATAGCACAAGCGGAAGTGAATATAAGAATCAAACCACCACAACAAACCACCATAACAGAAACAATGAATGAACACAAAAGCAGAATAGGCAACAAGCTTTCATTTCATTATCTTATTTATACACATGGGTGATTAACAGACTATACTGGGAGGTCAAAAGAGTGTCTACTCGTGTCAGCTATCCACACAAGCAACATAATGAACTCACGGCTATCAACATCATCCATCACGCACAATCCGATCCCACAAAGTGACAACAGTGTCTCCAAAAATGGTTCCCTACCTCTAACCTATCTCCTCTACTCCACACCACCCCTACAGGCATGGTTAAGGATATGTAAAAACAACAAAAGTGAGCTAACTCTCAACAAGAGAAATAGCAAACTCATGAACCACTCAATCTAATTGACTCTTTTTTTATAGGACCCAACGAACATTCAAGCAAGCTCACAAGTATGAGCATACGACATACCTCAAATTATTTCCAATAGTGCCAGCATGCATTTACATGACATGAACAATACAAGACCTATGATATCACTCTAATCCAAATATAAGATATATACATGACCATGATTGCGGCACACCATTTCATGTAGAATCTAATCACAAAACCATAAGCAAAATAAGTCATATACCATTAATTTAGCAAAGGGAGCAACACTCGTACATTATTAATAATGCATTCATGCATTTTCGGCAACACACATAGGAATTCACATATGCAATTACCAAACAAGACTATACATTCACACACAAACTCACATGCCATATCAGTTATTTAGTAATCTCATGTTTTCACATTGTCCACCCTAGAGTCAGATTTACACCAGGTTGCTGGCTCGTCCGCTCAAGTCACTTCCAAATCGCAGGTCGATATGAGACGCTAGCCATAGGCATTTCACTCCAAGATATCTCGGTATCACATAACCGATGCATTTAAGAGTCATTGGCCTTGGGCATCCCTATTCCCCCGGGGCATCATCGGGTCACTAGCCGATGGATATCTTTTATGTTCATTTCATTTCACACAGTTCACACTTCTACACCTCGAATTAATCACACCAGACCAACATATCCAGCATTCATAGAATTCACAATTACACATAGAGCCATCTCTCACAGAATTCACAGGCATAGCAAGTCACCAATCAACTTTCATGCCACATAAGGCTCAAATTCCAGAATATGTGCTCACACTATACCTTAGATTTCCACAAGTTAATGATATTAGATTAAAACCAAATACACATCAGTGGGTAGCCAAATAAAATTAATTTCTACCATCAGTAGACCACAATTTAATATTCCATCATCTTCCTATAAAATTTAACTAAATTTGGACCAAAGGATAGAACCAACCTGAATTGCACAGTTGCGGAGATCAAAGTCAATGCCAAAGTAGATGAACTTGAAAAATTCTAAAATTTTAGTGTGTTATAGAAAAGACCTTAACAAACACTTTTTATGGAGAACACTAAACCTAATTAGTTCTATACAGAAAGTAGCAAATCACACAAATAAGACACACAAACTGAACTGCTTTCCAGAGTCAGCCCGTGCAAAGAAGAGTACGTTCCAGTACCAGAAACTTTACCAAATGCTACAAAATTTCGATATGTTATGCATGAAGATATCTCCTAAAACTTTTATGAAGTACGACTAGACTTAGTCCCAAAAATTCCAGAATAATCAAAGAACACACAAAGGTCGTCAGTTTCGCCATTCTAGCAGGTTAGACATCACAGAAAGACCAAACCTTTGCACCAACCACACCAATCCAGAAAAATCTGACAAAAATATATGTCAAAGGTCAAGTAATTTATCACAACTTTCATGAAGGAATCATGACCAGAATCGAGTTATGAGCTTCTATAGAAAATTCGCAATGTCAAAGAGTCACACGTACAGCAGTTCTGCACAGCATACACCCAGTAGAAACTTATTCCCATACACTAACTATTTTACCTTAGAAAAATCCATGAAAAATATATGTCATAGTTTAAGATCTCTTGCACAACTTTCATGCGGGAAATTTCACCTAGATCTCAACACAATGTGCTACACAAAATCAAAAGCCTAGAGAGGTCAAGAGTTCTCAGTTCTGAAAAAAACAGTAGGCAAAACTCAAAATACTTACAATCCATGCATCTCATGTGTCCATAGCTCACATGCATGCACATAAAACACACGCAAGAGAGAGAGAAAACGGTGAGAGGAAGAGAGGGCTTGGTGGAGAGAGAAAAATGAGAAAGAGAAGAAGAAAATGAAGAAGAAAAGAGAAGAGGCTGTTGACTTAGGGGGGAGGAAATGATTTTGGCTTATTGAAGACTATTCTTGCATGCAATTCTAGTGGGCAAGAGAGAGGTGATCCATCATTAGCTCTAACATGTGCTATTTAGCCTATTTCTTCCTATTTTAATTTTTTTTTTATCAAATTTGCATGCCCTAAATGATTATGGTGGGCGGCAAGAGAGACATTTAATTGCTAAATGTGTCTAGATTTTATATAAATAGGACTTAGGTAGCCGACCATACGCAAACATATACATTAGAAGTTTAATTAAGCATTTTATTAAACTTAGGTGCATATTATAACTGTATAAGGCATAACTTAATTGCCTAGGTTCCCAAATTCATCTACTGAATTAAATTACTAGACCAATATGACCCATTACAACTAATTAATTAGTTGGGCAAAGTTCGAGATGTCACAAAAAGAAAACAATCATAGAATTATAAATAAAAAATTGTAAAAATTATTCATATCGGTGTCGATTGTGCCACATAGGACAACGGTGCTAACTAGATGACTACTTTAGTGATTTTCGATAAAAATTGGCTATAATAACCAAATTGACAAATTATTAAAATATTTATGATTAAATTGACATATCATCAATTGAATTGAGACAGTCTTGGCCAATACTGAATATGAATTCACTTATGTATGTCAGTCAATTGCTAAGTAGTATTTATAAATCAAAAAATGATATGCCATTTGTTTGCATTTGAATAAATAATTTTATGCAATGTCATTAATTGTGACAGCCTAAATTTTCAGATTTCATTTTCGATTAATAAATCGGGTCTTTCATCAACGCATTTGTAGTGCTATTCTCTGAGCCAATCACTCATGAGATAACTAGACTATCTGGGGAAGCCATTAAGGAATTTTAATGCAATAGACTTGAGAATTCGACTAGGAATCAGTTATTCGATGGTGCTTATCTGCCGAGATCATTACGGCATAGATATAAATCGATTAAAGATCAGAGATAGGTCGGTTCGGCGAGATGAGTGGTTAAACGTGGGTGATCCCATTAAATTGCAAAATTCTTATCAATCGGCACTAGTTTGATTTCTTCAATCGTTTTGAAACCCTATGTCCGTAACTGAATCCTCGAGATTTTCACGATAACCGAAAGTCGCCAATGTGTTGAGTGGGTTCATTGTGGCTCAAAGAAAATCGACCACAAGTCATTTACTCTAAAAATTCTTAAAAGTTACCTGGTAGACTAGGTTACGCTAAAAGCGCACTATATTGAAATTAACCACGAATTTGAACCCGATTTTAGAAATTTAAAGTTCTGTCATGTCATGATTTATTTTAGAAATGTTGACTCATCCTTCGAAGATTTTTTTGGAAATTTTGGGATTTTTACGAAAAATCGTTTCGGACGTTAAGAAAATTAACGGAAATTCGAATGAGCCAAATTAAAGGAAATTTGGACTTCCAAGCTGAGCCTTTGGATGTTGGAGACTTGCAAAAAATTGTACGGAATTTTTCTTCATCAAAATTGGACCTCGGTTTGGAGAATTTCGGGAAGAAATTGAGCCTAAAGTGGTGAAATTTGGAGCTTTGGTTGAGGGGTGCATTATTTGCATCAAAATTTAATTAATATGAAATTGTGCCCCTTTTTCCATAGCTTCTTGGACACGCTTGGTCGGTCTCCAACTCCTTCGTGCGATCCTTATCTCGGTAGGAGTTCACCCGTTTTCTGCGTTGCTTTTATTTTCATTTCCTTCTAACTCCCCCACCAGCAACTCTGCTCCATCTTTGACCGAATTTCCTTCCCCACTCGCCTATCTCTCCCTTTGAGCAAGCCACCAGCCTGCTTTCTCTCTCTCTCTCTCTCTCTCTCTCTCTCTCTCTCACCACATCATTTCCCTGCAACAAGCATTGATGACCGCTTCTACCAGCCATCTTCGTTTGTCTCCTTGGTTTTCTTTCGAATTTCAGCCAACAACCCACGCCAGCTACTTCCTCCTTCGAAGCCGCGGCCCCATCGAGTCAACCAACAATATTTTGTCTCCCTAAAGTTGACTTCTCTATTGCTGAAGCACATGATTCCTCCACCGAAGCTGCCTTGCCTGTGTCTTAGTGCGGCCACGCGTTCGATCCACCTAATTTCCTCGACCAACCGTCCGCGCGTTCTCCTATCAACCGAAGTAGTGTTTCCCTTGTAGCAACGCACGAAGCCCAGCACTTCAGTCTTTCGAAGCCCAGCGTCTCAGCCCAGTTTTGGGCCTGGTTCAGCAGCCCAAGAAGTCAAGATGCAACTCACATAAATTTCAGCTGCAAGCCTAGTCCAAAAAGCCCATCAAGTGAGCCCAGTCGTAAGCTCTTCAGCCCGCGAGGTCAGCCCGCTTCAGGCCTAACCCATTTCAGCAACAAGTCTCAGCTTGGGCTGAGATTTGTTGGGCCGATTTAATTTCTGGTCCAAGCTCGTCAGTGTCGTCATGAGCTCAAATTTTGCCACCATCACATAGCCATCACGGTGTTCCAGTCTTCACTTTGCACAAGTGAGTTTTACTCACTAATCCCTACTTAGTAGGCTAATTATGCTTAGGGGTTATTTAGATTTAATTAAGTGTGCTTAGGTGGATAGACTAGAGTAGAGTAATTAAATTAGTACTTTATCAATGCATGTTAGGCAATTGGTTAGTGATATTAGCAAGTATACTCGTGTTATTATTTATTGAACGAATCTCGGAAATTTTTCGGGTCCGTTCCGGAATCCAATTAGACATTATGGGCCTAAATTGGATTTATTGCATTTATTTAATATTTTCCGTAATTATTTAATTATTTATTTATTTTTCAGAAATTAGGCTGGAATAGTCGACGACCGAAATTTTATGCTAATTATTGTGGTGCGGTCTGTTTATTTATTTGAGAGTGACTTTACGCTGACTTGATTTAATTATTATTTTAGAATTTTATTCCTAAATTAATTAATTTATGTAATTACTGGGAAAATTTACCGAGCGTTGGTTTACAACGTCAAAAATATGTTATGGGCTGTTGAAACTGGTTGGATGTTTAAAAAGGTGAAATTACTATATTTTGGCTAAGATTGACCGTGTACTCACACACGGCTATTGTATCGAGAATGATAAAAAGATGGAATTTGTTGTATGATTGGGATGGTATACTATATCAGCCTATGGGCAATATGTCAGCTTAACAGAAAGCAGATATAGGTATACTATATTAGCCTAAGAGTGATATGTCACACCCCGATCCTCGGTAACATGCCCATCCTTCATCTTTGGTCAATTTTAAAAGCGATATTCCAAAACGCATCGCCGACCCCTTTATTTTAATATGCACAAGCGGAAGCATTTATAAATCCCCAAACAATAAAACAATGGGATAGAAAAGTATGGCTATATTTTTCATAATGAAATTCACAACCATACTTTTAAACAACCACACCTCATAGTATTTTACAATACTATTAACATAGGTCTGATCTAACACATATCCACAAGTACATAAGGTTCACAAAACGGGATGGGATCTTAGTTCTCATCCGAGTCATACTCAGAATCATCATCTTGATCCTCCTCTCATTCTTCATAATCAAACTCGTTCTCTTCTAACTCTTCATCTTCTTCTGGCTCATCATCAGGGTCATCCAACAAGTAATCCTCCTCTGGTCCCTCCTCCTCTGGTTCCTCCTCCTAATTCTCTTCGGGGTACACGTCCTCTTGCTAAACTATCTCTCATTCTTCTGGCATACTCTAGTTGGAGTCTGCTGCTGATGGTTGGGGGGAGTCGTGATCAGTCTCGAGCTTAGGGTCTTTTGCATCCACTACCGACCCATCCTTAGGGTTTGCTATCCCCAATCCGAATGCTCCTTCTAGAACGTACAAAGGTACGTCACCTTCTAGAATGGGACCCTCTCTTCGCTGATCATGGTAGTGATGATACCATGATCGATACTCGTGGGGCCTCAAGGCGTTCTGACCAACATCAACCCAAACCTTGGACTCTATCAATACATACTCTAACCCTTCTTGATGGGGGTGTATTGAAAAGTGGTATGCTATCTCGGTAATCTCTTTAGGGATACCAATGAGACTACGTTTCAGCAAGTTCTACCCCCTAAGACCCGATTAGTAAACCAATATGCCATACGGGCTGCCTATGCACATACTGGTCGGAGGACTTACATTGGCCTCAGATTTCCAGCTGCATATTAGCACAATTTAAATAGGCACCCGATCATAATATCACAGATCGATACCTTGATCAATTGACCTAGTCGATTACATGTCAACTCGACCACTAACTTGATCATTCAATTTATAACGAACATTCCTCATGATGGAATATCTAGTCGTCGAGTCCAAATGCATTCTCCAAGGTAACTCTTATAGTAACCGAGCCCACATGCATTATCCGAGACGACATACTTATTTATTAAGCCCATGTGCATTCTCCAAGATGATGCATCAAGTCATCGAGTCCACGTGTCTTTCTCAAGATGCTGAACGTACTCATTGAGACCACGTGCATTCTCCGAGGTTGCATCAAATCATCGAGCCCACGTGTCTCTTTCAAGATGCCATACTTAATCATTGACATCACATGCATTCTTCGAGGTAATGCATCAAATCACCGAGTCCATGTGTCTCTTTCAAGATGCCATACTTAATCACCAAGCCCACGTGCATTCTCCCAGGTGATAGACCAATTCACCAAGCCCACGTGCCTTCTTTGAGGTGATATATAACCTAGCATTGATCCACTATACAAAATGTTCATTCTCCTAAATGACGTGCTTAGTCATCGAGCTGGTATAACATCATATGTACTCACTTTCATTTCCACAAATTCCACTATGATCTGTAGTCTACCAAAACACTTTTGGCACTAACAACCGATACCCAATTATTCATCAATTAAATACTCAAAATCAATTCAATTTAGGAATAATTCATAAAATCCATAATTAATCAATTCAGCACAACAATTGGACTCAAATTGGCAATTAATTTCCAATTGGTGCGTTTTTAACATGACCTAGATTACCGGGTAATTTTCAAAACTTTTTAGGGCAAACGACGCGTGGTCGATTTTCTTCGAACCACAATGAACCCATTCGACACATTAGCGACTCTCGGTTGTCATGAAAATCTCGAAAATTTAATTACGGACACATGGTACCAAAACGACAATAAAATCAAATTAGTGTTGGTCGATGAGAATTTCCCAATTTAGTGGAGTCACCCTCAATCGGCCACATATCTCAGTCGAACTGATGTATCTCTGATTTCAATTCGATTTTTAAACTATGTCGTAATGGCCTCTAAAGATGAACATGATCGAGGAGCCGATTCCTAATCGAATTCTCAAGTGTATTGTCTTAAATTTCCTTACTGGCTTACCCAACTAGTCTAGTTATCTCGAGAGTGATCGGCTATGAGAACAGCCCTATAGACGCGTCGATGAAATACCCAATTAATTCAGTTGAAAACAGGTTGAAAATTCAGGATGTCACACGATATGTTAACTTAGCAGAGAGTAGTAGTATACCTTGTTAGTTTTAATGGAATATGTCAGCATACTATATCAGCCTACGGCGATATGGCAGCTTAGCAGAGAGTACTATATCCGATCATCTCAAAAGCGAGCTATACTATCTATTTAGGCCCTGTTTGGTAACCATCCAAACAGGGCCAAATTCTGATTCATTGTTCCCGGAATCAGTTTGGGCCTAGAATTGCGTTTGGTAAAATTTTTGTTCCCGGGAACAGATTGGGAATAGAATCAAGAACAAAAAAAAAGTTGATTCTTGTTCCAGGAATGAATTTGAGAATCAAAATCAAGAAATTTTCTTCTTCCCTTCGGCCATCTCGCGACCACTGTCCACCACCGCCCACCACCGTCTGCCGTCCGCCGCCGTCGTCCACCGCCGCCGCCGCCGCCGGCCGCCGTTCGCCGCCGCCAGCCGCCGATCCGGCGAGCTCGCCGGAGGCTTGCCCAGCCACCGGCAAGGCTCGGCCTCCCCAGATCTAGCAAGGCCGAGCCTCGCCGGTGGCCAAGCGGGCCTCACCGATGGCTAGGCGGGCCTTGCCGGGGTTGGGCGAGGCCTCGCCGGGGCGGGGCGAGGGCAAGGCAAGCCTCGCGACGCCCGGCCCACCGGTGGCCGGGCGAGGCTCGCCCGGCCCGCCGGTGGCTTGCGAGGCCTCGTCGATCCGGCCTCACCGAGGCTAGCGAGCCTCGCCCGGCTGCCGCGAGGCTCGGCCGACAAGGGCCGACCTCGCCGAGGGCCGGCAACGCTCCGGTGAGGTCGCCGGCCCTTGTCGGCCGGTCGCCGAACCGGCGGCCGGCCACAAGAAGAAGAAGATGATGAGAAAAAAAAAAAAGAACAAATGAAAACAAAAGAAAAAAAAGAAAAATGAAAAGAAAAAATAAAAAAAATAAAAAAAATTATTTAAAAATTAAAAAAATTGATTTGAAACAAAATTAATGAGCACGGTACCAAACGCAATTCTATTCCCGAGAATCGAAATTTTGAACGGTTACCAAACGGCTTAAAATGCTTAGAATCAGTTCCCGGAAACTTAATAAAAAAGAATCAGTTCTGATCAAAATCTACTTCCGGAAACAAAATTCTTACCAAACGCGCCCTTATCAGCTTAGCAGTGAACAGTCCTGAGATGAGCCGACCAAGAAAGGGTTGAGATGACATGTAATCGACTAGATCAATTGATCAATGATTTGATCTAATGTTATGAATTGATTGATTGATGTGATATAAGGCATTTGTAAATAACGTTGATTTGCAGGATGGAACTGAGGCAAAGGTAAGTCCTCTGACTTATGTTGTGCTTAGACAGCCTTTAGGGCATATTGGCTTCCTAATCGGGTCTTAGGGGATAGAACTCGTTGAGACATTATCTCACTAGTTATTGTATAGCCATTTTCAAGTTCTTAGATGGCGTTTGTGAATGACCAGAGGCCCGAAGAGTAAAAGGTGAAGCATGAAGAAATGACAATTATGTCCGACTAGTTAGTCATAGGACAATCCTCTTTTGATGGAAGTTGATTTATTTTTACAGACTTTGTTTTATGAACCGGTGGTTTATAACCCGACTTAACAATTCGCCTTGTATATATTTACACTATAATTTGCAATGCATATAAGTGTGGTTGCTTTTAAAGTATGAAAATCTAGAGTCCTTCTTTCCTATCCCATTGTTTTATTGTCTAGAGATTGTTTATATTCTTCTGCATGCGTATTAAAAAGAAAGGGTGGGTGATGCGTCTTGGGACGTCCCTATTTAATCGACCAAGGTGAGGGATGAGTGTGTGCCTAAGGATCGGGGCGTGACATCCCCATTTAAGTTGTATCAGAGCAATGGTTAAGGATTGGAGTGATAAGGAGCGATAGACCATGGGAAAGATATTTAAATTCATGTTTGGTGCATATCGATGCTAGATGATTGGTAAAATTGTTTGTCGTGTGTGTATCGCTCATCTTTTAATCCAGTGTGGATTTGGAAGACAGGTTTCAGTAGAAAAGATTGAACCATGAGCGAGCTAGAGTAGAGGACTCCGATTAAAAGAACTGTTAAGCCTACAGCTCAGGTTAGGACCCTAACCAGGGTTAGTACCCAAGGAGGCAGAGCTAGGGCACTGGCACAGGCCAGTGCCAGCGGAGTGGCACCACCTCCTATTGGTGCTGGGATAGTAGCCCCTGATGAAGTCGCCGAATCAAGCCATCACTGTTGAAGCCGTTGCTTAGGCCGTTGCTACTACTGTTGTTGCCGTCGTTGTTGAAGCCGCCACTCAGGCCGTCGCTACTGCTACTATTACCACTGCCGCTGAGGCTGCCCCCACTGTAGCACCTGTCGCTACACCTGCCGTCACCCCTACTAAAGTTCCGCCAGGAGTTGTGGTCGTTGGGAGATCGATCCACAAGTTAGTGGAACAACTCTTGAAATTGAATCTGTTGAGGTTCACTGGTATAGGGGATCCTGAAGTTATGTTGCTCTGGATACAAGATTTGGATAAGGCGTTTACACTATTGATGTGCAACGAGGAAGAAAATGTGGTACTAGCTATGTATCAACTTCAAAATAACACCAACATTTGATGGAGAGCCGCCAAGGATACTGTTTTCCCGGAAGGTGTGGTCCAAGTGTGGCACACCTTCCTCATAGCTTTTAATGAACAATACTTCTCAGGTACTGCTCGGGAACAAAAGATAGAGGAGTTCCAACATCTTCGCCTGGGGAGCATGACAGTTGACCAATATGGGGTCAAGTTTGTAGAACTGTCACAGTATGCTCCTAGATTGAGAGAAGACCCTGAAGAGAAAGCCCGGAAATTCAGAAGTGGCCTTCATTTTGAATTGAAACAACCTCTATTACCATTGGACTTGAAAGATTATTGAGAAGTCTATTGTAGAGCTCAGATGATGAGAGAGGTTTGAACGAGTAAGCTACCTCGTATGGATCGAGGTTTAACTCTCACCGAGAAGGAATTTGCCAGGGAAAAAGGCCTATGCCTGGAAATAGATTCCAAGTCCCACCAAATAAGAGAGGTGGAGTTGGCAAGCTAGTGCTAAATAGGATCGAGATGTGTCATTTATGTAGAAGGCGACACGGTGTGAATCAGTGCCCTCGAAGGACAGACGCCTATTTGGAATGTGGCCAGCAAGGTCATAGAGCTAGAGATTGTCCTAGCAAACCAAGAGGACAACCATAGTTGCCGCCACCACCGCCTATGGGTCAGATTAGGGGCTACGCACTGCAGAACATGCCGCAAGGAGGTTAGCTGAGACCACCAGTTCAAGTCATGGTTTATGCCATTACACAAGGTTAAGTAGAGACTATGCCCGACGTGATCACAAGTATGGTTTCACTGAACGACCATCCTGCTTACGCTTTATTCGATTCTGGAGCAAGTCATTCCTTTATTGTCAAACTGTATATTAAGATGTTATTAAGTCCTATATTGTTGGAGTTAGTAGTTTGCATATCTACACAATAAATGATAAAGTTATTGCTGCTTTGGGTTATTCTGGTTGCAAGTTAGCGATTGGTGAGCGAGTGGGAAAATAGACTTAGTAGTCCTAGCCATGTATGACTTTGATTTGATTATTGGTATGGACTAGCTCACCAAGCAACGAGCTATAATGGACTGGTATCACAAAGCAATTTAGTTTGACCCGTTAAAGGGTAAGAGCTTTGAGTTTGTCGGGAATCAAGGAGGACCCTTGATTTCCTTAATCTCGTCGCCTGAGGCAACTCATCTGTTAGACGAGGGTTGTCAAGGTTACTTGACAACTGTTGTGGATACGACAGTTGTGGAACTGAAAATGGAAGACATTATTGTGGTGTAAGAATTTCCAAATGTCTTTCTAAAGGAATTGCCAAGATTACCACCAGAGAGAGAAATTGAGTTCGTGATTGAGTTAGCCCCCAGGACAAAGCCAATCTCTAAAGCTCCTTACCGGATGGTGTTATCCGAGTTGAAGGAACTGAAAGTACAAATGCAAGAGCTATTGGATAAGGGATTCATACATCCCAGTGCATTACCTTGGGGAGCACCAATTATGTTTGTAAAGAAGAAAGATGGTTCGTTGCGTCTGCATCAACTATCGCCAACTCAATCAGGTAACAATCAAGAACAAGTATCCACTGCTGAGGATTGATGACTTGTTCGATTAGTTGCAAGGAGCATTGATATTTTTGAAAATCGACTTGAGAATAGGATATCATCAGCTGAGGATCAGGAAGGAGGACGCTCCTCAGTCAATATTTCGTACTGATATGGTCACTATGAGTTCACAATGATGCCATTCGGGTTAACGAATGCTCCTGCTGTCTTCATGGATTTGACAAACCGTTTATTTAAGGAATATCTAGATTAGTTTGTGATCGTATTCATCGATGATTTTTTGGTGTATTCAAGAGGTGATGAAAAGTATGAGAATTATCTGAGACAAGTGCTGTAAACACTGAGAGTTCATCAGTTATATGTCAAGTTCAGCAAATGTGAGTTTTGGTTGACTTGTGTTACTTTCTTAGGTCACATGATTTCAGACGAAGGAATCTTTATGGACTTTGAGCAAGATTGAAGCAGTGGTTAACTAGCCAAGACCGACTACAGTGACAGAAATCAGAAGTTCTCTAGGCTTGGCAAGTTATTACAGACAATTTGTGAAAGGATTCTCATCATTAGCATCGCCACTGACAAAACTCTTAAAGAAAGAAGAAAAATTTGTATGGACAGACAAGTGCGAGAGTAGTTTCCAAGAACTTAAGAAAAAGCTAACTACCGCACATGTCTTTGACGATTCCATCTGGTCTTGGAGGATTCAAGATCTACGGTGATGTGTCATTCAGAGGACCGAGTTGCGTGCTGATGTAACATGGCAAGGTTGTTGAATACGCCTCCCGTCAGTTGAGGACTCACGAGCAGCACTATCCGATGCATGACTTAGAACTCCCAGCGATTATCTTTACCTTGAAGATTTGGAGACATTATTTATGCGGAGAAAAATTCTAGATCTTTATTGACCATCAAAGTCTCAAGTACCTATTCTCTCAGAAGGAGTTGAACATGAGACAGCGCCGATGGATAGAATTATTGAAGGACTACAACTGTGATATCTTATATCACTTGGAAAAGCGAACAAAGTCGCCAATA
The DNA here is from genome assembly GCA_017140325.1 of Eucalyptus leucophloia subsp. euroa. Lineage (NCBI taxonomy): Eukaryota > Viridiplantae > Streptophyta > Magnoliopsida > Myrtales > Myrtaceae > Eucalyptus > Eucalyptus leucophloia. The sequence goes on from CM029471.1 coordinate 23,273,897, forward strand.
CTTTAAGTCAAAAGTCTTCAATTGCTCATATATTGATGAAGAAGTGGAATCTAATTGAAAGAGCTCGAGATTCGGTATTCAAGTTTGAGGTAGGCCACCTTTCAAGTTTTATGGCCACCTTCAGAATTGAACCGTGTGGCATTCTAAAATTTCATGACAACCCTTGGATATACCATGAACCATGAATAGATAATGGAAGCGCCATCGAACTATGTTATGATCATTGGCTAATAGATTACAATTTATTAAGGCCAAGCATTTTAATAGATAATTATTTGATTGGAAATATATTTTATGTCCATAAGCGATTAAGAATTGTATTAAAAGGATAAATTGATAAAGAAATTTTCTGTTCTTGGCTGTATACTCTATAAGTTGGATTGTCATTTGATGAATGTTGCAATTTTATATAACCAAGTGACTATTTGAGATTATGAAATTAAGTGGGGAATTAAGGAGGATTAAGGAGCAAATGTAGGCTGATTTAGTTAAGGCCCAAGACAGCCAAAGGAGGCCCACAACCCCACCATTCGACCAACCCAAAAAGCTGGCACAAATCCGGCCCAAAGAAAGCCTATCATCTTGCATGAAAAAAAAAAATAACAAGTGGCAAGAGGAACTTACCAAGTATCCTTCCCTTAGAGCCAAGTGGCATTCCATGCAAATCTAATGATTACCTAGCTAATCAAAAACTTAGGAAAGAAAGGGGGAAGGCGGATTGCATGAGAAACTGAGAGAGAGGAGTGTTCGTGCGAGAGCAAGAGAGAAAGAGGAGGAAGAAGACTGGCTGTCGTGCATCCGCCTAGCTACCGTCGTCGAGCCCGCCTTGCCTCGCTGTTGTGTTTGCTGTGATTTTCTTTGGATTTGAGACAAGTAGTGTCCTTTGATCTACACTTTGCTTGCTGTGATTGTGTGTGTCATATGATGAATTTCATAGGTGGTGGAAGTGAGAATTTTCGAAGTTATGGGAGTAGTGCCTTAGTCTAGTAATCTAATTTCTGGAAAAACAGTTCGACCTTTGGTGATTTCATGAGCTGCATGAATTTTTCTAGTTGAAATCTTACTTTGACTTCCTGATGAAAGTTGTAGATGACATCTTAAGGAGTAACATACTAAAATATGGGATGAAACGGACAAGTATTGGTCGGTGAAATGATTTTTCTTTGAAGAAACTAGATCTGGAAATTGTTATATTGACCTTTGGTGATTTCATGAGCTGTAAGGCAATTTTCTAGCTGGAACCTCACTTTGTGTTCCCAATGAAAGTTGTAGAGGACTTCTTGAAGATTAACATATCAAAATTTGAGGAGAAACGGACAAGTATATATTGATGAAACTATTTTTCTTCAAAAATACTAGAATCTGGAAAATTGTTATGTTGATCCCTTGCGATTCTGTGAATTTTGTGAAATTATCTCGTCCGAATTTGATCTCGTATCCTTGATAAGAGTTGTAGACGACATCTTGAGGACAACATACTAAAATTTGAGAATAAACGGACCAGTATTGATTCGGAAAAATGATTTTTCTTTGAAAGGGATTAAATCTGGAGATTTAGCCGAAGGTTAAGGTGAGTTGTAATAATCATATCTTTTAATCCAAAATAAATTAGACTTCTATTTCTTCATGGGACTTTTACCTCTAGGTCTCAGCTATAACATATTAAAATCTCAAAATTTTCAGAGTTCATTTAAGGGCTTAATCGAAATTATTTTCGAAACTGTGCAAAAATGATGCTTGAATTTCTTTTGTTGTGAAGTATGGACCTATGTGATTGATATAAAACTTTCTTGACATAGTGTTCTTCATGAAACCTCTTTCTCTAGGTCTTGTCTATATTATTTTAAATTTTCAGAATTTATTAATATCAGTGACTAATTTTTCCAGAATTTCAATTAAAGGAATGCATTATGCTTTGTCCGAAAATTTGCTTTAGTTTCAAGAATAAATGAATTGCTTTATGAAATGTGATATCGTGGGTGTTATTTGTACTGCATATATGGTGACATTTGGCATATCACATGACATCAAAAAGGCTAGTTTAAACTTATGACATTATTGCATCAAATGTTAATTTGAACATGAGATATATATGTGAATATGCATTGTGATGATGATAATACCGTCGGAGGCGTGAGCCGACGATGCCCCGTGAGTGTTGGGATGCCCGGAGGTGTGTGCCAGATGTCCTCAGGAGTTTCGGGATACCCGGTGGTATATCGGTACGTAATTCCAAGGGATGCCTAGTGGTATGTCGATACGTAATTCCGGAAGGCAGGAGTAACCATTTTCATGGCGAGCCCCGACAATTCCTTGTGATGCCAGGTGGAATGCGAGATGTCCAGAGGTATGTGCCGGATGCCCGGAGGTGTGTGCCGAAGGTTCCTTGCGATGCTAGGTTGGGTGCGAGCAATATATGAGGGATGCAAACACTAGTCCCTGAGAGAAAGATGAGATCCTTTTGAATATCAAAATAAGAATTGAATCATGCACGTGTGTGTGCATATGGCATGGGATATAATTACCTATGAATTGAGTTGATACTATATGGCATTTACAATGCGATCATGAAGGCATTGAATGGATCTCATGAGTATATATATATGTGTGTGTGTGTGTGTGTGTGCGCGCGCGCGCGCATATGGCATGGGATATAATTGTCTATGAAATTGAGTTGATACTATATGGCATTGAGGATGCGATCATGAAAGCATTGAATGAATCTCATGAGAATATATATATATATATATATATATATATATATATATATATATATATATATATATATATATTGTATGGGTGATATGGATCATGCGCATGTATGTGCATATGGCATGGAACATGAATTGCATTAATGAATGCATCTCATGAAGATATAAGCATGATTGCATGGATGATATGTGTATTTCACATGAAATTATGGTTGTCTTACTCGTTGCATTGTGTAGTTTGATGGATCTTTACTGTTGAGTGATTGTACTCACCCCGTTTTGGGACTAACGTTTCAGACTAGACAAGATATCTCTACTACCACTTACACCAGTAGATGGATCAAGTGGTTGGATATGATCGCGAGGAGGAGGATAGCAAAGGAACTTTTGGACGCTGACACTGGTCGATGGATCTTAAGTATACGACTGTTGGAAAAGATGTCGGTCATCTTTTGAAGTATAGTTGAGTATAGAAGACTATGTCATTTTGATGTACCGATGAATGATGTCCATCTGGTGTTCGGCTTTTACCTATAAATGTTTAGTTAGTGTGCATCGTTTTCTAAATATAAGGAAATGAGTTGATGGATGTGCTTCCGCCATATAAATTGCGGAGGGACCGATCTAAAAGATGTAAACCCCTAGGATTTATAAATTAACATGAAATTCCTTGGTATCAGAGTGTTATATTATCAGGCCAAGTGAAAGGTAAGCGGACTGTGACGACCCTAACAGTTCGGGGGCCGTCGAGGGATGCCACAAACCGAATGTCCAGATCAAAATCAAGCTATCCCAACCGATAAATCCAGATGTGCAGAAAATTCTTCAAGAGGACACTGAGAAAAGAAATGCTGACTTTCAGATTTTTTATGAAGGAACACTAAGGTTCCAAGGACGTTTAGTTGTACTTGACAATGCAAAGCTTAGAGAAGATATTTTATCAGAAGCACATTGTAGCAGTTACAGCATTCATCCTAGTAGTACCAATATGTATCAGATTTGCGTCAAGGTTTTTGGTGGTCAAGTATGAAGGCGGACATCGCTAAGCATGTCGCCAAATGTTTGACGTATCAGCAAGTGAAAGCTCAACATTGCAAAGGGAGGACTTCTGCAACTTCTCGAGATCCTAAAGTGGAAATTGAAGCATATCACAATGGATTTCGTGACTAGACTACCAAGGAGTCAAAGAGAAAATGATTCAATTTGAAGGGTAGTCAACAGACTGACAAAGTCGGCTCACTTCATTGTAGTTCAAAAGAACCTCAGTTTAGATATACACGGGATTATGTACGTGCATCAAGTGATTCGTATGCATAGAATGCCGGTTACGATAACTTCGATAGAGACCCGAGGTTTATCGCCGCTTTTTGGAAGAGCTTATAGAGTACCCTAGGTACCAAACTTCAGTACAGTATAGCATATCATCCTCAGACGAATGACCAATCTGAGAGGACAATTCAGACCCTCGAGGACATGCTAAAAGCTTGTGCACTAGACTTCAAAGAAAGTTGGAAAAATCAACTACACTTGGTGGAATTTGCCTACAACAACGGTTATCAGCAGAGCATCAAGATGGCTCCTTTTGAAGCATTATATGGCAAATTGTATAAAATACCAGTGTGTTGAGACGAAGTTGGGAAAAGGAAGATCACAGATCCAAAGTTAGTTTAGCAGTTAGTGAATGCCGTGGCAGTGATCAGAGACAGATTAAAGACCGCTCAGAGTAGACAGAAAAGTTACACAGACAAGCGTTGGAGATCATTGGAATTTCAAGTTGGTGATCACGTTTTTCTGAAGGTGTCAATAATTAGGGGAACTTCGCGCTTTGGTAAGAAGGCAAATTGAGTCCGAGGTACATAGGTCTATTTGAAATTCTTGAGAGAATTGGGACCTTAGCATATCGTCTTACGTTGCTGCTAAGATTGGCGCAAGTGCATGACAACTTTCACATGTCGATGTTAAGGAAGTACAAGCCTGACCCAACCCACGTGCTCAATTTTGAAGAATTGGACATGGATGACTGTGTTTCATACGTGGAAAGCCCGGTTCAGATCGTGGACAGAAAAGAACAAGTTCTGTGTACAAAGATCATTCCGTTGGTTAAAGTGGTCTGGCAACATCACGGTACTAAAGGAGCGATATGGGAGACTGAAGAGTCGATGAGACAGTTGTACCCCTACCTTTTTGATGAAGTTGTGTAATGATTTAAATTTCGAGGATGAAACTTTTATCAGAGGGGAAGAGTTGTGACAGCCTGAATTTTCAGATTTCGTTTTCGATTAAATAAATCGGGCCTTTCATCGACGCACGTACAGTGCTATTCTTTAAGCCGATCACTCATGAGATAACTAGACTATCTGGGGAAGCCATTAATGAATTTTAATACAATAGACTTGAGAATTCGATTAGGAATCGGTTATTTGACCGTGTTCATCTGCCGAGATCATTACGGCACGGATATAAATTGATTAGAGATTAGAGATAGGTCGATTCGACTGAGATGAGTGATTAAACGTGGGTAATCCTACTAAATTATAAAATTCTCATCGATCAACACTAGTTTGATTTCTTCTATCGTTTTGATACCTTGTGTTCGTAACTGAATCCTTGATATTTTCACGACAACCGAAAGTTGCCAATGTGTCAAGTGGGTTCATTGTGGCTCGAAGAAAATCGACCACGAGTCATTTGCACGCAAAATTCTTAAAAGTTACATGGTAGACTAGGTCACGTTAAAAGCAGGCCATATTGAAATTAACCATGAATTTGAACCCGATTTCATAAATTTAAAGTTTCGTCATGTCACGATTTATTTTAGAAACGTCGACTCATCATTCGAAGATTTTTTCAGAAATTTTGGGATTTAGAAAATCATTTTGGACATTGGCAAAATTAATGAAAATTCGAACATGCCAAATTAAAGGAAATTTGGACTTCCAAGCCGAGCATTTGGGTGTTGGAGACTTGTAGAAAATTATACGGGATTTTTCTTCATCAAAATTGGACCTCGGTTTGGAGAATTTCGAGAAGAAATTGAGCCTAAGGTGGTGAAATTCGGAGCTTTGTTTGAGGGGTGCATTATTTGTATCAAAATTTAATTAATATGAACTTATCTTATTGGAAAGTATTAAGGGGACAAAACAATTAATGCAAGAGATAATTGTGTTGACTTAAGCCCCTTTTTCCATAGCTTCTTGGACATGCTTGGTCGGTCTCCAACTCCTTCATGCGATCCTTATCTCAACCGAGGAGTTCACCCGTTTTTTGCGTTGCTTTTATTTTCATTTCCTTCTAACTCCCCCACCAGCAACTCTGCTCCATCTTTGACCGAATTTCCTTCCCCACTCACCTGTCTCTCCCTTTGAGCGAGCCACCAGCCTGCTCTCTCTCTCTCTCTCTCTCTCTCTCTTCACTTCATTTCCACTGCTACCAGCATCGACGACCGCTTCTGCCAGCCATCTTCGTTTGTTTCCTTGGTTTTCTTTCGAATTTCAGCCAGTAGCCCATGCCAGCTGCTTCCTCCTTCAAAGCCGCAACCCTACTGAGTCAACCAGCAACATTTTGTCTCCCCAAAGTTGACTTCTCTTTTGCTAAAGCCCATGATTGCTCCACCGAAGTTGCCTTGCCCGTGTCTTAGTGCGGCCACGTGTTCAATCCACCGAATTTCCTCGGCCAACCATCCGCTCCCATCAACCAAAGCAGCGTTTCCCCTGCAACAACGCATGAAGCCCAGCATCTCAGCCCAATTTTGGGCCTGGTTCAGCAGCCCAAGAAGTCAAGCTGCAGCCCACGTGAATTTCAGCTGCAAGCCCAATCCATAAAAGCCCATCAAGGGAGCCCAGCCATGAGCTCTTCAGCCCGCGAGGTCAGCTTACTTTAGGCCCAGCCCATTTCAGCAACAAGTCTCAGCTTGGGCTGAGATTTGTTGGGCTAGTTTAAGGCCCGGTCCAAGCCCATTGGTGTGGTCATGAGCCCAAATTCGGCAGCCATCGCGTCGCCGTCATGGTGTTCCGGTCTTCGCTTTGCACAAGTGAGTTTTACTCACTAATCCTTACTTAGTAGGCTAATAATGCTTAGGGGTTGTTTAGATTTAATTAAGTGTGATTAGGTGGATAGATTAGACTAGAGTAATTAAATTAGTACCTTATCAATGCATGTTAGGCAATTGATTAGTGATATTAGCAAGTAGACTCGTGTTATTATTTATTTAATGAATCTCGGAAATTTTACGGGTCCGTTCCGCGTCCAATTAGGCATTATGGGTCTAAATTGGATTTATTGCATTTATTTAATATTTTTCGTAATTATTTAATTATTTATTTATATTCCATAAATTAGGCCGGGATAGCTGACTACCGAAATTTTATACTGATTATTATGGTGCAGTCTGTTTATTTATTTGAGAGTGAATTTATGCTGAATTGATTTAATTATGATTTTATGATTTTATTCCTAAATTAATTAATTTTGGTAATTAATGGGAAAATTTACCAAGCGTCGGTTTACAGAGCCAAAAATATGTTATGGGCTATTGAAACTAGTGGGATGTTTAAAAATGTGAAATTACTATATTGTGGTTAAGGTCGACCGTGTATCCACACACGGCTATTTTATCGAGAACGATAAAAAGATGGAATTGGTTGTTTGATTGGGATGGTATACTATATCGGCCTACGGGCGATATGTCAGCTTAATAGAGAGTAGTATACCGGTATATTATATCAGCCTAAGGGCGATATGTCAGCTTAGCAGAGAGCAGTAAACCTTGTTAGTTTTAATATGTTGGTATACTATATCAGCCTACAAGCGATATGATAGCTTAGCAGAGAGCAATATACCTTATCAGCTTAGATTGAGTACTGTCGGTATACTATATTAGCCTACGGGTGATATGGTAGCTTAGCAAAGTAGTATACCCGATCATCTCAGAAGCGAGCTATACTATCTATTTATCAACTTAGCAGTGAGTAGTCCTAATATGAACGGACTTTATAGATAGTATGAGATGAGCCGACCAAGAAATGGTCGAGATGACATGTTATCGATTTAGGTCAATTGATCAATGATTTGATTTGACCCTATGAATTAATTGATTGATGTGATATAAGGCATCTATAAATAATGTTGATTTGTAGGATGGAACTGAGGTCAAGGTAAGTTCTCTGACCCGTGTTGTGCTTAGACAGCCTTTAGGGCATATTGGCTTCCTAATTGAGTCTTAAGGGGTAGAACTCGTTGAGACATTATCTCATTGGTTATTGTATAACCATTTTCAGGTCCTTAGATAGCGTTGGTGAAGGACCAAAGGCCCGAAGAGTAGAAGGTGAAGCCTGAAGAAATGACAGTCATGTCTGACTAGTTAGTTATAGGACAATTCTCTTTGGATGAAAGTTGATTCCTTTCTGCAGACTTTGTTTTATGAACCGGTGGTTTAAAACCTGACTTAACAATTCGCCTTGTATATATTTGCACTATGATTTGCAATGTATATAAGTGTGGTTGCTTTTAAAGTGTGAAAATTTGGAACCTTACTTTCCTATCCCATTGTTTTATTGTCTGGGGATTGTTTATATGCTTCCGCATGTGTATTAAAAGGAAACAGTCGGCGATGCGTCCTGGGACGTCACTATTTAATCGACTAAGGTGATGGATGGGTGCGTGCCCAAGGATCGAGGCGTGACATTAATGGTTTCCATCATCATATTATGATAGAAAAGGCAATGCATTTACTTCCTCGCTTGACAAACATAATTATCTTGTACTTTTCTTAAATTCACGGTATTTGTTAATGTCCCTGCTACCAAAGGGGGAAAGTGAGAAGCAATTTAAATATGTGGTTGAAGATGTAGATTTTGATGTATATGATGCATGCTCATAGAAGATGAAATGTTTGATATGTCGTATTTGGGTTGAACAACAAGTGCAATTATTCTATTATGAATAGAAGATTAATTAAGGAGTCGTTATATTTATATAAACAATGAAAGGCATTTCTTGATAGTGATTTATATAAGTGTTGACTGCTATTATGTTGCGATGCTCCTAGGTCGAGTAGTAAGATGATCTCCTACTTTAGACTTAGAGATTTTATTTATTGAGCTTAGGCTTACCCCTATATATTTTACATATTTGTCAATTTAGGAGTTTAGGAGCATTAGATTAATGTTTCTGAAGATCACTAGTAAGGATCGGATCGGATTAGAGTGTGCAACAAAAGTGGAGATGAGTTTCTATACATGAGGCTTTCATGTATATTAGTTAAGGTTAAACTATTTGTACAATCGTGGATAAGTTAGTTTTTTTATCAAAGAATTGAAGTGACATTAATTTATATACACATTTGATGTTCAAATTTTATGGAAATTCCGATCGCTATAGCTAATGCAAACAATGTTATCACTGTTTCGCCTTCAGATTATCATATCGACAACAAATGGATTTTGGATTTGGCATATTCATACCACGTGTCCAAATAGAGGTTGGTTCTGCACATACAAGAAAGTCAATGGTGATTTAGTTTTGATGAGCAACAATACAGTTTGCAGGATTATGGATATTGGTACAGTATGAATCTAATGTCATGAAAAGGTAGCAAGAATTTTGGTAGACCCTAGGCATATCCCAAATTTAAAGAAGAACCTTATTTCATTGAGCAATTTGGATCCCCTAAATGGCTAAGCAAATTAGGCCAAATCGGTCAAATTGAATCAATGCAACTCAAATTAAAATGACAATTCAACCCAATTGATTATTGACATCCCAGTTGAGTTAATTCGCCTCAAGTGCACCATGGGTATGTCAATTTCATTCCAATTGATTCAATCATTGCAAATTGGGGTTTGATCCAATTGATATAGCTTTTCCACTTAATTGACAAAATTGAATTCAATTAAATCAAATTGGCTCAAATCATATGTGATTGATTCAATTGAATTGTCTTGTGTTGCTTTATTTTGCTCAACTGGCTTTTCCATGTCATTATAAATTAAATGTGAAACAAAATTGAAGTCTAATCGTCAAATTGAACATCAATTGATCAAATTAAAGCTTAGACTAAAATGGGTCAAAACGAATTGAGTTAATCGGATTGATTCTTCACGATTTTACTAATCATTGATTGGCTAAAATAATCAAATTGAGTCCAATTGATGTGATTTTATCAAAATTGGTTTTAGAATTGAGTTGCCTCTAACAAATTGGACCCAATTTTGACCAAGTTGCATAAGCCATGAAGAATTGACTGGAATCCCTAATTAGGCTCTTTTTTTTTTTTTTTTTTTTTTTTTTTGGGGGGGGGGGGTAGGCGTTTGGTGTCTAGCTTGGAATTCTAAAATTGGCTTGAAAATTGGATGCAGTGCGGTCTATAGATCAAATATTTCAAAAGAAACTATCTCAAAAGACAATTGATTTTTGTTAAATTAATGATGGAAAAATCAAAATGAAGTAAAAACAAGAGTTTTTCCCTTTTTTTCAATTTTTTTGGAAAAGTGTTGACTAAAATTCAACTTTTTAGTGATTTACTACTAAAAAGGTAATTAATAAGCTAATAAAAAATTTTAAGTTAAACGTGCAAAAGTGAAATTTACACTATTCAAGGTTTTTTTTTATCCAAAAAACCAAATTTTGTCATGTGGTTGACTTTTCGGTCAAAGTTTGACCGAAAAGTTAATTTAAAAGTCGACTTTTCAAATGACTAGTAAATGAAAAGCCAATCCTAATTCAAATGCTCGGTAACTCTTTTTGGCGAGAAACAGGCCATGTCGTAATTAGGATTCCCTATTGTCAAAATTTTATTTTGTATGACACATCAATTGAAAATCAAGTATTAACAAAGTTGAGTGATTTATAAGATCTACATCACCAATGTACTTAAAGTACCTATTGAGACGTAATTGATATCACCAAGAAACCATCGGTTTGATATCATCAGGAAACTCGATATGATCAGAAGTTGATATTACAAGGAAGTCAGATATAATCGAAGACTACTGTTACCAGCAGATCAACCATACTACGTGCGACAAACAACCTTGTAATGTGTTCAGAGGAAAATATCCTGGGATGAGTTATTTCATCTCACTATTTGACAGTTAGTGATTTCGCATGGATTCTTATTTGAGAAGAAATCAATCTCAAAGAATATTTTTGCCGAAGATATTAATTACCTTCATTGATTCACAATCATCCTGAAGATAAGATACTTTCCATAGTTTGAGCAATTTATTTTTTGGAAACCGAAGATTTGATTGTATGGGTAATCAAATCTACAGGAACTCAGATTTATTGACTCTAAAATAATCTGCTCAACAATTGTCCGACAAATAGCTTGGAGACTGATTCTTGTGAAGATTGTCCAACAGAAAGATCGGATGCTGAAGAGTATAAAATAATATCAACAACACGCTAGAGAATAAAAGATCAAGAGTGAAAACCAATCTAAATATTATAACTTAGATGCCATCCGTAAGAGCCTTACTATTTCTATAAGAAAACTTAGAAATAAATTTTCGACTAAGTATAAGTAGTTTCTTATGGACTTTTGATGTATAAACACTCGTATATATCATGGCTTATAAATATTAAATCAAACACAATATAACACTACTTCAGTATTTCCTGCAAGATAATTGGAAAAATATGCTCTCCTGCAGTGCTGGTAGCATATACTCCTGTCTGAGCGACCGGTATCAACTTAGCCAAAAGCGCTTTGGCGGTGGTGAAGGGTAGCTTGCAAGAACAACATCAATACCAAGCAATTGCATCTCCACCATCTTCTTTATTGTTACTGCAATACCCAAGACATAAACATTTTATGTGACTAATGAAATGAAAACCTAATACTTGATACTTGAAGTAGAAACTAATTCAATCAACACTAGCATTTCTCATAACAAAGAGCCACTGTTATAAACCCTTCGTAAATCATATCACATTAGTTTCTCCACCAATTTAATCATACTTTGCAAAAGTTATCTTACTAAAGGGAGCAATAAGCATAATGGCCGTACCAAACTCATTTCCAGAAGTGCCATAACATCATAGTACGACTAACAAACACATGCATTGTATAGCGGAATTCTAACACTAATCTGACCTACGCAAACGATCGCATCTAGGCAATGCAGGAAAGCGTGAATCAGAACTTCACACGCCGCTATTTTCACCTCTTTTGTTGCATACTTTTTCAGTATGAGAGGCGCAACAATCGGTGAATGCATTGCCCGAGTTTTCTGCCAAACACTTTGCTCTCGAAGCCTCTTTTTTCTTGTCAGGTGAAACTTGATCGCAAAGCTAACTATAATAGCAGGTTGAACTGCGGGAATCATTGAACCAGAATGTCAGCTCAACTTGTGCGACATCGACAGGGAATCAAAAGCACCACACGGTTGCACACTAGTCTTGAAGAAGAAAATGTGTGTGAGAACGAGAGTTAAGAGGATTCTCTCCCGATTTTGTTGGTAAAAATTCATGGAGAGGACTAGCACCGAGAATTGAAGAGCAATGTGGGAAGAAAGAAAATCCACAAAGAGACCGAGAGATCAATTTGGGATCTTTCGTTCTTAATTTTTTACTTGATTACAATTTGTGGAGAAAATTCCTCATGCTCTAATGGGCGGAATAAGTCGAACGGTGAGTTAGGGAAATTATTTGAGACTAAATCAATAAATTTAAACTTTTATTTAAGACAAGGTCCACTGGATCATTATGTGAGAAAACGGCTCATTTCATGTTTTTATTTGAAATTGTCCTTAAAAATTTATTATGAGTTTTATCTTACTCATTTATAAATCTAATTATAATTTAAGTTGACATAGAATTCAATTGTTATTTTTGTCTCATATTCTCTTTAAAAAATTTAAAAAATAATCCAAGTTAAAATTAGAGATATGAAAGCTCTTAAACAAGTGTGAAGATTGTAGTACCGTGAACAATACCGTATAATTAGAGGTTTTAATCTTATGATTTAATGTATCTTACCTCCATGTTATGTAATTGAAGTTGCAGGTAATTTTACTATTTGAAAATCGGTCCAAGTGACAAATAATGTCACCTACAAATTGTTATGACTATGTAAGCAAACAGAGATATATACACAAGAATGCGAGAAAAAGGGAGAATCACAAAAAAAAAAAAAAAGTCATAAACTTGTTATAATTTTACCAATAATTTTACCAATTTAGTTTTAATTTTTTTATTAATTCAGTCCTAAACCTTTTGTAATTACATCAATTTAATCCATCTGGCCAAATTTGATTGGATGGTGCTGACATGGACACCGTCTAGCACTACCCGTCCGACTAACGCTCATGTAGTAATTTTTAGATGGTACTTTATATATTTGTTCAATTTTTCATTAATTTTTTCTTTTTCTTTTCTTACTTTTTCCTTTTCTTTTTTTCTTTTTTCTCTCTTCTTCCTCTGTCACTTCCTTACCCGCAGTGACCAACGAGGGTCGTAGCCCTTGCCAAACCTCACCAGTGAGTTGCCTTGGCCTCACTATCTACAGGAGAGGCTACCTTCACTCATGGCAAGGCTAGGGCAAGGCTGGCCTCCTCCAAATTTGAGTGAAGTCGCCTTGCCCGTGGCCCAAGGCCTTGCCCAGGTCTAGGTGAGGTTGCTAATGAGGGTGAATGAGGTCTGGCAAGGACCGTAACCCTTGTCGATGGGCAACAGGGGCTTCGTGGTCCTTGGGCAATGGTTGGCAAGCCCTGCCGGAGCCTCCCCAATCGCTACAGGAGAGAGAGAGAGAGAGAGAGAGAGAGAGAGAGAGAGAGAGAGAGAGAGAGAGAGAGAGAGAGAGAGAGAGAGAGAGAGAGAGAGAAAAAGAAAAAATAAAAAAAAAATTGAAAAAAAATATAAAATATTATTAAAAATTGACACGTCGGCATTTGCCCGATGACCAATGTCCATGTCAACGCCGACTAACCAAATTTGGTCAAATGGACTGAATTGACACAATTGCAATAAATTAGGATTTTTTTTAAAAAAATAATTGTTCCATAAGAAAAATTGTAGAAGTAATAAACAAGGAGTTAAGTAAAACATCTAAGAAATAAAATTTCAAACTAAGTTGTATCTTATATCTATATCATTGTCCAAGTAGTCCTAAGTGAAGTTTAAATTTACATTCTAGCTAACCTTATAGTTTTTACTTTTATTTTTCACAATATAAGGACACAAGCACAAAATCTCAGCTACTCAGAGATTCATGAAAACATTGACTATAATTTTTTTGAGACAATTGAACTGTCAAGATGCAAGTTAACAAAATATATGTACGGCCTGTTAAAGCACTCCTACTTGAATGTAAGTTTGTCTTTGTACACAAATAAATTGTCGTCTTTCAAAATATGATCCGTTAAAAACCAGAAATATACATTGAAAGAATACAGGCGATGCAAAATAACATATACACAGAATATTACAGAATAAATATACTTTTTAAAATAATTTTTTTCCTTTTGAGAAGTTTATAATGCGGTTTCTCTTTGCAATTTTTCCCTTTAACCAAGAATTCCTCGGGACAATTGACTAATTAAGACATTAAGACTGTGTTCGTTTCACGGAAAACAACTTTTGAGAAAATGTTTTCCGAATTTTCACGTGTTCTTTTCACGGAAAATGAATTGCTTGAGAAAAACATTTTCCATGAAGGGAAAAAAAAAACTTCTAAACTAAAGAAAAAAGTTTTTCATATTTGAAAAATGAAAAATATTTTCCTCACTTAATCTATTTTATCTTGCACCCCTACAAGCCCTCCTCCTCCTTTTAATTTGAATTATTTTTTTTATTTTTCTTCTTCTTTGTTTTTATGTTTTCTTTTTCTTTTTTTCTTTAAGAAATTGGGTTTTTAATTTCTTTTTCTTTTTATTTTTCTTCAATTTTCTTTTTCTTCTTCCTTGGCTAGTCACCGGCCATGACGACAGTTAGCAACCGCCATAGGCCAACCGCCTTGCCCAAGGCCAGCTCTAGCGAGGGCAAGGCTCAAGCTTGCTAGATTTGGCAATTCGCAAGCTTGTTGGCGTCGACAGAGCTTAAGCTCACCTAGATCGAGTTTGCAAGCTCAAGACTCGGCTGATCCAAGTGAGCCAAGCTCGTCGGATCTAGCGGTTAAGTCTTAGTTGGCCGCCAAGTAACTGGCCATTGTTGAGGCACCCGGTGGCGGAGGAAGGAGGAGGAGGAAGGAAAAGAAAAAGGAGAAAGAAAGAACATAATAAAAAATTGATTTTTTTAAATAAAATAATTAAAAATTTAACTTTTAATGTATATATATATATATTAAAATTAATTTTTTTGGTCAATAGAAAATATTAAAATTCAATTTTTTTGGTTTCCCATTAAAATCAAGTTAAATAACAAATGGTGAAAAATATTTTCCACTTAAATTTCAAATTTCAGCCAAACATTGAAAAATATATACCATTTTCATAATGAACAGTTGAAAATATTTGTTGAAAATATTTTCCACTTAAATTTCAAGTTTCAGTCAAACATTAGAAACTATATACCATTTTCTTGGAAAATGACTTCTTGAAAAAAAATTTCCGGAAACGTTATATCTTCCACGAAACGAACAGGCCATAAGATAGAGGACCTCCTTCCTTGCTAAGGACAATGTTTACGCGTGTATATGCCAACTGCTAAAGAAGATGCGAAAATACAAACACACAGAGAAATTCACAACGAAACGATCCGATACAGCATGATACAATTAAGGAACAGGGCAACAAGCATTATCAACCCCTTGAAAATCTCCCCGACCCCATTACTTGGTATAAATACCATTTCATAATCTCGAGCGAATAAAGAGTCTCTTTTCTGTGGCTCTCGGGAGATCCATCAGTTTGGGTACTTCATCTGGCGTCTTCTTCGAAGCTTCCAAACCCATAACAGATTTAGCCGACCTCTCATGTTCTTGGCCCACTTTATTCGATCCTTCTTGCCTTTTCTCCATGATTTCATGTATATCATTCAGCCCAACTTTGAGATCTCCAGGTCTGTTATCGTCATTAAGTGAGAGACAAAGTGCTCGATCTTTCCTGCCTTCATACATTAACTTAGTTGCCGTCTTCTTTCCTGCTGCAGGAAAAAAAAGGACATAAATTGAAGCTCAGAAAAGGTAACATCAAAGTGATGATGCATGGCATTGGATAACAAAGGACATGCAATTTAAGAAGAGTCCATAAAATCCACACCAGTGGAAGTGGTTTGACCAGCTCTCATAAGCAAGGAAATTCAACCAAATGCGACTATTACAATGGGATGTCACATGATGCAGCATAGATTTCCTTGAACAACACAAATTTGGTAAAAGCCCTAATGTCGTCTCGAATGCACACTACTGTGCATTACCGTCCGAACCAAGTGCATCCTTATTTCAATATCTTCATTGTTTCTACCTCATTCAAGTTTACTGTGCAACTCAAAACTACAAACGGTCATGCAAAGTAAGCAACATTGTGCAAGAACTTGCAAGCAGACGTTGTCCGCATCCACCAAATAACCAGAATTTCATGTCAACCAAGTGAAATAACCAAAACACTGCCATTGATTAGCAGATGAGTCATTAGTGAACCACATCTGAAATCGCAAAAATACAGGGCCCCAACTTACTTAGACAAAAAGAAATGGACATCACAAGATTTGAAACACTAAACATGGAGAATCATTCAAATTTTCAGTGCGATACTGGTGGTGACTTCCAGATTTTAACTTCTAATTTAACTCCATGGAAAGCAGACCATGCAAGAAAGGCCTCATACAGCAATCCAACGGACCACAACGAAAACAACCAATTCAAGTCATCAACCAACACGTGATTCCACATCTTCGCCATGAGCGCCCACTCCTAGTAGAGTCGATTCGACCACCGAGCACATAGCAGAATTCTTCCTCGGCCTCCGTTCAGGCAAGCGAAATCAAAGCAGTGGGCTACAATACCTAAGTTACCTAATCAATTTTCCATGAATCATCCAACGCAGACCACAGAGACTACGCAGAGCAAAACCCATCATCTAAAATGAAAAATTAGCAATAAGAGGTGGTGGTGTTGGTTACCATTATTGCCCCCGAGGGACTCGAGGATCGCGGAATCGACGGCGAATCTGCGGACTGATGTCAGAATCCGGCCGATCCTGCTCTTGAAACCAACGACTTCGCTGAGGTTCCGAAGCCCCTCCGACTTAGCGGGGTCCGCCATGGTTGGTTTGGTGCGATCAGAAACCCTAGGGAGCTCGATTCTCGTCGGAGATGGAGCGAACTCGGGAGATTATCTGCTCGGGTGGTGAGTGGTGATATTTTCGCTGGGCCGATTTCGACAGTCCGCGGGAAGAAAATGGACCAATGAATGACGTGGGCCCACTCCCAGGCCCAGTTTAGACAGTGCGAACTTTTGTTCGAGTCACAAAATTATCCATTTGAATAAAAAAAAAAAAAAAATTACGGGAGTTCAACAATTTGGAGTGAGCATGTGTTCATGATGGAATTGGGAACTGGATCGAATTGTCTTCTTCTTCTTCTCCTCCTCCTCCTCTCTCTCTCTTTTCTATTTTCCTTTCTTCTTCCTTTTCCGATGCCAGCCACCACCGGCCATGGCCGAGCAATCCATTCTCTGTACTCTTTAGTTGTTTCAAGAAGGCTCGTAATCAATCCACGACCATCAACGATTTTAGTTCTGTGACTATGTCATCTACTTTAGTTCTCGTTAGTTTGATGCGAAAGCTGACTTTAATTGTCACACCTGAGCAATAAACAATTTGAAGAACAACACATCTGCCGGTGTGGTCTTATGAGGAGTTTGAGTCTTTTCGGCCTAGACCATGGAGAAAGAAGAGCAATGTAAAAAAGGGGTTGGACCATAGTCATTTAAGCAGTGGGGACTTTGGCAACCAAGATGGATCGCTCCCATTGAGCTTGCTTCGAGGGCTTGCGGATGCTTCCATCCTCTCTGTTCACACAGGCCGTGTCGCTTTTGGTGGAACCGATGGAGAGTAAATAGGTTGTAGGAGTAATGTGAAAGGACACTTCACTCTGAATTCTATAATTTAAATTTCATGTCACCTGTTTTAAAATTTTTATTGTTTATTTTATTTTATGTGTTGAATTTTTATGAATTGTTACTATTGATAAATGAAAAACTTTAATTTTATTATTGTGTTTACTTTTATTTTGCTTACCTAAAAATAAAATAAAAACAAACTAAAGAAATTGGCAATTTCCTAATTGGAGGGAAAAGTACTAAATAAAGTTTTAAACTTATTGTATTTGTACTAATTTAGTCATAAACATTTCCACGTTTATAACTTACCAAAAAGAAAAAAAAAACATTTCCACGCTTATACCAATTTAGTTCATCAAGCCAATTTAGGCCTGAAAATGCTGAGGTGGACGCTGGCCGACCTATGTGACACGGCTAGCACTTATATGGACATTTAAAAATATATTTTTTTAATTTTTATTATTTTATAAATTTTTTCCTTTTTCCTTTTTTTTTTTTTTTTGGGCTTTTGGACTTGACTAGTCCTGGCCGTCATCGGTGGTTGGATTGGCCATAGGTAAAGGCCAATGAGGGTGTTGCAACCGTTGCTTGATCTAGCAAGAGTTACCCTCGTCAGAGGTCATGAGGGCATGTGACAACGTAGAACGTCACTTGCTGCACATGCTCTTTCATTTCTTTTCCTTTAATGGTGCAAGCAGAAGACAAATATAAGCGTGAGTAACATAAACATGTTTCTTTCATTTCATATTCATATTCACTTAGGTTATTCTTTATGTCACTATTCATATATTCATCTTTCTTTCTTAGATCAAGGGGTATTAACATATGCCTGGGAGAGGCCAAAAAGTGCCTATTCTTCGCTACTCGGCGATACCCATTCTATCAAAAAAATTTCAACCCATGATGCTCCATCCACCTATGCATCGTCCACTACGTCGTCCCCAAAGTGAAGTGGTCCAAAAAGCTCGCCTTCATAGTTGAGGAACCATGAGACGAAGCACATGGGGATCCATTCTGAACTCCCGACATCTATTTATAATGTGGCCTTATAAGGAGTGAAGGTCAAAGTGGTATATGGGTAAACCACATCCTCGAACACACCTCTATCTAGACCGGCACCCTGCAGCGTGTGCGACGGAAGCAACGTCCATGCTAAAAATCTGAAAAATATAATGGGATGAGCAACCCCTAGTAAGAGAAATAACTAAGCTCTAGACTACATGATCCACCTACCACCTGGTCAAAAGTTTAGTCCAAAACAAGCAAGATCAATCACGCAATATCAATTTGGCACGAGCAAAATTCATTCACACATCATCAACACTACACACGAGAGTTCAAGCATACAGTTCAAGCACGAGAGCACACCATCGCACATGAATTCACACACTTTGATGCTTAGTTTCTCATGTGATCACTTTTTTCTGCTCTCGAGTCACTTCTAGGTCACCGGTCAAACTTCCATTGGACGCTGGCCATGGGCATCTCACTTCGAGACATCTTAGTTCATCATCCAAGGCATTCAAGCGTCGCTAGCCTTGGGCATCTTGAATCCCTCGAGGCATCACCGGTTCACTCACCGATGGTTATTTCTGATGTTTGATACAATTCATGCGATTCACACATCATAACCTTTGAATTATATTACACAATCTCCACAACTAGAATATAAATGTTTCGCTACAAGCAGATGACATTGTCTTATCACACTAAATCATATAATGAACGCATTATGGGCGCCCGAACTTCCTAGCACTTGCGGCTCACATAGAACCAAACACAAAACCCGCACCCTTCGGACGTTATGTCAAAAATATAGGACCGTTATTTGGTGAAACAAACACTCCTTGGGCACCAATCCCTCTAGTACCACAGCTCACACAAAATCAACAATTTAGGTCGCCTCATTAGTACGGCACATCTCTAGGCTTACGTGCATGCACATGCACACTCATACAAATGGTACTTGAGATCATACGAGGATGATACTCACACTAAACAATGAAATTTATCAAGAGAAGCACCATTACATCAATTTTAAGAAAATCCATCACATAACCTCATTTTACATGCACAAGACGGGAAAAGTACCAAAAAAGTTTTAAACCTATTGCAATGTACCAATTTAGTCATAAACTTTTCAATTGGACCAATTCAGTCCTAAACATTTTTATATCGGTACCAATTTAGTCCATCCGGCCAATTTTGGCCTGTCGACGTTGACATGGACATCGACTGGTGACCGGACGCTGACGTGGCAATTTTATAATGTTTATTATTATTATTATTATTATTATTATTATTATTATTATTATTATTATTATTATTATTATTATTCATTTTCCTTTTTCTTTTCTTTTTTCTTTTCTTTTCTTTTCTTCATTCTTCCTCCTTGGACTATTCCGGCGGTGGCCGGCAAGCCTCATGAGGCTCGCCCGCCCCGGCGAGGGCTTAGAAGCCCTCACCATCGACGAGGGTCGTAGCCCTCGCCCGGCCTCTCCCAAGGCTGCCGCAAGGCAGCTTCGCCTGGATTTGGGTAAGGCCAGCCTCGCCTTGGCCCACGCCGCCGCGGCGAGGCCGGCAGGCTAGCCTCGCCCAAATCCGGCGAAGCTACCTCGCCGTAGCCACGGCGAGGCGAGCGAGGCCGCAAAGCCCTTGCCGGTCGCCGATGAGGGCCTCGCCACGCCTTGCCACGGGCGAAGCGGCCTCGCTGCGGCCAGTGAGGCCAACGCGGCCCTTGCTAGGCCTTGCCGTGGGCGAAGGCGGCCGTCGCTCGTGGCCCTGGGCGAGGCCGAGCGAGGGCCACAACCCTCACCGGCAGCTTCTCCCGGATCTGGGCGAGGCCTAGTGAGGGCCACGAAGCCCTCGTTGGCCACCGTTGGAACAGTCCAAGGAGGAAGAAGGAAGAAAAGAAAAGGAAAAAGAAAAGAAAAGAGAAAGAAAAGAAAAAGGAAAAATGAATAAAAATAATAATAAAATAATAATAAACCATTAAAAAAAAATTGCCACGTCGGCGTCCGTCCGTCTCGTCAACGACAATAGGCCAAAATTGGTCGGATGGACTAAATTGGTACCGATGTAAAAATATTTAGGACTGAATTGATCCAATTGAAAAGTTTATGACTGAATTGGTACCAATGCAATAGGTTTAGGACTTTTTTTGATACTTTTACATGCACAAGACCATTCGTGAGTCTCACTATCTTCCACTACATAGTTTTAGATCTAACAATACCAAAACTTCACGAGGGAAATGATTCTTGCATGCTTGAGTGATTGCTAAACACATTGAATCACCATGGACCTAGAACGACTAACACACTTAGACCGCACTCATCTGCCAAGCAACAAGAAGATCAAATAGCCTAGTTCTTAGTAATTTCAATTACTTGATGGTTTGAGTAGAGTGGCTTCCCTTCTCCTCCTTGTGTGCTTTGAGGTTTTGAGGCTTCTTGAGTGATAGTTTTTTAGAGAAAATTTGAGAGAGTGAGGGAGAGTGTTTCGGCCAAGAGAGGAAGGAAAAGGAGAAGGAGATTGAGGTTTAGTCCTTTAAACCTTTCCCTTGCATGTCACTTGCCGAGTGTATTGACATTGAAGACACTTGTTCAATTCTTTACATGGAATTGAGCAGTTGTAATAGATAGTGATGACACTTGTCTTGTATGAGGGAGATTAGTGGGGCAAGATTAGCGGTTCATTGTCTTTTCACTATTATCCATTTATTAAGGTTTTAAAATAGCTAATTGTCACTTATACCCTAATAAGTTTCGGCCACAGAGGAACAGGTTGTCCAATTGCCAAGAGTAGTTAGATGGTCATTTCTTTAGTGCTACATTGTGAATATTACAAGTACAATCATTCTTTAATTTTCTAAGGCCATGAAATCACTAACAACAAAACTAACGATAATATTAATCTAACAATTGTCAAAGATTGAAGAATTGTTCAATCTCAATACATGATCTAGTACCACTATCTAATAACTAGTGTCATCCTTTACCAATCGTGATCATTTCGATATTGAACCAACAAGTTTATATCATATTGCTTGTACCTCAAGCTTGAACTATTTTTATTAGGACTCCACAATCTACTTAGGATTGTCAAATGAGTAAAACTTAGGATGTCATAGGGCAACCCTCACAAGACCCACTAAGGGAAACCTCGCCCAAGATGTACGAGCCCTCGCCAAACTCAACAAGGATGACCCTCACCCAAGCGGTGAGGGTCGAGCCTCATCAAGTCCTATGAGGGTGACCCTCGCCGACCCTTGCCATGGTCAGTTGTGGGCCATGGCCAATATCATGGGCCATGGAAAACAAAAGAAAAAAAATGAAAAATGGAAAAAATAATTAAAAAATTGTTTAAAAATATCTACGTCAACACTAGTCATACCATATAGAACGGTAAACGTCCACATCAGCAATTTCCAACCTAAATTGATCACATAAATTGAATTGATACCAAAGTAAAAAAGTTTGAAATTAAATTAGTTAAATTGAAAGATTTAAAACTAAATTGATATTAACACAATAGGTTTGGGACTTTTTGGTACTTTTCCTCCTAATTAAACCCTAAAGTCTATGATGAGGTAAATTTTAGATTTAAATGTATGTAGGGTAAGTTCTAGATTCCAAAAAATAAGGCACCAATTCCGACAGGATAGAACTTGAAACTGCTCATCCCTATCTTCAACCACCTCATTGAGCGCCGACACCGCCAAGATTCGCAGTCGGATCATCACAACCATTCTCAACCATTACAGGTTTCCAACTGTCAAGCTCGAGAGGGAGTGATTGAGGGGGTTGATAGAAGCGGAACAAGGGGAAGATAAACATGTAGACTCAATCAAATCCAAGAAGTTCAGAGTAATTATAAACCCCATATTTCTCACGTCTCTTCATAGGTTTCTTGAGAAGCTTTTCCGTGACACCTTCCGACCGAGGCTGCACCAGCTGTAAGTACCGCAGCATTAATGAAGGAGGAACCTGAGCGAACAAGCACTGAGCTAATGTTTTGATAATAAAACGCCCGCGGGCGGGCCACCAAGGTTTCCTCCAGAGGGGAAGGAAGTAAAAGGTCAGTGAATTGCAACGCGGCAACTACCGATGAATACAACAAGGGTCCTCTACGGCAACAGAGGGGAAGGTTCGCAATGCAGAATAAGGAACTCCTATGGTAATAGAACAAAAAAATCTTATTGAAAAAGTTACAGGTCAAAAAGGGTACAAGAAAAGCATCATGACAGTAAAGAACAGAAGAAGAAAATTGTCGTTGTGGAGTCTCTCTCTCTCTCTCTCTCTCTCTCTCTCAAGATAGATAAACAATTAAACAATGTAATTGTAATTGTTAAGCCTACCATGGGATTTCTTGACCATCCCAAGCAAAAAACTTGCCATTGTCTTGAATCTTTGCGTGGTCGATAATTCCCAAGAGCTTCTGCACCGAATACTCCTTGGTGAAAAGCTTGCCTTCTGGAACATTTCTCTGAAACGGCTTTGAGAGATCTGTGTCCACTGTGCCTGGGTGCAGCAAAATGCAGATAACTGGATCCTTCCTCCGCGCAAACTCTACTGACACCGTTTTTGTCACTGCAAGAATCAACTCAATGTTTAGGAACATGCAAAAACAAATTGATTGCCTCTCCATAGAGTTCTGTGAAAAGTAGTTCTAGATCTACACAAATAATTTTGGCCAAAAGATCAGGGCATACCAACCATACGGGAAAAATGTGCAGACCCTTGGATTTTGGGCACATTCAGCCAAGTGATTTATCATACTTTACCATCAGCATTTTAGACCATGAAGTGAAAAGAGTGTTTCTGTTCATCATCTGTCAGTATTCTCAGACTTGTCACCTGGCCGCTCTAAGGTCAGCCACACAGGATGATTACTATTAGAAACCTAAAGAAAGATGAAAGGAAGGGTTGTTTCTACACATACAAAAAGCAGACGGTCAAAACTTCCTAAAACTAGAGAACTGGACATCACTCACAAATGCCCCAGAGTAAATAGTATGTCTAGACAATTTTCCTCAGACCATTCTAGCAAATTGTCAGGACAAACTTAAGTGCTTTAATGAGGACGAGAAAAGGAAGAAACTTTACACTGATTCAATGCGGCTTTGGAGGATCGATAAGAGTGCCATCCCCCAAGGCAATTGTCCCCAATTGAACCCACCCGGGCACTGATATTGGCCACAACAGCAACATCTCTATCAGTACCAGTGCCTCCACCAGCCTTTAGAAGGGGCCACATGTGCTGCTAGGGCAGATTGTATGAATTAGTGATACATAAATGAAGTTTACCACGACATCAAACTGATACCTCGTCTAATTGATTCTCTTACTGAAGAAGAATACACATTTTTATCGGTGGCCACAGTTTTAAAGGAAAACTAGCTGGCTTTGACCTTCAGTCCAGTCACTTCTGTGTCAAAAGATTAACTTTTAAAATCAATCCCTCCAACTCTCAATTGTGCAGAACGGCCCCTCCACTGGGAGTCAATGTTGTAACCACTCCATTCAAGACACATGCCATGGTATGAAGGCGGCACTTAAAACATAAAAAAAAATATAAATAACTATAAAAATTCCCCAGGTTTTAACTAAATAACATCAGAGATCTTGCATTTCCAAAAGAGTGGGAAGCAATGGAGTTTATAACATCAGAAACTAGAGAAGGTAGAACTCTATGAGAAACTAGAGAAACTTTGTCTGCACAAAGGAAGTTCTTTTGTTACTGCAGACTTTTATTCTTCCTACATTAATTAGAGTAGGTAGAACTCTATGAGAAACTTGAGAAGTTTTGTTTGGACAAGGGAAGTTCTTCTATTACTGTAGACTGAATTCCCAGTTTCCTTTCCTTAAGCCAAGAGACAGTCGATTGAAATAAAAGTTACAGCCACATTTGGGCGGAACCACTAGATAGAGACATAGTTTGGAAGTCCAAGCTTTTATATATCTCATCTGAAAATTCTTTCTTTGACTCTGTTTTACTAACTGTTGTTTACTATGGAATTGGATAAGTGCCTCCATTGCATACTGAAAAGAAGTTTCAATTGTTTCCAGAATTTTCTGCAACTTGGTTAAGACAATTCCCAGTTGCCATATTTGGGACCAATGGAAGGCTATGAACAAGACCTCCTATGACCTTTCCGAGAAAACAAGACCCATAATTACTTGAAGCATCAAAAAACCTCTCAGAAATAGAAATGAGCTAGAGTTAAACTATGGAAAGTGTTTTAACCTCTATCTACCTTGTTCAATTTCCAGTGTCACCGTCAAAAGATTTTCTGTGACATGTCACATGCATAAATTCATCTATCTAAACAAAAAAGGAGATAAACCTAAATGGGAAGGCTGCAGTTTCAACATTCTCGTTTTGTAGAAGGTGCAGTGTCATTGTGTATTATGCAAATAAGTGCAAACAATGCATTAAGTGCATAAGTATCCATTGCTAAGTCGATTGTCTGAAGAAAATAGGAGTTTGGACAGTTACAAACTATAAGAGTATACACATCACAGCCAAGAATTGGACAGCTTTAACTTAAATTGAAGAACAAGTAATGCTAGAAAAGTAAAGAAGCTCAGGCATGGGTTAAAATGCACTGACAGTTATCAGTAACTTCAGAAGATACTATGGAAGTCTGCTATTTCAGAACCACAAATCAAAGGCAATACCTAAACCAGTGATACCAGCCCCTTTAGCAATTCATTTTACTCATATGATTAGCACATAACAAGATATATAAACATCACCACGAAAAGAAACACCTTAAGAAATTAGAGGCTCAATGATGAATATTTTAGTAATGTCAAGCCAACTCATTAGCAAAAAAAAAATAAAAATGCCAATGTAAAAACCCAAGAAAAGTACCTTGATGACAAGGATAGGACCCACAGCATTGATCTCATATGTGAGCAGCAACGATGACTTCTCTACTTTGAGGAGTGTCGTTTCTGCACTGAAAAACAATGAATAAAAAGTTAATAAGTCATCAAACAGCAGGGGGAGGTCAATAATGTAACCTAACCTTACCACATACATAGAGCTCAAGGCCATTCAATATCAAGGAGCTTATAACTCTAAAGCGAATTGGTCTAGGTCGCTTTACCTGGTTGGAGTACATCAGGTATTGAAAGAATTCCAGATGCATTAACCAGAAGATTCAAGGAGCCATATCTATCTCTTATGGACTTTGCAGATGCCTAAAAAGAAATTTTGTGTCAGATGAATCTGTCAAAAACATATGAGTAACTCATTCATTAGTTTATATAAATTGCATTTCACAATGCCAAAGGACCGTACATCTGCAGATTGCACTGATATATCTTATTGGTAAGGTACAACTTTCCTAACTTCTTTGCCCTCAAAACCAGGAAACAAAGAATCACGGTCTTTCTAAATTTTGATTTTCTGTGAACAAGATTGTCCCAGCTAAACAGGACACCTAATTATAAAATGCTTGCAGATAATCCACAAAACCTTGCAGATTTATTTTTTCGAAGCTTCACTGAGAAATTAATGCTAAGATGGAGAAAAATGACCTCTATGGTGCTTTCATCGGTCACGTCCATCGGCAGAATGCTAAGGCGTTGAGGAAACATATTTTTGAGCGAAAGAAGCCTGATGCCTCATTAGGTTTGCGACATGTAGCAATGACATGCCCTTTTTCACTTTTTTGCAGCAGCTGCTTGACCTAATGAAGCAGGGACATAATTAATAAAGTCCTGTACAGGCTAAGTCAAATGTTCTGCTGCAGCAGATTTGGAAATTCCACTCAAACTTGAAGACAAGAGGAAGCAGAAAATCAAATCAGTAGAACTTCCAAATGAATCAATACACTGAAAAGCAGTGATCATTGCTTTAGCATTTCAATTTACACTGTATTTAATTGATGGTGCAAGGTTTTGCAAGGTGGCAGCAAAATAATGGGTTAAATCAAGAGGACTCGGGTCTGAGTAAAGCTAAATCTGGTGAAACAAGATTGATGTTGTTCATGATGAAGCAGTAGATCAACCTTTAGTAAGGTCAACTGCTGAAGCTGTAGGATTTATCTGCAAATTATAAAGCAAAAAAGTGCAAGAACCAGCAAGTACTGTTCAACGACTTTCTTATGTTGTTTGCTGTGGCCATGCATCGCCAAGATCGACTACTTGAAGAAACCACCAACTTCATTTGTAAAGCAACAAAACCACAGTACCATGGAAGAAGTTGACAAGTTACATTCTTGGAATTTGTTTTGCCACTGATGATGGCAATAATGCCCGTGATCATGAAGGCCCACCACAAGAGTTCAGACTTTTTTGCGACAACAATGTGACAATTGAACACTGATTCTGTATGCATATAGCACAAAAGTGCCTATATTACACGTTACTGATAACCATGACAAATTGCTTACTTGCATGTGGGACATATGGGATAACATACACATACAAATCACATTAATATACAGCACAAAAAAACCTAAATCAACATACAACTAAAAAAAAAGGAGGAAATTATAAAGTTTAGATCTCATAGGAGTCAGGTGAATTACAAATTACCTATTTTTAGGCACCCCTACTATGTCATTAATAGAAGACACATGCCAAATAGAGCAACATGATCAACATAAGGTTGGTATAACCATTTGAATGAGTTATAAAAGGGCAGAGATTTGTCTTTTCCATTAGCTCAATTAAGTGGAGAATTAAAGAAAAACCAGCACTTACTAAGATTGACCGAGTCTGATGATACGAACTAATGTTGACTTAAAAAGTTAACTTCAGTTAAAAAAAATGCACCAAGCCTGTAAATGAGGGAAGGGATTACCTAATTCGTTCAACAAAAACACATTTAATGACACTTAGAATGGTAAATTTATATTGATAAATAAGATTATGTAACTAAGCTTACTAGAAGATGAGGGATAGAGGTCAGAATGGATTCTCAATTCTTTCATTTTCCTGGAGCCAAGGGTTATATAACATCTCATTTTTAACACCCATCTAGTGTGGAATTCAGGGGCCACAGGCTTACCATCTTTTTGAGGAGAAAGATTGTGAGACTATACTCACTTAAAATGAGCAATGAATTCAAGAGTAGGTATAGAGCCCAGCATGCCAAAAAGGAAAGTCCAGATAAAAGATAATCAATAGAGAAGAGAGTGCATATAGAGCTAGCATGACAAAAGAGAGAATCTAAATGGTTTTCACTTCATGGAACCCAGAGTTATATATCACCTCATTTGTGCAACCCATCTAAAGTAGGACTCAACCACAGTTGACCAACTTTCATTTAGATAAGAAAGATTGTGGAACTAAGCTACAGTTATATTGCTAAAGCTTGTTGCTTATATCCACATCCATGTTTAGTAAAAACTAATCACTTTTAACATTTAACCAGACGAAATTTTATTTTTCTTTCAGCATCTAAAATATCAACCATTAGAATTTAACATAAATTTTACCTGTTTTTCATTTTTATCAAGAGGCCTTTAAGATATAAATGAAGTTGCATATGTTATTGATGTACCTATACACTGTTGGTGCAAGGACTGTGCAGCTAAGTTGCACAAGCTTCAATGCAAGTATGGAAACACAAATTCTTAATCAACTAGCTCTACTTTGCAGTACTGATGGTCTCCGAATGGAAGAAAATTATTACAAGAGATGTTGCGATGAAAGCCAAAGAAATAGAAGAAAAACCACAATATGAAGTTCTCTCTCTCTCTGTCTCTCTGTTTTTTTCTTTTTTTTTTTTTTTTTTTTTTTTTTTTTGGGCAGAGGGTAATTGGACCACAGCCTGCATTACAAGTGGCTGGGAAAATTGCCCACTTAACTTTAAAAACATTTTATCTGATCATACTTCTTCTAAGAAAAATTGATCTGCTGGAAGGAACTTTGGATTTGGGCCTTCTAGCCATTTCAATTCACACACTTTGACCCATAAATATTGCATATGCAATAGTTTGAAAAACTCATATCAACAGAAATAAATAACAGATGCTTCAAAACAAGATGCAATGTACATTAAGAGAAAACACATTTGATTAATATGGATTGACATTGCAGTTAGCAACAGCTGCTCCATCACTTCAAACACCCCCCATCCCCCCAAAACAAATCTCCCGAAGCATCTATAGTGAAGAAGCATTGTCACAACCCCTCTAGACATGTAGACTCATCAAAGATTGGAAGAGGTGACTATTCTATTATTTCTGTTGCTTTTGAAAGGTGAAAATTATGTCTACCAATTCATGATAAGAAACGTGTGAAGTAGTGATGATAAAGAAACAGGGTACAACCTTCTAGATGCAAAAACACACCAAGGGCTTTGTATAACTGACTTTTTTTGTATCTCTTTTTCCTGGTTTTCGTTATGCGTCCGATTTTTGTAGCCTTCTGTAGAAATGCAGGAAGGCATTTGCTTGACTTACGTATGCTGTCCAAGGAAATATGATAAAAGAAATACTCAATTAAACTTGAAATCTTCTTGCCTCATTAGATCATTGCCCCGAACAATCGAATAATCCTATCTCCTACCCTATGAACTGCCAAATTACTAACAAGGTCACTCCACTGCTATCAATTCCGAAACTTTAAGATAATGTCCTGCGACTTGCTCAAGCAGTGAACTTACACTTACATAGGCATCAGCGAACCCAGAAGATTAACCAGAATTGTATAACACAAATGAGAAATTCCGACGAGATAGCACGTCGTATAACAAATCAAGGGCAAGAATAAAGAAATGAGGCGAAACCCATTAGGGAAAGGCCATAATCAATCAGAAACCATCCAACTATAAGCCCCATTGCACCCCTACACGAAGAGAGATGCTCACGAATTCAAGCCCGATTCCCCTGGAACAGCCCTGCACCATGGAAACCCCGCCTTCCCATTTCACGGCATCAGAGGAATTAGAAGAAGAAGAAGAAGAAGAAGAGAATCGTTGTCGAAAGCGCGGGGCGGAGACAACGAGAAATCGCCATCGACGCGTGCTTGGTGAATGCAAGCAGTTTCATCCTCAACGGACTCCCCTCTATCTTTCTCTTTCCCAGAGGCTCATAGCAATAGGCTCTGTTTAGGAAGAGCCGGGGGTTGCGAACGAACAAGTTTAAGAGGAAGAAAGAAATGGCTCAGCTTTATCCACGTACTGTCGAGTGTCGACGAAGAAACTCCCATTGCTTAATTTTCAAAGCTTCCGCCATTCTCTAAAGTTCCACCTCACTTTCAAGTTTTGCCATTCTCTTAACCCCCATCGTTTCATAAAAATAGCTATAGTTGACCAAATGTAAACTCGCCCTTTATTTACCGACCAAAAAAAAAAAAAACTCCCCCTTTATTTCCTAAAAAATTTTGATTTAAAAATCATTTATTTAATTTAAAATAATTTATTTCATTAAAAAAATTATTCATAATTAATCAATAACGATTAATATTATAAATAATTTTGCACGGTGATGATCATTTATTCAATTTTATAAGTAATTTAAAACATCATTTTCTAGAAAACATTTTCTAAAATTATTAGTCTTTTGTGAGACAAATGCACCCAACAGTTCAGCAAGATATGTTGATTGACTATGTTAAGAGACTTAAATACAAAAATGCAACATGATCCATCAAAATACTTGAAGGCGTTACTAGATTCGGTGGGAGAGAATGTCACAATTCAAAGGATTTTTTGAAAAGGAACTATAAATAATCCAAATAGATTGGGTGAGTCTCAAACTTCCTAGGTTTTCGGCTGTGTTTGATAGTTAGGATAAAATTTAGGTAGGATAAAATTTATATTACCTTGCGTTTGGTATTTATTTAGGACAAGATAAAGTTAGATATAAAGAAATACAAACAAGATAATATTTATTTCATGAGAGATGTTGGATTAAAGTGGATCTATGTAGCACCGACACTCTTCAAGAGCTTTCGCGTCATGTTCGACACCTTTCAACACGTTTTGACATGCGAGTCTAAAATTTTGACACGCAATTTGACACACGAGGTCAATTTTAAAAATTATCAATATTTAGGGGGTCAAAATGTAAATATATGAAAAAAAAAAGCACAAATCTAGGTGTCACTGTGACCATCGGAAGGGGTCGGCAAGGTCCTCGACCCTAGGTGGCTAACGGGGCCGGCCCTCGCCAACTCAAGTGAGGCCATCATCAACTAGGCAAGGGCCGACGAAGCTTGCCTAAATCTAGGTGATGCCTCGGCTGAGGCCTGAGTGAGGCTCGCCCAGATCTAGGCGACACCGCCCCCTCTCTTGGTTTGGCGAGGCCTCGCTTAAAGCTAAGGAGGCTCGTTGGACATAAGCAAGGGCCAGCATCACCCAGATATGGGCGAGCCTCGCCTAGGCCTTGCCTAGGTAGGTGAGGGCCGCCCACCCTCCACTACTTAGGGCTAGTGAGGTCGAGGCCCCTTCTGACGGGGGTAGCGGCATGCCCAGCCACCCACGACCCTACCCTCCTTTTTTTTTTAATGACTTGCCTTTTTTCCAATTTTTTTAGCATCATTCCTAGCTTCCCACCTGCCTTTTTTTTTTTTGACAATCCTACCTTTTTTTCTAGTTTTGTTTTTTAGAATTATTTTAGCTTTTTAAAAAAATTTTTAATACTTTTTAAATAATATTTAAAGAAAAAAATAAAAAATTACCACCTATGATAAATAAATTAATTTGAAAATACTACTTCAACATTTTCGATTAAACAAATTGACGGTGTTGACGAATAACTCAATTGCATCATTTTATAAGTTTTAAGACTCAATTGTACTTTCGTAATAAGTTTTATGACATGTAGTATACATATTCTTAAATTTGATAGTAGAATATGGATTGCTTGTTTTTTTTTCCAAGTTTTATTGATTGTTGCAATGTAATATAGTTGAATGTGTCAAATTAAAATAATGAATGATATTAACAAATGTTTGATTAATGTTTTTAGTGTAAATTAATTCTATGCTATTTTATTATTATTTATTTATTTGTAAATTTATTTTTAATATATAATGTGTAAAACGTGTTGAAATTCTCTAGTTTTTTAGAAATGACGTCGACATATCGTGTTATGTCGCGTGTCCATGTTATGTAAGTGGATAGTGTTCCTAACATCCATAATAGGAAAAAAAAATCTTGAATAACAAATTTCTTAAATTAACAAAATTATAAAAAATATAATTAATATTTGAATTATAATATAAGAAATTCAAAACAACAAAACATAACAATTTACTTATTTTAATTTAATCTTTTTTATTTACATATTCTAATTTAATTCTATTTTATAATATATAATAAAAATATAATATATAAAAATATAAATATTATTACATATTTTAGGTATTTTAGTATTTTAGTTCTATTAGTACAATTTACTATTTAATAAAATTTATTAGAGAATGATGGAAGGGGAAGACAAAAATAAAAAAGAAATTAATTAAAAAAGAGATAAAAGTAAAATTAAAATGCAAATAAAAATAAAGTAAGCAAGAGTGTCTTGAGAGATCTTTGTAATCTCGGTTTGTAAATTTTTTTATTCATTTATACTAAATACTAATTATACCAAACAATGTACATGATATGATGTAAATATATCCGACTTTATTATTACAATTATCAAATAGTAAATAGGATAAGAACAATCATGGATATGCAATTTCATGAAATTAGGATGTCACAAATGTCATTCTTATGTAAAGTGAAACACATCACCAATGATTAAAACATAATATGATAGAAATAAAGGTCCATCTACCATAAGAAGTGGGGAAGAGCTTTGAGAGCACAGTTGATCAAGTTATGGATACCCCAAGTGCCAAAACTTGGCATAGTAGACACATGAGTGCTAAAACTTCTAAAAAGTACACTTAAGTGTTAATGGCGAAAATTTCCAGCCAAACAACTAACATGGTATTTTTTGACAATAATATTAATGATGTGGCACTTCTTTAAAAAAAATATTATTCACATGGCATTAACGTGGCTAGATAAGCCCAAAACAACATCGTTTTGGGATGAGAATTGCTGAGTGACATTCCGACAAGCCACGTAGATGGTTTTATTAATAAAATAATGCAACATCAAATTTTCAGCAAGTCTTGTCGAAATTGGCACTTAAATGTCCAATTTTTAAAAGAAATGGTACTTAAATGTACCTTTTGAAAGTTTTTATAAGAGTTTTTTTAATATGAACTATATTAATTGATATTATAATTTACCGTTTTACAGGATTGGTCTAATAAGATAAGATATAAGATTTTTTTAATTAGTCTAATATTGGGCTAGCTAGTGCAGGCTAAGTTGAGCGTGGCCCATAATAAAAGGGCGTGGTTGAAAATTCTATAAATAGTGCTCAAGTTTCTTCTCTAAAGCTAACACGCAATTATCCTCACATAAGGAGTGTTTACTAGACAATAAGGATTAGGAGTAGTTTCATTGAGCCAGTGATACGGGGGTAATAAAGATAAACTTTTGAGTTTAGATTATCACTATTCAGCATAAAAAAAGACGGATTCCAAATCAAGTGCATAAAATCTTTTAATTAATTACATATATGATTTTGATTTTAGCTATGGAGATCTTGGGGTGCGTTTTCACATCTTACATATAGTATCAGAGCAACCATAACCTAGAACTTGAACATATAGTTTTTGCTCTTTTTGTGTAGAAAAATCGATGTTGATCACATAAATGGAAAGAACTTGTCGAGACAAGCAAATCGGTGGGTGGGCCACACCTCCAGAGAAGGCCGCACACACCCCCACGCACAATGAACACATGCCGCCATGTGCTCCCATGTGCCCTCACATGCGATGATGCACTAGGGCTGATGTATTAGTGACATCAGTGATCAAGTGACACGACTTGGATCTGACCCGACCTGATTGACCGTTGACCCGACCCATTGACCCACCTAACCTAATTCTCCATTGATCAGACCAATCATACGATTGAACTAATGGTTCATCGTTGACCGGTTAGACCAATCAAATCAACGCTTTAGACCGGTCCAACACACTCATACATTCGTTACATGCATCGCTACCTTACATTCGAGCTTCGATTGGGGAATTCTTGATACCTGTGTGCTCGATGGAGATGCTCTATACTGTATTTTTTTTTTTTTTTTTACATTTGATGATTTTATGGATGTGAAAATACGTATGGAACCCTAAATACGTGTATTTTTAGGCTATTTTTGCGGATTTTCCTTATAATACGTGTATTTTTAGGCTATTTTTGCGGATTTTCCTTATCTTTTTGTTTTTAATGATTTTGGAAATGTAGATGTAAGCTCACGTGTGTATTATCATATAAAGAATGTGTAGAACATTGATTTATTAATAACATGTATAAGGTTCAACATGTATCAATGAATGGAATAATGTAATTGGCATGATATCTTATTTTAGTAATAAATTACCTATGTTATCAAGTCTAAAATCACATGTATAAGGTAAATGTGAGACATGAAGTTTATATCCTTAGTATAAGAAAGTTTCAAGAATTCAATCAAGTTGTAATCACCAAAGTGGTACATCTAATTGGGTTTGAGAAATATCAATCTTCGTATTATAGTAGGATGTCTTATGTCCTAATATGTAGTCATACTCTCAAATGAGATGATTGTGTATTAGTTCATATGTAAATACATGTACAACATATGGTTGAGGAGTAACTGATCTTAGTGGTTCATATACTCAAAGATGATTATTCACAAAGGTTGTAATAGATTCTCATGACCGCTATCATGTGAAAAATATACAATTGCATGTCATGTATTTTACCCAAATGTGATTATATGATGATGTATATAACTTTTTAGATGTGTATTTATGTGCTCTCAAGTTACACAATACTTACATGATACCAATTATATTTAGCCACATTATTTGTAATCAATAACTCCATAACTATTGAAGTTCTTACTAGTTCAAACTTAAGTAGTGGAAAGATGATTTTCTGTTCGAAATAGAGCTGGATTTGCTCTTATAAATGATAGGCTGATAGATCACACTACCAACGGTGCAAAATTCTAAAAGGCACATTTTGCCACTTAGGAAAAGAACAATCGGATTTGCTTATTTTCTTTCCATGAAACATTCCATTCATGAACAATTAAAAAGTGGTTTACCGGCTAACTTACACTACAAAAAAGATGAAGGAAGCCTTGGTGGCTTGAAATTGTATTTCGTCTAATGCCAAGATTGAGACACATCTACAAGGACTCTTCAATACAATGTATCCCGGTTTTGATAAGGTTATGGATTACATCCTAAAGATGGCAATTTTGAAGTCTAAAATCACACTCATAAGGAACTCTTAAAACCATCGGTCATTCTGATAATTTGGGTTCTAAGATAAAATCCTTCAAGAAGGATTGGTGACCGTTACTTATTTTTTAAAAAAGAAAGGTCACATAAAGATAGACTATAGCAAATGTATAAAACTTGGTTGTTCAAGCATGAGCCTATAGTTAATGATTCTTTGGCATTCATTTATGAATTAAATTTCTATCAGAAGCCCCGTCCAATTCTTGATGGCTAGATAGTGGTGCAACAAATTTGATGCGTTTACCATACGAAGATCCATAAGTCTAAAGAAGCCAAATCATGATAAATCATAGCTAACCATGGGAAACAATGATAACATCGATGTTGAGTTCATGCAAGATATCATTTTAATTCTAGATTCTGGTTTTAATCTGATACAAAGAAACACATTTATGCACTTTCTCAACACAGGACTTAGTTTTCATATTATATTTATACATGTGTGCTACTCTTTTGAAATAAAGAATAACATTATCTCTATGTTTTTTTTGAAAAAAAAAAAAAAATAAGGATGGGTGTTGCAATTTGTCCAATGGATTGTATAAATTATGTTTATCTTCTAATGATATACATGTTGCTTATACGTCTAAAAATGTTATTTCCAAAAGATCTATGTCCAAGGAACAATTTTATGCATTGGTAGACTATTGTAGAGGTAAGATGACTAAGATTAAAAAAAAAAAAAATGCAAATGAAGTTATGATTTGTTAGAGGTCATTCATAATGATTTTCGTGAACCCTATAAGGTAATGTTGTGTAGATATTTTTATTTCAACATATTTATTGATGATTATTTCTTTTGTATTTGATTAAGGAAAAGTCTTAATTTCTTGATAAGTTCAAGATTTTTTTTGGATTAAAATAAAAAAAAAAACAGTTGAGAAAAGTTATAAAAGTTGTCAGATTGGCCATGGTAGTGAGTATTTTTGGCAAACATGGCAATGCTAAATAGCTTAGAAGGCCATTTGCTAAATACTTGAATTATTCTTAGATAGTAGCTTAGTTTACTATACTTAGAATTCTTGAACAAAATGGTGTGGCCTAAAGGTGCATACCCACCCTAGTAGACATGATGATGAGAATGATTAGTAGAGCTAATTTACCCGGTTTTCTATGAGGTGACACTTTGAATGCAACCTTTCACATACAAAATTGTGTTTCTAATAAAGCCGTTCCATTAACATTTTACATATAAATCTAACTTGAATCATCTTAAGATTTGGGTTTGTCCTATGGAAGTGAGTTATATAATCTAATATCATGTAAGTTGGAATTTGAAACCAATCGGCGTTATTTTGATCTTACCCAAATTATTCGCAAGGGTGTCATTTTTTAATCCCAATAAAGATACAAGAATTGTGGAATCATAAACAACAAAGTTTCTCGAGTTCGACATGGCTACAAAGGATAGTTGCTCTCAAATTATTAAGGATAATAGTACAATGAAGATCAATATGTCTTTGTGTTTACTTATACTTACAATTGTGAAGTTTTCTACATTACAAACTAAACTTGTTGAGATTCAGGATATTGTTATTGAGATAGTTCTTGATAAAGTTTCTCAAGCTTCTCGAGTGCGGGATGAAGTGGTTGTAGCTCCACTCAGGATATCTTTTAGGGAGAGATGATTATTTATACTACTACACTATATAATCTATCCGTGCGAGCATTATTACAATATTTGATGTATGGTTGATCTACAAGGGTTGACCTAGTGACTTAAACAAATGTTATTTATTGTCCTTAATCAGATATGTGATTAGATGCAATGAAAGACGATATGAAATCTATGAAATATAATAGTGTTTAGGAACTTATTGAGTTGCCTAAAAGTCACGAGCTCATTAATGGCAAATTGGTGTATAAGACTAAAAGGAACTCTAAATAAAGATTGAGAAGTTTAAAACCAAACTCCTAGTCAAGTGTTTCACTCAGAAAGAAGGAGTGGATTGTGAAGAAACATTTTTTCTAGTTTCTTGTTTCTAGTCTAAATATTCTCTTAAAGTGAACATGACATTATAACTCATTTTAATATTGAGTTATGGTAAATTGATGTTAAAATTGTCTTTCTAAATAAATACCTTGATAATGACATCTACATAGTGCAACCCGGATGTTTTGCAATAAATGATTCATGTAAACTTGTGTATAAACAAAAAAGTCTTATTTATGGCCTCAAGCAAATTTATATACAATGGTTCTTGAAGTTTCGTAGTGTTGTCATTTCATTCAATTTTATTAATAACAAAGTAAATCAATGTATATAATACAAGATCAATGGGAGGAAATTTATTTTTCTCACACTCTATATACATAATATCTTGCTTGCAATTAGTGATCTTGAATTACTACATAAGACAAAACGGATATTATCGAAACATTTTAACATAAAGGACCTTGATGAGGTGTCTTTGTCCTTAACATTGAAATCCATAAAGATTGTTCTTGCCATATATTGGTTTATCTAAGAGGACATATGTTGATCTTATTTTGGAAAGATTTAGTACACAACACTACAAGCCAAGAATTACTCCCGTCATTAAAGGGCGCGCATAATAATCATTATATTTCTGTTTCAAAACTTTTTTTTGTTCCAAACTTATTTCTGGAATAGAAATTTGTTTGGTAAAACTATTTCATTTTTCTATTTTTAGAATAGATTTTTATCTAGAAATAGATTTGGAACAAAAATCAGAAGTAATTTTTTTTTTTTTTACTTCTTTACTCTAGAACATAAAGGAGAAATAAAAACTTTTCTCATTGTTTGTCCTCACTACTAGTTGACAACCATCCACCATCCACCCGGTCACCATTTGTCAACCGTCACCCATCTCCGACTGCCCATCCACCATGCGTCAATTATCAATTGCCATCGTTCATTGCCCAAGAGGGAGAAATTTTGTGCTGTTATCAAACAAATTTCTATTTTAGGAATAGATGTTTTGTATCATTATCAAATGCGTATTTTTGCCTAGAAATTCATCGAAGAATAAAAATAGAAAAATCTATTTTTCTTTCAAAAATCAATATTTGGTTATAATGGTTATCATTTGCGCCAAAGGGTAATGAATTAAATCTTTCACAATGTTCTTATTCAGACACTAAGAAAACCCAATTAAATGATGTACCTTGTGTTAATGCTCAATTTAACACTAGATCAGACATCGCTTTTATGATAAGATTTCTAGGCAGATATTAATTAAATTTATGACATGATCACCGAATTACTACCAAGGATGTTTTGAGGCACTTAAAAAGGACAAAAGACACTATGTTGTTTTACATACATGTTCAAGTCCTACAGCTAGTAACATATTTGGATGCAAACTTTACTAGCTATTAGGATGATATGCAATCAATAACAGAAAATATCTTTATATTAGCAAGAGGTATGGTATCATTAAAAAAATGAAAATAAGAAACATATATCTTTATCATTCTCTACCATCTAAGCAGAATTTGTAGCATGCTTTTTAGCTTGTTACGCGAGCTATTTGGCTCTAAAACCTCATTAGAGAATTAACTATATTTTAACTTTATGGATAGACCCATACGGTTTTATCGAGACAATAATTCTGTAGTGTTATTTATTAAAAACAATAGAGATCTCAAATGGTCTAGACATATAGCGATCAAATTTTTTACCATAAAAAAACAATATAGAATTGTGACATTATAATAGAGCATATTTTCACATATGATATAATTGCAAATCTACCAACTAAAGGTCTTCACATTTGTGTTCTTGAAAAACATTTCATTAACATGGGCTTAAAAGCATCATGAGATGCTGTTGTTTAGTGGGAGTTGTTTCGATTTTACTCTAATAAAGTTTACATTTATGTTTGTTATATTTAGTAACATTGTAATATATGTCAACTCTTTTGCATTCAATAAAGTTATTTTGAATGCATTGTTGTTGAGTTGAATACATATATTTATTGAAAATCTCAAGGTATTATGCAAACCTTAAGTAAAGGCTATGGACATCTAGTTACTAGCCTTAAGGATATATCTTGTTACACATAAAATTAGTTAGTCATAAGGATAAGACATAATAACTAAGACATATGTTGATTCATTGAAACCATAAAAATATTTTCTAGTGGCATAAGTTTTGTGATACTTAAAGTAAGATAATTTAATTGACAAAGAAAATGAGACATATAGTATTACTTTCTATGAGAGGTGTTATCCATTTACCACACTACTATATTAAATCCATATAAATAGAGTTAAAAACATTTGTGACCATAGAATGTGTATATATATAGTTACTAATTTAGTGTTTGAGATTTCATATGATAGAATTGACTATTAAGAATTATCTCTAGACCAAGATGCGCATATATAGTACAATTTCAATTAAAATAGCTCAAGTGGAAAAATGTAAGAGTTTTTCTTACATTAGCTACATTAATTGATATTATAATTTATCATTTTACGAAATTAATCTAATAAGATGAGATAGAAGGTTTTTTAATTAGTCTAATAAGGGATTGGCTAGTGTGAGCCGAGTTGAACCCGATCCATAATGAAACGACCTAACTGAAAACTCTATAAATAGTGCTCATATCTCTCATCTAACCTCAATACACAATTACCCTCATATAATGAGTGTTTACCAAACGCTAAGGGTGAGGGGCAATCTCATTGAGCTAATAATACAGAAGGCAATAAAGGAAGCTCTTGAGTTTAGATCATCGATATTTCACATCAAGAACAATAGATTCCAAAACAGGTACGTAAATCTCTTTACTTGATTATACATACATACATACAATAAAGGAAGCTCTTGAGTTTAGATCATCGATATTTCACATCAAGAACAATAGATTCCAAAACAGGTGCGTAAATCTCTTTACTTGATTATATATATGTTCGTGATTCTAGTTATGAAGATGTTAGGATGCATTTTTGCATCTTATAGTTTCTGCACTTATGTATCCATTCGGTCCAAGTTTTAACACTTGATGTGTACTTCTTTCATAGTTGGTCATTTCCTTCATAAGATTCATGAAAAAAAGAGGAAGGGGTTACGGGCGTGTTTGGCAACTAACCAAATATTGTTTGATTTTGTTCTTTTGTTCCCAACGATAGATTTAGAACAAAAATCTGTTTGGTAAATTTTTTGTTCCCGAGAATAGATTTGGAGTAGAATCGAGAAATAAAAGAAAATTTTGATTTTTGTTCCTCGAAACCAAAAAAAAAAAAAATCAGAAGAGAAACAAATCCTTTTTTCACAGTCTCACTGAAATCCATTCTCCCTAAGAAACTACTCAAACCTATTCTCTCCTCAAGTTGTTGATGTTCATTCTCTCCTCAAGCTACTAATCTTCATGACGACTAATGCTCCTTCATCAACTGAAATTGCTTGTTTGAGGTGAGTTACCCATCTTGCTTGACTTGCGACTATGGGTACGACGCCCTCGCCGCCGTCAAGCGAGGGTTGCCGTCATCGATCTTGGTCATCATCTGTCGATCTAGGCGAGGGCTCGCTTAGAGTGCGGACGCCTCTACCGTTGTCCATCATCTAGGCAACGCTCAAGCTCTCGCCTAGATTGGCGGACACCTTCACCCAGATCAGCTAACACCCTTGCCATCGTCCATTGTCTAGGTGACGGCTCGCATGACCAAGCCCTCGCCCAAATCGGCAAACGCCCTCACCATCATTTTCAACCCTTGCTTTGGGCAATCTAAACGAGGGCGCACTCTCAACCCTCGTCCTCAACCCTCACTTGCTCAAGTGAGCCCTCGCCGTCAACCTCAACCCTTACTTTGGGTGATCTTGGTAAAGGCTCGCTCGCAACCTCGTCCTCAACCCTCGCTCACTCAAGCGAGCCCTCGCCCAAATCGGCGAACGCCTTCGTTGCTATCCTTAACCATCACTCTGGGCAAGGGCTTGCTCAAGCGAGCGCGGATTTCACCATCTTCTTCACTTTCTTTGTTTCTTTGCTTTTAATAATGGCTT
The DNA here is from genome assembly GCA_017140325.1 of Eucalyptus leucophloia subsp. euroa. Classification (NCBI taxonomy): domain Eukaryota; kingdom Viridiplantae; phylum Streptophyta; class Magnoliopsida; order Myrtales; family Myrtaceae; genus Eucalyptus; species Eucalyptus leucophloia. Next base: position 23,314,901 of record CM029471.1, read on the forward strand.
ACCTAACTTCCTAATTTTACTAATTGCGCAGTTCCATTGACGTTGGTGCTTCCAAAATCTTGCGCATCTCTAAAATTCAGTAACTCATTTCTTTCGATGTTCTTTGTTCACTGCATTTCCATGCTGCTTCTTTGCCTTTTGCTCTGCTTTTAATCAATGCTCAAGTAAAGCTTCTGGGTTGATCGGAAAAGCATGTGCAGAGTGGATATTTTTAAATGAGCCACGTGTGTAATAGATTATATTGGATATCCATTGAACAATTTGTATTTATAAGATGTATTAACAACTATGGTGCTAGCTAGCTTGTAATGGGTCTAGTCGACCCATGTGTTAATTAAAATATCCTTGGTACAAATGAAATGATGCTACCTAAATTTGACAATTTCTATGTGATAGAAGCAACGAGAATGAAAATGCATAGTTAAGAAGAAATCACAATATTGTAATAAAGAAACTAAGATAAAATAGACATGGCTTCTACTCCATCACTTCATTTTGGCAATTGCTGGGTTCTTGAGTATGAGAAACAATGACTTTTAGCTTAGTTTGATATTTAGCTCAACAAGTGGCCGAAAGACATGTTACCCTATCAGGAGCATGTCAAAGGTATTGATCAGGTAATATGTAGTCCATTTGTTAAGAGTAAACACATTGCCTTAGAACTTGCAAACTAAAGAATGACAAACGAAAAGATAGAAGACAAGTAAATTATAGAAAAGCGTTCTTGTCCCGCTGGCATCACTCTGTGAAGTGTTGACCTGAGAGTATTATGTCGAACGGTTCTCGTGAAAATGTGGCTCCTTTCTTTTCTCTAAAGCTTACATGAGGTAAAAAATTTCCTTAGTCAATCTTAATTCTCACCTACCGTCTAATGTTCTACTCAAACACTGCAGTATGGAAGAGATGGGAGACATCTTAGTCAATCTTTGGTGCTGGAAGATTAGGTAATTGAGTAAGCTTTGACTTAAACTTGCTTCCTAATCTGAAAGTTAGCTCCTTCGTCTTCTTCACTGTTCATTGTTTTGAACGTGAATCCGATCAGTGATCATTGAGATTCCAGGACATGTCCCCTAATAAAAGTCGAAATGTATTTCCCATCTGTCATGAAATACTATTACAGTTGTGCATATACCACTTCTTGTGTACTTTGATATGCATCTTTCTTTTTTAGATAAGCACTAGTGTGCATATGCGGGAGAAGGAAAATACAGTACTCGCTAGGCCACCAATATTTCTTTTCATGTTTATAGCTTGCACATAATAAACATCTCAAGTTCATGTTTCGAATCGGAATAAATAAATACAGGATCTCATCAGTTAATTGCTCTACCTATAGCTTGCAAAGATTACTTAATAGAGAGTGATCTAGTTGATAAGGGATTTGTCATTTTAGTGACGATGCTATCTGTTTTCAACCAATGGGAGATTAATAGCCATTGAGTATATTTTCATGCTTCAAATTCTAGATGGAGGCTAGATTACATTGTGTCATTCAGCCTTTCAATGGGAGTTCTAAAAAAACTCATATGATTTTAAGCTTGTGGAATGATTATTTACTATTATATGCTCAAAAAACTCATGGTTTTCAGTTTATTACACGATTGCCGATGCAATGTGCTAGCACTTTAGTCGTATGTGGCTTGAGTAAAAGAGTATATGAAGCTTCTATTTCTCTGAGATTACTGGTTTATGACTGAAATATTCTATGGAGAAATGGCATTTTTAGAATGATAGGCATGAGAATGTTTGCATGTATTACTTGTACTTCCTACATGACTATGTTATTAACTTAATGCATAACTTATATGATACTCAACCGATCAAGATCACATGGCATCCTAGAAAGAGATATTCAATGCAAAGTAGACCGAGTCTTTAACCAACCTATTTGTAAGTTTATTGGTAGATGAGGTCAAAAAGGGAAATCGCACATCTTCTACCTACAACAAAGTAGGTTAAAATAACATACTGGCCAAATTTATTAAATAGACAGGATATCAATATAGTCTACTGTAATTGAGAACAATTTGAACAAACTAAGAAAACAATATAGTAGTTTTAAGAAGCTTATTTCACAATCCGAATTTGGTTGGGATAATGAGAATAAAATAGTTGTTATCGATGATTCAAGTATTTGGAACTCTCACATCAAGATATCTTTTAACTTTTGATTATTTTGATATCATTGTAGATGTAAGTTATAGAATGTTTGATTATGTTATTGACATATGTTATTATTGTGAAAATTACTGGATAATATTGAGTGAACAAAATTCAAGAAAATTGGATTTCCTCAATATTCTAAGCTATGCATTTATTTGGAGATACATATGCTACTGGGAAGCATGCCATAGGAAATGCCAACAATTTATCGGTGTTAGAGGAAGGTGACAATGGTGGTGGTGATGCAAACGGTGATCTAGATGACTTAAATGAACACCATATTGATGATGGGGTTTTTACATCCGACAATACTACAACTCTTGTTCATGACAAGCGCAAGTTGGATAGAATTCCAAATGCCAAGAGGAGAGGGAAGAGTAGCTCATTTGGTGTTGTTGAGACATGCAAAGCTATATGAGACTTGATCTAAGCCAAGGCAAGTCAATTTATGAGTGGCTCTACCACCTCATAGGTCACACCACCACCTTTAACCCCTTCTCTGTATCAACTGTAATTGATGTCCTTGTTAGTATGCATGAATTAGAGAAAGAGTTTTATAACAAAGCATATGCTAGTGCCACATGGAGGGAGATATATACTTCTTCAAATGTATTTAATGGATGTTGAGAAATGTACTGTGGATTGCATGTAGTTTCATTTGATTATATGACTTAATTGTTGAGACTCTTGTACTTGTGTAATTGTATAGGTAATGATGGATTGTTTGGAATTTTTATATTTGATTTGCTTTTACTTTACGACTTATGTTACTGATTATTATTGGATTTTTTTTTTTTTTTGGATATCTTTATTGATGTTATCGTATTTCTGTGATGGTATAGGTAATATGGAAATGAGATCAAATAATGTATCTAATAAGCAGATAGAACCAGTCAAACAATTCTTGGATGAGGATGAGTTTGGCATATTAATAGCATGGTTATGCCTTGTTGTAGTGGATATGTTCGTGCATACAAAAGAACCTATTAGGGACAGCAAACTATCGGGACCTGAATGGATAGGAGAGATTGTTTATGGACATTTAGATAGAGTATATGAAGCCTTCAAGATGGAGAGACGTTTTTCTAAACTTATGTGATTTAATGGGGGTAAGAGATTGGTTGAAATATTATCAGTATTTTAGGGAAGATGAACAAGTTGAGATCTTCTTATCTTTAGTTAGTCACAATAACTTCAATAGAGATTTATGTGAAAGATTTCAATGTTCGGAAGAAACAATCGGCAAATATTTTAATTTATTTTTGAAGCAATTCTCAAATTTACAAAAGAGGTTATCAAAACACCGTTCTTTGATGTTGTCCCACAAGAAATTCTTATGGATCTTAATCATGAATGCTATTTCAAGGTATGATTTTTATATCGATTTTACATCATCAAATACATGTAGTTACTACTGATGGCATTGGATTTTCATAAATTGGATTTTATATCGATTTTACATCATCTTGTATGACATTGGATTTTCATAAATTCATAGGATTGTGTAGGTATTACTGATGGCATCTATATAAATGCTACCGTCTCTGTGTCTCCACAAATCCCATTTAGAGGCGGAAAATGAAATGCTACTCAAAATGTGTTATGTGTTTGTTCGTTTGATATAAAATTTACTTTCAGTCATTCTTGGTGAGAAAGATCTGCCAACGATTGTTGGGTGCTTTTAGCAGCACTCAAGACTCCTTGATTGGAATTTCTTTTATTACCATCAGGTATTTGACTTGTCTATAAAGAGAAACTCATTTTATAATTGTATTATAATTACATATTATAACAAATATATATATATATATATATATATATATATATATATCATATTGTAGGCAAATACTACATAGTAAATTCTGGTTATGCACAACTTCCGGTATTTTTAACTCCGTTTAAAGGTGAATGGTATCATCTGAACAATTATAGAGGGAGTGGAAGACAGCCAAAAACAGTAAGAGAATTATTCAACCATAAGCACTCTTCATTAAGGAATGTCATTAAAAGGTCATTTGGGGCATTAAGGAATCGCTTCATCATTTTGAGACACATGCATCCATTTACAATTAGAAAGCAAATACTTATTGTAATTATATATTGTGCTATCCATAATTACATTTGTAATCAAGACAAGATGGACAAAAACTTTTTCCTATAAGGAGATCTAAAGTATCCATTTGGATCTAGAGAAGTTGAGGTTGTAGATGATACATCAAATGAGCAGGCAATGGAGATAAACATGCTTAGGAGAAGTATTACAAATAAATTGACAAGGGATTGCAATATGCCAGAGATTCCATGTGACATCCGGATTTTCCAATTCTGTTTTCAATAAATTGAGACGGGCATTTCGTTGGCACGCATATAGTTCTTTTCCTTGAGTTGGCCACTCATGTGAAAACTAGTCTATCAGGTGAAGCCGTTGAGAAATTCTAATGCATCAGACTTGAGAATTTGACCAGGAAGTGATCTTTCGACCTAGCTAATCTGCAAGGGTCATTGCGGCACAATTAAAAATTGGTTAGAGATCGAAGATAGGTCGACTCGACAGAGGCATGTGATCAGATGTGGGTGATTCCACCAGATCGCACAATTCTTGTCGATCGGCACTAGACCGACTTTTCTATCGATTGGGTACCCTGTGTTTATATTTGAAACCTTGAGATTACCCCGACAACCGAAAGTCGCCAATGTTTCAAAGATATACATTGTGGCTTGAGATGATCAACTACAGGTCAAATGCATAAAAATTTCTAAAGACTACCGATAGGTTGGGCGCTAGTATTGTGCCAAAGTGAAATTAACCGTGGAATTGAAATCGAATTCAAAAATTGGAAGTCTGGGTGTGTCACAAATCATTTTAGGAATATTAACTCATCTTCGGAAGATTTTTCATGCAAGCCGAGTTTTTCAACAAAATAATCAGAGAATGGCTAATTTGGCTCGAGAAATTAATAGGCTCATCTTTGGTCGCGCTTTTGGGACTTAAGTTGGTTCTATGAACAAGTGAAGATGTGAATTAAAGTGCGGTGACATTGAATTAATTTTACGGACTTCAATTGGACTCAATTGGAAGAGAATTGATGGGAATTGAAGAAATTAGATGTACAAGAATTGGACCCCGGCGGAAAAATAAAATGGACCCATTGGAATAAAGTTGTGGGAGATAGTGAAGTGTGATGTCATGCATGAGGTCATGGTGGGCCATTTTTGTGGATTAAAGAAAGAGAAAAAGAAAAGATATTGCCCCCCTTCCTTCTCTCTCCTTCCTCTCTCCCTTCCGTTGGTTTCTCCTCCATCTTCATTGTGCGAAGACCAGAAAATTTGCAGAGGAGAAGCCGGAGCAGCCCTTCGCCGCCCGCCCAGCCGCTCGTCGCCAGCCATCCGCACCCGCCGTCACCATTCCGCCTTGGCCGCATGCCCAGCCGTCTCCGTCTGCCCCTGTTCGCGCGTTCCAGGAGTTGCTGGAGCTCGTCTCCGCCGCTACACTTCGCCGGGAGTCCCGCCGGAGCCGCTGCCTCGCCCGCCAAGCTGCAGCCGCCACTTCCCCGCCATTCCCCGCACCTGAACCGCTGCCGAGCAGCCTCCGTCGGCCTCAACCAGCAGCTGCAGAAAATGGGTTTCTCAGCCCCTTCTTGGCCTGTTTCGGCTGCCTTCTCGAGCCCGGATGCTCGGCCCGCCTTGAGGAAAGTCGATCATCGCGTCGTCCTCGTCGTTTTGGTCCGCTCGGCTCGCTAATCCGATGAGTTTAGCTCCCTAAATCTCGATTAGACGGTTAATGATGCCCTAAGTGCGCTTAGTCTAAGTTAAATAAGTTTAGGTGGTTAGATTAGTTTATTTGATTGAGGATTATATTAGGATGTTTAATTAAGTTAAAGTGTGTTTAGTTTAAAGTTAAGTATGTTTATTTTAATATAAAGCCTCGATGTGACATAATAGGGTTTTATTTTTGAATTATTTAATGATTTCGAATTCTGAAATTTATGATATTATATTATATACCGAAATTATTAAAATATTATTATTTATATAAAAAAAGGAAAAATTATTTTTGACCACGTTCTTCGAATTTCGTGCCGATCGTCGCTTGTGTAGTCAGATTTTGAAATTTATGATTGGATATTATAAATTGAGTGTGGACCGTAAAAAATATGGATATTATTATTTAATTATTTTCGGAATAAATTTAATTATTTATTAAATTTCCGAAAATTTTGTCAGACCCTTAACTCTCGACTTTCGTACAATCGCTGTGTATTTAGAATTTGAATTTGATGATTTATTGTGGCAAATGGAGTGTGATTGTGATAAATAGAGATTCTTTTTCTAAAGTCCCAAGTGTCGAAATTTATGGGAGATTGGCCGTGAATTGCCACCTGATAAAGGTCGCGCCCAGTGGGGCCGTGAATTCCCACCTGATAAAGGTCGCGCCAAGTGGGGCTGTGAATTGCCACCTGATAAAGGTCGTGCCCAGTGGGGCCGTGAATTACCACCTACTAGAGGTCGTGCCCATCAGGTCGGGATTTACCACCTTTTAAAGGTTGTGCTGAGTGAGGCCGTGATGCCACTAATTCTAATTTTGCCGAGTGAGACCGTGATTACCACTAGTTGTTAAACCTTCCTATAGGGTCGTGATTGAAAGCAGTGATTGATTTGCTAGAATGACATGTAATCGGCCGAGTCGATTGATCGCTGAGACGATTCAAGTGGTTGAATTGTTATGATAATGCGATTGTGCCATAGTTGTTTGGTTATCATAATTGCACATGGTTGAATTATATAAATTGTGCTAACCTGCAGATGAAGACTAATGCGAGGTAAGTCTTTTGTGTGATGTGGCTAGGCCACCCGGGGCGTATTTTCTTTTTAATAGGGGTTTAGGGGGTTGAACTTGCTGAGATAACGTCTCATCCCGGTTGTGGGATTAAAATTTCAGGTCCCTGGTGGACGGAGCGAGCAGATAACCTTGGTTGGCCTTGAGGAGTTGCAAAGATGAAGGCATAAGGATTGGAGAACGTGTCATACTAGTTGGTTTTAGGATAATTCCTCTTTTGTCGAGCTAGTCTACTTTGTAGACAGTCCAGTGTTGTATTTAAATCTATGTGTTTGTGAATGAGTGTTTGGTATTGTGATTGATTGTCTGCTTCTCTATCCCGAGTTAAATGTTGTCAGGGGATTTGTTTCGCTTCCGCATGCGTAATTAAACGAATGGGTCGATGACGTATCCTGGGATGTCGCATATTTGATCGATCGCAGTGGGATGTGCACGCGCTCGGGGTTCAGGGCGTGACATTCCATAATTTTATGTTTCCAACTTTTATAATATTGTTTTTAAATATTGACTTATCAAAACCAATCTTTTAAAGTTGAACAATGGACTAAGTTACTTCATTATTGATTTATGATAAGTTGTGCATACATTTAAAAGCATCGATTTTGTGTTAAGAGCACCGCTTGGAGGAGGTTGTGCATCTTGCAACAATCCCCATTGACTAGTTAAATCTTGTGATATTGATTTATAGATAAGTTGCAGCAATGAGTTTCTCATTTTTGCCTTTTCTTTGCTTCTTTTGGAAAGAGTCATGTTGGTTTGAAGACTTTTTTTTTTTTCCGATCAATGCTGAATTTCACTTTGTGGGGAATTCTAAAGCATAAAGATGATTAATTTTTTATTCAAATGAGGTGGAAAAAGCGTTGGAGAAATGTTGGGTGTTCGATTTGGAAGGGAGAGGAATGTCTCCCTCCTTCACTTCGCCTATTGAAGGGGATAAATCAAAGTCCTTCTCAAGTATGCACAACCCAATTGGATGAGAAAGGGGGAAAAGAAAAAGGAGAGCAAAGTAGATAAAAAGTAGGAGGGAAGGGAAGAGAGAAGGGGGGAGGAGAGAAGAATCTTGGCTGAATTAAATTTACATCCATCCATATTAAATTCAAAAATGATTCGATATTTAATCATATAAAAGTAAATGTTAATTAAAAATGAGCAATCACCATAATAATAAATATATATTCTTCACTCATAAGAAGACAATTATATAGGTGAGTGGTCCATGAGAATTCAATACCAACTTTATACTCTTCTAAAGAGGTATTTGAAGAAAATTTGGAATATAAATTTTATGCAATTACCAAACACATTTATGTCATTTTTTCTATTTTAGAATCAGAAATTTTGTGTAATTACCAAACACATTCTTTTACTCATAAATTGTTCCCAAAACAGAATAAAAAAAATAATCTTCCTAATTGAAAATTGTTTCTAGGAACATAATGGTTACCTAACGCACGCAAGGTGTACCCTCGACTTTTCATGAAAAAAAGAATTCATATAAGGTGGTCCGAGTGATTAAAAATAATATCATCCCAATTTGCGTGGGAATAGAGCGTGTATCTGCATGCTGACATCCTTAGTCGCAAGGTCAACCAAATATAGTTCACTTACTATTTACTAAAATACTGATTCACCAATACGAGTTCAATTTGATTAGCATTATTTTCCCCCAAAAAAAAACATTTTGAAACAAAATATCAATTGACCAATCATACTTCTCTAATGGCCAAAATCTGACAAGAATTTCAAGTATGAAAATTAAGCATAGATTTAATGGTAGAGAAATTTTTTTTACCATATGTATGAAGCACACGACCTTCCAAACCAAAATACATTCATGGCTAAACACAATTTAAAAGTTAGGAGTCCTTTGCTGAGATCCTGAGATAAGGCTGGACAAATGGGAAACAAAACTAATCGTACATAATTGGTTAGTAAATACAACCAAAGCGTACAACCTTAAAAAACTATTATTGGATTATTTCTAAGATTATAGAAATTATTCACAAATCAGACGTAACATAGATAAACTGCTTTCAAGAGAAACTACATATTTTCGATCTAGAGCGTATATAATTTCTCATGTCAGTTCATTTCAGTTCGTGTCAGCCTTGCGGCAATAGAAAACGACAGTACGATAATCAAACTTTTGTCAAGGAAACTTCATGTTAAACAAATAAAGGAAAAAATTAAAACTATTAAAATGATTTTGAGATGCTTGCTCAAAGCATATGCTAACGTGGCGTTGGAGTGTTCTTATATGAACTCTTCAACCTTCAAGAAAGCATCCCGACTCTTGATCTCTCTCTAAGACTAAAGGTTGTGCCTCGTGAGGGGATTACTCTTTCTTTTTTCTAGAATTTAATTGTTACACGATAATTCTCTGCAATCTGATTAGTAATTAAAACCCAAAAGGAATCTGATTGCCACCTAATCTCTTTCATCATCGATGGAGATGACTTCTTCCTAAGGAAATTGAAACACTGTTGAAAGAGATTGGCCAAGGTGATAAATTAGCAAAATGAAAGAGAACGAAGTTGACGGGGCACACGATATGAGCGGTCGATGTTCTCTTACCAAGTTCCATGTGTTGAGATTTTATAGATATTTGCAACTCCAATTATGTTTCAATTCAAACGTAGGTTGTTTTGATTTCACAAACAACAAAAGAAATCTTGTAGTCATGCGCCGATCTAGGGTAGTGTAATTCATGGAAAAGGAATCATGTGAGAAAAATAAATAAATTTTACACCCACAAATTAAGTAAGTAATAGTAACCCCAATTTAGACATTTGGTCACATCTCGAATAGATAGTCTTTTTTTTTTTTTTTTTGGTCAAAAATCTTCCATCCATTATTAAAATGATACATGATAGAAAATCTCAAAAGTCATAACAACAAGTTAGGGCGTGTTTGATAACGATTCTGTTCTTAACCGATTCTCGACCGTAAATGATTATTTTTTATTCTGTTCCCGAGAACCGATTCTCGAGTAAAAAAACGCGTTTGATAACTATCCAAAAATTTTTATTCTGGAATAGAATTACGCTGATACCGTGCTCATTGATTCGTTCCAAATCAATTTCTTTTAATTTTTTCCTTTTTTTTTTTTCTTTTCTTTTTTTCCCTTTTCTCCTATTCTTCTTCTTCTTCATGTGGCCGGCCCTCGTCGGCCGAGCCTCACCGACAGCCGGGCGAGGCTCACCCAGCCCCGCCAGCGGGCCAGCCGCCTCGCCCAGCCCCAACAAGGCCGGCTGGCCACCGGAGAGGCACGGCCTCGCTAGATCTGGGCGAGGCCGAGCCTCGCCGGTGGCTAGGCTTGCCTCCGCAAGCTCGCTGGACCTCACCCCGGCTCGTGAGCTCGCCGTATCGGCGGACGGCGAACAGCGGTTGCAGGTGTGGCGTGGACGGCGGCGGGCGGTCGTGGACAACGCGAAATGACGGAAGGGAATAAGGAGACTTTCATTGTTTTGATTCTCGACGAGAATCGCATTTTTTTTTTTTTTATTCTCAATTCTTGTCCAAAACCTGCTCCCAGAACAAAATTTTTACCAAACGCGATTCTCGTCCCAAACTAATTCTGAAACAAAAAATCAGAATCAAGCACCGTTTGGATGGTTACCGAACAAAGGCCTTAGAGTTCCAAAACAAACCAAAAACTAGAATTCAAACATAGATATATAGTTATATATGAGATAAGTGCGGTGAAAGTCTTAAAACTTGTTAAGAAAGTGCAATTGAGTCCTAAAATTTTTAAAAACACGATCAACTCCTAAAACATATTATCAAATTGCAATTGAGTCATAATAATTTCCAAAAATGTAATCAAGTTGTAAAACTTATCATAAAACTACAATTAAATCCTAAAACTTATAAAAAGTGCAATTAATGAAAGGAATTTATTAAATCAATTTGATAAATTTTATGACTTGATTGCATTTTTTTAAGTTTTATGATTTAATTGTACTTTTGTGACAAGTTTTAAGATTTAGTTGTAATTTTTGAAAGTTTTAGAACTCAATTGCACTTTTGTAACAAATTGTAGAACTTCCAATGCATGTAACTATTTATATAGAAATATATCCTTACGATAGAATCCACAATGTTGTGTATTCAACATGTTTGTTTGGAACTGTGGCAAACAAATAAATAAGTAAATAAGATTATAGTACAACTTTTCCCTCACGCTAGATGAGAATTTTGTAGTTTAGTTCATTATTATCATTTTCCATGTATAAAATGCATTTATTTTCTGTTATATGCAATCTCAAAGTATGGATTACCTCAACCAAATTTCGCAACGTGCACAGTAATTCGCATAAATTTTGGATTATCATGAAGAAGTAAGAGTTTGCATAAGGGGCACAATTGCACTATATTTTGTATGCGGTAGCCCCTTCTTCTTAGAAGCTCAACTTGGAGATGCACTTCCACCTGATACTAAAAAGAGAAGCTAAAAATTAGATTCCTCCCTTGATGTCGTGCTTATAAATAGCATTTCGAGTGCCAGGATTCGATCTATCATTTCTTATTTCTTTCTTCAAAGCATCTATTGCTGAACGTTTTAGTTAGAACTAATGAATAACCGATGGCATATAGGCTTCCTCAAAGAAGCATTACATCAGGAAAATATTAGTAAATTTTTGTGCTCCAAATTCATATGTTACTTTATATAATAATGAGCAAGCATAACGCAAATCAAATGAGTAATTACTTTAAGTAATCAAATCAACTTAGTTCTATATACAATTTCAGTTGAATTCTAAAGTTGATTTATTTAAATTATTATGAATGGACTCCTCATTTATAATATCTTATCATTTGCAAAAGTACACTTTCTATTGTAAAATAAGTCAAACGATAAAATAAGTGGAAGGGACTTACTCTATAATAGACTATAAGCTTTCAAGTCCATTCTATCAAATCTTACCTTCTTGTTAAGACACTTTACACTGACTATTGCGAAGTGATTTCCTGAGAAGAGGTAAACTTCCTGCTATTAAAATGGGGTTGACCCCTTAAATATGGCCTAAAAAGCGTTTTTCCTATGGAAAGTCTTGTTCTAGAGTTAGAGGAAGTTAGATCGAATTGGTGTAGTAATCCTTCGCTAGTGTCTTCTAATAAATGAAACAAAAAATGTTGGAAAAACATCTGAAGAATTTTGATGATCCCAAAATTATCCTTAGTATAATGATTACTAATAATATTTACAGATGTTCGTGATAATATATATAAAAGACAGAAGTGATACCTAGGAAGGAAAAACAACACCAATGGACTTAAAGATCAGCTGAAGACAATGTGCCAATGCTAGAGATATTATGTCCTTCGTGATGTTGAATAACAACCATTCATATGATTGTTGCTCAAGTCCCATATAGTCATTGCCGTCGAGAGATGCGCACCAAAAGAACTTGGAGTCATTAGAGTAACGAAAACAGGCTTTTTTGACGAACTTGTCAAAGCCCTCAGCGATGGGACAACAATAGATCCTCAAGATAGCTTGCAAATGTTCAAGATGAACGACTAAAGGCAATTCTATCTCTGGACAGCAGCATAAACGGATCTCTAACAGCTCTTTCCTTCTCTAAGACATCTCCAACAGGAAGATTAAAGACGATTCAATAAAAGAGAAGATCTCAAAGGCCATATGCTAGACACATGAAAAACCAAAATCTTGAAATTTACTGAAAGCTATGTTCTTAGCAAGAAGTGTTTCATTCTCTTACGATATTCACTATTGTATTCTTATTGGCTTGTACTTGTGTGGAAGATTAAGTGTCCGTGAGTGACAGCAACACTTGATTCATGATAGTGTGATTTATCATCTGATAGAATTTAGTGTTGCTAGTTGCAAATTGTCTAGCAAATTACTAGTGCAATCCAACCCAACTTGTGGCTGTTAGTGTGGACAGTGAATGTAGGTTTGGGGAAGTCGAATGATTGTATATCATTGTGTGCTATTGTTTCTCTCAGTCTTACTTACACAACTCATTTACGTTATTTGATAGAACTGCTTGACCTGATCTTTGGGTAGTAATTGCCAATCTCCGCAAAATTGTTTAAGTCTTTTAATACAACCTATTCACCCATCTAGGTTGCAATGTTAGCCCCAACAAAAGAATGCCTCTATTCACTGTTTAAGTCTTTTAATACAATCTATTCACCCATCTAGGTTGCAGTGTTAGCCCCAACAAAAGAATGCCTGGGTAGTAATTGCCAATCTCCGCAAAATTGTTTAAGTCTTTTAATACAACCTATTCACCCATCTAGGTTGCAATGTTAGCCCCAACAAAAGAATGCCTCTATTCACACACACACACCCACACGCACGCACACGCACACACACACGCACACGCAAAAAGCAAATTTTTCTACTTCCTATTTATATTCCAAATCTATTCATTCGCCACCTTTCTATTTTGAGGAATAGAAGAATTAACTGATGTTACCAAATAAATTTATGCTCTTTTTCTATTCTGAGGAATAAAAGAATAGAAATAGAGAAATAAAAATGTTAGCAAACAGAGCCTTATAATGTCTTGATTTTGATCAAATCTGGGTTCAATATGACTTGATCCAACCAAAGTTGAGTCAAACGAGACCTGATTAAAGATTGAAAACAATTTCCAACTATGCAATCAAAGTCCAACACGTGGTGGACCACAATGCTAGTCCGTATGTCTTAAGCTTAACAGAATGTGAACAATGATCAATTTAATGTTAGAACGTGTCATGTACAATAGGGGCAATCGGTTTTAGGTGGGTAGGTTCTAGATCAGAAACTTGTAACCGGTATGGAACCGAACTAACCGATCCCATTTCAATGTCGACTCAGGAATCAATCTTTTTTTTTTTTAATTCACTTTTTTGTTTCATTTCTATATTTGTATGGCACAAACAAAATCTGAATAACAATATTCAGAATTTAGCCGTGTATTTTGTCATACCATTATCCAACGAAGCAACTAAAAGAGAGAAGGACACAAATGGCCCCTAAATTTTGGCCTTATATGCAATGTCATCCATAAACTTTTAATTTGTTCAATATAGTCTCTAAATTTTAGCCCAATGTGCAATGTCATCTTTGAACATTTCATACATGTTCAATGCGGTACTTAAACTTTTTGCATATGTGCAATTTAGCTCATTGGATCATCTGAAATTATTCAATATTGTCCTTCCATTAATCAAGTTCATAGGATTTGTTGATTTGGTTTCCAATCTTGTACATTTGAACGATGGATCAAAAAAAGGTTACACATGTATTATCCTCATTAGATGTTCAACTCAAATTAGAATATAACAATCCTTTAATTAGTATAATTTGTTCAATTTGAAAATTATGATTATACATGTTATTTGATAACATGAATTATTATATATTAATTTGAGTTGAATATCTTATAGAGATAATCCACTCGTAATGTTATTTTCTTGTAAAGCTTCCACCATATTTTAAAGCTTCGTCTCGCTTTTAAGTTTTGCCTTTTGCCAACCTACAAATCTTTCCATGACCGTGCATTGAGAAATGCATCCGCAATGAAATATTATCATGTGGATGAGTCGCTCTCTCTTCTGCCATGGAAGGATTCCCTCTCACCTAAGTGAGCTATTCCCTATCCCCATAGTGATAGTCAGCCCACAAAAACCCCCCTTCCTCGAAACTTTAAATCAAAGCGCATCGTTACTTCTCCTTTCGCACCCATAGCTTACAAACCACATTAATCTCCTTCGAAAAGAAAATCTAGTTATCTTAGTTACAAAACCCTAGAAATCCAATACTGTTTCATTACTACAAAATGTAGTGTCGTAGCTTCCGGTAAGAGATCCCCTTCAATCCCAAGAACTTGAAGATTTGGTGTTCACCCTTCACACAAGGTGGAAGGACCCAAATCCAATCAACTACTAGAAACACATCCAGTAAGAGCTACTCTCCTCTCTAGAAGCTTGAAGCCAAGAAGCCTCTAGTAGCAAAAGGTGGAAGGTGCCACACTTCAGCAGCTATTGGAAATCCACACCTTAGAGGCCCAAATGAACAACTAGAACCCAAGTACCCTTAGAACTTTGTTGTAACGACGCAATGGATGAAAGAGAAGAGAAGGAGAGATCGCTAATAGCCCTTTGAAGGAGTATGGGAGAGTTATGGTCTGAGGAGGATGTGGTCATGATCAAGGGAGATGTACTTGTATTAAAAAAAAAAAAAAAACATGAGTGTGAATTAACCCTTATAGGCAAACTTTATTCCAAGCCAAATGTGAATCTACAAGCTTTCTTCAACACAATGAAAAGGGCGTGGAAAGCAGAATCGATTTCGTGTGATATGATAGGACCAAGGCTGTTTTCATTCACTTTTACAATTGAAGTTGAAAAGAACAGAGTCTTGACTTTAGGCCCTTGGTCATTCTCTAGTAATATGCTAATTTTACAGCAATACAATCCTAATATCCCTAACCATTCCTATTTATTTACATATTGTGACTTTCCGATACATATCTTGGGGCTCTCCAAGGGTAGAATTACTTAACAAATAGTCTCCGATATGTGGGGAAAGCAAGGGTGCACTTAGACCTATCTAAACCCCTAAGGTTTGGGACTATTGTTGAGATAACAAGAAAATTTGGGTGGATTATAAATTTGAAAGACTCCCACACTTTTCCTACTCTTGTGGACGTATTGGGCATTATGCGACCTACTACAAGATTATCCCTTACGAACAATCAAGGCTAGAAGAAAACAAAGTGGCGTTTGGTAGCTAGATCAAAGCGGAAGCATGAGAAAACAATCCCTTTCTGGAACATTTTTAATGGAGAGATGAGCCCATGACCTAAAATTTGTGAAGTAATACCAAAAACTCTTATTCAGAGCAACATGCAGGCCACTTTTCAGCAAAAGGAACAAGAGAACATGAACACACAAGCCATGGCCATAGTGCTAGAGAGGAGTGCCCTAAAACAATAGAGGGCCAACAGCTTGGACCCAAATTTTCTTGGGGTTGATATCACACGATAGGAGAAACATCTTATGTTAAAGGAGGCATCCAATCCCATGGCACTTACTAAATATCTAAAGAAAGAAAATAGTGGGAAGATTTAGAAAATAATAGGTAGAAAGCTCATATGACAAAGAAACTGAAATGGTTTAGCCCCTATGAACAACAAGGATGCCTCTCTCAATCCATCGACGAGGGGACCGTACTAGACACACCGATCGAAGAAGCAAAAGAAACGGAGTAGGCTTCGATGGCTAGGCCTTATAAACCATTGGGGTTTATATGAAAATTTTAAGCTTGAATTGTCAAGGTTTGGGTTCCCCCGACTTTTTAGCCCTTTAGAACCCTAGTGGCTCAAGAAAAGCCTGGATTAGTATTTCTAATAGGAACAAAAAATAAATAAATCATAGTGAAAAGGGTAAAGAAGTGCCTGCAACTTCAAATTTTGATGGTGGTTGACCCAATTGGAATCGCTAGGGGGTTGGCTTTAATGTGGAACAATGTTGTGTCAGTTGAACTTGTATCACGCTCTAGAGAGATGTTCGAGGTCATTTGTAAACAGTTGAACAGCAATATCAAGATGAGGGTTTCATTTTTACATGCTTCTACAAACTACCAAGAAAGACTCCAATTATGGCAAAAACTTAGAATGATTCACGTGAGAAATGCCCTACCCTGGATATGCATTGGAGATTTTAATGGAACTTTGTATCATTGGGAGATATATGGTAAGAGGGAGACAAACTATTATCAAGTGGTAGCCTTTTGAGAATTGTTAAATGATTTTGCACTCATAGATGTGGAAAGCAAAAGATGCGCCTTTACTTGGGCAAATAACCGAGAGAGGGAGGAGTTGGTTAAAAAGAGGTTAGATCGGGTTCTCTGTAATATAGTGTGGGGAGTTACGCTCTTACATGCGAAAGCCTATGCTTTTCCTGCTATTGGCTCAAACCATAGTCCCATAGTATTGGCATTATTTCCACCGCCGACAAAAAGGAAAAAAGAATTCAATTTAAAGCTTACCTTATAGAGGATGCTAAATGTCAAGATATAGAATAGTCCGTGTAGAATGAACAAAGAAATTCACAGCTAAATCTACCCACAAACAATTGAATGAGGATTAGGGAATGAGATCGAGGATTGAGTGGCTAAAATGGGGAGATAAAGACACGAAGTTTTTTCACGCTACAACGGTGCAAAGAAGGCAATGGAATAAAATAACAATGTTGAAATTTGTAGACCAAAACTAGTGCAGGGATCCAGAGCTAATTAAAGAACGCATTATGAATTTCTATCAAGATCTCTATGACATGGTTGGCCCAAGGAACTTTCAGCCGATGCTGGATCAATGCTCTTGCATAGTAAGAGATGCAATGAATGAAGCTTTAACAAGGCAGGTCACAATGGAGGAAGTGAAGTGGGGGCCACTAAGGCCCCAAGTCTAGACAGATTGAATGGACAGTTATTTCAACATCACTGGGAGATAATTCAAAGAGAAGTGCACAAAACGTTTGAAGACTCCTTCGTGTGAGGTACCCTAGACCCCTCTCTCAACAATAATCATATAACCCTTATTCTAAAAGTGGCTAACCAATAATCTATAGCACAATATAGGCCCATCAGTCTATGTAATTACAGTTA
Organism: Eucalyptus leucophloia subsp. euroa; assembly: GCA_017140325.1. Lineage (NCBI taxonomy): Eukaryota > Viridiplantae > Streptophyta > Magnoliopsida > Myrtales > Myrtaceae > Eucalyptus > Eucalyptus leucophloia. The sequence continues at coordinate 23,332,531 of CM029471.1, forward strand.
TAAGATTATCTCCAAAGTAATGGAAAATAGGTTGAAACCATGGCTGCTTGATCTGATTGAAATGGAGCAAAGTACTTTTATAGGTAGACGGCAAATTTAAGATGACATATTAATTGTCCAAGAAGTGATGCACCAATTCAAAATTAGGAAAAGAAAAAGGAAGTTTCAAGTGGTACTCAAACTCAATATGCAAATAGCATCCAAGTGGAATGAGATTTCTTGTGCAAGTGCATGACTACTCGGTTTCTTTGGTTAATACATGCATTTCGACCAACACATTCAACATCAAAGTTAATAGAGAACCTCTCTAACGATTCAAACCGACTAGAGGCTTAAAGGCAATGGGACCCTCTCTTGCTACTTATTCATTATCATGACTAACGTGTTGTCTTCGCTTATTCATAAAGCACTTAGGATGGAAGTGTGAAAGGAATCAAATTGAATAGAAGCTGTCCAACACTCACGCACCTATTATTTGTGAATGATGTGATATTCTTTTTGGACAAAACAGTTATGGAATGCCAAAACTTGGCAATCCTTTTGAACCAATAATTATGCATCGGGTCAAGCAATCAACCTCGATAAGTTTGGCATTTTTTTCAATAACCGCAATCAACAACAATTAAGAAGGAATATGGCAAAAGCACTAAGAGTCCCCATCATCAAAAAAACAAGGAAATATCTTGGTATTCCATCGGATTGGGGACAAACAAAGAAAGAGATGTTTGTGTGGGTTCTAGCCAGGCCAACATGAAACTTGAGAGGTGGAAAGAAAACATTATATCAAAAGCGGGGAAGGAAATTGTCATTAAAATGGTTGTACAAGCATTGCCGCAATATGCTATGTCCATTTTCAAAATCTCAATATCGAATTCTAAAGCAATTGAAAAGAAGATTGCCACTTTCTAGTGGAAAAAGAACAGTGCAAAAACAGGTATACATTGGGAAAAATGGGAACTGTCGAAAACTAGGAAAGACTATGGGGGTTTGGGATTCAAAAACATCATTGCTTTTAATAAGGATATGCTAGGTAAAACAAGCTTAGAGATTTATACAAGCCCCTTCGACCTTATGAAGTCAACTGTTGAATTCACTTTCGGAGATTTCTTGAGGGCAAACAAGGGATCTAGATTGTTTTGGGGATGGCAAAGTTTAATACAAGGAAGAGAGGTGTTAGAGCAGCAAATTAGATGGATAGTGGCAGATGGATCGCAATCGGGGTGAGAGAAGACAAATGGTTCGTGGATGCATTGGAGGATCAACAAACCAAGGTGAACCCCCAATATGTGGGTGAGCTAATTGACCAAGAGTCCAATCAATGGGATGAGTATAAACTAAAGAACTTATTTGAATAAGATTTAGTAAAAGAAGTCCTCGTGGCCCCACTAAGGCATACTATGGAGAAAGACAAAAAAATATGGACGAAGAACAGTTACCGCACCAACTCAGTCAAAAGCAAATACAACAGCATACAAATAGTAGACAGCCATAACAAATCCCAAGCATCCTCATCATACCAACCCCTCAAAAAACTATAGAACACCCACCGAAAAATCAAGTTCTTTATATGGAGTTTGTATGCAAATGCGCTACCAACGAAGGAAAACCTCTATAAGAGGGAGATGTTACTTGATCAAAGTTGCCCAATCTACCATCGAATGCCAAAACGAAAGAACACATTTTCCTCCTCTATCCATGGATGAACGAAATTTGGTCAAACCTGAAACTGAGACTAAATCCTTCCCCCAAATACATCACTAGAATAGACACATGGTTTTTCAAACCCTTACCTCTTACAACAAGCCTCTATCAAAGGAGTTGGTAACTAGAGTTCTCTGGTAGATCTAGAAAAAAAGAAACTCCATGGTCTTCAAAGGCGAACCCCACACCCAAGCGAAGCTATGAACAAAGGAATGGCAAGTCTACAACTTTACCACCAGGTGGAACCCAATAAAACGAAAGTGAAGCCAAGAACTCACGAACTCACCTATGAAGTGGGTCTCTTAAAGAGTTCCCTAAGTACAACGTTGATGGATCATGGATGAAAGAACAAAGAGAGGGAGTAATGGCCAAGATCTGCAATAATGAAGAAGGCATCCTTATAGATGGCTTCAAGTAGAAGATTACGGCTGATTTAACCTTAAAAACAGAGGCCTTGGCCCTTCGTGCGGCTCTGTCAAGGTTAGTGGAGGCAGAGAGAGAAAGTCATCTTCAACTTTGCCTAAACTAAACTGCAAGTTCAAGTACAATCTGACAAAAGTAGTTACGAAGGGTTTAATGGGCCTACTATCGAGCCCATGGACGGTGGAAACAATTAAGAAGATAGCAAAGTCTTGATGGCCCAACTTAAAGGAGTCTCAGTATCTTATGCACCTAAAGAAGCTAACAAGTCCGCTAGAGTCTCAGTCTCGGATCTTATCTACATCTTACAGGGAAGCTAGAGTCAAGAAAAGTATTTCGTCAGTGTATGCACTAATTGTTCTCCTCTAGAGCTCGTTTGAGTCATTTCTAAGGTGTTGATAATTTGCGTGGTTTGGATTTTTGCACAAGTTCGGGGTACCTGCCTAGGGTGGAATCGTGTCGTGCAAATGCTTGAGTTCTTTTCCAGGGAAATGTGTTTGTATTTGGCATTTACTAGTTCTTTAATTGTTTCGAGGTGAGCTGACTGGTGTTATTTTATTTCGAGGTTGGACTCTTCTTGGGTGCACGTTTATGTGTTTATTTGCTCGCGCATGTAGAGCAGTTTGGAGCCTCTGTGCCCTCTAATTATCTGCATACTACTATATATCGTAGAGCAGCAATTTAGAGAATAGAACCCTTTATGATGTCAATTGTATCCAGTGTTTTCAAGATGTTCTGCAGAGTCATAGAAGAGAGGCCTTGTTTTCAAGAAGTTGTGCAGAGTTAATAGTTTAGCATGTATAGATGTGCTTGACATAAGTTTATAATCTCACTCGTTATTGTGGTTTTGTTTTCCTGGAAGTTGCAAGACTACAGCTTACATGCTACATAGTGCTTTTCTAGTTATTTACAACAGTCTTTGGCAGCACTCCATGCCAAAAAATCCTGTCGCTTAGGCTAGCTTTTCTAGTTATTTGTTAAGAGGGTGTAGAGGACTACAGCTTACATATTACATTGTATCTTTTTATTTGATTTTAGGGGGCACATTATATCCGATTATAGTAATAACTCGCAGGCTCCAAGTTTCTTAGATAGAAGAATTGCAAAATAGGTTTTCCTTTTGTTCTAATGCTGATAAATCTCCTCTTATGAGATGCTATCCATTTATTTTGAATGATCCGTTTTTCATGCTTGATAATGCCACTAACAAGGATGATACGTTTGCAATGCTCTCGGAGCAAATTGGAGAGGTTGCTAATGCAATAAAAAAAGATGAGTCAAAATCAATTGGATGTTGCTGAGCTCTACAAAGAAGTGATGGAGGTTGAAGGTTTTGATGAAGCTACCCTCGCACATGCCTTTGATTATCTAGTGGACAAGGAGAGAGTTGCAAAAGCATTCATTGTCAAGAGTGTTAAGCTAAAGAAGTTATGGCTCAAAGATTTCTTAAATAGAAGAGAAAGTGGATATTGACAAGCATCTAACTTTCAATGTTTGTTCTTGATACTATTTGAACATTAGACTTGTTCTTTGGTTACTTGTAGTAGCTATTCAAGTAATTAAGCATCAGACTTTGAATGTTTATTCTTGATATTGTCTGAACATTGGACCTTTGGTAACTTGTAGTAGCTATCCAAGTCGCTTTTTGAGGCACAATGTTCTTTGATTACTTGTTGTAGTAGCTGTCCAAGTAGCTTTTTGTGGCAGAATTTATCCTAATGTGTCATGGGAAGATAGAGACATTAGTACTAAACTATGAAATGTTTAGCTCATGTACTGCATTGGACATCTTTATCATTCAAACAGGTTGTCTTCAAAGAGTATGGAATATTTAAAGTTCCAGGTCCTTTCAAGTTGTAGGCGACGCAAGAAAGATCGTATAGTGCATTCTGAACTTCGTGTTTGACAATATCAGTGCTTCTTACTACTGTTGCAAGTTACGGCTTGGCGCTACACAACTCCCAGCTCTTTAGAGCTAAGGTTCTCTTACCACAAGCTTAAGCTCATCATTGAACTCTCTGCTTCAAGCTCTGATATCAAAGTATCCTGTGGGAGAATAGAAAAACTCATGAGGACCCTCCGTGGGGATGTTGCGGAGCAGTAGTTATGTGTGTCCATGGAGAATTGATCAATTTCCTTATCTACAAGACATAGATTTTGGGTATGGTCTTTCGTGGTGTCCATGGGCAATTCAAGATAACTTGCAGAAAGCCGCACGAGAGGCGCATCCATCTGAAGAGAGCCAAATGTATTGAAGCGATTAATGAGATTGTTTTGACTTGCTCTTGTAACCGGAAATCGTGTTTATTTTCAAGAAAAAAAAATACGTGTATGAATTCAGGTTTCATTTTCATTTTACAAGTTCAAATTCTAGATTTACTAAACTGATCGAGAAAAATCCGTTTATAAAGTAACATGGACTCAACCAATTAATTTGGAGGTAAGAGGCACACTACTGTCAATTGTTAGATCATTTTTCAAATGCAATCCAAACACCAGAAAATACTTTTAGTCATGTATCACCAAACAAAGGAAAATTAACCATTTTCCTAGGAAATGGTTTTCCGGAAAACATTTTCCAAAAACGTTACATTTTCCATGAAACAAACACACCCTTAGTTGCGTTTCAACAACAAATTTGTAATGAAAACCTTTTATCAACCCAAAATATATATATTATCAAGTGGTCAATTTTAAATATCAAAGCTCGAGTATCTAACATTACTATTTTACACAGTTTCCATGTATCATAATATTTTAGAGACGACACGTGACTTATAAAAGATAACAGCACATTATCCTCGTCCTTGACATTCTAATCAATAAATTACATGTTCAACGTGTTGGATTGCAGAGATAATCAGTCATAATGTTTAATTTTGTAGTCTAGTATGATGATCTTACAAAATTATAGTGTTCTCTCTCTACATGAGCATGCGTGATTATATTGATACTGGCCATTTGATCTTATTGAATTGAATATATCTATCCCTTATATAAAAAGAGGCTAAAGTTCACTTGATTGTTGGCTTCTCTCTCTCTCTCTCTCTCTCTCTCTCTCCGCTATTGGATTTTATTAGTTGAAAGATTGTGTTCATTGAACCGGGAGGCTGTGTCGACCCATTTTATTTTCAGGTACGATTGTTTAATTATTCTCAAGTTAATTTAAATAAGGTTTTTAAGAATTAATTTGAAAATAAACCTATAGTAAAGATTTTTAAGATTATTCTCAACCTTGAGCTATAAACGGACATCTAAATAAATCAATAAGAAAAAAATAAAACAATATCTCAAGACATTCTCTTTTATCTAAGACATGAAAACCATGTGAAAATTTGAATTTACTTGAATTTATTACAAAAAGGACCGATTGAGAGGTGAAAAAGAAACTTTTAGCTGATGAAAGGATGCATAAATTGACAGAAAAGAAAGAAAAGAAAAGAAATTATGTAATTTGTTTACGATGAAAAGATGGCTCAAGAAATAAACTAAATAAAAGTGGAAGTTTTTCTGTAGAAGAAATGGAAATTAAAAGTACGAAAAGTTGAACAAAAAAAAGAATTAAGAACCAGAGAGAGAGAGAGAGAGAGAGAGAGAGATTATATATATATTGGGTTGTGGGAGCCAAGAATCGAACCTACCGAACCGCACCACAAATTGAGTGCTCTATTACTGGGCCATGCAATATTCACTTCATAATAGGGCAACGCAATAAGTATATGTTTAAAAGGTGAATTGAGCAACCAATCATTAACTGACACGAGACAAATCCTAAAAGTTGCGTTGGACTCACTCTTGGTACCGCACTTTAATAAATATAAAGATATTCCTCTTCTTGATTAACCATTTCATGGCAACGCCATGATGCGTTGATGCATAAAATGATGTACTAAATTACTCTACAAGCTGAAAGTATGCAAAATCAAATCTACTATTCAAATGTATCACCATAAGTAATATGATTAGGAATCGAATATCATTATTGGTAGTGGGCATAATAAAACTATTTTTCTTTGTTATCAATATTAAAGTTGAAATAAAGACCGTAGAAATTCCAAAAATATTATATGGAGAACCCTTTAGTGTCACAATTTTTTCAAATGATCGCTTAAAGTCAAAAACTTTTTAGAGCGACTCAATAAAGTACCTTTGACGATTTATATCACTTGAAAATTCTTCATGGCTATTGGAAAAATCTTCCTAAAAAATTGAACACATCATAAACACATAGTTCAATATGGTCTTCCCCAAATTGAGAAATCTATTTGCAGATGGATTTATGGGCATTTTCAATGATTTTCATCTTTCAAGTGTAATTCAGTATATTCTTTTGCTTCCATGTTTGGTTTCAAGCATTCTGATTACCCAATTTACCTTACTTCAAATCAAAGAGAATTCATCATTTTTATCAAAATAAGATAAATTATATTTCAATATTTTGTATATTTCTTATCATGTATTACAACACATACAAATGAATAATTCGACTTGGATGAATTTTTCCAGCTTCAAATTGAGATGAAATATCTATTTAGGGTTTTTCAGCGGATATCCATTATGAACGGTTTTACATGTAATTTGAGTTTTTTTCATCAATCGATGCATAAAATCAAGTTACACACTTCCAGATATGCAAAACCCATTGAACTTGTGTCTTGATTTTGGTGAATCCAACCAAAGTCGGGTCAAGTTAGACCCGACCAAAGAGTGAAGACAATCTTCAACCCAACACGTGGTGGAAGATAGAGCCAATTTTTTTCTTTCCAAAAACGACAGTGTCAATTCGGATGTTTTAAGCTTAATAGAATGCCAACAAGGACAAATTTGATGTTAGAATATACCATCTACAGTAAAAGTGATTGATTTTAAGGTTAATAGATTCTAAACCAAAAAGGTAAAACCTATTCCATTTGAGCTTATTCCCAGTTTTTTGGAATGAGGAACCAAACCAATTGACCCTAGAACTAGTCTAAAACCAAATTGATCATTTCGTTTCAAGGTCGACTCTGAAATCCACCTCTTTTTCTTTTTTTATCTTCCTATTTCATTTCTTTAGTTAATTGTGGAGACAAGATCTAAACAACAATAATCTGAATAAGAGATAAACTGCAAAAAATTCAAACCTGGTGGTAGACATGTGATAAATTTATCCCAAAAAATTAATTTTTTCACTATAAAAAACCTTAAATTGATAAACTTGTAACAAATTCATTTTATATTATTTTCTGTTAAATTTTACTATTAAATTGCTGAATTAAATTACTTGTGACAGTTGCGCAGGTATACCAATTTGAAGTTTCTTCGGTTTGTCACACACACACACACACACACACACACACACACACACATATATATATATATATATCAATTTATGTTTTTTTTGTAATATTAATCTAATTTAACAACTAACAAAGGATAAATTTATCACGTCCAATTTGAAGTTTCTTCAGTTTGTCACATATATATCAGTTTATGTTTTTTTTGCAGTATTAATCTAATTTAATAATTAACAAAGAATAAATTTATCACAAACGTCAAATTTAGTGTTTTTGGTACTCAAAAATTAATTTAAAGTAAATTTGTCACATATGTATTAGTTTATAGTTTTTCATGATATTAATCCAATTTCAATCTTTAACTAATTTATGTTTTTTTTCAAAATAATTACACCAAATATTTTATATGTGAACATTAATAAGACTTACTTTAGTCACGTGTGATTAGTATGATTATTTTCAAAATTTTAGTATTGTATAAGACATTACGTTTATTCTTGCTCATACGATATTTGATATTGAAATTTGCAAGGGCAAAAATATCACTCCTAATAGAATTTCCATTCATCTAATTTCTAACTTTTTTTCAAATAAAGCCAGCTCCACCTTCACTTTCAATTCATCCGAGCAAATTTTTAACAAAAAAAAAACCATATCTTTCAATAGTAGGTTATAAAATATTTTTTTTATATTTGTAATTGGCCCCTTTGAAAAGATCGTTAAATTTACTGTTAAAAAAATTTGCTCAAACCATGTCTTTCAATAGTAGGTTATAAAATCATTACCATCATTTAAAAACGAATTCTCCGGATTTTTATATTTGTAATTGGCCAATCGCAAAATTGATCGGAAGAAAAATTAAGAAAAAATTATGGCTTTGAAAAGATCGTTTCCTTCGCTTCTTTTTGTCGTTTCTAAATTTTTACGTTTTTTATTTTCTACCACAAATTTTTCCAGCAACTCGTCGAAAGTTGATTTGATTGGGGAGTGCCGTGTCATGGGACCCCATTGTCTGCTTTCCACACAAAAGTCATTCCTCGATTGGTGTTACCGTCGACGTCCATGGATGTGATGGCTGAGGCAGTACACACCACAGACGAAATGAGAGCATCATTATCTCACGAAAGAACATCTTATCATGCTCAAGTGAAGATGAGATGGTGATCATGAGGGCGAGCTTGGGTACATTCTCTAAAAGTGTTAATATCATGAATTTAAAATAAATTTATTTTATTTTATTTTTGAATTATTAAGATCTCAAATTAATATTTATGCGAAAGATTTATCGCTTAATTTCCATTTAAATATCATCCAGCTTGGTAAAAGCTAATAGATAATAAATATATTATAAATATATTAATTTGAGATTTTTGTAATTTAAAAATTAATTTCATGTAATTTATCAAAATTCTACAAATTTTAAAGTTTTTAGTGATCTAAAAATTAATTTAATGTAAAATTATTTTAAATATAGTAAATTAGGATTTTTCATGATATATTAACTCACGATGAAATGATCGATATTAAATAGATAGATATCTGACTTTAAAAAATATTCAATTAACTTAATTAATTAAATAAGATAAATCCAATATGATAAACATTTCATCTAATGATATCTATCTTTGACATACCTAAGTTCTTGATTTCTACAAGTCCAGATGAAATAGCGGACGTTACTAAAGAAGGGGATAAACAAGAGCATGTTTGCACAAAAAGAGATGAAATGGCGTGGGAAACTAGAGAGAGAGAGAGAGAGAAAAGTTGGAAAAGCAATTTGAGGTGACGTTTAATGAAATGAAGTGACATCCAAACTGTCATCACTTCAGGATAGGACGTGGGTGTCGTCCCAGTCCATGCATGGGTCCCCCTTTTGTCTCCTCTTCCACCTCTCCTCATATCCGTGGCTGATAACTTTTCTGGCCCTCATGCTGTCATAAGCACCACATGGAGTCTCACTTATGATGAAATTTAATCATGTATGTTCTACAAAGAAGATCAATTCGTGGATATGGACGAAGATCTAGTGTATATCCCCAAACCATGTTCTCCGGTTGTCTCCTTCACTGAATTCGAATGAGCAACCTTTCTAAATTGACATCGACCTAATCAAATTATTTTATTATTGACGTTTTAGATAATCAGAATCAAATGTTATTATAAATGAAAATATTCTATTCCACCTAATATTATGGAGCATGATAGAAGATTCACATTCCTATAATTTTTCATTTCTCTCTTTTATTATGTTTTTTTATCATTATAATGGATGATGTTGGAATTTACATTGTTGCTTTCAATGGAGCTCATCATGGAATTTCGAGCTCTAACTTGTCCCCACTAACAAGCCTCTCTATATTTGGAGGCAAGGAGCCTTCACCTAGAGGCTCGACATCTTCTTTGTGGTCATTTAAGTCTCCAAGGTGGCATGGAGCTTGTTGAGACCTTGACAAATCCAGAGGCCAGGTGCGAGAGCAAAGGATCATATGCGCTTGGGGAGAGGGCAATGAGAGAGAGATTAGGGTGGGGGGGAGATGATTGAGGAACGAATTGGACATTGGTAGCAAGCACGACGAAAGTTGATAGCAACTGTCAGGATGAAGCGTTGGTGGTGGGGCAACGATGCATTAAAGAGAGAGAGAGAGAGAGAGAGAGAGTCCTTAAAATATAGATGAAGTGGATGAAAAACAATCACTATAGCTAACATACGTTAAAAGTGTAATATCGTGCAATCCATATTTGAAATTTTGGGTTTACATTCGGCTAATAAATACATCATATTCGTAAGATATAAACTCATTTTGCTGGTTGTGGATACCCTTTCCGTTTGGTTGTGGCAAATGTTTGACTGTTTGCTCTTTTTGCTTGTTGTTTTTCTTCTCTTTTTCTACTTTTATTCATTTTCTCGGCATCCTTTCGCTCGGATTAACTTCTATATAACCTTAATTGTAGGCTTTGGTGTCGGGTTCACTTGCTATACAATTGTATAGCTTATTGGGTTAAGTTAATATATATCTTACTTTTTATCAAAAAAAAAAAAAAAAAAAAAAAACTTCACACATCATAAGAAATTATAGGATCTCTCCCTCTTTGCCTATCTGAAATCGGATGTCCTCTCTTGTGTATTAACAAGCTATGATTATAAATATCATAAACATATAAACTTACCTAAAAAAAAAAAAATTGTATTTATGTTTCTAGCCCATTAATGAAAAAGGATGCAGGGTGACGAGTCGTCACATATCATTCGAAAGGGTCACAGAACTCGGACGATTCACGTCCCTCTCGTCTTTTCTCAGGACGAGATCTACCAAGATTTTTTGCCTATCCTATGACCCTCCACGCTCTCTTCTCCTCTTATTTATATTCCTCGCTCGATGGTCCCTTCACCCACACGCACCCCTGTCTCTCTCTCTCTCTCTACCATGATACTTTTTTTCTTCCACTAGCTGTCGTCTGCACTCAACAGACTAGTCAAGATCAGGAAACGGAATCATCTTTTCTACCCACTTGAAGCAAAAACTCCAGGAATTTATACCTGATCTTGTAATCCTGTCTTGCGATACCGACTCTTGCTTCTCAGAATCCTTAAGTACTGACGCACAGAGAGGGAGAGATCCTACTCATATTGATTATCTCAACATGTCAGCCGCCATAGCCGCTGCAGCAGCCGCGGCGTTGAGCAGCCAGCGCAACTACATCGGCACGACCTCCGCCCCGGACGCCGCAAGATCCCATCTCCACCAGTCGTTTATATATCCGCCGCCGGTGTTTCTGCCGCCCGCCCTGAGCCGCTACGAGTCGCAGAAGCGGCGCGACTGGAGCGCGTTCCTGCAGTACCTGCGCGACCACAAGCCGCCGCTGGTTCTGTCGCGGTGCAGCGGCGCGCACGTGCTCGAGTTCCTCAGGCACCTCGACCAGTTCGGGAAGACCAAGGTCCACGCCGAGGGCTGCCCCTTTTCGGATGCCCCCAGCCGTCACCGGCGTGCCCGTGCCCGCTGCGGCAGGCCTGGGGCAGCCTCGACGCGCTCGTGGGGCGGCTTAGGGCCGCCTTCGAGGAGACCGGCGGGGACCCGGAGACGAACCCGTTCGGCACGCGGGCCGTAAGGCTGTACCTGAGGGAGGTGAGGGATGCGCAGGCCAAGGCCAGGGGGATCGTTTACGAGAAGAAGAAGCGGAGGAAGCAATACGACGAGCCGAAGTCGGACGCAATAATATTTCGGCACTGACGATTACAGTGATGTTTTGAGTTGCTTTAGATTGACGCTAGAGACTTCTCAAGAATAATTAATTTGATGTGGCTTTCTTTTTTCTGGTTTTGCGTTAGCTATTACTAGATGGATGGCGAACACGATCCATTCCTTGGTATTTCGATGAATTTCAACCATTGATTTCTGCTGTCGAGGTATCAAGCGAGCACCGTTCGAGATAGAGGATCTTCATCCGAATTTGGCAGCCGGGGATTGATGTGCAACATCTAGAATGTGGGTATGGTTAGGAAGATGAGAGTAATTTAATGTTTTGGCACCCTATATGTCTATGCAGCTGGAATTTGTAACTCAAATTATCATTGCAGATCCTATACCACTTCGCACCAGTCATTGCTTTCTTGATTAATATAATGGTTTTTGTGGAACCTCAACGTTGTCTCGGCCCTCTTGGGCAATCTGAAAGGTAGAAGAAAAAGAACTAAAGAGATAACAGATAGCTTCCGATGCATCTTCTCAGTGCTTACATTAGAAAACCTTGCGAATGTTTAATTTACCGAGCGAAATGATAGGTTTTTTTTTTTTTTTTTGAAAGATAAGAAACGTATAGATTTTGCCTATAAAGAATACAAGATGAAGGTCTGGCACCAACAAAAGTCTAATGCGAGTATAGGGGTGCCATGGTTCCCAAAAGAGAAACCAACATAAAAAACGAAAAGCAAGAACAAAAAGACTAACAAACAAACATGGGAGAACCTCCATCAATCAAAGATAGAGGGATGTAAATCCCAGCTCCGTTGAAGTCTTCTGTTCTTGGGAATGTTCGGGACATACTTAAGAGTCATCACTTTATCTTTAATAGCCTTCTGAAGGTGCAGAAGGAAGAGGACCTGGTTGTGAAATAGAATGTTATTCCCCTCTTTTCAAATGATGTAACATAGGTTTTTAGCTAAGTGTGGAAGAAATTTGATTCTTGCACTGAATATTTAGACAAGATTATGCAAAATCTAATCTGAATTGCAACATTACTTAATATGTTCTAAGAAAAATTTATTATATACATAACATCGCAACATTACATATGGAGTTATTATGCAAAGGTTTTTTTTTCGCTCGCTCAATTGAGTTTTCCAAAAGCTTTGGGTAATTAAACAAGTTTGGAGCGCTATCATTCCTATTAGTTCCTACTCAATAAATCACCAACAGTAGATTATGTGAACAGGATTTTGATAAAAGTTTGGGACTAATTATAGAGGGTTTGGGATCTCAAAGGGAAGTTATGGGGAAGAAATTGAGAAAATGTCTTTCCAAATTTCATCGAAATTTTGTTGCTTGAACTTTGAATGAAGTGAGTTCATAAATAAACTACATGTGTTTTTTCATAGTTGAATTTTCTTGAATTTAAATTATTGATTGAGTGAGTTTCTCGAGAGTCTTATCGTAATTACATGAATTCTGAGTAAGCAAAGATATTAACGTAAACTATATAGATCGTATATCTTGCATTTTGTATATCTTCAATCCTCTCAATTATGAAAATTTTGGCTACGAAAAGTTTGTTACGAAAGAAATTTTGCGACTGAAAAGCAGCTTTTTGTTACAAAATTTCAAATCGGGGCGAAAGTGTCGTAAAATAGCCACGAAATGCAATTTTTTCGTGGCTGAAGGTATGACCTATTTGTGGCAATAGTTCTCATCTTCGGCCAAGAAAATTATTCTCGTGGTGGAAGATTAGACATGTCACTACGAAAAAAATAGTCGTGATAGTATATTTGACTATTAGCCACGAATTATTCCATTTCTTGGCAAAAAATGTGAACTTAAATTGACATTAGTCACGATGGACAACAATTTTGTGGTAAATGATTTGCATTTTGACTACGAACAAAGTTTCTCTGGCAAACATTTTGTGCTGGTATATCTTATATCTAACCACGAAAATATTATTAATGAGAGAAGTTAAAACTTAATGCCATGAAAAATGATTTTAGGACATGTCACATCTTGTATCACGAAAAAGTATATTGTGGCCGCATGTTCGTGGCAATAGGTTGGATCTTTAGCCACCAATTTTCAGGGCAAACAGTTATACCTGGTATGAAAGTACCTTTCTTGGCAATATAATACATTTCTAGCCATGAAATAATGTTCGTGGCAAATTTTTCGGGACACTTTATCCCGTATTTAACTATGTAAACAAGTTTCGTGGCTAATAGATCATACATTTTGCAATGAGAATTTATTTCGTGGCTAATGTTTTATGGTAGTGCTAGTAGGTGAGGTCTTTATCGACAAAGCTTGGTTCGTCGCTAAAGAGCTGACTTATTGCCAAACATGTTTCGTGGCTAGAGTAATGATCTGTAGCCACAAGTTTCAATCGATGGTCAAATTGTCGTGGCCATTGGTAATTCGTTTTCTTTGTGACAATAAACAAAACTTATGGCACTGAGACTAACTCTGTCATTGTCAAATTCACTGCCAGGAAATACTAATTATGTATCCCTTCTACAAATTTATCACATCTCATGTCTATCGATCATATATAATTAATGATAGCAAATTATTGAATGTGCGAGATAGCTAATTTTGGGAAGAATCACCCAATCGGTCATGAACCTATTATACATTTTGCTAATTTAGTTCTAAGCTTTTGTGCAAAATTTTAATATTATTTTTCTGATCGATTTTTGGTGAAAATAACTGACGACCATTAGTGATTTCCTTTTATACTATCCTTTCATTGACTAGATAGATTAACAACCATCGTTATTAATTGACGACCATTCTTATATTTCAACATATCTCTTGCTGATACAAGCTGTTAACGATCATCACATGATAATGTTATACGTTGGTTAAAATTTTATTCATGAACATAATAATAATTAACTAATCTTGTTGATAATTTATGAAATATAATAATTCGATTCTGTACCTCGACAATATATGTCACTTCGAGTATATACTGACAAGCATAATAACTAAATGTTATGATTAACAATTACGCCGGTTTAAAAATAATAAGTATATATTTTCAGTATATATGAGCAAGTTATTATTTCCTAATAGTAAGTAAAAACTATTTCAAAACGACAAATAAGTGTTACAATTTTAGTTAATGTAATTTTTAATTCTCATGATATTAGTTTTAATTTCGGATAATATAATAGTAAGAGATTACAATTTTAAATCCAAAACATTTTGTTTGAATATTTGAGACGTAAAGAAAATTTTCTTCACAAAAATTATGGGCGGGAAAAATCCTCCCGGTTTTGGTGACGTAAATCAAAACTTCAATTGCCAAAAAAAATTTTCTTGCCTATTTTTAGATAGGCAATAAATGAGAACTGTCGTCGTATGCACCATGACTAAGCTTTTCTTGTCTTATTTTGATGTGTTTTCGATTTTCTATATAATTAATGCTGTTACAGTCTTAAATTGAGTAGATCTATTATCTGCAGAAAATTCTTTTCCCAGCAATTGATGAGTTTGGTTGAATGAAATATGCTTTGCGGTATGTTCTTAATTTATCATATTTTTCATTTTTCATAATCTAGGGGCACAAGCATGAAGGCCAAACTATCAAGTGGTTCTTAGAATGTTTTGCAAAGGATGTATATGAACAAGTGACCTCAAATTTTTGAGTTGAAAACTCTTGATGTCCAATTAACCATTCTAACCTATTGAGTTATTTTCATTTTAATTTAATGTATTTTAGTTTATTTTCTTTATTCGTTTTTATCACAAATTGCTCATGCCAATCACATAAGCAAAATTAATGAGTGTTCTTCTTTTAATAAATCCATGACTCTTTGATCACACATCTAATCCATATCAGGTGTGATGGTTCTCTTGTCCCACACACACCTAGAAATTATCCGACAGACACAATTAACACTCATAGGGTGGCCTCAGTAGAATCAATTGTGTAATTTGAACCCAAGCCTTGAACTGAATGAGGAAAACAAACATGCTTATCACTTGAGCAACCTCTTAGTGTATGAGTTAGCAGGAGGCAACCTGCTATGCTCTAATCAAGAAAATTATCAGTAATAGCAAAGTTAATGCACATTATCCATTAATTAACGGAAGTTTCATAAGTAACATATTATCCATAAGTTTCACATTGTTATATTATCTACAGATACTGTCCCTTTGATAGAACAAACGAGAGATACCTCATTAATAACTGTTTTAAATACAGAGTCTTGGACGAGTTTGCAAATTAAAGGGAATATTGCCAGAGAAAGGCAAGAGAGCAGAGATACAATCGCCGACAGAAGAGCAAGTAAGTCTTCTCCCTCTCTGTAACAATCTCAGCATCAAAAGAGGGCGACGTCCCATAGAACTGGAGGTCTTCAGCATAATCATGTCACCATCATGCTAGTCATTTAGGGTATGGTGAAAGGAGGGTTTTCAAGATCCTCCTTGTGGGGAGAGTAGAGTGCAATCTCCTCCTTGTAGGGTTTTCTCTTTTCTTTTGTCTTTCTCCTGTTTTAAAGCTTTTCGCTCCACCAACTCTCTAATTGCACTCCTCTCTCTCTTCCCTTTTCTACATCATAATAGTAGCAGTGGTACGAGATGCTAATGAATTGTCACACATTGATTTACATCACCTTCCATTTGAAGGCTCGAGTAGATACTGAAGGAACTGGTGTGGTAGAAATAGATTTTGGTAGTATAGTTTCAGTAGCTGTTCAAATTATTTTATTCATTTACTGAGGATTTGATTTCTTCAGATAGAACCAAGAATTTGCTTAGGTGAGATTTGCTCGGGCTGGCCTTTTAATTGAAAGTTGAGTTCTATACGTTTATAAAACCTATCTTCCACCGTTGTTTAAATTGCCCTGTTGATGATTTGATGCTTCTAACAAATAAAAATAAAGGCTAGAGACCGATTCTTGGAGGATGATGTAATTCCAATCGAGGGGCGATAGCTGGCTAAATCGTGAGTGATCTTGGTAAACATTATCCCGTCAACAAGGTATTATTATAGAAGCCAAATCGTGAGTGATGTAGGTAAACATTATCCCATCAACAAGGTATTGTTATAGATCATCGTATGGATGGTTTGAAAAGGACTAGTGATGAGTTTGCTGATCCTGCTGCTCGTGCATTTTGTTTCACAATGCGCGGTCCGCGTGGAGCGGCGACTTCTCAAGCACCACGTATGAGCAAGGCAACAGCGACATCCCTCTTTGGACGACAACCACTGGCGAGAATGATGGGTGTCCAATAAGCCTGAAAGACGAGACAACAGTTATACCGTAGGAGCGTCACCAAGCAAATATTGCCCCCTTGGACAGCATGTTATGTCACCTTCCCCAAACGAGAAGCCTCCCGACAAGACCATCACTTGAAGCTCATCCTATCCTATTGGAGGGATCATCACGAAACCACTAAATATCCAACAGCTAAGCAGCCAATGGCACGAAGGGCAATTTAACCACTGATGCCATTTCTCATGACATGTGACGTCCCATAGAACTGGAGGTCTTGACCAATAATGGAGGGCCTAAATCAAGATCTTCACCCAGTTAATCTGCTTCTGCCTCGCCCTGTGCACCTAGTATAGTACACATTCCTATCCAGATCAAAAACCCAAATGTCCTAACCCGAAATTGTTGCTGTCATTCCTCACGAGGTGTGAGCTTTGACAAATTCCTCGAAACCGGATCGCAGCAACAACATTAACTTTACGAGATACTGAATAATGGCAACTTTTCATGCGCCACGTGGCACAAGGCAACAATTGGTTATTACTTTGTACTATCATCATGTTTCTAGTGATAACTTCTCACATGACATGAAAACATAGCTTGAGCCTGTTATAGAGCTGGTAACTACGGGTCATTTTTAAGAACAAAAGGGGACACTGAACTATGACTTTAAATAGGTACCACACAGATTTTCTCAACAATAGGAAAGCACTAAGGTTTCTGTACAGCAATAATTACCAACGATAGATCAGGGCTCATCTTGTGAGAAGAAAGCCAAAAGAGAGGCAAGATCACTTGCACAACTGAACATATGAGAGAAAAATACTTTTCATTTGATTTATAAACAGCATCCTTACAAAGGTGAGAAACAACAGAACCCGGCAAATCTCCCAATGTTAAAACTTCCATCCATCAATTTTCTCCTTTTCTTTTTTTCTTTTTTTACAAAAGTCCGTAAATATCAAAGCGGACAAACAAATATACAACATGAATCCCGACACTTCCAACTCGCACTAACCCATCTATCTCAAGTTAGATGAACTTCCTAATGCTCTTGCAGTTGATAACATACATCCCCACAAACAGCAAAGAATGGTAGTTGGTACAGAATTGCGTTTAACTAGTAATTGATTGAGGAACCAAAAGCCTGGCCACAGATGGGTCTACAGTTGTGAAGATATAGGTACAGCTGCCCTCGACCCAAGATCTGCATCGAAATTAACCATAACATTGCATTGTCTTATTCACAATAGTATCATATAGTAACAACTCAGATCAGCATCTCAGAAAAATAGCAGGCACTAGAAACTTTTTCCCTGTTTCAGTACAATATGCTTCGAAAAAGTGCCCTCAAAGAAAAAACTTCATTCCTGAGCCCAACAAGAGACCTGGTTCCACTTCAGAACTGAGCTAGAAATCTTTTTATTTTGGCAGAAATATCCCAGTTTTCTTATTAACGTTATTGAGGATTCATTTTACACTGCTAAAGGCATATCCAAATATTACCTCCTAAAAGGACCCAGGCTACAAGTTCCCATGGGGCAAGCACTCAAACACTACACGGAACAGTTATGGCTGATTGGAACAAAGGGAAAAAAATAATTAAATATCCAAAGGAGATCGACATTCATTTCCATTTTTGGCTTATCATGGAAGCCAGCTTCTTCTTTTTTAGTATAAAAGCAGCTTACACACAATAGACTATGCCAATCTGAAACTTTTGCTGCAACCTCAACACCACCACACATCAATATAACCAAATGAACTATCATGACGATTAAATAATCTTGACCAATAACTGGGAATTCAATATGCAGAAATACAGAAACTTTAAAAACCTAACCTTCGAGGTTGACCAGTAAGTATCACAAACATGTTGCAGTTGCTGGTGACTAACATTCCAAAGCATAGGTCTGCACCTGTTATTTAAAAAAAAAAAAAAAAAAACAAAAAAAGGTTAGCTGATAAAGCAACCTAAACCTGCAAAACACACTGATTCTCCCACATAGTGTAATAAACTTCTTTCAGCTCCAGCAACCGACAACTTACTCGAGCACATACTTAAATGCTGGTATTGTTATCAGTTTGACAAAGTAACCCAAGAGAAATGGATAATGTGAGAACTACCAAGAGAACCAAGCTAATGTATGATGAGGACACTTTATTACAGCAACATTTGAAAAGCAAGAGTTAGGGCAAATTTCAGCTCCAACACTGTAGGACCAAAAGAAAAGAACATATCAAAGAACTAACAGTTGCCCACCTATACATTTGAAATAATACACACAGCCTTGATGGTGATACATGGCAAAACATTTGAAAAGAAGAGACAGATCAAGAACTAACTGAATGCCTTGACTAGAGATTTTTCGCTTATTAAGTCGGGAGTCTTTAAGAGTTTGAGTACATTTAGTAATTTATTAAGTTCCCTTTTCCTATTTGGAATTGAATATTACATTTCAAAGTTCTATTGAATTAGGATATTAGGATGTTGAATTTACAAGAGTTTCCTATTTCAACTTGAAGGAGGGTTCAGTAGTCTTTAAATACCACGCACTTGCTGTGGATTGGTCATTGTCCATTTAACTAAAAAAGTTACATTTTCAGCAACTGTTTGCTATTGGATCATCTGACGCAACTCTTCTCTTTAGTATAAAGCTTTCAAAAATCATAGCTGTGAAGCTTAGGAAGGTAATTTTCTTCCAAATTCCTTTTACTCCATCCCAATAATTCCAATAAAAGCTTTCCCCACGAAACGTCATCAGTTACTCCATCTAATCATCATATTTCAGCTCAAACCCTAACTTTACTGTTCACAGCCCAGAAACAGTACTTCTAGACCTGTATAACATCTTATCAGGTTGCCTTACATCAAGCCTAAAAAGGGGTCTATGGAAATTTATCAGCAACAACCTGGGAGAACAGCCAGGAGCTCAGAACCAGTGGGCCCAAGGGAAGAGACAAAGCAGAATTGATACAAATTCTAAAAAGAAAGCCCTTCTAGCGCCATGGATGAATATTCCTGCACAATTTACAGGATCAAACTACTATTACCCTCCTTTAGTCCTGTCCCAATCACCACATACAAAAATACTCCAATTAAGAAAATACTAAAGGAGTTCTACTAAAATAAAAAGCTTGATAATAAACAAAAGTACCGGCCTTGTTTCACAAATAACTGTATACGCATAAGCAAACACTAATTATGAACAGAAATTTGTTCACCTCTGGCACGTTTTCATCAAGAAAACCAGATGACTTTAGATTCAAGCCATGAGAGCTATCATAGTGGAGAATCCTCAACTTGCCTTCCTGAGTTTAAAAGAAAGAAATGTAAGTATAAAAGAACAGCTTGTAAGCCTAGTCACATGATCATTCAGTCATCCCGGAGCACATGCACTCACCTTTGTTCCATAAATGAGGCCACCTCCAACTGAAGGGTGAAAGCATGCAACATTGACTTCATCCTCCGCACTAGGTAGAACTCTCACAAGTTCCATGTCAGAAACTCTGTATATCTGTGTAAAGTAAATGAGTTAGAGAAATGCATTAAGTCACAGCAGTACATAATAGCACTTCACATAATGATACACTTCTTTTAGAGTAACTTCCAGGTATATCAGGCCCTATACAAGCTAATGGATAACAAATTTATGACGGGAATGATACAAACAAAACAATCGAGATGGACAATAACCTGTCTCAAATGTACAAAAAGATGATTGTGAAAAGCTGCTCCTCAACAGTTCATGTCACTAATTTTTAGGGCAATACAAGGCTACTACAACATTTCATGCAACCAATACCAATAATATCAGTGCCATTGCTATGAGGTGATTTTTCAATTAAACTTAGCTAAGTGGCAATAGCCACTATGAATTTCCCAGAAGATAAATGGAGATTAAGAGTAAACACTTGTATATACGACCCCATTTCTCATGGCTGTATGGAATATTTTGTCATCTCACTCATCAACCAAAGAGGGCTTAATTAATAGATATGGCTAAGTTCCCACCAGATTTTACCAAGTATAAGATTGAATAAACACATCACCCGCAGGTAGTATGAAATAAATTGTGTTGCAAGCAATCAAAGTCACTGAGCAGATACATTTTTGGAAATAAATGGCCACATCAGATAAAGCGTGAAAATATAAGTAGAAACCGGAAGCACAACATGGGACATCATCCCTAGAGACATTACACTTCTTACCCTATATCTTTACCAAGAGAGAAAAAAAAATCTCAGTGTCATCAGTTTCAATCATCCGAAGCTTTCCTTCAAAGTGAGTACTGCCAGAGGGCAGCCCAATTGCATCTCATCTCTTAACAATAACATATGATGTTCCCTAATTCTATGCAATGCCATGATAATCACCGAAGATATCACAAAGCAGGCAAAGCAACATATCACATCAGAAATGACATTCACTGACAAATTCTTTTTTTTTTTTTTGGGGGGGTGGAGTTTGAAGTCATTGACATAATTGAGCTGCAAGAAAAGCAGCAGATGTTGCTGGAAAGACACAAAAGTGTCTCCAAAGGTGTATCTAAACATATCTTAGCCAGGCTATGCATGCAAACAAGACAGCTATCTTGACTTTGTCAAAAATTAGGAATGGCATCTTGGATTTTGGACCCTGGGATTTGGTTAATCCAGAAAGAAATGGAAGTTTTCGCACCTTGGGTTGAATTGACAGTTAACATTCAGATTGAAAGGCAAAAAATCATGGAATATATGTTGAATGCATGAGATATTGACTTTGATTGGCCAAAACTGTAATAAATTCATGTGATTTGTTAACAATAAAAGATGTTTATCTAAAATCTATGACAGCAGGGAAGCAAAGTAACATCTTTACAAGCTGACACCACTAACAGTAAGAGATTTTTCAAGACAATTGCAAACAACATACATCACAGATGGTACTTAAGTATGTCCCCCAAGATGATGAAGCTGTAACATTTTAAATTACAGAGCAATGTAAGTCACTGCTCTGAGTTCTTCATCATGTCCTCATCCCTAATAGCTAGCATATTATTCTCGTTATTCATTCCAACAGCATTAATCAAATTGGAATATCTACTAATAACCCATTTAGGACTCACAGAAAGAAGAGATAATTTTGTTGCAGGGAAAAGGACACAGCATCTCTCCCACCTTTTGTTTCACAGATTCCTCCTTGCACATGTTTTATCATTTACTTACTTCCCCATTTTACAATCCTATCTGGTAGTTGGGAGTTGCGCATTATTCCTTCTAGCATGCTCATGTAAATTCAAAAAATAAATTATAGAGGCAGAGTGGACTCAAAGCAGATACATCAACTGGGTAGTATGGGGCCCAATAGATTTAATATACGATGCAATCTTATGTTGTATATGGTTGCAAATTCAATCTAACAAAAATAGCAAAAGAGAGCTCAGATATACCAACTATAGAGGAAAAAACAAAAAGTAATTTAGCTGAAATGGGATCAAATAGGCATGACCCAAAATATATCAACAGCAGAAAATGAATTCACGCCACGGAAAAGAAAAAAAATGGCATATTATCCTTCAACAAAAATAGCCAATTAAGTGATGAACTAAATTCAGAATGACAGCAGAAGCTCAAAACTGAATATGGAACAACAATAAACTTATACCTCCAAAATGGTGTAAATAGGAACCGTATTCTCTCCATCAATGACAATACTCTTAAGAAGTGAACTATGGCGACGGCCATAGGCAAGTAACAAGTGTTCAGATGTCGGAGAGAACTGCACAATCATGAATTAAATTGAATCAATAGGCGTTGAAAAATGAAAATTATATGCTAGAAAACAAAGATTTTGCAAACTCTCCATACATTACTTGTTTAAAATGCTAGTGAAGAAGTGTGCCTAGAAAACAAAGAATCTGCCAATGAAATAAACATATCCAAGCCTTTCCTATTCCAATAAAGACAGCAATTTAAAAGCCCCATAGTTACTGTTGAGGTTTTTACTAATTACATGACAAATGAATAGGAACAACATTTCTGCATGGGCACATTGACAGATCACTAACAAAACTTCGAAGAAATATATTAAAACAAATAGCAAGAGTGATATGAAAATACTAAGCATTAGATATTCAGGAAACTCAGATAGAATTTGAAGGGATGGCATAAAATATTTAAGGAATAATCACAACAGTAATCAGACAATCTTGTAAAACTCAATCAAGAGAACAAGATATTAACCTGGATGGAGGTTAAACAATGAGCGGCTCTTACTGGTCGTGAAGCAAGCACAATTCCAAATCTGTACAAGTGAAAAGCATATCAAATCCCACATCACAAGATAATGGCAATAATATGTAAAGGTACACACATATGCCACTAGCAAAAGAATAAAGGTGAAAGATGAGAGCATTACGTTGCCTCCTCTAAGGAATATATCCTAAGCTCATACATGATTTGATGAGCAGAAATTGGGTGTCTTGTAGGTGAGGTTGCCACTCCTGTGACATCCTGATTGACTTGCCCATGTAATCCAGAATCAGATTCCAAATGAGGCAGCACACATGCCACACAGGCAGCTAAAAATCTCCCACATGGAGAAAAATGGGCTCCCATTTCACTGCAACAAATGCAAAAGGAACTTAGCCAGCAATTAAGGCAAGTGTACGGCCACACACAGGACACTTAAAAAAAGCATTATTTCTCAGGAACAAAATATCCACCTAGTAACAAGCAATCATTACAAAGACCCAAGAGGTCTTAAGTTTAATTCCCACTTCCTACCCTCCAAGTCCCTCAATTGGCCTCCAAACACCCCCCACCACCCCCCCCCCCCCAAAAAAAAAAAAAAAAAAAAAAAAGGAAGAGCACAAAAGGTAGTTTGTTGCCTATACTTGCTAAATTGAGACCTAATAGCACGGTCTAGATCTAAGTTACATGATATACCTGCATAGAACTGCATGTGGAATAGTTAAGCGGCAACTTTCTAAATCAAGCTGTGCACAAGGATCTTTTACGTCGTGTGGCCATATTCTAAGCTTCACAGTGCAGGGTAACTCTGTAGATGCTGCTGCAGCCAGCGAGGCTGCAAGTTCAGACCTGAGTTTACTAACAACAGATTGAGGATCATTTTCATCTCGTGGTCCATCATTATTAAGTCCAGTCGTGTGCACCCCCCGAGACCCAGGAGAGCGATATCTAGACCCAGATCTTCCACCAAACCGTGACGGGTCCATGCCAACTGGCATCACTCCAGACGTGATTGGTGAAACACTTGCAACCTCACCAAAAGCAGATTGAGTTTCAATATCCCCAGGACTTGATTGGCGTACAGATCGTGGACCAGCTTGGGTCTGACCAACCAACCATCCATGCAATAAAGGCAGCTCCCAAAATCTGGGGTCGCTAAAAGAGAAAAATTGAGTATTTCTCTCTTCAGGTTGCACTTCCATATCCTCCACAGTATCCATTGCAGATTGACTTACTTCAGCTTCCACTGCACTTGAGAAAGCATTATTTCCCGTCTCCTCAGGCATGGAAGGAGAGTTGCCACTTTCAACCGGAGACAGAAGGAGTTCATACTGCCCTGATGGGGTTGAATATGTCAAAAGGCGCACTGAAGAAGATGAATCTACCCTTTGCTGTCCATTAAGACCAACATCCCCATCTATGCGCTGCAAGGGTACTCTTCCATCGTCTCTAGTAAAGGAAGGCCACATCAATAATGGCAAAGGCATGAGAGGCAGTTCATCCGCCAACCTAGATCTTTCATGAGAATGAGCATCTGCAAAATATACAGTAGGAGGAGGGTAGTGCAAATAACCAGGAGAAGTTGCAAGAGTCATAGCTGAATCTGCCGAGTCAAGGTCATTGACCTGCAGATAAATAAAATGGTAACATTAATAAAAGCTATGTTGAAGAAACAAAGTGCTAAATATAAAAACTTCACCTCAGCTGTTAAAAGAAATGGAGCTGCATGTGGGTGGAAATGCACGGCTCTAAGAGATCGCTGTGTCCTCAGAACGATAGTTGGGGATGATGTCTCTCCTCTCCTGTTGTAGTGCCATATGTACAACTAATATAGAAATACAATGTCAAAGCCTCCAAAACTAATCCAAATTTAGCAATCCACAAAAAATTCAAAGCAAAATCCCCACCTTGTGACCAGATGCAACAGCAAGAAGCTCTCCTCGAGCATGGAATGCAATTGATGCAATAGGACGGTCTGTAGAAAAGACAGCACAGACAAATCTTCTTAGTAAGTCCCACAATCCACATAATTTCCTAAGATATGTCAGGGAAGGGAAATCAGAACGACAATTACAAAAATTGCGTGATCCTATGCACTCTGCGGTATTTGCATCCCACAGGCGAACTTCATGATCCAGACTGCCACTTGCAAGGATCTCCGGATACAGCGGATGGAATCTTACCTGCAAATTTGAGAAACAACTGAGATATAGCGAAAGTAGAGCACTAAATCATATTTACAATACTCAGGAGCCCTATAACAGAGACTCACCACCCATGGTGTCCTCCGATGACCCCTTAACACCTTCAAGCAACTTCCTGTCTGAGAATCAATGAGTTTCACCGTATGATCTCCACTGCAATAAAGAAAATAAAATCCAACTTCATAAATGGCATATGCCTACTCTAAGTCAGAATAAGACTCAATATTAACAGTAACCACGATTATCCAAACATATAAGGATATTTGACTCACTGTGTAGAAGCAAGTATTTTTCCATCAGGACTAAAGGCAGCTGCAATTGTTGATCTTGGAGGAGGCACAAGTGGACAATATTTGGCAGACAAATGCCGCAGTGATGCTGACTCCACCCTGCCAAAATAATCAAAACAGTCAATAAAATGTTGGCAAAAAGGCTGTCTGCCACTGATTCTCATTCATCTTCATCAGAAAAAATTAATAAGGATAAAAAAATTTATACCACAACCCAAATTTCAAATAGAATCACATTATAAGTCCGAGAAAATACCATGATATGAGACCCTGTCTCACATCTCTCACTGCTTCACAACTTTGCTGGAATGGATAGGGCTGGCACTTTGAAGCTTCTCTCCACAATTTCTTTGATGAATGTTTTGATCGTGGAGAGACCTCTCTTTGCACTAGGAGTTTAAAGATATTGCTAGCACTGGAAAATAAGATATGCATATGAGGAGATATGTGCAGAAATATTGCACGGGGAACAAAAAGACTGACTTGGTATAATCATAAGGATAGAGATAGAAAAGTAAGGCATAAAATGTACTAAATTACTCAGTAAAAAAAGTTTCCAGGTCCAATCACCAAAGCCTGATCTATTGTAGTTGGGGAATTTCATTTGTTTAGTACCCATAGAAGGGCTGGCTATTATGCTTTGCAGTTTTTAGCAACTTACTCAGTTATTCCAAAAACAAAAATCAGAGGGAGACTGGGAAAGAGCGATTATCTCTAACAATTTCCATTAATGAAATCATTATTTGATGAGAAAGAAAGGTTACTCTACATACTAAGAGACATGTCAATACATCATTGCTAAGAAAAATTATCGTACTAAAATCACTGGGCTGTGACAATAATAGATGTAGACACACATTAGGATTACTGCATTTGGAACCATCAAGTTTGGATTGATTGCCCTTTCTTCTCAAAATAAATGCTAAGAAATAATGAGAGACTAACTGATTCAAAGATTCAATCAAAATGCTTTCCATCATTTTCACCTAAAATGATTAATGGAAAACACCTCAACTTATCACCCAGAGTCGTGAAAGCACTTAAATTTGAAGCATGATGAGCACGTTACTTGCTAATAATCACTTCTTTGTTTGAATGATCAACAGAATACTAACATTCAAGCATTCATCATTTTGACCCCAAACATGAAAAATGAAAAATACCGAACTTATCACCCAGAACTCTGGAAGCGCTTAAATTTGAAGCATGATGAGCAAATTACTTGTTTAAAATCACCAATCTGTTTTAATGATAAACAAAATTTATGAATCCATGATTATTACAAACTTGACTCCTATAATTAGAAAGGATCAATGAATTTTTTTGTGTCTATTAATTATTTACTTCTACTAGTGAAGGTCATTTATTACATCTTACCAATTAATTAGATGTTCACTATGTATTGCATGTTCAAATTTAACAAGATCCATTAGCAAGGGGGTTTCTCTAAAATACTTATAACAGAAAGACAAATCACATTAATTAAAAAGTTAAAACAATTAGTAATCAGTAATATTAGTTCTATCCTTGGAGACTGATATGGAAGATAAGCACCAAGAATTATTCCTTTTTATCCGCATGGGATGTGTCTTGAGGAGGAATACCGACTCTCAATAACTTGCAAAACCAAAGTCAAATATTGGCAAAGAGGTGGTGGCTCTACAAAGAGGTGGCGGAAATAATTGACCATTTATTGCAACAATATGGTTGGTCAAGAATGCTTGGGAATTTGGCTTGGTCGGTCATGGGCAATCAGTGGATCAATACAAAGACCATGCAGGAAGAGCTGAGAGCTTGGTGAGATATACGCATTGACAAAAAAAAAAAAAAAAGAGAAAGAAGATTCAGATGATCCGTCTGAAGACTTTTGGCTGATTTGGAGGGAGAGAATCCAGATGACTTTTTATAATTCGGAGAGTGATCTCTTGGCTTTTTACTCTGGATATTTGGCATGAACACAAAATAAGTCCTGATGTGAATGCCATTCTAGACTAATTAGAGTAGTCCCCTACAGTGCTGGGATTTAAAGATGGTTTGTCATCCCCATGGTGTCTTTTAAACTTATTAATTACTATAAAAGAGATACTAATTCCACCAAAAATAAAATAAAATATCAACAGGTTGCCTACCCCATACACAAGAGCTTGAAAAGAGAATCCAGCCATGCACAAAAAGAAAAGGTCATTGTTTTGAAATTGTCAAAATGAATATGATCCGTGTCATCCTAATCTGTAATAATTAATTGAGGTTATAAGACATGCTGATGAACAACTACATACTTACAAAATACACGCAGGCATAGTTGTTGAAATCCTAAGCTACAAGGCACGTAACATACAAGAGTCAATTGCTCTGCTAATTAGATGTCCACTGAATTGAAAATGGTGAAAATGGGCTAGAATGCGTGATTCAATAGAATGGCAAGATTGTTTCAATGATCAGATTACCAAATCCAACTGAGAGATACAAACCTCATGACTCAAGACTGACTTTGAGAATTATAACCAAATAATCAGTGATAATGGCCCAAAAAAATTAAAAGAAACAATTCTTCAGAAGATTTTGGATCAATTGAAAAGAACCCATCTTGCTTAACCCAGAAAATTTCGAAATGAAACGCAGCTACGCACTAAATCACACATACAGATCCAATTCCTCACGCTCAGATCCTAACGCGTAAATTAAAGTTAATCCAGATCATACAATGTCCACAATCTCTCAGGAGCTCAACATGCGCCACAATTGAACAGCCGTCCGTAGCCTCAACGGGCATCATCAAAATCCAAAAGAGAAACATACACACCCACGACCAATTAAACGATCGAGCTCAATTTCACCTTGGATGACTTGCAGCGTGCCCAGAAACAGCTCGGGGCGCATGCGCCTGCTGCTGATTGCGCTGCGAAGAACTCGAGGTCGAAGGATTATTGCCGTCTTCGGGCCACGAGACACCCCTCATTATATCCTCGGAGCAGCCTCATGCATCCACAATTCTCCTGCGAGGGAACCCAAATCGAGCTCTCGCCGCCGCGCCCGATCCCTCTCGGGCGATCAGCACGCTCCCCATTTCCGGGCCGCCCTGCTCGGACGCGCCATTTTCCTCCTCCGACACGACGCGACGCCGGCGAGGGCGCGGAATCTGCGCGGGATTGGCAAAATTTGCAACCTTGACCCGTCCTCTTCGGCCGCGGGGGCGACGAAGCTGCCTCGGTGCCTGCGGGTGTCCGATCGACGGAGCGGAAGACGAAGAAGACGAAAGGGGAAGGAAACCCTAGAATCAGGAAAGAGAAATCTTCCTCAGGTCGTCTGTTTTTTTCCCGAGTAACAGAATAAACATTTTCTGGGGGCAACGAGAATTAGGAAGGAAAAGGAAGAATATTGGATCGTGCCAAAGAACAAAAGGTGTGAAATGACCAAAAACCCTCCTATAATCAATACTCGATTAAATATTGATATAATCATTGGCCACTATGATTCCAAATAGAAAAGGGCGATTCCGTAAAACAACTGTATTGTCAATTGAAACAAACGCCAGATTTTATTTTTTTTATCATTTTCATAATTGACTTTTCTATTGACCTTACAAATACGAGAGTATGATTGTAATTTTACCTCTCAAACTTCTCATATTGCACTTAGACTCTCAATTGCTCAATTTTGTTTTCTCTCTCAACTTTTTATTTTTCACTTTTATCACCATATGAAACTATATATTGTTGCTAAATTTTGGCGCGCTAGTTCATGACATATTCACACTCAGTTTCAACATAAAATTAATGAAATTCACCATAGTTGATCGAGCTCATGGGAAAGGCCATACAAGCTCGATTGAAAATATTTAAAAATCAATACTTGCTCAAGTTATCTTAATTTATTCTAAACTCCATCTCTAAGTTGAGCTCAATGATAGCTTGCTTAGTTTTGAATGTAAAGCAATGTCGAGTCAAATTACCCAATTGGCATTAGCTTTGAAAAAGAATGATTTGGCTACATATTCTAATGTTACTATATTGTTATAAATTCACTTTAATCACTAGCTCTATCTTCAGCATCCCTCTCTATATAACAATTTTAGGCATGGCCAACTTCCCATAGTGTTTCATCAATGGTTACTAGCAATTCTAGCTTTATACAAGTGAGCTATAGCTTGTAATCAATTTGAGGACGGGTTTTTGGAAGTAGCTCATTCACAAAATTGTGACCCTTTGTCTCGACCATCCTAGCCATTATAGCACTCCACATCATCCTCAACTTTTCTCAACTTATTATCAACAATTTGTTCAAGGTTCCAAATTCAATGATGGCAACTAAGCACATGGGTTGCACCTATTGCAGAACTTTACCCAAACATCTAGCAGCATAAGCTAACAATAGCCATGCATCACCTATGCACACATGCCCAAAGGCACACACTCTTTTAAGAGGATAGCAGCAAGCCAAACCCTAATTTTTTATTCTATTTTGGAAATTGCTTTCCTAAATATATCTAGAGTGCGTTTGTTTCACGAAAACTCAATAATAAAAGAAAATGTTTTCCGAGAAAACATTTTCCAAGAATATGTTTGTTTTTCTTTGTTTGATGATGTATAATTAAAAATATTTTTTGTCGTTTGGATCCCACTAAAAATTAATTTCACACTTCATCATAGGAAAAAAAATGAATTTTTTTTCTCAACTGGCTTATAAGGGGTGAGCTCTAGTTGTCGCCATAGGCGACGAGCTCGCCAGTTGGTCGCTAGAGGCTGCAAGCTCGCCCAATCTGGGAAGGCTTGAGCCTCATTGCTGGAGGCCACGAGCTCACCCGATTTAGCGAGGCTTGAGACTCATCGGCCTTGGGCAAGCTCAAGCCTTGTTATCGAAGGCCATGAGATCGAGAGACTAGAGCTCACTAGCTATCCTAGTGGTTGGTGACGGGTGAAGAAGAAGCAAAAAGAAAAAGGAAGAAAAGAAAAAATAAATAAGCAAATTCGAATTTTTTATTTTTATTTTTAAAATGTATTCCAAATTTTTTTTTTTTGGTAAGGATGTTTTCCAAATTTTAATTTTTTTAAAAAATAAAAAATTCAAATTCAATTTTTTTTAAATATATTTTTATAAGAAGAATAATTGTTTATAAACCAAGCATCAAATCTAAACTTTGGTAGATTTGGAAAATGGTTTCTATCCTTTTAAAGGGAAATCATTTTCTTGAATTTAAGCTTTCTTTGGGAAAAACATTTTCTTTGAAAAAACGTTTTCCGTTGACTCATTTTCCCAAAACGCCAAAAAATGAGGAAAACGTTTTCCCTGAAAATGTATTTCGCAAAGGAAACGCACCCCGTTTTGGAAAATTTCAAGTATCATAGTTTATGATTAGTGCCAACTTTATTTAGCGAATTAATATTGTAGCAGGTTAGATATATTTAATCATATCAATATAGTTATTTGTATGCATCATATCAAGCCGGGTGATGCCACCTGTGGATATCTTCTTCTTCTTCTTCTTTTAACTATATTTCGTGTTATTCCTCGTATCACTACTCATTTGGGCTTACACGGTCGCCTCAAGTGTCGCCAGTCTAGCTCCAAGGCGACTGCTTTTCCATTTTCATCTTTGAATAGCTTTATGTTGAGTTCATGTTCGCTCGGTGCATGCTCAACCTACATGCTTTTGCTATTTCCATCATTGAATTATGGTCCACAATCACACAGGAAGCAACCCTTTTCGATCTCACACCAAACCTTTTCAGAACGTTATTATTCCATCTAAACACAACCAAACTAAGACCAAAAACCCACTCCTCACACAAAAATCTGCAGTATATTCAAGTATCAAACTTGTACAATGTGTGCCTTTGCAGGCTTACTGAGGAGGTAAGCCCCATGTATGTAGTCCTTCGCATACTGCAATAGGGTGCGGAATGTGCCCTCATCATCCACCCCCTTTTCACTTCTTGTTTAGTAAGTTGGCGAGGTTGCGGAGCTCCTCGAACGCTTGCATTGTCTCTGAATCAAATCCGCCTGCAAACTACATAGGGACAGAAAAGAAACAGACATCATTCTTCTACATCCAATGACTAGTTTACTTATGGTACATGTGATAAAAAACTACTGAGGAATTAGTTTTTGGTCGACTTTTCAACAGAAACAGGTAAATTCGTAACTGTTTAGAAACATGATAAATCACAAATGTAAAGCCTGTCATTGGGAGAAAGAAAATGTGGAAAATTTAAGTGATATAAAGCTTATACTTCAGTCGGCACAAAACCATATTAACATACTAGTTCGGCATACAAATATACAAGCATCTGAGACTAGAGCTCTCAATCCATGTATGGGCACAATCTATGAACATTGATCATCCTTGTACAGTAGATCTATGGACAGTCATCCGATAGTTCATCTCAAAATTAGGCAGTAAGCTACACCCAGTCTAAGTCGCCCCCATCAGTATCACCTAGTGTAGTCTAGTACACACGGACTACCTCTCGCACCCCATAATGCAGACCTCGAGATATCATCAATAGAAACCAACCTTATGGTGAGAGAACCCAATAATTTGTCTAGATTGAACCTTATTCAAATCTAGGGGAATTCACACACAAAAAGAATATAAACTCTAAGACTTACCAACAATAACAATTGATACATATTACTCACTAAATGCAACTGGTTACATGAATTCTGTTGTGTCATTGCAGCTATTCAGCAACTGTGATTGAATTCTCAAGTGTCAAGAGTTGCAGCAACAAAGCAATTTAATTTGGACAGGAAGTAATAAATATACAAACCACAGATGTACTGCAAATTGAAATGTAAATATTTTGGGTAAGGGAACTCATTAATTTGTTAAACCTGATGAATTCTGAAAGCAAATCTCACTCCTTGGAGTAGCATATAGTCCATTGCAGGATCTTTATCAGCTGTAGCCCTAAGCTGAAGTTCCATGGCCACTCTCTTCATGTACTTCTGAGCCAACTTGACCGAGCCAATCTTTATCTACAACATAAAATGGATGGCTCGTTCTCCATTAATAATGATATTTTTTGCGTTCGCAGGATGAATAAGGACTTGAGATGTGTAGAAATGCAAGTCTAGAAAGTTGATCACCGCTTAAGTTACTGATGCATTGCATCCCCTGATAGGAAGATGCAGATTGCACCTGCTTTATGAGCATGACTCACAACCGATGACGAAAACCAATGTGGCTTTGTTGCGAGGTTCATGAAATAAATTCAACATTTAAGGAAATTGCACCATATCAATTCTTAGCACTATATTCATCTCCAATATCATAAAGACATTTATGAGTTCATCATCCATGCATCTCAAATTTTTTCTGTGAGTTTAACTAAAAATCACGAGATCAATAAATAGATAGTGGAGAAAGTTTTAGAGTCTATCCAATTGATATGTGCTCTACTGACCAAACTGTTGCTGGCTTCAATGTATGGCACCTGATTTTGATGGTGGCACAAATATAAAATGAAAATGAAGCAACTGAAAATTTGAAGGAGAGTCTCATTGAATTATTTCTCAATACACTCGTCTTCCTACAAAAAACTGGAAAAAAAAAAGCATGTTTAAGTCACAAGTGGTACCTTGGTTATGATTCCATTGTCCAGCATCCAGTCAACTGGAATTTGATATTCCTTGCAATTACGCATCAAAGACTCTCGTGTCCGGAGAAGGTTGTAAATAGTACGCTCCATCCTGGCAGTGGCAAAGCATATATGCAAGCATAACTACATAGGACAACAGTAGGTTCTCCAGAAAAATATTTTTCAAATCATGTATTCATACTTTTCAGACAAATTGACCATTTTCTTCAACGCAACATCACATGGAATCCGCAAGTCATCTTTGTAATAACACACTTCTGACTCCAGCTTCTTGAGATCTCTGTA
This sequence comes from Eucalyptus leucophloia subsp. euroa, assembly GCA_017140325.1. NCBI lineage: Eukaryota > Viridiplantae > Streptophyta > Magnoliopsida > Myrtales > Myrtaceae > Eucalyptus > Eucalyptus leucophloia. The sequence goes on from CM029471.1 coordinate 23,365,969, forward strand.
GCCAAAGGCTGCTTCTCTGAATGTATCAGCTTTCTTCTCGGGCCAATCAAAGTGCTTCAGAACAGCCCTCTCATCAACCTTAAGTGGGTATACAGCAAGAACTATCAGGATCGGTTTACTCATAACCTCATGAGAGTTTATATACTTTACTTCTTAAGCACTTAAAATGCTTGATGTGTGCATTATTTACTTTGCATATAAGAAATCGTTTATTATATATAAAATTTATCAAATCCAACTACATTTTGGCTAGGCATATTATCTCAAAGGACTAATGCAAAAATGCCAACAAATGTGTCCATGAATCTGACCTAACAGAAAAATATAATAATGAATTATTTTGGTTGACATATCTAGAGTACAATCAACTTACAAGAAAGCAAAGCTCATCATCAAGCCACTTCACAAAGGCCACAACATCTTCAATGTTCTCATAAACTGCATTATTCACCTCTCTTATCAAAGAATTGACAAATTCTCCTTGGGTCTCCACGTCTGCCTTTATCTGAGTATAAGAAGACAAGTATTAATTATGCCTGGTATGAACCAAATAATTTCTATATAAGCAATGATAACCAAAATAAGGCATGATTATGTTTATATTAAAAAAGACTCATGCTGGATGCATCTGCAACAGAAAGAGGGTTATTTGCTCTTTCATCTCACTTAGACAAAGCTGAAAAGGAATTGCTGTTTAAAAGCTACTTACGGCAAGCAAATGTGAGGAACGGTTTTCGATTTCTCCAATCATGCTGCTGCGGACATTTGCAACATCTGAAGCATCACAGGCTCCTCCACTCAAAGAATCCTTTCTAGAATCTCTCTTCATTAGTGAATGGTAAAACTCAACTACTTGAGGAGCCCGCTTCACTGCTCCAGAAGTTCTTTTCCCGTATAATTTGGACGGCGGTGGCGGAGGCGGAGGTGGCGGAGGTGCTGGAATTGGGACAGTGGAACCTTTCTTAGATTCAGTATGAAATGTACATGAAGGCCTTGGCGGGGGATTTGGAATACGCAAAGTCCTTTTCTCAACTTCAAAAGGAACCACTAATTTACTAGTTTCTTGACAGTTTGTATACAACTGTGGTCTTTGCGGGAGACCCCATTCACATATTGTTGGCATAAGTGGCTCCATGCCCTTTTCATTTTCTTTTGAGCACATGAACCCATCAGATTGCCTCCTCTTGTTCAGCACAATATCTTCTGCGCTGCATTTTAGCCCACTTATGGAATGCCTCCTAGGGCTTCTTTCTTCTTCCAAGGTAAACCAATTTTCTTGTAAACTGTTATCAGCGCAATCCTGATTTGACAAGTCCTCACTGGTAAGAGGCCATTTCTTCAACTTTTTTATTAGACTCGCCCTTCTGGCATTACTGTACTCTATAGACTCGCCGCTTTGACATGATAATGAGCTAATAGAATCGTTATCTGTTTCACCAGAGTCCGGGCTTGATGCTCTATCAGAATTAATCTCTCCCCCAGTGTTGCGTAGCTCGTTTCGTAGACAGGAATTTACCCATCTCAAATAGGCTAATTCCTCGACTTCATTTAACCGACTCATTTGTAAACCTTCCACTTGTTTACACAGGTCTTCGTTTGTATGTCTAAGTAAAGAAGCCTCTTCTTTAATCTTTGCCACTATGTCACTCTAAATAAACCAACAAGAGCATGATGAGCACATCACAGGAATCAAGTAAAACGAAAAAAAGCTCTGCACTTGTAACAGAAGATGGCAAACACAAGCAGAAATGGCAATATAAAAAGATTCTTTTCTTAATTAGAAAAAATTGCAGTCTCCTGTATTTGTCCCAACATTCGACCAAGTTAGAATATATACAGAGGCCAGAGAAACGGAACATGTTTGGCGTGAGAACTGGGTTCACTTTAGATGTTTGCCTTGGTGATTCTATTGCTTACTTCCTCTATTTAACCATGGAAAATTGAGTAATCTGCGAACATCTTATTAAGGGGCACTCAAGTAATAGAATAATTCAGCAATTGCGATATCCATTCATAACTAAAAAAACACATCCTCACCAATGTCGAATCAAGAAACAAAAAAGGTTTAATCCATGATAATTACCTCAGAACCCTTAGCAAGAGTAGCCAGCTGAGATTCCACGGTGGAAAGCCTACAAGCAAGATTCCTCTTCTGAAGCTGCAATTCCTTATTCAACCGTCTCAGTTCCAAAACTTCCATTCCCAGATCACGCGAACATGACAAAGTCGCCGAATTCTCACGGTCCTCTCGCCTCAGAGCCTCTTCCGCAGGAACCGACGGCAGTTGCCCCGATAAGCTTCCTTTGTCACACTCCAACAACTCAACTCTCCTCCTAAGCTCGTCAATTTCGCTCGTCTTCACCTCTACTTCCCTTTCGAGGTCTAATACCCTCGGGTTCCTCTTACACTCTGTCAGCTCTCCCTGAAGCTTGAACTCCCTTTCCTTGGACTCCTGAAGCAAGCCCCTCAGGTGGTCCAATTCAACGAACAGGTCGCGCGAGCCTTGCCTCCGGTGAGTCTGCTGCAGCTGCGGATAGACCTGAGCCGAATTCGCCGAGCAGGACAAGTCGCCGATCAGAGACCTTTTGACCCGAGAATGCGAGACTGCGCTCTGGTTCTTCTGGTTGGCGTCGTCGGAGCCGGAGAGGGGCACTTTCTTCGTATGAACGGTGGTGGTCAAGACCTTGGTTTTCTTGTCAGCAGTGAGGCCTTTCACTATGTGCGAACCCCACGAAGAGGCCGACCGAAGTTTCAAAGAATGGCCGTTTCCCTTGGCGTTTTGAGCCCTCGGCATCTGGTTCTGATCGGCATACCGCAGGACCTTCGCGGGGTTCTCCAGTGGGTTCTCCTTCCTCATTGCGTCCGTTGTGATCCCAGAAAGCTCTAAGCTTGGATGAAATTCAAACTAAAGCAGCGAAACCCAGAATAGCAACTCGATAATCTGGAAGCATTAAAAGCCATTCGGAATGAACTCCAACATAAGATCGAGCTGGGTAGTCATATCAAGAACGACCAATGAACCAGCTTCGACGGAATCATCAGCTGCGAAAAACTCTGGGCCGGGCGAGAGACGCGGGGTCTGATCAATGCCCGATGGCCAAGCCCGAACGAGCTGTTCAGCGAGTTTGAGAATGGAGATGAGCTGGTCGTCGTGGTCGCGGATTCATCCCGGAAAAGGGAGGAAAATTTTTGACAGACGGGAGCTGCGATTTCGAGAGGACGATAAGCGAGAAAGGTGGCGACTTTTCCTTTATTGCTGCAGAGCAGGGTGCCGTCTGTCTTTTTGAATTTTCGAATTTGAATGGGAGGGGCTTGGGCTTCTGGGGCGGACGAGGGGAGGAGCAGCGTGCGGAAGCAACGGTCGATTTCCGTGCCCGGGGCCCACACTAGTGCGTGCGCGTGGGTATTTCGGTTCATAAGAGCATAGTGCCATTATACTCATAGCGTGAATGATAACCTAGTCAGAAATTAATTTTTAGAAGAAAAATAAATTTATCTATTTTTATTTTTTGGATAAGTTTCTAAACAAAAATACATATTTCATAACTATACAAAACTTTTATTTTTGGAATAAGAATTTATTTGATAGCGATACAAAATTTATCATTTTCGGCAATGGCTAGTGATCGGCAATGGCGATGGTCGGTGGCCAACGACTAGCAACTAGCAGCAACAGCCAATGGTGGGGAGTGGCGATAATGGATGGCAAATGGTGGCTGATGACAATGGATGAACAATCAATTAATAGCAAAAACAAATTATGAGAAGAGTTTTTATTTTTCATTTTTGTTTTAGAAATACAAAAGTAAAAATTTTTTACTTCTAATTTCTATTCCAAACCTATTTATGGAGTAGAAATCTATTTCAAAAATAGAAAAATGAAATAGTTTTACCAAACGAATTTTTGTTCCAAAAATAAGTATATAATAGAAAAATAGCTCTAAAATAGAAATTAAATGGTTATCATGCGCACCCGACTTTCTCTTTATTTTTTAATTATCCTCCTTTTTTTAGTTAAATATTTATTCTTCATTTGTTTCTAAAAAAAATAAAAAATTAGAAAAATGTTTTTTTAAATGATTATTTTTATTGCTTGAAATAATTAGTCAACAAAAAACATTTTCATTACTGGCGACAATATATATTTAGACATATTCGTGAATGATAAAAATATTTTATGTTCATTAATTTTTGTAAGAGACACAAGTGGTTGTTTTTTGAAAAGTATTTTTCAAATCATCTATTTTTTGCAAATTTGTTTGTTTAGAATTAAGTTTAAGCAACGGATAATTTTTTTCCTTTGCATTAAAATCTAAAATATATTAACCAAATTTCAGATGATTATGAAAATTTGTCAATATTCATATATTGTGAAACTTTTGAGTTTTCGGGATTAGAAAAAGGACTCAAAACAAGTACATTGCAAGATCTTGATTAAGCAAAAAACCACAAGGGAATAAACATTGCAAAGTGCCCACGTTAACTTATTCTTTGTGGAAAACATCTGAAATTTATATGAATGTTCTCAGGCGTATTTTCCTATAATTTGTTCACTCTTTTCAAATTCATATATTATTATAAATTTGGCGAAAAAAGTGCTTTTGCTTTCTTTATATCTATACTATAAAAAATGAAGTAAAGAGGGCGTCCCACTTTTATGGGATATCAATCATTTTTTTTCCTCTCAAATGTCCTCCTTCCGCTTATTTTACAAGTGTTCTATCCTTAGACAAATGCGTAAAATTGTGATGTTATATTATCTCTCACATACTTTACTTCTTATAATTTTGTACTTTCTGTATTAGAACAACCTTCCAAAAATAATAGATTCTTGAAATGTTTTTCTCTGTGCATATGTATGTCAGAAATATTCTACTTTTCAATTTGTATTTCTATTAGTTCTTTGACTCAAATAGTTCTCAATAGGATGATTTTACTTAATTTTTGAAATGTCGCTTTCTTAGATACACCCAACGCCTGTGACATTTCTTGGATACACTCAACGCCTGTGCAACTTTATGAATACATCTTTAAAGAAACAAGCCCCGAGGATAGAATTTTGAAAAGCCTTATAAAAGGAAGAGAGAGAACAATAGGAGAGAGCGAGTAATTTCTTTAAAAAAAAGGCGGGAAAAATTCCCTTTTTGTAATTTTATTTGGGGTCTTCCCATTTACATGACTCTTACCAAGCGAGGCGTGGATTTATCTCCAAAAAAATTAATTAATAATATATACAAAAAATTAATTTTTGTTTTCTAAATTCAATTTGATCTCTTAACTTCACCAAAAAAAAAAAATTCAATTTGCATGATATGACTTATTAAGAACGCTTCCTTACGATTTTCCTTTCTCGTAATTGATATGGAAAAAAAATATGCTTACGACCTAAAGATGATAAACACAATTAAATCTATAGATTTAATACCACGAAAAAAATTAGTGCACCTATGATAAATTTATCCAAAACCAATTTTTAACTCACCAAAAACTCCAAATCAGGTATGTCTATGATATATATACTTCAACTAATTTTTAAGTCACCAAAAACCCAAATTGGTACGCTGTAATAATATACCTCAATTTGGTATGGATTTTCGCGTGGACTTGCCATGGTAACATCTAGCTCAACAATTTTCTAGAAAAATTTGATGGAAGCTAATTGAAAGTAATATGTCACAAATGTACCATTTTAGGGTTTTATGCAACTCAAAAATTAGTTTTGAGTAAATTTATTACGAGTGTAAATTTTTGGTAATTTTAAAATTAATTTAAGGTAAATTTGTCATATGTGTACTAGTGTGTGATTTTTCGTGATATTAACCCTCATCTAAATTAATTATGACCAAAGTAGAGATGCCAAATGAAAAACTTGCACAAAATGTAGGTATTATCGAATCTAATCTTTCATTCTAAAAGGCGAATCATCGAAACAAACTAAAATGGATCAATTCTACCCAAGACACAAAAAAAAAAAAAAAAAGTGTGTAATGCCTCATACTATTAGATCGAAGATATATTTTCCATGCACGAAGGTCGAGTTTACCTAGAATGCCTGCAAATTGTAATGGTCTGCTATGTGAAGAAGAAGCAATGATAATCCACGTGATCCGATCATTGGTGCCTGGTGATTCATATGGAATTTAATCTAAACTGTAGAACTCATCGCCCCAGCGACCGTAACTTGGAGATTTCTCGACGGGCGTCGATGAAGAAGGGAAGGATTTGAATGGTCAAGATGCCTTATAAAGAGTTAAAACATTAGATGCTGAGCATTTAATCATTTCAACCCCGTTCGTGGAGAAGAGAGATCAGTCAAACACTCATTAATGAAGTCATCAATTGCTCTGACCAAAATCATCAATTGCAAAAACCCACTTCATGGAAGATGGTGAAAGTACTAGTAGCAGAAGTAGTAATAATGACAATAATGATGATACAATAATTATTATTATATGAGAGGGTTTTATTCATTAATGACGTGCACTTAATTGAACAACAACAATAATAACAATAATATACAAGAAGAGAAGAAGAGAAACTACTTTTATGATAACTACTAATTTCTAAACGCCCCACCTTACTAATGTACAAAAACCAATTTTATATGAATACGTGTTTAAGATACGATCGAGGCTTTGACAAATTGACTTTTTTTTTTTTTTTATAAGTCCTTCAATTAGTGATGTCAATTGTCTGCTATCTACGAATAGGACATGTTAACGTGCAGCATCATCAAGATAGAGAAAATAAAGCTGAAAGATCGGTTTGAAATTTCATTATTTGATACTCGAATATCAAATAATTGAAAAATGGCAAAAAAGTTAGCCGTCTCACTTAGAACATGATTACATGATCGGTGCATTTAATAAAAAGGAAAACTAAAGGCCTGTATGGTAAAATTGAAAAATATGTGTTGAAAATTTAAGCATTGAATTTTGCACTGTTAACAATCTTAGCACTTGTCTCATAATTGGGGGTACTATGTTAGCCGTCAATTATGAGACGTGCAATGCACTGCCAACATAGTAGAAACCCTTGCGAGTTTTGCCTCCTTACTCAAGGCACGAGCGTCTATTATACTAGCCTATCCGGAGATATCCATTTTTCCAAAGAAAGTGATGCAGAGTCCATCTTCCCTATCGGGGCTCCATGTTCTTGGGTAAATATTTTCCTTCCCCACCTAGGTGGGATTACCCTCGAATTTTTACATCTCAAAGTTTTGGCGTAACAGTTTAAGACTTATGAAGATCTTTTCTCGTGAGGAAATTCCCCAACCACTATATTTTTTCAAGGCATGAGAGCTGCCTTTATCCCATGAGTTTTACGCTTAGGGATACCTCCAATGGAGGCTTGGGGGTAATTAGCTGAGTCACCCCCACCATAGGGTTGAGCCCCATCATTTTGCAATAGGGGGCATAAGGGGTCCCCCTTCTCTAAAGGATTCTCCCCTTAATTTTCCTGTAGGCCTTTCAAGGACATGCCTAGGTTTGAATGTGCAATATCATTAAGATAGAAAACATCAAGTTGAAAGATCAGTTTGACATTCATTATTTGGGACTCAAATAACTAATAATTGGAAAATGGCAAATAAGCTAGGCGTATCACTCTACTTAGTACATGATACAAAGGAAAACTAAAGGCTTGTTTGGTAAAACTAAAAAGTATGTGTTGAAAATTTAACCATTGAATTTTACGGTGTTAACAATCTTAAGTAGAGAAAATAGAAAAAAGTAAGTTATTTTATGATAACCGAAAATGGTTCATCAAATAATAATATTTTTACCAAATAAATATAATTGACAAGATTCTTATTACCAGTATTTACTTTTTAGTGAACCAATTACGTAAGCCCTCCCTTATTTGAATCTTTAAAATCATTGCTAATGAAGGTTATTAGACAAACTTAATTACATTAAGTGTTGAGTTATTAAGTTTAAGCATTTAATTTGGATTATCAAGACCTATGTGTCTATTCCAAAAACTAAACATTAAATATTTAAGTGCAAAATAGATTTACTTTAAGGGGACTGTCACCTTCAACTTCTAGTCTTTCTCAAGATATACAATTTTGAAAATCGAACTACCATCTTTAAGTGTATACATATAGAGTGATTCTTAATTTTTTTTTAATTTAGCATTTTGTTTTCATTAATTAATTTTTGGAGGAAAATTCATAAGAATAAGTAATAATTACTTCTTTTTATATTACAAACAAGCTCTAATGTACATGGAAAAAGTGCATAAGTTCGATATATTTGATATAGTCTACAGTTCATATGATGATTGTTCGAACTAATTGACAATGATTATAGGTCCTTTCTAATGTACATGGAAAAAGTGCATAAGTTCGATATATTTGATATAGTCTACAGTTCATATGATGATTGTTCGAACTAATTGACAATGATTATAGGTCCTAAAGAATCATGGTATTTATGCCACCATCCATTGTACGGAAAAAGCATTTAAAGTAATATATAGTTTTGAGGCATATTTATGTTTCTAAAAGTATTAGGGAAAATTCCAATGCCATCATTTTCTCAAATAAGGGCCTAGAGTTGATTTTATTTCAAATAAAAGCCCGAAATGGCTATATCAATCTTAAATAATGGTCTAAAGTGATTATGGTTATTTCAAATAAAAGCTTAATCTCACCAGTCTGCAAAAAATTCTAGCCGATTAGAGATATTTTTGTCCAAACACAATTTTAATTAAATTAGATTAAAAATTCAAAAAGAAAAAGGAAAACACAACCACCTATGGTTGCCAAACCATCGCCCGTGGGGTAGTGGCGATGACCGACAAGGTCATCAATGCTTGGGCGAGGGCTAGCAACCCCCACCGACTAGAGGCAAGGGCTTACTAGCCCTCGCCAAATTTGGGCGAAGGTCACCAACCCTTGCATAGGCCTGGCGGCCCTTGCCCAATGCCTCTAGACTGCTTAAGGGGCCTAGACTGGGGCAAAGGCAGGTGACCCTTGCCTAGATATAGGAGAGTCACCATCGTTTTTCGTCTTTGGGAAGGGCTAGATCCTTGCCTTGTCTCTAGTTGACGAGGGTTGGTAGCTCTCACCTAGGCACCAACGACCTCATCGACCATTGCCACCGCCCCACTGGTGATGGGGTGGTTGGTCGCAAGCATATGTTTTTCCTTTTTTTTTTTTTAATTTTTAATTTTTTATGAAAAAAGAAAAAAGAAAGAAAAATATCAAAAATTTTGAAAGAAGAAATTGCCCTTGACAACTGGTGAGTTTAGGCCCTTATTGGAGTAAGTGAGAGTACTTCAGACCCTTATTTAAAATAATGTCCACTTCATGCCTTTGAGAAAATGAGAGTACTTCAAGCCTCTATTTGAAATTTTTCCAAAGTATTATTTCACTGTTTAAGAAATTTGGAACAGAATTATAAAACATATGTGAATCTATATATCAATATTGATTTGTTGTAAAAACTTCAAGCATTTCTTTTGAGAAGAAATATTTTTTTTAAAAGAAGAGAGCAAAATGTGAAAAGCAAAAATCATTCTAAACTCCCCAAGTCTTTATAATATTATTCAAATTTAAAAAAAAATACTGAAAATATTTTTTTATATATGTGAATCTAGTGCTAAATATGTGTTACAATAGTTCTAGGTTTATAAAACCAGGGTGCAAGAGTCGTAAGATTGTGAAAAATAAAATATAAAAAGAGATGCACTCTATAATGAGAGAAAATAAATACCGACATTGTTTAAAAATGAATGATGAATGTTTTAAAGAAAACAAAGAAAAATGAAAAAGAGACAGACGGAAAAGTTGAAAGATAAGATAATGTAGAACCATCGTAATTTTATAAACACATAAAACTTTAAAAGGTAACAAGAAGATAACATATCTTTTGTTACTTTAACATATAGATTGAATGGAAAGATATTCTAAAATCCAAGTAATTGTGTTGTTATGAGATCTTGTGAATAATTGAAGGAATCATTTGACTTTGTTATGAAAAGTTGTTGTATTAGATTGAACAAACTAAACATTGAGAAACTAGATTGCACATTTTGCAATATATAGGGATGGATTACACATCGAGCAATATTTTAGGGACTAATGATGACTTTCTCCCTTGTTTGATCAAACAAAAAGACTACATTGGACATTTATGAATAGTTTAAGAACCATATTGCACGAATTGAAAATTTGGGGATGTAATTATATATTGAACCAAAGTTTAGGCACTTAGGCTTCTTTTGGTTGGGTTTTGGAGAAATGTAAAAGGCTTCAAGTTAAATGGGTTTTTCAAAATGCAAATAATGTTTGGTAAAGTGTAATTTAAAAGTGCATTGAGAAGCAACTTTGGTTTAAATGGTATTTAGAAAAAGTTCAATAATGCCATTGTACATTGAATCAAAGTTTAGAAACTTGGGCTACATTTGGTTGGACTTTTGGAGAAACATAAAAGGTTCTAGGTAAAATAGTTATCTGAAATGCTAATAGTGTTTGATAAAGTATAATTGAAAAAAAAGCACCGGAAGCAACTCTAGTTTCAATGGTGCTTGGACAAAGTTAAAGAATGCCATTGTACATTAAACTAAAACTTTGGGACTTACGCTACATTTAGTTAAGCTTTTTGAGAAATGCAAATGACTTCAGATTAAATAGGTTTTTCGAAATACAAATCGTATTTGATAAAGCTTAATCTAAATGCGCATTAGGAAGTAACTTTGGCTTAAATAGTGTTTGAAAAAATCACACTTGTAAAGGACTTTCACTCTTTTTTGTTAAATTGAACTTAAACCCTTCACTGAATGTTGGCAAGTTAAATTTGGCATCGATGACAATTAGCCAAGGTTGCACGACCTCGGCTGACTACCACAAGAGCAAGATCTAGCTCGTTGGTGGTTAGAATTAGTGTTGCCAATGATGTCATGCAGGGTAAAAAGTGGTGAGGGCATTTTCAAAATTTTGAAAATTTAATGAGGGCAAAGTTGGAAAAAATTGCCTAAGTATTTCTAAGATGTTAAAGTTCAAAGCTTCTACGGACATGTCTTGGGTTAAGAGGCATTAAAGGATTTTGGAATGCAATGCATTTCCCCAAGACTCTCTTAAAATATTTGCTAAATGCCTTGACATTTAGCCAAGGGCCATTAAAGGCCCAAAGGCCTTTTACAAAGTGGTTGCCAAACTCATAGGTTGTGATTAGGAATCAAGATAAAATCCAGCTAAATTTTATTATATTTTACGTTTGATGCATCCTTAAGACATGATAAAGTTGAATATAAAGTAGATATAATTTGGATAAAATTATTCAATGAGAAAGGTGGGATAAATATGGATAGGATGTATGATATTTATGATATAAAAGTTATTTTTTTTAATAACAAACTTCTCAAATTAACAAAATTAAAATTATATTTCAATAAAATAATATTTTGAATTCTAATATAAGAAAGTCAAAATAATGAAAAATAACAATTTATTTTTTAAATTTAATGTTATTTTTATTTATATATTCAAATTAATGAAAAATAACAATTTAAAATTTAATGTTATTTTTATTTATATATTCAAATTAATCTTACAATATAAATTCAATCTATAAATATAGAAATATATTTATATTTATTACATATTTTAGGTAATGACAAAGAAAAGTGAAAAGAGAGACAAATGAAAAAGTTGAAAGAGAAAATAAAGTAGAAGTATTGTAATTTTATAAAGACAAAAAAGCTAAAAAGGTAATAGGAAGATAACATATCTTTTGTTACTTTAGGATATAGATTGAAATTGAAAGATATTTTATCATTTGAGTGATTGTGTAGTTATGAAATCTTGTAAATATTATTGAAGGACTCATTTGACTTTGTTATGGAAAGTTAACCGATTAGATTGAACAAACAAAAAGTTGAGGGACTAGACTACGCATTTTGCAATGTATAGGGATAGATTGCATGTCAAGCACTAATGGTGACTTTCCCCCTTATTTGATCAAATAGAAAGACTGTATTAAACATTTATGAATAGTTCAAGAATCACATTATACGAATTAAAAAAGTTCAAGGATATAATTGTACATCAAACCAAATTTTAGGGGCTTAGGCTCTATTTGGCTGGGCTTTTGGAGAAATGCAAAGAACTTCAAGTTAAATAGATTTTTTCGAAATGCAAATATGTTTGGTAAAGTGTAATTTAAAGTACATAAAGAAGTAATTTTGGTTTAAATGGTAGTTGGAAAAAGTTCGAGAATGTCATTGTATATTGAATAAAAGTTTAGAAACTTAGGCTACGTTGGTTGGATTTTTGGAGAAACGTCTTTAGGTTAAATGGATTTTCTAAAATGCAAATAGTATTTGATAAAGTGTAATTGAAAAAACCATTGGAAACAACTTTGGCATAAATGGTGCTTAGAAAAAGTTCAAGGATGCCATTGTACATTAAACTAAAAATGAGGGACCTTAGCTGCGTTTAGTTAAGCTTTTGAGAAACATGAAGGACTTTATATTAAAAGAGTTTTTCGAAATGCAAATATTGTTTGATAAAGCGTAATCTTAAACTACATTGGGAATCAACTTTGGTTTAAATAATATTTGGAAAAATCATATTTGTAAATGACTTTTAGGCCCTATTTGGTAACCATCCAAATAGAGCCAAATTCTGATTCTTTGTTCCTAGAATCAGTTTGGGCCTAGAATTGCTTTTGGTAAAATTTTTGTTCTTGGAACAAATTGGGAATAGAATTAAGAACAAAAAAAAAGTTGATTCTTGTTTTGGGAACGAATTTGAGAATCAAAACCAAGAATTCTTCTTCTTCCCTTCGGCCATCTCACGACCGCCGTCCACCACCACTTGCCACCGTTCGCCGCCGCCGGCCGCCAGTTCGGCGAGCTCGTCAGAGGCAAGCCCAACCACCGGTGAGGCCGAGCCTCGCTAGGGCTGGGCAAGCCTCGTGATGCCCAACCCCACTGGTGGCCAGGCGAGGCTTGCTTGACCACCGGTGAGGCTCGCCCAGCTCTAGCGAGGCCGGCTTGGCCACCGGCGAGGTCGAGCCTCGGCGGGGTTGTGGCGAGGTCGAGCCTCGGCGGGGCTGGGCGAGCCTCGCCTAGCTGGCCTGTGCAGTGAGGCTCGGCCAACAAGGGTTGGCCTCGTCGAGGGCCGGCGACGCCCGGTGAGGTCGCCAGCCCTCATCGGCCACCGCCGGACGGCGAGCGGCCACAAGAAGAAGAAGAAGATGAGAAAAAGGAAAAAAAAAAGAAAAAAAGTAAAAAAAGTAAAAAAATTATTTAAAAATTAAAAAAAAAATTGATTTGGAACATAATTAATAAGCACGATACTAAATGTAATTTTATTCCAAAATCAGAAATTTTGGATAATTACCAAACGGCTTAAAATGTTTAGAATCAGTTCCCAAGAACAGAATAAAAGAAAATCATTTCTGATCAGAATATACTCCTGAAAACATAATCATTATCAAATGCGCCCTTACTATTTTTTGTTAAACTGAACTTAAACCCTTTACTTGATGTCGGTGAGCCAAATCTCCCTCCTATGGTAGTTAGCCAAGGTTGTGCCACTGTAGGAGTGAGATTTGGCTCACTAGTGGTCAGATTTAGTGTCGTCGACAACATTGTGCAAGGTAAAAAATGGTGAGGGCATTTTTGAAATTTTGAAAATTTAAAGAGCGCAAAGAAGAAAAAAAATCTTAGTATTCAAGAAATGCTAAAGTTCAAAGTTTCTACGTATCTGTCTTGGTTTTAGAGGCTTTAAGGGGATTTGGAATGCAATACATTTCCCCATATCTCTCTAAAAAGATTTGCTAAATGCTTTGACATTTAGCCAAGGCCCTTTAAAGGCCCAAAGGCCTTTGGCAAAGTGGCTGCCAAACTCATAGTGTCATTATCCCTCTCCTTTTAAACTTGATTTGAAACAAGTGGTAGAAACCCAACATCTGGTTTGGAGGACCCAGTAATGCAGAAATGAACGCAGAGAGCCCAATCACATTTCTCTACCTAGTGCCTGGGATGGTCCATCAAGAGGAACTGAATGGGTTAAACTACTGAAAGCCCAATTTCATATTAGCAGACCTTAAGACGAATTGCAAAAAAGACCAAGAAAATCCTGTCACAGACCCACCAGAGGGCCCGCAAAAGAGTCGCGGAATAATTTCAACCTGACCTTTTGAGCTTTGACTTGAAAAGCCGAGGCTTTTGGTTTTTGCAATTCAATTGCAGCGAAGATCTATAAATCAAAAGGAGGGATGGTAGCATAACTGGAGCGTCATTATATTACAATAACGGTGCAGGGAGAACCACTAATTTTCATACTAGCATCGGGTGAGCTCTTACTTTCTTTTCTTTTTTAAATACAAGTGATACCAAAATACGAGCAGTTCTCCCTGCTTCGTCACTCCATTAAAAGTGACAGACCCATCGATTAAGCATTTTTCAATCAAAACTCACTTCTAATTGAGCATTGTGACATCGCTTCAAGATATCATTTAATGTAATCAAAGTTATCCATGCCGTGAAACTTGGTGAAATTCGTACTCATTTTCTACGTATCGCCTTGGATCGCATGATGATTTTTTCCCATCATTTGGATGGAGAGCAGCTTTCTTTTTCGACGAAAGCCACGCGTTTCTCGATCGGCTTCGCAATATACTAGTCGGCAGATTATTGCGATGTGACGGCGCGCTTTTTGCAGAAAGCTACAGCTCTCTAGTGCACAGAAGGAATAGCAGGTAGGTGCTTGCTTGCCGATGATCAGCACGTATTAATGCAATCCCTAAGCCCAAGCCTTCACATTGTTTTGGTCGGCAAACGAGGACAGTGACCGCGCAGCTCAAGGACCATGTAATCGAGCATTTGCCAATAGACTTCTTCGGACATAGGAAAGGGAGACACGGTACCAAACACGAGACGAGCTCTGTCTATTCGATGCGAGTTAATGCAAAAAGTAAGGGCGGTGCCACGGTTGCTCTGCCTTTTAATGCTCTCGATGGTGATCGCGACACCCTCCGGCTCCGCTCTATATTTAGGTCATGAATTCTGATCGTTTTTGGGACGTAAGTGATGTTTTACCGGTCAGTTCAGATTCAATCCTGCAAAAAACATGGATGAGCCGCAGGTCGTGAGATTTGCAGTTGAATTCGCGCCGAGCAAGCTTGTATCAGCCAGAAGGGGTCTACTGCCGATTCGATTGCTAGAGACGATTGCAGAGGAAGAGATCGATAGTCCGGAAACTGGTACTGCTTCGCTTTCGACGCCTCTTCCTCCTCATAATGCTGACTGTACAGACAATGACGAGGGACTCGCGAGCAAGAGGGGCCTTGTGGCTCTGGGTTCATTGATGTGCTCCGCGATAACGAGGGGCCCGTGCCCGGGCTTGGCGTTGTGGACCAGGATGGGGATTTTTCCATCTGAAGGAGGAGCTCGCTATTGTTCCACAAGTCCTCGTCCCCATGCTCGTGCTCGACCCATTTCTTGGCCGCCGCTATTTGGCACCTCATCACGAAAGTGCTCGGCCAGAAGCCCAGGAGGGTCACTTCATTGGCCATTTCCGTCGAAGTCGTGTGCGTGACCGTTGAGAATCGAAGCCAAGCAATATTGAAGTATTGAGGAGTGAATAATGGTGACTGTTGAGCAAGCACTCGAACCTAGAGCTGAGCAATACTTGTAAACAAAACCAGAACAATTCGTTAAATCTCAAAATAATCCATGTATGCTCACTGTTCAGATCTACTCATCTACTCTTGAGTCCTGTATAATGCTAGTTAACTTTTACCAGTTAAGAGTGTTTATGTTCATGTCAAGTCGACGTGCCATTTGCCTAACGAATTGTGGAACGCCCACAACGGTCTACTTTGCATTATGAATTCTATCGTCTTATCACATAAGTGCAGTGTCAAATGTCAATTAACATTTCAAAATCATGAGAATTCACCACTAAGTCAGGGCTTAATCTTTTGAATTCGCGAAAGGTATCGAGCAAGACAAGGCTCACTCGGGCATGATCTGTGCAAAGTGAAAACATTGCTAAAGTGCACTCTTGATCTACTCAAGGCCAAACTTCTTGTACTCCAAAACGAAGGCATACACCTTGTGAGGGTCAGAGAGTGACCGGGACAGACTCTCCTGCTCCTCCCAGGACCGTAGAACTGCCTCAGGGTACATGACACAAGTAAAGCACAATATATGAAAACTGCATACTTTTGCTATTCAATCGATTGAGAGTGTCCTCCATGTTAACGAAATGCGTATGTGAAAGAGGATCATAGTTAGAACATTAGCATAGGTACTGTCTTGTCGATGTAGTCAGCCCAGAATCTGGCTTGGGCTCTGCCGTGAGGATCGGATGGGAAGAACGGAGCTTTGTTGTTCCAAGTCTCTTCGATGTATTCGATAATGATGGGGGACTCGCACACAGGCTTGCCATTGTAGACGAGCACGGGGATTCTCTTGAGGACCGGATTCAGCTGGACAAGCAACGGGCTTGGGTTGAGCAAGTCCGCCTCCTCCTTGTATTCATAATCGATCCCTTTCACGGCAAGCGGGAGCCTGTACCGGATCCTCTCCCCCAGAACCCGAACAGGATCACCTCATCATCGTCGGCGATTGCAATTCAAAGCCGAGTCAACTTTTCACAAGCAAACAAAATCTGTCCGTTTTCTTTTTGCGAAGGGTTGGGATGGGGTTATGAAGGGTCGCAGAACGCATACGCTGCCTCGTCGTGTCCCAGCCAACGGGCGATCCCTTCGCATGGAAGAGGACGAAATTTGGAGCATAGTGATGGTAGTTGGATGATACTTCAATCATCATTCGGGACCTGATGACCGATGCCATATAGCAAGATTCCGACTCTGTTTGTTATTTTGTCTAGGAAGGTTTTGTGAAACCACCACATGAAGCAACAACTGGCTGCATTAATGAATGATACATGAGAGAAGCGTCCGACCAATTTGCTCTTCCATTTGATGCTAGGTTGTCTTTATCTGTTAGAATAATTAAATATAATTACGCATTCTTCTAATAGCTTAAATTTTAAAATAATTGGCCGTAATCCTACAAAATCTCACATAATAATAGAACTAGAGGTCCGAGTTCAAATCCCCAATTAAATATGTCCACACTTAGTAATAAGAAAAAAAAAACAAGACTAAGTGTGAGCGAGAGGGAGTATTAGAATAAATATATATTAAATCATGTCTTCTTCTAAGAGCTTAAATTTTTAAAACAATTGGTGGTTTGATAAAATCTCACATTATGAATGAAGCAAAAATGATCATCTTGCTCATCCCTCAGTTAATAGCTCTCTAAGGGGGTGTTTGGTTGGGCATTCCCCAAGGGCTTTTGAATGCCTATTTGTGAAATGTGGGCATTTTAGGGCGTGCATGGAAATGTTTCAAAAGAACGTTTCTGGAACACTTCTGTACTTTTTTTGTTCCCGGAAACAAAAAAAGAACAGAAACGCGTTTGGTTGCGTTTCTGTTCTTTTTTTGTTTTTTTGTTTCCGAACAAAATTGGAGCAAAAAAAAAAACACAAAAAAGTTATTTCTGGAGAAAAGAAACACTTCTTCAAAGCCAAAAAAGAACAAAAATGAAAAGAACAAAAAACAAAATCGGAACAAAATTGGAGCAAAAAGAACACACTGGCTGAAGCTTCTCGTTCGTGCGTGCTCTCGGCTGAAGCTTCGTTCGTTCGTGCTCTCCCTTTTCCGGTGTCTCTCCCTTCTCTCCGGCGGCTCCCACTCGGCTGACTCTCCGGCGACTCCTCACTCCGCAACTCGCCGCCGGCTGAAGCTTCCGAATCCGGGTATGTTTCGGTGCTCCTCCTTCTCCGGCCGATGATGGGCTTCGGCGAGGCGGATCCGGGACACTCGCTTGAGGCCGCCGACGGCAGATCCGGGACGGCTCGCTCGAGCCTCAAGCGAGCGTTGCTCGCCCGGATCCGCGGCAAATGGGACGGCCGCTCGCTCGAGCCGCTCGAGCGAGCTCTCTCGCGCCTCGAGTGAGCCGCGCTCGAGCCGGCCGCTGCTCCGGCAGCCCGCTCGCCGCGCCCGGCCATGGAACCCGCCGAGCCCGAGACCCAAGCAGGTCCTCGAGCCCGAGAAGAGGCCTCGTGTACTTCCGGGTTGTTCTTGAGCTCCGTCCATCTACTGGGTGTGTGCGAAAGTTCGGAGGTTGGTGGGGGGTGGGTTTGGTTCATTCAAAGTTCGTTGCTTTTTGTTGCAGGACGACGAACCCATTGTGGAGGACGTGAAGGACGATGACAAGGACGACGAGGAGGACGACGAGGATGACGACGACGAGGACGACGGCGATAAGGAAGATGGAGCTCAAGGTGGGTCTTTCTCTTCTTCTTCTTTTTTTATTCATTTCGCTTTACATTTTGGAAGCTGGTTGTGTGATTTCGCCCGATTTTTAGGTTTTTGTAGTTGTGTGAAAGTTTGCTGATTTGTATACGTGCATTCGCTATTTTTCGTTGGGAGGATTAATTTGAACCAGGAGGGATTGTTTACGGGCAAATGGGATGGTACGGGGGAATTACGAGGTGTGACCTTTGGAGTGTGTTTAGTTTTTGTTGAGGTTGTGTTGCGAAGTTGATTTTTTAGATGAAGTTCTTGAATCCCAATGGTCTACTCTAGTTTAGGTGGAGTAATGGAAGTGCTATGTCTGCGGAAATCATTTTTGGTGTAGGATATGTAAAACATAAAATAATACATGATGCGGAAGCAAGGATCGTTTATAGACAAACCTCCAGTCATTGTTCGTATTCACGTTTGTCGAATGTCCTGAAAAATCAAGAAAAACAATGGGGACACTCTACTAACCAAATTTCCTCACGTACTGATGATGTATTCTAAATGTAAGGATTTTGTGTTAGACCTTGTGATCGCCCCATCAGAAATGAACATACGTTCCTATTTATATATCGTCTCCCATCAAGACGGGCGGTTGTCACGAAAGGGTACGAAGCGTGGAAAACTTTATGTCGAACAGTCGCAACCTTTAAGAGAAAATGTGGGTCTAAAATGTGGGATCACAAAAAATAAATAACATTCTCCCACTTGATCCCATCATTTTCATCATACGAATTATCCAACTAATTCCACAAAAACTTTATGCTTAAAGAAAAGAAAACAAAACACATGAATCATGGCGACATGTCCTCTAAGAGTGAGTAATATCTTCCATGTATCACAATGCATCTCATTTCTTTAATGTCAGCCAATATGTGACAACATATCTTAATGAATAAACCTCATGTTTATTCCAAAATCAAGGATAAATGTTATTCTCATAAACAACAAAATGTGTACACAAAAATTGAGAATCAACGTTACAACTGAATAAGAGTTTCATACAACAAAAATTGTTCATATGACGACAAATTACATAATGGGACCTATTCCCATACTAGTTACATGATCCTTATATTTCATTGGTGGCATGCCTTCAGTTAAAGGATCGGCTATCATCAATTCAGTGCTAACGTGTTCAATGACCACTTTATTCTCCTTAACACGTTCCCTTATGGCTAAATACTTAATGTCGATATGCTTACTTCGACTGCCACTTTTGGCATTTTTAGCCATAAAAACTGCAGCTGAATTGTTACAATATATTCTTAATGGCCTAGAAATAGAATCAACAATTCTAAGCCCAAAGAATGAAACTCTTCAACCATACACCATGCGAGGTAGCCTCAAAACAAGAAACGAACTCAGCCTCCATAGTGGAAGTAGCAGTTAAAGTTTGCTTGGCACTTCTCCATGACACGGCCCCGCCAGCTAACATGAAAATGTATCCAGATGTTGATTTTCGTGAATCAACGCAACCCGCGAAGTCCGCATCCGAATAACCGACCACTTCCAGGTTGTCAGTCCGTCTATACATAAGCATATAGTCTTTGGTACCTTGAAGGTATCTCAACACTTTCTTTGCAGCTCTCCGAGGGTCTAAACCTGGATTACTCGATATCTTCCCAACATTCCAACAGCAAAAGCAATGTCGGGTCGAGTGCAAACCTGAGCATACATCAAGCTTCCAATAGCGAAGCATATGGAATGTTGCACATTTGTTCCCTTTCTAGATCATTCTTCGGGCATTGGTTCAAATTGAACCTGTCACCCTTCACAATGGGTGCTATACTTGGTGAACAATCTTTCATCCGAAATCTCTCTAGGACCTTATTGATATAGGTTTCTTTAGATAGTCTTAAAATTCCTCGAGGTCTATCTCTATGGATCTTAATGCCAATGACATAAGATGCCTCACCCACATCCTTCATGTCAAAACTCCTAGAGAGGAATTGTTTCACCTCATGTAGCAACCCCTTATCATTGGTTGCAAGTAGTATATCATCCACATACAGCACAAGGAAACAAATTTTGCTCCCACTAACCTTCTGGTATATACATTGATCCATGACATTCTCTATAAAACCAAATGAAGAGATGACATCACGAAACCTTAAGTACCATTGGCGGGATGCTTGTTTCGAGCCATATATAGATTTCTTAAGCTTGCACACCAAATGCTCACCTTTACTAGAGGAGAATTATTCAGGTTGTTTCATGTAAACCTCCTCCTCTAGTTCTCCATTGAGGAACGCCGTTTTCACATCCATCTGATGTAGTTCCATATCAAAATGGGCAACCAATGCCAAAACAATATGAAGAGAATGGAGAAAAAGTCTCCGCATAATCGATTCCTTCCTTTTGAGTGAATCCTTTGGCAACAAGTCTAGCTTTATATCTTTCAATGTTACCCAATGAATCTTTCTTAGTTTTGAAGACCCATTTACAACCTATGGCCTTCGCATCATTAGGTAACTCAACCAAATCCCAGACTTTGTTAAATGCCATAGAACTCATCTCTTCTTTCATGGCATTGTACCATAAATTGGATTTATCACTATCCATGGCTTGTGAAAACGTTTCGAGATCATTCTCAGCTCCAATATTATAGTCAGACTCTTGTAAATACACAATATAATCACTAGGAATAGCCGACTTCCTTATTCTAGCAGATCTTCTCAATGTTGGATCAACATTCTCTTGAGGAGCATGTTGTTCAACTGGTTGTTCAACAGTTTCTGGTAATTGCTGAACAATTGGATCCACTAGATCAATATCAGCAGGTTGTGGAACTTCAACAATTGGTTGTTCAATAGCCGTCTGAACTGTAGGGGCATTATGAGCAACAACCAACCTTAAACTTGAGGTGGAAAGTTGAGTGTCTGAATAATCTTCCTTAGGAACAAGATCCCTCGGTCGATCGCTCCCACTGATCAAGTCATTTTCAAGAAATTTAGCATTTCTTGATTCCATAATCCTAGTGGTATGAGATGGACAATAAAACCTGTATCCCTTAGACCTTTCGGCATATCCAATGAAATACCCACTTATGATCCTTGGGTCCAACTTCTTTTCTTGTGGATTATAAATTCTCACTTCAGACGGGCATCCCCAAACGCGCACATGATGTAAACTTGGTTTCCAACCCTTAAATAACTCAAAAGGTGTCTTTGGGACAGTCTTGGTCGGAACTCGGTTTAATATGTACATTGCCGTCTTAAGTGCTTTAGTACACAAGGATTTAGGAAGTTTGGAGCTGCTAAGCATACTACGCACCATGTCTAATAAGATCCGATTTCTTCTTTCCGCTACGCCATTTTGGTCTGGAGAACCAGGCATAGTATATTGGGCAATTATCCCATGCTCTTGAAGAAATCTTGCAAATGGACCAGGTGCTTGTCCATTTTCAGTGTATCTACCATAGAATTCTCCACCTCATCTGATCTCACGATCTTAATTTGCTTATTGCATTGTTTCTCTACTTCCGCCTTAAATACCTTAAAGGCATCTAATGCTTCATACTTATTATGAATCAAATAGAGATGCATGTAACGTGAGTAATCATCTATGAAAGAGATAAAGTATTTCTGACCACATGAGTCTATATCCGGACTACAAATATCCGTATGTATGATTTTTAATATTTCTGTACTCCTCTTGGCACCTTTCTTTGTCTTGCTAGTCTGCTTTCCCTTTATGCAGTCCACACAAGTATCACAATCAGTAAAATCTAAAGTACCAAGTACTCCATCATTTACTAATCGCTTAATTTTTTCTATGGAAATATGTCCCAATCTCCGGTATCACAACATAGAAGAATGTTCTTTCACAACACATCGTTTCATACCAGCTTTATCATGAACATGCATCGTATCATAATAGGCATTGTCTTGTAAATTAATTCGAAAAAGACCATTAGACAAAGTACCACTCCCGACAATTTCAGATTTAAATGATAAACAGAAGTTTGAATCTGAAAAGTTAAAAGAGTATCCCAAAGGTACAAGTCTTGAAACTGAAATTAAGTTTCTAGAAAAACTAGGAACATAAAAGGTCTTTTCCAAATTTAAAACAAAACCACTATTGAGAACTAGTCTATATGTCTTAATAGCTTCCACATGCGAACGTATCTTGTTTCCTGAATAGATGCTTTGTTCACTTCCCACTGGCTTCCTGTGGTTTTGAAAACCCTGCATGGAATTCGAAATATGGATTGTAGATCCAGAATCAATCCACCAAGTGTTGTGACTTACATCAGTCATATTATATTCATAACAAACACAAGAGATTGGATTACCTTTCTTCTCGAGCCAGGCCTTAAATTTGACACAATCCTTCCTTATATGTCCCTTCTGTCTACAGAAGAAACACTTGGATTCTTTCTTAATGTCAGCTTGGGGAAGTATTTTACCTTTTCCCTTATGCTTGTCATAGCCCTTATTATTTCCTTGTGTTGCCAAATGAGCACTTTCTTCCAATTCCATAATCAGTCTTTCTTCCTCTTGAACACACGTGGTCATGAGTTCATTAATTGACCATTTATTCTTATGTGTATTATAAGAGATCTTGAAAGAGGCATACTGTTGTGGGAGAGTATTCAGAACATAATACACAAGGAAGGATTGAGATATCTCAATCTCAAGGTTCTTAAGCTGAGCTGCAATGTTCCTCATTTGCATGATGTGCTCACGCACACCTTTAACACTAGTGAGCTTCAATGATGAAAACTTCATAATCAGGGTCATGGCATGCGCCTTCTTAGAACTTTCAAACTGCGCATCTATGGCCTCCAATAAAGCCTTAGCATTGCTATGCTGAGCAACTGAACCACGAATATTAGGAGATATCTTAGCTCTTATAAACATGGCACAAACGCGATTAGACCGCTCCCATTGGTTATAAAGAGTTATCTCAGATGGAGTGCTCGAATCAGTAGGAGCAGGTGGTTCGTCTTTCCTTATAGCATAGTCAATGTCCATCCACCCCAATTGAAGAAGAATTGACTCCTTCCAAACTTTATAGTTCTCACCATTCAGTATAGGAACATCAAACTTAAATTCAGAGAAATTCACAGGTTGCGAAACTGCATATCAAATAATCATGCTTATGTCACAAAATTTGAGGCAAATATAAATAAATCATGTTTTACCAATGTAAACATGTCACAATATGAATCACATAACATAAAAACTACCTGTGGGCTAAGTTTTTAATTTAAATAGATTCATAATTACTTCATGAAGAAACTACCATATTATATGCCTTTTCTTAATCCCTGTGGGTAAATTAAGAAAAATAATATGATATTTCATCCTAATTAATCATATTAATATAATGAAAATTCCTGTAGGATAAAATTCATCATGTTAATATAATTAATTACAATCAATGTCCATTTCTAAATATGATCCAGAAGCTTTTAATATATAATTTAATTAATTAAGGATGCTGTGGCTACTCCCTAATTAATTAAATATATGGACCATTGGACATTTAATTTCATGCACAAAATATTCATAAAAATGCATGAAATGACATAATAAACAAATACATTAATGGCAGAACAGTAAATAAATAAATTGGCCAAGGGCAAGATTGCAAAAATTTAAAAAATTTTGAGGCAAAAGCGTAATAGGAGCCGCGAGTGAGGGGTGACGGGCGCGTGCCGAGCACGCGCCAAAATTCCGCACGGGCGCGTGACCCGCACGCGCGCGGTTCAGCCCGCAGGAGCGTGCCTCGCACACGCGCGGTCCAACGCGTAGGCGTGTGCGTTGCACGCGCCTGGTAACTACCACGCGCGTGGATCCCACGCGCGCAGCGGTTGAGCACGCGTGTGAGCGCGTGGCGCGTGGAATCCACGCGCCTGCAACCGCAGCACGCGCGTGGGTTCCACGCGCTTCTTCCTCACGCGAACAGAGGCCTCTCCGTCAGTTTTTCGCCATTTTCAGCCGCCATTTCTTCTCCGTTTCTTCTCCGGCAACCCATCTAAGACCGAAATAATTGATGGGTTTTGAAGAGCATGCCGGTACGATCACATGGGTCCAAGTTTCGGCGAAAATGAACAAAAATTGGCTCCAAAATCAGACGAAAATTTCCCAAAACACGATTCCTTCGACCCCGCGCCTTCCGCCGCCCGATTAGCCTCCGGCGAACACTGATATGCCGAAATAAATCATGGCTAATATTCCTCATGGCGGTGCGACCGTATGGGTCCGAATTCGAAGGGTGGGTCGCCGGATTTTTCCCGGAACCGACGAAACTCTCTTGGTCTCAAAACTTCAAGTTACTGTTCATCCTTAGAAAATGGCCGAAAATACACCGAAAACACACGAAAATATAACAAAACAAGGCAGAGGCTCTTAACACGCTCTGATACCAAATGTAAAACATAAAATAATACATGATGCGGAAGCAAGGATCGTTTATAGACAAACCTCCAGCCATTGTTCGTATTCACGTTCGTCGAATGTCCTGAAAAATCAAGAAAAACAATGGGGACACTCTACTAACCAAATTTCCTCACGTACTGATGGTGTATTCTAAATGTAAGGATTTTGTGTTAGACCTTGTGATCGCCCCGTCAGAAATGAACGTACGTTCCTATTTATACATCGTCTCCCATCAAGACGGGCGGTTGTCACGAAAGGATACGAAGCGTGGAAAACTTTATGTCGAACAGTCGCAACCTTTAAGAGAAAATGCGGGTCTAAAATGTGGGATCACAAAAAATAAATAACAGGATAATCCTGGTCATTCTTTCATCTCCAAAAGGGTGTCACTGCTGCGTATGTTGATTCAAATTTTGCATTTTCAACAGATAGCAATAACTATGATGCTACGTTTATCTGTTTAACTGAATATGCGGATGTTTGCTACTTTAAGTTGTGGGAAAGACTGGGTGTGGTGATGGTCTGTTTCATTTGATATTTTGTAGTTTTAGTGTGTAATCCGTTGATAGAGAGGTTTCTGTTTTAGTTAGAACTCAACTCAGTAAACCACAGATGGATTTCATGATCTGAAACTTTTGCTTTTGGATTGGTTTGGTTAGTTCACTGTATGCAAACATACAATCACAAGTCTCAAATTCCTTTTGGGTTGGCAGAAGGCTGGTTCCTTTTGGTTTAGTATGTGAATGAGGAAGTTGTTTGTGTGGAGTATCATTGGATTTTATGTTTTGGCTCAAGTTTGTTGGTGCAGTTTTTGATCTCTACAATGCATATACTTGCAGTCTGCTTGAGCTGTGCAGGATTTTTTACTAAAGCTTCTCGAAAATTCCAACAAAAGTATATTTCTATTTGATTTTGTCAGCTGCTGCTTTTGGATTTAAGAACTCAAACAACATGAATGGGCAGGTGCAAATGGGGGTTCGAAGCAGAGCAAAAGCGAGAAGAAGAGCCGCAAGGCTATGTTGAAGCTTGGCATGAAACCTGTAAGCGGTGTAAGCAGGGTCACCATCAAAAGAACCAAGAATGTGAGTGCTTTTTCTTTCAAATCTCTGTCATGCATTTGATACCTCATCCTTTATATAATTTAGCAAAAAGCTAAAGCAACTCTGAATTGTGTGGGTCTCATTGATTATAGAGCACTAAATGGTGTCTAGTGGCTTTGGAAGATCCATTTATAGCTGACCTGAAAAAGTGGAGTGTCTTAGTTCATTATAGTTGAAATTGATTTGCATATATAAACAATGGCATGTTATTGAGAAATTCCTGGTGTTTTAGGTCCTATTCTTCATCTCAAATCCTGATGTCTTCAAGAGCCCTCACTCTGAGACTTATATCATATTTGGGGAGGCGAAGATCAAAGACTTGAGCTCACAACTGCAGACACAAGCTGCCCAGCAATTCAGGATGCCCGACATGGGATCTGTGATGGGCAGGACAAACACTTCAGCCGCTGCCTCAGTAGCACAGGCTGATGAAGAAGAGGAAGAGATCGATGAGACTGGGGTTGAGCCTCGCGACATTGACTTGGTGATGACCCAGGCTGGAGTTTTGAGGAACAAGGCCGTGAAGGCTCTCAAGACGCACAATGGGGACATTGTTTGTGCTATCATGGAGCTTACTACCTAAACATGCTCCATCGGGGTTTGCTTCCTAGCCTTTTTTGGTGATGAGCTTTGAGAACTGTTTAGGTTATCTGAGTTGGGATTATTTGCAGCATTTATTCACTTTCTCTATCGGCTCTTTTATTCTTGAACTTGTAGAAGAGAAATTAAAACGAGGGCGTCTTGTCAACAATCCACTCGTTTAACATGGCCGGACCTTATGCCTTTTTCAGCTTCTTTTAAGTTCTCTGAAAGTCATAAAGCAACCAGTTTATGTTACTGAGTAACCGTCGATCATGCATGGCTCACTTTTCAGTCGCAAATAGCCTGACAGGTGATTACTTCATCGCTATGGACGATTCAAACCGAACTCAAAACTGAAACCAAAGAGGTTCTGAGTAGGAATGCTATGATATTGTAATTGGTTTAACGATCACATTGAATAGCTTGGGTGTTGTTTGCACTATGGGTTGCTCCTTCGCTACGGACTGAATTTACGCGAGAAAAGTCAAGGTCAAAGTACTGATCACAGGACTTCACTTCTTGCTTCGATAGGCAATTCCAGAGCTCTTTCTTGTCATTTTCCACGTTCAGATGAGACAAATATAAATGACAATGTATGGGTTTCTCCTACCTTAGCAAGTGACTAATGGATGAAAAAACGTGCTTGTCAAACTTGCGAAGATGTGGAAAAATAACAAATAGTAGCCTTAATAGCGTCTTTGGCCATTGACCCCAACGCAAGTAGTTCTGATTTCTATGTCTTCGAACGTCTTTAGCTATAATTGAGCCAAGCTCGCTCTTACACAAATTAAATATGCTGCTGAGTAGACACGACGCTTGAGCATGCCTAGTGAAATCTTAGTTGAAAGCTGAGCTTATTTGATGTGCATAATGCATACAAATGCAGCTTGACTTATATGAGCTCTATAAGAAGCAAAACACATGCAAGCACTACTTGTCTTCATTTAGCTACAACACCGACAGAGCGTTTGAAAGCTATTTACAAGTTTGGAGATCAAAGAGTTCCACAAGAGCAATTCATGGGGTTTGACACACAGTGTTCTACATAACATAGAGAGAAGCGATACAGATCCAGTAAATCATGGGTGATTATTCACAATGAACTATATTACTTCATTATTGTGATGTCATGTATGGAAGGGTTCATGTTGAGATGTATGAAATTTTTGTTTAAGGGCGCACGTATGACCATGTTAAAAATATTTTTCTTCACTCACCATTTTTCAAAATTAAATTGATAAGCATTTAATGAGAATGAGAAATCAATATCAAGTTTATATGCTTTAAAACTAAAAAATAAAAAAGTACTTGAAAAAATCTGATACAAACTTTAATTACAAAATTTTCTACGAAATATGCCATATGATCATGTTCAAAATGTTTGTCTTCACTAACCATGAACAAAATAAAATTAATGAGCATTTCATAATAATGAGAATTCAATATCAAGTTTAAACTTTATTGAAGAAAAGTTTTTTTTTTTAAATTTAAAACAGAAATTTTTTTGTCGTTTACCAAACGTGTTTCTATTCTTTTTTTATTCTAGGAACAGAAATTGACTGCAGTTACCAAACGTGTTTCTGTTTTTTTTCATTCCAAGAACAGTTTTTTTTTTACACTTACCAAACGCGTTCTTTTGTTCAAAAACTGTTCCCCGAAACAGAAACACTTTTTTTTTTATTTCTATTCCCAGGAACAAAAAAAGAACAGAAGTGTTTCCATGCGCACCCTTAAATGCTGAAAGCCGAATGCCGGGGGGGACCAGCTTTGAGCATTCGACATTCTGAAGATGCGATTTTACTGTTCATCGCATCACTATTCATCGTCTCCTCCGCCGTTCGCCTTCTTCTTCACCGTTCGTCTTCTTCTTTGCCAAAGGCGGCGCTCAGCCGCGATTTGGCCGCCGAGAAGCCTCGCCTGAGGTCGCACAACCTCAGGCGAGGTGGCCTGAGGTCGCACAACCTCGGCGAGGTGGCTCGAGGCCGGGCGACCTCGGCGGCGTCGCCCGGTCTCGCACGAGCCGCGACCGCGAGGCCAAATCTAGCCGTTTGGTGGCCAGATCTGGCAGTCTAGCGACCAGGCGACGCCGCCTGAGGTCGCGTGGACCTTAGCTGGCGTCGCCTAGTCTCGCGCGACCAGGCGACGCCGCCTGAGGTCGGGTGACCTCGACCGGCGTCGCCTAGTCTCGCGCGAGCCAGGTGACCAGGCGAGGCCAGATCTGGCCTCTGCGACCTCCGGTGGCCAGATCTGGTGGTCCGGCGACGGCCAAATCTGGCCGTTCGACGGTGGCCAGCGGTTGGCCGGCAATGGCCGGCCGTCGGAATTTGATTTCAAACTTTAAAGAAAATAAAAAATACCAAAAGCTAATTACAAATGCAAAATTTACCAAACGGCGTTTATGCTAAGTTGCATTTCAATGCTAAAATTTACCAAATGGTCTAACATTTCCGAAAGCCCTTTCCCTCAAAGATATTTGCATTCTCCAAATGGCATTTCCCAAAAGCCGAACCAAACGGGCCCTAAGGCTTCCGATTACATAATAGGTATCCCCACTTCCGCTCAGCGATCATCCACAAGAAGAACAAAACCTTTCGGGTAACACCATCGGCAAAAAGGAAAAAAGAAAGGAACATCTGTATAACATCAATCAAAAGTTAGTTATAAAGGTTTTGGAAACATTTATTTGACGTTAAGTACAATACCGAAAAACCAGCAAAATCCATGTTACAAAAGGCAAACTATATAAAAGGCCGGAGAAAGGTCTGCTACAGTGCTCTTTGACAGCATTACTTAAAGAGTTGGGATGACTGAAACCTGCATGGTACTCGAAAATTTGTATTGTTAAAGCACAGTCTAACCTATAAATCATGAATCCTCTTAATAAGTTGTAAGATTCAATTATATTTTTATAATAAGTTATAAAACTTTCAGTACACTTGTCTAATTATTTTATTTGCATTGCTGCCACCTTGTGAGAGATGGGCGTGCTCAAACTTCTCAAAACCCCAGATTAAGTTATTGCCATGTCTTATTCTAATTGGTTGATCATGTTGCTCCAGACCTGACCCTAAGTAAACCATGGATTAAGGGAGGCATTGAAATCGGGGAGTTTAGGAATGCACATGATATTTGAAATTGATAAGGGAGTACAAGAATTCAGGTTTGGCGTTCCAATTCATTTCAATGGCCTATCGAAAAACGAAAATTGATATTCCAATTTCCAAATTCGCATCTTGATGTAATCATACACTAAGTAGTAATTAATATTTCAAATATTAATTACTAATATCTGGATATTATACTATTCAATACTAAATCATGATTAGTAACTTTAATTAGATTGTGGTTATTTTCAAATTGAAATAATATTTAGGAATCTATTACAAATGATATAGATTAGTTTGTATGGAAATCCACTCAACTCAATTTAGTAAAAAACAAGTAAAAGTAACAAATCAAAATAAAATAATAGATTCATCTCGTATATCAAAACATTTCGGAATAAAGGATTTCTCTTTTTGTTTTCAATATGAATTGATAGGTCAGATACAAATAGATCATATCTTGGAAATTCTCTCTCCTTTCTTTTGTCAATTGACTTTTCTTTTTCTTTTTTTATCTTTTCTTTTGTTTTTCTTAATGATCAAAGGCAAAAGATTGCTTGAATCTCTTATAAGCATAACTTTTCTGTCTTGTTTTGTGATGCGGGAGCATCCAACGTAGCTCCATCCACCAACTCGGAACCATCGATGTTTATCCAAGCCAAGAGAGAAATTGGGCATTATGTGCTTCGATGGATCATTTTCAATGAATAACTATCAATGAGGAGACCATTCGAAATGTCTTGAATGACCAGTTGATGAAGTTTCAGAATGATTATTTTCTGGTCAAGGGAGGAGCTCGAATTTGAAGATTCAAGAATGCAGAAGGCCGAAGATTAAAGGAATTTAATTCCCGTGTTAATAAAGGCTTTTACTAAGTTATTATGTGTCTCTACTTGTCATGCGTCCAAGAGTCGACAGGTTTCAGTTTCTAGGCTATTAAGGTCTGTTTTAATATGTATTAAGGTGTCGGTTTCTAGGCTATTAAGGTCTGTTTTTAATATGCATTAAGGTGTCAGTTTCTAGGCTATTAAGGTCCGTTTTTAATATGCATTAACACTAAAACCCTCCTATAAAGAGGGGAAAACTATCCAATGTAAGGGAGACGAATTTTATGAATGAGAATTGTGAGATTTCCTCAAGTTGAGTGAATTCCTTTGGAGAGCGGATAACTCCTTTCGGTTTCTTTATCCTTGGAGCGTAGATCACTCCTTGGTGGTGAACCAAGAAGCCCTTTATCCTTGGCTGGTGGAATCTTTAGGCCTTGGTGGTGAGCTTCTCCTATCCCGAAGTCCCGAAGGCCTTGGTGGAATCTTCGTAGATCTCGATCCTCATCCTTGGTTGGTGGCGCTGCCTTTATACCTTGGAAGGAGATTGTTTTTATCTGTTCTTATTCCTTTCCATTTCTTCCCCGTATACACTACTCCATACACTAAACCACAAAATTCCCCTTATAAAAAATCTCTGTTCTCGAATCACTCAACCCATCACGCATCAAAATATTGGTATCGAGCTCAAGGTGCAACTCATTTGAGTGATTCCTTTCTTTCTTTTGTTACAAATTCCTTATGGATGAACAAGTTCCTAGAGGCTTGACTTTGGAGCAAGCGCACAACGAAAGGCGAGATCGTGCAATCCAAAATCTTCAACAACAAATGGAGCGAGTCCTCAATCTTCTCGAGAATCCGGCGAGAGAAGGGCAACCAGCAAGGCGTCCCAACGAACGGCGTCGGCGTGACGATTCTGAATCTCGTCAAAATTCTGATGTCGATTCCGAGTCCACTGGAGACAACCGAACAATTCTACACTCTAGTGATTCTGAATCTCCAATTCGAAGACGAAGACGGAGAGGGAGGCATAAGGAGGATGAAAGAGACATTAAAGTGGAGGTCCCCGAGTTTGACGGTAATCTTAATCCCGATGACTTTGTAAATTGGCTACACAAAACCGAACGAATTTTTGAATTCAAATCCTATTCGGATGAGAAGAAATGTAAGGTTGCTATCCTAAGATTGACCAAATATGCTTCTCTATGGTGGGAGAATCTAAAGCATCAACGAGCAAGGGAAGGAAAAGGCCGAATCAAGTCTTGGGAAAAACTCAAGAGGTTGATGAAGAAGAGGTTCTTGCCCGACAACTATAAGCAAGATCTCTTCCTCAAACTGAACTCCCTAAGACAACTTGGGATGAGCGTTGAAGAATACATTCGTGAGTTTGAACAACTCAAAATGAGGAGTGAAGTTCCAGAAGTTCCCGAGCAAACCATGGCTCGTTTTCTTGGCGGCATGAATCGAGAAATTGCTGATATGGTTGAACTTCAACCGTATTGGTCCTTTGAAGACGTATGCAAGTTAGCCATAAAAGTGGAAAAACAATTGAAGAGCAAGAGGTTTTCCTCCAACCTCAACAAAGGCGACATCCTATTTTAAGGGTGCTTCCTCAAGCAAGGGCGAGAGTTCGTCGACAAAAGACAGAGGCAAGGGAAAGAATGCAGAGCCTTCCAAAGAAGTCCAAAAGAAGTTTGAAGGTGATGCAAGGAAATGCTTTAAGTGCCATGGCTTTGGGCATTTACAAGCAAATTGTCCAAATCGGAGAGTTATGACTCTTCAAGAAATTGAGGAGATCAATTCGGCGCTTCAAGAGGCTAATGACAATGAAGAACAAAATATTTCCGAATCTGATCGGGAAGAAGAAGTTGTGGAGAAAGCTGATGATGGTGAGCTGTTGATCATCCGAAGAGCATTGCATGTTGAAGCTTCTCCTAATAATGAGCAAAGGGAGAATATATTTCACACGCGTTGCACTATTAATGGAAAGGTGTGTTCAGTGATCATCGATGGTGGGAGCTGCACCAATGTTGCTTCGACAACTCTTGTCGACAAATTGAAGCTTCCAACAACGAAACATCCTCAACCATACAAGCTCCAATGGCTCAATCAAGGGAATGAACTCAAGGTAACCAAACGTGTTCTTATATCATTTTCGATTGGGAAGAACTATCGAGATGAGGTTGTATGTGATGTGATTCCAATGGAGGCATGCCACTTGTTATTGGGTAGACCGTGGCAATTTGATATAAATGCTATACATGATGGTCGGAAAAACACATACTCTTTTCGAAGGAACAAAAATGCATTACTCTTTTACCATTGAGCCCTTATTCGATACATAACAATCAACCTGGGAGGGAAACACTTGTAAGGAAAATCTGTTCTTGAGTGAGACACGGGTTGAGAGAGCCATTAGCAAACAAAAGAATGTTTTTGCTTTGCTTGTGGTCGAGAAAAAGAGTGAGATAGAGCGACCCATACATCCAAAAATGCATTGCTTGTTGAAAGAATTTGCAGATGTGTTTCCGGAGGATTTGCCACTTGGATTACCTCCCATAAGAGGTATTGAGCATCAAATTGATTTGATCCCCGGTGCTCCGCTACCAAACAAGCCAGCTTATCGATGCAATCCGGAGGATACAAAGGAGTTGCAAAGACAAGTCAATGAACTTATTCTCAAAGGATACGTTCGAGAAAGCATGAGTCCCTACTCTGTTCCGGCTCTACTTGTGCCTAAGAAGGATGGTACATATCGGATGTGTGTTGATAGCCGGGCCATCAACAATATCACCATAAAGTATAGGTACCCTATACCTAGACTTGATGATATGTTAGATGAATTATATGGTTCTCCTGTGTTTTCAAAAATAGATTTGCGGAGTGGTTATCATCAAATCAGAATGCGAGAAGGTGATGAATGGAAAACAGCTTTCAAGACCAAGGGAGGCCTTTATGAGTGGTTGGTTATGCCATTCGGATTATCTAATGCTCCGAGTACCTTCATGAGACTTATGAACGAGGTTCTTCGTTCCTTTATTGGTCAATTTGTCGTTGTTTATTTCGACGATATTTTTGTTTATAGTAGGAATGAGGAGGAGCATGTCTCTCATCTAACACAGGTCTTTAATGTCTTGAGAGAACGAAAACTATATGCTAAAATGGAGAAATGTGAGTTCTTCTCTCCAAGCATTGTGTTTCTTGGTTATGTGGTTTCCAAAGATGGAATCTCTGTTGATCAAGCCAAGGTAGAAGCTATGAAGACTTGGCCGGTTCAAAGTCTATTTCTGATGTAAGAAGTTTTCATGGACTTGTTTCTTTCTATCGATGGTTTGTCAAAAATTTTAGTACCGTCATGGCTCCTATAACTGAATGCATGAAGAATGGTGCTTTTGAATGGACAAAGACTGCTCAAAACGCCTTTGAGGTAATCAAGCAGAAACTTTGTGAGTCTCCTATTCTTGCACTTCCTGATTTTGATAAAGTATTTGAAGTTGAGTGTGATGCAAGCGGAGTTGGTATTGGTGCTGTTCTGGTGCAAGCACAAAAACCATTGGCATATTTCAGCGAGAAGTTATCTGATTCCAAGAGGAATTATTCAACTTATGACAAAGAGTTCTATGCCATTGTCCGAGCTCTTGATCATTGGAGTCATTATTTGAGGCCAAAGCAATTTGTCCTTCATTCGATCATGAGGCGCTTAAGTTTATTAGTGGCCAACGCAAGCTTAATTCGAGACATGCAAAATGGGTAGAATTTCTTCAATCCTTTTCTTTTGTCTCGAAATATAAACCCGGGCACACTAATGTTGTAGCAGATGCTTTATCAAGAAGATATTCTATGCTTGCGATTCTGGACTCTAGGATTCTCGGATTTCAATCAATGAAAGCACTTTATTTTGAAGATGCGGAGTTCTCATCCATCATCAACAATTGCAAGCGAGGAGTTCAAGGTATATATTCTTTGCAAGATGGGTTTCTTTTTAAAGGAAATCAATTATGTGTGCCGAAGAGTTCTTTTCGCGAATTGCTGATTCGAGAAGCGCATGGTGGAGGATTGGCTGGTCATTTTGGGATTAACAAAACTCTTGAGGTTCTTCAAGAGCATTTCTATTGGCCAAAGATGAGTGGAGATGTGCATGCTATCATATCAAGGTGTGCAACTTGTCATAGATCAAAAAGTCATTTCCATCAAGGTTTGTATACTCCACTTCCGGTACCATTGCAGCCTTGGGAAGATGTTAGCATGGATTTCATTGTGGCTCTACCAAGAACTCAAAGAGGAAAAGATGCTATCATGGTGGTCGTTGATCGGTTCTCTAAAATGGCTCATTTCGTGCCATGTCACAAGACCAATGATGCATCTCATATTGCTGAATTATATTTCAAAGAGATTATCCGCATTCATGGAGTACCAAAGACCATTGTGTCGGATCGTGATTCCAAGTTCTTAAGCCACTTTTGGAGGACTCTATGGAGAATGCTTGGTACAAAACTCTTATTTAGCACGGCTTGTCATCCCCAAACTGATGGCCAAACGGAGGTAACAAATCGTACTCTAACCACTCTTCTTCGTGGTATGGTGAGTAAATCATTGAAAGATTGGGATTTGAAGCTTGCGCATGCTGAATTTGCTTACAATCGATCGCCAAGTTATACTACTGGTCGATCGCCATTTGAAGTTGTGTATGGAATTAATCCTCTCACACCCATTGATTTGATTCCAATTCCATCTAACTCTCAAGTGAGCTTTGATGGCAAGAAAAGAGCTGAGTCAATGAAGAAGCTCCATAAGCAGATTCGATCCAACATTGAAAAGGCCAACGAATCTTACAAGAAAAAAGCTAATCAACATCGCAAGAAGGCTCAATTTCAACCGAGCGACCTTGTATGGCTTCACTTGAGGAAGGAGAGATTTCCATTTCGTCGAAAGAACAAGCTCATGCCAAGAGCTGATGGCCCCTTTAAAGTTTTGGAGCGAATTGGTGACAATGCTTACAAGATTGACCTTCCGAGAGAGTTTGGAGTTTCAGCAACATTCAACGTGAGAGACCTTTCTCCTTACTTGGAGGATGACAACCTTCTAGATTTGAGGACAAATCTCAAACAACCTGGGGAGGATGATGCGGGAGCATCCAACGTAGCTCCATCCACCAACTCGGAACCATCGATGTTTATCCAAGCCAAGAGAGAAATTGGGCATTATGTGCTTCGATGGATCATTTTCAATGAATAACTATCAATGGGAGACCATTCGAAATGTCTTGAATGACCAGTTGATGAAGTTTCAGAATGATTATTTTCTGGTCAAGGGAGGAGCTCGAATTTGAAGATTCAAGAATGCAGAAGGCCGAAGATTAAAGGAATTTAATTCCCGTGTTAATAAAGGCTTTTACTAAGTTATTATGTGTCTCTACTTTTGTCATGCAGTCCAAGAGTCGATAGTTTCAGTTTCTAGGCTATTAAGGTCTGTTTTAATATGTATTAAGGTGTCGGTTTCTAGGCTATTAAGGTCTGTTTTTAATATGCATTAAGGTGTCGGTTTCTAGGCTATTAAGGTCCGTTTTTAATATGCATTAACACTAAAACCCTCCTATAAAGAGGGGAAAACTATCCAATGTAAGGGAGACGAATTTTATGAATGAGAATTGTGAGATTTCCTCAAGTTAAGTGAATTCCTTTGGAGAGCGGATAACTCCTTTCGGTTTCTTTATCCTTGGAGCGTAGATCACTCCTTGGTGGTGAACCAAGAAGCCCTTTACCATTGGCTGGTGGAATCTTTAGGCCTTGGTGGTGAGCTTCTCCTATCCCGAAGTCCTTTATCCTTGGCTGGTGGAAGCTTTAGGCCGTGGTGGTGAACTTCGTAGATCTCGATCCTCATCCTTGGTTGGTGGCGCTGCCTTTATACCTTGGAAGGAGATTGTTTTATTATGTTCTTATTCCTTTCCATTTCTTCCCCGTATACACTACTCCATACACTAAACCACAAAATTCCCCTTATAAAAAATCTCTGTTCTCGAATCACTCAACCCATCACGCATCAAGCCACTCATTTTTGATCATTACATTAGGTTTTGAATTTATGATCGGTAGATCACAATATTCTTAATAAATCTCTCTCCATTTTTCTTGGACTAGAACTATGGGGTAGCTGGCCATTTTTTTTTAAAAAAGATTTTATTTTTCGATAGAAAAGACAAAGGGAGTTCTTTTGGCTTAAAATCCTAATAATATTCATTACTTGCTATTCATTACTTGCTTGAATTGGTTCTTTCAAGCATTTATCGAAAAGGGCTTCGAATTTGATCAATTCAATTGAGGTATCTGGAAACAAGATTTTTTCTTATTTCTTCATTTGAAACAGGCTCTTATTCTATTTCTGTATTCTTTCTAAATTCAAGGACTAACTACTGAATCACAAATAAAAAATAGGGAATAAATTCATAGGTCCGATGCCCTGTAATAGAACTTAGGGTTAATAGAAATAGTAGATCACATAGATTCAACAAATGAGATGGGTTCATTAACAATTCAAAGATGAAAAAATGTTCCTCTTCTATATCTTACATCTATAGTATTTTTGCCTTGGTGGATCTCTCTCTCATTTAATAAAAGTCTTGAATTTTAGATTACTAATTGGTGGAATACTAGGCAATCCGACACTTTTTTGACTGATATTCAAGAAAAAGAGTATTCTAGAAAAATTCATAGAATTGGAAGAACTCTTACTCTTGGATGAAATGATAAAAGAATACCCGGAAACACATCTACAAACACTTCGTATAGGTATCCACAAAGAAACGATCCAATTGATCAAGATGCACAATGAGGATCATATCCATATGATTTTGCACTTATCGACAAATATAACCTCTTTCATTATTTTAAGTGGTTATTCTATTCTGGGTAATGAAGAACTTGCTATTCTTAACTCTTGGGTTCAAGAATTCCTATATAACTTAAGTGACACAATAAAAGCTTTTTCTATTCTTTTATTAACTGATTTATGTATGGGATTCCATTCGCCCCATGGTTGGTAACTAATGATTGGCTATGTCTACAAAGATTTTGGATTTTTTCACAATGATCAAATTATATCGAGTCTTGTTTCTACTTTTCTCGTCATTCTGGATACAATTTTTAAATATTGGATCTTCCATTATTTAAATCGTATATCTCCATCACTTGTAGTGATTTATCATTCAATAAATGACTGGTCTAACTAGGATATTTGTTACTTTGTAACATAAGGTACATAAGCAAAGTATTTCCATTTTAAGACGTACTTACTCTTTCTACCCTACAGGGATTTCTCCTACTCCTTATATTCCAGTAAAATGATTAAAATAAAGTAAATAGCAGAATTGTGGAAAGGGAACTATACAAGCGACCTACCTAATTTTATTGTAGAAATTTTCGGGATCAATGATTGGACCATGCAAACTAAATCAATGATTGGACCATGCAAACTAAAAACACCTTTTCTTGGATAAAGAAAGAGATTATTCGATTTATTTCTGTATCGCTGATGATATATATCATAGCTCGGACATCCATTTCAAATGCATATCCCATTTTTGCACAGCAAGGTTATGAAAATCCACGAGAAGCGACCGAATGTATTGTATGTGCCAATTGCCATTTAGCTAATAAGCCCGTGGATATTGAGGTTCCGCAAGCGGTACTTCCTGATATTGTATTTGAAGCAGTTGTTCGAATTCCTTATGATATGCAAGGTAAACAAGTTCTTGCTAATGGTAAAAGAGGGGGTTTGAATGTGGGGGTTGTTCTTACTTTACCTGAGGGATTTGAATTAGCACCTCCCGATCGTATTTCGCCTGAGATGAAAGAAAAGATAGGCAATCTGTCTTTTCAGAGCTATCGCCCCAATAAAAAAAATATTCTTATAGTTAATTAACCATAGGATTCATATTAACATAAAATTGTAGTTTACTTAAAATTATGTATTAACTTTGTTCGATTATAACTAAAATTTTGTTTTTTTATATGTATGTTTTAATATAATAAAGTCATAATTAATGCAAATATAGTGTAAATTAAGGGTGAGCAACTTGGTTAGTTCAACTTGAATATAATATTGAATCGAATCGAATAATCCAAGCTAATTCACATGGAGACTAATTTGACTCTCGAGTAAAAAATTTGGGACAGGTCTTGATCAGTTTATTTCTCAATTTATGACCTTGAACTCATTTCAAAGTTGGTACTATTTGAGAAGCGGCTTTGATCATGATGTTGTATGGCAAAAAAATTGTTGAATAACTAACAAATTGAGAATGATGAATTTGTGTATACTTTTTGTGGGTTAAATAGAACCTAAGGATGCACGAGATCTTAAGCGCGACGTTGGGGTGATTGGTCCTCCGCTAACATCGCCTTAGGGTTTACCCGCCGGATGCTGGCTGTACGGGATTTCCTGAGTATCAAAAAAAAAAAAAAAAGATTTGCTAGAAGACAAATCTTGGTCTACATTTCCGAGATGGAGGATTGATAGTGTCCTTGTGATTATACTTTATTTATTTATTTAGATTTGTCCTACTCTAACTCTTGTATCTCTGTCAAACTTTTACTTTGTTTCTTTGCAAAATGTAAGAGTCGAATTCCATGTCTAAAATTAAATGTGCTCACCCCCACCTAATTCCATTACTATTAAGCACGTGCCAAGTGGCTATGATTGTTCTTGTGTCATTTGAGCTTCAAACTTATTTTCCTCAATTGAAATTCATTCTTTCAGCAAAATCATAGTCATCAAGACGTGAAACATGTGGGCACTTCAGGGATATAATCAAATCTTTCTTGCTCTAACTAGTTGCATATAATGGTCACACAAGTGATCGGAAAATGAAATGAAAAAACTAGATTGACCAAGAACCAGTTTGGAATTGGCTAATTCGGTTGCAGGCCGTTCCCAAGGGCGAAAATTCGGTTCTTGATTTCAAAAATTGAAAAATCAATTAAATTGGGTAAATTTCATGTTATTGTTCTATAATACCAAGGAAGTTGGAAATTTAAAAAATTCATTAGTTGACCCCTTTTGGATGCCAAGAAAGCTCCTTCTCAAAATTCCTCTCCACTTCCCTTGATCTTGATCTAAAGGCCCTTGGCATTTTTTACCAATAAAAAAATCTAAAGGCCATTGTAGGGAACTTGGAAATGCTAAATAGGTTCCAAAGAAATATTTGCCAAATACATTTGCAAAATCTTTTGAACCATTCTAAAGGACAAACACAACAAATGCAAAGGGTGATACGTGAATTAGAAGTTTTAGAATTTATTGAGGTTTAAAACTTGCAAAAAGTACAATTACATTCTAAAACTTATCAAATTGATACAATTAAGTCATTCCGTTAATTCTGTCTAGTTAAATTAAAAGAAAATGTTAACGTGGCTTTTTAAAATATTTTCTCTCTTCTATGTGGCGGTGATGTGGCTAAAACATAGAATGCTAGGCTAAAACGATGTCATTTTGGATTTAATTCTAATTTTTTAACCTAAGCTTAATTAAATAAAATAAAAAAATATTTTTAAAAAAAAAAGCAGCAAAGGCAAGGGCCCCTACCCATTCCATTTCTGCAAAGGGTCGGCAAAGGCTCGATGAGGGTCGGTGGGGGTTGTTGATGTGCTAGCTAGGGTTGACAACCTAAGGGCAAGGGCCTCTGCCCTTGCCATCGCCCACCCCATTGTCGGAAAGGGTCTTAGGGGCTCAGCAAGGGTCGGTGGGGTTACCAGCACCATAGCTAGAGTTGGCAACCTCCGCCCTTGTGTTTGCTACTTTTTTTTTTGAAATATTTTTTATTTTATTTAATTAAGTTTATGGTTAAAATATTAGAATTAAATTCAAAACGATATCGTTTTAATATAGTGTTCTATGTTTCATCCATGTCATTATCACATAAGAGAGAAAATATTAAAAAAAGTCATGTCAGCATTTTTCATTAATTTAAGTGGACGTAGTTAATGAAAGTAATTGATTATACTAATTTAATAAATTTTAAAACTTGATTGCATTTTTTATAAGTTTTAAGATTCAATTACCTTTTTATCATAAATTTTAGAATTTTTATTGAACATATCCTAATGCAAATGTGTCGTGGAAGGCGGTCTAGAGCCGACCACTCCTAATCCCAGCGTAATATATTAGATATTCTCGTTCAATTGAGATTTTCCCAACGTTAATAAAGCAAATAGCATCGCATGACTAAAAACCCTGTCTCGTCGTTACCGATATTCATTTGTTTTGCTTCTGCCATTGAGCTATCGTCTCTTCTTCTTCAGCGAAAATTGGAAGCAGCTTGCGCGGGGATGCTCTCTGAATTTCTCTCCGAAGCTGAAGGCGTCATCCACTGAAAAATGTATGGGGTGATTCTGGCGAATGAGCAAATCTGCTTCTCCTTCGTCGAGAGGAATGCGGCTTCCCACCGTCCGGCTCAAACCCAGAAAGGGTTTTGTCCATGCGGGTTTCCCGAATCTCGGCGTCCGATGCCTCGCGTCTCGAGCTGGACCAGGGCTCGTTACAGAAGAATCAATGCCCTGTTGAAAGAAGGGTCTTTGAGAAAACCGGATGGAGGCAGTTTGCTCGAGGAAGGGTCCGAGTTTAAGCCCTCCTTCGACGAGTACTTGAGGGCTATGGAGTCTGTGAAGTCTGTTAGGGAGAAAAGGCGTGCGCACAGTTCGAATGAATCGGACGATAATTTGAGTGGAGAACCTGAAGCAGATCAGCTGAATGCGAGAGGGGAAAAACTTGATGGCGATTCGGGCCGAGAAATAGCTTCCAGTGCAGGTAAAGATGGATTGAGCCGAGATGGTATGAGGGAGAGAAGGCATAAATTGGAGACCAAAGAGGGTCGCGCGAATGGCAAGGGGAAGAGGGCTGTTCAGGGAGAGATTCCTATTACGAAGAAGCAAATTTTGAATAAGGATTCGAAGGCTCGGCATACAAAAGCTAGCATTGTAGTATTGGGCAATCACAACGTTATTAAAGATGATAAAGGCGTGGAATTTAGATGGAAAGGTGGTGTTAAAAACACTGAAATACCCGGCAGTTTGTGGAGGAAAGATGAACGGGTTGAGAAAAGTATTGATGATAAATTAAATGGACAAAATGCTTCGCTAATGAAAACTAGGAGGGCTTCAAACTATAACAAAGATGGCGAGTATTTCGATGAAGAAAGAGCTGCATTCAGGACCTCGAATGAGTTCAGCGATGTTGTCGATAAGCCAAAACTTTCGCGGATGGAAATGGAGGATAGAATCCAGAAGCTAGCAAAATGGTCAGTATTATTCTACTTCCTCTTTGGCTCTCCTTCTAAATACCAATATATTAGTATTCGCTGATTTGTCGCTGGACCTGCCTTTTTGCTGAATGTGGAGTAAGACCGAGCTTTCATGTTATAAATTTATGAAGTCTTGACAAAGCATTAGTGAGCATAGTGGCAGTCCCAAGGGGGACGGAAAAGAGAAAGTTACTATTGCTCTTAGGTTGATTCATATGGACATCCAAGGAAACAGACTGAAAAAGGGAAAAAGACAATGGACATCTAAGGAGCAGTTGATATGAAAACATGATTACATGCACATGTATTAGTGGACATGCTTAAAGTTTAGGTGGCGTTGGATCTTTGCTGATGATCCTGGGAACTCCTGTGAGATATTCTCATTTATAGGAGGGGGCAGTACCTTTATCACAATCCTCTGTAAACTTCACTTCATCTAAATCAATGTAATAACAAAAATTTGGTTGGTAAAACCTTGGATGGTCACTTTCATACGATGACCAATGCTAGGAGTGCTTATGCTTTTGTTTTGTTCACTTTGACCAGCATGGTTGGTTTGGAAATCTTAGACCCAAGCTGAATTTTTTGGTTCATTTTAGTGCTTTCTTATACTCTAAAAATTAATATCTTGCATAATGCAAGGACCAAACTTTATCACGTGCTTTATGTTTGTAGAAGAGTAATAGTAGATGCTAGCTAAGTTCCCTGGTCCCATCATGTATTAAAGCAGAACAAATCTGAATAAACAGATTTGACTTGATCTTGTTTTCCATTTGAATTTATTAGAATATCTAACTCAAAACTTAAGCTATCAAATGGAGGGAGACTACATGCGTATTAGGCCATGATGTGTCCTGTAAACAAGTGATGTAGGCTAACACTTCTACCCTCTCTCTCTCACATGCAAACCGGATTGAAGCAGTATAAAGAATGCATGCTGAACTGAAGAACAGAAAATCACACGAAAAATAAACTTAAATGGTAAATGGCAGATTGGGACTTGGCTCTGAAACCATGATAGCAAATCCAACCCATGAGTCTAAGCTATTTGGTAGGGGATAATATATGCAGGCCATGGTAAAATCCTGTAAACAAGTATGAGATAATACTTTAATAGAACCGAATAATGCACATGCATTGAGTGCTGGAATTTATCACTTTGTTAAGAAGATCTGTGGGAAAATCTTCCCTGAACTTTATTAGCAAGATAAAGAGATTCTTGCATTGCATTTGGCTTTGGGTACCTTTGGAGAGTCAATTTCTTAAATGTTTTATTTGCCTCATCCTCTGTTGTTTGTTGGATGTCCATGTTTAATATGCTTTATAAGCTTGCTAAATGATGTCCTCGTTCTGTAATGCCATGGATTATAACTGGAGTGGCATGTTTGCTGTATCTTTTTCAGCTTAGCTGTCATATCTTTTTATTAGTTATTATGAGGCATCTTTATTTAGTTGTTCTTTTTATTGTCAGATTCAGTTTAGATTTTTTAATTTAACAGGTTGAATGGTGCAGACATTGACATGCCAGAATGGATGTTCTCTAAAATTATGCGGAGTGCAAAAATCAAATTTTGTGATTATTCTGTACTGAGGGTTATCCAGATACTTGGGAAATTAGGAAACTGGAGGCGAGTACTACAAGTCATAGAGTGGCTCCAAATGCGTGAGCGCTTCAAGTCAAACAAGCTCAGGTGCTGGCTTGGTCTTTGATACTGGTGCAAAATTGTGCTACCATTCTCTTTGTTTGATTGGTAATCATAACGATTTAGTCCTTTGTTTGTTGCAACCTGGCAAAAGAATAGATAATTCTGAAATGATAAATATCATTTGCACTCATTATCCCTCTTATCCCCAAAATCCTACGAGTTACTGCTATGTCATTTTAGAGAGAAAAGTAGATGCTGCAAATAGATGAGATAATCTTCAGCTTAATAACTCATAAGAACACTAAATGACTTGAGTTGTCTAGTCAGCGCATTGTTCTAAGATGGAGATAATGGCAGTAATGTGGTGTTGGTTGTAAAGGAATGGCGTGAATGGAAATAACTAGTTCGATGGTGGTGATGGACTTAATGCATTCTCCTCCTATGGTAGTGTTGTTGCCTTGATGGCCACGAATTTTAGCTTTGTGTCTTATTTGCTTTGTCTTAAGTTCTATGAAGTGGTATCTCTGCTACAATCCCTTTTGGTGTCTTATTTCCTTTGTCTTAAGTTCTATGGAGTGGTATCTCTGCTACAATCCCTTTCAGGGTTCAATATGTTGCTCTCATTGTCAAATATGGATTTCATGGCTCCTTGTATAACTGTGCAATAAAACTTTCTTGAACAATTGTTAAAAACTTTTTAACACAGTAGCAGTGAAACAAATTCACGAAATTGATCATTTCTAGTAGGTGGCCTCCTTAGGAAAGATGCATATTGTTAGGCAGTTCAAAACCATGCCAATAACTCTTGATTTGAAAGAATCGACATCATGTGGCACCTTTGGGATGGTTCCTCATTTTCGTTCACCTTGT
Organism: Eucalyptus leucophloia subsp. euroa; assembly: GCA_017140325.1. Classification (NCBI taxonomy): domain Eukaryota; kingdom Viridiplantae; phylum Streptophyta; class Magnoliopsida; order Myrtales; family Myrtaceae; genus Eucalyptus; species Eucalyptus leucophloia. The sequence continues at coordinate 23,410,109 of CM029471.1, forward strand.
CTTTTTCTATCTTAATGCTCTTCTACTTCTCTGAATTGAAAAGAATTTCCAGCACATAGGTGATTTGAAGTTTAGTTAAGGTATGCATAAACACTTAGATATATTTTGTTGATGAATAATCAGTCAAAGTTTATATGATGTAGAAACTTATATCCTGATTGACCATTGCAACTTAGGGGCCATAATAAGCTTTTTCTACTTTGATAAAGAAAAAGAAGGAAACTCTGTCTTGTTTCTATAAAATTTTGCCTTGCTGGATTCAGAGACTGCCGTTTCTGCTATCTCTGCTGGGGGAGTTTTTGGTCCTGGCTGTTCTTCACTGAGTAAAAGCAAAATGTGTCCTGATTTTTGGCCACTGTCTCTACATGACAAATTTTAAGATCAATGAATTTTCAGCTTGATGAAACAAAGTCTCTTATCCCATTACACATAGGAAACTGAGGTGGGGTCTGCAGCCTGGAACACAAAAAGCTGGTCCTATTCATACTTATGGCTAAAAGGAAACTTTAAGTCAATTTTTCTTGATTGTTGAGGAACTTGAATGTTGTAATTGTATAGATCTACTAATTTCTCGGAGTTGGATGAAGGAAACATGGTCACTGTGCTCATGATAAATTTTTCGCCTCAAGCTTTGCCTTTGAAAGAATTCAGCTTTAATGCCTGGTTTTGCAACTGCAGTTTCAGCTTACAGTCTTAGTAACTGGATAGTTTCAGGTTGTTTGAATCATATTTTTTTCACAAAGTAAAATAAAAAAGAGAATGCACGGAGTAGGAGTGGATAGTGAGGTGAAAATTTAGAATGATGGATGACTGGTGATATTTTAGTTATACCTATTGAAGATTTTGCTGTTTTCAGAATTGAGTGATTTATAGGACTTATCATGGGTTAAAATCAATAAGAATACTTTACCAAAAAAAAAAAAAAAATCAATAAAAATCTTGTCATGCTCCTGGCATGGGAATTTTTTAAAAATTTCTTCAATGTGACTTCCCACTTTATCTGCAAGCAATGGACCTGGTATTCAAAAGTTGTCTTAAACTCCAAAATCATTCTCTCTCAACTACTGCATATCTTAGAAAATTGTTGAACTAAGCAATCTGTCATCTTCAGGCACATTTACACTGCTGCACTGGATGTACTTGGGAAGGCAAGGAGGCCTGTTGAAGCGCTAAACTTGTTTCATTTGATGCAAGTAATGTGCTTAAACTTTTATTTTGGGTTGTTTTTCTTCTTCATTTTTTTCGGGGGCGGATGTAGGTAGAATAATCCTTGATAAATATGTGCACTTGCTTTATGTAAACATTGGGGTGCAGGAAACCTTGACCGAATCTCTCTCTCTCTCCAGAATCAGATGTCCACTTATCCCGATTTAGTGGCCTATCGCTCCATTGCGGTGACCCTTGGACAAGCAGGGCACATGAAAGAACTTTTTGATGTCATTGACACTATGCGATCTCCTCCAAAGAAAAAGCTTAAAACAACAACCTTGGTGAAGTGGGACCCACGATTGGAACCAGATATTATTGTCTACAATGCAGTGAGTTATATATGCTATTGATCCAGCTTCGATGGATGTCCTGTATAAGTAGCTTCACTCTGATGTTTTTTCACTAATTATCTTCCAGTTTTGTCGTATATGGTGTTAATCCTGTTATATGTCTGACTTTCACAATGATGAAACTTTCATGTATAAGTGTGATGGTTAATAAGCTGTTGTTGCAATTATGAATGTGATCTAAATACTATGCCTAAAAACTTATGAGTCATGCCTTATTGAAGATTACCGTGCCATGGCAGATGAAAGCATTCTAATAAAGTAAGTCATACTAATTATGCTTCTGGATAGCATCATTAGATATGAAACTCGATTACAAAGGGAAACATTGCAATTTTCGAGGTTTTCATTTAAGACTTTTAAACATGGGGCCTGTGGAGTATAGATTCAGTAAAGGAGGTCCAACTGAAGGCATGGTGAGAATTGGAGACAAGTACTACCGAGATAGCAATTCCGTTATCTCGTGTACAGGTTGCAAAAGTATGAGTACTGAATTGAGATGTCACCCCGTAGGATACAAGCAGGATGGATAGGTTTGAGTGCCATGTCTATTATTCTCTGCAATTACTGGATGTTATTTGGGCTTAAGAGTCATTCTGTGCAATCAAAATAAGATTCGAAATTGGTTATGCATGAAAGTCTAGGCAATCAACATGTGCATATAATGAAGTAGTAGAGATGAGAGTTCTTTCCTCATGTGCTAGGAAAAGCAAGGATGAAAAATTAACTTATTCAAAATTGGTTCGGGTTCAACTGAAAATCAGAAGATATAAGCTCATATGATGTTATTTGGACGCATGAACAGCTTTCGAAAGGTCCAATGAGAACATGGCCCTCCATGTGGGGATGCTTGTTAAAATGGATGAAGTAAGAGAAGTAGAGAGAAACCTCACAAAAGATCTAGAGTAATATCTCTCTTTGATAACTGGATACAGGACTAAGTGTAGTGACATAGGGACATAGGACTCGTCATATGGCATGCCAGACTTAGTGCGAAAGGAAGGAATCATTGAGAAAATCAGCAGAATAACTTACTGAGGCTATTATAGGATTTTCTGTGTATGTTACCTGTCTTGGGGGAAAATTGTCCCAAAATGTTTAATGCGAGACTGTTGATAACATGTGATACTGGTGATCCACTATGCTGTTTTGGGACTGCTCTGTTCTGTTCTGAGGCTGACTTGCTGGTCTAGCAATCATAACTCTGAATTGCTTATGGATAAACTGAGGGCTTCTTTACTCCTATTTAGAGGAATTGCTTCTTCACAATCTTAGTGACATCTGTGAAACTGGACATAGCCAAGCACTTCAGTACTTCATCTCACTTATGTATACAGGTCATTTAAGACCAAGCAGTTCTTTTTGAAAGTATTATTCCTTTGTCATCTTATTGGTGTTTATGAATCTGCAAATGTGAAAGTAATCAAGTCCTAAATATGGTTGATGCATGTAGGTGCTTAATGCATGTGTCAAACGAAAACAATGGGAAGGGGCATTCTGGGTTTTACAACAGTTAAAGCAGAATAACCAGCACCCATCTTTAACAACATATGGACTTGTCATGGAGGTAACTTTTTTTTGGCTTTTGTTTATTTCTTGTTGGAAGAATATGTTTGTTTTCAAATGAAGAGTAGGATTTCATAAAAACTTCTGCTATTGGCTGGAAATTTAGTGTGATCCTCTGGGCTAATATACCCTTGCTAAAATTTGGGCCCGAGAACTGACTGGGAATGTGGCAAATGTCAATGAAATGTTTGTGTTCTAAAAGAGAACAGAGAATTTTACAAAAATCAACATTAAATGGAGCGAGAAGAGATTTTGCTTTCCGTGCTCTTTTAGCTTATAATGGATATATTGTTGTTTGAACTGTTAGATGTCACACAGGATGTTTGTGAGTTTTTTACTTTAACAAGCCATCTTTATCACCATTCATTTGAAGAGTTAGTTAATTTCTGAAGATATATTTACCCATATCAATGCTAACTGAAAGGTTATGGAAAAAAAACATTTGTGGACTAAAACCCCGTATTCTATTACATTAAAAATTAGTAATTGATTGTGAAAAGGGATGTTCTAGAGCATATAACTACCATTTGTTAAACTACTTTGTGGAATCATTTCTTAAGAATTCAATTCAACTCTGCGGGCCAGTGGTCTTTTTTAACAAGTATGGTCAGGAGGAAAGATGGGACCGGACTCTGTTGAATCATGGATGGGGTGGACCACCACAAGGCCAAACCCTTATGTGTCCATGAATCCTACCGTATCTTGAGAACCTTCACCAAGAAAATGACTAGAGAAAATGAATTATTTTCTTAGAAATATTTCTGACCTCTCTTATAGGGAATATATTCTCCTCGGCTAGCTTGCTTGACTATAGTAAACCAAGAAAATGTTTTCGTAGAGCTACTTTGAATTAGACTCACAGCTTGACCATCCTTTGGCTTTTTATACTTCCAAGCTGCAGTAGACTGTATAAGGTTGGCTGTTGTGTCTCATATGTCCATGGCCTGTATCTCAGATGTAAATCACCACTTTTGCTTGATTTATAGCTCGTGTTTTTTGCTTAGAATGTAACGCAATTGTCAGGTTAGTGTCTTATTATATAGTCTTGTGAAGTATTTTCCAGATTGCTTTTTAATTCCTTATATCTTTTGGGATTGGAGAAGAAGTGGGGCTTGTTCTTTAGGCTGACTTATATCATTTTCCATAATTATTCCTTGGCAGGTGATGTTTGCATGTGAGAAGTACAATTTGGTTCATGAATTCTTCAGGAAGGTCCAGCGCTCGTGCATTCCAAATGCCTTGACATATAAAGGTACTCGAGTAAATTCTTTTATTTGTGGGCTCACATCATCTTAAATAAAGTGATTTGAAGGTTTGACTACTTTCATCAGATGATGACAAGTGGCGGTCTCTTGAAAGCTCCAATGCAAAAATTTATCCAATCATCTAGTGCCAAATGGCCCAAAAAAAAAAAAAAAAAGGAAACATAAAATTAGAGGCTATCTTCCGATCTTTTAGTTGAAAATGAAGTACTTAAAAATTTGATAAAGAATTATATCATATTTCCAGTTTGAAAAATATAATGGAACTTGAGATTATGGGACTAAAAACTAAATTATTGTAATTAAAGTTCATCTCGCAATTGGAGTCTCAAATTGTCATCCACCAATACAGAAAGCTCACAACAGATTCAAAAGTGAATTGAAGTGGTAGTTAAGGACGCGTTTGATAACCATTATGTTCCTGAGAACAATTTATGATAAAAAATGATTTTTTTATTCTGTTCTTGGGAACAATTTTGAGCAAAAGAACGCGTTTGGTAATTGCACAAATTTTTTGATTTTGTAATAGAAAAAAAATAAAAATGCGTTTGGTAATTGCATAAAATTTCTATTCCAATCCTTTTTCAATTACCCTTACTCAAATTTGATATTGAATATAATATAATTGTCTTCTTATGAGTAAAAAAATCATATTATATTTTTAATTTCAAAAGAATTTGAATTTAGAATTCCATTCCATTCTAAAATTCTATCAAATCATAGAAATTCTAATGATTAATTATATTTATATTAAGTAATAAAAATATTAACTAATCAAAGTTTTATTAAATAGTAAATAATAAACTATAGTATAAACTATACTAATATACCTAAAATATGTAATAAATATAAATACTAAATAATAAAATAAAATACAAAATTGAATATGTATTCTATATATAGCAAATATATATTTCAGAATAGAAAGAAATTAAATCATTTTTTTTTAAATTTTTAGATAATTTTATTATTTTTTTCCTTTTTTTCTTTTTTATTCTATGCTTTTTTTCCTTTCTTTCTCCCCTTCTTCTTCTTCAAGGTGGCCAGTCGCTGGACTTGGGATGACCGGCGACCAGCCAGACAAGGGCCGGCAACCTCATCGGAGCGTCGCCAGCCCTTGGCAAGGCCGTGCCTCGTCGGCCGAGCCCCGCCGGCAGCTGGGCGAACTCGAGCCCCGCCGGCGGCTGGGCGAGCTCAGCCTTGCCAGATTTGTTTACACTTAAGCAAAGATGCAAAGTATTTATTTTTTTATTTTTTATTTTTATTTTTGCTTTCTGCCAAAATTTAGAATATTATTCAAATTTCAGAAAATTATGAAAAAATTATGTGAGTTTACCTGTCAACTTTCGAGTATTGTGAAGGTTTCAATGGTATTGGATTTAAACAAAGTAATAGTGCGTTAGTTTTGAAATTTAGATTAAGCAAAAAGCAAAAATAAATAAATAAATAAATAAATAAATAAATAAAGGATAATAAGCAATGAAGCATGTAAAGAGGGCATGAGGCTTCGGTATAAAATAGGTACTCAAATCAAATAGTCAACCTACAAGTGTGCATGAAGCTAATTCGTGGCCCTATATCAAACCAATTCTTATACTAGAAAGTTACTGTTGTATTTAATATGAGGACTTGAAGATTTATCATATCCAGGGCATGTATTGTAAATTTGTAATATTAAGCAAGTTCCCCCCCCCCCCCCTTTTTTTTTTTCTGTTTTCTGCTGAGATCATATCCAGGGCATGTATTGTAAATTTGATCAATTAATGTAATCTTCAGTTTATAGACCTCATTTGACCAACAGACTTATATATTTGTTATGTTTTGTTTATTGGTCATTATCAAGTTTTCGCTTATCAAAATATGCCATCTTGTGCATGGCATGGGTCTTGATGTTGGTTTGATCTTGAAGTTTGGTGATTTACAGTTCTTGTGAATACACTCTGGAGAGAAGGCAAAGCAGATGAGGCTGTGTTAGTGGTTCAGGAAATGGAGAAACGAGGAATAGTAGGTTCTGCTGCTCTCTATTATGATCTTTCTCGCTGTCTTTGCAGTGCTGGGAGGTGCCAGGAATCATTGAGGCTGGTAATTCTTTGATGCTTGATCTACTATTTTTATACTTCAATTTGTGAGATGTGCGAATTACTCCAATACCTCCTCACATTTTAGCAAAATTGTATGGATACCTGCTTTGTTTTGATACTACATATTCCTTTTCTTTTATTTAATTCTATTGATGCAGGTTCACGCAGTTTGAGACATTCTCTTTCTTTTATGAAAAAGGAAAATGGTCAAGAGTTTGAGGCATTCATATTAATGTAGTTATTTTGATGGGCTGCTTGGTTAGTTTTCTTGCTGGCTTCCTACCTAGCCGATTGGATGGAGTAAGAGCTTGTCATTTAGTGTGATACGACTTTAAAGTGTTCCATCTTTTCATTGATTTTTGCTTGTGGTGTAATTCAGCGGTGTGTCCATTTTACCAATGTTAAATACCATCGTCCCAGACAGATGAGGTCTGAGAATTTGAACTTAAACTGAATTGATTGTCACCACTTGGAAATTTTTTGTATTGGCAAAATGATGACTGCAGGGGATAAAGGTGGCAAATAAAATGTTAGGCAATGGAGCCGCAATAAGAAGTTGACATCTCTGTCGTAGCAGTCCAGAGAAAATTTCCAAAAACACTAGATATAAATCAAGAAATGTGGAATGATGTTCATTTTTTATTGTGCGATAGAAGTAACCTCGAACATATTGCCAAAGTTATGTTAGGCCAGACCTGACGTTGGGCTTATTTTTAGCCATGATATCAATGATGAAGAGGGAATCTTATCCTTTAAAAAGTTGTGAGTTGCTTGTTGCTTCAGTTGTTAGCCATGAGTCTTATTGCCCTCGTCTCGAACTATCCATCACACCAGAGTCAGTGGCAGATGATGCATAATAATGCAACATCAAGCATCCCAAGAAATTTTCAATGTCAGACCCTGACTTCCTCATTTGCATAGCATGAATAAAAAATGTTGTTCAATGTCACGTGTCTCATCAAACACATCTTTCGCTCTTACCATATGCACAATGCAATGGAATGTAATTCCACATTTGGTGCACTTACATCTAGTTTTCACATTTAAGAAATTCTCTCTGGCAAGAGGCCATAGATCTGCCGCACTTAACTTTGTCTTGCATTTCCTTTACTATAACACTTCTTCTCTCTATTTTCTTTTCATCTCCTTAAATTCCACAAACTTGTCTTCTTCACCTGTCTGTATTAAGATAAAATCCAACTCCTACCATTGAAGTGAAGTTTTTCTGAATTCATTGATCTCATCCATTGCTATAAACAGTTGACCTTATGAATAGAATAAAGATAAAGTTGAAATCCAACCATATTACAATCTGAGCAACAGTCTCCTAGATGTGATGAACTTTGAAAATGTAATTTCTGTATGTGGTGAGATCTCACAGCAGTATGCTTGGCCTGGGTTTTCAACATTGCATCTGATACATCGCTGTCTTACTGTAGTAGCATAGGGAGCAATGTTTAAGTCTAAAACATCATTGCAACTAGAGAAAATTTCTTGCTTACGACCTAGATTTTTCCTTTATAGAGCAGTAATGGTGGATCTCCAATGAAAGCACCTGCAAGGAGATCAATAGTGAGAGCTTGGGGGCTTTTTGGCAGTTCTTTTGCTGTCACTACTGAACTTTAGGAAGCAGTCTATCCTGTCAGAATTTTCATGGAGACTGTTTAGTAAAGTCTTCATTGGTGATAGGAAGTGGAGCTCTATGCTTATATCTGTATGTTTTGTGAAATACACATCAGTGGCTTGACTTTTTACTCACATGACAGGTTGAGAAGATATGCAAAGTGGCTAATAAGCCTCTTGTGGTGACATACACTGGCTTGATTCAAGCATGTTTGGAGGCCAGGGACATTGAAAGTGGGAGTTTCATCTTTAAGCAGATGGAGGAATACTGCTCCCCAAATCTTGTTACTTGTAATGTCATGTTAAAAGCGTACCTTGACCATGGGATGTTTGAGGAAGCAAAACAGCTCTTTAACAGGATGCTGGAAGATGCCATTCATATTAACAGTAAATCTGATTACAAGTTTCAGGTAATACCAGATACCTATACGTTCAACACTATACTGGACGCATGTTTCGAGGGGAAGAGGTGGGATGATTTACAATATGTCTATCAAAAGATGTTGCACTATGGGCACCACTTCAATGAGAAACGCCATCTTCGGATAGTATTGGATTCTTCTAGAGCCAGACAGGTACTTGAAATCTTCCACCTCTTGAATAAATCATTGCTCTTTGCATTTGGTAATTGGGTTAACTTTTCAGAGCAATTGAATGCCAACTTGAATTTTCTGTAAGTGCCAAGTTTATGCGTATTTGGGTATTCATCAGGTAGATAACTGTTTCTCATGCTAGCAATATGCATCATACTGCCTAAATATTCTTTCAATGTTAGGATAATAAAAGAGGGAAAGAAAATTGAACATATGAAATAGGAGACAGATAAAATGGTGAGAATCCCACATACATAATTTGAAGACTTGATTCATTTTGAATTAGGAGTCAAGATCAGGTAATGAGTATAATCTTTTTCTTTGTTGATTCTGGAGTAGTTTCATTTGTCCATTCTAAGGACATTATGGTTTTTGTTTACAGGTGTCCTATTTCAGTCATGATTCTTGTTTAGAGACTTCTTTTTTTCAATTTTGTTTCCTCTTTAGTTTTCCTACATGAACTTGGAGTAGATCATTGGAAAAGTCTTCATAATAAGAGTAGTTCTTTCTATTCCTAGTGAATGGAGATAATTGAATTTCAGTATGTCTTTGCTTATAAATTCCAAGATGTGGTTCTTTTCTCAAGTTTGATGCTTAGAAACCTTTAAGTACGATGCTTGGAGGAATTTACTAGTTTTGTGTATTGTGACTGCTCTTCTAGTTCTCATCAATTCCTCTAATTTTCCTGAGCATCGCAACAAGGATTTCCTAAGCATCACACTTAAGAATTGCATGTCACAAAGCAAAACAAAAGAATTTGCTGAAATTCAATAAACTTTTGTTCGAATGAAATAAGAAGACTTGTAATATAGACTTCTAGGATTATACTACAAGATGAAATAAGAACATAATTGGAGAACATAACTGAACCGAATAACCTTTAGATAATAAACATAATTGATGAAGCTTCTACTCGTCTTCATGCCTCTGAACTAAGCTACTTGTCACTAATTATTTGATGCTTGCTAGCAGTATGGCCTACTAGAAACAACTTGGAATCACTTGGTTTGGGCAGATCGGTCGCTGCCTCTTCCTCTCATAAAAGAGCGCTTCTGCGTGATGTTGGAGAAAGATGACTATCCTGCTGCTCTTTCTTGCCTCGTCAACCACACAACTAGTGAATCACAAGGATTCTCCAGGATTTCATGGTTAAAGCTGTTCAAGCACAATGCTTACAGGATTCGGAGGGAAAGTCTCGAGGGATTGATGCATCATGCTACAGTTCATCTGGCCTCAAGGGACTCACCAAACGCAGGCTTGCAGACTCTAGTGATGTCTTGTAAAGAATTTTTGAGGATGAAATGATGGAAAAAGAAATGCTTTTTAGTCCATAACGTTCGATATATACATTGTGATTTACTCGAAGTAAATAGACATGTGAATTTTGAAATTGGGTACTCTCAGTGGTAACCTTCGAAATTGGAGCTACATCCTAGCTTATCGCATGCCATCAACGATCGTAATTCGTCGCTGTTATTCTGTGGATGTTTCATAAGACATTGATTTATGGACCGCTGAGGGGTGAGTCTCTTCTTGTTTCAGATATTCTGCATCAGTTTCTTACTCCAAGTCAATGCGCCTTTCTCTTGCAAAGATCCTGGGATTGCATTTCTCTGACTCCAAATGTAAATTTTCTTTTTCCGCGGACATTATCTGGATCGACGTATCTTTGTTTCATCGTCTTAAGATAGGAGTCCATGTTGTGAGGAAATAAGAAATCATCTCTCTTCATGATGAGCGGGCCTATCAGTCCCATCGGGCTGCCCGCTTGATCATCTCTACCGAGTATATTATATATGCAATGAGGGAGTCTATGATGGTCTATGGGAGCAAAAACGTCAATGGTCCAACCACAGTAATTTTATCGAGTGTTTTGGTACAGATCTTGAGAAAATCGCACTCTTGAAATAGCTATATTTTATGCAAACCTGGGGTGAATCCCACTCCAAAAGCTAACCAACAAGAGTGGACAGCCAAAGTCATTGAAAAAGCCCAAACAACTGAAAAATGCTACCTTCGATGCGGGAGACTTGACTTTATTTCAAAATATTCCTAAACGTAATCATTTTGACCCAATAACCGTCATAACCTAATAGCTATTTTAACTGATGGCCCCAAAGAAACATGCGCATGTTTCACCCTCTTTTCGGGGGTATTTTAGTCCGAAAAATTGTATTATCTCCCATGTCACCCCATGTGCACATAAAAAGTAAAAAAAAAAAAAAAAAAAAAAAACGAAATTTAATTTGCCCCAACTTTATATATTAGAAAGAAAGGCATGGAGTTTCTTTAATGGATTGAAAATTTAAAAAAAGGAGAATCATTGCAGTTGTAGGAGGAAAGCTGTAATGAAAACGTAGTGGAACGAAGAAAATAGGAAAATTGTTAAAAATATTCTAAAATTATTGCACTTTTAACAATTTAATCATAAATCTTTTAATTATGTTAATTGAATCTCAAATTTTTTTACGTTTTGCTAATTGAGTTCATCCGACAGATATTAATAAAAATGTAATAGATTTAGGACTTTTTAAATAATTTTTTATGAAGAAAACCCAACGAGGCACTTTCTTGCATGCAAGAAGTATGCAGCAAAGCCAATTGAAGTTTTTCTTTTTTTTTTACTTTGATTTTTGGTTTGAGGATGGTATTTTTGAACCAAAATGACCTTAGGAAAGATGCCAATGTTTACGCAAAATGAGCACAAGTTTGTCGATCGGCCATCCGGTGATGAGCTCAAGAGGGTTGTTGGATCAAAGTGATTGAGTTCACAAGGTATTTTTATATAAAATCAAGTCTGGGGGGAAATTAAGAGAAGAGATGCCGCTTGAGAAGCTATTCAGTCAAAATGATCAAGTTTGAGTAGTTTGGAATAGAGTTAAAGTTTTAATAACTTTAAAAAAACGGGTGTCGGCTCAGAGGATTTTCAGAATTTTTCATTAAAAAAGAAAAAGAAGGAAAGAGAATATTAGAGCCTCGATCGGTCCATGTTGGGGCGGCAACAACTTCAATAACATATTAAACTGACATGTACGAATTCCAGACCAAGGACTAATGATGTTGGTCCACCTGTTGATTATTGAGTTGTTCTAGGTATTGGCCTTGACTAGCCGATAGACAAACACGAGGGAAACAATCATTGATCAGTCTGGTAGGGACAACGCGTTCGAAAGCTCTCGTTGTCGTGGCCCTTCGCCGTTGGCGGAACACCTCGCACTGGACTGATGGAAGAAGACAACCTCTGAAAATTATGACTCTGCTAATTGCCAAGGATCAATCAGCCTTCTCTCTATTGCGTTTTGCTTCACGAACTTTACCCTCGATTTTCTTTGCAATTTTCACTGTGTTTTTATGTCTCGATGCCCCATCCACCTACGCAGATTCCATAAGGTTTCGAATCTAATGAAAAAGTCCGTCATCTTGTAAGAATATTTAAAAAATTTAAAATTCACATGAAATTCAATTTTAATATTGAAATCTCTCCTCATGTTTTTCCCTCCATACAAATGACAATCATGCCAAAAACACCACTAGCGATGAGAACCAGAAAGCATTAGACTAGCATGATTCAAGCACTTTGGGAGACGGAAAATTATTATGCAATTTTAAGCTATATTAACTTATTTTATAAAAATTGTTGGATCGATTGAGACCTATGTAGGGACTTATATGATTTGATTTAAGTTTCATGTGATTCAACGATTACTGTGAAGTGAGTAAATGTAAATAGAAAGTACCCAAAAAAGATGGGTTTGCAAGAGTGCAAACTTGGCTTGTAGCTGAAAAAGAACAGTAATTTAGTTTTCTCTTAGCCCTGTTGTTGAAGCTGGGTTATGAGTGACGGCTTTGTTAAAAGAAAGATATCAAATTTGTACGACAAGGCATTAAAGTAGCTTCTTTTGTGAGGGGCGTGTCATGTTTAGGTGGGCAAGGAGACACTTTTGTGGATGCATTCTCGAGAATCCCGACCATTAAATCACGCGGACCCCATATGGGATTCGAAAAATTGAAGATTGAGGAGCATTTAGCTCACGAACATTGGAACACTTTATAAAAAAAATTGGGTGGGTAAGAAGATCTTGGGAGAGCCGTCCATTTAAGACAGAGCAGCCGGGTAAGAGAGAGGAACTGCCCTTTTACACGTACACGTGTAAACCAGATCTTTCCGAGGGTGAACTTTTTAGGCCGTGATTGAAGCTAGGTGTTTCCACACAATAAATAAATAAAAATAAAAAGAAACGAAATTAAATAGTTAGACCGCTATCGATGAAGCAACTAATTGGAGCATTTCAATTCAGAAATTAGATGTCACAATTCAAAATTCACCAATTGCTTGCAAGCTTTTTTAAGTCAAGATTATTATCACAGATCAAAGGTCTAGAGTCTATCAGTTTATATGCCTTATAGATATATCATAAACTTCTAGATATAATTTTTGTGCTCATATGTCTGAATTATCAAAATAAAACTTATGATGTATGAAAAGAGAGAAGTTTTGTAGATTTCTTTGAGTGAATGAATCTAAATGAATTTTCAATGCAAAAGATTTAAAAGACTTTCTAATATGAGTGTTCAAAAGGGAAATAAGAAAATACTTGATCATTGATCCCATCCATACTGTGATAAACTATAACTATAGTTAATATATAAATAAACATTGTCTCTCATGATAATTCTAACAAAAGCTTGAACTTGAAAGAATTCATTCAATTTGTTCTATTTGGAGTGAAAGACTATGAATTTATACAAATCTTTTTCGGAATATATATAAGATGTCCACTGTTCAAACAAAACCAAACTACAATGAAAAGACTATGGGTGCGTTTGGATGGGCATTTAGAAAGCTCATTCAGCTCCCAAAGCCTCTTCAGCCTAAATATGGGTGTTTGGTAACCAATCTCAATAAGCTTTCAGATGAAAGCCAGCCCTTGGGAATGCTAAAAACATTTTTTCTCTTCCTAAATTACCCTCATTAATTTTTCATATTTTCGTTATTGCCCATGTATTTATTTATTTTTTAAATGAAAAAGGAGCAGCCCTTCGCTGGACCGGCGAAGGGCAACGATTGCCGGCGAGCCAGATTTAGCATCGGTGGCCGTCGGCTGAGGTCGCCCGAGGTCAAGCAACCTTCGGCGAGGGTCGCGCGACTCAGCCGAGGGCTGCCAGAGGTCGCTCGACCCAGGGGCCGCGCGACCCAGGCAATCGCCACCTGGGTCTCATGGCCGCAGGTGGCCCTCGCCTGGGTCTCGCGAGGGTCGTGCGATGGCATCGGGTCGTGCGAACCTCCGAGACCTAGGTGAGGGCCGCCTATGGCCATGAGACCCAAGCGGCGGTCGCTGGGTCGCGCCCCCGGGTCGAGCGACCCCGGTCACCCGAGGTTGGGTGACCTCCGGTGACCCTCGGGCGGGTCGCGCGACCCTCGCCGAGGGTCGCCCGAGGTTGAGCGACCTCCGGCGGCTCTCGGCTCGGTTGCGCAACCCTCGCCGGAGGTCGCCCGACCTCAGGCGAGCTCAACCGACAGCCAGCGGCAGCCGCAACCCTGGTCTGGCGAAGGGTTTAGCTGAAATTTCAAAAGAAAAGAAAAGAAAAGAAAAGAAAAGAATATATATATTATACCCATCAAAGCCTCTTGCGAAAGTTTTTTTTACCAAGCGCACATTCAACTCAAAGTCCATTTGCAAAATTTTTTTACCAAACACAATTGCATTTTTCCCAAGTAGCTATGGGCTTTCAACATTTACATTTGACTCAAAGCCCATTGCAAATGTTGAACCAAACGCAGCTTATGTAATTCCCTCGCTAGAGGATCACTGACCACATGTCACTACATATTTTCAAGAGATTAGTTCAAAACTAGATGACTAAAAGTATATCAACAAACATCAAATTTACAAATTCAACAAAGACTTGCTCTCTATTTTAAACTTACCACTTCTTCAACCGATTTGGCCAACGCTCTAACGGAAATTAAAAATATAGTACCCAAATTATTGCCTCAATAGTCAATTCTTGCATGGACTTGTTCTTCACTGCTACGGACCATGATTGTTTATTCCAGTTTTAACCATCATTGCTTTAATACTCTTTTACGGATTTCAATTCATGCAATGACTTGGACTCATTACAATATTCCGGGATCACTTACAGTCATTTAAATTGCATAATACCATATGCAATGCTCTAAGTACGTATCCATTGGGATCTAAAGTACCAAGTCCACCCTCAAATTGTATTATCTTATGAAGAATTGTGCCCGCAAAAGATTGACCATTGGAAGCGGCAAACGGAGGGCAAGTACACTGAGAGAAAAAATAATAATATTTGAGTGTGCTTATCCAAGTTAGGCATTTTCCCACTGGATTAGGACTTAATCATGATCATGGGTTGGCTTGGAAAAGTCAAAGCATGTGGAGGGTGCTGACTGAGGTAGGCAAGCGAGAGGCCTGACTGGTTGGGCGGCTTCAAGTTGGAGTCGATCAGAAGTTAGGTGATAAGCATGGAAAAAAAAGAGAGAGAAAAATCAAAGGCCTACGAAGACTAGAGGCCCTCTATTTTTGGCATTCAAAACCAAAATCCAAAATTTTGTTGACATCGAGAACGAGAGTAATGGAAGCTTTGATTTATGTAGATTGATGTGATTATGTCCGATGATTATTTTGACGTTGTAGGACTCGCACTTTCACTCACCAAATCTAGTCCAATAGGAATATTCCACTTCAATAGGAACTACTACATTATAGGGGTGAGCAGCGGTCTAGGGTCGACCCTGGACCAATCCCGGGACCAGCCCAACCCTGCCGATCTGGTCCGGTTCCCAAGGGGACCGGTCGGTCCTTGTCCCGAAATTCCAGGACCAACATCACATGCGGTTGGTTCTCGGTCCGAGAGTTTTTAGTCGGTCCAACTCTAGACTAACCATGTATATTATTATATTATATTATTTATAATTCTTTTATATATTCAAACCTAAGTAAAATTTCTGTTATATTATATTATATTATATATAATTCTTTTATATATTCAAATCTAAGTAAAATGTCTGTTCAAAGAAAAAAAAACCTAAGTAAAATGATGTTAAAGCTGTTGACTCCTCGGGCTCACAGTCACGGACAAACGACATCCAATTCCAAAAGGCATGAAGTTTATGCCGCAAAGGTCTTCACGGCCTCTTCCTCCACAGTCCAGAGTACGTTCTTCACTGTGAGGACCAAGGACTCCTCATAGTCACGGACTCGCGACATCTAAAATGGCGCGAAGTTTACGTTGTAATTCTTCTCACGGCTTCCTTCCCCAAAGTACGTTCTCTTCCATTCTGTCTTCTTTGTTCTTTAATTTGCCAAAATCAAAAGTAGCAACATCCTGCTTGTCGCATTGTGGACCCTATCTTGTCCCATATCTCGATGAGCGTTAGCAGGTATGAAATTTCTATTATTGTGTCATCTTAAATTTGCTGAATATGTATTCATATTTATAGTTTAGGTGCACAATGTTGTATTGTGGATGGATGTGTAATTTGAATTTGTAGGTTTGCTTTTTTAGAGAGTATAAAAAACAAGACGAAAAAATTATCGATCGGCTCCGGGTTGACCCTGGAACCGGACCGAACCCATTGGGTCGGTCCGGTCCTTGGTCCCAGGCTTAATAGGGTTGGTCCTCGGTCCTAAAAATTGAGGACCAACACTGTACGGGTTGGTCCTAAGGTTAGGGGGTGGCCCGGACCAACCCGGACCATACTCACCCCGACTACATTAACAAAGAGTTACATATAGAGGAATTCACAAATTTACTAACGAAATTAGGGAAATGAAGGATGTAGCCCAGTGAAAAATCCAATTATTATTCTGTTTGATTGTGCACATGAAGTACTAAAACCATTGTTCCGTCCCCACACTTGAACCTCATCTATAGACTGATTTTAATGGAATGAACTTATTAATTAATTAGATATAGGCGAGACTTCGGCTAGGTCCTTTTAGATTCTTATCTTTTATTAGATGATGACATTATTGATGATGGACAAATCTTGAAACCAAAAAAGGTGTTCGACTTACAAGGACTCAATTCTTAATTTTATCAATGGGTGAAGAGAAGGCAACTCTAACACGCTCTCGGAAGTTTTACCAGCATGCACATGAATTGGGCTTTTTACCAATTAGAAAAAGAGATTATTTTTAGTTCTCTATATCGATACGCAAATCATGTTTGTCATGGGATGTCGAAAATTTCTTAGTTTTTGTTTGCCATAATTATTGCCTTACTAAATTCTCGATATTGAGCTATTCAATTAACCTTTCCAATTAATCAATGGCATTAACCAATATAGTTTCTTATACAATAGTGCTATTATTGAAACCGATGCACATGTTTGATTGACTGGCACATTAACCGGGTGCCACACTTTGCATCCAGATGCATGAGTTGTCCCACTAACAAAGGCAAGGTTTGCAATGAGGGCAACTTATCTTTCTAGGAATCAATATAAAGGAGAAGAAAAAAAAAATCAAAAAATAAAAAATAAAAGAATTTGGAATTGGGAATTGGGAAGTTCATGTGAAGTTGGGAGACCTCACCCTTCTCTTGGAAGTATTCCGTTTGACTTTTCCCTAGAGGAACGTGCATCGACATGTCCCTTTATCAATTTGAGAATATTCTAATAAATTGAATTGATATCTTAATATCAAGCTCATAAAAGATACAAAAAAAATTGTAAAAAGAAAAGGAAGGGTCCAAGCATAATGCATCTCTCCTAGGTGGAGGGATTACATCAAATTATTGCTTAACTATGACGTATCATCATAGAAATAGAAAAATTAGTAGGTTAGATGGTGCGTTGTTATATCATTGATGGAAGGATCATGTGGCAAAAGAGTGTACCTTAGGGCATATGCTTTGCAAGAAGATGCCAATTGTTAAATGAACAAAACATTAGCAAAGTTGAAATCAAACCATTATCGAATTAAGAAAAGAAAACCAAAGAAGTAAGGATGAATACTTCTTGGGCATGTAATATCTTATTTGATAAAAAATAAAACAATACCAACCCTTCGTCTTTACTCTCCCTAAATTTTGCAAGTATGCTTTACTACCTTTATTCCGCCCTAAAAGCCTGAAACCTTTCAAAAATATATTTTCATTGATTTGTAAATTTCAATATACATTCATTAATAACTTTAAATTTGAAATAAGATTTTAGGATTCAATGGGCTCCAAAAATCATATTCTCGATTTGTAACGATTCAAATGATTCTCGATGGTTTACTTTAAGTAAGACCAAGCTTATCTGATTTTCTATTTTCACCTATCTTTCTCTTCTAATTATAAATTAGGCTTCTTCTATGTTAGTAATTGGGGGGGATCTTTTTCCAATTTGACGAGATCTCTTTTAATGCCAAGGCGCTGCAGAAGAAAAAGGGCAAATCAAGCACCAATCGCAATCCGGAGTTGCAGGTGCGAATAGCGCGAGATGCGTGGACCACGTCAACCTTTTTCACCAACAAAATGGGGGGCCCACAGGGCTTTTGCGGGGTCTACGCCAGAGGACAGCTCAGGCTCTAAGCGCGTAATTCATGGTCAACTTTTTGGCACCAGCGAGGAATTGTCAATTTGTCATCAAATATACTTATCATAAAGCCAAGAAATCACACATATTTTCCCACGGCGAACCGAAAATTTGAGGTTGGGGAAAGAATTTCTCTGACTATAGTAAAGATTTTTCACTCTACAAAAAAGAAACCTTTTGCTTAAGGGCAGGGCTACCGGTGTAGGTCCTTAGGTTTGGCAGTATCTATCATCAATATTTGAATGTCCTAAATATTTTGATAGACTAAAAAGGTAAATTGAGACTTATTTTGATAATATTTTATTTTTTCTTTTGGATTAATTTAAGTCCTGCGGCTTTTGCACTTTAACTCCTCATTAATCCGAAATACTCGATACTTTCATAATATATAAATGTTGACATACATATTCTTATATAATTTTTTAAAAAATGAGATGATATTTGAGGTTTTGGCTGGAAGTTTCTTTTTTCTTTTGGGAAAAACATAAACAAATAGATCCTAATATGTATGAGCCATAAAAATTGATAAAAAAGTAAAAGTTGATAGAAAGTTGACATACACCTAACCAATTTATGTAAAGAAAATGATAACTAGTACATAGTAGTGCAATGTAAATAAAGCCTTGAAACAATCTGCGTGGTACTATTACTACTAGCCCACTAGGTGGATGAATGAATAAGTCATAGGCAATCAAATATAATTTAAGTTTTTCTTTTGGTTGAAAAATAGAATTTAAGTTGTGAAATACATTTTGCTCTATTTATTTTGTGAAAAATAAATATTTCAAAATTTTATTAAAAATGATTGTTTGCATGACTTAAAATAATTAACTAATGAATATGTTTTTATTATCGACGATAATTTATGTCCAAACTTTTTTTGACAATGAAAATATTTTCAATTTTTCATATTTATAAGTAGCATAGACAATTATTTTTAGGAAAATATTTTTTAAAGAATTTTTCACACAAAATAGCCCTCGTTTAAAACTTTTTTTTTGTCTCAATTTGAGTAACTTGGATGTCAGAATGATCATCACTAAATTAAACATTTAAGCGTGGCAGCTATTGCAATGAAGATAAGCTTTTGATTGGAATTAATATGTAACATTGATAGCCTTATAATTTTCATAAATGCAATTAATATATTTGAAGTTATTGAGCTTAGTGGTACAAGGACACTTGGCAAATAGAGTGAATCTCAAATTTTAAAAATTGCGGTCGTGAAAATAATGTATGCCTATCGCTGATTTTCTTCCTCTATTCGTATCTAGACGTCATTCCCATCTAAATTCTCACAAATGAAAGACTAACATTAAAAAGAAATAATCAGAAAAATTGTCCAATCATCTCTAAACTTAGTGTACGGATACTATTTAATTCTAAAACTTTCAATTTTACTGATTTAGTCCTAAGCATTAATATAATCATTCTGGTTAATTTTCACTAGAAATCATTAATAAAACGGTTTACCAAATAGGATGGTCAAAAATAACTGGATCAACATGTTAGCGATTTATAATGAAAATTGAATAGAAGGACTATATATCAATGAGTCCCAATGTTATTAAGATAGATAAATATTGGCTTTTATAAACTTAAAAATATTATCTAATTTAAAAAAAAGATTATATATGTTAGTTTATTTGTCATTATTTACATTTTATGAAAGTTTCAAATATTTAGATTTGAAGAATGTTAAAGTGTGTGAGTTGCGAGTTCAATATATATATTTTGTGAAAAAATTAAATATTTTATGAAATGAATAGTACTTGTCTTATCAAAAAAAGATAAGAGAGAATGAATTTTAAAATTGATAAGTCATCAGAAATTCATACCATTTTCCACTCAAATTTCGGATAGAAAGTTAGCATGGCTCCATATATGTCACTTTAATTTACTTTAACAAACATGTGGGTTGATGAAGTATCTCGTGTCCCACTTAAAATTAGAATAATAATAAAAAAGCCATGAAGAACGTGACACACCTCAAATACAATGGAGATATTAATGACCGTTTCATATTTGGTCATACACATAGGGATAATGTGTTTTATTTTTTTTTTGTTAGAAATGAAAATTCTATCAATTAGGTGATTAAGACCAAGGTTCGGTTACTAAGGGTGCGTTTGTTTGCGTTTCTGTTTAAAAATTGTTCTAGGGAACAGAAATAGAAAAAAGTGTTTCTGTTCCGAGGAAATTTAATTTTTAAACAAAAAAACAAAAAAACATTTGGTAAACTTGTTCTAAATAAAAAATAAACGAAACACGTTTGGTAAATTTGTATAATTTTTTTATTTCTTTTATTTTTTCTATTTTTTCCTTATTTTTCTTTTTCTTTTTTCCTTTTTTCTTCTTTCCTTCTTTTGGCCGGCGGCCTCACCCGGCCACGGCGAGGCTCGCCGGCCCTTGGCGAGGCCAAGCCTTGCCGTAGCCGGGCAAGCTCGAGCTCACCCGGGTGAGGCCGAGGTCGGCCTCGCCTTGGCCGGGCGAGCTCGAGCTCGCCCGGCCGGTGAGGCCGAGCTCGCCCGGCCAAGGTG
Source organism: Eucalyptus leucophloia subsp. euroa (assembly GCA_017140325.1). NCBI lineage: Eukaryota > Viridiplantae > Streptophyta > Magnoliopsida > Myrtales > Myrtaceae > Eucalyptus > Eucalyptus leucophloia. The sequence continues at coordinate 23,430,889 of CM029471.1, forward strand.
AGGCCGACCCTCACCCGGCTACGGTGAGCCTCGGCCTCGCCGGGGAGCCTCGCCATGGCCGGGCGAGGCCGTCGGCCCCTCGTTGGTCGGTCGTCGGCCATGGCCGAGGCGCGGCCGCGAAAGAGAAAAGAAGAAGAAAATAAAAAGAAGAAGAAAATAGAAACAAATTTTGTGTTTCTCAAATGTGTTTTTACTCATTTGTGTTTCGAAATAAAAAACAAATTTTGTGTTTTTTATTTATTTTTCTTTTTTGTTCTCGAACAAAAGAACAAAAAAACGAAAAAACGCACCCAAACGCGTTTTTGTTCATTTTTTGTTTAACAAAAAAAAAGAAAAAATATTTAAAAACGAAAAAAAAAACATAAACAAATAGGCCCTAAATCAGCAAATGCACTAAAGTTCAGAATCCTATAGGGAAATAATTTACGAGAATAAGAAAGAAAAAGAGCACCAGCTTATTTTCTCTCTCTTCTATTTTTGGCCCTTTTTTAGCCAAATTCATGTAAAAAAAGTAAAAATACGAAATAATATGTTCTGTACAGTGTACGTACCCCTCTCGTCCTTCCCCTGCACTCAAGGACATGAACGCAGAGAAATCTACGCCTATTACAGCTCTCTCTCTCTCTCCCCATCGATTCAAATGCAGCCACGAGACCAGTCTTCGTCCGCTCTCTCTCTCTTCCCGCTGTTGTCGAACGCATCGTTCGTTCACCGCTCCCCCTCCTTTTCTCTTTCTCTCTCTCACGTTACAGCTTTGACCACCTTCCCTTCGTCTTCCTCCTCCTCCTCCCCGTCGTGCTCTGTACTCAAAGCTCTCGCGGTCTAGAGCTTTTTATAAAAGCCTCCCCCACGTCGAGACCCTCTACGCTCCGAGCCCCGGAATCTCTTGTTCCTTTTGACTGTCGGATCGATCGCTCCCTCGCTCGCTCGCGGAACAGTGAGTCCTGTCCTCTCTCCATCTGTCCTGTTTTCTTGCGACCGAAAAGCATTTATTGCGCCTTCTCTTCAGGTGCCGGACAATAATTCCTGGCAACTGTGCCGCGGGCCTTGTTTTCGAGTGCTCCTGATATTATCTCGCTTGTGCTGTGCTCTCTTCCTTGTGATTTTTTTCCTCTGATTTCGTCGAGAGACGAGGTGATCGGGTCGCGTGAGGGAAAAAGAATCCTGGGTTTTTCCTCCTTCGCTGTAATTCGCGTAGTTTGAGGTCGTTCCTGGTCGGGATCTTGCGAATTCGAAATGCTTGACGCTCGTCGTGTCATGACCTTGTGATCTTGATGTTGCTGATTGTATGTACGCTTCGGTTTTCGAGAATTTCCTTCCTAAAAGGTTTGATCTTCGGGATTTTTGAACGTGGAGTGCTTTCGAAACGGTTTGATCTTTGGGAACTCTTTAGCATCTTTGAGAGATGAGCTCGTTCTCTGTCGTGTCGCTGAATTAACCTCTTCTGATTTTGGCCTCTTCTTCTGCTTGCCCGCCAGCGCATAATCCCACTGGACAAGCTGTGGATTGTCAGTTGGAGGCTATGAATTTTTTGGGTTTTCAGACTGATGCTATCCTCCTTCTGATAATAATTTCAGGAATTTCGAATTTTCGTCTCCCTTTTAACCTGATGGGTCTTCAGCGGCCCGCCCCCCAACCAAAAAAAGGAGGAAAAAACTGATGGGGGCCTGCTAGATTCTGCCATTAATGATTTTGTTTTCTATGGCATTTTAATTGGAACATTACTGCTATGCTATGCAAAATGACTGATATAATTTGGTTTTTTGCTGCAACAGGTTGCAAGAGGAGCATATCAAGGAGGACTAATTCTTGCTTATTGCTGCTGAGGGACTGAATTATTGTGTCTTTTATATATAGACAGCTAATTCATTAAGACGGTTGCATTCAAATGCTAAACATTGGCAGAAATAGAAATCAGGGCAGGTCTAACCGATCTATGTCTTTGGGAATGGGAAGTAAGTTCATGCATTACCTTGGTCAAGTCAATTTGAACATTCATTTGAATGGATGAATTTCAGTTTGCATTCTAGTGTGAAGGAGTCTGATGTTTAATACTGCTTTGGAATGAACCCTTATTTTGAAAGTTCAGAAATAGAGAAGAGAGGCATCACCAATTGTCAGTTAACGATTGGCATTTGGTCATATTAACATATTTTTTCTTTCTTATAGATGAGAAATAACTTTGTTTACATGGGTATGTTGATTTGATACAGGCATGGAGTATACAGATCCAAAAAAGAAGACCAATTTTGTAGGGAAAATTATTTTGGCTGCTACCCTTACTGCATTATGCATAATAATGCTGAAGCAATCTCCAAATTTCAGTACACCAAGCCGGGTAATTACTGACAACATGTCAAGAACAGTACTTGCTGATTTCCTATCATTTTAAAAGCTTATTAATTCTGCTGCATGCTTGCCCTTCCTAACACCCTCTACCATACTGACAAATAGATAAAAGAACATTGTTAATCTCCTGTTGTTTTAATGGCTCTTTAATTCATCGTGCATGCCTGCCCCTTCCTAACACCTTCCCCCATGCGGACAGAAGGAAAAGAACTGTAAGCTACCTGAGGTGGGGGGATAAAGAAACACCCACAAGCATAGTTGTGGATGCGACTGACCTCATGCAAAAAAATAACTGTTCATGTGACTGACTTATTGCATCACACTTTCCTCTATGTCTAATCTTGCAAGCAGGAAGCTTTTCCTCATTAAGAGTGTTGGTATGCTAGGATTGTAAATATCGAACTTGATGTCTAACTTCTATTATCTGTTCTATGTCTCCCTTGTAGTTCTCCATTCATGAGCAAGGAGTGACCCATGTCTTAGTGACTGGAGGGGCAGGTTATATTGGTTCTCATGCAGCATTGCGGCTTTTGAAGGACTCGTATCGTGTGACCATAGTGGTACGCAACTTCCTAAAATCTGTATTTCTAGGTGGGATCATTTGTTCTTTTCTCCCCTTGTGTACTAAGCATCAAATTGTCTTCCCACAGGATAATCTCTCTCGGGGAAATCTAGCTGCTGTGAAGATTTTGCAGGAACTGTTTCCAGAGCCTGGAAGGCTGCAATTTATCTATGCAGATTTGGGGGATGCAAAAAGTGTATCCTTAATGCACAATCATCTATTCTACCTTTAGATTGTTTTATCAGGATACTTTAAGGGGTTAGGGTGGCTTGAGGCTTTTGGGCTTTGGTTACGGTGTTTACATTTGAATTTATGTTCTATCAAGAAAAAAATGTTCAGCATTTGACTTTTAACTAATGAATGACTTTGTTTTACTGTGAATTACGTTGAGCAACTCAATCTCAAATTTTGAATAAAATCTAAATATTTGCAATTATAGTGACTAAGATTATTTGTATAATGTTTTGCATTTACACTTTTTTTTGAAAATAAACCGTCAAACCAAAAGTCTGAAGTTGATTTCATAGCTTTATGTGTTTGGCTTCAGCTGAAACCCATGCCTAACTTATCTGCTAAACCAAACGTTTGGCAGGAGAAGCCATTAGTTGGATGCAAATGTCCCCTTCCAAATTAGCAACATTGTTATTTGGAAATTTGCTGTGGATTTGTTTTCTTTGATTTGCCGTTAGGTCAACAAAATTTTTTCAGAAAATGCATTTGATGCCGTGATGCATTTTGCTGCTGTGGCGTATGTTGGAGAAAGCACTCTAGAACCTCTGAGGTATGTTTCTTGTCTGGTAGATTTGGCCTTTCATATATATATTTGGTGCCTGAATCTTTAGATGGGTCTTTCAGTATAAGTTGTATGTCAGATATGCCCTTTGCTTTGCTGATGTGAACTGATTGGTGAATGGTTTAATGCGAAATGGTAAGAATGAGGACACTAATTGGTTACAAATATGTTCTGTCTACGTTGGATTAGACAGAATATTATGGATTAGGAATTACACAGGCGACGACCATGTTTAATTTGTTATTTCATGTATATGCAATACGTTGAGATTTTTTTTTTTGCCTTGTAGTTTGAGACTGTATAGACCTCTGCGTGGAAAGGTCATAGTAGGGCACTTATCTATTCTGTTATGTTCTGCATTCTACTGCTCTTAGGTATTCAGCCAGCATGCTTTGGCTTTGGCATTTAACTTTAACTGATTGAGAGATACTTATTCTTCTGACACGTCTGTTTGACAAGATGAAAAATTTGATTGAGAGTTACTTATTCTTCTGACACGTCTGTTTTTCAAGATGACAATTTTGATAGTTTGCTCATTATCATGGTTCGAAGTACTCTGCATTCTCATACGTCTGAGGCTTTACTATACTCTAATTGTCGCGATTGTCATTTTATATCCCCACTTATTTTCTTCATGGGACGGCAAATCCACTGAATTTCCTCAGATGTAAACTGTAGTTTCATGTCTGACCTGCCATGGCAAAAATTCTCTTTGTGAGCGATGTGTCGTTTCTTTCTAGTGGATTTCTATACCAAGCAAAACACCATTGCAGTTGCTGGAGCAGTGAATTTTCCAGCAACATTGCAGTATGTCTCGGAGCATCTCCCTCGCTAATTTGTTACCCATCCTGAGTGGCAAACTTTAGTTATCTAAAACCTTCTCGATAACTGGCCTGATCATCCTGGGTATGAGTATGGTGACTGTTTCTGCACAATCTTGGTACTCTTCGCTCTACTTAAACTTACGCTCATGGAGGAGAGATATGTTGATCGGTTAGCAAACGACTTATGTCTAGTTATTAAAACTTGCATGCATGTTGTAGTACAGAAGGAGGCCATTTCACATGACACATAGTATATCAGCTTAGGTGCATGATGCCATAATTATTTTTAATGGATGTATATACCTTTCTCGTCTAACATCATGTTTGAAAAAAAAAAAAAAATTAGGTTACACAGTTGTACTGCAAATTTGTCCTTTGCTGTTTTGAAATGAGAGATAGGCTTTTCACTATCCATGGTGTTTATTCATCTTATTGTTCAACATTATAGGATGGTCTGCTCTATGACATTGAAAAATGAAGGATGATTGAGCATGTCTTCTATTTTCCCTCTAAAACTTTTAAAGATAGCATACTCAAGTAGGACTTGGGAGTAGGTAATAATTTTGAGGTTGCATTCATCCAGCTGGCATTGGGTGCATATGAGTTTTTTTTTATTAAAGAATGTGAATAAAAGGTTGATTCTTTGACACTATTTAGTCCATTGATGATGTGCTCCCTACCTTGCCAATTGTGACTGATTCTCTGAGTTACTGAACCCGGATTCAGCACCAAATTACTAATATCACTTTCAAAAGGTTTGTGACTTTTCTATGATTTAAAAAATTAAGCCGTCTTTCAAGGATGCTTGTAAGCTTTAATGTGAAAAAGGTTCTATTGCTTATTGGGGCTCTGGCTGTTTGTTGTAAATTTCCTCCTGTGCTTAGAACTTCTGGTCCAAGTAGGTAGCAGCCAGCTCGTGGGTAAAAAGAAGTGAGAAACTTTTAAAAGATGATCAGAGTTTTAAGTTTTTGTGGATTATCACACTTATTAGATAAAATTCGAAATGTTAGGATGAGAACCTTCCCAATACCTTTAACACTAACATGCTACTTCTCAATATGTCTATGTACATGAATTGCTATACTATGTTAGCATTACATTTGACTGCGCAATTGTTTTTCTAAACCTTAAGCTATTAGAGAAAGTGCGTATATATTTTACATCTTGAGACTCTCCCTTGTAGGATAATTGACAGGATGATGAAGGCCTTAAAGTATGTAATCTGATAGCTGTTGGTGAGAGTAGAAAAACAAGACGTATAAAAAAGGGGGACCCATATATTTATAATCTATCAAACTAAAGTTGAGTGAGCAATTGTCTTCATAAAAGTTTAAGCTGTTAGGGAATGGTGTTGCCAATATATTTTTAAAGTTAGACCTTAACAGTTTGCAAGGGTGATTAAACTTGCAGGTGATTGAAGAAGAATTGGAAGTTTAGTATCATTTGGTGATTGGAATCGAAGTGTAGTTTTTTGATTGCTAAGTACCCCATAGTTCAGTGATCAAAAGTTATATTTACCCTAAATTGCATATTTCTATCTTGGCCTTTTTTACTGAGTGCTCATTCCTTGTTTTTCGTTTGTTCTGATGATCTGAATGTGGCTTGAAATCATCATTTCATGATCTTGGCAGGTATTACCATAATATAACATCAAATACATTGGTAGTATTGGAAGCTATGGCTGCGCATGGTGTCAAGACCTTGATATATTCTAGCACATGTGCAACTTATGGAGAGCCTGACAAGATGCCTATTACCGAGGACACTCCGCAGGTGCAAGTTATCACTTGTTGCAACTCTTTACTGGAATATCTGTCTTTGCATGCTTCTTGATATGTTCTTTTTATGCTGGGGCTGATTGCATTGTATTCTGGCGTAAGTTCAGGTTCCAATTAATCCTTATGGAAAGGCCAAAAAGATGGCAGAAGATATCATTCTTGATTTCTCTAAAAATTCTGACATAGCCATCATGATACTAAGGTATGTCTTGTACATGTAATGCAAATTTGGTTTGGTTGAGCCTAATAAAATCTATGTCATTTTGTTGCTCTGACATTTTTTTTTCTCTTTCACCAAGACTAATTTTTATTAGTTGAAATCAAACACTTCTGTTTAGTTGGTTTTATTACTGAAATGGTTTTCTCATACTCGTTACTTATTTTATGATATATATGTTTTTGGAATATGCCAGTCTGTTTCGGTAAAGCTGTCACAGTATTGTAGGTTTTGACTGCCATCCGTGTTGTACACATGCGAAGTGTTGCTTGTTGATTGATCTATGATTTTCATGTTACAGCCCTGGATGACCTGAAAATATTTATGACAGTGCTATACTGTTTACTCAATTCATGTGGAATTATCTCTTCTAGATTAATACGGATTTAGAATCATCAGTACATGATAGTCTTATGTTTTCATAATTCTGCCAATTTTTTCTTCTAAATGTTTTCTGGGTGAATACTTCCAGGTACTTCAATGTGATCGGGTCAGACCCTGATGGTAGACTGGGAGAAGCACCACGACCTGAATTACGTGAGCATGGGCGAATATCAGGTGCTTGTTTTGATGCTGCCCGTGGTATCATGCCTGGGTTGAAGGTATGATGAATTGGGGTTTTGTTGTTTGTGTCCAATTTTGCACTATTCTCTACTGGTGTTAAGCTTGGCAATAAGGCTCTTTTGTTTTAATTTTCTGAATAGTTAGGAAATAGGACAGAGCATTTGCCAATCTAAAGTTTGTGGTTTTCGCAGGTTAAAGGAACGGACTATAGCACACCGGATGGTACTTGTGTCAGGGATTATATTGATGTCACTGATCTTGTTGATGCTCATGTGAAAGCCCTTGAAAAAGCAAGACCCAAGAAAGTGGGAATATACAATGTCGGCACTGGCAAAGGTTTGGGGAAATGAATTTAACAATTCTTTTGATAAGAGGCAACTTTCCATTTTCTTGTTTTTGTATTAATTTAAATGTTAGAGAGGTAACTCTGCTTTTGGTGGCATCCCTTAAAAAGCGAACTTTGGGAAAGTAGAATAGGATACAAAAATTGTGTTTATGCTTTCCAACCACTTCAATTTGAAAATTTAAATTTTACGAGTACCTTTTATCAGTTGTAAAAACCTTAACTGTAATGGAGAAATATTATTGATAAAGTAGGAGAGAATGTGGATTGACAGAATTTTGAGTCACTTTCTTGAGAAGGTAGAAAATAAAAACACATGTATCTGTTTATGAGAATGAAGATCTTAGATATGCCAAAAATTTATCTATTTATGCTTTATGAGAAGGAACGGATATATCTGTTTATGCTTTCATCTATCTTAGATATGTTGGAATTGATGCAAACAGGTAGATCAGTGAAGGAATTTGTGGAGGCTTGCAAGAAGGCAACTGGAGTGGACATCAAAGTCGATTACCTGCCGCGCAGGCCTGGTGATTACGCAGAAGTGTATAGTGACCCGACCAAGGTCAAGCTCGAGCTAAACTGGACGGCAAAATACACTGATCTTCAAGAGAGCTTGGGTATTGCATGGAGATGGCAAAAGGCGCACCGCAACGGGTACGGAACAATCTAGAATGGCTGCTTGAAGCATCATATGCGAGAGTCAATATTAGGAAACTAACACAACCCCCATCATGAAGTGCCGACTACACTCGATATTTGGATTTTCGCCAACACAAAAGTTAGAATGGAGGGGTTGGAAAGTGAGAGTAGATTTGATAGCGTCGTTTTCTATATATATTGGGTTAATTACAGGAAGAAGCAGCTCATTCTTTGCGTGTAATGTAAACAGAGTTTAAATAAGGAAGCAGGCCCTCCTTAAGTCTACAAGTATTTTCCTCCTCTCTCTTATTTATATGCGAAGAATGATGCAATCCTTAAAAGGGTGAGGAGAGGCGATTGGTGCACCTACCTTTATGAGCATTATTGTGAGGATTATATTTTTGGTACAGAATAGAATGTTTTTTTGTAAGCTATAATTAATCACCTGTGCATGTATGAGTCGATTATAGGAAGGGTGATTGGTTTAGGGTTGGGTAAATTTTCAATTTTGAACCTAGAACTTACCCTATTATAATCGGGTCCTAGTATTTGGATCCTGAAATCTCGCCTGTTAGTCTGGAATTGATTTTGAATCTACATTATTTTTCCAGTTCGATTCATTTTTTAGGATCGACTATGGGATCTACTTGAAAATCATTTTTTCCCCAAACTCTCGGAATTTCATTCTATATAATTTGTCTCAGTTTGCTATCAATCAACTCTCTTCGTTATCCTCTCTTCAGTCTCCACACAGCTCTCTCTTTCACTCTCTCTCACGTCGACATGCTATTCCCCTGCTACAGCAAGATATGCTTTTTTTTTCCTGCTCTACCTTGGTAGCTCAGCGCCGTCGTCCTTCACCCTCACTGTTGCTGTACTCTCCCGGTGACCATTCGTTTTCCTTCTTGCTATAGATCACCTTTGTTCAGTTGTTTCCCTCAGCTAAGGGCAATTGGTCTCTTTCAACTCTCATCTTTGCCATTATTCACTTCTGTTCAATCGTTTCCCTCAGTTAAGGATAGTTCGTCTCTCGCTCCCATATGGTAGTTCCCTTGCTTGTTGATTAACAAGATGGTTGAGATCTTTGTGTTTTCATTTCTACCTAGGGCTGTGGCCGGTGTACCATCTCTCCGACTTGCCATCACCAGCATCTCCTCTGGAGCGCTCATGTCCACTGCCATCGGATTCTCTTTCTTGTTAGCTCAATACTAAGAGCAACACTCACCTTGTTTCCAACAAAGACCGGCTATGCATGTCGATGCAAAGATAGGTTGCAAATTGGATTTAGCGAACCTCAAAAGAAAGAGAGGCGGAGCTTGGGTTGCTGCGAATTGAGAGAAACCGAGAGAGATGGAGCTTGGGTTGCTGTGAGCGAGAGCGGAAGTGGGAGAGTTGGAGTTTGAGAGAAAATTGATAGGCAACGCCGCGGTGATGGTGACAACTAGTGCGGAGTTCAGACAGTGCCGTGTGAGCAAGATGAAAGAGGAAGGATAGAGAGAGGAGTGTTGAGGTTAGAATGTAGGGGGAAAATAAATTAGGATTTTGGCTTTTTAACTTGTAAAATCGGTTCCGAAACTAGTTCCAAATCAAGGTTGTCTAATCTAGTTTCTAGGTGGGTATTTACTCGGGATTAGTTCTCGGGCAATTCCAAAAATTTGGAACCTGTTCCACAACCAGTTCCAATGGGAATCGGTTTCTATGGGAATCGATTTCTCGAACCTGTTTTTCGAGTGATCCGATCCAGTTTCTGTGTAGAACTAATCTGGTTACACACCCCTATATTATAGTCCTTTTGGCTTCCTGAAGTCAAGAAATTTTTTGACATGAGGTACCAGATACTCAAGGCACAATTTGACGAAAGATTTGCTCATGAAGTGACTCTTACCTGCTTTCAAAGCAAGTTCAGTGGATTAATCCAGTCAATTCCACATTTAATGGCATTCAAAAAGAAAAAGAAGATGGATCCAGTCTAATCAATACATATAATCTATATACTTCGTGTATATTCTAAATTCTAAATGGGAAAGTGGGCACGAATCTAGTCCAACGTGTAACCTATAAATACACCTCATGTATTTAATTAAAAAAAGAAAACTAAAACAGCGGGACCAATACAATCTTATCAGAGAAGCATGTAATCAAATGGGTATAGATTTAATGCCAAATCTATAGTGAAAAGGGAAGCTACAAACTCCAATTTGCGTCCACTTTTCCCACTCAGTGTCTCGTTTTCTAGAGCTTTTCCCTATCTTCATGTTAGCTTCCCCTTTGCTTGAAAGCCTAGCTAAACCCATTTCCAGTTGAAAATGTTGATGCAATTGATTTGCCCATCCTTTTTGGGTAATCGATCCCTTCCTTTCACCCATCATTCACCCTAACCCTAAGTCATATCTTATCCCATTACCAGTTACGAGCTGTTTGACCATCCTTTTACAGATCCACCGGTGAGCAGCTGAGTTGGTTTGGTTTTGGGCACTTCATCGCATAGGTCCCAGGGTCGAAATTGATGCGGGAGCATCCAATGTGTAGCTCCATGGAGGTTTGGTTTTGGGCACTTCATCGCATAGGTCCCAGGGCCGAAATTGATGCGGGAGCATCCAATATGTAGCTCCATGGACCAACTCAGAACCATCGATGCTTATTCAAGCCAATAAAGAAGTTGGACATTATGTGTTTCGATGGATCATTTTGAATGAATAATGTTAATTACTTATCGGTACTTTGTGATATATCGATAGGTATCAATGGGAGGCCATTTTAGATGTCTTGTATGACCAATTGATGAAGTTTTATAAGGATTATTTTCTGGTCAAGGGAGGAGCTCGAATTTTGGGAAGGCTAGAGGTCATGAAAGCGGTTCAAGAATATGGAAAGCCAAAGGTTCAAGAACACAGAAAGCTAACGGTTCGAGAATGTGGAAGGCCGAAGATTAAAGGGCATTTAGTTTCCATAATAAAGGCTTTTTATTAAGTTCCTGGCTGTTTTTATTTTTATAGCTCAAGAGTCGAATGTTTCAGTTCAGGGCATTTAGTTCCTGTGATAAAGGCTTTTTATTACGTTCCTAGCTATTTTTATTTTTATGTAGCTCAAGAGTCGAACGTTTCAGTTCCTAGGTCATTAAAGTTTGTTTTTAATATTTCCTAAGGCTAAAATCCTCTTATAAATAGGGGAAACTATCTAATGTATGAGAGATACGAATTTCATGAATGAGAATGGTAAGATTTCCTCAACTTGAGTGGATAACTCATTTCGGTTTCTTTATCCTTGGAGCGTAGATCACTCTTTGGTGGTGAGCCAAGAAGCCATTTATCCTTGGCTGGTGGAATTTTTAGGCCTTGGTGGTGAGTTTCTCCTATCCCGAAGTCCTTTATCCTTGGCTGGTGGAAGCTTTAGGCCTTGGTGGTGAGCTTCGTAGATCTCGATCCTCTTTTGGTTGGTGGCGTGGCCTTTATACGTTGGGAGGAGATTGTCTTATCTTTTCTCATTCCTTTTCGTTTCTTCACCGTATACACTATTCCATAACACTTAACCACAAAAGAATGCCCTTTAAAAAATCTCCGTTCTTGAATCACTCAACCCATCACGCATCAAAAAACTCGCAGATGTTAATACGTCTTAAGTGGGGGCTAGGTGGTGGGTCATGTGCTAGCTTTCCCCCAGATATTGACGCTTGGTCCGGGGAGCACCGCGCACTCTACGGGCCATGGGTTGGCGAGCGTAAGCGAGTCGGGCCTAGCGGATCCTGAGTTACCAAAAAAAAAAAATCCATTTACAGCCTTCACTATAAAATACAACTTAGGGGGCATTTACATTCCCCTCTAATTGAGTCTGTTGAGAAGTCATTTGAAGGAGTCCCGGACGAATATGACTCATCCTGTGGCATCCCAAGATAAGATCTTCTGGCGGTTCGTATTCGACGCCTTCCTGGTGTATATTAGAAAATATATGAGGCTAGTAAGACAAAATGAGTAACTGAAGATGAGGCTGCTTGAGGTATGGCCGCTCTTTGTAGAAGATTAGCGCATTTATGGTCGGAAAAAAGACAGCTAGATTGGATGAGGTTGTTTCAAGGGAGAAACTAGATGAATGCGAATGTACTTTATTTGGCCGTCGTTACGAGAATCTCAACATGAACTTCCAAGCTTTCTAATCTACAATGGTTAAGGCATGGAAATTGGCAAGTTTAGTCCGCAAATACCTAAAACTTGGGTTGTTTTCCTTTGAGTTTATGTCAATAAAAACTAAAAAGAAAAAACAAGATTCTCAAGTTGAGAGTCCGGTCATTTCGAGAAAATATTACTTTTCCGGAAAATGTTTTCCAAGAAGTCATTTTCCAAAAAAATGAGTATATTTTTCAGTGTTCGACTGAAACTTGAAATTTGAGTAGAAAATATTTTCCATCGTTCGTCATCTAACTTGATTTTTATGGGAAAAATTACCAAAAAAAATGAATTTTAATATTTCTATTGACCAAACAAATTAAATTTAATATATATTTTTATAAAATTGAATTTTTGATTATTTTTATTTTTTAAAAAATCAAATTTTTATTATTTTTGATTTTCTTTTTTTCTTTCTTTTTCATTTTTCTTTTCCTTCCTCCTTCTTCTTCTTCCTCCTTCCTCCACCACTGTGTACCTCCACAATGGCCGGCTGCTTGGCAACCAATTAAGAATAATCACTAGATCTAGCAAGCTTTGCTCGCTTGGATCGACGGAGCCTTGAGCTAGCAAACTCGATCTAGGCGAGCCTGAGCTCTGCTGAGGCCAATGAGCTTGCGGCTTGCTAGATTCGGCAAGCTTGAGCCTCGCCCTCGCTAGATTTGGTCTTGGGCGAGGCTAGAGTTGGCCTATGGCTGGTTGCTAGCCGTTACCGTGGCCGGTGACCGGCCAAAGAGGAAGAAAAAGAAAGAAATTTTAAAAATCAATTTTTTAAAAAAAGAAAAAAAGAAAAAGAAAACATAGAAACAAAGAAGAAGAGGGAAAATAAAGAAAAGAAAAAAATAAAAAGAAAAAATAATTTGAATAAAAAGGAGGAGGAGGAGGAGGAGGAGGAGGAGGAGGAGAAGGGCTTGTAGGGGTGCAAGACAAAAATATATCAAGTGTGGAAAATGTTTTCCATTTTTCAAAAGTAGAAAATATTTTTCCCTAGTTAAGAAGGCTTGTTTCCCTTCATTGAAAATGTTTTCCTCAAGTAATTCATTTTCCATGGAAAAAACGCCTGAAAATTCAGAAAATATTTTCTCAAAAATTATTTTTCGTGAAACAATAGAGTCTAAGGCCATGGTCTTTTTATAGTCATCTCTTGTGTCGGGATTGTTGGATTCCCAAAAACCGGATTCGACACTAAATTAAACCCTTAAACTTGTGCGGAAGACGAGCCTAGGAAAAACACATGCATCATCGATCTTAAGGCATATCACATAATCAAACGTACCTTGTTAGTCACAGATTAAACACCAACACCGATATGAGGAAGATAAACTGATCCCGTTCGATCCGATGACGTCAATTGGCCTTGAAGGGAAGAGAGTGTCGTCTCTTTTTCTTTACTGTTCTTTTTGGAGCGTTTTAAGGGAGAGAGGGAAGGAGGAACGTACATTATGCCAAAAGGTACGTTCCTCCCTCTTTATTTCCCCCTTATATATGTCCCCTCCAAAAAGAAACGTGCCATTTTATCATATCCCTTTATCTATGGGCCCTAATATTGTGGGCCGGGCTTTTAGGCCCAACATGGGTGGACGGGCCAACTTAGGCCCATCACAATAATTAATAAAACCATAATCTCCCACTCGCACATGGTGGGCCAAACAGAATTCCCTTTACCTCTCTTTAACATTCATACCGGTGAATAATCCGTGCGACCAACATACTTTGAGAGCTCGTTACTATACATCTATTAGGAATATATAATAGCTCATAATGGGCATTACACTCTGAGTAGATTTAGTATGCAGTACCCTAGATCGATCAATCACATTTATATCTTTCTTGATCTCTTTTAAACAATGATATATATAAAACTTAGAATGTGATTATTCACAATTATGATTATCCCAAAGACAGCTATAATTGGTTGACCAGTGAATACAAAACTTATAATGTGGTTCTCCATATTCGATCTTCCTCTTTCCTTCAAACTCTCAATTTCAGTTCAACTTGCTTTTCTAGAAATGTTTCATTAGATCGAATCAACTCATGATCATTAGCAACATTCTAAGATAGCAAACACTAAATAGAAATTTGGAGAATAAGTAGGAGTCTTGAGGGCATTAAAATTGAGGAACTCTTTTCCTCAAGGGTCTCACACGATATAAAAGTTGAGATCAAACTTTTGCCACTCTTATTGGTCGTTTCATGCATACGTAGTATGAAATACGTATTACGGTATTAACTCATTTCCCATAGAGCGTATGTTTACACCTTCAATACCGTACATATGATAGTTAAGACATACACAATGTCTAACTTGAGTTCACGTATCTACTCATTCACAAAATTCATCAGAACTCACATCTGGCATCTTAGACAAATAAAGTAAAATATGTGGGTTTTTTTACTTTCGAACATAGTAAATATTATATCCTCATCTTAACACCCAATTAAGGTGACAAATATATTTTAAGCTTGAGCTCTCGATTATCACCTAGATAATAAGCTTAAAAAACCGTCTATAGTAAATAGAGGCAATTACCTGTGTGAGTGGGCCAATCTTATATCTGTCCGACATACTTTCTCAATTTAAAATAATGCATTGAGCATTAAGATGCATAAAGATCAAACATAGATTCATAGGCATTAATAATGAAAAACACAAGTTTATAAATGTGAACAACTCAAGGAAATTACAATATCTAGTACATTAGACTCTACGCAATCCTAGAAATTTTACATGACCACAAAACACATATCTAGGTATTGGCTTTGTCATATGATCTACTACCATTCTATGCGTAGATATATATTGTAAGTTCACATCTTTTCGTGCAACCATATCTTTGACAAAGTTATACTTGGTATCTATATGTTTGGTCTTGTCATGATATTTTAGATCTTTAGTGTATGCTATAGCTGCTTGGCTATCACAGTTAATCAATAATGGATTTGCAGCTTTCTCAATAACACCTAAATGATCCAAAAATCTCTTAAGCCAAACTCCTTCTTGTACCGCTGCTGATAATGCCACGAACTCAGCTTCCATCGTGGATAAGGCTATACACGTTTGCTTCTTACTGCTCCATGATATGGCACTATTGTTTAGTAAGAAAGTAAATCCAGATGTAGATTTTCTTTCATCTAAATCTCCTCCCTAATCAGCATCTGAATAGCCTTCAAGTCGCAGATCCTTTCCTTGGTAATTCAACTTGTAATCAGCAGTTCCCTTCAGATACCTCAGTATTCTCTTAATAGCCTTCCAATGTGCTTGACCTGGGTTGGATTGGTATCTACTCACCATTCTAACTGTAAAACATATGTCATGTCTTGTACACATCATAACGTACATCAAGCTCCCGACAGTACTAGCATAAGGAACATGTTTCATTTGTTCCTTTTTTGTGGAAGTCCTTGGATATAGTCTATGACTCAATCCTTCACCTTTTACAATAGGAGTCTTTATAGGTTTACAATCTTGCATACGAAATCGTCAAGAACCTTATTTATATATGTTTATTGTGAAAGAGATAATGATCTCTTCAAACGATCTCTTGAAATCTTAACTCCAAGAATGTATGCAGCCTCACCCATATCCTCCATCTTAAAGTTGGAAGACAACCAACTCTTGACAATATTAACAAACTCCATATTGCTTTTGGCAATTAGTATATCATCAACATATAATGATATGATCACAAATTGATCTTTTGATCTTTCAGCAATTAGTATATCATCAACATATAATGATATGATCACAATGATCCTCATCTATCATTGTAAAATCATGTGCCATTATGGCATTATGAAAACGTATATACCATTGCCTCGATGACTGCTTAAGGCCGTATATCAATCTCAAAAGTCTACATACCTTTCGTTCTTGGCCTTTTTTAATGAAACTAACAGGTTGTTCCATATATATTTCTTCCTTTAATTCTCCATTGAGGAAAGCAGTCTTTACATCCATTTGATGTAACTCAAGATCCATACTAGCCACTATTGCCAGAATAATGCGAATCGAGTTAAATCTCACTACAGGAGAAAATGTTTTTTCATAATCAATTCATTTCTATTTGTTATACCCTTTCGCCATAAGGCGAGCCTTATACCTTTCTATCGAACCATCAGCTTTTCGCTTTATTTTGAGAACCCATTTGTTCCTAATAGCTTTGCGTCCTTTTGGAAGATCAACCAGTTCCCAAACTTGGTTTGATTTCATTGACTTAATCTCCTCTTCCATTGCATGAATCCATTTTTCTTTAGTAGGGCAATTTAGAGTTTCATTAATATTTCTTGGCTCATCCTTATCTTGCGGAGCAATCATAAAAGTTCCCCCTTCAATGTCAAAACGTCGACGGAGAATACTTTGGCGACTTGTTTGTTCGCCGTATGGGAGATTGTACACTGTGCACATCATTTCCCATTATGCTCCCATTAGGATTAGATAATGATAATGTCGTCTCATCATGCGGTTGTAATTGAGAATGAGTTGAGTTCAATTCATCACTTTTCATATTACTCCCACTTGGACGAACTCCATTAATATCATTATCTTGATCCAATGTTTCAAATAGAGAGTAATCTTCACCTATTTTGCAATTCTTAGGAAATTCATTCTCTAAGAATGTGACATCCCGTGATTAAATTTAGTTATATTCCCACTTTTCTGCTCACTTATGAACACATACCCTTTCGAGTGTTCGGAGTATCTTATGAAAATACTCTTCTTTTCTCTAAGACCCAATTTCCCAAACTTGTGAGAGGACTCATGAGTATAGGTAGCACAACCCCATGACTTAAAAAAACTTAAGTCCGGTTTTCTACCTGTCCATAACTCATATGAAGTGGAAGTAATTAATTTAGAAGGCACGCGGTTAAGTATATATGTAGCGGTTAATAACGCATCACTCCAAAAAGTGATAGGTAAGTTAGCATGTGCCATCATGGACCTAACCATTTCTAGTAGGGTTCTGTTTCTTCTCTCCACAACACCATTTTGTTGAGAAGTATATGAAATAGACAACTGTCTTTCATTCCTTTTTCATCACATAATTTTCTAAACTCATCAGATAAATATTCTCGATCTTGATCGGATCTCAATGCTTTTATTTTCTTGTATAATTGATTTTCTACCAAGTTCATAAACATTTTGAAACAACTTAATGCTTCAGATTTATGAAAAATCAAATAGACATATCCGAATCGAGTATAATCATCTATAAAAGTGATGAAATAAATAGAATGGATTAAATGCAGAGGAAATTTAGCTCTTTTATCTTTTCCAAATGGTTTCCTTGTCGTTTTCCCTTCTAGGCAATGCTTACATATAGGCAAATCGACTTTTTCAATGTTGCTCAACAAGCCCTCTTTGGCTAGTCTATTCATACGTTGTTGGCCAATATGACAAAGTCTAGTATGCCACACATTCACATCATTATCATATGAAGTATAAGAAGTGAAAAGGGAATAACAAACATTGACATCACCACAGTCAACATTTAGTACAATAAAACCATCTAGAAAATAACTACAACCAAAGTAGTTTGTATTCAAATAAAAATCTACACCTCTATTATGGAAGTTTATATTAAAACCAAGCTTGACCAACACCAAAATAGACACTAAATTTCGACGAATCTCCGGAGCATACAATACATCATGTAGGAACAAAGTGTGTTCACCACGCATGTTCAGCTGGTAGGTGCCAATCCCTTTAACTTTAGCTCTAGAGTTATTTCCCACATAGATCCACTTAGTTCCAATTGGTACTCGTTGGAATTCCACGAATGATCCTCTATCCTTCGTTACATGGTTCGTTGCTCCTGAATCTACAGTCCACAAAGGATTGGATTCAGCCAATAATATAGAACTTGACACATAAGCAAAGTTCTCAAATGTACAAGAGGTGTTTATCTTTTTCGGCTCATAACAGTTGCAAGCATAGTGACATTTCTTGTCACAATTATAACACTTCACCCTTGACATTTTTTTCATTTGAGGACTTTTTCCTCTCTTGTGTTGGTTAACTTTTGATTTCTTGCAATAAGGACTTAATCCTTTGCATTCCCACATATTGAATGAATCAATACGATTGCGCTTAGAACTCAAAACCCTTTCTGAGCTAGAACCAGCATTGCAAATATCAATTTTCGGCTCAAATGCCGTTAGGCGATACTTTACTAGCTCAAGGTGGCGCACGGCATCCTCAAGATCTTCCATAACATGGTCAAGAGCTTCTAGTGCTTCTTACTTTTCCAGCACATATTGAATCTTTATATTCAATATTTCACAATTGTTGCCGTTCATATCAGCAATTACTTTCTTAGTTGTTGAAGCCATCGATCTGAACACATCAGACATATATGCACGAATAATTAATGCCTATCATTTATGCATCCACTTTGCACAGACCCATCATATCAATGAACAATTTCAAATAAGGTTTCAGAATCAAAAGGTCACTATGGGTGCGTTTGGTAACGTTTCTGTTTAAAAATTATTCCAGGAAACAAAAATAGAAAAAGTGTTACTGTTCCAGGGAACAATTTTTGAACAAAAAAATGCATTTGGTAAATCTATTCCAGAAATATAAAAAGAATAGAAACACGTTTGGTAAATTTTTATAATTTTTTATTTCTTTTAATTTTTAAATATTTTTATTTTATTTTCTTTCTTATTTTCTTATTTATTTTTCCTTTTTTCTTTTTTCTTTTTTCTTTTTTTTTTTTTTTGGCCGGTCGCTGGCCTCGGCCATGGTTGGCGACCGGCCGATGAGGGCCGGTGGCCTTGCCCAGCCACGGCGAGGCTGAGCGTCGTTGTAGCTGGGTGAGGCTCGAGCTCGCCCAGCCAAGGCGAGGCCGAGCCTCGCCAAGCGGCCGGCGACGCTTGGCTCGCTAGCCATTGGGCGAGCTCGCTTCGTCGGATTTGGGCGAGATCGAGTTCGCCTATCTCGGCGTGAGGTCGGCCTCGCCAGGGGCCGACAAGGTCGTTGGCCCTTGACGGCCGATCGCTGGCTCTGGCTAGGCCGGCGACCGGCCAAAGAAAAAAGAAAGAAAAAAGAAGAAGAAAAGAATAAGAAAAAGAATAAGAAAAGAAAAGTGTTTCTAAATTTTGTTCCAAAAACAAGAAATAATTTTTTTTTTTTTTTTCTTGTTTATGTTCTCCTGTGTTTCTAGAACAAAAAAATAATTTTGGAACAAAAACGCACCCAAACGCATTTCTGTTCTTTTTTTGTTTCCAGGAACAAAAAAACAAAAAAAAATTGTTCAAAAACAGAAAACAGAAGTGCAAACAAATGCACGCTATGTTTCCAATCATCCTCCAAAAATCCTAACTTAAAACTATTATTAATATAATTGTCTTATGCAAAATAAATTCTATGAAGCTACAAAAACTTCTATGAACTACCCACAGCAGTCAACAATAATAGAAAGCAAATAATATTTGACATCCAATAGAATAATAATGCTTTCACATAATACAACTATCCACTGTACTAAGTAATATATACAGAGGAAAATATCAACATAGAAAGAGATATTTACATCCAAAAACATCTCAAACTAATTTAAGAAATAAATAGGGAAAATCCCTGCTAATCTATCAGTCAAAATATCTAAGAAATCTTAAGGCACATTTGCCAACCATAGAAAAACTTTTGGAGAGCTTTCATGTCGCCTCCAAGGCGCATTCATTCTGCGCCATGTGTTGCTCAATCTAAGGGTTGAAGTTTTGGTTAACTCAATCCTATAGTACTCTCTTACAAAAGCTATTACTAGCCTCCTATAACCCGGGACCACGTTGACCTCCTATAGGCGATCTAACATTGCTTGCCATTCAGGTGGAAGAGTGTTCATCAAGGGCGACACCTTCTCAAAATCTGACATAAGATAACCATTTAAGATGATTTCCTGTATCATCTGATTAATCCTGATCTCATGTGATACTAAATTACCGTAATGCCACCGATAATTGGCTAACTCTGTCATCAGTCTTTTAAGTCTTGCATTTCCTTCGTTCGTTCTCGGGAATGCAGGTATCCGTGTATAACGCATCATAGTTCCCGCAACAAATGCAGAACTAAAAATGGATAACTTATAATCCATAATGAACATAAGGGAAAATACATAATTTTTCATGATTCATGCAACAAATGCAGAATAAAAAAAAATGGATTACTTATAACCCACATAGACATAATTGAAAAAGAAACATATTCTTTTTCCCTTTTTTTTAAAATTTTTTGGGTCAACAATCAAAGTCAACAGTCAACGAGACAAAGTCAACGGTTAACGATCAACGGTCAAAGTCAACAGTCAACGGTTAAATGGGTCGAGGTCATCGGGCAGTCAGGTTGGACCAGACGGACTGAGTTGGACCGATCGGATCGGACGAACCGATCAGGCCGGTCGGACCGGTTAGGCAAACCGACCGGAACATGCGGCACGTGTGGGCAGCTGATGTCACGATGACGTCAGCTGGCATGTGCCACGCACGCGCCATCGGTAGCCCCCGAGTACATGCGCCATCGATAGTCGGTTCGTTCCGGCTGCGCGTGGGGGCGTGTCTGGCGGCTTTTGGCGATGTTCTGCCACTCGTCGCGCTCGTCTCGACGAGACCTTCCATCCAATGCCATCAGAAAAGGATTTCGACTTTACGAAACTCGAAAAAATGGATGAACAGTGCTCGGGTGTTGGGATTTTTCCGCCTTGATTGGTGTCGGCCGATTAATTTCATGAAAAATCAATAAGAAATCATCCATAAACATAAAAGGGGTCGGGAAAAACATGGAAAAGGATCGGGAAACAAGAACCTAGCTCTGATCCCAATGTTGGGATTGTTGGATTCCCAAAAACCGGATTTGACACTAAATCGAACCCCTAAACTTGTGCGGAAGACAAGCCCGGGAAAAACACATGCATCACCGATCCTAAGGCACATCACAGAGTCGAACGTACCTTGTTAGCCATAGATTAAACACCAACGCCGATATGAGGAAGATAAATTGATCCCGTTTGATCCGATGACGTCAATTGGCCTTGAAGGGAAGAGAGTGTCGTCTCTTTTTCTTTACTGTTCTTTTTGGAGCGTTTCAAGAGAGAGAGGGAAGGAGGAACGTACGTTATGCCAAAAGGTACGTTCCTCCCTCCTTATTTCCCCCTTATATACGTCCCTTCCAAAAAGAAACGTGTCCCTTCATCATATCCCTCTATCCATGGGCCCTAATATCGTGAGCCGGTTTTTAGGCCCAACATGGGCGGACTGGCCAACTTAGGCCCATCACAATAATTAATAAAACCATCATCTTGGTTTTCAAGCCCCGAAAGCTGACCACCCCTCCCCATTGTATTGCATTTAACTCTTGTGTTGGATGCAAATACATGGCTTACCTATGGAAGGAAGGTCCGAAGAAGCTATTAAAAAAATTACTGTACACGTGGGTGTTGTTTCGTAGGTTAGAATTGAAACTAAATGTTTTGCCTCTATTGTAGTAGGAAGAGTCGGTATATGGAATAATTTCTAGCTTTCAAGGAAAGGAACACTGGCTGGATTTTAGATATAAATGACTCCCACACTTTTGTTTCTCGTGTAGAAGAATTGGCCAATGCGTGCAGAATTGTGAACGGGTGCCTTATGATGAGTCAATCTTCCTCCACAAACGCTAAACTACTCTATGGTTAGTGGTTAAAAGTTGAAGCAAATAAATATATAAGGTAAGAGAAAATTTACTGATATAGAATTTTGTGCTAAAGGGCTGAACCAAATTCAAATGAATTCCGTTCCCAATGTTTAGCACTTTGCCAATAAAGCTTCCTTCAACACAATTGATCAAGGAAAAACAATAGATAAAGCAGAGGAAAACATCCAACAAAGGGAAAAGATTCTGTCCTTATGATTAGCATACAAATCCTCGGAATATGCTGGAAGGGGGTCAACTAATAGAGACACCGATTCATGAGGTAGCATATGCCGAAAAATGGGTTTTGATAGCTATCCTTAATAATCTATCAGTGGACAAAAAATGCTTACTCACTGGAACTGTCAGTGGTTGGGCACACCTTTAACAATCAAGGCTTTAAGAGCCATTATGGTGGAATCAACTACGGATGAGTTTGTGGATGTCATTTATGAAGATACTACAAGGGGGAACAAAAGTAGGTTCACCTTTATCCATGCTTCTACAACATTCCAAGATTGATTGGTGTTATAAGAGAGGATTCAACTTCTAAATGTTAGGAATGCGAATATATGAAGGGAAAAATAGAGAAGAAAACAAGCGAGAATTTTTTATGTGGAAAACCATTCCTAAAATTAGGAAAAGGGAAAAATTATGGTGCCACACGAAGCAATCTTTCCACTATTAATATCAGTGCTACAAGCTCTAGTGTTGTAAGTTTCAATGTTGCAACTGTAAAAGATATTGCTCTATATATAGTAGGAGTCTCATGCATACATAATTAATATGAAAATTACGCTATTAGTAGTAATAAAAACCTATCATCTGCTTTAACATCGGTTGATTGCCTAAAATAAATAATTTCCGTGCTTGAATATTATTTTCCTCTATCAGACTCCACAACCTCCCTCATCACTCACCATGGAGGTCAATTAACGCAATGCACATCCTTACTTTCTCAGTGGTGACAACCTTTGTTATATATTTGCTGGATTTTCTGTACAAACAACTTTTTCAATGACAAAAGTCCATAATCTATCAAATGACGAATTTGATGATATTTCAACTTGATGTCAAGAAATATTGGATTCTTTGCAGGACAAATAGCACTTTGACTGTCACTAAAAATAACACTGTTATCCTGTTCCTTGCCTATCTCCTTCAAATTTTTTTAAACCAAAGTCATCTCCTTACCAGTTTCAGACCTAGCAACATACCTTGCCTTAGTGGTTGAAAAAGATACAATGTCTGAAGTCTAGACATCCAACTGAATGCAGTACCACCTAAGGTAAAAACATGACTTGAGGTACTCTTCCTATTATCAAAGTCATTACGAAGATTTGTATTAACAAAGCCTTGTAAAGTTACACCGTTTTTCATAAAATATAATGACATATCCTGAAGTGTTTCTCAAGTATCTTAATAACTGCTTCATAGCTTCTTAATTCTTTATTCTTGGATTTGCCATGTATCCATTTATAACTCTTATTGCATGAGTTACGTCTTATCGAGTACATACCATAGCGTACATTAAACTACTAATAGCTGATGCATAATGCACCTTAGCCATATACTCTTGCTCTTCATCTACCTTCGGTGTTTGCTTCTTTGAGAGCTTGAAGTAACTTCCTAAAGGAGTATCACGGACTTTGCATTTTGAACTTTGAATCTATCCAGTACATTTTCAATGTATTTTTCTTGAGATAATTTTAGAATTCTTTTGGATCTATCCCTTGTGATTCTCATCCCAAGAATCTAATTTGTTGCACCCAAGTCCTTCATCTCAAACTCTTTCAACAATTGTTACTTTAGTATATTGATCTCCCTTATACTAGACCTTACAATGAATATATCAGCTACATACAACAAAAAAATAATATAACAGTCATCAAATTTATTGAAATAACAATAGTGATTCATATCACTTTTAGTGAACCCATTACCATACACAAAAGTGCCAAATTTCTTGTACCACCATCTAGGAGCCCGTCAAGTCATATAGACTTTCTTCAATTTATAGACATATTTTTCTTTTCCAGGAACCTGAAAACCTTCCGGGTTTATTATGTAAATATCCTCCTCTAAATTACCATGGAGGAATGGAGTTTTAATATCTAACTACTTCAAATGTAAATTCTCAGTGGCAACAATACTCAATACTAATTTAATAGTAGTCAATTTCACAACTGGAGAAAAAATCTTTATGTAATCAATTCTTTCCTTTTGCTAAAACTCTTTTACTATTAACATTGCTTTGTACCTTTGCTGCCATCAAGTTCTTCTTTGATATGATACACTCACTTGTTTTGCAATGCTTTCTTCTCATCTTGTGACTGAGTTAACACCCAAGTTCTGTTTTTCTTGAGTGAATCTAACTCATCGTGCATTGCTAACTCTTACTTAATAGAATCTTTAACTTGTACTACTTTTGAAAATTTTTTTGGTTCGCCAATGTTAGTCAAAAGAAAATACTACAATGACAGATATCTTTGTATAGGTTTTGGTGTTCTACTAGATCTTCTCAAAGTAGGTTTAGGTAGACGTAATTCTTGTTCAGGTTTTTGATCATAGTCTATAGTAACAGTTTCAGAAATTTCAACCAGAACGCTTTTACAAACCTCTTCTAATTTAATCTCTCTATTCTTCACCGTTTGTTTCTTCACACTAGATTTTGCTGCAATTTGTCCTTATACAACATGTTTTCATTAAATGTAACATCAGCAGTTCTTATTATTTCAAAATCGATAACTAAAATAGTTAGAACCATATCCAATGAAAAAACATTTTTAGCTCTTGCATCAAGCTCATCTTTATTTTCAAAATCTATGTGGACATACACAACACAACAAAAAACTTTCAGATGCGAGAGATTTATATTCTTTCCACTCCATTCTTTTTTTAGTAGCTTAAAATCAAGTGGAACTGAAGGTCCTCTATTAATAAGATATACTACAGTGTTAATTGCATCCGGCCAAAACGTCTTGGGTACTTTTGCATGCAACCTCATACTTCTTGCACTCTCATTCAGAGCTTTGTTCATCCTTTTAGCAACTCCATTTTGTTGCACTTTGTTGGGAATAGTTCGTCATTCTGACTCCATTCTCTGCACAAAATTGCTTGAACTCCTTGCTATCATACTCACCACCATTATTGGACCTTACATATTTAATCTTCAAGTCAATCTCATTCTCCACTTCAGCTTTCCATATCTTAAAAGTAGTAAACGCGTCAAATTTATTTTTCAAAAAATAAACCCATACTTTTTTGGTGGAATCGTCAATAAACGTTACATAATAGAGTGATCCTCCAAGGGAATTCACAAGAGCTAGTTCCCACACATTTGTATGCACCAACTCTAATTTTCCTTCTTTGGTTCTCTCTTAATCTTCGAAAAGTTGACACGTTTCTACTTGCCCATATCACAATCTTCACACAGACCAATATTTATGGACTTCAAATTAGGCGGTGTTTCCTTAGATGCTAACAACTTCGTCCCCCGTTCACTCATGCGCCCAACCATGTGGTGCCATAATTTGGAATCGGCTTCGGACTTAGAAATTGTTACGATTTTCCTATTGCTTTTAGTTATGTAGAGCGTTCCCAACTTTGTTCCTCATGCTCCAACTAAAGCACTTATAACTATTTTCCAAGAGTTATCCCCAAAATAAGTTTTATATCCCGTTTTGTCTGATTGACCTATAGAGATTAGATTTCTCTTAAGTCTTGAAACATATATGACATTATGCAACTTCCATTGATATACGTTAGTAGATTTTATATAAACATCACCCTTTCCCATTATATCCAAAGGTTCATCATCAACAAGATAAACCTTTCTAAATTTTCCAGCAATAAAATTGTGCATTAATTCTTTGCACGAAATAGAGTGAAATGATGCACCTGAGTTAAGAATCCAAGACTCAATTGGACTATCTGTGCTTAAAATTAAAGCATCACTATCATGTTTATCTTCAAGAGTTGCATTCATAGATTTTCCTTCCTCTTGATTTCGGTCTTGATACTAATGCTCCGTTCGTTTCGCGGAAAATAACTTCCAGGAAAATATTTTCCTGGTTTTCCGGTGTTCGGTTGACGGAAAATTCATGGTCAAGGAAAACATTTTCCGGTCAACGGAAAATTCTCCTTAGATTTTGAAAAAAATGTTTTCCTCTTTTGAAAAGAGGAAAACATTTTCCTGGCCTCTCATGCTCGCCCTCGCACTTCTCTTTCCTTCTCATTTTTGCACTCTCGCTTAGGGTTTCTGATCTCCTCCTCCTCCTCCTTCGACGCCGACGATGGGTGAAGCATCCCTCATTCTCCGTCCTCCCCGGCCGCTCCTGCCTCCCCGACGGTTTGAAGCCGCTTGGGAGGATCCGGCTCAAGAGGGAGCACCGCGGCGGCGAAGCTCGCGGCTCGCGGCTCATGGCTCGGGTGATGCGATGAGGTCGCGGATCTCGGCGGCTCGGGCTCGCCGGATGCGGCGAGCCGCGAGCTCCGCCGCATCCGGCGAGCTCGCGGCTCGCCGATCCAAGCGAGCTCGAGCTCGTCACCGATCCGGCGAGCTCGGGTGAGATCGGCCTAGCCTCGAGCTCGCCGGATCGCGGCGGAGCTCGCGGCTCGCCGGATTTGGCGGCGGAGCTCGCGGCTCGCCGATCCGAGCGAGCTCGAGCTCTATTGCCGATCCGGTGAGCTCGGGTGAGATCGGCCGAGCCTCGAGCTCGCCGGATCGGCCATCGGGTCTTGGTCCATCGTCGCCGGCCATCATCGGAAGGAGGTGGCGGCGGCGGAAGGAGGAGGAAGAAGGAGGAGGAAGGAGGCGACGGCAAAGGAAGGAGGAAGGAGGAAGAAGGTGGAGGAAGGAAAAGACAAAAAAAAAAAAATCGATTTTAAAAATATAAATAATTAAAAAAATCATTTTAAAAATATAAATAAATAAAATAATTTTTTTGGTCATTTAAAAATATTAAAATTTAATTTTTGATAAATTTTCCCAAATAATTAAATAAGCTAACGAACGGTGGAAAATATTTTCCGTTGAAATTTTAGATTTTGGCCGAACACCGGAAAATAGAGTCATTTTCCTGGAAAATGACTTCCAGGAAAATATTTTCCGGAAACATGATATTTTCTGTGAAACAAACGGAGCCTAAAATTTCTTCTTTGGGGCTCTACAATCTAGTTTTAGATGGCCTTTCTTTTCACAATTCCAGCAAATTATTTCTCCATGAGGTCTTGATTTTCTTCTCTCTATGGACTTTGATCTACCGTAATATTGGTTTTGCCCTTGTTGATTGCTTCTCCCTCTACCTTCAGTATTTAAGGCAGTACCCGAAAATTCACTCGATTCTTATTTTGCCAATATCCTTGTTAAGAATCAAATCTCAGATTGCTTGAAGCTTCAACTTTTTCTTTCCAGACGATCTACTTGTTGGGAGTGCACAGCAGATTTGCTATACCTTTATCTAGAGAGATCATAAAAAAAAGAGCTCAAATCCAAGCCCATTAATATATTTAATTGAATCCACCTTCACTCAAAAACTTAAGTCAATAAATTATGTGCTAACTAGGATATATTCACTATTCAATACTATACTAATTTTTCAATGTGGTTTTTTTTAATACAACTCACTCACACGTGCATTCTAACATTTCTCATTGCAGTCATAGTTGCACTCCAATTTTTAAGTAGAGAAGATAATAAAATCAAAGCCTTTACCTCGTCATCGGATTTGATATCCACTGACCTCATCTGAGTTGTGATCATGTTGAATTTGTTGATGTGATCTGTCATGGAAGCACTCTTGTCCATCTTCAAATTGAAAATATGACGCATCGAATAAACCTTATTTGATGTAGAAGGCTTCTTGAACATATCGAACAATGCCACCATCAAATCCACCATTGTTGCCCATTGACAATGTTGAAAGCAATGTTCTGTGCCAATGTGAGATGAATCAAACCCAGAGCTTGTTGATCTAATAATTCACGCTCTTCTTGCTTCATAGAGTTTGGTTTCTCTCTAGATAGAGGCTGATGCAAGTTTTTCTGGTGCAGCATATCCTCGATCTATATATTTTCTAGAAACCAAAGCCCTTGCCATCAAACCGATCAATCTTCACCTTCCCTTTGTCCATATTTGCTCCCACTATTTCGCTAAAACCAGGCCTTGATACTAGTTGTTAGGAACATGAATATATGAAGAGAAAAAATAGAGAAGAAAACAAGTGAGATTTTTTTTTTTTTTTAACGTGGAAAACCCTTCCCAAAATCATGAAAAGGGAAAAACTACGGTGCCACACTGGACAATCTTTCCACTATTAGTATCAATGTCATAAGCTTTAGGGTTACAAGTTTCAACATTACAACTATCAAAGATATTGCCCTATTTCTAAAAGATTGAACCAGACTTTGATGATTTAAAGGTTCAACTAGATTTTGAGGTCAAAACACTCTAACTTTGAGATTTTAATGAACCTTAGTGGCCACCCTTCCCATATGAGAAGGGAGAGATGAGGGGTTTGAATCCTCTCAGGGGGATTGGGGTGGAGACAATTTAGTTTTAGGTATGGGGTTTAACTCTCAGGCTTTGTAAGAAGACAAAACAAAATTCTAAGAATGATAATATGAATAGATTATGACAAAAAGAAAAAGAAAAAGAAAAAGAAAAAAACTTTGAGATTTTAAATGTTGAACTAGATTCTTAGGTCTTAAAGGTTGAATTAGACTTTAAGGTTTATATGATGGAATTAGGGTGTATTTGATAACATTTATAATCTGGGAATATATATATTCAGAAATAGTATTTTTCTATTTTTATTTTTTAGAACAATTCTTAAGTAAAAGAACCCATTTGGTAATTATACAAAATTTCTATTCTTGGAATATAAAAATAATATGAATGCATTCGATATGACTTGCAACTTTTTTTTTGTAACGTAGAATTTCTTTAATTTTTTAATAATTTTTTTAGAATTTTTTTCTTTCTCTTCTTTTTCTTGCTCCTTCTCTAGCTAGCAATTGCAACTGATGGCTAGTGATTAGTGGCGACTAGCAAGGAAGAAGAAAAAAAGAAAAAAAAAAGGAAAAAAATGATTTATTTCTAGAAATTGTTTTCGAGAACAAGAAAATTTTGTTTTAAATCTATTCTCCAACTACTTTTTTTATTCCTGAGGATGAAAGAATTGGTTAACGTTACCAAACGGATTTATATTCTTTTTTTGTTATAAGGAACAAAAGAACAAAAAAATAAAGAAATTGAAGTGTTACCATGTGCACCCTTTAGTCTTTAAAAAAGGTTGAGCTAGGTTAAAAAGGTCGAACTAGACTATTGAGGTTCAAAAGATTGAACTTGAAAGGCTAGACTCTTAAGCTAGGTCTTAAAGGTTGATCTAGACTTTGAAGTATAAAAGATCAAACTAGATTGTATGTGTTAGCACTAAAAGTTGTTAGGACTGGATTACCCCTTTATAAAATATAAAGCAATTCGGGTTCTGTGTGCATGTCAGCTCTAGGTGTATTTCATGATCATGCATCAATTTTAACTTGCATGACCGTAGATTTGCACAACCGCTGTCAACTTTGTATACCGTGTCATATTGTGTAAGCTTTAAGCTGCATGATTGCGTGGCAATCAGAGTACCTTTTGCCTTTGAAGTGGGTTCCCCCTCTGAAATCTAAGACCGGAGAGAATCGTCCTAGACTTTGTTTTTTGCTATAGAATCGTTATCCTTAGGTGATGCGTGATGGGTTGAGTGATTCAAGAACGAAGATTTTTTATAAGAGGAATTTTGTGGTTAAGTGTATGGAGTGATGTATACGGGGAAGAAATGGAAAGGAATAAGAACAGATAAAAACAATCTCCTTCCAAGGTATAAAGGCAGCGCCACCAACCAAGGATGAGAATCGAGATCTATGAAGTTCACCACCAAGGCTTAAAGCTTCCACCAGCCAAGGATAAAGGACTTTGGGATAGGAGAAGCTCACCACCAAGGCCTAAAGATTCCACCAGCCAAGGATAAATGGCTTCTTGGTTCACCACCAAGGAGTGATCTACGCTCCAAGGATAAAGAAACCGAAAGGAGTTATTCGCTCTCCAAAGGAATTCACTCAAGTTGAGGAAATGTCACAATTCTCATTCATCAAATTCGTATCTCTTACATTGGATAGTTTTCCCCTCTTTATAGGAGGGTTTTAGTGTTAATACATATTAAAAACGGACCTTAATAGCCTAGAAAACGAAACCTTAATACATATTAAAAAAGACCTTACTAGCTTAGAAATTGAAACCTTCGACTCTTGGACTGCATAACAATAAAGACACATAATAACATAATAAAAGCCTTTATTAACACGGGAATTAAATGCCTTTAATCTTCGGCCTTCCGCATTCTTGAACCTTCAAATTCGAGCTCCTCCCTTGACCAGAAAATAATCCTTCTGAAACTTCATCAACTGGTCATTTAAGACATTTAGAATGGTCTCCTATTGATAGTTATCGATATACTATAAAGTACCGATAAGTAATTGACATTATTCATTGAAACTGATCCATCGAAGCACATAATGCCCAATTTCTCTCTTGGCTTGGATAAACATCAATGGTTCCGAGTTGGTGGATGGAGCTACGTTGGATGCTCCCACATCATTAGGCTTCTTCAGGATTGAATTCCCCCTTTGTGAGTGGCTTCATCCTTAGTAACGAGTTAGCATCCTTCCTGTGTGATTATTCTCACAGATTAGATTCGTCTTGTGTGCTTTGTATGTTGTCATTATCTTATAGCATCAGTACCAGTAGTAAGACCGCATAAGTCACGTAAGCATCATCACCCATCATTAGGAAAAGTAAAAGGGGCTCCCACCAAAATTAGGTATTTGCTGTTATCTGTGCAGTGGCATTCTCGGATTCAAACGCCACTACAAAGAGGGATAGCCAAAAATACCTAATTTTGAACAAGGTTTTGACCAAAATTTGTACGAAAGTCAACCTCATTAAGACCGCGATTCAAGGATACAATTAGATTGTGCTCTACAGGAACTTTCCAACAATGCCCAAATCGCACATCCAAATGATTGGATATTGCAACTTTCAACCATGAACTTTGATTGGTCGGGAAAATTACAATTTTTGCATATCAATCGATGAGATCACGTAGATCCACTTATAAACTTCCTAATGCTTTGAGAATCATTTCCATCAAAACTATGTAGGTAGAGATATTGTGACGTTTCAACATAGTCTACCTGTTTGACCAAAAAAAAAAAATAGTCTACCTGGTTTGATTTGCAAATTTTTTTGATCTCAGTCAGTTTTTTGGAAATGAAACTGCATTTCCGAATAATTCGAGGCACGAGCTTCCCACAGGCATGAGAATCGAGTCAATTGAACGTTGAAAGAGAAACCAGCAGTCAAAGTGGAGTGAAATCCTACGGAGCGTTGGCAGTGCGCTCAACGGGAAGGCGTGACGTGCCCCACGCTAGCCAGGCATTGTGGTGGCACCCAGTTGGTATTGAGCCCTCGTTTGGTCACGCCCGCAATTCCTTGGTTCAAGCTTGGCCCATCATTGGCCCATGTGAGCTAGGCCCAAGTTGAGGCACTCACTGGGCGATCGTTTGTTGGGCCCTCGTCGGGCGAACATATATGCCCTGCCCCATGCTTCTTGAGTTGTCGTCTAGTAGCATGGAGGCCTAGCCCAACGCGAGCAGGGCTTGTGGCCAGCACTTGGTTTGACAATGGAAGGGCTTGGCCGGGCAGTGAGATTGACTTCCTATCAATGGTGCCTAGCTACTTCAATGAGCTAGCCTGTTGGCTCAGGTAGAGGGTGTTTAAGAAGGATGCTGAGATCGTAAAGAAGCGCCGTACGTAAAAAGGCGCCCAAAGGGCACGCACAAGCGGATATCAGAGAAGGAGGGGAACTCCAAATCCACCGCTAATTGGCTCTACTCTTGATTTAATGGACTCCCTTTTTTAAGGCACTCGACCTAGACTCTATGGCGAGACTTCCTTCGTGGGTCTTATCCCGATTCTCTTTCTTAGCACTTTGACAGATGAAGGCTGGAAGACCATTAGTTCTCTCTTTTGGTGAGTTGAGATTCCAAGATTAAGGCACGCACTAAATCATCAAATTAACACAAATCGCGTAGAAAGGCAAGACCAGAGATAGAGAGCAAGACATGGACTTATTGGCTCATCTTGGTTGATCCCTACTACTGCAGAATGGATCCATCGATCGGCTTCCTTATTGAGCTTTAGCAGTGGCTTGATTTCTTTGATTTGGGCCAGTTTCACATAGCCCCATTATAGTTTTTCAAGGTACTTCTAGTACTTTTAAGAGTATTTATAGGATATGTTTGGTGACGTTTATGTCACCGGAGACTATTTTTGTTCAAAATTAGTTTTTTCTATTTATATTCCATTAATGAGTTTGTAAGCAGAAAAATGTGTTTAATATGACTTTAGAATTTATATTCATGGAATAGAAAAGCAATTAGTATGACCTCAAAATTTTATTGTGAAGCATAATTTTTTTTAAAAATAAATTGTCAAGAGTTTTCTAATTTTTTGATTTTTTTTTCCCTTTTTTTCCCCTTCCTTCTTCTTGCTCCTTTAGTTGATTGTCATGCCTTGGTGGTGGTTGATGATTGGCCAGAGATGGGAGTTGGCGAGGTTGACCTTGGTATGGGTAGTAGAGGCTTGACTTGCCAGATTTGGGCAAGATCAAGTCTTGGCTAGTCACGATGAGGCTTGCCAGCCCTTGTCTATGGCTGATCATTGACTATTATTGATGCTTGACGACTAGTAGAGGAAGAAGAAGAAGAAAGGGAAAAAAAAAAATGATATTGTTTTAGAAATTATTTTCAAAAATAAAAAAAAGTATGATATTTTTACTTCTTATTTTTGTTTCAAATTTATTCCATAGTCAATGATCTATTCTAGAAAAATAAATAAATTAACCAACGTCATCAAACAAAATTCTGTTTTTTTTTTTCGGAGAAAAACTAGAAAAATAGAAAAATAAAATAGTTACCAAATAGGCCAAAATCAATTCCCAGCATTTTGGTGACCTTGGGAAGATTGCCCTTTTAGTTCCAAACAGGCCTCATGAATAGAGGCCTCATTTTCCCCTCATTTCCATTTTTTTTTTTTTTTTTTTTTTTTACGAAGTAAGTTGGGCCTACGCTATCTCACCCTCTAATTTTTGCTCTCTAAGATAGAAAATCGCTCGTACTTGGAAGTGCTCTTCATTTGCGGCGGATGCCTTGCAGGTGTCAACATTCCACTAGTGTCAGGGAAGCGCATTTCGATCTTCTGTTTTTTTTAATAATTAACGACGGATGTTGCTGTGGTAACGGCACCATCAATGGTGCCTTGTAAATGACCATTCAAAAGGAATTGTTAATCTGAACATAACATGGAGCGTATCAGGAAAAAAGTCTTGACAAAAAATTCTGAATTATTAGACAATATTAATTTTCTTTTTCAAAAAAAAAAATCCAACAAGAAGGAAATATATTCGATGCTTGTGAACTTTTTAACAATTTTAACAACTACTTAAAAGTAAATTTAGTTCTTTTATAGTGTACAAGTGAAAACATTTTCAGCAATTATAGATATAATGAAAGTCAAATTAGTAACCACACATGTATTTTAATTTAATTTAATAAAATTTCAAAGTATTATGAACAAGTGAAAAGATCCGAAAATGGACTAGCATGGTCAAAAAGTGAGGTTGTACAAAATGAAAAAAACAGCATGGTAAAAAAAATTTATTCGAACAAATCCAATATACTTCAAATTTTTAAAGTAATTTTAGTTTTGGTTAGTCACAGGATGATTGTGAGTTTGATTTTCGAGTTAAGTTGGATTGCTATGGTTTGAGTTGAATATATTGATACTTTAAGTTGTGTAAATTAGATAGTTGAGTTTTAATTTTGACGGTTGTATTCATTTTGTTAAAACATGAATATTTTTCTTTCACAATTGCAAATGTGAGAAGTATTTCATATTGAAGATGTAGTTAATAGAAATCCTCCATTTGTTTTGTCTAGTAAGAATCTTTTCTATTTACCTATAATTTTTCAATTGATTTATTGTTTTCTTTTTAATTTAAAGGATCCCACCTGGTGGCCCACTAATGGTGCGCTTAGGAGTGGCTTTTCCAAACCACTTTAGGTCTCTAAAGTCTTTTGGACTAAAAAATGGTGTTTCTAACATTTTTTGCAAATATGATTGAGAAAAAGTAAGCTTTTGAAAGGCTGAAAACCCAAGGTCTATAAGGTTGCCTTAAGCATTTAGCCTTCTTGGCATGCTGAGAGGAAGAGTACAACAATTTTTTTTTCCTAAAATGTCTTCATTGACATTTCGTTTTTTTCGGTTTTGCCATCGTATATGTTTGTTCACCATCTTCTCCGTTGAGGTCAATCAACGAGGTTGCACAGGACCGTGACGTGCCGGTGACTGGATGGAGAGAGTTTGGCATGATGTCGGTGTGGTCGTAGTGACCATTGCCTACCAGTCGTGCAATCTCGGCAAGTCACGGTGACCCCCACAAGTTGCGTTGCCACGACCCTAATTTGGGTCGTGCAACCTCTGTGAAGGGCCGCCTAAGGTTGCACAATGAGGAGGCGCTCATTGAGGTCGCACAACCTTTCGCAACCCAAATCTGGGTTGCGATGAGGTCGCGCGATTTTTGGTGACCCAGATTTTCAGTGATTTAGATCTAGGTCGCGTGACCTACTACGACTCAAATCTAAATTGCAGCCATGTTGCGCGACCTTTGGCGGCCTGCCGAACCAGATTTGGGTCATGCGACCTTTAGCAACCCATTACACCACGACCTCTCCCATCGCACCACAACCTTTGCATGAAGGTCGTCGAGCCCATGCGATCTGGGTTGCAGCAACCATTGTGCCGCTTTGCACAAAGGTCATGATGACCAAGTTGAGATGAGAGTTGGGACCTACTGGGTTGGGAGTGAGCGGCCAGATTCGAGAAATGCAGCAGCAAGAACAAAATTGGAGAGCCACCTTGAATGAGAGATCGAGAGAGCGAGGACCTGGCGCCGAAGAAGTGGACAGATTACGTAGGAGATCGGAGTTTGGGATCTATCGAGATCGAACGGGATTTGGGTTGCCGCGACCTTCGTGCAAGGTTGTGCAATGGTCGTCGCCACCTAGATCACGTGGTCGCAGCGAACTCCACGTGGAGGTCATGGTGTGGTGGGTCATGCGGCCCTTCGGCAAGGGTTGCCACGGCCCAAATCTGTTAGTGCTAGTATGAATATCTATAAAGGGGTGAATAGGTGTGAAGACAATTTTTCAAAAGAAACAATAGAAATATTTTGCTTCTAAAACAGAGTCTGAAGAACAACAAACTTTGAGCAAGTTCAGACTTTAGCAGTTTAAATAAAATTAAGAACAAAGTAAAGGAATTTAGGGAAGAGAATAAGAACACAGAAATTATAGTGGTTCGGCTTAAATCAAGCCTACGTCCACTTTTCACGCTGACAGCCTACTGGCTAGATTCCACTAAGAATCAAAAGGGATTTTACAACTTTGGGATCTCGACTTCATAGTGAACAGTCTCTACTGGTTTCTCACAAAATCTCTCTAAGTGTTTCTCTCTTTTGTATACAACTTTGAGCTTGTAATATCGAATGACCAGAAAATGGTAAGCTTCAGATTTTAAAATTTTTTTTTCACGCACTCCATCGAACAACTAGAGAGTCCGCCTTAAATACTCTTTCATGCCTTCACGAACGTTGGCACTTACCAAAGGATTTATTCTAATCTACCCGTTGGACAGAATCAATCAAGGAAATTTTGAGTCGTTTAAAGATTGTGATAAAAGCCCGTCAATTCTGTTCGTCCATACAATCAGGATCTTGATTTCCATAAGTAGATTATTTCCATATTTACTTGCAATCCGAAAAGATTTGATTGATCTAAATTGATTTCAGTAAAGATAATCAATTTCGTAAGTGATATATCTAACCAGAAAGCCATCCATAAGCCATATGAATTGAACCCCTAAAGAAATAAACATAATCTCACATCTGGATAAATTTTCATTTTTCAGTAGCGTTCAGTCTAGAATTTGTCAGTGTGGGCAGACTTTGACACAAAATCTGGGAGACTTCAGACTTTACCGCAAAATCTGGTCATCTTTCGATTTTGACATAAAAGTTCGAAAATTTTTAGAATAGACTTTGAATAAGTTTTGTCAACTTCAAAACATCCAAGGAGTTTTCTCCAATAATCTCCCCCTTTTTTATAGTGACAAAATTTCCCTGCAGATTTAAGAACTTATATCCTGCAAAACAACACTTTAGCAGTACATGATATTAAAAAAGATAAGGATCTGTGGATGGCATCGATTCTCAACCACATAAAACATGTTAATTTTGTAAAATAATTAAACACCAAGATTAAAACATCCACATTCATCCTCATTCATAATCATCACAAAAGTTGATGTAGATTATAAGAGTTACTAGTCAAACTAGTCAAACAAATTTAAATTACAAAATTTTAAGTTAAAAAATAAATGAGCAAAATTATCAAAAGTAAATTTGCACATTCTCTCCCTTTTTGTCAGCAGCAAAAAGTGGAGAAAATCAAGATTAAAAAGAGAGAATGAAATCAAGTTTGTCTTGGAACGTGAACAAGCTGGAAATTCCCCATTGACCGAACTGTCTCATGCAGCTTTCGCACTATCTCCTGCAACTTCTCAACATCTTCGATCTTGGCGGTCTGTGAAACTTGCTGTTGTAAACCTTGAACTTGAAAGTTTAAAGACTGTATCTTTTCATTGAGAGAATCTGAAGTAGATTGCAAAGCATATTGAAGCTTTTGAATCTCACACTTCATTCCATATTGCTGTGCTTTTATCTCCAGAAGGATCTCAAGAAGCCTTTGAAAGTCCGCAGTAGGTTCTATTTGTGTACTAGCCTCATCACGTTTAGTTCGTGGAGTGCTGAGTGATTAGGGAACATCAACTAATATGCCTCCAAGACTTGGAGTTGATTCTTCAATATCAGCTTCAAGAAAATGAGAAACATAGATTTCTTCTGGATCGGCAGGAGATCGACTATATCATCACTTGCAAAAAGAGGAGAAGAAGTATCTCTTTTCTCACGGGCTCCCCCTGTTTCCTTGCCTATGGGTGGAGAGAGCAAAACTTCTTCTTGATCTTTCTCATTTCCAGCATGAAAGTGATGTTCTATTTATATTCTTTCTCCCACTTGGACACTCCTTGTTTCTTTAGAATCCTCAGATAAGGATACTGCTATTGTTGTCTCATAGGAGTCATCCTAACCCTCTTCTTCTGCAGCTTCTCTTCTCGCTTCTTCTCCTTCTTCATCTTCTCTTGCTTCTTCTTCTCTTCCCGGTTCTTCTTCTTCTGGCTCTGCTTCTTCTCTGTCTTCTCTTCCTTTTTCTCTTCACTCTGTTTTTACTCTCCCTCCTTCTCCTATTCCCTTGGGTCGCTCAAAACCAACAAATATTTGAAGATTTTTCAAGGCCAAGGCAGAAATGGTAAGATCATCATCATCTTCTCCGTCCTGCAAGATGAGGGATCTTCTCTTCTTGACAGGTTTTTTCATAATTTCCTTGCCTTTTCTCTTCTTTGCAATAGATTCTTCCTTGGTTTTGCTAGGAGATGCCTTCTTCAAGCGCTCTAAAGCCTTGTTAAGATCTTTTAGCCTCATCTTCGAAACCATTTCTAGTCCTATAACCATAGGAGCTACAGTTTTGGTGTAGAGAGAGAAGGGAAACTTGATCTGAAAATGTCTAAACAGCTTTGTAACTATCGCAGAATAAGGCAGCTATCCCTTATCCTTCATAGCAGTCCTATACATGTGAATTAGGATAGTATGAGGAAGTGAAAACTTCATGCCATTGGAGATAGCAAACATAAGCCGTGCTTCAAATTGGGAAACATCAGTTTTTGAAGCAACCTTTTGGTCTAATGCAGTATGACGATTTTGTGTAGCAAGACTTAAAGTCATACCTTTTCACAATTTTCATACTAAAATTAAAATATCTCGGATTAGTCGGTTTCTCACTGATGTAGCGTCGGAAATTCGAGTCTTGGTAGCTCCGAGACTTTACTCTAAAGGATAAATTATATTCAGCTTGGTGTGAATAAACTCAAATAAATTTTTCTCCGGAGGCTTTGTGAAGATGTCTCGCCATCGATTCTTCAAATCAATGAACCGAATCATAATCTCCTCATTTTGGACATGATCTCTTATAAAGTGATGTCGAATTTCTATGTGCTTCGCCCTTGAATGAAGAATTTGATTCTTGGTGAGATTTATTGAACTGGTATTGTCGCATTTGATTTCGGTACACAATTATTCAATTCCAACGTCTCTTAGACATTGTCTTATTCACGAATTTGAGAACAACACCTCCGAAGAGCCACATATTCTGCTTTTTCTGTGTTGATGGAGCTACGGTACTCTGTTTTCTTGAGAACCAGCATACTTCCTAGTAGTTGACAGGTTCCAAAAGTGCTCTTTCTATCCACTTTACATCTAGCTAAATCAGCGTCTGAATATCCAAGAAGAGTAACGTCTCATTCTTTTGGATACCACAAACCCAGCTTTGGGGAAGCTGCCACATATTTAATGATGTGTTTTGCAGCACTTAAATGAGATTCTCTAAGATCAGATTGAAATCTAGCACAGATGCAAACACTAAACAAAATTTCAAGTCTAGATGCGTAAGGTAAAGAAGAGAACTGATCATGCTTCGTAAAGCTTTTGTTCTACTTTCTTCCTTTTTCATCCTTGTCCAACTTCGAGGAACTTGACATAGGTGTCTCTAATCCAAATTTCTTGATAAGATTTTTGGCATATTTCTCCTAGTGAATGAATATACCTTTCTTCGACTATTTAACTTGCAATACCAGAAAGAAAGTTAACTAACATATCATGCTCATCTCGAATTTATTTTGCATAGACTTTGAAAATTTCTTGCATAGATTTTCATTGGGATAACCAAAGATAATATAACGTAAATCTGTACAAGTAAAAAATCTTTTCCTTCTCTCTTTATGATTGAGATAGTATCTACTTTTCCTTTTTCAAAACCATTATGTATTAAAAACCTACTCAGCATTTCATACTAAGCTCGAGGTGCTTGCTTCAGTCCATACAAGGTCTTTTTTAGTCTATAGACTAAGTCTGGCCTTCTTGGATCTTCAAATCATGGTGGTTGTTTCATAGTAACTTCTTCTTGAATGAATCCATTAAGGAAAATACTTTTGACATCCATCTATAATAACCTGAAATTTTTATAGTAAGTAATAATCTAATTGCTTTTAACCTCGCTACTGATACATAAGTCTTGTCATAGTCTGTCTTTTCTTTTTAAGTATATCCTTTGGCCATAAGTCTTGCTTTATGCCTGATAACTTTTCCTTTCTTATTCATCTTGTTCCTGAAGACTCATTTTGTCTCGATTATAGGTTTACCTTTAGGTTTTGGAATAAGCTCTCAAACAACGTTGATGCTGAATTATCTGAGCTCTTCTTGCATAGCTTCTATCCAGCTTTCATCGTACAGGGCTTCATCTACACTTTTTGGTTCAATTTTAAAAACAAGTGCTGGAGCATTGGATTCTTCTCGCCTTTTGGATCTAGTTCGAATTCCTTCATCAATGTTGCCAATGATGAGTTCTTTGGGATGCCTTGACTTGTGCTTCCAATTACTGCTTGATTTGAAAGTCTGAAGATCCTCTGCTTCGATTGAAACTTCTTGATCTATTTGTTGCTATTTTCCATAAGTCTAAACCTCTTCAGAGGAAGTAGACTTTGTAAAGTCTAAAACAAGTTCAGACTTTTCAAGTTGAGTTTGATCTGGTTGAGTCTCCTTAAATTTGACATTCATGGACTCTTCCACAGATTGAGTCTTCTTGCTAAAGACCCTGTAAGCTTTGCTTGTGATCGAATAATCAAGGAAGATTTCTTCGTCTAATTTCTCCTTGAACTTTCTAGATCGATCAATAGGATTCTTCAGAATAAAACATTTACAGCCAAAGACATGGAAGTAAGAAACATTTGGCTTTTTTTCTTTATACACTTCATATGGAGTTTTCTCTAAGATAGGCCTCAAGAACAGTTTGTTGATGATGTAGCAAGGTGTAAAAACTGCTTCTACCTAAAATCGAGAGGATACGTTGCTCTCAATTAAGAGAGTTCTGGCCATCTTCTGTAAGAATTTGTTTTTCCTTTCCACAACCCCATTTTGTTTTGGAGTGTAAGGAGAAGAGAAAACATGCTAGAAACTAGATTCATCACAAAATTTCGCAAAGTCCTGATTCTCAAACTCACCTTCATGGTCAGTTCGTATGCTTGAAATAGAAAGCTTCATTTTGAACCTTTTTTGCAAACTTTGAAAAGTAAGAGAAAGCTTCAGACTTACTTACCAAAAAGTAGACCCAAGTGAAGCGAGACTAATCATTCACGATTACCGGGCAATATTTCTTTTCACCAATACTCTGAGTTCTGATTGGTCCAAAAAGGTCCATATGCAGAAGTTGCAAAACTCGATTGGTAAAAACTTGATTTATAGGTTTAAAGGTACTTGTAACCTATTTTCCTAGAACACATGGAGTACATAGTTCTGACTTTTGATAAGCTAGGTTGGGAAGACCACGAACAAGTTTCTTAGAAGAAATCTTGACAATTTGCTTCATTTTGACATGACCAAGCTTTCAATGCCAGAGACTTGCTTCATCTTGAATAGATATAAGACACTTGAGAACTTTATGGGTTTACATCCGAGAAGATAAATATTCTCATGCCTTTGCCTAGTAAAAGATTGGGAGAAGTCTTGACTCGTTCCAGAACAAATACCTTCTTGGAAGTTGATTTTGAATCCAATGTCACAGAGTTGGCTTATGCTAAGTAGATTGTAGTTCGAACCTTCCATCAAAGAAACATTGTGGATAGTCAGGCTTCCAATCTTCATTGTTCCACAACCTA
This sequence comes from Eucalyptus leucophloia subsp. euroa, assembly GCA_017140325.1. Classification (NCBI taxonomy): domain Eukaryota; kingdom Viridiplantae; phylum Streptophyta; class Magnoliopsida; order Myrtales; family Myrtaceae; genus Eucalyptus; species Eucalyptus leucophloia. The sequence continues at coordinate 23,471,779 of CM029471.1, forward strand.
CAATTCTTCATTTGTTATTTCCCCCAAAGGAAAGTTTTCCTCCATTTAGTTTACCAAGCTTTATAAAGCAACTTGAGTACTCTGTCATATGTCTCAAGCAGCCACTATCCAAATACCATTTAATTTTTCTTTTGATAGTGATTTGCAATCATAAGAAGAACTCAAGTTTTCTTTGGTATTCAAATTTTCTTGGGTCCATGAGAGTTAGCATTAAAAACGATTTTTGCCTAGTCCTTCTTAATAGGTCTACAAAATTTGAAACATTTTTTTCTCAAAATGTTCTAAGTTGTTACACTTTGAACATTCAAATGCACTTCGGCTAACAGGTTTTACAAAAACTTTTTGAAAATGATTTTTGTAAAATGCCTTTGTAAATCTTTGTTTGAGTCTCTCTTTTACTTTGGGAAAATCAATCAATGGAATTGTTGTTGAAGTCATATCTAAACCGGACTTATTAAAATATGGTCTTTGTATTGAAAGAATTTTCTCCAATTTTTCAGATCCTTTTGAATATCTTTTTGAAATATTTGAAAGATCTTCTTTCAAGATAGCATTTTCCTTAGCAAAAGAATCAGAATTTTATTTCAAATTAACAAAACTTTTATTCAAACTTTTAAACTTTTCTTTCCAAGAAATTTCCTGTTGCTTGAGTTTAGAATTTTCCCTTTTTAGTTCGAAGATCCTTTTAAGAGAGGTTTTGAGACTAAAACAAAGTTCTTCTATGTACTGCGAGACTTTAACAAGAATTTTAAATTACTAAACTCAAATTATTTGTTTGAGTCTGAATCAGAGTCTGTTTCTGATTCTGAGTTTGAGTCGAAATGAGCCATCAAATAAATGTTGGCATATTCTTCTTCACTTTCCTCGCACTCAGTGTCACTCTAGGTTTTAGCTTTGAGAGCCTTCTTGTACTTCTTAGTTCTTCCTTTCTTTTTCTTCAACAAATGACAATTAGGTCTAATATGCCCATTTTTCTTGCATTCGAAGCATATTACATCTTTGCTGGTTTCGTTGTCCTCAGTCAAACTCTTCTTGAAATTTTGTGTGCTCTGTTTCTTCTAGTTGAATCTTCTTCCCTTTCTATTTAACTATTTGAACTTTTTAATCATAAGTGCTAGCTCTTCATCATCTATATCATCATCTGAATTTGTATCATCAGAATCATCGTTAGATTTTAAAGCAATCGATTTCTTACCTCTTGGATCTTCTTCCTCATTGATCTGCTCTACCTCATATGATTGAAGTGTGCCTACTAGTTTGTCTACTGAAAGATGCATGATCCTCTGAGTTTCTCTAATTAACGTCTTCACGTGATTCCAATCTTTGGAGAGTCCACGCAACAATTTATTGACCTTCATTGGTCCTGAGATTGGCTGTCCTTGATATGCCAATCTATTCATGATTTCAGTGAAACGATTGAACATATCGGTGATGGATTCTCTAGGCTTCATCTTGAAGGCTTCATATTGTCCGAGTAGAATATTCATTTTCGTTTCCTTTACTCGATCAATTCCTTCATAGGTAATGTGCAATCTGTCCCAAACTTCTTTCACTATTTCATAGGAAGAAATTCGGTTATACTCAGTGGGAGATAAAGCACAGTATAAAGAGTATATAGTTTTAGCATCAAAAGCTTGTCTTTTGGTTAATTTTGCTTGTGTTATTTTGCCAGCATCTACAACTTGTTTTCCTCTTTCTAAGGTTGATGTAGATTTAGAATTGATCCATTTTTCTATCACATCCCACTCCAAGAGATCTTTCGATCTCAAAAATGCTTTCATCTTGTTTTTCCAGACATCGTACTCCTTTCCATCGAAGTAAGGAGGTTTGGTGTTGTTTTGGCCTTCAACCAATCTTGGAACCAAAATACTAGCCATAGATCTTTAGCTTAGAAGTAAAAACACTTCAATAAAATAAGCACACAAGCTTTGATACTAATTGTTAGTGCTAGTATGAACATCTAGAGGGGGTGCTAGTATGTGGGAAGACAGTTTTTTTAAAAAAAATATTAGAAATATTTTGCTTCTAAAACAGAGTTTGAAGAATAACAAACTTTGAGCAAGTTTAGAATTTAGTAGTTAAATAGAATTAAGAACAAAGTAAAGGAGTTTAGGGAAGATAATAAGAACACATAAATTATAGTGGTTTGGTTTAGATCAAGCCTACGTCCACTCTCCATGCTGACAACCCACTAGCTAGATTCCACTAAGAATCAAAAGAGATTTTATAGTTTTGGGATCTCGACTTCACAATGAACAGTCTCTACGGTCTCTCACGAAGTCTCGTTAAGTGTTTCCCTCTTTTGTATACAACTTTGAGCTTGTAATATTGAATGACAAGAAAATGGTAAATTTCAGACTTTGAAAATTTTCTTTCACACACCCTATCGAATAACTAGAGAGTCTGCTTTAAATACTCCTTCATGCCTTCACGACCGTATGAACTTACCAAAGGAATTGTTCCAATCTACCCGTTGGATAGAATCAATCAAGGAGATCTCGAGTTGTTTGAAGATTGTGATGAAAGCTTATCAATCTTGTTCGCCCATATAATCAGGATCTTGGTTTCCATAAGTAGATTCTTTCCATATTTACTTGCAATTCGAAAAGATTTGATTTATCTAAATTGACTTCGATAAAAACAATCAATTTCGTAGGTGATATATACAACCAGAAAGCCATCCATAAGCCATATGAATCAAACTCCTGAAGAAATAAACAAAATCTTCCACCTGGATAAGTCTTCATTCTTCAATAGCGTTCAGTTTAGAATTTGTTAATGTGGGCAGACTTTGACACAAAGTCTAGGAGACTTCAAACTTTATCACAAAATTTGGTCATCTTCAGACTTTGACATAGAAGTCTGAAAATTTTCAGAATAGACTTTGAATAAATTTTGTTAGCTTCAAAACATCCAAGGAGTTTTCTCCAACAAGATTGAGATCCCAATCCTCACCAAACCACCTGCTCTTCAACAGACCGCTTAACCTTCACTGGCCAACTCTTTTTTTTTTTTCTATTTTTTTCTATTTTTTATAATTTCTCCAAATATTATTTTATTCAAATGTACTTCACAATTTTCATTTTGAAAAACTTATTTAACTCAATGGCCTTTATATTTTCTCAAAAGCTTTCCCTAAAAATCTTTCCAAATGCACCCTAAGTGAAATTCCAAGAAATCGAGCCTTCATAAAGAGTAATGGTGCTGCAAAGTGCCAACTCCATAGTTTTTACCAAGGAATAAAACTGCATGTTATAGGCGTAACTCCCTTAGAATTAAATCTCGTTTCGGGACTAAGGGTCATAACGTTGCTGAAATAAGTTTGCATGTCTAGGAAAGAGGTAGTTATTCTGCTGGAAAATAATGCATTGTGATTAGATGCCCTATTAAATACATGCGAAGTCCTGCCTATAAATTGAGGGGATTGGTCTGATAAATGATGGGTGGAGAACGCGGGACTATCAAACTATGAACCAAGGTCTAATCTATGTTAATACTTTCATTATGTGTTTTAGAGTAAAAAAATATTCAAAATTTCGATCTTGATTAAAACGGCTTCATCATTTTTTTTTTTGGGTCGAAAAATAGCTTCATCATTTAAAAGATTGCATTTGCGCATATTTCTTGCGATGAACTAAAAAACTGTATGATCGCATATCTAGAATATCTTGCATGTTGGATGCTCCAGAAGTTAATTATTAGCCCTTTCTCACGGTATCGGGAGGTATGCAATTTCTTAATTCTTGATATATAATGTGAGATTAGAGGTCACAAGCATTTTAACGCCATAAAAGCTAGATCAGTTGGATGTCGGAATAACGAGATATCGGTGGTCAAGCTTCTATCGAATTTGAATTTTTTCTTATACCCGATTAAGGCGCCGTTCTCCTAACCGCACTTCGAGATGTTGGATTTGAACGAAACTTTTCATGTCTTAGTTATAGTAAATAATGATATTTTAGGCTTCAAGTCGCCAATTTGATGTCTGATTCTTAAAGCCTAGAGAAGCATCTAGTTGGGTGAAAATCTCGAGTGGTGATTCTTTGAGTTACTGAGGTCGATGGGAAGCTCGTGGATCACATGAATTGGATATGGGATGCGCATGGTACAAGCTCAGAAGGCAAAAAAGTAAGATATCAAAACAATCCTAAATATATTGTATTTATGCTAATTCAATTTTAAATATTGTAATTTGCCAATTAAGTCATAAACTTTTTGACAATTTGTTGATTTAGTCCTAAACCTTTAAGAATTTACTAATTTAGTTATTTCGAATAATTCTGATTGGAAAACGCTAATGTGGCGGTCTAGTTAGCATTACTTTTCCTATGCATTAATATGGATAATTTTTTATATGCATTTCTTTGTAAAAAATTTAGAAATTTTCATTATTTTTTTTGCTTGACTCTTGGCTTGCAAGGTCGCTGTTCACAAGCTAGGTTGTGACCTTTGTCTATTGGTCATTGAGGGTGTTGGAGCCCTCCTCTCACTAAGCGAGGGCCTGACACCCTCACTTGTGGTTGGCATAGGTTGGCTGACGATCTCCACGCTATTGCCGGCAAATAGTTGGGAGAAAAAAGGGAAAGAAAAGAAAAAATACAAAAAGAATTGTCCATGTTAACTCTTGCCATGTTACGTATGATGGCTAATGTTGACTAGATCATCATATCAACAATTTGGAATTAAAATTTATTGAAATGATTAGATTGGGAAATTGTTAAATTGTTTAGGATATTGATATAATTAAAAGGTTTATAATTGGACTAACAAATTGCCAAAATATTTAGGAATTGAATTGATATAAGTGCGATCTATTTAAGATTTTCTTGTTAATTTCCCTTATCTTTTGGAGCATGAAGCGGAACTTGTGCCTAAGGTTGAGACACTAGAAGAGCAGTCTTGAAACCTTTGTGTACCTCTTAAATATGGAAAATTTCGTGCTAGCATATATTCGTATAAGAAAATGTATATCAAATTATATTACTTGTAGTAAATGGAGTACAATCTCCAATTACAACATCAAATCATCCTTTGTTCTCTCAAATACGATTTTAGGGCATTGATAACTTAACGTCACGAGTTTCAGATCATACAAGCTTTGCGCTCTTGAAAAAGCTTTAATCTTTTTTTTTTTTTTAAAGCATCAATTCCAATTAATATGTCTCCATTTGTCAAGGGTTTTGAAAAAAATAAATGAGCCTCTTATCTATTGAGAGGAGAAGAGGACCCAATAACCCTCGTATTGGAACATGATTGGTTGATGTAAGATTTTCCACCATAACTTTTGATTTAAACAAATATCCAATTTCAATGCATGTCAATTTTATTTCTAATTTTGTGTTCAAAATTTTTTCATCTATAATTTAACTAATTGTTAAATAGTAAACTAATAAATTAGACGTCACCCATATCTCATCTATATATATTTTTTTATATATATATATATATATATATATATATATATATATTTTCTAAAAAAATCGTAAAATTTATTAGATTTTGAGCAAAATTATTTATATTTTCAGTTTTTGCCAAACAAATTGCTTTGAATGACATAAGCTGAGTATGAAATAGGAATATGTTCACTAGAAGTCATAAAACTTGTTATAAAAGTGCAACCATGTTCTAAAATTTGCAAAATGTTCAATTAAGCTATAAAACTTGTCAAATTAATACAATCAAATCCTCAAATTAATACCGTCAATTTCATTAATGGAAAATTTTGATGTGGCATTTTTATTATTTTTTATTCAATTTTTTATATTTAAAAACTAAAAAGGAATAGCTAAAATTTATTTAAAAAACAAAAGTTAAAATAGAGAAAAGAAAATGGCAGGGTTGCCGGTTAGTGCATCCGTCTCTACCACCCATCGCCAGGGGGACTGGCTAGGCAAGGGTGGCCAAATCTCATTTATCTAATTTGGTCGAATTTTGACCGCTCATAATTTTTACATCCGATGTCCCATTAATTCAAATTTTGCGCCAACGGAAAATTAGTGACCTGATTCTTTCAAAATGCATTTCGATTTTCAAATAAAAAATATTGGAATTGCGAATTTCCTAGACTTGGATCAAATGGACGGTCATATATTTTCTACATTAAGAATTCATTCACTATTATTGGATATAATTAATTTAGATGATTAAAAAACTAGAAATTTCACAAGGTCGAGCATTTCAAATAATCTAATTTGAATAAAATTTTAAAAGCAGCATTTATTTATTTTTATCGAATTTGGTTATATCTCCTATTGGTAATGTCCCATTCTCTCCTCTGCAAATAGTTTGAATTTTCGTGCATCCATCTGGATTTCCGACTTATCCCTTCACATCCTCAAAATCATCGACGTGGCCTCAATCACCGTAGATGAAGCGACATTCCTCTTTTCTTCAAGCTCTACCGTCAAATCCTAAATGGCTTTCTGTTGGCCACAAACCATCTCACGTAGTGCCTTGATCTCATTCTCAATTTCAATTCTTGCAATAGAATGATACTCAAACCCAAGAACGAGGAATCTTCTATTCCCTTGCAGTTCATCATATTTACACTTAACATTGCAAAACCAAGTACTACCAACTAAAGATTGACCATCGCTACAGCCATGACAACTGATGCGTGATGGGGTGAGTGATTCTAGAACAGATTTTTTTTAGGAATTGAAACGTTCGACTCTCGAGCTACATAAAAATAAAAACAGCTAGGAACGAAATAAAAAGCCTTTATAACAGGAACTAAATGCTATAATAAAAAGCCTTTACTATCATGAAAACTAAATGCCATAATAAAAAGCCTTTACTATCACGGGAACTAAATGCCATTTAATCTTCGGCCTTCCACATTCTCGAACCGTTAGCTTTCCGTGTTCTTGAACCTTTGGCTTTCCCAAAATTCGAGCTCCTCCCATGACCAGAAAATAATCCTTCTGAAGCTTCTTCAATTGGTCATACAAGACATCTAAAATGGCCTCCCATTGATACCTATTCATATACTGCAAAGTAATTAACATTATTCATTTAAAATGATCCATCGAAGCACATAATGCCCAACTTCTTTATTGGCTTGGATAAGCATCAATGGTTCTGAGTTGGTCCATGGAGCTACATTGGATGCTCCCGCATCATCCTCCCCGGGTTGTTTGAGATTTGTCCTCAAATCTAGAAGGTTTTGATCCTCCAAGTAAGGAGAAAGGTCTCCCACGTTGAATGTTGCCGAAACTGCAAACTCTCCCGGAAAATCAATCTTGTAAGCATTGTCACCAATTCACTCAATAACTTTAAAGGGACCATCAGCCCTAGGCATGAGCTTGTTCTTTCGTCGAAATGGAAATCTCTCCTTCCTCAAGTGAAGCCACACAAGATCGCTCGGTTGAAATTGAGTCTTCTTGCGATGTTGATTAGCTTTCTTTTTGTAAGATTCGTTGGCCTTTTCAATCTTGGATCGAATTTGCTCGTGGAGCTTCTTCATTGATTCAACTCTTTTCTTGCCATCAAAGCTCACTTGAGAATTAGACGGAATTGGAATCAAATCAATGGGTGTGAGAGGATTAGTTCCATACACAACTTCAAATGGCGATCGACCAGTAGTATAACTTGGTGATCGGTTGTAAGCAAATTCAGCATGTGCAAGCTTTAAATCCCAATCTTTCAACGATTTACTCACCATACCACGAAGAAGAGTGGTTAGAGTACGATTTGTTACCTCCGTTTGGCCATCTATTTGGGGATGACAAGCTGTGCTGAATAAGAGCCTTGTATCAAGCATTCTCCATAGAGTCCTCCAAAAGTGGCTTAAGAACTTGGAATCACGATCCGACACAATGGTCTTTGGAACTCCATGAATGCGGATAATCTCTTTGAAATATAATTCAGCAATATGACATGCATCATTGGTCTTATGACATGGCACGAAATGAGCCATTTTAGAGAACCGATCGACGACCACCATGATAGCATCTTTTCCTCTTTGAGTTCTTGGTAGAGCCACAATGAAATCCATGCTAACATCCTCCCAAGGCTGCAATGGTACCGGAAGTGGAGTATACAAACCTTGATGGAAATGGCTTTTTGATCTTTGACAAGTTGCACACCTCGAGATGATAGCATGCACATCTCCACTCATCTTTGGCCAATAGAAATGCTCTTGAAGAACCTCAAGAGTTTTGTTAATACCAAAATGACCAGCCAATCCTCCACCATGCGCTTCTCGAATCAGCAATTCGCGAAAAGAACTCTTCGGCACACATAATTGATTTCCTTTAAAAAGAAACCCATCTTGCAAAGAATATATACCTTGAACTCCCTGCTTGCAATTGTTGATGATAGAGGACAATTCCGTATCTTCAGAATAAAGTTCTTTCATTGATTGAAATCCGAGAATCCTAAAGTCCAAAACTGCAAGCATAGAATATCTTCTCGACAAAGCATCTGCTATAACATTAGTGTGCCCCGGTTTATATTTTGAGACGAAAGAAAAGGATTGAAGAAATTCTACCCATTTTGCATGTCTCGAATTAAGCTTACGTTGGCCACTAATAAACTTAAGCGCCTCATGATCAGAATGAAGGACAAATTGCTTTGGCCTTAAATAATGACTACAATGATCAAGAGCTCGGACAATGGCATAGAACTCTTTGTCATAAGTTGAATAATTCCTCTTGGAATCAGATAACTTCTCGCTGAAATATGCCAATGGTTTTTGTGCTTGCACCAGAACAGCACCAATACCAACTCCGCTTGCATCACACTCGACTTCAAATACTTTATCAAAATCAGGAAGTGCAAGAATAGGGGACTCACAAAGTTTCTGCTTGATTATGTCAAAGGCGTTTTGAGCAGCCTTTGTCCATTTAAAAGCACCATTCTTCATGCATTCAGTTATAGGAGCCATGATGGTACTAAAGTTTTTAACAAAACGTCGATAGAAAGAAACAAGTCCATGAAAACTTCTTACATCAGAAATGGACGTCGGAATTGGCCAAGTCTTCATAGCTTCCACCTTGGTTTGATCAACAAAGATTCCATCTTTGGAAACCACATAACCAAGAAAGACAATGCTCGGAGAGAAGAACTCACATTTCTCCATTTTAGCATACTGTTTTTGATCTCTCAAGACATTGAAGACTTGTTTTAAATGAGAGATATGCTCCTCCTCGTTCTTGCTATAAACAAGAATATCGTTGAAATAAACAACGACAAATCGACCAATAAAGGAACGGAGAATCTCATTCATAAGTCTCATGAAGGTACTTGGAGCATTAGATAATCCGAATGGCATAACCAACCACTCATAAAGGCCTCCCTTGGTCTTGAAAGCCGTCTTCCATTCATCTCCTTCTCGCATTCTGATTTGATGATAACCACTCCGCAAATCTATCTTTGAAAACATAGAAGAACCGTATAATTCGTCAAGCATATCATTAAGTCTAGGTATAGGGTACCTATACTTAATGGTTATGTTGTTGATGGCCCGACTATCTACACACATTCGATATGTAACATCCTTCTTAGGCACAAGTAGAGCCGGAACAGAACAAGGACTCATGCTTTCTTGAACGTATCCTTTCAAGATAAGTTCCTCGACTTGTCTTTGCAACTCCTTTGTATCCTCCGGATTGCATCGATAAGCTGGCTTGTTTGGTAGCGAGCACCGGGATCAAATCAATTTGATGCTCAATACCTCTTATAGGAGGTAATCCAAGTGGCAAATCCTCCGGAAACACATCTGCAAATTCTTTCAACAGACAATGCATTTTTGGATGTATGGGTCGCTCCATCTCACTCTTTTTCTCGACCACAAGCAAAGCAAAAACATTCTTTTGTTTGCTAATGGCTCTCTCAACCCGTGTCTCACTCAAGAACAGATTTTCCTTACAAGTGTTTCCTTCCCCCGTTGATTATTATGTATCGAATAAGGACTCAATGGTAAAAGAGTAATGCATTTTTGTTCCTTATAAAAAGAGTATGTGTTTTTCCGACCATCATGCATAGCATTTATATCAAATTGCCACGGTCTACCCAATAACAAGTGGCATGCCTCCATAGGAATCACATCACACAAAACCTCATCTCGATAATTCTGCCCAATCGAAAATATTTATAAGAATGCGTTTGGTTACCTTGAGTTCATTCCCTTGATCGAGCCATTGGAGCTTGTATGGTTGAGGATGTTTCGTTGTTGGAAGCTTCAACTTGTCGACAAGAGTTGTCGAAGCAACATTGGTGCAGCTCCCACCATCGATGATCACCGAACACACCTTTCCATTAATAGTGCAACGTGTGTGAAATATATTCTCCCTTTGCTCTTTATTAGGAGAAACTTCAACATGCAATGCTCTTCGGATGATCAACAACTCACCATCATCGGCCTTCTCCTCAACTTCTTCTTCCCGATCAGATTCGGAAATATTTTGGTCTTCATTGTCATCAGCCTCTTGAAGCGCCAAATTGATCTCCTCAATTTCTTGAAGAGTCATAACTCTCCGATTTGTACAATTTCCTTGTAAATGCCCAAAACCATGGCACTTAAAACATTTCCTTGCATCACCTTCAAACTTCTTTTGGAATTCTTTGGAAGGCTCGACATTCTTTCCCCTGCCTTTGTCTTTTGTCGATGAACTCTCGCCCTTGCTTGAGGAAGAACCCTTAAAATAGGATGTCGTCTTTGTTGAGGTTCTGGAGGAAAACCTCTTACTCTTCAATTGTTTTTCGACTTTTATGGCTAACTTGCATACGTCTTCAAAGGACCAATACGGTTAAAGTTCAACCATATCAGCAATTTCTCGATTCATGCCGCCAAGAAAACGAGCGATGGTTTGCTCGGGAACTTCTGGAACTTCACTCCTCATTTTGAGTTGTTCAAACTCACGAATATATTCTTCAACGCTCATCCCATGTTGTCTTAGAGAGTTCAGTTTGAGGTAGAGATCTTGCTTATGGTTGTCGGGCAAGAACCTCTTCTTCATCAACTTCTTGAGTTTTTCCCAAGACTTGATTCAGCCTTTTCCTTCCCTTGCTCGTTGATGCTTTAGATTCTCCCACCATAGAGAAGCATATTTGGTCAACTTTAGGACAGCAACCTTACATTTCTTCTCATTTGAATAGGATTTGAAGTCAAAAATTCGTTTGGTTTTGTGTAGCCAATCTACAAAGTCGTTGGGATTAAGACTACCGTCAAACTCGGGGACCTCCACTTTAATGTCTCTTTCATCCTCCTTATGCCTCCCTCTCCGTCTTCGTCTTCGAATTGGAGATTCAGAATTACTAGAGTGCAGAATCGTTCGATTGTCTCCAGTGGACTCGGAATCGCCATCAGAATTTTGACGAGATTCAAAATCATCATGCCGATGCCGTTCATTGGGACGCCTTGCTGGTTGTCGTTGTCTCACCGGATCCTCTAGAAGATTGAGGACTCGCTCCATTTGTTGTTGAAGATTTTGGATTGCATGATCTCGCCTTTCATTGTGCGCTTGCACCAAAGTCAAGCCTCTAGGAACTTGTTCATCCATATGGAATTTGTAACAAAAGAAAGTAAGGAATCACTCAAATGAGTTGAACCTTGAGCTCTGATACCAATATTTTGATGCGTGATGGGGTGAGTGATTCTAGAACAGATTTTTTTTAGAGGGTATTTTTACGGTTAAGTGTATGGAGTAGTATATAGAAGGAAGAAACAAAAAGGAATAAGAAAAGATAAAACGATCTCCTCCCAAGGTATAAAGGCCTCGCCACCAACCGGAAGAGGATCGAGATCTACGAAGCTCACCACCAAGGCCTAAAGCTTCCACCAACCAAGGATAAAGGACTTCGGGATAGGAGAAGCTCACCACCAAGGCTTAAAGATTCCACCAGCCAAGGATAAAGGACTTCTTGGCTCACCACCAAGGAGTGATCTACGCTCTAAGGATAAAGAAACCGAAAGGAGTTATCCACTCTCCAAAGGAATTCACTCAAGTTGAGGAAATTTCACAATTCTCATTCATGAAATTCGTATGTCTCATACATTGGATAGTTTCCCCTATTTATAAGAGGATTTTAGCCTTACAAATATTAAAAACAAACTTTAATGATCTAGGAATTGAAACGTTCGACTCTCGAGCTACATAAAAATAAAAACAGCTAGGAACGAAATAAAAAGCCTTTATAACAGGAACTAAATGCTATAATAAAAAGCCTTTACTCTCACGAGAACTAAATGCCATAATAAAAAGCCTTTACTATCACGGGAACTAAATGCCATTTAATCTTCGGCCTTCCACATTCTCGAACCGTTAGCTTTCCGTGTTCTTGAACCTTTGGCTTTCCCAAAATTCGAGCTCCTCCCATGACCAGAAAATAATCCTTCTAAAGCTTCTTCAATTGGTCATACAAGACATCTAAAATGGCCTCCCATTGATACCTATTCATATACTGCAAAGTAATTAACATTATTCATTTAAAATTATCCATCGAAGCACATAATGCCCAACTTCTTTATTGGCTTGGATAAGCATCGATGGTTCGAGTTGGTCCATGGAGCTACGTTGGATGCTCCCACATCAACAACAATCTGGACAACTTGAAGGTAATATCTCTATTGAATCCATAGCTTAGCTCAACGAATGAACAACTCCCCCTTTTGGAAAATCCGAAAACCAAATGTACTTCATCTCTACAGCTAGCACCTCTGGCAATGGGTGGTGACGGCGGAAGCGCCCACTAGTGACCATGCATTTTTTTTCTTTTTTTTACAGTTTTTTTTTTAAAATAAATTTTAGGTTTTTGATTTTAGTATTTAAATCTAATTTTAAAAATTAAATAAAATAATAAAAAACACCACGTAAAAAATAAATTCAATTTAAAAATGTTACGTTAGTATTTTCCGTAAGTCAAATTAACGATGTTAATTTTAGGATTTGATTGCACTAATTTGACAAGTTTTAGAACTTAATTGTACTTTTTTGTAAATTTTATTATTCAATTGTACTTATGTGACAAGTTTTTTGACTTTTAGTGAAAAAAAAAAAAAAAAAAAAACCTTTGAAATAAGTAAGATCTAAGATAAATGGATTTTAAAAGTGAAAACTGAATGAATTGTGAACATGCATCAAATAAGTTGCAACTGTTTTTCCTGTGATTGTGGTATTTGGATTTTGTATATATTAAGTAAATTTTATTCATGTAATATAACAATTTATGTTAGAAATATTTTAATTAAATTTATGGAGTTGACAATAATGGACCTTTTCACATAATTAATGAAATTGTACTTCAAACTATGAGTATTGCTCACGTAACAAGTTATATTGATTTTTTTTTATCCAATGATAAATTCAAAGAGATAAGTTGAAAGAGATAAATTATGGAAATGACAATACGAATTTACATCAGATGTATTATCTTTATCTTTTATATTGGCCAAATCTATTCGGAAACGGTCTCTCTTCATTTTTCAATTATGATTTATGATGTGTAATAGAAGTTGAGGATGATAAATCGGCTAAACTAACGCAAATTGGTCGAATATGAGCCATGTGGCAAGAGCCACATGACAATCAAAGAGATAAAGTCAAGTGTCACATGGTGGGCATAGAAGCAATATTCTCTCAACTTTAACTTGAATTATATATAATAGATTATGAAACTCAATCTTCCACTCTCTCTCTTGTTATCAATTAATTCTCTCGCCTTCAAGCCTCTCTCACGACTCTTTAGGTGTTCTTTTAGGTACCAGAGCTCCGTCAACCTCCTTTAACCTAAAGTTGAATTCTCTCCTTCCTAGTAGGTATGTTAGGATTATTGTGTTTATTCAAATTCTTAATAAATTAAATAGTCGTCGTAATGATAAATTTCAAAACTTAGATTTGTCCAAATTGAATCACACTCAAAATCGCTTGTTTTTGTAATGCTTGATTTTCATCAAATAAATCTGATCAAGCTTAGTCATCATAATATATTTCTCGTTATACCTAGTCCTTACTATGTTTAATGATTGCGTTAGTCAAACCCCTTATTTTGTTGGCCAAAAAGAGCATGCTAGAAAGTTGGGTGACATCCCAACGATGTTGTAGTCTGATAGCAAAGAACCTTAATACTGGAATCGAACATGTGAACTGAGGCCCCGTGCGTGCGACTATACCTTTCATTGATTCTAAAAACCTATTTTCACAAGTCATTTTCCTTTCCGAAACAACAAAAACAGATTAAGATGGCGCATTTCCGTAAAAGTTATTATGCTTGGCTTAAGCCGACAGACAGGAAACAGCTTCTCACAAGGTTCAAACACATGCGCTCAATCCTCACCGTGCCATGTCATCAGGCAGGTGTATATAACCATACCATTATGCCACGTAGTCATGCATGTCCATACCGCAAATCACGCATGCGTACATAATCTTTCTACCACGTCGTCATGCATGTCTATGCCTCGTCACTATTCTTCAAAGGTGATCAGTAGATGCGTCCAAACTCTTACATCGGGATAAATTATATTGCTCAGGCTTGCCTATAACAAAAGAAAGGTGCATAAAACTTTTTCAGTCGAGCGGAGTTTGTAGCTAAAGATCATTGCTCGTGGGCCGCGCAACCCAGCAGGGCCATGATCGAGTCTGCCATGCATGCTTATGCCACGTCATCTTGGATGTCTCGCTTTGCCACATCTTCAGGCTTATATTGGCCAGGTTATCAAGAGAAAATGTTGGGTACACAAAATGTGCTAACTCAATAAATTACTCATTCATTTATGGCGGGACACGTGTCTCTCACAAGCCGATCGTCAAATCTTTCTCCCTTTGTCTCTCTCCTCTTTGTCTCTCTCCTCTAGCAGACTAGCACCTCCATTTCTCTTATTCTTCTTTGCCATTTTTTTTAAGCTTTCTTTCCTTTGGCCTGTGGCCCGTATACGGCCATGGCCGGCATCTAGCCATAGGCCAAGGTTGCCCTCGTCAGCAAGGGGTCGACTCTTGCAGCCAGGGCAAGGGTCACTTGCGCTATATTTGGCAAGGAACGACCCCTTTATAGATCCAGAAGCTCTGGAGAGAGGTGATGATTCAGAACGCTGAGGATCTCAAGGATGCAAAGGCTCGGGGTTGCGAGGAATGACAACAGGCACGAGGGACTTGGCTTGTTCTTGAACATGGGGGTCACGGGAGCAGCGAACGATCTCAATGGTGGAGCCCTTGTGAGGGGAGACATAGAGGTCAGGCTCAGATAAGGGAGAGGGTAAGTGAACGACGTTGTCACGCCCCATTCGAGTGAGCGAGAGGGGGGTTATGGAGGAGAAATGTCATCGATGACTTGCAAAAAGAACAAAGAAAGCAATGGGAGAAGAAAGAGAGGGTAAGAAGGAGAGAGAAAAGTCTGATGATGAGCCCTTCATGGACACTCAATCGCTCAATGGATGGACTTCTAACTTATTGCAATGGCACAACCTATGCAATCAATATTTTCTCCGTTATCAATGCCTGAGTATGCATCATCATATTCTACATAATGCTACACGTCTCACTGTGCCACACTATCATCCGTGTCACGTCTTTATGCATATGCGCATGTGATCACATTGCGTTGTCATCATGCATATACAAGCAACGTAGCCACACATGCTCACATCATCGTTTCACAACATCACCATCTTGTCACCATCGTGTCATCATCTATGCCACATGACCATATATGTCACACTATCACGTACGCCATGTCATTGTGTTCATGCCATCTCATCATCAACATGCCACATCATCATCCCCATGTCATGTCAGATGTCACCGATGCATGCTGTGTCATCACCATGACATTGTGCACGTTTATTCATCTTCCCGGCATATCGTTTTGCACATTATTACTTCATTATTATCAGGTCATTACACTTGCTTTCATCCAACCAAGACGTCACCACCACACTAGGTCGTGTAGTCAATCCATAATTTCACCAAGAGTCACCCCTCACACTAAGTAAACGATTTTACTTTATTTTGATTAATGTAATCTAATAGCAAAAAGATCATGATAAACAGTAAAGAAGGTCAGTAAGGCAGTTTATCTCATCCGTTCTAAGCTTGTTATATGTGATGTTCATTGAAAATTTCAACCACAGATACTAGTTCTACTGTATGATAGGGAAAAAACAGATGGTGAGAAGTACAATCAATTTTACACAGAAATGGTTTTTGATCATTTATACGATATAATCCTCATTCCACTGTAAATAATAGGCCAATAAAATACAAACATATAGCTCATCCAAGATCATCACCCTCGGCCAAAACCAAATGCTTTATAAAGTGGAGTTCGACTGCATGAGTTAAAAGGGGAAGAAGAACTAGTAAACCATCAACTACTTACTGAAAGCATGAGATGCCTCAAGCAACCGACTGTACTGCTCTGTCAAAACTCTCTTCCGCAGCCGATACCCGTTTAACAAGCATATGGTCTGCATGGGAGAGTTTCAACTGGCTGCAGGCAAAGGTAACCCGGTGAAGTAAGTCAAAACACCACAGATTTAGCAGAACAAACACTAAGTTCTGGAATGGACGAATTTAAATCAGTCAACTAATCTAGAATCTTAAAACACAAAAGAGGCAGAACATCTGAAGAAATAAAACATTATTTCTGCTCCATCAGTGAAAGCAATTGGAGCAATAAATTTAACTGAAATCCCCAACCAGCTCAATGCAATATCGTGCCACATTTATAGAAATCTAGTGCCCCAAGCAGACTGACGATGTATGATATGACAGAATTTATGAACGCTTTATGAGCACAACAAGGTTACTGAATGCCAAAACTGAAAGAGTAGCTAATGTGCACCAACAGCCTCCCCTCTAACTTGGAAGGAAATAATACAAATGGCAGCCAGTGCCAAGGGTGCGCTTAAATAAGATCTTGCCATCAATTAGTTACTGTTCACCGACAAAGGGTCTTTCACATGACACTTCATCAATCAGTTCCCTGAAATCCATAACTAAAAAATCTATCCAAACATCTTATTTGGTCAACACTATTATTTACTCTGCCATTATGTCCACATAAAAGCCAAAAATGCCACCTGCACTATCAGGGTTTTTCATTTATGGGGCCATATAAAGTGTAATGGTTTTACTTAAGACCCTAAATCCTAATATCACTCTTCAATCAAATATATCCATAACAAAACTACCATAAGTGCAGCACCCAGTCCAAGACTCACACTAAACACTTCCAACAGGATCAGCAAAAGTAACTGATGCTTAAAAATTCTGTCAAATGCTGCTCCTGAACCAGTCACACAGACTGAAGGTCTCCCCTTTGCCATGCTTTTGACCAATTACATTGTATTAAGAAGAATTAAATGCAATAAATTATCCAATTTTAATTAGTGAAAGATGCATCACAAGGCCTCATCCACTACCAATTCCAGATCCTACAAGCCTGGTCCAGATGAATAAAGAAAAAGGAAGACTTGAACTATAGGTGCACACTCATTCAGAAATGAGGCAATTTCTCCAGACCCTCCATTTAAAAAAAGGGTTGAACAGGCAGTCAATCACCCACTTAAACAATACCCAAAAGAAGAAAAAAAGAACTCGTGCAAAAACATGAAGATGACATAGACAGCTTGTCATCTGCTCTACAGTCATTTTGAGGAGCTATTTCCTTTGAGAATCTTTAACTCATTTAACTTCAATTTTGCGAAGTTTAACATTATCTTATAGACAGTCACCTTCTGTCTTTACGAGGAGCTATTTCCTTTGATAATCTTAAACTCATTAAACTTCAATTTTGTGAAGTTTAACATTATCTTATAGACAGTCACCTTACTGTCTTTCTAGAAGTCCAGCAGAAAAGCAGACTACATAAAAGCAAAAATTATATAATTATAACACAGTAAGAGGTTAAGTCAATTTGCTTGGATCTATAACTAACTTGAGAGTATGATTAGAAAGATGTTAGCTGAGATGGTGTCCTTGCAAGCTTACATAAGCAGATTTACATACACCCCAACAGTGTGGAAAATGAAAATTCTGGATTTGTATTTTAAATTTTTATTAAAAAAAAAAAAAAAAAAAAAAACATAATATTACCTGAGATAACGGGAAGCTGGTTTACCAAGGTGAAGACTGCAGACAACCAGATTCGCCAAAGTCTCCGGATCCTTTGCATCCTATGTCACGACAAAATAAACAGTAGATCCTCAGGTAATATTGCCAGAGATAACTTAATAATGCACAACCATGTCCTAAAGTGGAAAGAAGTTTGTTGATGTTTGTTTATTTTAAAGGGCATAGTGTTTCAGGTGCTTCTACTTTCCTCTGAGTGAAAATGGAAGTGCATGGTCTATCAATCTGCGTATAAAGTGTCCAAGTTATGGATTAAAAAGATAAAAAAATGTTTTCCATCTACTTCAAAAAATAAACAGTAGATCCTCAGGAGCTAAATAACTTGCCTTATTCAAAGCTTCAAGCAACAAGGTTTCAGCTTCATCAAAATTTCCCATGTGCATGCAGCAAACAGCCTTCCCATTCAATATCAACCCTGTCATCTGATACTTCTCAGAGAAATCTTGGAAAATGAGATATGCTTCCTGTATCTTGGCACCACCCTAATTTTGTGGAGAAGTGTCATCACAAACAATTCAAACTTTCCATTAAGCAAAAATGAAAAGCAAAGGCAAAACTAAATACCACAGCCATGTCTAGCCATGCATTTGCAAGTTGAGTTAGTGAGTGATCCTCATCAATCTGTTGCATGATCCTTAGCTGTTTCTCAGCATAATCAGACCTGTACATCTTAAGAAATATTTGGACATTCGACACATGCCTGCAAAAGGACAAGAAGATTATGAGCTCTGAAAATGCAATTCCAGAAAACTATGTTTTAACCTCCAACACTAATGGCCATGTGAACCAGCTTGCATGAAAAGTTTTGTAAAAGGAATTTGTAGACACAAAAACTGGAGTGAAGGTTTTGATGTATCTAGATCAACCCATCGATATACCTCTCACAAGCTTAAAGAGAGAAAATATATAGAATATCAGATGCAAAGTTGGCAGCATGATAGCATTAACTAATAAATGCCCTCAATGAATATCAGATCACACTAGAAAACTCAAACAATGTTAAAGAACAAAAAAAAAAAAAAAAAAAAAATCTTTCATTTCAGAATGCCAAAAACACTCAAAATGATGCCAATCAGTTATTAACATGAGCACATAACCTGATATACTTGCTAACCAGAACATAAGTATGAAATTGTGCTCTCTACCACATGGTTTGAAGGCTCAAAGCCACCTTCTAAGGCATGTATCCTGCCTATCTATTGATGAGAAGATTCAACAGAAACTCTCATTATGGGCTTAATTTAATCTAGCAGTTTTAGCAGAATCCGTGCATAACAGATCTAAAGACAGATAAAGCAGCAATGAGGCTCAAACTTAAAAGAAGGATTATCAACTTCTCCTTTTTGATGGGAAGAATATGCAGCACAGGACTTCATTAGAGAGAAGTCTCAGAGAAATCAAAGCCTGAAATAATTCAGAAAACCCTAATATGAGAGTCTCCTAGAAAATCCAGCCATGTTAACAATGTAGATCAGACAAAGTAGAACAATTGATGTCCATTACACAATGGCATTTTGGACAATGTGCAATGTGTGGAACTTGGGATTAATGAGAGGTCAGATTTTGGTCTAGACTTTAAAAGAAATTTCATTGCATCAGATGCTTCTCCTCAAACTTCAGTGGCAACAGTGTATAATTGCCGATTGTTCCTTAAAAATCTTTTAGTTGCTCAAACTCGTTAGAGATACCATAGCAAAGACTAATAATGCGTCCAAGTGGAGATCTCTGAATCTAACTACTCTTGTAGAGAGGACAACATATAAGACCAACTAATAAGCCCCTCACATAATTTTACTCCTTTTGAAGCATAAATTTCCACACTCAGTGGGAAAAGACTTCATATATTATTGTTGTGAAACGTGAAATAAAGTTCATATGTAGGACCACAAAAATGTTGAACTTCGTAAACAGGACTCAATGTGTTCTTCGATATTCCTTTAATAAAATCATGACACCCGTCTAAAATACCTAATTGCAGACCAAAATGCTAGGCCAAGCACACTGCCCTTATAATTAGCAGTAAACCTACAAATGTTAGGTTCCATGAATAAAGCACCTCCGTGCAAACCAAAAAAAATAACACAATGACCCATACTTTCCCTCCCCTACTCCCTTCCCTCCTACTCTCAATATGAAACCTATAACCTCTCTGTTTACTTGAAGACTGTTTTCCCATACGGTTAATTTTGTATCAACTAAAACTAAACAAGAAAAATAATTCAAAAGTACAACGTGTGGCTGCTTTTACAATTCAAACACTAAATCTAAGGTGTACACTATTACAAAATGTCATTTCCACAACTGGTATGTCCAAGCAGTCAGCAAGTCCATCCAATGAAGTCCATGAAGCATGAGTTTCAGATACATTTTCTGGATAATATACTGGATTGACATATAGTCCCTGGGAAACTTTTCATTTTCCACATGAACAGAGCGTTCTTACTAAATAAGGAATCCTTCCAATTTAAAACAAAAAACCACTGAGTCTTTCTCTTTACCCTGCTTGAATACCATGACACGTTTGCATCTGATAAACATTGTTAAGGTCTCTGAGTGAGAATTTAATGTTTTAATACAGTCATGCTCACTAGATGTAATGTGGATTGTTAGTTAATGACAGCAACCCTACAACAAATGCAAAATTGTGCCTCTCAACTGACTAGAGGACTTGTATTGCATTCTCAAGAAAATCCCTACAAACTTGGCAGTCCAATTTATATGAAAGAGAAGACTGGCAGGTTTTAACATTCACAGATGATGGAGCATGTTGAATCACTAAAAAAAAGGAGCAAACTACTTCATATTTTAAATCCATTTCCTCACAACAATTAGTAGCAACAGAGCATAGTTAACATTACTAAATGTATGCATCTTGAGAGATAATTAAGTCTTCAGGGTATGATAGAACTTACAAATCCATGGTTCCCCCAGCATTTGTGTGCTTAAGGGCTTCATTATAGTCTTGTTCATGCATGAATATTGTCCCAGCAATCAATCGCAAAGTGGGATTGTTTCCGATAGCAGGATCTGCCAACCAATCTTTTAAACTTGAGATCACCGACTCCTGTTTAATTCATGAAGCATCATTCAATGGCCGAATTGGACCTTGATAAATGAAGATCACATGATTCAAAGAAGAACGCAATATTCCGCAAGTTTCTTTCACCCATAAAACTGAAACAAGAAATTGCCACTAGCCTCTGTTTTGGACGCATCAAACCTCAACGAATGTTTAAACAAGTCTGCGGATTCCCATAAACCATGCATGAGTTTCACATTAAAGTCAGATCCCATGGCCGTTTAGGGAAACCAAATCAGATCTCTCACTATCAACATGATTGAATTCGCACTTCAGCTCATAGCACATCCCAATCCAGCAAAATCCTAGATCTCCCACAGAACCAACGGAAACCGAGGCAGAGAGAATGCACCTTGTTATCAGGAGACGAGAGATAGAGAGCGAGCAACTTCACGGCCTGAAGGGACGTGGCAGCCGACGCATCGATCTCATTGATCACAAGCTGTTTCGACACCACACAAAACCGCCAAGCAAACGGAACAACATCAAAATCCCCAATCACAGAACAAAACAGAAACAAAATCAACCGATGTCAAACGAGCGAGACAGAAGAGGGGGAAGATCATGCCTGGTAGCTGCCGAGGGCGATGTAAGATCGAAAGACGAGGCAGTCCCGCTCGAGGGATTCGTCGGGGGAGAGAGGCGGGAGCGAGTCGCTGCAATTGATCGCGGCCTGGTAGGCTCCCAGGTAGAAGTTGTTCCTCATGTTGAACAGGTGATCCGGGGTCGTCACCGCTACTGCCGACGCCATTTCCCGAAGACTTTCTCTGAGGAGATCGCAATGCAGTCGGATCTGGTGTTGCTGATGCTTCGAGCGCTTCTTGAAGCTCTTGCTCTCGTTAATGGTTTGTTCGTAAATCGCTGTGCGCCCCTCTCTTGCTTGTCGCAAGGCCTGGCTTTGTAAGATAAAAGGGAAGGGAGGGGAAGATGGGGATATGGATGTGGAAGTTGGGCCTGTGGCCCAGCCCAACTTAGATGGGGAGATCGCGTTACGCACGTTAGGGTGTAAGTGGTTCAGTTCAGGTCGGCTTTTTTGAAAAACCGAACCGAATCGAAATGGATTCGGTTTGGTTTTCATTTTTAGTTTTACTTTTGTTTTATTTTTCCTTACATGCACCCATTTCGATGAATATTTTATTTTAAAAAATGATATTTTAAATTATTTTTTCTTTTTATTTTCTTTTTATTTTCTTTCTTTTTCTTTATCTTTTTTCTTTCTTCTTCTTCTTCTTCATTGGCTGTTCTTGCCGGACACCGATTGGCCAAAGGCAAGTTGGAGCCTTGCCATAGAACCGGCGAGGCTTGAGCTCGCTAGATTCCCATTAGGCCGAGTTCATCCGCTCGCCCACCTTGCTAGATTTGGCTAGCTCAAGCTCATCGCATTAGACGAGCTCAACCTCACTTGATTAAGGAGGTGGAGCCTTGCCACAGCTAGTGAGACTCGACCTTGCCGAAATTTGGCAAGCTTGAACCTCGCTAGCCCATGGCGAGGCTCTAGCTCACCTTTGGCCGGTTGCCGGTGCGCGACGTGGCTGGCATTGGCCAATGAAGAAGCATAAGAAAGAAAAATATCAAAAAATGATTTTTTAAAAGAATAAAAAAATAGAAGGAAATTTTTTTAAATTTTATCAATTTACTTCCATTAACGAACCAATAAAAACCAAATCAGATAAAAAGTTTTAGTTTTTAATAAAAATAGAATCAAATGAGAACTAAATCGAAAAGAACAAAACTTTTTGATTTGGTTCGGTTCATTTTTTGTTCGGTTTTTGACATCCAGTTGCAATTCCTACGGTCATCATGCAAACTATGTGGTTAACCAATGTGAACTTAATTCGGTGCTCTTTTACTGCACCCATTAAATGAGTGGATTAGATCGAGTTTGAGTGGATAAAAAATGAGTCCAATCCAAATTGACTTATTTAACTTATATAAATTCATTTTCTTGTAATACAATCTTAGAAACTTATCCTCAACTTGATCTATATGCCATCCGCATCTAACCTAACCTAGGTGAGCCGTATTTTATTTATTTTTAGACAATTTTGGCCATATCAATAAAATAGAGTAGTCCAAGTGGCTTTCTTTTGGGCTTTAAATTGAGGCTTGAGATGGCTTGGAACTTCAAATGACTTGGCGGTGCGTTTAGTTCAATTTCCCTAAAGGTTTTTAACCTCCAAAACCCCTTAGGTTACATTTGGTCATATAGATTTATAATCAGGATAGGACTAAATATGATAAGATATGAAATTAAGGAATTTTACTATATCTTATCCACCATTCAGTAATTATAATAATAAATTTGGATATATTTACATCGTATTATATATATTATTTGGTTTAAACACAAAATCAACATAAATTTATCACAAATTTTACATATAGATATGATAAAAATCTCTTGTAACTTTATTTTTATTTTTATTTTCCTGTCTTTTTTAATTAATTTTTTTTATTTCTTTCTTCCCCTTCCGCTGTTCTCTAATAAAATTTTATTAATAGAAAACTATATTGATATACCTAAAATACTAAAATACCTAAAATACATAATAAATATAAATGTATGTTTATGTATTGAATTTTATATTATAAGATAGAATTAAATTTGAATATATAAACAAAATAAGTTTAAACTAAAAATTTTATTTTTTGTTATTTTGAATTTCTTATATTAGAATTCAAATATTATATATATTGAAATATAATTTAAAATATGTTAATTTAAGAATTTTTTATTTGAGAAAAATATTTCTTATTATGAATATTATAAATCTTATCCATATTTATTATATCTCTCCCATGAGATGTGAATGGGGATGTGGATGTGGAAGTTGGGCCTGTGGCCTAGCCCAACTTAGATGGTGAGATCATGCGTTATGCATGTGTCATTGAATTCACGCCGTCTAAGTAGCACTGACATGCGACGCAGACACGTGACACGACACAAAATGCCGACACATCATTTCTAAAAAATAGAGAATTTTGATACATTTGGATCGTTATATATTAAATGAATATTTTTTATTTTTAATTAATTTGATTCAAATTCACAAATAAATAAACAATAAAAAAGCGGTTACAATAAATTTATACTAATAATATTAATAAATCTATTCATAGGAAATTTGAAAGATATATTCATAGTTAATGCATTCGTATTTGGGAATATATTTCTAAACTTTAACAAAAATTATATATGAAGCTAATGACTAACAAAATGTTTATCATTATTTAACATCCAGTATTTTTATTTTTGGAAACTATTTTTAACCAATTTATTTAATTTCTAAGAAAAATAACCTTGCCATTCAAAAATTATTTCTCTCCCTCCTTTTCTTTCCCAAACCCTCATCCCCAAAAATTATTTCCCTCCCTCTCCCCCACCCCACCTCAAACCCCCCCCTTCAATTTCTTTTCCTCCTTTCTTCCCCCCCCCCCCCAATCACCTCCTATCATTTCCCCCTGATTTTCTCTCCCAAACCATGCCACCCCCTGATTTCTTTCCCTCATTTGTCCCCCTCCATCACCTACCATTTCCATCATTTCTCTCTTCCTCCCACCCCCTCACGCCACCCCAACGCCTTAAGCCCCCCCCATTGCCTGTTGTTTCTCTCTCCCCCTTATCCCCACACCGCCCTATCCCCCCCCCCCGCCTCATTTCTTTCCCTTTCTTCCACCCCCCGAGGCTCCCCTCTCCGCCTCCGTTACTTCCCCTTTCTTCTCCCTCTTCTGATTCTTTCCCTTTCTTCCCCCTTCCCCCCATCACCTATTAACCGCGACCTTCTCCTCCTCGCATGATCCTCTATGCTCACTTTTAGTCGCTTCATCGCAATCGCTTACTACCTTACCTCCGGCCCTTCCTCCTTCATAATCGTAGCCTCACTGCCGACACTCCATTGTAGCATCGCAATTGCAACCCTCTCACCTCGTTCTTTGCTCTTCCTCTAGCCTTCCCTAGCCTTCACGGCCTCACCTTTGCTCCATTGCCCTCATCTCCATCCTCCATTGTCTTCTTCAATGATCCTCTCTTAGACACACGTTTCAGAATGTGTCGAGAAAAATTAACCATGTGTCGGAATATCCAACATGTGTTAACCGTATGTCCAAGCGTGTTCAAACGTGTCCAATCATGTCGGACACATTGACACGTGTCAGACATGATATGAAAACTTTGACAGCGTGTCCGCGCTTCATAGCCCACCATCATTGCGCAAACTATGGTTAATCGGTGTGGACTTAATTTGGTGCTCTTCTACTATACTTGTTAAATGAGTAGATTGGATCGAGTTTGAGTGGATACAAAATGAGTCCCATGGGTTAATTTTATTCCACCTCTCCCATGGAATAATTTTATCCAGCTATATATCATTTATATTCGATTTTATCCTATCTTGAGTAGGTACCAAATGTAGGATATAATAAATTTTAGGGAAAAGTGCATTAGAAGTCCTAAAACTTATCATGAAAATGTAATTGAGTTTTGAAACTTTCAAAAAGTGCAATTAAGTTCTAAAACTTGTCACGAAAGTTTAATAAAGTCCTAAAACTTGTCTCGAAAGTGCAACTGAATCTTAAAACTTTCAAAAAGTGCAATTAGTGGAAGGACTTAGATTGAACAACTTTGACAAGTTTTAGGACTTGATTGCACTTTTGAAAGTTTTAAGACTTAATTGCACTTTGTGACAAGTTTTAGGACTTAATTGCACTTTTTGAAAGTTTTAGGATTTAATTGCATTTTCATGACAAATTTTAATATTTCCAATGCACTTATCCCGAAATTTTATCTTATTTTGAATTTTATCATAACTGTTAAACGCAGTCTTGGGGAAATGCCGGGGTGTTTAGCAAGCATTTTCAAGGGGCCTTTAGCCAAATGCTAGTCTTGGAAAAGTTGAAAACCCAATGCTAATGGGGACAATTTTGGATTTTCAGAAATTGGCTAAATGTTGAAACTAGTTTTCTTTCCCCAAAACTACCCTCATAAATTCTTTAGTTTCAGGTTTTATCCCTCATTGTTCCAAAACTACCCCCTTCGCCAAAGTCAACAAAGAGTCTGATATTTTTTAACTAAAAGAAAAGAAAAATTAAACCCAAAAGCCTTTTGCAAAAAAAGATTTGCCAAGCACTATTTATGCCAAGGTATCTTTGGAAAAAAAAATTATTAAACGCGATTTGCATTTCCCAAAGACTTTTAGGCCAAAGGCATTTGTATTTCTCTAAGGCTTATTTTCAAAGCTAAACCGAGCAGTTGTTGGGATCACTTTAGATATAGATCTAGTAATTTGGGATGGGCTTAAAATTGCACTAAGTCATTAGAAAAGTTGTGAATAAGCATCGAAGACCATTTAAGTATTTGGATGCACCCCTTAACTAGAAAGTTGCAAAAACCAATGTTGTTTAATTTTCCTTTTTCCCTTTTCTGTTGGAGTATTCAAGAACCACACCAACAACCCTTGCCAGCAAAGAATGGTAGGATGAAACGGATACAGAGTTTCAAGCATGGCCTTGAATAGTAGACTTGCAGGTCATCACGAATCCCTTTAGGTGGTCAAAAACTTGTCGTCAAATCCTACCTTAAGCCTTGATGCTCAATTGTCATGAATCTCTGCCTTATGGATCTAATGCCTTGTCAGCTAGTGTGGCAAGTAGTAGCCAGTGGCAAATGAAAGCCAATTCCTAAATTAAATTGTAGAGCTCTGGATCTTCATTGTACACATGTTGTTCACTTTTTCCTAACTTAAATCGTAATGCTCTAAGTCTTCAGTGTACACATGTTGCCCGCTTAAGAAATCTTGAATCAAACCATTTGTACTTACTTCAACCAAGGAAGTATGAGCCTCATTATACACATGTTGTCTGTTTTGGACATTAAGTTCTTACGGTTTTGGTGTTCTCAAGGTAGCCCATACTATACAGTTGTTCGCTTTTTCCTAACTTAAATTGTAAGACTCTAGGTTTTCATTGTTCAATGTTGTTCGCTTTGGACATTAAATTCTTACGGTTTTGTTCTTCTTAAGTAGCTCATACTATTCCAAGAAAGCACGTGTATATAGTTAGATGGCCCATTGTCTTATAAGGTAGCCCATAACTCTCTCCTTAGGCGATGTGAGATAAGACACTCACCCCCTCCCTGCGTTGGTCCGAGGACCAAGGCAGGATGCACCGCATCCTTCCTTCTCATGCACCGCCGCCTGGGCCATCAAGCTCTCGACCCCTTAAGAGCACAGGTCCTTGCTGTGGCCCCATCGGCTCTAATACCACTTGTAACGCCCTGGGTCTCCATTGTACACATATTATTTGCTTTGGACACTAAGTCCTTACGATTTGTTCTTCTCAAGGTAGCTTATACTATCCCAAGGAAATACGTGTATACAATTAGAGGGCCTATTGTCTTATAAGATAACCTAGAACTCCCTCTCTAGGTGATGTGGGACAAACGATGCGCCCCCTCCCTGCGCACGTCAGGGGATCGAGGCATGGACGCACTGCCATCCCTCTTCCCCATGCACCATTGCCTGGGTCGTCACACAAATATTAGGCTTAATTTATTACTCCTCAAGTTTGCCCCGTTCTATTCTTTGGCAGCTCTTTATAAGCCATGAAGTACTAGCATCTATTCAATTTTAGTACATGTTGTTGGTGCCTGATGCTCAATATCCTTATGCAACACCTGTGTTCATGAATAATACAATCACTTGGTTTTTGTGGACAAGAAATTTAGTCAGGAATGCAATTCCAACCCTGCTGCCGACATGCAATAACTAACACAGTCCCAGGCATTTTGATTACAGACCTCATCACCCAAATTGAGACATGCGACAATGTTCAAAGCCAAACACAATGTGCTAGCACTCCCTTTCACACCAGAATCATCATGTGCATTGAGTATTATGGAGTGTTGCCTGTAATGAAATTATCTCATGCATTGTCCATTTCATGTAAATCATGGACTGGAGAATTAATTCAAATTAGGGATATCATGAAGCAATTCTAACTGAGGTTTACTTTTGAGATCCTTTTTTCTGTAGCGGTGTATGCAATTCGACTCTTGTTTAATATTGAATGGCACCTATACAAATATCGACAACTAGAATCATTTAAAATGGAAAAATTGTCCAAAAAGTCCTAAATATAGTGTACTTTTGCCAATTTAGTTATAAAATTTTTAACTTTGCCAATTTAGTCATAAACCTTTTTACTTCTTGCCGATTTAGTACATCCGGCCAATTTTGGTTGAAAAATACTGACATGGACGCCGACGGTGTCACATAGGACCATCAACGTCGACGTGGATAATCTTAAGTAATATTTTAATATTTTTTGAATTATTATATTTTTTTTCTATTTTTTCCTCCTTTTTTTTTTCTTTTTGGCTTTTTTTACCTTTTCCGGTAGCCAGCCACCGGCCACAGCTAGCCGGCTGGCCTTGCTGCCATAGGCGAGGCCCGGTCGAGTGAGGAGGAGCCCTGGTGAGGGAGCCCTTACCCAAGTGCGACCTGGCAAGGGTTGCCTAGGCGAGCCCGACTTGCACCCGGCCAAGGCGGCCTCGCCAACCGTCGCCCAGCAACAATGAGGCCGGGCAAGGGCCGGCCTCGCTAGAAGGGAAGCCCTCATCGGGGTTCGCCCTCACCTAGGCGAGTGTTGGCCAAGCCGGGCGGCCTTGCCGGGCGTCGGCCCGGCTAAGGCGAGGTCAACACTCGCTCGAGTGAGGGCGAGCCCCAACGAGGGCTCACCTCGCCGATCTGGCGAGGCGGCCTTGCCCATGCCGGGCGTCCTTGCCTGGCTTTTTCATCCCCGGCCGACGCTGGCAAGGCCAACTGGCCTAGGCGAGGTCAACCTTGCTTAGGAGACCCTTGCTGCCGCGCTTGGGCGAGGGCTTCCCTCGCCGGGCTCCTCCTCGCCCAACCGAGTGTCGCCTTTGTGGCGGCGAGGCCAATCGGCTGGCTGTGGCCGGTGGCCGACCACCCCGAATAGGCAAAGAAAAAAGCCAAAAAGAAAATTAAAAAAATAAAAAAGGAAAAAAATTCAAAATAAAAATTCAAAACAATTCAAAAAAGTATTAACATATTATTTAAAATTGTTCACGTCAACACCGACGGTCTCATGGGGCCTTTCGGCATCCATGTCGGCATTTTTCGGCCAAAATTAGCTGGATGGACTGAATCGATAAGAAGTGAAATGATTTAGAATTGAATTGGCAAAATTAAAATGTTTATGACTGAATTGACAAAAGTGCAATAGGTTTAGAACTTTTTGGATAATTTTCCCCATTTTAAATTGGTTCCATTATTTTCTAATATTAAGAAATTCTTTCCAATTTTCAAAATTGTGGAGAGAAAGAAGCACATACTTGTAAACCAATCATTCTCATTCTTGTAGAAGGGTGAAAGAGCGGACATCTAATATAGGGATCAAGCAATGAAAAGGAGCCTATTCTTCTAAGTGCACATGTTTATCTTACAAGAAACAGAGCAACAAAGAAAGAAATGTAGTAAAGATAAAAGAGAGAGAGCAAGTAGAATTCAGGTATTTTTGACTTTATTTTTTTAGACGAATGTAGTCTAAGGGTGTGTTTGTTTCATGGAAAATGTAACTTTTTTGGAAAATGTTTTCCAGTAAACCATTTTCCAGGATGTTTGGAAAATGTTTGGTGATACGTGACTGAAAGTATTTTCTGATGTTTGGATTGCATTTCAAAAATGATCGAAGGTGTAGAAGATGCCAACAAAGAGGAAGAGGAGGTAGCGAAGCCAACAGGAGCGCAAGAAGGGCTAGGATTGGAGGAGGCGGCAGTGACAAAACGGAGGGGGCGAACGAGAAGGAGAGAGGGGAGGAGGAGTTAGGATTTTTGTTCAAAAGCAAAGAAAGAAAAGAAAAAAGAAAAAACAAAGAAAGAAGAAATAAAGGAAAATATATAATAATAATAAATTC
The DNA here is from genome assembly GCA_017140325.1 of Eucalyptus leucophloia subsp. euroa. Taxonomy (NCBI): domain Eukaryota; kingdom Viridiplantae; phylum Streptophyta; class Magnoliopsida; order Myrtales; family Myrtaceae; genus Eucalyptus; species Eucalyptus leucophloia. The sequence goes on from CM029471.1 coordinate 23,501,860, forward strand.
AAAATTTTTAATTATAAATTTTTTTAATAATAATTTTTTCATTAAGCAAAGACCTTAAAACATTTTGGAAAACGTTTTCCGATTTTTTCAAAGGGAAAATCATTTTCCTGAATTTAAGCTTTAGAAGGAAAACACTTTCCGTTGACTCATTTTCCTAACCAAATGTTGGAAAATGAGGAAAATGTTTTCTCGGAAATTATTTTTCGCAAAACAAACACGCCATAAATCTAATTGGAACAACATCATATTGCTTGCAAATTTCCACTAAGAAAAAAGTGTACTATGCAACTATTTGAAATAACATTGTACATACCACATCGAATCATGTGGATTCCTATAGGGCTAAGCAGTGGTCTAGGGTCGACCCTGGATCGACCCTGGACCGGCCCAACCCTGTTGGTCCTAGTCCGGTTTCCAAGAAGATCGGGTCGCTCCTTAGTCCTAAGATTCTAGGACCGATACTGTGTGGGTTGATCCTCGGTCCTAGAAGTTTAAGATCGGTCCAACTGGACCAACCATAATAAAATATATTTATATATAATATATTTTAGATATTTAATATATAATATTTTTAATGTTTTTCTTATAAATAGCAAACCAGCCAGCGTTCTTCACTTGAATAGCTTGAATGACGACATGAATGACGCCGTGAAATGGTGTGAATAGTGCTGTGAAATGGCTTAAAATGTCCTTAGCCTCTTGTCTTATTCTTCCCTCTTTGTCTTGTTCATTTTTCAGTTAAAAATGAAACTTTCCCTTGTGAGCAAGAGCATCCTTGCCCTATTTATTGTGCACACACACTCACCCGCTCACCGATCGTCACTTGTGGCTCGTTGCTCGTCATTTGCTATTGGTCGCTCGACTTACTCAGCGCTCGTCACTCGCCGATGGACTCTTGCCTCTCTTGATGCTCGCGCTGCTTGCCGTTGGCCGCTTGTCGCCGTTGGCCACTTGTCGCTTGCCTCGCTCAACGCCTATGCCACTTGCCACTTAACGGTCCCATTGCTTGCCTCTCTTAGTTGGCCTCGCTCTTTGGCGAGTATTAGAAGAAGATAAAAGCCCCAATTAGAAACCCTCTTTGCTCGTGAACTACACTTGCCATTCGTCGCTCGCCTTGCGGCTCGCCCCTGTTTGCTCACCTTTACAAACACAACTCGACTGGTGAGTTTCATCTTTTGCTTGATTTTAGAGCTTCAAGCTCATGTATGCTCTGGATTTTTGCTAGATGGGTGGTGGGAAAATAGATTGGTTTAAGAAGTAGGGTAGATGCTTGATTGAGGTGATCGAGCTCTACTGTTGCTCGAATATGGTCAAAATACGTTCATGGAGCTCTACCGTGATTCTTGTTAACTCCACGAATGGGACAGGATCCTCTTGAAACTTCTGTTCGGTTGATGGGTTGCGGTATGCATGATAAATTTTGGAATGGTTGCTCAACAATGAGCAAAGTTAAATTTAGTGAGTTGGATTTTCCATGAACCACTTCATGAATTGAGACAACTGCCCATGACAAAGTAAAAGTTTTTGCCTTCAAATATTTCCTATTACATCAATTCGGAGGACAGGGATTTAAGTGGAGCTGAGCTGGTGGTTAAATAATATGCTTGAACATTTGTTTGGATTATAAATAAAGTGATTGAAACCATAAAGCTTGGTGGAGTTGAGCCACATAAGCTTTCATCTACATTCCTTGCAAACGTTTTGTATCCCTAGTGTTACACAGTTTATTGTAATTGTAGTGCAAGTGCTATTCAAAGCCAACACTAGGGGCTTAGTTTATATGTGACTTTTAATGCGTACTTTCCAATTGAATGTCTTTTTGGTACAGCTTCCTACAGCAATTACAACTAGGAAAATTGGTTTTGTAATTTTTGTTGGGTGATTGATAAACTCCCCACGAGTGAAGCACCCTCAAACTGCAACAACTTGTTGCAACTTTTAGGAAATTGCCTCATCTAGTTTTGAAGTGCTGCAACCATATATTGCCAAGCACACAAGTTACACCACTTCATAGAAGAACCATAACATTGCTACGACTATAACAAATAGATGGCATGGTGTTGTTTTGTGCAAATAATTTTGGGGGGTCATCCTCCCCTCGACTAAGTATGTAATGGGAGCTGCAGCTGCAACATTCATGACATCCATTGAGCCTTTTTCCTTATGTTGTGTTGGCCCTTACTTTGACTCTAGAAACAGAATTATGCAATAGCATCCTGAAATATGGAAAAAAAAAAAATTGTTGTATTTGAAGATATTTTGTTAGAATATAAAAACAGTCATTTTTTTTACAACATCATTCACTTGATCCATTCAACAAGAATATTATTCTCTATAAGCATCTAGTATAGGGAAATTTGTTTGTTGATGAATTTATTGGTATAATAGCCGTGTTATATGATAGCACTGGGGAATATGGGTTTCAACTTTCGACTGAATTAGTGATGGCAAACTGTGATTTCTTATTTCTGCTTGTTTGATAAAATGTGATGCTGATTGATTGCATTCTCTTAGTTATGTTCAAGTGAAATTGGCTTATGGTTGCTGCTACTTTAGCAAATCATGAAGTACATGATAATAAATGCTAAAGTTTACATGCTGGTATTTAAATATTTATGTGAACTTGATGAATTCAGGTAACATGTCAACTAAAGTGGAGGGATGTTACGAGATGAGTCCCATAATGGAATCGCCTAGCCATGGATGTGAAGAACACTTAAAAGAGTCGACTGAGGTATCTACTAGTCATCCTCCTCTTTGTAAGAAGAGAAAAAATGAATAAATCTATTGTGTGGGGTAATTTTTCAAGAATTTTAGATGAGAAGACCAAAAAAACATGTATGGTAAAATGCATTCATTGTGGGAAGGAGTATGCATATGCTGTTAATAGTGGTACTTCGACAATATTGATGCACCTGAAAATGTGCAACAAGTATCCTCCTAATATAGATAAGAAGCAAAAGTTGTTTGTATCACGTGGTGTAAATGTGCCTAGCAAGGCAGGGGGAGATAACGGTACTGATGCCACTAGTGGTAATGTCTTAGCAGCATCGAAATTTGATCAAGATCGGCGTAGGCACATACTTGCTCGGATAATCATCCTCAATGAACAACCATTTTCTATAGTTGAGCATGTTGGGTTTCGTGATTTCTTCATTGAGTTATAACCTCTCTTCACACATTTATCTCAATTTATAATGGCTAGAGATTGCATGAAGTTGTATATGAGTGAAAGAAGTTGTTCGAACAATTATTTTGGTAAGCATAGGTCAAGGATTGCATTGACGACTGATACATAGACTTCCATTTAAAATCTAAACTATTTATGTCTTATTGCACATTTCATTGATGAAGACTGGAAACTGCATAAAAGGATCATTGATTTTGTGGTGATATATAGTTACAAGGGCAGGGAGATTGGGAAAGTAGTTGAAAAATGCATCGGGGAATAGAAAAAAAATGTTTCTACAATCACAGTAGATAATGCTAGTGCAAATGATGTTGCCATTGATTATTTGAAAGATAAATTTTCAAGAGACGGGTCATTGGTTTTAGCTGGTGAAGCTTTACACATGAGGTGCACTGTGCATATTTTAAAGTTGATTGTCAAAGATGGCTTGTCTGAGGTTACGTGATTCTATTGCTCGTATTCAAAATGTTGTTAGATATGTAAGGAGTTCTTCCATGAGAGCTAAAGCTTTCCAATCTTGCATTGAGGTTGAAAGGATTACTTACAAGGTTTCGGTTTGTTTAGATGTTGCCACTAGATGGGACTTCAAGTTTAACATCAAAACTTTGTAAAAAAACTTTTTCCATCAAAATCAAAAAGGGCGTGATGACAACAAATCATAGCTTGAACAGTATCTTAAAGAGGATTCTGAAGATATTTTTGATCTTGATATTTTGATGTAGTGGAAAAGTACTGGTTCGAAGTATAAAATTCTATCTTTGATGGCTCAGGATGTTTTATCTATTCCCGTGACTACTGTTGCTTCAGAGTCGGCTTTTAGTACTTCAGGTCGGGTGCTTGATGGTTTTAGAAGTTCCTTGACTCCTAAAGTAGTGAAAGCTTTAATTTATACTCAAGACTGAATGAGAGCTGCTCATGTGCCTATTAATGTTGAAGAGTGCATTTAGAATGCCGAAAAGTTTGAATTGGGTAAGCTTAAATCATGTATATTTCTTTTTTTACTTGTTAATTCTTTTTTACATCTAATGAATGAATTCTTTTTTTGTAGATATGGATTGTCTGACTAAGGAGATTTCAGTAAATAGAGTTTGTATGCTGAAGTTGAATGACCATAAATTGTGAGATGTTCCATCGGCACTAATAGTGATTTCAATTTAAAAATTGTGTTAGGTATTTATTATCTGTGTTGTTTGTTTTGTTTTCAAGTATTTAAAAGCTAAAGCAATCATCCAACAATTAACAAAATGTGAAGTTATTCATGGTTTATATTAAGTACTTTGAACTTCTTATGGTTTAATTGTTCAGTTGCACTTCGCTTTTGAGTTTGTGTCAAATGGAAGAAGTTTTCAAATAGTAGTATTGCCGTTGTTATGATGATGTGCTTATCAAGTGGTGTGAAGCTTAATTATTGGTTGATTACACTTTGCTTGATTGAATGTATGAATCGTTCTTGCATATAATGTTACAAGTATTATTAATAGATGATTACAGGAGAAGATGCCTAGAAAACATTTTTTTGGCCTAGAATTCTTTCCTCTTAAACTTCCCATCTCATCCCATTCCCTGAAGGGAAGAATGATTCAAAGACAAATCCAAATCAAGAAAATTATAGTATGCTTCAACAATGGAAACACTTTATCTCTATTAGCAATCTCGATCATTTATATAGTTTGTTCTTTTTAACTAGTGTGAAATTTTTATGGTCAACTTATCTTAAATTTATGTTGAATATGTACTGATATTTATAGTTTGGTTGCTCAACATCGTATTGTTGATTGATATGTAATTTGAGTTAATGAGTTTTACTTTTTAAGGAATAAAAAAATGAAAAAAAAATTATCAGCTAGTACCGGGTTGACCCTGAGACCGGATCGAATCCATAGGGTCGATCCGGTCCTCGGTCCCAGACTTGACTAGGTCGGTCCTCGATCCCAAAAATTGAGGACTAACACTGTGCGAGTTGATCCTAGGATTAGGCATCGGATCGACCCAACCCGGACCTTGATCACCCCTAGATTCCTATGTCTGTGCTGATATATACTAGCAAAATCATGCTTCTTTGCTATGCTTTTCCAGATAGCTAGTTTAGCTCCTGCATAGCGGCAACTCCTGCATAGCGGTTATGCCAAACCTCCTTAAAAACCAATAACACCAATCACAACCAGGACTTAGCTTGTCTCTAGCATCTTGTGGAGATACTTAGCTTCATCCGCTTTTGAAGAAATTCAAGTGGTATGGGTGTCAAGGATGACCGAGAGAAGCTCAAGAGCATGCTAGAGATGATCTAGAAGGTGCTCACCGATGCTGACACGTCGATTGTCAAAGCTTAAAGACTTCTATTATGATGTTGAGGACGTGCTAGATGAATTTGAAGCCGAGGCTTTGTGAAGGCGGACAAGGTCCATTGAGCACTTGATGAGGAAGGTATGCTACTTGTTTTCATGGATATCCACTTTCAAATTCCAGATTAAGATGACACATAATATGAAAGCATTGAGAAAGAAACTTGATGGGATCAATGAAGAGAAAACTGATTTCAATTTGTCGAGTTATGTCTATGTCAAGACCATAGCTCCACGAAGGGAAACTAATTCTTTTGTAGCCCCTTCAAATGTGATTGGAAGAAAGCAAGAAAAGGAAAGGATAATAGAGCTGTTGATAAGATCAGATGATGGTGGAGTTGGGAGGATAGCGGTTGTTCCAATTCTTGGAATCGAGGTGCTGGAAAAATGACCATCACTAACTCAATATACAACGATGATAGGGTAAACAAACATTTTGATCGCAAAGTTTTAGTATCCATGCCAGTAGAATTTGAAGTTAAGAAGATAATAAAGACATCATTGAGTCTCTTCATTGCAAAGAAAATAGTGATAGACTTGAAATGCTGCAAGATTGTCTAAGAAACATCATGAAGAACAAAAGGTGTTTGTTTGCAATGGATGATGTGTGGGAAATGGGGAGAAAGGATTGGGTGGAATTGCGAGATTTTTCAGGAGGCAGTTTCGAAGGGAGTAAAGTCATTGTGACTATGCGGAATAAATTGATTGTCTCATCATGGGCATTGTACCCCCGCTTAATTTGGCCAACCTCTCGTCGGAGGAGTCTTTGACTTTGTTTGTGAATTTTGTGTTTGATCAAGTGAAAGAGAGGAATCACTCGGACCTCATTGTAATTGCTAAGGAAAACATGGGTAAGCACAAGGGAAATCCTATGGCGATGAACACTTTGGGATGCTTGTTGTATTCAAAATACAATCGGAGAAATTGAGAATGTGTCAGAGATAGTCAAACATGGCAAATACAAACTAATATTTCACCTTCATTGAGATAAAGCTATGATCTAATGACATCTTACTTGAAGCAATGTTTCGCTTATTGCTGTTGGCAAAAACTCCTATGATGTTTTGAAGATGACAAAACTTATCTAAGTTTTATTATAAACAATGTCAAACTTCTGTGTCAAAGTCTATTATATCAGAAGTCTGTCCACTCTGACAAGTTCCAGAATGAACGCTAGAATGAAGACTTAATTAGACTCAAAATTATTTTTCTTCAAGGTTTTAGTACATATAAGATATATCATGCTTATATATATATATATATATCAGGCTTTCTGGTTGGAAATATCACCTACCATATTAGTTATTTTTATTGGAATCAATTTGGAAACAGGAAATCATTTCGGAAGACAAGCTTATTTGGAAGGAATCTACTTATGGAAATCAAGATCCTGATTGTATGGGCGAATAGAATTAACAGGCTTTCATCTCATTCTTCAAATGGCTCGAGATCTCCTTAATTGATTTTGTTCAACGGGTACATTGGATGAATTCCTCAGGAAAGTGCCAACAGTCGAGAAGGCATGGAGAAGTATTTAAGGAGGTTTTACAAGTCACTCGAGAAGAGCGTGAAAGAAGAATTTCAAAGTCTGAAGCTTCGAAATCACTTGTCCTTAATCATTTAGTGCTTAAACTTGTATTCAAAATAGATAAACTCTAGAGAGTGATTTTGTGAGAGCAGTAGAATCACCTCACCGAAAAGTTGAGATCACAAGGCTGTAACATTCTTTTTTGATTCATAGTGCAAACCGACTAGAAGGCTGTCGGCATGGGAGAATGGACGTAGATTTGATCTAAGCCTAACCACTATAAATCTTGTGTTCACTTTTTTTCTACCCTGAAATCCTTTATTTTATTTGCTGCAATATAATTCTATGCCTTGAGATAGTTGTTAAAGTCTGAATTATTCTGCAAAGTCTATAGTCAATCAGACTCAGTTTAAAAATAAAGTACTTTTACAGCATTTTGCAAAAATCTGTTTTCACACCTTTTCACCCCCTCTAAGTGTTCATTCTAGCACTTTCAATTGCTTGATATTCCCAGAGAACCATGGAATCGATAATCTTGAACTAATCCATCTATGGATCTCAAACGGGTTTATCCAATCTAGTAGAAATAATCAGGAGTTGGAAGAGATATGACGACAATACTTTGAGAAGTTTTGCTCAAGATCATTCTTTGATGTTGATGGGGCATACTATTTGCAGATGTGTTTTCGGAGGATTTGCCACTTGGATTACCTCCCATAAGAGGTATTGAGCATCAAATTAATTTGATCCCCGGTACTCCGCTACCAAACAAGCCAGCTTATCGATGCAATCCAGGGGAAACAAAGGAGTTGTAAAGACAAGTCGATGAACTTATCCTCAAAGGATACGTCCGAGAAAGCATGAGTCCCTGCTCTGTTCCGGCTCTACTTGTGCCTAAGAAAGATGGTACATATCGAATGTGTGTAGATAGTCGAGCCATCAACAACATAACCATTAAATATAGGTACCCTATTCCTAAACTTGATGATATGCTTGATGAATTATATGGTTCTTCTATGTTTTCAAAGATAGATTTGCGGAGTGGTAATCATCAAATTAGAATGCGAGAAGGAGATGAATGGAAGATGGCTTTCAAGACCAAGGGAGGCCTTCATGAGTGGTTGGTTATGCCATTCGGATTATCTAATGCTCCAAGTACCTTTATGAGTGGTTGGTTATGAATGAGGTTCTTCGTTCCTTTATTGGTCAATTTGTCGTTGTTTATTTCGACGATATTCTTGTTTATAGCAGGAACGAGGAGGAGCATATCTCTCATTTAAAACAAGTCTTCAATGCCTTAAGAGATCAAAAACTGTATGCTAAAATGGAGAAATGTGAGTTCTTCTCTCCGAGCATTGTGTTTCTTGGTTATGTGATTTCCAAATATGGAATCTCTGTTGATCAAACCAAGGTGGAAGCTATGAAGACTTGGCCGGTTCCGACGTCCATTTCTGATGTAAGAAGTTTTCATGGAGTTATTTCTTTCTATTGACGTTTTGTTAAAAACTTTAGTACCATCATGGCTCCTATAACTGAATGCATGAAATGGTGCTTTTGAATGGACAAAGGCTGCTCAAAATGCCTTTGACATAATCAAGCAGAAACTTTGTGAGTCCCCTATTCTTGCACTTCCTGATTTTGATAAAGCATTTGAAGTCGAGTGTGATGCAAGCTTCAGAAGGTATCAATGGGAGGCCATTTTAGATGTCTTGTACGACCAATTGAAGAAGCTTCAGAAGGATTATTTTCTGGTCAAGGGAGGCGCTCGAATTTTGGGAAGGCTAGAGGTTCACGAAAGCGGTTCAAGAATATGGAAAGCCAAAGGTTCAAGAACACGGAAAGCTAAGGTTCGAGAATGTGGAAGGCCGAAGATTAAATGGCATTTAGTTCCCGTGATAGTAAAGGCTTTTTATTAAGTTCCTAGCCGTTTTTATTTTTATGTAGCTCAACAGTTGAACGTTTCAGTTCCTTGGTCATTAAAGTTTGTTTTTAATATTTCCTAAGGTTAAATCCTCTTATAAAAAGGGGAAACTATCCAATGTATGAGACATACGAATTTCATGAATGAGAATGGCGAGATTTCCTCAACTTGAGTGAACTCCTTTGGAGAGTGGATAACTCCTTTCGGTTTCTTTATCCTTGGAGCCTAGATCACTCCTTGGTGGTGAACCAAGAAGCCCTTTATCCTTGGCTGGTGGAATCTTTAGGCCTTGGGGGCGAGCTTCTCCTATCCTGAAGTCCTTTATCCTTGGCTGGTGGAAGCTTTAGGCCTTGGTGGTGAGCTTCGTAGATCTCGATCCTCTTCTTCGGTTGGTGGCGTGGCCTTTATACCTTGGGAGGAGATCATTTTATCTTTTCTAATTCCTTTTCGTTTCTTCACCGTCTACACTACTCCATACACTTAACCACAAAAGAATCCCCTTTAAAAAATCTCCGTTCTTGAATCACTCAACCCATCACGCATGATGTCCAAAGTTGGTCATTAGAGGTTGTCCAAAGTTGGCCAGGCATCAAGAATATGAGGCATTGGAGCATCTCTGCATTTGGGATTGCGAGAGCTTGAAGCTGCCTTAAGGCACTAGTAATGAACCATGCTCCATGTTGAAGCTTCAATTCTTCAGCTTCGTGGAATTACCAAAATTTGTTTCTTTCCCCTAGTGGCTCAAAGGTTCCGCAAGTACACAACAGAGGATATATATTAAGGATTGTCCCAACTTGAGGGTATTCCCGAATGGCTGCAAATTGTTCTTCTCCGTGAACGATGGAGATTGAAGACTGTCATGAATTGTACTCTTTACCAGATGGCGTTCGACTTATTCCCACATTGACAAAGCTGTGGATATCTAATTGCGGGGAATTGGGCAGTTGTGGAGAAGAAGAAAATGATTAAAGTTGATACATCGGTATATAAGCAAACTCTCCCTATTTTTTGACATGTTTATGTATTAAAATATGATTTTTTGTGTTCATGTTTCTTATATTGTTTTAATTTACTTGCATGGTCAGCTACCACGCTACGCCTTGAAATCTGAAGAAAAATCATTTGCACGAGCACTGTGCATAATTAATTGCGGTGGAATTGAGCAGGAGCATTGATGTTGAAGAAAATGATTATTGCGAATATATATCTAAATATTTAGATATTGTCTGGTAAGATATTTTCTTATAAAAAGGATGTGGAAATGTGTGGCTAGCAGATTGACCATTGTAGTAATATCTTGAAAGATAGAAATATTTGTGTATTCATGTAAGTGCGCGTAAGGAGTTTTCTCGATCAATATTGTAAAGAGTGCCTCTAATAAAAGGTTGCGTGTTCTCTTTAAATGAGTTCCATGTCTTTTTCATCAATTTATGTCTCTCCCCCATCGAATCCACAATCGGGACCCTAGATTTGACAATGGTGGTTATTGTGGTCACGCCCTTGTGACCACTTGGAGCTCCTTTGTCTCATTGATAGAGGGCGTGACAAAGATTGTCGACACAATCGAGGCTTGATGTTTTTACCGGCCATGGTTGACGGCAGCATCAACTTTCCTGGTGGTGGGCTTGGTGGAAGACAGAGATGAAGAAGGAGTCGTATGAAATTTATGAACCTCCTTTATATTTGAATGGGCCAAAAATGGGCTCTCTAGAAACCCCTTAAGACCCATTTGATCGAACTTTGAGTTTCATAGCCCACTTCCACCTAACCTTAAAATTTCAAATGCCCATGTACAATTTAGTCCCTAGATTCATAACCCGTTTTGATGCCTTTTAGTTTCCATTTAGATTCTCTAGCAAGCGAGTTCATTGTTGTAGCAATGTCAACCCTCCTTCATTTCAATTTATGTAATAGGATTATGTTTCATAATATTGACAAACAACATTGCAAACACCAAATTTTTGTCAGGGTTTGACTAACTTTGACTAGAAAACAAAATTCATGAAAAAAAGCCTAATCATATGGTACAAATTGGATGACATTTGTCAAGAGCTTTCTGACAATATACAATGCTGAGAAATCAGAAAGATATGCAGAGAGAGTATTTGTGTATATTTCAATAAGTCATAATGAAAGTTACATCAGCCTATTTATAGGTTTTTTGATATGACTAAATAAGACAGTATATTAATCAAGATATACACAATAAAAGACAGAGGTATTCATTTTTAAGAGATTTGGAAAATCATTGGAATTATCCTCAATACTTTAACATCCCCGTCAAACTCAAGGTGCATTGACTATGTCAACTTGAGTTTAGATATAAATCTGAATAATGTCCAATTGTTAAGATGTGGCAGATGAGGCCGCGTCCAACCGTTGTTTATAGCAAAACTTTTAGATCTAGCTGGCTTGAGAGTAGTGAGTCTTCTTATGGTGTTGCTTCTTGAAATGACAGGTGAAATGTGGAGAATTAGAGACCAAAGAGAGATATTTGCACAACTTTGAGAGATATTGAAAACCATCATAATTATCTTAAATATCTTTAACATTCCCCCTTAGACTCAAGGTGCATTAAAGATGTTAACTTGAGCTTGAATACAGATCTAAACAACGTCCAACGGCTAAGATGTGGTGACATCCAACAACTATTCATGGTGAAACTTTCATATGGTCTGAGAGCAACGAATCACTTGGTGGTGTTGCTTTTTGAAATGACATGCAAAACTTGAAGAATTAGAGGGGAAACAACAAGCGGTCAATGTAGCTAGTGTCATAGTATTAAGTGACCTATACTACTAGCTTGGGAAAATAGTTATTTAGCAATGTGGCCTATGTGATTGGCATTGAAAGAAAACCACCTCTGTGAAAGTCTCAATTGGATCATGTGGCCAAAATTGTCGGCATGGAAAAACGAGCATCATGGAATGGACACAACTAAGGTAGACTATGCAATAAAAGTATGATGGCTATTGGACGAGATGAATAATGTTTCAATGAACGTAAATTGGAGGATGGTAGGACTTATTGGGAAAAAAAAATAACAAGAAGCAAAATTAGCTTTGGATGGGCACTTGGGTAGGCACTCGCACTGGTGCACTAGAGAATTGACTAGCTTTGATCCAAAGTTGAGAAATAAGAAAGATATGTGGAAGAGACTAATTGTATATAAATGGTACATGAGCTTATTTATAGATTTTATTGGATAACTATCTAAGGTGATAAAATAAATATAATTCCAAATTTGATCAATCAATAATATGCACAATCAAATGATATACATGCATAATCCTAAGAGATATGCAAAACCAAGTTAATATCCTAATATTTCTAACATGAGATTCCTTATTTCTCTCTTTCGCATGTCTTAATATTTGCCCATACGTCGAAATACACAAATTCTGCAATTTTACTTCCATGTTATTATTTTCAACTTGGTATGAGTCATCATTCCTAGGGAGATCCAAAGTGCACCAGGTGCACAACGCACTGGTGCATCACTCGTATTTATTTCATGTGCATAAGTCTCATTTGAAGAAGCACTTAATCAAATCCATTCCAAAAAAGTTGTGTTTTGATGCTAATCGTACCGATCGCATTGCTTAGTCGAGCCTTTTTTTTTTACAAGGAAGCTTTCTTTTGGTGCTAGTCGCACATGTTGCATCACTTATTAAATATCTTCCTAAGCTAGCTGTATTGGCCGATTGATGCTATAACGCTAGATGTATTTGCCACATCGCTTAGTTACTATATCATGAACCAATCAAATTGGCCACCGCTAGCTGTATGGACAACAATGGATGCCACCTTATTTGCCACGTCTTAGCTGGTAGATGTTGTTTGACTTTATTTCAAACTCAAACTGACGTAGTCATTGTGAGTTTGAGGATGGGTGTTAAAGATATTTTGATATTTTCTAGAGATATTTTGACTCTAATTTTTTTTTTTATATATCTATTTTGGTTATACATATCTAATTTGATTTTCTTAGATAGTTATCTATTAGAACTTGTATATAGGTTCTCCAAAAACTCAATTCTATACATCAAAATATATAGAAAATCCCTCAAATATATCTTCTGCTTTATTATTCTATAACCCGGTATCAAAACTAGTTGATCCTAAATTGCATCCACCTAGCACACACCCATGTGCCAGTGTAGAGTTAATTTTGCTTTATATTATTTTTTTTTTCAATATGTTCTAATGTGACAGCCTAAGTTTTTAGATTTCATTTTTGATTAAATAAATCAAGTCTTTCGTCGACGCGCTAATAGTGCTGTTTCCAGAGTTGATCACTCTTAAGATAGTTAGCCTATTTAGGGAAGTGATTAAGGAATCTAAATGCAATTGACTTAACAATTCGACTAGAAATTGACTGCTCGACCATGTTGATCTGTAAGGGTCATTACGGCACTGTCAAAATCGATTAGAGATCGGAGATAGGTCAATTTGACTGAGATATGTGATCAGAATGTGGGTGATTTTACTTGATTGCAAAATACTCGTCAATCAATACTAGACCAATTTTTCTATCGTTTTGGTACCCGATGCTCGTATTTCAAACCTTGAGATTTTCATGACAACCGAGGGTCGCCAATGTGTCGAAGATGTACTTTGTGACTCAAGATAAATCGATCAAGGGTCAATTGCACCAAAAATTCCTAAAAGTTACCCGGTAGGTTAAGTCATACTAAAAGCGCGCCGGATTGAAATTAACCATGAATTTGAATCCGATTTCAGAAATTGAAAGTTCTGTCATGTCACGATCTATTTTAGAAATGTCAACTCATCCTTTGAAGATTTTTCAGAGATTCCGAGATTTTTACGGAAAATCATTTTGAACATTGCGGAAAATTGGACGGGCCAAATTAAGGAAAATTGGGACTTCTAAACCGAGCTTTTGGGTGTCGAGGACTTGCAGAAAATTTTACAAGATCTTTCTTCATCGAAATTGGATCTTAATTTGGGAAATTGAGTGAAGGAATGGAAGACCAAAATGCAAATTCGGAGCTTTGCAAGGGGCGGTAATTATGGGCTTCAAAGTTTGTTAATTCTTGGAAATTACAAGCTAGAAAGTATTAAGGGGGGGATAAGGTTAGGGGACAAAGCCATCAATGGGAGAGATAATTATTTGACTTTAAACTTTGCTTTTGTTCAATCTTCTTAAAGAAGCCTCGCCAGCTACCATCTCCCCTGATTCCTTTTACCCACGACATCTTCAACAACCGATTCATTGAATTCCCTCTAGCTGCCGCCTACAACTTCTCCATTTCTTATTCCATCAACCGAAGCAATCCCAAGCAAGCAAAATTCTCGGCCCATCTTCGCTCCATCGTGTGAGTGCCAGCAACTACTTCCTCCTTTGTGATTCTCCACCGAGCGCCTGTTGCTTCTCCATTGGACCAGCGCTAGCTCGGCCAGTAAACCCAATTTCTTCAGTCAACAACCAGCTTTGGCATCCCACTCAGTTCTTTGGTGTTGACCCTTGCAGAGCCAGGGTGCACCAACTACCTCGATGTCCCGCATCCCTGTAGCTGCCACACGTCTTCTACTTTCATCAATCCCTTTCTCCCTTTGCTTCATTTCTCTACTCCATCGTCGATCCCTCTTTGTCCTTGCTCCACTACTGCCTGCTCCACTCTCTCTCTCTCTCAATTTGCCGCTGTCCCCATTAAGTTTCCTACAGCTGCCATGACTTTAAAGGCCACTGAAGTAGCTCCATCAACCTTAGCTCTTTGACGCTAGCATCTTCGTGCAGCTCCCATCCAACGACTTTCGTGGTCCAGCTACCAACAAAGCTGAAGCCCAACAAGCCCATGTGAATGTCATCTTCAAGCCCAACCATTTGAAGCCCGTGTCCAGCCTTGCTCAGCCCATCTTCAGCAACTATAGCCCAGTCCAGCCTAGTGTTGAAGCCTGCTTCAAGCCCAGCCCAATTCGGCAACAAGTCTCAACTTGGGCTGAGATTTGTTGGGCCAAGTTTAGGCCCGATCCAAGCCCGTTGGTGTCATTGCAAGCCCAATTCAGCCACCGTCACACCGTCATCGCGGCGTTCCGGCCTTCAGAGTAAACAAGTAAGTTTTGCTCACTAACCCTTATTAGTATGCTAATGATGCTTAGGGGTTGATTAAATTTAATCAAAGTGCAATTAGGTGGATAGATTGGATTAAAGTAATTAAATTATAGACTTATCAATGCATGTTAAGCAAATGGTTGGTGTAGTTAGAAAGGAAATAGGTCATAGTATTTATTAAGCGAGTCTCGGTAATTTTCCAAGCTCATCTCGAGTTCCAATTAGGCTATAACGGGCCTAAGTTGGATTTATTGCATTTATTTAATATTTTCCATAATTAATTAATTAATTAATTAATTTCCGGAAATTAAGCGGGATAGTGACGACTAGAATTTTGTGCTGATCGCGGTGGTGATCTTTGTTTATTTAATTGAGTACCAGATTGTACAAATTGAGTGAAATTATGTGGATGTGTATTTTATTTCAAAGATGTATAATTTTGGTAATTAAATGGAAAATTGATTATGCAATTTATGACGTTGGCTCGATGACTAAGGAATAGCACCACAGAGAATGCACGTGAGCTTGGTGACTAGGAATATCACCTCGGAGAATGTACATGGGCTTGGTGACTAGATATATCATCTTGGAGAATGCACATGGGCTCGGTGATTAGGAATATCACCTTGGAGAATGCACGTGGGCTCGGTGATTAGGAATATCACCTCGAAGAATGCACGTGGGCTCGATGACTAATTATATCACCTTGGAGAATGCACGTGGGCTCGATAACTAGATATGTCATCTCGGAGAATGCACATGGGCTCGATGGTTAGACATATCAATGTGAGAATGGATAGAAATGGCTAGAATGACCAGGAAATTGTCTGATTGACATGTAATCGACTAAGTCGATTGATCGATGTTTCGATCCATGGTGATTGATTGGGTGCCTATTGAACTGTATTGAATTGCAGATGGAATTTGAGGCCAAGGTAAGTCCTCTAACCCGTGTTGTGCTTAGGCAGCCTTTAGAGCATATTAACTTCCTAATCGGGTCTTAGGGGGTAGAACTCGCTGAGACGTTGTCTCCCTAATTATTGTATAACCATTTTCAGGTCCTTAAATGACGTTGGTGAAGGACTAGAGGCTCGAAGAGTAGAAGGTGAAGCTTGACGAATTGATAGTCCTATTGGACTAGTTAGTCATAGGACAATTCTCTTTTGATGAAAGTTAATTCCTTTCTGTAGACTTTGTTTTATGAACTGGTGGTTTAAATTTGACTTAACATTTTACCTTGTAAATATTTGCACTATGATTTGCATTGTATATAAGTGTGGTTGCTTTTAAAGTGTGAAAATTGGAGTCCTACTTTCATATCACATTGTTTTATTGTTCAGGGATTGTTTATATGCTTCTGCATATGTATTAAAATGAAAGAGTCGGTGATGCGTTCTAGGACGTCGCTATTTAATCGACCAAGGGTGAGGGATGGGTGCGTACCCGAGGATCAAGGTGTCACACCTAATATCCTCCAGTTAGTTTGATTTCAACATTATAGCCAACGTACTTTTGTCGCATAATGTGTAGAGCCCTCTCAGTTGAGTCCATTCTATGACGGTCATATTTCGATGTTAATCGCAATGGCCATATCACCCGATTGAGCCTTTCATAAAGATGGTTTTTCTTTCGATGTTAGCCACATAGTTACTGTTTCGCAAGCCAGTGGCATCAGCCGCATGCCATTTCCCCTCTGATTCTCGAAGTCTTGATGTATATTTCAAGAAGCAAACTAGCCAAATTTGTGAGTTTTGCTATGAACAGTTGTCGGACGCAGCCTCATGTACCATGTCTCAACCGTTGGACACAGTTCAAATTTGTATTCAAAATCAACTTGACATCTTCAATGCATCTTGATTTTGACGGGGATGTTAGTAATATTAAGGATAATTGTAATGGTTTTCGGCATCTCTCAAGATTGTGCGAATATTTCCATTTAATTGCGTACGAGAAACATCTTCAAATGATTTTGATGATGTCCAAACTATTCTTAATATATTACTTGCTATGATGTATTCAAATGTTTGGACCAAAGGACTAGCAACATCCATGGTGTGATTCATTAGAAAGAAGTTCGCAAATATCTTGTTAAACAACACTAATCAACCTAAAATATCAACAGTTGATAATGTTTATGTCGAAACTGTAAAAATCAGGTCGATGGTGATGTAACAACCATGTATATCTAATAATGTTCATTGGGTCAACTAATTAGCCGTTGAAAGACTTGGATTCGCACAGCCGCTAAATCCAAATAAAGCATATAGCAAAGCAACTAGATCGTATGACAGGTCAATCAAAGACTGCCGTGAGAAGACAATATAGCAATTGTTATCTTTTGTTAGTTTGCAAAGCTTCAGGGAAAGAAACAATACTTATTCTAGATAGCAACTCAACAGAAACTCTCCAATGGCTATCTACTTCTCTAAGTCATCTTTAATGGATAGATTGAGGAATAATATAAAAAGAGAAGACCACAAAAAATCAAAGGAAGAGAGCAACATAAAAAATCAAGAAGCTTACCTTTTTGTTCTTTTTCTTAGCTATAAGTTTTCTGTCATACAACCACCCCCCTGGGTGGCGCTGCTAGCGGCGAGCTTCTCCCCCTAACGAAAGGGGAGGAGTTTGATTCCCGGGCATTGTAGGGTAACTTACTCGGTGGCACGTGTGTGGTGGCTAGTACATGTTGCCCCCAAGGTTTACCCCCGGTTACCCTGGGCCTTTCGAGATGTCCGTGTTGGTACGGTGTGCGGGTTCCCTGGGTCACCAAAAAAAAAAAAAAAGAAGTTTTCTGTCATACTTTTTTAATATTCATGTTGTTTAACAATTTTGCAGAAGATTAAGTGTACAAGTATAAGAGTAGTAGATGAGTTCAAATAGTGATATCTATTGTGATAAGGATCAATGCTCGCCATTTGTAACCTTCTAAGCAAATTGTTAATGGAATACAACTCGTCTTGAGGCTATTAGTATGAAGAGTGGATGTAAACTTGTGGATAAAGTCGAACCACTATAACTCCTTGTGTACCACTATTTTCATTTCGTATACATTCATTGGCATACATCTAGTTAACGTTTTCTCAAACATTAGATTGAGCTTATCTTTATTTAATAATTAGCTAATTTCCTCAAAGGATCATCAAAATTCGAAAGCAACCTATTCATCCATTTCTAGGTTGTATAATTAGTCATCGACAAATTGTACATATTTTGATTGATATGTCATTTAATTTAGTCATTTCATAAGCTTATAAATAGACTAATGTAATCGTCATTAAAATATATTGAAATATACATAATTACTCTCTTCCACAAATCTTTTTTATTTTTCAACTTGATATTAGAGCTAGTCGAACTTGAAGGGCACTCGATTTACAGCCAAATGGCCATCTAGAGCTAAATTTTGTTTCTTGTTAGGTTTTTGTTTTTTTCCCCATTAAGTCTCGATATCCCCCAATCAACATAACATAAGAAAGTTATGCAAAAGATAGTAATTACGTATATTGCGATATATCTATTGGATAACTATTTAAGGTAATAAAATAAATATAACACCAAATCTAATCAATTAAGGATATGCACTATCTTTTGATATATATATATATATGCATAATATGCGGAACCAAGTAAATATCCTAGTATTGATAACTTATCCCTCAAACTTAAGGTGATTGATTTGACTTGAGTTTGAAATCAAGTCAAACAATGTCTAGTAACTGAGACATGGCAAATGAGATGATGTCTATTCATGGCAAAACTTCTAGCTTTAGATGCTTTGATAGCGGCAAGTCTAGTGGTGGCGTTAGCTTCTTAGAATGACACTCGAAATATTGAGAATCAATGGGGAAGTAACAAGCGACTGATGTAGTTGACTTGTGAAATAGTAACTAAGCGACGTGACCTATACATTTGGCGTTGTAGCATCAAGCAACGTATGCTGTGCTTGAGCAAATAGTTACTGAGCAATGCGGCCTTTGTTGTTGGCATCGAAAGAAAAGCCACCACTTGGAAAAAAAAAAAAAAAAGCTTGACTAGGTATCATGGCCGGCGTAGTTGGCATTGAAACATGACCATCATGGAATGGGCTTGACTAAAGTACTTTCTCATATGAGACTTATGTACATAGAGTGAACAATGTTGAATGACGGTGCACTTGGTGCACTAGGGTTGCCTTAGAAAAGAAGGAAGCTATGATACCAAGTTGCAAATAATAATGCGGAAGAGAAAATTGAGGAATTTGTATATATTTTGATATATTATAATGAAATATATTAGCTTATTTGTAGGTTTTATAAAATGAATTAATAAGATAACATATCAATCAAAAACTGTATAATAAAAAATAAATAGTTTCTTAGCGTTGAGAGATATAGCAAATTATTAGAATTATCCTAAATATCTCTAACATACAAATAGCCTCAATCTGCCATTGAAATAAAAAAGATATCACGTCTTTTTACATGAATAGTTTAATAGAGACGTCTTTAGTGAAACAAGTGAATTTTTTTTCTTGTTCATGGTCCTTTTCATAATTCGAGGCACGATCTTTTGGAGCATTAGGAAACGGGTCAATCAAACTCTAAACAAGAGAGAAATCAAGAGTCAAAATTTTGGTAAAATTAGATCGTAAAAGGACGAAATAGGAATAAAACAAATAGAAATGACAAGAAAAAGGGAAAAATTTATCAAAAATCCGAAATTATGTTCACTGTTACGTATTTACCCCAAACTATATTTTATGACACCAAAAATCCTAAACTTGTACCTGTATAATATATTTCCTTTAGCTAATCAAGCACTTGCTCCGATCTTTAGAAAGCATTTATGTTGTCGTCGATGAGTTCATTTCATCCGTATTTAGAACCCAATCATCCAGTTCTTTTGCTCTCTATGTGCGAAATGTCTAACCTTATCGGAGCACTAATGATGCGGGAGCATCCAACGTAGCTCCATCCACCAACTCGGAACCATCGATGTTTATCCAAGCCAAGAGAGAAATTGGGCATTATGTGCTTCGATGGATCATTTTCAATGAATAACTATCAATGGGAGACCATTCGAAATGTCTTGAATGACCAGTTGATGAAGTTTCAGAATGATTATTTTCTGGTCAAGGGAGGAGCTCGAATTTGAAGATTCAAGAATGCAGAAGGCCGAAGATTAAAGGAATTTAATTCCCGTGTTAATAAAGGCTTTTATTAAGTTATTATGTGTCTTTACTGTCTTGCAATCCAAGAGTCGACAGTTTCAGATTCTAGGCTATTAAGGTCTGTTTTAATATGTATTAAGGCGTTAGTTTCTAGGCTATTAAGGTCTGTTTTAATATGTATTAAGGCGTCAGTTTCTAGGCTATTAAGGTCTGTTTTAATATGTATTAAGGTGTCAGTTTCTAGGCTATTAAGGTCTGTTTTTAATATGCATTAAGGTGTCAGTTTCTAGGCTATTAAGGTCCGTTTTTAATATGCATTAACACTAAAACCCTCCTATAAAGAGGGGAAAACTATCCAATGTAAGGGACACGAATTTTATGAATGAGAATTGTGAGATTTCCTCAAGTTGAGTGAATTCCTTTGGAGAGCGGATAACTCCTTTCGGTTTCTTTATCCTTGGAGCGTAGATCACTCCTTGGTGGTGAACCAAGAAGCCCTTTATCCTTGGCTGGTGGAACCTTTAGGCCTTGGTGGTGAGCTTCTCCTATCCCGAAGTCCTTTATCCTTGGCTGGTGGAAGCTTTAGGCCGTGGTGGTGAACTTCGTAGATCTCGATCCTCATCCTTGGTTGGTGGTGCTGCCTTTATACCTTGGAACGAGATTGTTTTTATCTGTTCTTATTCCTTTCCATTTCTTCCCCGTATACACTACTCCATACACTTAACCACAACAATCCCCTCTGAAAAATCTCTGTTCTTGAATCACTCAACCCATCACGCATCAAAATATTGGTATCAGAGCTCAAGGTGCAACTCATTTGAGTGATTCCTTTCTTTCTTTTGTTACAAATTCCTTATGGATGAACAAGTTCCTAGAGGCTTGACTTTGGAGCAAGCGCACAACGAAAGGCGAGATCGTGCAATCCAAAATCTTCAACAACAAATGGAGCGAGTCCTCAATCTTCTCGAGAATCCGGCGAGAGAAGGGCAACCAGCAAGGCGTCCCAATGAACGGCGTCGGCGTGACGATTCTGAATCTCGTCAAAATTCTGATGTCGATTCCGAGTCCACTGGAGACAACCGAACAATTCTGCACTCTAGTGATTCTGAATCTCCAATTCGAAGACGAAGACGGAGAGGGAGGCATAAGGAGGATGAAAGAGACATTAAAGTGGAGGTCCCCGAGTTTGACGGTAATCTTAATCCCGATGACTTTGTAGATTGGCTACACACAAAACCGAACGAATTTTTGAATTCAAATCCTATTCGGATGAGAAGAAATGTAAGGTTGCTATCCTAAGGTTGACCAAATATGCTTCTCTATGGTGGGAGAATCTAAAGCATCAACGAGCAAGGGAAGGAAAAGGCCGAATCAAGTCTTGGGAAAAACTCAAGAGGTTGATGAAGAAGAGGTTCTTGCCCGACAACTATAAGCAAGATCTCTTCCTCAAACTGAACTCCCTAAGACAACTTGGGATGAGCGTTGAAGAATACATTCGTGAGTTTGAACAACTCAAAATGAGGAGTGAAGTTCCAGAAGTTCCCGAGCAAACCATTGCTCGTTTTCTTGGCGGCATGAATCGAGAAATTGCTGATATGGTTGAACTTCAACCGTATTGGTCCTTTGAAGACGTATGCAAGTTAGCCATAAAAGTGGAAAAACAATTGAAGAGCAAGAGGTTTTCCTCCAGAACCTCAACAAAGGCGACATCCTATTTTAAGGGTGCTTCCTCAAGCAAGGGCGAGAGTTCGTCGACAAAAGACAGAGGCAAGGGAAAGAATGCAGAGCCTTCCAAAGAAGTCCAAAAGAAGTTTGAAGGTGATGCAAGGAAATGCTTTAAGTGCCATGGCTTTGGGCATTTACAAGCAAATTGTCCAAATCGGAGAGTTATGACTCTTCAAGAAATTGAGGAGATCAATTCGGCGCTTCAAGAGGCTAATGACAATGAAGAACAAAATATTTCCGAATCTGATCGGGAAGAAGAAGTTGTGGAGAAAGCTGATGATGGTGAGCTGTTGATCATCCGAAGAGCATTGCATGTTGAAGTTTCTCCTAATAATGAGCAAAGGGAGAATATATTTCACACGCGTTGCACTATTAATGGAAAGGTGTGTTCGGTGATCATCGATGGTGGGAGCTGCACCAATGTTGCTTCGACAACTCTTGTCGACAAATTGAAGCTTCCAACAACGAAACATCCTCAACCATACAAGCTCCAATGGCTCAATCAAGGGAATGAACTCAAGGTAACCAAACGTGTTCTTATATCATTTTCGATTGGGAAGAACTATCGAGATGAGGTTGTATGTGATGTGATTCCAATGGAGGCATGCCACTTGTTATTGGGTAGACCGTGGCAATTTGATATAAATGCTATGCATGATGGTCGGAAAAACACATACTCTTTTCAGAAGGAACAAAAATGCATTACTCTTTTACCATTGAGCCCTTATTCGATACATAACAATCAACCTGGGGGGGAAACACTTGTAAGGAAAATCTGTTCTTGAGTGAGACACGAGTTGAGAGAGCCATTAGCAAACAAAAGAATGTTTTTGCTTTGCTTGTGGTCGAGAAAAAGAGTGAGATAGAGCGACCCATACATCCAAAAATGCATTGCTTGTTGAAAGAATTTGCAGATGTGTTTCCGGAGGATTTGCCACTTGGATTACCTCCCATAAGAGGTATTGAGCATCAAATTGATTTGATCCCCGGTGCTCCACTACCAAACAAGCCAGCTTATCGATGCAATCCGGAGGATACAAAGGAGTTGCAAAGACAAGTGAATGAACTTATTCTCAAAGGATACGTTCGAGAAAGCATGAGTCCCTGCTCTGTTCCGGCTCTACTTGTGCCTAAGAAGGATGGTACATATCGGATGTGTGTTGATAGCCGGGCCATCAACAATATCACCATAAAGTATAGGCACCCTATACCTAGACTTGATGATATGTTAGATGAATTATATGGTTCTTCTGTGTTTTCAAAGATAGATTTGCGGAGTGGTTATCATCAAATCAGAATGCGAGAAGGTGATGAATGGAAAACAGCTTTCAAGACCAAGGGAGGCCTTTATGAGTGGTTGGTTATGCCATTCGGATTATCTAATGCTCCGAGTACCTTCATGAGACTTATGAACGAGGTTCTTCGTTCCTTTATTGGTCAATTTGTCGTTGTTTATTTCGACGATATTCTTGTTTATAGTAGGAATGAGGAGGAGCATATCTCTCATCTAACACAGGTCTTTAATGTCTTGAGAGAACGAAAACTATATGCTAAAATGGAGAAATGTGAGTTCTTCTCTCCAAGCATTGTGTTTCTTGGTTATGTGGTTTCCAAAGATGGAATCTCTGTTGATCAAGCCAAGGTAGAAGCTATGAAGACTTGGCCGGTTCCGAAGTCTATTTCTGATGTAAGAAGTTTTCATGGACTTGTTTCTTTCTATCGACGGTTTGTCAAAAATTTTAGTACCGTCATGGCTCCTATAACTGAATGCATGAAGAATGGTGCTTTTGAATGGACAAAGACTGCTCACAACGCCTTTGAGGTAATCAAGCAGAAACTTTGTGAGTCTCCTATTCTTGCACTTCCTGATTTTGATAAAGTATTTGAAGTTGAGTGTGATGCAAGCGGAGTTGGTATTGGTGCTGTTCTGGTGCAAGCACAAAAACCATTGGCATATTTCAGCGAGAAGTTATCTGATTCCAAGAGGAATTATTCAACTTATGACAAAGAGTTCTATGCCATTGTCCGAGCTCTTGATCATTGGAGTCATTATTTGAGGCCAAAGCAATTTGTCCTTCATTCGATCATGAGGCGCTTAAGTTTATTAGTGGCCAACACAAGCTTAATTCGAGACATGCAAAATCGGTAGAATTTCTTCAATCCTTTTCTTTTGTCTCGAAATATAAACCCGGGCACACTAATGTTGTAGCAGATGCTTTATCAAGAAGATATTCTATGCTTGCGGTTCGGACTCTAGGATTCTCGGATTTCAATCAATGAAAGCACTTTATTCTGAAGATGCGGAGTTCTCATCCATCATCAACAATTGCAAGCGAGGAGTTCAAGGTATATATTCTTTGCAAGATGGGTTTCTTTTTAAAGGAAATCAATTATGTGTGCCGAAGAGTTCTTTTCGCGAATTGCTGATTCGAGAAGCGCATGGTGGAGGATTGGCTGGTCATTTTGGGATTAACAAAACTCTTGAGGTTCTTCAAGAGCATTTCTATTGGCCAAAGATGAGTGGAGATGTGCATGCTATCATATCAAGGTGTGCAACTTGTCATAGATCAAAAAGTCATTTCCATCAAGGTTTGTATACTCCACTTCCGGTACCATTGCAGCCTTGGGAAGATGTTAACATGGATTTCATTGTGGCTCTACTAAGAACTCAAAGAGGAAAAGATGCTATCATGGTGGTCGTTGATCGGTTCTCTAAAATGGCTCATTTCGTGCCATGTCACAAGACCAATGATGCATCTCATATTGCTGAATTATATTTCAAAGAGATTATCCGCATTCATGGAGTACCAAAGACCATTGTGTCGGATCGTGATTCCAAGTTCTTAAGCCACTTTTGGAGGACTCTATGGAGAATGCTTGGTACAAGACTCTTATTTAGCACGGCTTGTCATCCCCAAACTGATGGCCAAACGGAGGTAACAAATCGTACTCTAACCACTCTTCTTCGTGGTATGGTGAGTAAATCATTGAAAGATTGGGATTTGAAGCTTGCGCATGCTGAATTTGCTTACAATCGATCGCCAAGTTATACTACTGGTCGATCGCCATTTGAAGTTGTGTATGGAATTAATCCTCTCACACCCATTGATTTGATTCCAATTCCGTCTAACTCTCAAGTGAGCTTTGATGGCAAGAAAAGAGCTGAGTCAATGAAGAAGCTCCATGAGCAGATTCGATCCAACATTGAAAAGGCCAACGAATCTTACAAGAAAAAAGCTAATCAACATCGCAAGAAGGCTCAATTTCAACCGGGCAACCTTGTATGGCTTCACTTGAGGAAGGAGAGATTTCCATTTCGTCGAAAGAACAAGCTCATGCCAAGAGCTGATGGTTCCTTTAAAGTTATTGAGTGAATTGGTGACAATGCTTACAAGATTGACCTTCCAGGAGAGTTTGAAGTTTCAGCAACATTCAACGTGGGAGACCTTTCTCCTTACTTGGAGGATGACAACCTTCTAGATTTGAGGACAAATCTCAAACAACCTGGGGAGGATGATGCGGGAGCATCCAACGTAGTTCCATCCACCAACTCGGAACCATCGATGTTTATCCAAGCCAAGAGAGAAATTGGGCATTATGTGCTTCGATGGATCATTTTCAATGAATAACTATCAATGGGAGACCATTCGAAATGTCTTGAATGACCAGTTGATGAAGTTTCGAATGATTATTTTCTGGTCAAGGGAGGAGCTCGAATTTGAAGATTCAAGAATGCAGAAGGCCGAAGATTAAAGGAATTTAATTCCCGTGTTAATAAAGGCTTTTATTAAGTTATTATGTGTCTTTACTGTCTTGCAATCCAAGAGTCGACAGTTTCAGATTCTAGGCTATTAAGGTCTGTTTTAATATGTATTAAGGCGTTAGTTTCTAGGCTATTAAGGTCTGTTTTAATATGTATTAAGGCGTTAGTTTCTAGGCTATTAAGGTCTGTTTTAATATGTATTAAGGCGTCAGTTTCTAGGCTATTAAGGTCTGTTTTAATATGTATTAAGGTGTCAGTTTCTAGGCTATTAAGGTCTGTTTTTAATATGCATTAAGGTGTCAGTTTCTAGGCTATTAAGGTCCGTTTTTAATATGCATTAACACTAAAACCCTCCTATAAAGAGGGGAAAACTATCCAATGTAAGGGACACGAATTTTATGAATGAGAATTGTGAGATTTCCTCAAGTTGAGTGAATTCCTTTGGAGAGCGGATAACTCCTTTCGGTTTCTTTATCCTTGGAGCGTAGATCACTCCTTGGTGGTGAACCAAGAAGCCCTTTATCCTTGGCTGGTGGAACCTTTAGGCCTTGGTGGTGAGCTTCTCCTATCCCGAAGTCCTTTATCCTTGGCTGGTGGAAGCTTTAGGCCGTGGTGGTGAACTTCGTAGATCTCGATCCTCATCCTTGGTTGGTGGCGCTGCCTTTATACCTTGGAAAGAGATTGTTTTTATCTGTTCTTATTCCTTTCCATTTCTTCCCTGTATACACTACTCCATACACTTAACCACAACAATCCCCTCTGAAAAATCTCTGTTCTTGAATCACTCAACCCATCACGCATCAACTAAGGACTGCAATCATCAGTGAAAATCATTGATCATGCGAGGAACGATACTTTTCTTTATCAAGTCGACCATTCAAAGGAGCAATTTTTTATCGAAACAAGTTACCGTTGGCTTAAATATCGAGGATGACATTGAGCCACAAGCACAGAAAGGGCTACCGAAATATCGAGGATGACATTGAGCCACAAGCACAGAAAGGGCTACCGAACATTGCGTCCACAGATGTACGTATCTAGCTATTACATTTTACGAACTCGAACGGCTTAATTCTGGACTTGTAAACACATGCATCATGCGGTGGTTGTCGTTGGTCTGAATTGCGGGTGTGAATGGGGTACGAAGCGGTCCTGGTCCACACGGATTAAAATATGAGAGATTCGATCCGTTGGAGGGGAGGTCGGCGAGCCAAGCGACATAATGTTGGAAGTTGACATGGGAAAATGATTTCTCATGTGGGTCAATCCACGAGCAAAGAAAACGGCGTGTAATGGCTTCACCATAAGTCTTGAACTTTCCGAAATCATGCTTAGGCCCCATTTTAAAAAAAAAGTTTTACGTATTCATCCATATATCTTGGTCCCACCAGAATTTTTCAATTTCTTTGTGTTCTAAAGTTCGAGGAAGTACTATTAGGAGCTCCTGGCATTAAAGTCTTCTGACTTTAGGAGTCATGTCTTCCGACGACCATGCTTCTAAATGTGAAATATAGGAATAGGGAGTAATTGTTGGAATATAATACACGAAAACGACAGGATTTTGTAATTTACGTCAACATAAAATCATCAAAGAAATAAAAAAGAAATAATAAGGACACCAAAAATTTATGTGATTCAGTCCGAGTATCGGTACTTACATCCACAAGGAGAGCTAGTAGTAAATAATCTACTATAATCGAAAAATCAGAGTTTACAATCGCCCACACGCTCGAGTATTTTCCACACCTAGATTTAATTCAAAACCCAAAGTATTTATAAATAAACAACTCATTTGAACATAAATCATTGTACAAAATTACCATGCATTCAAACTCAAAACAAAATACTCTATGTACACCAAAATCAGGAACTCCAATGTTTATCTTTGGCTCGCGTACGTACATTTTTGTGTTCCTATTCAAGGCTTCGCGCAGCTGGGCGTCTTTCTTGTGTGGCTTCTACGTGCGGCTCACTCCTCCACATAAAAGAAGCCCTAGCCTTTTTACATTATGTGCCTAGAGTTAAAACTTTGACTCTGGGCCTCACGTGGGATCCTTTCTTCAAAATTTCTATTCGGCTCCTGCAGATAAAGAAGAAACCTTTGCTCTTTTTTTTTTTAATTCTTTTTTATTTCCTCTTTTTATGCGGCTATAAGGAGTTCAAGAAAAGAATGGATTCTTCATCTAATTTGAAATCTATTGGAGAAATCTTTATCAACAAATTCGATTTAATAAATTATTATTCAAATTAAAAACTCGAAACATTAATTTAACGGTAATTATTTACAAATTAGGGAAGTAACACTCAGTATAGATAGAATTTATGATTAGGTTCATCTCTATTTTTGTAACATTGACATTGGAAATTCATATAGTGTGAGAGATTCGATAAAAAAATTCTTGAGATATTGTACTATTTAAAAGATTATTAAATTGACCGTACTTGTCCCACATTTAAAACAAAAGAACCAGTGGCAGAAGAATTTGTTGGACTTCGGACTGAGTTGTGTCCGTTGCCGACCCGAACCCGGCTCATGTAATTCAAATAGTTCCCTGCAGGGAACGGCTATTGGAAGAAAAAAAAAACCTTATTTAAAAGCAGTAGCACTCGATCTGGATGTGTTCAACTAGAATGAATGAGAAGGCCACTTCTCTTCTTATCCGTGCTTGGATATGAGAAGGCCGACAGCGTGAAATAGACAAAACCGGCCCCCATTAAATCATCAACGGCAAAAACGCATGCTGTTCTGGCGATTGCGTCTTCGACCGATGACACAAGCAGCACGTTGGCGAAATAAAAAAAAAAAAAAAATTGATCACGGGATGTAACGGGAGGCACAATCTCGCTAGTAATGAAATCTGACAAAAACCGAGGACTTCGGCGCATACGGTTTGGAAATAAATACTACTTCAAGAGATCAATATGATACGGTGCTGACACTATAGGATTAAGAAACTTACAAAGAGAGAGATTCCATTTTCATTTCTCGGACTGTCGTACCTCAGTCTTTTATGACAAGCTGCAAAAAGCAGCCATACGTTACATCAAATCGAATATAAATGCGCCGCAGACCGAGTTTCAAGTTGAGAAGCCTTGATTGATTTAAAGAGGTGGTCCCAGCAATGATCGAAAGCTTCGATCACTGACGTGAGAGGCGAACAGGGAGGCCTTTCTGCGGGGCGGGCATCATATCCCCGATGATCTTCTCTTTCGGATCCACCAGTTCCCACTTGAACCTCTTGACCACATTATGGACGAATGCGAGGATCGCCAAGCGTGCATACTCTTTGCCTGTACGGAAAAATTCGGATAAAAGTCAATCGCTTTCCAAGAATATAATGACATCACGAACAAGATGTCGATCTCGAGATTTTATGAGCGTGAGATTTTATGCGAGGTGCATATATGCGAAGTACAAAATGCTTTTCGCCCTCTGTACCTGGACACATTCTTGGTCCACCCCAAAGGGAACGAATGTGAACGGAGGGAAGGTGTTGCCGTCGTCATGTCTCGACGGGTCGAACTTCTCCGGCTCCGGGAAGTATTCTGGGTTTTTGTTTGTTGTGCTAACAGTCCAATAGACCTAACGGAGACGATCAAATTGATGAATCACAATCTTTTAGGAGGTACATACATGAAGAGCAGGCATACAAAGAGACGTAATGGGCTAAAACACGATGACTGAAAATTCAGTTTTTTTAACACCTAATGTTTTCATACGGTCTTTTGCACTAATTTTGACGCATTAGGCGTCAGCTAGACCTGATCGATTAAAGTGTCCTTTTGCCAAGGCCATGCGCATGCTAAAACAGATTAATGAATTATCTTATATAAATTGACAAGATCGAGCGACACAAGGCGGGCGAATTCGGTTCAACGAGGAATATGCCTGCCCAGCAGCCAACCCATGGAGTGGGCGGCTCGATCGACATGATCGGGTCTAAGCTTAATCCACCTCTTGAGTCGAGTCAAATTACTTAAGTTCCCAGAATCGAAATTATGTAAAAATTGAAGGAATAAACTTTTTTGTGCCGCTCGATCTCAAAGAGGATTCGCAAGATAAAATTTGAATTTTACATACCTTCCATCCCTTTGGAATGGTGTAACCAGCGTAGGTGAAATCGGTGAGGGCCTCTCTAAAGGTTCCCTGGAGAGGTGGGGTGAGCCTCATGACCTCATTCAGCACGTTCCATGAATATTTCATCTTGTTGATGTCATCCCACTCCAGAAACTCCCCAGGTTTCTTTGATGCCGCAACCTCCAATTGCTCTATATTTCAAAGGAGGAAAAAAAAAAACAAATTTCAAAATTTTAGGGAATTTTCTTTTCCGGCTCGAACTAAAACATGAATAGAAATATCTGAGGAAAAAGGGGGAAAAATTATTTTGCATAGTCTATGCGAAATTCAAGCTGTATATCGGATTGGGCGCATGATTCCGAAGGCTATTTTTTGGAAAAGGAAGGACAATAAAAGGAAAGGAAAGGAATCGATGGGTTGAAGTACTTACCATCCAGCACCTTCTTGTAGATGTCGGGCCTCTCTCCCACATACTTCATGAAGAAGGTCATGGCAGTGGCTACGGTGCTGTAACCAGCGGTCAAAAACCCCATGATCTTGTCGGCGATCTCAGCCTCCGGCATGTATTTCCCGGAGGGATCGCTGGCCACGATCATGTGCGACAATATGTCCTGCATCGGTGTGCCGGTCGAGATGGCGGCCTTCTTGTCTCTGATCACCGCCCTCAGCTCCTTCCTAATCGCCGCCGCGGCCTTGTTGGCCTTGTAGAAGATCGTACCCGGGATATTGAGGGCGATCGAGTGCAGACCGAGCGTTATGTCGTCGAAATAGTCCACGAGCCGCGCGATCCGCTCCGGCTCGTCGGTGCCGATGAAAAACCGGCATGCTAGGGTGAGCGTCAACGACTTGGCAAGAGGGTAGACCCGGACTTCCCTTTTGCCTTCCCACTCGCTTTGCATTTGTTGTTTCGTGATGGAGTCCATCTTTCCCAAGTACCTCACTAGAGCTTCAGGCTTGAGAAACCCAGGCGAGCGGAGGACCTTCTCCTCGTGTTTGGCGGGCGGGGCCGCCTTCTTGTAGGACCGGAAGATCATTTGCATCGAGCGGGGCCGGAAGGCGGTGAAGTACCTCTGCTCGTTGGAGAAGAGGAACTTATGCCCGCTCGGACCGCAGATGACCGCGGTGTCTTCTCCAAGGATTCGGGTCTTGAAGATGTCAGGAGAGTATTTCGCCATCCTATCGAAGACGAACTTGTCCGGCTTGCCGAACAGGAACTCGACAGTCTCGCCTATGATCGGCCATCCGAAGCTACCGGGCGGGAGGTTCTTGCCGCCGCGTTTGCCGTGCCTCGATGCGAAGACGACCGATGCGAGGAAGAGAGCTATAGCGACCAAAGCGAGGACGATGAAGAAGGTCTCCATGGCTGGTATTAGGCTCGGTGACGCTGGGCTATGTGGGAGAAACAGAGATGAGCGAGAAAGGTCGAGGGACTCTGATTAATATAAGGAGAAGGCGATACGATCGGTCCGAAAAGTGGAACCTCAGGACTCGGAAGTACGTCATTTCACCCCTACCCTCTTTGAATTAACCACATCTTCTTCTCGTCTTTTCCATCTCTCTCTCTCTCTCTCTCTCTCTCTCGATGCCTACTTTTGTACTGTTTATCAGCACATCAGCTCAGCAAAGCAGAGACTGGACAGTACGCATCTGGCATTACTGAATAACAACAGCCTGCAGGCGGAACCCGAGAATATAAATAATTATTTAATATTATGAAAAATGTCAAATTAATATATTTTTGTTAAATTTATTTAATTTTTTTTGTGACCTGAGAACCACGAGTAGTCGGCGACGTAAATCGAGATGGATTGAGCCACCACCACAGACCTAATCGCGAGTGAATTGCACGAATACGATGCTCTAATGACTTCTCGAAAAATATTTTTCGAATTTTTTGATGTTCGTTTTATAAAAAATAAACTAATCAAAAAAAATATTTTTCATTATTGTCAAAAATAATCTTTAAAGTAAGGAAAACGTTTTCCACTTTTGAAAAGTGAAAACGTTTTCTATGACTTCTTTTCTCTTACTTATTTTTATCAATACATTTTTGTTTTATTTTTATGCTTTCTATTTCTTTTTTTTAAAATCGAGTTTTTAATTTTTTTTCTTTTCTTTCTTTCATTTTCATCTTTTTCTTGGGCGGTGGCCGGCGACCGGCCACGGCGACGTTCGCGATCGGCCGCGGCTCGCGCCGTGACCGGCAAGAAGCCAATGGCCAGGCGAGGCTCGCCGGCTTGGGCGGAGCTCACGGCTCGCCCGATCCGACGAGCTGGGCGAGGCTCGGCGAGGCCGGCGGGCTCGGGCCCGTCGCGGCCGAGCTCCGTGGCGCTT
This sequence comes from Eucalyptus leucophloia subsp. euroa, assembly GCA_017140325.1. Classification (NCBI taxonomy): domain Eukaryota; kingdom Viridiplantae; phylum Streptophyta; class Magnoliopsida; order Myrtales; family Myrtaceae; genus Eucalyptus; species Eucalyptus leucophloia. The sequence goes on from CM029471.1 coordinate 23,533,966, forward strand.
CATGCGGCGGGCAGATCGGCCGAGCCTCGAGCTCGCCGGATCCCAGCCACCGGGTCTTGGTCGGCCGCGGCGGCCGGCCATCGTCGGCGGGGAAGGAGGCGGCGGCGGCCAAAGGAGGAGGAAGAAGGAGGAGGAAGGAGGAAGGAAAAGAAAAAGAAAAAGAAATAATAAATAATAAAATTTTTCATTTTTTAATAATATGAATAATTAAAAATTCATTTTTAAAAAATATAAAAAATAAAATTAATTTTTTGGTCAATTAAAAATATTAAATTCAATTTTCGATAATTTTTCTTAAATAATTAAATGAGCTAATGAACGATGAAAAATATTTTTCACTCAAATTTTATGTTTTGATCGAATATCGGAAAATAGAGTCATTTTCCCGAAAAATAGAGTTATTCTCCGAAAAATGACTTCCAAGAAAATGTTTTTACGGAAACATAATATTTTCCGCGAAACGAACGGATTTCTAAGATTCGAACTCTTCCTCTTCGTAAGAGAGAGAGAGAGCCCGAAGTCACTTGCCACCATGAGCGGTGGTTATTTTAAATTAATTTGTAAATTGCAAAAAATTATAAGGGTTAATACCCTTAAAAACCCCAAATTGATAAACTTATGACAAATTTACCTCAAACTATTTTTTTTACTACCAAAAACCCAAAACCGGTATACCTTCAATAAATTTACCCCAAACTAGTATACTTGTAACAAATTTACCTTATATTAGTTTTCGTTAAATTTTACTATCAAATTATTAAGTTAAATAACACGTAACAATTAACTAGTATACCAATTTTGGATTTTATGCTCTATTTGTCACATTTTACAATTTTTGTGATTTTTTGTAGTATTAATCCAATTTAGCACATGTATATTTATCACAAATTTACTAGTTTGGGGTTTTCTGCAATTGAATAAATTAGTTTGCGGTAAATTTGTCATAAATGTACTAATTTATGTTTTTTTATGATCAATCGATGTAAATTTGTCATATATGTACTAATTTGGGGTTTTCAGGATATTAACCCAAATTCTAAATCAATATATTTATAGTAAATTTACTTCAAATTACTTTTTAAGTTATCAAAAATCTCAAACTTATATACTCAAATATATTTATCTTTCCTTAAATTTCATTAGATTTTATTGTGAAATTATTGGATTTTGATGATATATAGCAAATTCACCAAGAAATTCATATCAATTTGGAATAAAATTATAATAGGTGAATTAATTCAGGATTTTTGGTGACTTAAATATTAATTTTTTGATAAATTTTTCATAAATATATAAATTTCAGATTTTGTTATGATATTAATCCCAATATTTAAAGCTCCAATGTGTAGTTATCACTCAAGACAATCGCCATGTAACAAACGTCACCACATGCGTCACCACATGCATCACGTTACTGAACAATGTATAGTAATCCAATCATGACATTATTTTATTTCACCAAAGGTGTGAATTGCTGACCACACTCTTTTTCGTTTTAAGCCAGCTAGAATCTGTAGCCAAATCGTACAACATTGTGCGAAATTAGTGGGAGAGATATAGACCGCGGCTTGTTCAAGAAATAATTTAATATGCCACGATCTATGCATATTTGTTCTCATTTTTGTTCGTGTAACACGGGCTTTGAACTTTTAATTTAAATGGGAGATGCTTTGATTTAAATACGGAATCCGTTGAATCGAAATAAAGATAGCGTTGCATATTTTTGTGGTTCTTTATACTTTGTTCATTAATAAAGAAAAGGAAGGAGGAAAAAAAAGATATAGCTTTAGAAATAAACTCGCAAAATTTTAAGCGTGAGACGGATAAAATAGTTACCTTTTCACAGTGACTAGTGTTTTAAGGGTAAAGTCATTAAAATTCTCATATTTTCATGGATAGAGTACATTATTGTAATCTCAACTTTCCAAAACTACAATCAAGTTCTTCGGACTTTATTGAGCCTATGACAGAGGCAATCCAAAATTTCTAAATGGCAGCCTCTATTGAAAATTGTCATGTATAAGAAGTTGGAGAGAAACAATGAGCACAATGATATCGATTACAATTCTCTAAAGATGTTTCAAATTAAGAAAAATCGTATGACTGTACTTTTCACACATTGAATTATGAAAAGTCAATCTATTTCCTTTCCCTCTTTTTTTATGCTTTTTCAAAGTTTCAAATGTAAATGTTATTGTTGGAGGTGTATTTAGGATATTCCATGATTATGTGATTTTGTATATTTTTCTTTATTTATTCTTATTTGTTACTTTAGATAGCCTTTATGTAAAGCTTAATAAATAGGCACATGTACTATTCATTAGAAAATGAATAGAATATTATTTTTCTTTCATTCACAAATCTCAACTTGATATTAAAGTCATTGTTACCTGAGCTATGCCCATTGAGTCTCCTACAAGGTGGTTGCCACAACACTAGTCACACAAACCACGTCTCTACCAATTTACCGATAAGACTGAAGCTTTGAGTTGCTATTTGGGATACTTCTGTTGTTCATTTCAAAAAAAGGTCATGACCATCAAACATAACAATAATATAACATGACATGGCAATAATGTAATATGACAAGTCGTTTAATCAATTTGCGACTATACTTAAACATTCTAATAGGTCAAAACAGAATCATCGTTTCATTTCAAAATTATGAAATGAATAATTGCATGCACAAGGGCACAGTTCATGAGTGTGAATTGCGATGTTTACCAACTTTTGACTTCCAATTGCATATCAATAAGCCAGCTTAGGCTCAAATCCAATCCCCTTTTGATATGGATTGGCTCACAGATAAATGGGTACTCTAATGCAACACTCTAATATATCCATTGCTTTATAATCCCTTCAAACTGCGTAGTTTATGTATCAGTAATAGGATCATTCACTATTTTGTATTTCTATCAGAGCCAATATCATAACCGCCTAAATCCAAATCTAAATAGTCATTATGATGGCAAACAGGATGCCAAACATAACAATAATATGACATGACATGGCAATGATGTAATATGACGAGTCATTTAATCAATTTGCGACTATACTCAAACATTCTAACAGGTCAAAACAAAATCATCGTTTCATTTCAAAATCATGAAATGAATAATTGCATGCACAAGAGCACATCTCATGAGTGTGAATTGCGATGTTTACCAACTTTTGACTTCCAATCGCATATCTATAAGCCATCCTAAGCTCAAGTCCAATCCCCTTTTGATATGACCTGTGGGTTGGCTCACAGATAAATGGGTACTCTAATGCAACACTCTAATATAGCCACTGCTTTATAATCCCTTCAAACTGTGTAGTTTATATATTGGCAATAGGATCATTCACTATTTTTGTATTTCTATCATAGCCAATATCAGAACTGCCTAATTCCAAATCTAAATAGTCGTTATGATTGCAAACTAGACGCCAAACATAACAATAATATGACATGACATGGCACAAATGTAATATGACAAGTCATTTAATCAATTTGCGACTATACTTAATCATTCTAACAGGTCAAAACAAAATCATCGTTTCATTTCAAAATCATGAAATGAATAATTGCATGCACAAGGGCATAGCTCATGAGTGTGAATTGTGATGTTTACCAACTTTTGACTTCCAATTGCATATCTATAAGCCATCCTAAGCTCAAATCCAATCCCCTTTCGATATGACCTATGGGTTGGCTCACAGATAAATGGGTACTCTAATGCAACACTCTAATATAGCCACTGCTTTATAATCCCTTCAAACTGTGTAGTTTATATATCAGCAATAGGATCATTCACTATTTTTGTATTTATATCATAGCCAATATCATAACCGCCTAATTCCAAATCTAAATAGTCGTTATGATTGCAAACTAGATGCCAAACATAACAATAATATGACATGACATGGCACAAATGTAATATGACAAGTCATTTAATCAATTTGCGACTATACTCAATCATTCTAATAGGTCAAAACAAAATCATCGTTTCATTTCAAAATCATGAAATGAATAATTGCATGCACAAGGGCACAGCTCATGAGTGTGAATTGCGATGTTTACCAACTTTTGACTTCCAATCGCATATCTATAAGCCATCCTAAGCTCAAATCCAATCCCCTTTTCATATGACCTGTGGGTTGGCTCACAGATAAATGGGTACTCTAATGCAACACTCTAATATATCCACTGCTTTTAATCCCTTCAAACTGCATAGTTTATATATTAGCAATAGGATCATTCACTATTTTTGTATTTCCATCGTAGCCAATATCATAACCGCCAAATTCCAAATCTAAATAGTCATTATGATGGCTTGCTAACATGTTTAATTTCTAGATATTTCGTTAGCACAATGTCGTATGATATAACTCGAGATCCAATTTCGACATTACAATGATCCAATTACATTTATTTTCAAGCAGTCAAACAAGTAGTAGAATAATGTATCCTAAGCTTTTGAAATTTCGTTTCCCCATTGGGATGGCTTAGGGACATGCATTTTTTAACTATTCAAATGTGCAGCATAATGACATTCTAATGTCATGGCCTAGAGAAATGACGCAACTCAGAGGATTTATGAATGAAGGACCATGCTTGATCCATGAAGAACGGCAGGACCTCAAAGTTTTCAAGTTCTAGGGTTTTCTTGTGTATTCTAAAATACTTAGGGGTGGAAATACTATAAATGGACATTCCTTTAAAAAACACGAATAGTTGGTAGATTAGGAGAAGCAATCTCCATCATTAAATTGAGAAGATATTGAGCATGTACTTGTTAAAGGGGTCTCCTCCTCCTCATTTTATTATCTCATCAATAATAGAATTTTCAGATTGTCTCTCTAAGATCTTTGTGAGTGTGAATGAGTAGGGCTGACTTGGGAAAAAATTCCTAGGGCTACATGGGTAAAGGAATGTTAGATCGACCATTATGTGACAAATGGTATTAGAGTAAATTGTACCCAAATGAGATGGATCCACATTCTGACATGACAACCACCCCTAGTTAGGAGCACCGAGATGGGAGGGCCACTGAGTGATAAGGTGCCAAGGCAAAGAAAGGGCCGCAAGAGCTCAAGTTCGAGGGATGTGGTAGGTGACTTGGAGACCCGCATGGCGAAGATGGAGATCGTCGCCGCGAACCTCCAAGGAATAGTCGAGGAATTGTCCGTGAGCATCGAAAGAGGTGAGACTAGAAAGGGGAAGCTCGAGACTGAGCTGCAGGAGCTCAAACGGCTTAGGTCAACTATGAGGGGAGATGCTGGGCATGTTGACTAACGCAACCGAAGAACTCAACCAGCGAGATGATGCCTTGGAGCCTTAGTGGAGGCCATGCGCATAAATGGCCGAACTCAAGATGAAACTCGCCTAGTTGGAAGTGGCATGCATAAACGGCGTGGTCATTGTGCAATCCGGTCCACAAGTCAGCACCCCTAAGCCCAAGGAATTCAAGGACTCAAAAGTGGCCAAAGATGTGGACAACATCCTATGATGTATGGAGCAATACTGCCAAACAACGGGGGTTATCAACAAAACACTATAGGTAAGTACCATAGCTATGTACTTGACCGATAACGTATTGTTGTGGTAGTGTCGTAGGTGTGATGATAGGAGTGGTGAACTTATCATAACATGCAAAATGGGAAAAGGTTGTTGAAGAATTCCAATGACAATACCATCCCGCCTATGCGGAAGAGGAAGATCAGGTTGAATTTCTTCGCCTGGAACAAAAAGGAGGAATCTGGGAGTACGTTCGGGATTAGTATCTCTCTAATCAACTTAATGATTTATGGGAATAGGGGAAAAATTTGAGATGAAAATAAGTGCCTTTGAGGTTGACTCGAGCCTTATCTAGGGCTCGGGTCGAACCAGAATGACACTGGCATTGAGGCTCGTGCTTAATCCGAACGTCGGATCTAAGGCTCGTCCTTGCCATCGTCGTCTCGTTCCCGCTAACGATGGCGGCGAGGATCGTAAATGGAGATAACGTGAAAACAGAGAAATTTTGACATGAGAAGAGCAAAGAGAGAGATTCTGATGCGCGCTTGGTGGGAGGGGATGGCTGGAAACGGTGGAGCCCTCAACGAAGACATCAAGGGGCAGCGGCCGAGGCAGTGGTGAGACGAGATGACGGTGGGCGGTGGATGCGTGGCTCTCAACCTTAAACTTTCATTTACTCATAAATACATACATACATACCAAGTGTCTAGAGTCCCAAACAAAACATGAGGTGGTGGGTTCGACTTCTCGCCCTTGCACTTCTCCTAACCTTGCTCCCCAATAGTAGGGGTTGGTCCAACTTGCCGAACCTGAGACGGTTTCCTCGCTTGTTTGCTTGAGTTTCGGCTTTAGCAAAATGATAGAAAATGAAAATTAACTCGTAGGGACCGAGGGGTTAAGCGCTAGCTTGTGAAAAAGGTGACATATTTTGCATTTTGTGTTCATATCATTCTGTGTTCCACGTGGAACTTTAGTTGATCCACACAAAGTAATCTTGTGTACCGCACTTGCTAATTCATGCACGTGTACGAGACAATATAAGTTTATCATTGTGGACTATTCAAGCTAAAAATTCGAATACCTCACATTATTAAAGTAAAAAAAAAAGATGGAAAAATAACAAATGTACATACACTCCACCCCTGAGCCAATGCTTGATTATGTGATACATGTCAACATATTATAAAAATTTAACAAAATGTACAAAACTAACAAAATCAGATCCGCTAACTACTACTGCGTACTAGTGATGTTTGTAAGCCCTGTGCAAGTTATCAAATCATGTGATAAGAGGTGGTGTCATAAAGATTTCAACACTGTAGAAACCTTTACTACAATAAGATTCTCCACAAACATACTAATTTGTGTCATTATTTATTTTATTATTCCACATTGTGTATATTAGAATATTTAACTAATAAATCACACTTTCAATTAAAAGTTTAAACTTTTAGAACAATTAGCATTGATTCCATAAAATTTCACTAGCTAGAATTTAGAGTATATATTTTTACTAATATTCCTTATTCAGAGTTATCTTCCCATTGGGAGACTTACAAGGGTCGCATATAATATAGCATGACAAAAGTGTTTCTTGAGCCCATATGATGTTGCTTTCTTTTTTAAAAATGGGATATGCTCATTAGAAGTTCTAAAACTTGTTGCAAAAGTATAATTCTACAATTGATAAAAAGTATAATCAAATCCTAAAACTTGTCAAATTACTATAATCAAGTCTTAAAGTTAAAACCAACAACTTGACTAATATAAAATATATAAAATACTCACGTGACATCTTTAAATTAAATTTTATTTCTGATGTGGCATTTTAATTATTTTTATTCAATTATTTTTAAAATTAGATTAATAAGTATAAAAGAAAACCTAAAATATTAATAAAATAAAAACAAAATTGAAGGGAAAAAAAAAAAAAAGAATGGAGGACTGGCCGGTGGAGCTTTAGCCACCACCACCTATCACTAGAAGGGATGGCAACCTTTGATAGCCCTACGTTGGGGTGGCTGGCTTGCACTTAGCGAAGGCGAGGTGTCATGTAGCCCCCCCCAAACACAATGAGGCTGCATCACCCATATATAAGCAAGGGGTGACCAACGCTTACGCCTAGGCAAGGCCTCGCTAGCCTCAAGCTAGCATGAGAATTAGTTGTTGGCCCCTCATGAGGGGTGGTGTTGCCCATTTGCCCAGATCTAGGCACCCTCACCCAAGCTGGGGAAAGGGTTATCGGCCTCTCCTGGGGCTAACGAGGCCTCGCCTTAGTTGGGCGAGATTTTGCCACTCTCACTCACTGTCCCTTTTAGTGATGGGTGGCAGTGGCTGAAGCTCCTCCAGCCAGCCCTCCATTTTTTTTTTCCAATTTTTTAAATAAGATTTTGGCTTTCTTTTCTAGTTTTTAATCTAATTTAAATAAGAATTGAATAAAAATAATTAAAAAATGCCACATAGGAAACAAAATTAATTTAAAATGCAATATAACATTTTTTGTTAGTCAAATTGACGGTGTTAACTTTAAGAGTTGATTCTACCATTTGACAAGTTTTAGGATTTATATGCACTTTTTGTAAGTTATAGAACTTTATTACATTTTTGCAATAAGTTTTAGAAATTCTAATGAACATATTTCATTTTAAATTTGCTTCTCTCTTTTTCCTTTGGCTTCCTCTACTTTGTTTCTTCTTTCTTACTAATTAATATCTTTCCTTTCTATAAATTTAAACCTATTTACAATGCGTCTCTATTCTTCATCAATTAGTTGGAGCAAGATCTATTATGTCAAAGCTAGATTTGTCTTTCCATATCAAAATAATTTAACTAAAAGTCCTAAAACTTATCATAAGGGTGCGTTTGACTCCTAGAACTATCAAAAAGTACAATTAAGTTTTTTTTTTTTTTTGGTAAGGGTATAATCAAGTTTTTAAATTTGTCAAATTCACGTAATCAAGTCTTTTTGTTAATATTGTCAATTTAGATAATGAAAAATGCTGACATGGTATTTTTTAATTAATTTCTCTTTCTTAGTCATTTTTTAATTATTTTATTCTCTAAATATTATTTAAATATACTTAAAAAAACTAAAAAAAAAAGGCTCAAACTTTATTTTAGAATGAAACAAAATTGGGAAGAAAAGAAAAACAAAGACAGAAGCCCCTTCGGTGGGGTTGCCACCGCCATCACCCATCATTGGAGGGGCCGGTGGAGTTCACTAGTCTGAGGCAAGGATGGCTAGCTTGGCTTAACTCGAGTCAAGGCCTTGCTAGCCCTAGGCAAGGACCAGCAAGGCTCGCCCCAAATTGGGTACCCAGACCTCTATAATGTGGGCCCAGGCGATGGCCAATGTTGCCCAAGACAAGGGTGGTCGACTCGCTAAGCCCTAGCAAGCCCTCGTTTGGGGTTGGGCTGAGCCTACAACCTAGCAATGGCGTTGGCAATGAGAACCCATGAGAGAGAGCCCCTACCTTTGTTTTTCCTTTTTTCTTGGTTTTATTTATTTTTCAAATAAAACTTTAGCCTTTTCTTTTAGTTTTTTAATTTAATTTAAATAAGATTAAAAGAAGAAAATGATTAAAAAAATTACAAGTAGGAGAGAGAAATTAATTAAAAAAAAGCTAAATTAGCATTTTTTTTTGTTAGCCAAATTGATGATTTCTACAAAAGGACTAGATTACACTAATTTAACAAATTTTATCATTTGATAGCATTATTTAAAAGTTTTAAAACTCAATTGTATTTTCGTAATAAATTTTAGGACTTCTAGTATACTTGTCCCTTCTATATTTGATAGCAATATTTATTTTGCTTTAATAGCTTTGTAAAATTACTTGTGATGCTGATGTGATTTACATGAAACAAAGTCACTATGTGAGACCCGATTATAAAAAGACACAGATTGTTCTAACGCGGTCCCAAAAGTACTGCTTGACCTAATTGTCCACGAATTATCTCCATTGACTATGATGCAAGTGGTTTCGTTTTTCTGAAGAGTAGCCTCCTTTTGTTGAACATGAACTGCCATTTTGAAGGATTCAGAATTCTCTGAACCTGCACGATTTACCTTGTTTTCCTTTACTTCCAGGAGGGTCTCTTGATGATGGTAGGAAAAAAAAAAAAAAAGAGCACATCTGTAACATGTGAACATAAATAATTGGAAATTTAAGTTAATAACGAATAAAAGAATATTGAATATTTTTTAATTCATTGGTTTAGTAACATTTCGATTGTCATGCATGGAAATATAAGAAATTTACAGAATGCTTGATGATTATTTTGCATTCATTAAAGAATTCATAATTTGTCATATATTTTTGCTATCACAAATTTCGATTTTGTCCATCTATAGTCGTGTGTGGTAATTTAAAATTATGTGTTGGTTCTTCACGAAATTCTTTAGTAGAAGTTCGAAATTGAAGTGTTACCCTTGGATTTACTTAATCAATAGTATAAACAGTCGCAATAAGTTGACGTGAAAATACAATATTCATTGACGTTCCCAAGGTGCAATGGAGTAGTCTTCTTGAGTAATTTCAAAGTGGGCCATATGAAGGGAACGCTTTCTATCTCAAGCAAAGTCAAGGTCAGCACTGGCGCGCTGTCCATCACTAGCAAATAAGTATTAAAGTGAAGGTGTAGCAATCGGAATCAACAACTTCTGTACTAAAACAAGAAGCAGTGGGTGGGAGTCGTCTTCCACTCGGCAGAAAATATTAAGTGACATTTGCGTACCAGCATTGCGTATTTATGCCCTATTTGGTAAAAAGTGTTTATATTTTCTAGAACAAAATTTTTTGTTCTTTTGTTCCGGGAAATAAAAAAAAGAATAAAAATGTGTTTGATAAAATTTTTGTTCCCGAAAATAAAATATTTATTTTTTTGTTCCCGAGAACAGATTTGAAATAGAAACAAAAAGTATAAAAAAATTACTTCTTACTTTTGGGAACAATTTCGAGAAACTATTTTTCTCTCTCTCTTTTCTTCTTCTCTTTCTTTTCTTTCTTTTCTTTTTTCTTTTGGTCGGTCGCTAGCCTTAGCCATGGTTGGCGTCAGCGACCGGCCAGACGAAGGCTGGCAACCTTGTCAGAGGGTCGTCGGCCCCCGGAGACGCCGGGCGACGGCGAGACCGAGTTCACCTAGCCATATTGACGATGAGGACGAGAGGGCCCTCGGCCTCGGTGGCCTAGTGACGCTCGCTTGGCCATCGAGGCCACCGGTGAGGCTCGGCAAGCTTGCCGGACCTCGCCTAGCCGTCACTGGTTGCTAGTGACCGGCCACAAAGAGGAAGAAGGAGAGAAAAGAAAAAGAAAAAGACAAATATTAAAAAAACTAAAAGAAATAACAAAATTATACAATTTTATCAAATATATTGCTTTCCCGAGAATAAAAATTTTGTATAGTTACTAAATATTCTTATACTCAAAATTATTCCGAGGATAGAAACAAAAAAAAATATTTATATTAAAAAATTATTTATTGGAATATAAATGTTACCAAATGCACCTTTGTTAACCATCCTTTCTTCTTCTAGCGACCCAATCCAAGCTAGCCGAGAGAACTAGCCCTTTCATTCTCCAGCGGGTGCCTCCTCAAGACACGCATTGATATTGAGTGGTAAATGCACACTCGCACATACCACTTAATTTTTTCTCCACTAGAAATTTTGCACGGTTACCAAGCGTATTTTTTTATGCAGAAATTATTCCAAGGGCAGAAATAAAAACAAATATTTATATTAAAAAATTATTTATTGGAACATAAATATTACCAAATGTGCCTTTGTTAACCATCCTTTCTTCTTCTAGCGACCCAATCCAAGCCAGCCGAGAGAACTAGCCCTTTCATTCTCCAGCGGGTGCCTCCTCAAGACACGCATCGATATTGAGTGGTAAATGCAATGCATACTCGAGAGACTAGTCTTTTTAAAGTCTACTCTCCAAGACGGATCAACCCACCCAAAAGTCAAGGCTTTATTTTTATTTTTATTTCTATTTCTCTTTCCTTGTATTTCCCTTTTTATTTGATTATCTTAAAAGGGATGCAACTTTTCCTCTCTGCTCGAATATTAAAGACATGATCCAGTATGACATCGACTTAATCACGACACGAAGTTCGTACACACGGATAGCTAACTGATAAGTCGAATTTTTGTTAAGAATGTCCCCATGAAAGACACTTGTATGCACTTCAAGTTTATATACTGGTGGGTATAAAAGACGTAACGTTGTGACTCAACTTGGGAGAGGGTCAACGCATCGCATGCTACGAAACTAACACCGACAACACAAATATATTATAAAAAGATAACGCATTATTTGAAGGGACCACAATTCAAGTTACACTTTCGGCTTATCCTCTATCTTTTTCCTCGTGGTTTCTATCCTTTAAAGTTTGAAAATTTGAAAACTAGGGTGGCTGTCAAAGCAAAACGTACTTTCTAATTTGTATCCACTTATAAATGAAACAAAAAACTAGACAGAGGAGTTTCTAAGCCTTCTCCGTTTGAATCTCACATCCAACTAAGCTGTTAGGTTGGATAGAACTTAGACACGATTGGCGTGCAGAAATACATAAACTATACCAAATATAATGCAGCAAGACACACTTAACTAATATATCAATACGAATCAACAAGTTTCCAGCTATAATTTGATAATTGTGGCTTATTAACAAAATGATATCTAGGTATACACTATATTCGTGCATGAAATGTTGTAATTATAATTTATAAGATACATAGAGAAGTGTTTGAAAGTGGGAAGTTTTTATAAAATGTAATTGTATCTTTTGTTTTGGCTTGCATTATTTCCACCTCATTTTCAGCTCCTAACACCCCTTTTCGCGTTGAATTGACTTAAGATTATTTTTTTCCTTCTTTTTTCTTCGTTTTCTTTTTTGACAAAATTATTCACATTCCTTTCAAGTAACTTTCTTTTTTCACCCTAATTGCTTCTTCCACTCCCATTACGTTTAACATTTCCTTCATGTTTGTCTTCTTCTGAACTTATTTTCCATTGTTGTAATATGAGCAAGCATTAATCATGGATTAGATTAAGGAAATGTTAGTTTTGTTTGCAAATTATTTACTTTAAATCCCTACATTATCCTCACGATCATGAATTTTTTGACTTTGATATCATGTTTAATGTATGCATTATACACAATTTAATCATTTTTCATTATAATTTTTTTTTGTATTGTAGTTACTAAGGAAGACAGTATTAATTTTTTCTTAAATGTGTTTGTTGATGATGAAACTATGAATGGAGAACAACAATTACTCCTGTCAACAAGTCCATTTAAAACTTTACCTGAGAGGATTATATGAGTGGTGTGCAAATGCATCTTCTTGCTCAAGATTATGTTGTCTCTATAAAAAAAGTCAAAGAGAAACAGATATTTTCTTCTTGATTGTGATAGGGAAGGTATTTATTGTGATTGACATAAGATTTTTTTATTGAATGTAAGTGAAGAAAGACTGGATCTCGTTTTATTGACTGTCCTTTCAAAGTATGTTGTTATAAATAGAAGAACTAATCAAGATCACTCAAAATATTTGATGCATCACACAATAAATAATAAAAAAATTTGACTATTAGATTTATTGAATAAAATGAAAATTGAGTAGTTAAGATACATGGATTAGAACATAATGGCACATACTAAAATTATAATTATAATTAAACTAAATGCATATTGAATCCTAATAAAAAATATAACTCATTAACCCAATAATTAGCTTTTTGGCCAAATAATTAGTTAGTTATCTACCAAATAATTGTTTTTTTGGAAAACAGGTACACAAATTTTGTTTCAAATGGAGAAAGAAAAGGAAAAAAAAGCCCAAACAAGAAGAAAAGAAAGAAAGCAATAATTTTAAACCAAGAGTAGGTCCCATTTTTAACCTTAATAAATGTTGTTTGAAAGGTGATGCGGGAGCATCCAATGTAGCTCAATCAACCAACTTAGAATCATCAATGTTTATCCAAGCCAAGAAAGAAATTAGGCAATATGTGCTTTGATGGATCATTTTGAATGAATAATGTTAAATACTTATCAATACTTTGTGGTATATCGATAACAGGCCATTTTAGACCTCTTGCATGACCAATTGATGAAATTTCAGGAGAATTGTTTTCTGGTCAAGGGAGGAGCACAAATTTTGGAAGGCTAAAGGTTCGCGAATGCGGTTCAAGAATGCAGAAGGCCAAAGGTTGAAGAATGCGGTTCAAGAATACGGAAAGCTGAAGGTTCAAGAATGCGTAAAGCCAAAGGTTCAAGAATGCAAGCTCTCATACTACTAAATACATTTTATAAGTTCCTAGGTGTCTTTATTGTTATATAGTTCAAGAGTCGAAGGTTTTTCATAAGTTCCCAGGTGTCTTTATTGTTATGTAGTTCAAGAGTCGATGGTTTAAGTTCCTAGGTCATTAAAGTTTGTTTTTAATATTTCCTAAGGCTAAAATCCTCCTATAAATAGGGGAAAACTATTCAATATATGGGAGATACGAATTTGATCAATGAAAATGGTGAGATTTCTTCTGCTTGAATGAACTCCTTCGGAGAGTGGATAACTCCTTTTGATCTCTTTATCCTTGGAGCGTAGATCACTCCTTGGTGGTGAGCCAAGAAGCCCTTTATCCTTAGCTGGTGGAATCTTTAGGGTTTGGTGGTGAGCTTCTCTGATCCCGAAGTACTTTATCCTTGCCTTGTGGAAGCTTTAGGCCTTGGTGGTCAACTTCGTAGATCTTGATCCTCATCCTCGGTTGGTGGCATGGCCTTTATACCTTGGAAGGAGATCATTCTATCTTTTCTTATTTCTTTTTGTTTCTTCACTGTATACACTACTCCATAAACTTAACCACAAAATTCCCCTCCAAAAAATTTATGTTTTGGAATCACTCACCCCATCACGCATCAAAAGATTGGTATTAGAGCTCAAGGTTCAACTCATTTGAGGAGTGATCTACGCTCACCACCAAGGCCTAAAGATTCCAGCAGCCAAGGATAAAGGGCTTTCTTGGCTCACCATCAAGAAGTGATCTACGCTCCAAGAATAAAGAGATTGAAAGAAGTTATCCACTCTCTGAAGGAGTTCACTCAAGCAGAAGAAATCTCACCATTGTCATTAATCAAATTCGTATCTTCCATTTATTGAATAGTTTTCCCCTATTTATAGGAGGATTTTAGCCTTAGGAAATATTAAAAACAAACTTTAATGACCTAGGAACTTAAACCATCAACTCTTGAACTACATAACAATAAAGACACTTGGGAACTTATGAAAAACCTTTGACTCTTGAACTATATAACAATAAAGACACCTAGGAACTTATGAAATGTATTTAGTAGTACTTTGGGATAAAGGACTTTGGGATAGGAGAAGCTCACAACCAAGGCCTAAAGATTCTAGCAACCAAGGAGTGATCTACGCTCCATGGATAAACAGACTGAAAGGAGTTAAGAACTCTCCGAAGGAGTTTACTCAAGCAGAGGAAATCTCACCATTTTCATTGATCAAATTCGTATCTTTCATACATTGGATAGTTTTCCCCTATTTCTAGGAGAATTTTAGCCTTAGGAAATATTAAAAACAGACTTTAATGACCTAGGAACTTAAACCTTCGACTCTTGAGCTACATAAAAATAAAAACACCTAGAAACTTAAGAAAAGCCTTTATTAACACGGGAACTAAATGCCTTTAATGTTCAGCCTTCCTCATTCTTGAACCTTTAGCTTTCTGTATTCTTGAACCATATTCTTGAACTTTTGATTTCCATATTCTTGAACCGCATTCGTGAACCTTTAGCCTTCTCAAAATTTGTGCTCCTCCCTTGACCAGAAAATAATCCTTCTGAAACTTCATCAATTGGTCATACAAGACATCTAAATTGGCCTCCCATTAATAGTTATTGATATACCACAAAATACTGTTAAGTAATTAACATTATTCATTCAAAATGATCCATCGAAGCACATAATGCCCAATTTCTTTATTGGCTTGGATAAGCATCGATGGTTCTGAGTTGGTCAATGGAGTTACGTTGGATGCTCCCACATCAGTTTCACTTGAGGAAGGAGAGATTTCCATTTCAAAGAAAGAACAAGCTCATGCCTAGAGCTGATGGTCCCTTTAAAGTTATTGAGCGAATTGGTGACAATACTTACAAGATTGACCTTCCTGGAGAATTTGGAGTTTCGGCAACATTCAATGTGGGAGACCTTTCTAGATTTGAGGACAAATCTCAAACAACCTGGGGAGGATGATGCGGGAGCATCCAATGCAGCTCCATCGACCAACTCAAAACTATTGATGTTTATACAAGCCGAGAAAGAAATTGGGCATTATGTTCTTTGATGGATCATTTTGAATGAATAATGTTAACTACTTGTCAATACTTGGTGGTATATCGATAACATGCCATTTTAGATGTCTTGCATGACCAATTGATGAAGTTTGAGGAGGATTATTTTTCTGGTCAAGGGAGGAGCACAAATTTTGGAAGGCTAAAGGTTCACAAATGTAGTTCAAGAATCCGGAAGGCCAAAGGTTGAAGAATGCGGTTCAAGAATACGGAAAGTTAAAGGTTCAAGAATGCGTAAAGCCAAAGGTTCAAGAATGCAAGTTCCCATACTACTAAATACATTTCATAAGTTCCTAGGTGTCTTTATTGTTATGTAGTTTAGGAGTCGATGGTTTAAGTTCTTAGGTCATTAAAGTTTGTTTTTAACATTTTCATTGATCAAGCAGTTCTTAGGTCATTAAAGATTTCCTCTGCTTGAGTGAACTCCTTCAAAGAGTGGATAACTCCTTTTGGTTTTTTTATCCTTGAAACTAGATCACTCCTTGGTGGTGAGCCAAAAAGCCCTTTATCCTTGGCTGGTGGAATTGAGATGCATTTCCTCTGGCTCCCGAAAAAGACATTATATTTCTTTAGGCCTTGGTGGTGAGCTTCTCCTATCCCGAAATCCTTTATCCTTGGCTAGTGGAAGCTTTAGGCCTTAGTGGTGAATTTCGTAGATTTCGATCCTCTTCCTCGATTGGTGGCGTGGCCCTTATACCTTTGAAGGAGATCGTTTTATCTTTTCTTATTTCTTTTTGTTTCTTTACCATAAACTTCCATACACTTAACGACAAAATTCCCCTTTGAAAAATTTCCATCCCCATCATGCATCAAGAGGAATATGGGTAGTTTCAGTTCTAGGTAAATTGAAACCAAATTGAAAGAAGGAAAAAAAAGGCAAGAAATAGTTTTAAGTTAAGAGTAGGACCTGTGAGAAATTATATAATCAATTTAATGTGAAATGTGGTATTGGAAGCAAGTAATGGGGTGAAAATAGCGCAGCCTTTGTTTTTGTTTTTGTTTTTTTGTTTATTATTTAGTGTAAGGGCAGTTTTAGAAAGCCACTAAAAGCGAGACAAAATTCATTTTTGGCATAAATATATAGGACGTTATGATGCTTATGGCAAGAAAATATGCCACTTCGTTTGTCCCGTTTGCATGGGAACACGAGCTAGCATTTATTTCCGTTAAGATGCGTGTGAGTGTGGCCAGTGCAAGTGTACTTATTGGGAATGGCAAAAGTGAGAGTGCCGTGAGATTGGTCAAAGGGCGTGATATACGAAGTGAGTCCTCCTGTTGTGAGTCCGTTGTGGTCTTGTATTTGAGATTTGTGAGAGTTAAGCCATGCAATCAATGTCAATGATTGTATTTATTAAGATGCACGAGTGAGTTATATTAGAAAGTCTTAAATTGGATAATAGTTGTGGTGAAGAATAGTTAACATATTTTAGTTAACCAATGACTCATTAGTTTAAATTTTTGAATAAGAATATATCAAACTACATGTGTTGACCGTTCGAACTTGGACTCTCCCTCAGTGATCTCTCCCAAGTAAAGGTACTATACTTTTACTATGTGCTCCTATCAAATGATAATAGAGTTGGTTGATTGGTACCCACTCTCAATGTATATGAGTGTTTGGTGAATATCTTAAGGAATGATACCTGAATTAAAGGCTCCCAATGTGTATGAGTGTTTAGTGAATGTCTTAAGGAAGGATGCTTGAACTAAAGGGGAGTGGACCTAACACTGAGTTCGCATGTGAGTTGTTTTAAAGTCTCGTATCAGATTAGAAGGTTCCTTACAGGAGAATTGATATGGTGTGGAGCAGTTAATATTTTTATGTTGGCAAATAACTCGTTGTTTAAATTTTTGAGTGAAGATTGATTCAATTTTATATGTTGGCGGGCTCGGACTTGTTGAAATTCAGGTGTAAGTTATGTTAAAAAGTCTGACATTAGAGTAGAAAGTCCCATCATAGCAGAATTAATGTGGTGTTGAATATTTAATATATTGAGTGAAAGTGGGTTTAATTATATATGTTGACAAGTTTGGACTTAAACTCACTCTTGACAATCTCTTTGGGTGAATGAATCGGGTTTCTATTACACATTCCAAGATCATTTAGGATTATTGTTGTAATAAAGTACCAACAGCCCTTTACTGACTAGACAAGTCACGGTTTTAGACACATGGAATACAATGACAGGTAATCCAAATCCACTTGTACATGGATGAATCTGGAAACTGGATGAGGATAGGACGTGATGTCGTAGAAAACTCCTTAACTGCTTTGAAGTTGACAAAACCTTTCCAAAGTCTAGTCTGAAGACTTTCAAGCTTTAGTGTCAAAGTCTAAAATCAACAGACTTTAGGTTTAAAGTCTGCTCACAATGACAGTTTTCAGACTGAAGAATGAAGACTTATCAAGATGTGAGATTATCTTTACTTATTCAAGGTTTCGTTTCGTATGGCTTATGGATGTCCTTATGGCTGGATATAGCACATATATGATTGACTATATTTATTGGAAACAATTTCGATAATCAAATCTTTTGGAAAGCGTGCAAACTTGGAAGGTTCTACTTATGGAAACCAATATCTTGATTGTTTGGGCGAACGGGATTGATGGGAATGACTCAAGATCTCCTTGATTGATTCTGTCCAATGGGTAGATTGGAAGAATTCCTTTGGAAAGTGCAACCGGTCGTGAGAGCATGAAGGAGTATTTAAGGCAGACTCTCTAGTTGTTTGATAGAGTACATGAAAGAAAAGTTTCAAAGCCTAAAGCTTCCTAGGTCCTTGCTATTTCATTCACTAAGCTCAAAGTTGTTTACAAAAAGAAAGAAATTCATAGTGAGACGTTGTGAGAGACTAGTAGAGACTTTTCACTATAAAGTTGAGATCATCAAGTTGTTAAATCTCTTTTGAATTCTTAGTGGAATTCAGCTAATAGACTGTTAGCGTGGAGAGTAGACATAAGTTTGATCTAAGCCAAACCACTATAAACCTTGTGTTCTTAATTCTCCTCCCTCAACTCATTTATTCAGAGCTCTATTTAACTGTTTAAATTTTAACTTCTTGATTTTATTTGAAATTATTAAATGTTGAATTTGTTTTGAGTCTGTTATATTTTATAAGTAAATCACTTCTACCATATCTTTTGAAATTTTTTATGTCACCTATTTACCCTCATTTAGGTGTTATTACTAGCCCTTTCAATTGGTATCAGAGCTTGTGTGCTTATTTTATTGAAGTTTTTTTACTTCTGAGCTAAAGATCTAGGGCTAGTATTTTGACTCCAGGTTTGGTTAAAGGCCAAAGCAACACTAGACCTCCTTACTTTAATGGGAAGGAATACAATGTGTGGAAAAACAAGATGAAGGCATTTATGAGATCTAAAAATCCCTTGGAATGGGATGTGGTACAAAAATGGATCAATCCCAAAGCCGCAACAACCTCAGAAAGAGGAAAGGAAGCTGTAGATGCTGGTGAAATGACACAAGAAGAATTAACCAAGAGACAAGCTCTTGATGCTAAAGCTATCTACTCTCTATATTGTGCCTTATCACCTATTGAGTAAAACCGAATTTCTTCCTATGAAATAGCCAAAGAAGTTTTGAGACATATTGCACGTTATATGAAGGAATTGATGAGTAAAAGAAACAAATATTAACATTCTACTTAGACAGTATGAAGCCTTCAAGATGAAGCTTAGAGAAAGCATCACTGAAGACCAATGAAGGCCAATAAATTACTGCGTGGACATCGATTAGAGAAACCTAGAGGATCATGCCTCTTCTAGTACACGAACTTGTTGGCACACTTCAATCATATGAAGTGGAGCAGATTAATGAGGAAGATGATCCTAAAGGTAAGAAGTCAATTAATTTAAAATCTAATGATGATTCTGATGATGATACAAACTCAGAAGATGAGATGGACGATGAGAAGCTAGCGCTTATGATCAAGAAGTTCAGGAAGTTGAATAGAAAGGAAGAAGATTCAATTGGAAAAAGCAAAGCATGCAAAAATTGTAGGAGAGATCGACCGAGGACAATGAGATTGGCAACAATGTAATATGCTTTGAATGCAAGAAAATTGGCATATTAGACCTAACTGCCTTTTATTGAAGAAAAAGAAAGAAAGAACTGAGAAGTATAAGAAAGCTTTCAAAGCAGAAACATGAAGTGATACTGAATGCGAAGAAAATGATGAAAAATATGCTAACATTTGTCTAATGGCAAATTTAGAGTCAAACTCAGACTTTGAAACAAATTCAAATTCAAATTTAGACAAAGAAGTTGAGGTTAGCAATTTAAAAATTCATGTTAAAGTCTCGAAGTATATAGATGAACTCTGTCTCAATCTCAAAACATCTCTTAAAAGGATCTTTGAGCTTAAGAGGGAGAATTCTAAACTAAAGCAACTGGAAACTTCTTGGAAAGAAAAGTTTGAAAATATGAATGAAAGTTTTATTAATTTAAAAGAAAATTCAGATTTTTTTCAAAGGAAAATACTTTTTCAAAAAAAGATATTTAGAGTATCGCAAAAAGATTTTCAAAAGGATTTGAGAAGTTAGAAAAAATTCTTTTTGTACAAACACCTTATTTCAAGAAATCTGATTTAGGTATGACTTAAAAAACTATTCCTTTAATTGATTTTCCCAAAGTTAAAGAAAGAATCAAATAAAGACCTAGAAAGGCATTTTACAAAAATAATTTTCAAAGAGTTTTTGTAAAACCTTTTGGTTGAAGTGCTCTCAAATGTTCAAAGTATAACAGTACAGAACATTTTGAAAAAGAATGTTCCAAAGTTTGGAGACCTGTTAAGAAAGATTGTGCAAAGACTGTTTTCAATACTAACCCTCTTGGATTAAATAAAATATGGGTATCAAAAAAAAAGCTTGAGTTCTTCATTTGATCACAGGTCAATGTCAAGAAGAAGATTAAATAGTATTTGGATAGTGGCTGTTTGAGACACGACAGGAGATTCGAGTTGCTTTATAAAGCCTGTTCAAAAAAATGGTGGAAAAGTCTCCTTTGGTGGAAACAGCAAAAAGAAGAATTGTTGGATGTGGAACCATGAAGATTGGAAACCTGACAATCAACAATGTCACCTTAGTGGAATGATTGAATTACAATCTACTCAGTATAAGTCAACTTTGCGATAGTAGATTCAAAATTAATTTCCATGAAGGCATCTGTTTGGGAACAAGTAAAGAGTTCTCTCAATCCTTTACTAGGCGAAGACATGGAAACATTTATCTTCTGGACATAAAATCAGAAAGTTCTCAGTATTTCATTTCCATTCAAGATGAAGCAAATCTTTGGCATCGAAAGTTTGGTCATGCCAATATGAAGCAGATTGCCAAGATTTCATCCAAGAAGCTTGTTCATGGTCTTCTCAACATGACTTATCAGAAGTCTAAATTATGTACTTCTTGTGTTTCGGGAAAACAAGTTAGAAGTTCTTTTAAATCTCTTTGGACCAACTAGAACTTAAAGCATTAGTGGAAAGAGATATTGTCTTGTAATCATGGATGAACTCTTGCTTTACTTGGGTTTACTTTCTAGGAAATAAGTCTGAAGTCTTCGCTCACTTTTCAAAGTTTGCCAAGAAGGTTCAGAATGAAAAAGGATATATTATTTCAAGTATATGTACAAACCATAGAGGTGAGTTTGAAAATTAAGACATTGAGAAATTCTGTGACGAATCTGGTTTTTAGCATGCTTTCTCTTCTTCATATACTTCAGAACAAAATAGGGTTACTTGCCAAAAAAAAAAAAAACAAAAAACAAAATGAGGTTGTGGAAAGGAAGAATAGATCATTACAAGAGATGGCAAGAACCCCTTTCTTAATTGAGAGCAAAATTCCCTTTGAATTTTGGGCTGAAGTGGTTTCTACAGCTTGTTACATCATCAACAGAGTGTTCTTGAGACCTATTATAGAGAAAACTCCTTATGAAGTGTTTATAGGGAAGAAACGAAATGTTTCTTACTTTCATGTGTTTGGCTGTAAGTGTTATGTTCTAAAAAATGCAAATGATCGAACTGAGAGGTTTGAAGAAAGATCAGACGAAGGAATTTTCTTTGGCTACTCAACCTCAAGCAAAGCATATAGAGTTTTCAACAAGAAAACTAAATCTGTGGAAAAAGCTATGAATGTCAAGTTTCAGAAACTATGCAGAATCAGCTAGATCAGACTCAACTTAAAGAATCTAAACCCACTCTAGACTTTACAAAGTTTAATTCCCCCAAAGTGGTTCAGACTTCTAAAGATCAACATCAAGCAAAACTAGAAGATTTAACTGTAGCAGAGGATCAGTAGACTCTCAAACCAACCGCAATTGGAAGAATAAGTCAAGTCATCCCACAGAGCTCATCATTGGCAACATTGATGATGGAATTCGCACCAGATCCAAAAGGCGAGAAGAGTCTAGTGCTTTAGCACTTATTTCTAAAATTGAACCCAAAAGTGTACAAGAAGCCTTAGCTAATGTAAGCTGGATTGAAACTATGCAAGAAGAGCTCAAATAGTTCAGCATCAACGATGTTTGGAAGTTAATTCCTAAACCTAAAGGTAAGTATATTATCGGGACTAAATGGGTTTTTAAGAACAAAATGGACGAGAAAGGTAAAGTGGTCAGGAACAAAGCAAGACTCGTGGTCAAAGGATATGTGCAAGAAGAAGGGATAAACTATGATGAGACCTATGCACCAATAGCAAGGTTAGAACTTACTTTTACTTGCTATGAAAATTTCAGGTTATTCTAGATAGATGTAAAAAGTGCATTCCTTATTGGTTTCATCTAATAGGAAGGTTATGTAGAACAACCACCTGATTTTGAAGATCCAAGAAAGCCAGACTTACTCTTCAGACTGAAAAATGCCATATATGGATTGAAGCAAGCACCTTGAGCCTGGTAGGAAAGGTAGATAGTACCTTGTTTATAAAAAGAGAGGGTAATTTTCTACCGGTTCAAATTTATGTTGATGATATAATTTTTGGATCTCCTAATGAAAAACTATGCAATGAATTCGAGATGAGTATGATGGGTAAGTTAACATTCTTTCTGTCATGCAAGTTAAGCAATCAAAAGAAGTTATCGTTATTCATCAACAAAAATATGCAAAAGATCTCTTCAAGATAATTGGTTTGGAAAAGATAGAGACACCAATGTCAAATTCTTGAAGCCGGATAAAGACTAGAAGCTTTATAGGAGCATTATTGGTTCGCTTCTTTACCTTACTGCATCTAGACTTGACATTTTGTTTAGTGTTTAAATTTATGCTAGATTCCAATCATATCCCAATGAATCCCATTTAAGTGCTACAAAACGAATCATCAAATACTTGCAACTATTCTAAAGCTAGGTTTGTGATATCCCAAAGAAGGAGACTTTACTTTCTTTGGATATTCAGACGTAGATTTAGCAGGTTGTAGAGTTGATAAAAAGAGTATTTCTGGTACTGGTCAATTGCTGGGGAAGAAGCTGGTATCTTGGTCCTTAAGTAAGTAGAGTACTATAACTCTTTCAACAGCTGAAGCAGAATATGTGGCTCTTGGGAGATGTTGTTCTCAAATCTTATGGATAAAGCAACAGCTAAGAGATTTTGGAATTGAGGAATAGTGCATTGATATCAAAGGAGACAACACTAGTGCAATCAATCTCACAAAGAATCTAATTCTTCATTCAAGGGTGAAACATATAGAGATTCGATGTGATTTCATAAGAGATTATGTTCAGAATGGAGAAGTTATAATTCAGTTTATTGACTCAAAGAATCAATTGGCAGACATTTTTACAAAGCTACTGGAGAAAAGTCTATTTGAGTCTATTCACAACAGATTGAATATGATATCTCTTACTGGTTAAAGTTTGAAGGTGGTTAGACTCAGAATGTCTATAAACTACTTCTGTAAGTTAATTCATTTTCAATGTAGGAATTTTAATTTTAGCTTGAAAAATCTAAAAAGGTACGTTGATTTTTGAAGTGTTATATGCCTATTTTATTTTTAAAAAATTATTTTTTTTGAATTTTCAAATTTTTGGCAGCTTTTCATTTTCGAAAAAGGCAGTTTATTTTTTTCCTTTGTGACCGTTTGTATATCTCGTTTCACTTGCTTTAAATACAGTCGAAGTCCTCCTTTTCCATTTACGTTTTCAAAACCCTAGAATACAAATTTCCTACTCTCTCACTTTTTCTCTCAAGTTTACTCTACAAGTTTTCACATTTATCAACCAAAAGAATTCGAGAAATTCTCCTCGACTGTAAAGATGTCGTTTCAAAGAAAATCATCTCGGATCGTAAACAGGGGACCATAGAAGACGCCTTAGGGTCTTACACATTTTGACTTGACCGGAGAATAAGATTCTCCTTAGCAGCAGCAACAACCTTTTCAACATTGTCAATCTCCTCAGCGTAATCCTCCACAACAACAACTGGAAGAAGAGTTCGTAGAGGATGTCGAACCTGTGAGAGCGCTGAAACCCTAGTTTCTATTTAAACTCTACAATTGGTTGAAGCAGGGTGGTAGTGCCATGACTTTCATTGATGAATTTCTGCGAGAAAGAGGTTATAAAAATGAGGCTCTATTTCTATGACACATGGAAAGGTTAGGCATTGTGCCTTAAGGTTTAGCAGACAGGATTTTTGCTAATTTTCCAAGAGATCCGCCGTTTAGCTGTTTTAATCAGCCTGAGGTGAAGGATGATGATGAGAGAATGTATGAGAATCTTCAGCCTAGGATGGGTGTGGCTGCTGATGTGTGTGGTGAGGGAACAAATTTGTTTTGTTTTAAAGACCATAGAAAGACTTATTTGAATTTAAAGGTGAACCTGAGGGAGAAGTTTGATCTTCTTCAACTTGAAAGATTCTATTATGAAACGTTTGTCACTTACCCTGAATTATCTGCTTACTTTTTTTCAAATCTATATTTTCTAGATGCGAATAGATTTCATTTTACGGTAATGGAAAAAGATTTTGTGGTGGATGTGGACACATTGGCGGATGTCATTCGTGTGGAAAGAGAGAGTTTCCAGCCAATAAATGTATCTGTTGGTCATGCAACAATGTCTCTTGTTTGGGACAGACTTGCTGAGGGAGGGATTTCATATTCTAGAATGTCTGCCTCTAACATTTTGTTGCATAAAGTTCTAATCAACTGCATTTGAACCAAGTCAACCTCCAAGACAAATGTATCTTGTTCTAAGGCAAAGTTGATGTTTGCCATTAACAATGGGATGAAGTTCTTGTTACCATACACTATCCCGATGCACATGTACATGACTATTGTGAAGGAAAATGGACAACTTCCTTATTCCGCTCTGGTTATGAAATTGTTTTTACACTTTCACATTTAATTTCTAGGATCTCTTTGTGTTAGAACCATTGCTCTTGTGGTGATAGGTTTGGAGATGGTTTCGAAGACGAGACTAAAGAAGTTGAATAAAGAATTAGAGCGCTTGAAGGAGAAGTTCCCGACCAAAACAAACAAGACTCTGTCGTGAAGAAAAAGAAAGGCAAAGAGCCAATGACTGCACCTATCAAGAAGAGGAGAGCCCTTATCTTGCAGGACAAAGAAGATGAGGATGATCTCACAGTCCTCGCATTTGCCTTGAGAAATCTAGAGAGCTTTGTTTGTTTTGAACAGCCGTAGAGCGAATATGAAAAAGGACAAGAAGACATAGATCAGAGAAGTGAAAGAAGAGAAGAGAAGGAAATGAAGAAAGAAGAGCATAGGAAGAGAGAAAAGCAAGAATAGAAGAAAAAGATGAAAGAGAAGCAGAAGAAGAAGAGGGTCAAGGTGACTCTTTTGAACCAACATTTGTAGTATCCTTATTAAAGGATTCTAAGAAGACTCAGAGTGGAACTGCAAGAGATGGAAAACAAACATAACATCACTTGGGTGAAGATAATGAGCAAGAACAAGAAGAAGAATTCTTTTTTCCACCTATAGACATAGAGACAAGGGGAGCTGCAAAAAAAAAAAAAAAAGAGGTACTTCTTCACCTGTTTTTACTAGTGATGATGTGAGGAGATCTCCAGCAAATCTAGACGATGTATATGCCTCCCATTTTCTTAAAGCTGATATTGAGGCATCCTCTCCAAGTCTTGATGTTCGACAAGTTAAAGTTCCCTCATCCATTAGTACTCCTCAAACTGGCCATGCTGAAGTTAGTACGCAAACAGAGAATTCCGCAGACTTTAAAAGACTGCTAAAACTCCTTGTGGAGATAAAGGCTCAACAATATGGCATGAAATGTGAAATTCAGAATCTTCAATCTATACTGAAAGCCACCTTGATTTGTCTTCACGATCAAGTACAGGACCTTAAGCTTCAAATTCAAAAGATGGTTCAAGAGACTGCCAAATCTGAAGATGTTAAGGAGGTGCAGGCGTCTTTGCGAAAGTTAGAAGAAATAGTTTAGTCGATGGGAGATTTGTTGCTTGTTCGCATCCCCAAAAAGCCTTGATTTCATCAAACTCTTTTTTATTCTTCTCCACTTTTTGCTGTTGACAAAAAGGAGAAGAGGAGAATGTGTGTAGATTTGACAGATTTTACTTTATTATGATTTGATTTTTGGTTTTCGGTTTTGAGTGTTGAACTTTGTTGGATTTGTTGGACCTGTCGACGTCTATGGTAACTTACTTTGGTAATACAGATTGTGCTTGAACAATTAATTGTCTTATCTTTTCAGGATTAAAATGTTTTTTGTGGTCGCAGAATTGATGCTATCTAGGTCATAATAAACTTATTTTTATAAGATATTACATATTGCCTAAAAGTTTTTTTGCCGGTCAAAAGTTCTCAAATCTGACGAAAAATTTTGTCACCATAAAAAAAATGGGAGATTGTTGGAGAAAACTCATTAACTATTTTGAAGCTGAGAAAACCTTTCCAAAGTATAGTTTGAAGACTTCTAGACTTTAGTGTCAAAGTCTGAAGATCTCTAGACTTTGGTTCAAAGACTGCACACACTCACAGTTTCCAAACTGAAGAATGAAGACTTATCTAGATGCGAGATTATCTTTACTTCCTCAAGGACTCGTTTCATATGGCTTATGGATGTCCTTATGATTGGATATAACACCTATATGATTGCCTATCTTTATTGGAAAGAATTCTGATAATCAAATCTTTTGGAAGCATGCAAACCTGGAAGGTTTTACTTTATGGAAACTAAGATCTTGATTGTATGGGGAAACAAGATTCACGAGCTTTCATCACAAATCTTCAAACGACTTGAGATTTCCATGATTGATTCTGTCTAACGGATAGAGTGAAAGAATTCTTTTGGAAAGTGCCAAAGGTCGTGAAGGCATGAATGAGTATTTAAGATACACTCTCTTGTTGTTTGATAGAGTGCATGAAAGAAAAATTTCAAAGTCTGAAGCTTCCTAGTTCCTTGCTATTTCATTCACTGAGTTGAAAGTTGTTTACAAAAGAGAGAAATTCACAGAGACTTTTCACTATAAAGTCAAGATCTTTAAGTTGTTAAATCTCTTTTGAATTTTTAGTGGAATCCAGCCAATAGGCTGTTAGCGTGGAGAGTGGACGTAGGCTTGATCTAAGCCGAACCACTATAAACCTTGTGTTCTTAACTCTCTTTCCTCAACTCCTTTATTTGTAGCTCTATTTAACTGTTTAAATTTTAGCTTCTTGATTTGATTCGAAACTGTTAAATGTTGAATTTGTCCTTAGTCTGTTATCTTTTATAAGCAAATCACATTAATCAAATCTTGCGAAATTTTTATTCTCACCTACTCACCTCCCTCTAGGTGTTATTACTAGCCTTTTCATGTGATTCTTATAAGATATGAAATAATGGTTTGGGACGAACGTGACTGTGAAAACCATAACTCACTACAACCGAGGAGAATCAAACTACTGCATGGTCGAAACCTACAAACTACTTACAATGAAGCTATTTGAGTTTCATGCAAAGGATGCTCTCTTACTATTATTTGGCTAATAAAGTTCGTTGCCTCCTATCTAACATACTTCCTTTGTCATATGACAGAGATTGTAGTTCATTTCTCTCTACGGGATCATGACTACATGTGTTTTTCACTCCATTGTCGGCAGCTTTTGTTGGCGGTTCATCCTGTGTGGGTCTAGATCCTGCTTCTGTCTCCATTTGCACTTTTTTTTTTTAACCTTCCCGATCAGGATATTCAGTCGCTTGATCAATAATTGGTACACCAGTCTCTTCAGAAATTGGGAACATTATCTTTCTTCTTTCTAGGAATTTGTTCCAAGGCTTCATTGGTGTTGGTCCTGGCGTAAATGCCACGATGTGAGTAAGGTCTTCAGCATTTGGTGTCACAAGTTTGCTAGAGAGCTACATTGCTTTGATTTCAGAATATTTTGAATATTAAGATCTTCTTGAATGGCATCAAGAGGATCAAGAACTTTTTGGCACAAAGGATCGAGTGAGAAGCTTGTGATTAGAGGAAAACCTTGACAAGGGCTCTCTACATAATCATATGAAAGATAAAAGTTCCAATCCAATGCCGTATATTCATATTCAGGGAAAGCAAGATCAGGACATAATTTAGCACTCTTGCTTTCAATAGGAATTTTGAAACTTGGAGTGACACTGAATGTGAAGAAAGCAAAGAAGAATTTGCAAACATATATCTGATAGCTCACTCAGAGTCAGACTTTGAATCAGAGACGGACACTGATTCAGATTTTGATAATGAAATCGAGGTTAGTCAGTCTGAAATTCCTATTAAAGTCTCTATGTATATAGATGATCTTTGCCTCAATCTCAAATCCTCTCTTGAAAGGAATTTCGAACTAAAAAAGAAAAATTCTAACTTCAAGCAGTAGGAAG
The DNA here is from genome assembly GCA_017140325.1 of Eucalyptus leucophloia subsp. euroa. Lineage (NCBI taxonomy): Eukaryota > Viridiplantae > Streptophyta > Magnoliopsida > Myrtales > Myrtaceae > Eucalyptus > Eucalyptus leucophloia. Next base: position 23,562,664 of record CM029471.1, read on the forward strand.
TTTCGTGGTAAAAAAAAGTTTGGAAGTTTGAAAGTTTGAAAGGAAGTTTCGACAATTTGAATGAAAATTCTATTGCTCTTTCAAAAGAAAATGTTGTTTGGAAAAGGGAGATTTTGAAAAGTATTAGAAATACTAGAAAATATTCTTAGGGCTCAAATATCCTATTTTAACAAGTCTGGTTTGGGTATGAATAATGAGACTATTGATTTTATTTATAAAAAGTGTTTGTAAAACCTTTTGGTTGAAATGCTCCCAGATGTTCTAAGTGTAAAACTATTTTTAGCATTAACACCCATGGACCCAAGAAAATTTGTTTACCAAAGAAACTTTGAATTCTTCTTCTTATTGTATTATGATAGTGGTTGATATAGACATATAAAGGAGACTCAAGCTGTTTCGTAAAGGTTGATAGACTAAAAGAAAGAAAAGTTTCTTTTGGTGGGAATAGCAAATGAAAGATTATAGGATGCGAAACTATAAAGATTGGAAATCTAACTATCAATAATGTTTCCCTGGTGAAAGGTCTAAATTATAATTTGCTGAGTATAAGTTAGTTTTGTGACACGAGTTTCAGAATAAGTTAGGATTTCTCTTAATTGTTTACTGGGCGAAGGCATGGCATCATAGTCCTTCTAGTCGTAAATCTAGAAAATTCACGGTACCTTATTTCTATTCAAGATGGAGCAAGTCTCTGGCATCAAAAATTTGGTCATGTAAATATGAAGCAGATTGCCAAAATTTGCCTTATTAGAAGATTGAGTTATGCACTCCCTGTGTCTTAGGAAAGTAGGTTAGAAGTTCTTTTAAATTAGTAAATCGGGTTTCTACTAGTCGAGTGATACAGCTTCTCCATATGGATCTTTTTTGGGCCAATAAGAACTCAATGTCTTGGCAAAAAGAAATATTGGCTAGTAATCGTAGATGATTATTCACGTTTCACTTAGGTATTCTTCTTGGCAAAAAAATTTGAAGCTTTTTCATATTTCTCGAAATTTGCAAAGAAAGTTTAGAATGTGAAAGGTTATGCTATTTCAAGCATAAGAATAGATAATTGAGGTGAATATGAAAATTAGGATTTTTTATACTTTTGTGATGAATCTAGTTTTCAGCATGTTTTCTCCTCTCCATACACTAGAGCAAAAAGTGGTTGTGGAAAGGAAACACAGATCTTTATCCGAGAGGGCCTGAACTCTATTGATAGAAAGCCAAAAATTCTCTCAATTTTACGAAAAAGCAGTTTCTACCACATGTTTTATCATCAACACGGTATTTCTAAGGCCTATCCTAGAGAAGACTCTTATGAAATAGATAAAGGGATGAAGCTAAATGTTTCTTATTTTCATGTTTTTTCCTGATTCTGCACATAATCCTGAACATTGGTCTCGCTCGTGGTGTTTCGTGAAGAAAACTTAAATGAGGTGATGGACGTGGTGATAGCCGAGCTATTCTAGTATGGCGAAGATGTGACGATGAGGTGGTGTTGCGGGGACGTGACAAAACGTGATGGTTCGGTGCGGTGATGGTGGTGACGAAACGATGGCCGTGAATGGTGCCAATAATAAAGTCCGATGACAAACTTCTCGACGCGGCTCTGACCATTACGTAATCGAGGTTTGGCGAAGTCCAGATGTCACATAATGGTCACATTAATTAAATTGACCATAATATTCCATTTTTTAACACAACAATATATTCAAAACTATATTCTATAATGGCCAATGAATTTTTCCAATATTCTTGGACTCAAAGAGGTTGGGTAGACCTTTCAAAGGCGTCTCAAGAATTTTATGTTTCCATCTTTCTTTAAATCATTGCCCACCTTAATCTTTCTTTAAATGTTCGCTATATAAGTGGGCGAAAATTCAAGACGTCACAAATTTTCCTCGATGGGCTTAAGTCCCATTCACTCGATGTATCATTATTTTTCTTCTTTTAGGTTTAGTAAAAGAATTGGCTAAATTCACCTTTGACTTAACATAATCAATGGACAAAATTCCATGTTTAAGCAATTGTTTTGGCACATCTCATCTCAATAGAATGATTTTACCTAACACTTGATAACCTTGCCGAAATAGAGTTCTTTTGACTTGATCCTTGCTCAGGCCATACTCGTCCTTCATCATCCCCGAGTTCCCGCTCAATTGCAACGGCAGTGGTAATGGGACAGTTTCAGCTTAGAAATTCATAAGGCAATTATTCTTAAAATTGTTGGAAAATATATCAAAAAATATGAAAATAAGAACAAATATCTTATGCGTGCGAATAATGTCCTTAATGACAATTTTGCTCCTCCGAATATGATACTCAGTGTAACATGAAACAACCCTCACTCCATCTCCAGGGCCACAAGCGACAAAGGTTATTTTCCCAATGCCCTAGACTCGTCGCTGTCCCAATTCTTTTTATTTTGTATCATGCACATGTGGAAATGTGAATAAACAACTCTCTGGACAAACAACAGCGGGAAGATTGTGACACACATCCCCTAGAATAGCTGCTTTTACAATAGCTGGAAGATTATGACTCACTATTCTCGTTATATGCTTACATTTAGTTAATGATGAGGTTTGGATATTTAGCACATGCCTAAATCCAAGAACTTGCTTTCTAAGTTTTGGCCTTCTAGGATATTCTACCAAGTTATATTCTTATTGGTGAACCTACACCTTGCATTTAATAAGCACTTAATGATGATGGCATGTAGGTTGCCAACTCAACATCTAGATTTGTAGGGCATTACTTGTGGGGTTAGGGTTTCGCTCTTCGATTGGTTTACGTGTACATCACCCTTTTCTTCCCATCAATAATGTGTACAACTCAATCATTACTTTTAAAAAGTCAAAAGTGACACCCCGAAAAATCAAATCACGTACACTCGAGGATAGGCCATCACGCCTGATGCGGGAGCAGCCAACGTAGCTCCATCCACCAACTCAGAACCATCAATGTTTATCCAAGCCAAGAGAGAAATTGGGCATTATGTGCTTCGATGGATCATTTTCAATGAATAATGTCAATTACTTATCGGTACTTTGTGGTGTATCGATAACTATCAATGGGAGGCCATTCTAAATGTCTTGAATGACCAGTTGATGAAGTTTCAGAAAGATTATTTTTTGGTCAAGGGAGGAGCTTGAATTTGAAGGTTCAAGAATGCAGAAGGCCGAAGATTAAAGGCATTTAATTCCCGTGTTAGTAAAGGCTTTTATTAAGTTATTATGTGTCTTTATTGTTATGCAGTCCAAGAGTCGACGGTTTCGGTTTCTAGGCTATTAAGGTCTATTTTTAATATGTATTAAGGTGTCAGTTTCTAGGCTATTAAGGTCCGTTTTTAATATGTATTAACACTAAAACCCTCCTATAAAGAGGGGAAAACTATCCAATGTAAGACATACGAATTTCATGAATGAGAATTGTGAGATTTCCTCAACTTGAGTGAATTGCTGATTCGAGAAGCGCATGGTGGAGGATTGGCTGGTCATTTTGGGATTAACAAGACTCTTCAGGTTCTTCAAGAGCATTTCTATTGGCCAAAGATGAGTGGAGATGTGCATGCTATCATCTCAAGGTGTGCAACTTGTCATAGATCAAAAAGTCATTTCCATCAAGGTTTGTATACTCCACTTCCGGTACCATTGCAGCCTTGGGAAGATGTTAGCATGGATTTCATGGTGGCTCTACCAAGAACTCAAAGAGGAAAAGATGCTATCATGGTGGTCGCTGATCGGTTCTCTAAAATGGCTCATTTCGTGCCATGTCACAAGTCCAATGATGCATCTCATATTGCTGAATTATATTTCAAAGAGATTATCCGCATTCATGGAGTACCAAAGACCATTGTGTCGGATCGTGATTCCAAGTTCTTAAGCCACTTTTGGAGGACTCTACGGAGAATGCTTGGTACAAGACTCTTATTTAGCACAGCTTGTCATCCCCAAACTGATGGCCAAACGGAGGTAACAAATCGCACTCTAACCAGTCTTCTTCGTGGTATGGTGAGTAAATCATTGAAAGATTGGGATTTAAAGCTTGTGCATGCTGAATTTGCTTACAATCGATCGCCAAGTTATACTACTGGTCGATCGCCATTTGAAGTTGTGTATGGAATTAATCCTCTCACACCCATTGATTTGATTCCAATTCCGTCTAACTCTCAAGTGAGCTTTGATAGCAAGAAAAGAGCTGAGTCAATGAAGAAGCTCCATGAGCAGATTCGATCCAACATTGAAAAAGCCAACGAATCTTACAAGAAGAAAGCTAATCAACATCGCAAGAAGACTCAATTTCAACAGGGCGACCTTGTATGGCTTCACTTGAGGAAGGAGAGATTTCCATTTCGTCGAAAGAACAAGCTCATGCCCAGAGCTAATGGTCCCTTTAAAGTTATGGAGCGAATTGGTGACAATGCTTACAAGATTGACCATCCGGGAGAGTTTGGAGTTTCAGTATCATTCAACGTGGGAGACCTTTCTCGTTACTTGGAGGATGAAAACCTTCTAGATTTGAGGACAAATCTCAAACAACCCGGGGAGGATGGTGCGGAAGCATCCAACATAGCTCCATCCACCAACCTACGAGGTACCGGTTCATCATCCCGTCGCGCCTCCCGACGAGGTACGATCGCTCGCGCTCTCCAGTTCCGTCGAATCGCGTCGTCCGAGAATACGGAGAACACTCTGTCTTAGTCGGGACGCAGGCCGGTGCTAGGTTTTTTGTCTGTTCGTCTTCCGCTAACCCTAGCGTTCCCGCAATCGAACTGCTTCCGAGTGCTGGAGACGCGCGTTTTGATTGTCGGGAACTAGAATCCGATGGTTGTTCTTTCTCGGAAGTGGCTACTTTCCGTGTGACGCATTTCCCGTGATGTTATGGATGGCCACTGTCGGGATTGAGCCTCTCTTATATGCAAAAAAGATAATAGCGGCCATGGTGGTGATGTTATCCTGGAAGATATTAGTCTCTTTACTCATGGGGGCCTACGGGACATTTTAGGCTTGGTTTTGACTTGTGATGTCGATGGAGTCGCTCTTACTTTAGATGTCGTGGTGGCGGTGTCAATCTGTTGCTGAGTTTAGATTGCTGCTCTTCAAGATCATTTGTACCCGTCTCTTATTTTCTGTCTTTGACTGTTATGAAAGAACTTGTGGATGCCATTTCTGCATCGTTTCGTGATTTCTAATGTTTTTTAATTGATAGAGAGACCGTCGAGAAAGAAAGTGCGAGTTGGAATTGATTAATTCTCCTTAAGTCTCCTATTTTGTGCAGTTATTTGACCTCCCAACAACAGTTGATCCCAGCTACATAATTTCCCTCATACGAAAACTTCTACCATCGAATCAGACACATAATTCTTGCTCCAATGGAGTTGACGGAAATAATTCCCAGAAGTCTAGCTCAGATTCCATTGAAGAAAAGTGGGCCCCAATGGATAATACGAGAGTACAAGACCCAGCAAGTGACTTTTCTGAGACAATGGACATCATTGATGATAATAAGGAATCTGCCTGTGAAGAAGGCAGAGTTGATGGAGAGTCAGGTTGCGGAAATAGATTACCCAAAGCTTCTACATTAGAAGAGGTTTGGGAAGGGAATGGTTGCATTCTGTGGAACCTTGCTGCAAGTCAAACTCATGCAGAACTCATGGTACAAGAGATTGCATCGTAGTTTTTCAAATGCTATCTATTGTACCTCGATATCTTGTTTGCTTCATTTTAGGTGGACTTATCTAGTAATTGGCGCATTAATAGGAAATTTCTGTAAAAATGGTGATTTGGTTGTTTGCCAAATATAACAAAACATTTGTTGTTTCCGCAGTTTCTTTTGTCATATTCAACAATTGTTTCTTCACATTGTATGTGAGCTCCATCCTCTCTAGTAGCTCGCAGCCTAAACTGAGTCACTTGCAAACAAAGCCATGTCTGAAGGAAAATGTTGTATGATACAGTAAGTTATAGTATCTGATTCAACTGAGCAGCCACTTTACTCTTTTTATGTTTTGCATGTCACAGGTTGAGAACCTTGTCCTGGACGTGCTTCTGGCAAACCTCACAGTCTCCCAATCCACTAGGGTTAGAGTAAGCGATTCTCCATGCTTTTGTTTTCTTAAACCGTTGTGTTGGTGGGCATTTGGAAACCATATTTGCGAACGGTGGCCCGGTTGGTTCTGAATAAGTATATTAATCTAATTCCATTTCTGTTGCTTTTATTGGATTGCAGCAGATTTGTCTTGGAATTTTAGGGAATGTTGCTTGCCATGAGGTTCTTATGAAGAGTATAGTTTCTACTAAGGGACTCGTTGATGCAATTGTGGATCAACTGTTTTTGGATGATACACAATGCTTATGTGAAGCTTGCCGGTGCTATATTAGTTATGCAAAGTTTTCTCCTTTGCTTGTAATTGTCGAGAGAAAAAATTTATCCAGGAAACAGTCCAGGAAGAAAGCTCATTTTATTTTTTTTATTTTTTTTATTTTTTTGTGGGGGAGTGGTTGGGGGTTGGGGGTTGGGAAATTTAGTTTTTTCTTGTTCATCCCTTGCATCAAATTTTCTCTGTAATTTCAAAATACTTCTGTCACTGTATTGACTTTGCTCGATAATGTGGTTGGTTATCCTTATTTCTTGTTCATTTCATGGTCTTTCTCTTAACAATAGTTTGTTTTCTTATAGTTTTGGTGCAATGTTTCCTTCATCCTTCCTAAGTTGATAAGCATTTAATGAGAATGAGAAATCAATATCAAGTTTATATGCTTTAAAACTAAAAAATAAAAAAGTACTTGAAAAATTTGATACAAACTTTAATTACAAAATTTTCTACCAAATGTGCCCTTAAAAATATTTGTCTTCACTAACCATGAACAAAATAAAATTAATGAGCATTTCATAAGAATGAGAATTCAATATCAATTTTAAACTTTATTAAAGAAAAGGTTTTTTTTAAAAAAAAATTTAAAACAGAAATTTTTTTGTCGTTTACCAAACGTGTTTCTGTTCTTTTTCTATTCTAGGAATAGAAATTGCCTGCAGTTACCAAACGTGTTTCTGTTCTTTTTTTATTCCAAGAACAGTTTTTTTTTTTACACTTACCAAACGCGTTCTTTTGTTCAAAAACTGTTCCTCGGAACAGAAACACTTTTTTTTTTTCCGTTCCCTGGAACAAAAAAAGAACAGAAGTGTTTCCATGCGCGCCCTAATTGGCCGTGTGTGTTATAAATTGGAATTTATGGGTTTATGACTACGAGTTTTATGGCCATATTATTTTTGCAAGTTAGGTATTTATTTAAGTGGAAAATATTAGTAGATTATTATAGGGGAAGTGGGCCGAAATTCTTAGGCCAAGCCGGCCCAAAAACCCAGCTCACGATCACCCACAATGGAGGGATGTACATATTCGATGTAGGGTTGAGTTCTCTTTTGAGTCATAGCCAAGTATAGTTAAAAATCTTGGCCTTTTGGCTGTACTGACCCGAAATATCCATGTTGAAAATATAAATAAAAGTGACTCGGCTTTGTCTTTTTATTTGGAGCATAGTTGGTGTGCATTGTATTATTGTTATTGGAGTAAGGGATGTCGAGATATGTTTATGCTTCCGCTAATGAACTGTGCTGGGACCTTTACCAAAAAAAAAAAAAAAAAAAAAAAGAAATCTCTTTAGTTAAAAAAGGTATCAGTCAATGAAGTTGTAGGAGATCGAGTAATAGGTACCTGTGGTGACCTCAAGCGAACTGGGGGTGCCACAGCGGCTTTGGTATCTGAGCCATGGTTATACTTGGAGTGATAAGGAGCCTCATTTGGAAATTGAGGAATATGATGACAATGCACACCATAGGATATTAACTAGAATAGCTAGGTGACTTTAAATAACGGGTGATGGGTACTTTTCATGTAGATCCCTAGTAGTTATCATGAGTTGTCTTTAGGTGCCAGCAACTTCCAAGCATTGCTTTAGGAATAATCTGAGACTCACCGTCTCTATTTAAAAGCACTATTATAGGCATTGGCCAATATTGGAAATCCGATGGAAAGGCAAGCGCAGCAACAACCTGGAGTAGAATGTCGCCCTCAAGGATTGGTGGAACAATTTATGAAGTTGAAGCCACCTAAGTCTTGAGGAGGCGGAGCATCGGATTGATGGGATAGAACAAATTTTTCGGTTGTTGGACTGCAGTGATGCTAAGAAAATAGTTTTGGCAGAGTACCAGCTGGAAGGAAAGGCAAAGATTTGGTGGAGTGGTTCGAGAGATACGATCTTTCCACCAAGTACTGATGTGAACTGGGAAGAGTTTGTTACGGCTTTTAAAAAGAAGCATTTCTCTAACTGTGCTAAGGATAAGAAGATCACTGAATTTGTTCAATTGGAACGAAGGGAGCTGACGGTGGATCAGTACGAGGCAAAATTTTTTGAATTGTCTAGGTATGCTCCCAGATTGATTGAGGATCATGAGGAAAAAACTAAGAGATTTTTCAGGACTGACATTAGGAAACAACTTGTGCCTTTGAATACAAGGGATTATTATGAAGTTTATGAAAGGGCACAGTTAGTGGACCAAGAGCTGGTAAGAGAGTGATCAGAGTTTAAGAGACGGTTGAGCTTTAGTGATATCATAAAAGGTAAGAGACCCTATCCTGGTCAAGGTCAGACTTGGAATGTGAAGAAATAGAGTAATTTTGGAAATTTTGGAAAAGCTAGGAATGACTTGAATATAGGGAAAGCACCCTATCAGCCTGATGTTTGCCGAAGGTGTGACAGGCGGTGTCGCCGAGGACCTTGTAATGGACGGCTGAAATGTTATAATTGTGGACAAGTAGGTCACCTTAAGAGAGACTGCCCACAAGGAAGATCACAAATGAGTGTTGGCTCGTTGTGATAGGCACCGCAAAATGCAGGAAGCGAAATCTTCCAGAAATGTTATATCAGGTACGATTTTCATAAATGGCAAGAAGGCATATACGTTGTTTGACACGGGTGCTACGCATTCATTTATATCTGAAAGATATAAGCAATTGAGTGAAATAGAAGTTACGCCTCTTGAGACGCCTCTTTGTGTTTCCATGCCTCTGAAGAATATGGTCTTATCTACGACGATGTGTGCAAAATGTAAGATTACGATAGAAGGAAGGGATAAGGAAATAGACCTAGTCGTAATGGCTATGTATGACTTTGATGTTATCATAGGAATGGACTGGCTCCATAAGCATAGGGCTAAGGTGGATTGCTATAAGAAAGTGATCCGGTTCAAGTTGCTTAATCAGTTTAGTTTCGAATTTTTCAAAGGTTAGGCAAACCCCTCTGTAGCCATTATCTCGATGGTAGAAAGTTGTGAACTACTTGACGAAGGATGTCAAGAATACTGAGCAGTGATAAGAGACCATACTAAGAAAGAGACTGAAATTGGTGAGATTCAAGTAGTCAGGGAATTTCAGGATGTGTTTCCTAAGGAGTTGCTTAGATTACCACCAGAGCGGGAGATTGAATTTGAAATTGAACTAATTCCTGGAATAGGACCAATATCGAAAGCCCCGTATAGGATGGCCTTAGTCGAATTGAAGGAATTGAAGGTGGAACTACAAGTGTTGCTTAACAAAGGATTCATTAGGCCAAGTGTTTCTCCTTGGGGTGCACTAGTCTTGTTTGTGAAAGAGAAGGATGGGTCGATGCGTTTGTGCATTGACTACAGACAGCTGAATCAAGTGACTATACAAAATAAGTATCCTATACCTAGAATTGATGATCTATTCGACCAACTACAAGGAAGTTTGGTCTTTTCTAAGATTCACCTGAGATAGGGATACCATCAGTCAAGGATTAGGAAAGAGTACATTCCTAAGACTGCATTTATGACTCGTTATGGACATTATGAGTTCTTAGTTATGCCTTTTGGATTGACGAGTGCACCAGTCGCATTCATGGATTTAATGAATAAGATATTTAAATTTTATCTGGATCAGCTTGTTATTGCTTTCATTGATGATATCTTGGTATATTCTAGAGGACCGGAAGAGCATGAGCAACACTTGAGCGTAGTTTTGCAAACTCTGAGAGATCATAAGTTGTATGCCAATTTTAGCAAGTGTGAATTTTGGCTAAACCAGATAATATTTTTGGGACACGTTGTTTCAGGAGGAGGAATTGCAGTGGACTCAGCAAAAGTTGGGATGGTAATAAATTGGCCGAGACCGACATCACTCACTCAAATACGGAGTTTCTTAGGATTGTCTGGTTATTATAGAAGATTTATTGAAGGGTTTACACGATTGGCAAGCCCCTTAACGAAATTGACTAGGAAGAATCTAAAGTTTGAATGGAGTGGGGAATGCGAAAGGAGCTTTCAGGAACTTAAAAGAAAATTTACTTCGGTTCCAATCCTGACTATACCATCTGGGTCTGATGGTTTTACAGTATATAGTGATGCACCTCACAAAGGACCGAGATGTGTTTTGATGCAACATGGCAAGGTCATATCCTATGCATCGAGGCAATTGAAACCTCATGAACTGAACTACCTGACACATGATTTAGAATTGGCAGCTATAGTGTTTGCTTTGAGGATATGGAGACATCTGTACGGAGAGAAGCTTGAGATCTATACAGATCATAAGAGCTTGAACTATTTATTTTCGCAAAAAGAGTTGAACATGAGACAAAGGAGGTGGATGGAGTTATTGAAAGATTATGATTATCAGATACGATACCATTTAGGAAAGGCAAAGAAGGTGGCAGATGCCCTTAGTCGAAAGTCGGCTATGGACATGGCTAGTCTAAGAATAATAGAATGGAATCTGTTAAAGTCTATTGTGGATTCAGACTTCAAGTTGGAAATGGACCACCTCGTTGGTATGCTTACTGCAGTAAGTATTGAGCCGAAAATTATTCGGAAAGTTAAGATTTTACAAAAATCTGACCCTGAGATTTTCAAGATACGAGACGCTGTACCTTTAGGAAAAAGGCCAGAATTTCAAGTCTCTGAAGATGGAGTGGTAGTAAGATGCCAAGGGTGACTTTGTGTTCCCGACAATGAAGACTTGAAGAAGGAAATTCTATCGGAAGCACATAGGAGTAATTATAGTATTCATCCAGGTAGTACAAAGATGTACATGAATTTGCATCAGCAATTTTGGTGGAATGGCATGAAGAAAGATATAGCTAAGCATGTTTCTCAATGTTTAACATGCCAGCAAGTGAAAGCGGAGCATCACAAACCTGTAGGACTATTGAGACCATTAGATATATCAGAATGGGAATGGGAGCATGTAACGATGGACTTTGGGCAAGGACATCAAATGGTCACGATTCAATTTGGGTGATGGTGGATCGCTTGACTAAATCTACCCATTTTCTAGCTATCCGCATGAACTATTGAATAAATAAACTTGCTAAGATGTACGTAAGCCAGGTAATATGCTTGCATGGTATTCCTGTAATGATCATCTCTAATCGAGACTCTAGGTTTACTTCAAAATTTTGGCGAAGTCTCCAAAATGCCTTAGGGACAAAGCTGCAATTTAGTACTATTTTTCATCCTCAAACAGATGGACAAAGAAAAAGAGTAATCCAAACTCTAGAAGATATGCTAAGAGCCTGTGTTAGTGACTTTAGAGGAAATTTGGATGAAAATTTGCACTTGATAGAGTTTGCCTATATCAATAGTTTTCAGAAAAGTATAGGCATGGCTCCATATGAGGCATTATATGGAAGAAGGTGTAGGACCCCTATTTGTTGGAATGAAGTAGGTGAAAGAAAGTTAATAGGACCTGAGCTAGTACAAGTTACTACAAAAGCGGTCGAGATAATCAGGAAAAGACTTAAGACAACCCAGAATCGACAAAGAGACTATGCGGTTAGGCGTAGAAGGCCTTTAGAGTTTAGTGAGGGAGATCATGTATTCCTTAAAGTATCCCCTATGAAAGGAATATTTCGATTTGGAATGATGGGCAGGTTAAGCCCTAGATTTGTTGGACCATTCGAGATACTTGAAAGAATAGGAGATGTAGCTTATTGTTTGGCGCTGCCTCCTAAATTGGAAAATTTACGTTTCTATGAGAATAGGAGACTATGTGTTTTATGTGTGGAGACTGAGAAAGTACTAGCAGAATCCTAGTCACATACTCGATCAAGAAGTCATCAAAGTGGATGAGAAAGTGAGATACATCGAAGAACCTGTAAAAGTGCTGGATAGAAAAGAGCAAATTCTTAGGACCAAGAAAATCCCGTTGGTAAAGATATTATGGCAACATCATGATGTGGAGGAAGCCACATGGGAAAGTGAGGAATCGATGAAGGAATAGTATCCCTACTTGTTCCAAGAGACATAAGTGATGCCTAATTTCAAGGAAGAAATTCTCTAAGGACGGGAGAATTGTGGCATCCCAAAATTTCATGACAATTTCTGGAGGCATTACAACCTACGGAAAGGTGATGGAAGTACCCTTAAGTTGAATTGTAGCCATTTGATCCATAATTTCCAACAAGATTTATGGCCAAGCTTTTAATTGATAATTATTTGATAGGAAAGAATAAAAATTATATCATTGGCCGTATTATTTTTGCAAGTTTGGTGTCTATTTAAGTGGAAAATATTAGTACATTATTAAAGGGGAAGTGGGCTAAAATTCTCAGGCCAAGCCTGCCCCAAAACCCAGCTCATGATCACCCACATTTTGGCCATTCAAGCCCCGGCCCAAAGCCAGGCCCATGAAGCCCCATTAGGCCGTTGACCAAACGGCCCCCAAGCCCAGCCGAATAGAGCCCATCTTGCATCGCAATTGCCAAGTGTTCTTTCCTAGTAGCCAAGTGTAGCAAGCCATGCAAAATCTAATGATGGCTAACGATGAAGGGAACGCAATTAGAGAGGAAAAAGGGGGCGGATTAGGCGAGGAAAGGGAGAGAAAGAGAAAGGGAGAGAGTGGTCGTCTGAGAGAAAGAAAGAAAGAGAGAAAGAGACTGTGCGTGCGAGAGAAGAAGGAGGTCCGCCCGCCGATCGTCTGCCTAGCTCGTTGCCGTTCATTCGCCGCCTTGCCCACCATCTTTGTTGCTATTTGTGCTCGGATTAGAGGCAAGTAGAGTCCTAAAACTTGCCATTTGCTTGCTGTGATGTGTGTGTAAAAAATGGTGAATTTCGGTTGTGGTGGAAGTGATGAAATTTCGGAGCTTTGGGGAGAGATTTGTTGGCCTAGCATGCTGTTTCTGGGAAAACCAGCTCGACCCTTCATGAGTTTGTGAGCTGCATGTGTCTTTTAGTTGGAATCTCGCTTCGATCTCTTAATGAAAGTTGTAGAGAACATCTTAAGGGGTAACATAATAAAATTTGATATAAAACGGACAAGCATTGAGCGGTGAAACGATTTTCCTTTGGAGAAATTAGATCAGGAATGTGTTGTGCTGACCTTTAGTGATTTCGTGGACTATAAAGTGGCTTTCTTGGGAAAATCTCACTTTCATCTTTGAATGAAAGTTGTAGTGGACTTCTTGAGGTAAAACATATCAAAGATTTAGAGGAAATGAACAAAAATAGGTCGGTGAAATAGTTGTTATTTGAAGAAACTGGATCTGGGAATACGCTACCTCGACCTAGTGTGATTCCGTGATTTTAATAAAATCATATAGTTAAAATTTGATCTTATTCCCCTTAATGAAAGTTGCAGGTAATATTCTGAGGTATAACATACTGAAAATTTAGAAGAAACGGACATATGTGGGTCGCTGAAATGAGTTTCGTTTTAAAGAAGATAATCTAGAAAAACGACACCGAGAACAGGGAGAAATAGTCATCTATATCTGTTAATCTAGAACGATTTAGGTTTCGATTTCTCACGAGATATTTACCTTTAGGACTTGTCTATAACATATAAAAATTTCAGAATTTTTGGAGTTCATTTGAAGTGTTAAAATTTTGAAGACTGTGATGCATAGATTGTACTGTTTCGTGTGAGATTCTTTTGGTATGGTGTTTTGCATGAGATATCTGCCTTTAGGTCTTGTCTATAATGTGTTAATTTTTCAAAATTTTTTTATACCATTTACTAATTTTCTAGAGCCTTAACTAAAGGAGTGTATTCAGTTTTATCTAAAAATTGACGTGCTTTAAAAAATAAATGAATTTTTGTATGTGATGCAATGCTTTGAGCGATTGATTTTGTTGCATATGTGATGACATATGGCATGTGTTTTGGAATCGAAGGCTGGTTGAGACTCTTGATAGTGATGCGTCGACTGCTATGTTGAAATTGAAATGCTATGTGTAAATAACAAGACCGTCGGAGGTGGGAGCCGACAATGCCTCGAGAGTTTCGAGATGCCTTGAGTGTGTGTGCCAGATGTCTTCAAGAGTTTCGAGATGCCTTGAGGTGTGTGCCGGGGGATACCTCATGATGCTAGTTGGGGTACAAGATGCCTGGAGTGTGTGTGTCGGATGCTTGGAGGTGTGTGTCAGAGGTTCCTCGCAATGCCAGGTCGGATGCAAGTGATAAATTGTGGTATGTAAACATTGGTCCTTGGAAAGAAAAAAGATGTAATCTAATTCAAAGATAAAGATTGAGGATTGAATCATGCACATGGATGTATGCTTGATAGCATGCATGATATGAATCATGGTGGTATATGTACGTTGCAAGATGATATGGATGGCTGCTCGAAGATGTAAGTACAGGTGCCTGGAGATTTATCCATGCTGAACGGTGATATATGCATGGCTGTAAGGTGAGGTATGCTTGTATGTATGAATGATATGTGTTTTATTTTTGATTGTTCCGTTTCACACATTGTGTAGTTTACGGGATCTTTTACTGCTGAGCGATTGTACTCACCCCTTTGGGGATTAACATCTCAAATTAGAAAGATGCCTTTTTCACCAGTCGTGCGTGGTACCTACTATGGCATGCCTACTGATGTTGATGTTGAGTGCACGGAGCACATCTGTGTCGGTGCCCCTGGTTTAGTGTTTGTCCAAGTCCGTGTCTTAGTGATGTACGATGTGGGTCTTGCTGATAGCTCGGTTATCCAGGAGTTTTTGTTTGTCCACGTCTGGCGCGATGGAGTGATGCTAGGGATGGGTGTGATGGCGCATATGACTGGTGGGAGCTGACACTTTTTAGGGATAGCCGACGCTTGTTGATGGAGGGGTGTACATGTTCAATGTAGTGTTGAGTTCTCTTTAGAACTCTTGGCCTTTTGGCTATACCGACCCAAATATCCATCTTGAAAATATAAATAAAGTGACTCGGCTTTGCCTTTTCATTTGGAGCATAGTTGGTGTGCATTGAATTATTGTTATTGGAGTAAGGGATGGCGAGATGCGTTTATGCTTCCGCTAATGAACTGTGCTGGGACCTTTACCATAAAAAAAAAAAAAAATCTCTCATTTAAAAAGGGTATCAGTTTGTGAAATTGGAGGAGATCGAGTAATAGGTACCTGTGGCGACCTCAAGCGAACCGGGGGTGCCACATTATCCATTTTCAAAGAAAAATGAGGTTTGTCATCCACAAATGTGAAAATTTGAAAAACAGGGAAGCTGTCGAAGCAAACGTATTTCCTAATTTGAATTCACTTACAAATTAAACATAAAACCAGGAATATTTCAATAAATGGTTCTTTTCTCACGCAATGCATCGTCAATAACTCCTACGTCCAAACCCCCTCAACTTCAATCTCAAGCCAACTAAGCTATTGACCTGGATACAACATAGATGCGATTGGTTTAAAGTGTGACAAAAATACAGAAATAGTACCCAAATATATATTTTTTATCTTATTATTATTGTTGTTATTAGTATTATTTTAGTGTAGGGGAAATTTTAAAAAGTTATTAAAAGTGAGACAAACCCACTTTTGGCTTAAATTAGTAGGAGACTATTGATGTTTGTGGCAAGATAGTAAGCCAAGTTGTTTGTCCCGTTTTCATGCAAACAAGCTCCGGCATTTATGTCGCCTAGGGTAGGAGTGAGTGGCCAGTACGAGGTGGATGTGCTGTGAGACCGAAAGTGAGTGTGCGAAATTGTTATATGGTCCTAGTTTATGCCAAGAAATCATGGCAAGTTTTTTGTCCCATTCTCATGCTACAGCTCTAGCATTTATTACAGACCAAAAAAAATTCCTATTATTTATGCCCTATAGATGTGAAGCGAGGGAGCGGCCAATGATAGGCGAATGTACCGTGTGGGCGAAAGTGAGTACAGTGAGAATTGTGACAGTTGACAAGACCCGATCAATGCCAGTTACTGCATTCGAGTCTATTGTTATAATAAAGTACCACAACATCTTCCGACTCGACAAGTCACGGTTTGTGCCGCTTGAAATTTAATGGCAAGGAATCCAAACCCACCTGAACACAAATGAATCGCGCAACAGATAAAAAATGGCCATGATACTTATAAAATATGATCCAAAGATTCAGGAGAAAAGCAACTATGTAAACCGTGACCCACTACAAGAGAAGAGAATGAAACCATATCCTGCATATTAGAAATTTATGAACTGCTTATAGTGAGCCTATTTTTTGTTGGCCATGATATGGCGAATAAAGTTTGCAGCCTCCAAGATAACAACTTTACCCAGCTACAATAAATTACACTAAAATTCAAATACTTGTTACTATCAATTAACAACATGGATTGTAGACAATAGAATTTTCTGCAAAAAAATCAGCATGTAAAAAATAAGCTCACTCATGGACGCTTCTTTTCTTTTCCTTATCTAGGATGGGAGGATGGCTTGAGATTTCATCAAGAAGTATTTGACATATTTAATCAATGTACGCTTTTCGTCCAGTCACTTTCTTCCTTTCTAGTCTTCATGGTTTCTCTAAGTTCATATTGTAGGATCCCCAGCAACATTTGTTAGTACATTATCAATAACGGAAACTCTGCTTGCTAACTAAACCAGTTTC
Organism: Eucalyptus leucophloia subsp. euroa; assembly: GCA_017140325.1. Classification (NCBI taxonomy): domain Eukaryota; kingdom Viridiplantae; phylum Streptophyta; class Magnoliopsida; order Myrtales; family Myrtaceae; genus Eucalyptus; species Eucalyptus leucophloia. Next base: position 23,579,540 of record CM029471.1, read on the forward strand.
AGACATAATAAAGTCTATTTCCCCGAAATGTTCAACCTTATGAAGTACGACGAGAAGCAGAACAAGAAGATTCAAATGGAACAGAGGATCAACAGATTCTCAAATCAACTAGCAACTAGAAGCACATGTCAAGTCATGCCAAAGATCTTATCATTGGCAAAAGGAGTAGAAAAAGTATTGTCCGATCAAAATTGGATAGAAGCTATGCCAAAAAGAACTCGGACAGTTTAGCATTAATGATGTGTGGGAGTTGATTTCTAAACCCAAAGGCAAATCTGTGATTGGAACAAAGTTACTATTCATAAACAAGATAGATGAAAAGGTTAAAGTGGTCAGAAACAAAGCAAGGCTTGTGGCAAAAGGATAAACACATGAAGGAGGGATTGACTACGCTAGACTTATGCCCCAATAACATGATGGATGTCAAAAGTGCTTTCCTCAATGGATTCATTTAAGAAGAAGTCTATGTGGAACAACCCCAAAGATTTGAAAATCCAAGAAAACCAGACAAAGTTGAGTAAGTTGAGTAATGCTTTGTATGGTTTGAAGCAATCACCACGAGCTTGGTATGACAAAGTTGAGTAAATTTTTAACTAAGAATGGCTTTGAGAAAGGAAAAGTTGATTCTACTTTGTTTATAAAAAGAGAGGGAAAATATTTTCTGCTTGTACAAATTGATGTAAACGATATATTCTTTAGTTGTCCTAATGAAATTCTTTGCAAGAAATTTTCAAGACCTATGAACGATGAATTTAAGATGAGCATGATGGGTGAATTGTCCTTCTTTTCGAGACTGCAAGTCAGACAATCAAAGAAAGATATATTCACTAGGAGGAATATGCCAAAAATCTTATCAAGAAATTTGGATTAGAAAAATGCCAGAGGAAAGAAACTCCTTTGTTGAGTTCATCAGAACTATACAAGGAGGAAGGAGGGAAGAAAGCAAATCAAAAGCTATACAGAAGCATGATTGGTTCACTTCTCTATACTACTGCCTCTAGACTTGACATTTTATTAAGCGTGTGGATCTGTGCTAAATTCCAATTTTATCAAAAAGAATACTACTTAAGTGTTGTTAAATGCATCATCAAATATATTCGACTTTTCCAAAGTTTGGTTTAAGGCATCAAAAAGAATAAGACTTTACTGTACTTGGTTATTCTGCCACTAATTTAACTTATTGAAGAGTCAACAGAAAGAGCACATCTGGCACATGTCAACTATTGGGACAAATGCTGGTGGCATTATCAGCACTAGAAGCAGAATATATTGCTCTTAGGAGTTGTTGTTCTCAAATTCTCTAGATGAGCCAACAACTAAAAGACTTTGGAATAGAAGAATCCTGCATAGAGATTAGATGCGACAACACAAGCACTACCAAGTCACTAGAAACCCAATTCTTTATTCTAGAGTAAAGCACATTGAGATCCGTCATCATTTCATGAGAGATCATGTTCAGACTATGGAGATTAATGTTCAATTTATTGAGTCAAAGAATCAATTGGCAAATATCTTCATAAAACCTCTGGAGAAGAATCTACTTGAGTTGATTCACCACAAGCTAAATATTATCTCTTCTATCAGTTAAAGTCTGAAGTTGCTCAGACTCAGATCTTCAACTTGAGGAAGCTACTTCAATATGTACATTCTCTCCAATCCAGGTATTTTATTTTTAGTATGAAATTTCTAGATAGGTATTATTATATTCGAATTATCTTTTGTGACGTTTCATTTACCCCTTTTGATTTCTCTAAATACCTCAAAACATTTCTTTCAAGCACAGCTTTTCGAAACCCTAACACCGAATCTCTTCTCCCTCGACTTTTACTCTCAAAATTTATCTACAAGTTTCTCTCTTTCCTTCACGCGAATATGTTGATGAAACCCTCCAAGTCTGCATCAATGTAACACCAGAGAAAATCCTCTCGTATAGCAAGTCAAGGTCTTTGAAGTATGCCAGAAGGACCAACTCACTTCGATCTTACTGGTGAAGAATCTCCGTAGAACTCCCCTCATCAATCTATCTATAGATGCGGTAGTTGAACAAGAAGTAGTTCCTCTTAGAGTAATGATGGCTAAGGTACTTCAAGCATTACATATTTGTAAAAGGGAGGAAGTGTAATGAGTTTTATCACTAGTTTCCTTAAAGATAATGGCTATGGGAAGTAGACCTTATTTTTTAGAACATTGGAGTGGCTGAAAAGGCGTTTGTGAACTTTCCTTTTGATCCACGTTTTGGGTTAAAAAGTTAGACAGAAAATAAAGACAATGATGAGAGAATTTTTACAAATTTTCAACCACAGATGGGTGTAGCTGCTGAAATTCCGGGAGAAAGGATGAAGTTGTTTCGTTCAAAAGATCACGAAAGGGCTTATGCTCAAATGTTGAACAAAGGACTAATAAACCCACGCACCGTGGACTTTGATTTCCTTGGCTCCATCAAAGTTAACTTGAGGGAAAGGTCAGCCAATCTACAACTTGAAAAGTTTTGTGCTGAGACAGCAGTAGTTTATCCTGAATTGATGACGTGTTTTGACTCCAATTTGTCTTTCCTAGATCAAACTCACATTGGAGTGTTTGTTGTGGATGTGAATATTCGGGCTGATATTCTGGGAGTAAAGCATAGTGGCTTTCTACTCCTTAATGTTAACATTAGTCAAGCTACTCGATTTTTGGTGAAGGACATATTGCCAAGTGGGAGTATCACTTACTCTCGCATGCCAGCCTCACACAGGCTTTCTACACAAGATTGTCATCAATTGCATCTGACCTAAGGCCGCCTCCAACACTAATGTGTCAAGATTTGAAGTAAAGATTATGTGGGCTATTTGCAATGGAATTCCTTTTTCTCTGCCACACATTATCCTCTTGCATATGTATAAGATTGTGATGAAAGAAAGAGGACAATTGCCCTACTCTACCTTGATTACAAAATTGTTCCGACACTTTCAAATCCAGTTTTCCTCTCAACTTTATTCAAGAACTGTCAGTCCTATAAAGATAGGAATGAAGATGATCTCCAAAATGAAGCTCATAGATCTGTCTACGGCTTTGGAATTTGAAGGAGGAATCTTCTAGCAGAATAAAGGAAGGATCTACGGTTGCAAGGAAGTGAAAAGGAAATGATACTCTGCAAAAGGCTTTGAAGAAAATGAAGTCTAGCCTCCTGATGGACAAAGAAGAGGGGGTTGATCTGACCATTTCTGCGCTTGCCTTACGAAATGTTCAAGGTTCTGTTGATTCTGAAGAGACAAAAGAAGAGGACATAGAACAAGAAAAAGAGGAAGAAAGTGATGTGGACAGGAAAAATGAAGATGTTGATTCTGAAGCAACAGAAGAAGAGGAAAGCGAACGAGAAGAAGAGGAAGTGAGTCATGCTGAAAGATTAGTAGAAAAGGAGTATGCAGATGAAGAATTTGAAGGAGACACTGGTGCAATACCAATATCAGATGACTTTGTAGATAACAGGGAAAATGTTGCAACTAAATGAGAAGACACTGAACAAGAAAAGAGATCTAATGCTGGGAAGGAATAGGTATAGGAAGATGAGGTCTCCTCTCCACCAATAGGCACCAAAGCAGGGGGAGATCTTGAGAAGCTACTCTAACTGCACCTACTATTAATGATGGCATTAGTAGATCTCTTGTAGACACTGAAGATGTTTTCGAATCTCATTTGCCTAAAGTTGAGGCAGAAACTCCAAGTTAGGGTGCAAAACAAACTACCATCAATCAAGTTGAAGTTCCCTCATTTCTGAATACTCAATAGACTCACTTCACTGGAGCTAGTTCTCAAACAAAACCTGATACAAACCATCCAAGGATAGTAGAGCTCCTCCTGGAGTTCAAAGCACAACAATATATGATGGAAGTTGAAATTCAAAAGCTACATACTCCCTTACGGTCTACATTAGATTTTTTTAATTGGCAAAGTACAGTCTCCCGATACTCAAGTTTAGACACTGAATCAACAAGTTCCACAAACTATCACAAAAGTGGAGAATGTCTATCATGATTGCTAAGAGAAGCTTGAGGAGGTAGTGCAATCGATGGGGGATTTTCGCCTTGTTAGTGTTCCAAGACAAGCCTAAATGACTCCATCTCTTTTTATCCACTTTATTCACACTTTTTATTCTAACATTCTCTTTTTTTTTTTGCTATTAAGAAAAAGAGGGTGAAAAGAAAGCGGATTTAAAAGTTCCTGTTTGTTTGAACATTCGCAGCGTTAGGTTTTGAACTTGAGCTTGGTAGAGTTGACTTATGTGAATGTCTATGTTCTATAGTTAACCTTTGTGATTGTGAATTTGGATTGAATTTTTGTGGTTTTGGGAATCTTGATCTCTAAATCGTCTAGACAAATGTTGTTTTTATCGATGCAGATTTAATCTCATTCAATTCTAATAATCTGTTCTTATTTAAGATGTCATGTGCTGCTAAAGTATTGTTTGCAGGATATAAGTTAAATCTACAGACAACTTTTGTCACGAAAAAAAAAGGGGAAGATTTTCTATAGGATTTTGAAGCTAACAAAATTCTCTAGTTCTATTCGTATTTTCATTTTAAGGATTACGAGACTTCTGTGTAGCTCTTACAAAGTCTTATCTTACATCAGAAGTCTACTTCACTCTAACGAAGACCTAGACTGAGCGCAAGTGAAGAATGAAGATATATATGGCTTTCTAGGTAGAAATCTTAGTTACGTTCTTTGGATATTATTATCGAAATGAATTAAGAATGGTAACATCATTTTGCACGGCAAGTTTATTTGGAAAGAATCTACTTATGAATTAAGAACGGTTCGAGATCTCATATGGGTGACCGGGATCATCAGACTTGCATCTCAATCTTCAAACGGTTTGAGATCCCATTGATTGATTCTATCTAACAGGATGATTGGAAGAATTTCTTTGAAAAGTACTAACGGTCGAGAAGGCATAGGGAGTAAGGGCCCGTTTGGTTTCGGCTTTGGGGAAATGTCCTTGGGAGAATGCAAATACCTTTGAGGTAAATGGGTTTTCCGAAATGCAAATAATTGAAAAGTGCTTTAGGAAAATGCAAGACTGTTTGGTAAACATATATTTGAAAAATGCTTTAGTGTGACCAAATTAAGTTTATTAGTTTTAGTATTTTTAAAATTGCAAAAAAAAAATTATTTACATTTTACATTTTCATGTTGAGAGTAATGTAAAATATATATTAGTAAATTATTTAAAAATTATATTAAAAGAATTTGATTATAGATTGATTAGCTACAAAGCTCAACTTTTGGCCTAGGGTTCTTTTAGGTTTGTGTTCAACTTGGAATAATTTTTTTTAATTATTGTAGTATTAATCATCTTCGTTAATCAATGGTCATTCTAGTGTATTGATAAAAAGTTGGGCTTTTGATTGTCAAAAGATAAAAATGAAGAAAGAAAAAAGGTGAACCCAACATTTGCAAAGGGTTTTTCCTTTTTTTTTAAATAAAAATAAAATCATTTGAAACTTCGCCGCCGATCAACGGCGGTTAGGTGTGGGGAAGATGATCGGTTTAAAAAAAGAAAAAAGAAAAAGGAATTCAACAGATGAATAGTAAAGGTGAACTTGCATTTCCGAAATGCTAAAAGCCCAAAGCAGGTCACCACTTGCTTTGGGCTTTCAAAATCCCAAAGGCTACTTGGCCAATGACACCTCCAAATGCTACATTAAACACTTAAATTTTTTCCTACAGGGCTTTCGGGGCTGAAAGAAGAATTCCAAACTCTGAAGCTTCCAAATTACTTATTCTTCCTCCAACAGTGTTCAAATTTGTACTCAAAGAAAAGAGAAACTCTAGAGAGTGACTTTGTGAGAACAGTAGAATCTCTTCACTGAAAAGTCAAGATCATAAGGCTGTAAAACTCTTTTTTTATTCATAATGAAAACTAGCCAAAAGGCGTGAAGAGTGGACGTAGGTTTAATCTAAGCCGAACCAATATAAACATTGTGCTCATTTTCTCATCCATAAACTCGTTTATTTTATTTGTTGTGATATCTTTCTGTATTTCGAAATAGTTGTTAAAGTATAAATTCTTCTCCAAAGTCTGTTGTTCATCTAACTCAAGTGAAAAGTAAAAATTATTTTACTGCATTTCGCAAAATCTATTTTCACACCTATCCACCCTCTCTAGGTCTTAGCATTCCTATGGGCTTCTGATGTTCGGCCTTCACTTGTTGGCAAGTTACGCACTGAGAAATGTACTTAGCAATGTCTACCTTCGTAGCATTCCACCACTATTGTTGATGTAGGTTTCGATACATCTTTGTGATCAAAGGGTGGATACCATAATTACTCCTACGTGCTTCTGACATAATAAGTATTTTAGACTTTCGTGATCTGTGTAAATTTCAAATTCTCCCCAACAGATAATGTCTCCATATCTTTAATGCGAAAATTCTAGCTGCGAATGCTAGATTGTGAGTTGGATAGTTCAATTCGTAGGGTTTCAATTGTCTCGATGCATAAGCTATGACCTTTTCGTACTGCATTAGGACACATCCCAACCCTTTATGGGAAACATCGCTATATACCGTGAATCCATCAGATCTAGATGTAATTGTTAATATTGGGGCTGTGGCCAATCTCTTCTTGTGTTCCTAGAAGCTCCTTTCACATCCATCATTCCATTCAAACTTCACATTTTTCCCATTGAATTGAGTCAACGGGCCTGCGAGCTGTAAGAATCCTTCTACAAAGCTCATATAGTAACCTGCAAGTCTTGAGAAACTTCGTATTTCCATTGGCGTTGTTGATCTTGGCCAATTCACACTTACTAAATTTGGCATACAATTCGTGGTCTCTAAGGGTTTGCAATATTATCCTCAAGTGTCACTTGTGTACTTCTAGCCCTTTTGAGTATATATTAAAATATCATGATTAATGATGATAACAAACTAATCTAAATAGGGTTTGAATACCTAATTCATTAGATCCATGAATCCAGCTAGGGCATTTGTCAACAATTCACATGGCATAACTAGGAACTTGTAATGTCCATAGTGAGTCCTAAAGGCAGACGTAGGAATATTACCTTCTTAATTCTTAACTAATGATACCTTGACCTTAAGTCTATTTTAATAAAGGCTAAACTCCCGTGCAATTGGTCGAATAGATCATCAATTCTAGGCAACAGGTACTTATTCTTGATTGTCACTTGATACAATTGCTGATAATCAATGCAATGGCGCATTGTCCCATCCTTCTTCTTGACAAATAGGATTGATGCACCCCTTGGGGACGTACTTGGCCTAATCAATCTTCTATCGAGTAATTATTGCAACTATACTTTCGATTCATTTACTTCTATCAAAGTCAATCTATATGAGGCTTTAGATATTGGTTCAGTTCCAGCATTGGTTCAACCACGGACTCGACTTCCTGTTCCAGTGGTAATCTGGGTAGTTCTTTGGGAAATACATCCGGAAATTCCTAAACCCCTTGAATTTCACGAAGTTTGGCATCTTCTTTAGTATGGTCCCTCACTACTGTAATGTATCCTTGGCATCCTTTGTCAAGAAGTGCATGTGCCTCCACTATCAAAATAAGGGCCATTGAGGGGTTTGTCCGATCACCGTAAAATTAAAAACTAGGCTGATTAAGTGGGTTGAACTGAATTATCTTTCTATAATAGTCCACCCAGCCCATTGTTTACAGAGCCAATTCATTCCTATGATGATGTCAAAGTCATACATGACCATAACTACTAGGTTTATTTCCTAACCTCGTCCGGCTGTAGATATCTTACATTTCTCGTATACTAATGTAGACAACACTACATCTTTCAGTTGCATAGAAATACGAAGAGGTGTATCAAGAGATTTGGTTTCTTTTTCACCAAGTCATCTTATATCTTTCCGACACAAAAGAAAGTGTAGTACTTGTGTCAAACCCATCCTAATGCATAAGCCTTCTTGTCATTTAAGGAAATTGTACCTGAAATAGCGTTTTTTGAAAGCTTCTACTTCCTCTTGGGTAATTGTGCACACCCGTCCTTATGCTGGCAGCCTCTGTGGAGTTCCTTGTGGAGGTGGTCTCCCTACATGTTGTTGCATCAGCCGTGCTGGATCAATGTTCAACTACGTCCCTCCTAAAGTGAGCCTCCTGGCCACATCCAAAACACATTTGGTGATCTAAGCAGGGTCCTGGCCCATATTGTTTACCATACCTTCGACAGGAATTATTTTGATATGGCACTTTACTTGGAGCGTGACCTCTTCTGGTCTTCCCAAAATTTCTAAAATTCCGCCTACTTCTTAGAATCCCAAGGTAGCTCTCGGGTTGGATAGGGTCTTTTACCCCGCCGGGTGCCATTTGTCACTATAATTCATTTGTTCCTTGCTTTCCAATTGTTCCTTTATTACTTCTTGTTCTACAAGCTGTGCCTGTTCTTAAATTTCATTATAATCTCTTAGATTTGAAGGCACCAATTACCTCCCGATGTCTGTTCTCAGGCCCCTTATAAATCTCTTAACTTTTTCCTCTTGGTCTTCTACCAATTTAGGAGCATAGCTTGACAATTCAAAAAATTTTGCTTCATATTGGTCCACAAGTTGCACTCGTTCATAAATTTCATTGTAATCTCTTAGATTCAAAGGCACCAATTTACCTCCTGATGTCTGTTTTCAAGCCCTTCAAAAATCTATTAGCTTTTTCCTCTTGTTCTTCCACCAATTTAGGAGCATACCTTGACATTTCAGAAAAATTTTCTTCATATTGGTCTATTGTCAACTCTTATTCCAATTAATCAAATTCTGTTGAAAGTGCTGACAAATTCATCCTACGTTATTGCAGTACCAAGCGGAAAGATTGTATTTCTAGTAGCCTTCCACCAATATTTGGCATTTCCCTCCAGTAAACTTGGTTGGTTTCAATTTCAAGAATCTCTCCACCAACCCTTGAGTACGACGTTCCGCTCTCGGTTGTTGTTGAGCTTCCCTCTCCATCAAATTCCCCAAATTGGCAAGCGCTTGCAGAATATCTTCCATTCGGGTTCTGCCCCGAAGCAGTAGCTTCGTGACCCTTGATGGGGGAGAACTTCCTATTTGTACCATACTTTCCTGCAGGTTATTGAGTGTGTACTTTCCTGCAGATTATCGAGGATTTACCACAAGTACAATTAGTAGCCTAGTGTCACTAATCGACTAATAAAGAAAAGTAACGTTCACACATTACTAAGATATATAAGTAACATACAAATGTTACTAGCATGCATGGGTAACTTACAATCGTTACCAGCGGTTTACGAGTGAGAATTAGTCACCCATTTTTTACGGTCAATCAACTACATGCACTTAGCCCCTTATCGTGTAGGACCCTCGACCCCTTAGGGTCGCCACATCATTCCCTATCATTACTATTATTTTGATGTGGAAGCGTGTATCGCAACTCCAATATAGCTTAAGTCGATGCACACGAAATTATAGAATCAGACACTTTTATTTATTTATATTTTTAGATGACTTTAGTTGGTACATTAAGGCCAAAAAGTTCCTTTTTCTGGCTAACCCAAAATTCTATCCTTACCATCCTGCTATCTACTCACACAACCATCTTCATATCACCTCCTAGTCTTGTCCAAAAATGCAACCTTCCTTCCCTAGGTCCTCCACCAACTCAACCCCTCTAGTACCATTGTCGACATCATCTGAGAGTGGAAGCAGCCCCACAATCAGCCCATTGACCTAGGCCTATAGTGCAATGAACCCCATCAGCACGGGGCCTGACAAGAGACTAACACCTGCCATCAAAATGACAGTAATCTGGATGAACGTGACGTTAGGAAAGTCAAGGTCCATGTGTTCCACCTGGTCCTAAGTGAGGTTAGTGGTAATGCTGTAGAGCATAGTGGAAGATGCGTGTTGGAGAGGCATGGTCACGTGTCTAAAATGTAATAATCCCACAAGAAGGAGTATAACCACTCAGTAGATGAAAGCCTATTAAACCATATTACATAAGTCTACCACTACTCATTTGATAGGATCCTAAACATGCAACGTCAAAATAGTTCAAGTTAGCATGACTCCAAGGGATTTCACGAAATGACACACTAGGGAGTAAATAGACATTCAGGAAAATTCAATAATCATATCGACTTTGGTTCTAACTGCTGCCATCTTCCGAAGGGAGCTGTGTTGCACCTCTCCAAGCATCTCGCACCCAACCTAGCATCACGAGAACCTTCGACTTCTTATTTTAGTCCTTGGGCATTTGAAGAGTGTCACGTTACACGCCTCCAAGCATCTCGCACCCCACTTGGAATCATGAGGACCTCCTAGGTTCATTCACATTCCCCAAGCATCTAGAGGGCACCATTTTCATGCCCCTCCAGGCATCCCGACACCCGGGGCATTGTTGCAATGGCAGATCGACGATACCAATATCAATTCAATCCATGGCGCAACACTTGCGGATTCTTTTGATGCCATCCAACACAACTAGATCGAACTACCTACTAAAATTGTGCTATTCTAAAATCAACTTAGTCCAACTGATTCAGCTAGACAAACCACATAAGATTCAGCTAAGGAATTCGCTAAATAAGTGTGCGAAAATTTAGGACGTCACAAATTTTCCTCAATAGGCGTAAGTCCCGTTCACTTGATGTATCATTATTTTTCTTCTTTTACGTTTAGTAAAAGAATTGGCTAAATTCACCTTTGACTTCACATAATCAATTGACAGAATTCCATCTTTAAGCAATGGTTTTGCCACATCTCATCTCAATCGAATTTGTCTATATTTAGCAATGAAATTTTTCTTCTTAGCAATGACTATTGCTGCCTTAGATAGACACACAATGTGTTGGTTTTGTTCCAAAAGAATATTTGCTATAAAGTTTCTAAACAAGTTAGCCTCATTTCCCAATGTAAGTTTAAGAAGATCTTTCCCTTTCCTAAGACCTCAAGTAGTTCTCAAATCACGAAAATAAATAATCTCTTCTCCTTCCCCTACTAAATTGTAAGAGGATAAAGCATTTTGTTCACATATATGTGCCTGGTAGAACTTGAATCTGTCACCCATTCTTTCACATTGGCCAAAATATTAACTTATGAAATGAGAACGTTAATTACATCATTTGAATGAACCATTTGCTTAAACCAAGTCGACTTTTAGTTTAGTGCGAATGCAATAACCATATCGTGGAAGAAAATCAGAGAACATCTTACAATAACAATGCTCCAGAATCGTTTCATTATCATTTCACATCTTTAGTCAAAAATGGATGCTCGCAATTCATCAAAGATTGGGTTATTAGCTGGCCTCAAGAATGCACATCTAATTAAAAACAAATTTTAGCAGGAGAACATAAAGAAACTACGGACCAATGGAAAACTACTCTTAGTAACATAGACAGAAAATCCTTAGAGTGCATCAATTTCCAGTCCTAAAGTCATGCTTACTAAAAAGATCACAAACTTAAGAGAAGATAGCTCGAGAGAATGATTTTACCTAACACTCAATAACCTTCCGAAATAGAGTTCTTTTGAGTTGATGCTTGCTTAGGCCATATTCATCATGCACATGTGGAAATGTGAATAAACAACTCCTTGGACAAACAACAGGTAGAAGATTGTGATATACATCACACAATAGGTTTTCCACACAGGCCAAAGGATAATCTTATCTCCTCTAGCATGATTGTAGCTCCCAAAATTGACATGAGACTTCCATACCTACAAAACTGCAAAATGTGGGGTGAGTTTTGGGGAACTCAGTAAGTAAAATTCCTAGTTCTCTACTAGGAAAGCATCTCATAATCAAAACCTAGCAAATCTAGCACTTGCAAATAGTGTTGATGGCATATCAATCGCAAGTCTTATGCCACCTCTCGATTATCTGCATGTGATCCACATTCAACGTACCAAATAAGTCATTTCACCAAGCAGGTTTATCAATAGCACATAGTAACATGTTCAATAAGTTCATTAACCATATAAACAATTCTTCCCATACTTTAAGGGGCTTCCTGCCACAAGCTAGGCATCCGGCCTCAGGCTAGGCATCCCATGCACTCAATGGGCTTTCCAAGGCATTCGGCCATCTAGTCAAGCATTCCGCACTTTTAGGGGCTTCCCAGCACAACTAGCGTGCCAGACATCCCATACTTTTAGGGACTTCCTGGCTCAGCTAGGGCATCTCGCTCAATGAATGAGACATCGCCACCAACGCTATGTGACGACGAGCACTTTTTCCTCTTTATAAGTGCATCACACAAGTCAGTCCTTATCTTTTCTCTTAGCCGACACCTGGGGAAATGCTCATTCGTTCGTGTATACCATGAGTCCTCGCACTTAATGTTGCTCCTCGCACCGAACAAAGCTCGAAAATGACACACCTCAATGATGGTCCAAGACCTAGAGGCTTGGGTGCAATTGATTTAGTGACGATCCCAAGCTTGATGGACCTCGGCTCCAACTCGATGTGAACACACCGTGAATGACCCTTAACTCTTGGTTTGATTCAACATAAGTGCAAGGTGTCCGCATCAAATTGAACCCTAGAATTGGTACCCTTTTGTGCCTTGCCAAGATCTCATGGATTTGGGCGATTCCCATATTGATCAAGGTTTAGAAATCGACATGCCTTGATGTCAATTTAGGACCTTGCGGCCTTGGGCAATCCTCGCACCAAGCGAGGTTTGGAACTAGTACATTATTTAGGCCGATTGAAGGCCTTATGGTTTGGACAGCCTTGACTTTCGATGAACTCAATCTGAGCTAACCTTGGCTTCATTTCCAACCGTACATGACACAAGCACATGGCCAAACATAATTACAAGTAAAATCAAATAAAAGACTTCACACACCACCCATGGCTTGACGGGTGAGCACTTACCTAGCCTTAACATCGAAATCTACTTCCAAGAGAAGAAAGAGGAACCGTACTTACCTTGGCAAACCTCAAAAACTAGCTTGGATAACTTAATGGGGGTGATGGTGCAAGGCCAAGAGAAAGAAGGAGACGGGGGAGGAGGAAATGGATGACGAGGTGAGGAAAATGAGGAAGGGCTCTTCCTATTTATACTACTTGGTGTCATCATTATCGAGCCAAGCGATCCATTCCAAATTATCCAAGTGGCCCGCCTAGAAACTTAGGTGGCAAGCCTAAGTTGCAAGGTGCCGTGCCTATTTTAAAAAGTGGCACACCTAATGGCCTAATGTAATGATTGAAGGCTTACTTGTCCCATTCCTATTGGACAATTTATATAATGCCATCATGACTTGGCCTACTTGTTCTCTAAGGAAAATCTTATGGTAATGATGACCATATCTTTTATGGACACCTAAGCCAATGACTCACTATTCTCATTAAATGTTTAGATTTAGTTAATCATGGGGTTTGGATATTTAGCACATGCCTAAATTCAAGAACTTGCTTTCTAAGTTTTGGCCTTCTAGGATATTCCACCAAGTTCTATTCTAATTGGTGAACCTACACCTCGCATTTAATAAGCATTTAATGAAGTTTTGATGATAATTGAGGGGTTTGGGTTTCGCTATCCAATTGGTCCACATGTACGCCACCCTTTTCTTGCCCATCAAGAATGTCTACAACTCCCTTCATTAATGAGGGTCTTCTAGAGTTTTCTTCTATTTTATTATTTCCTTCCTTAATAAGGTGGTTTAGAGAATTCGATTGTCCAAATTGATTCCAAGGTTGAAGAAGGAATCATTAGGTAGACTCTGGAAAATTGAATCATGTACACCCGAGGATTGGCCATGATGCCCCATGCTCGCTCGAACTATTCCTTTGAATGGTCGATTCACCAAAATGGTCGGTTGTCCTTCCGTCGGTTCAAAGCCAATCCTAAGGCTACCCATGGCCTGGCACTAACTCAAGGCATTCACGGACATTATAATCTATGATGGAATAGTTGGGTCTATCCCTTATCTCATTCCAGTCGCCACTCAATCCACCGGTAGGGTTCATGGTCGGTGTATTACCAATCCACAATCAGACATCACCAATTTGAGATTCCTTTCAAATCATTAAGAATTAAATAGGGAATGATGCATTTTTATTGGAAAACAATCACATTTGATCAAGTCGGACTGTTCATGTATCGGTGTATAGCTGGGCAAAATCACCCACAACCGGATATTGCAACTGGTGGGATTGACTCATGATCCTTTTCTGATCCAAAATCACCCCATGACCAGTCCTCATGATCAAAAAGTCATCTTATGAGCCAATGATCCCATCCCATCGGTATGGTTGGTAGAAATTCATGGCCGACACCTCAACCAATTTGTGATATGTTGATCGGTCGATCGGTCCATGAACAATCCTTTATTCCTTGCCGATTGAACTGATCGATCCATGGCCAATGCTTATGAGATCAGAATCGAGGATGTTACACATCAGATCTTTCTTTATACTACACATTGTAGAAAGGAGAATGCTTAATGTAAAACCTAGTAAATAAAAGCAAAGAAAAGAAAGAAGTTCTTGTTTTTGTTATGTTTTGATTGTGATTTGGAGATCCTCTTTATAGGCAAATGAATGAGAGGATTAATAATGATACAATTCAAATCGAATGTTACAAAACCGTTACAAAATGATGGCTTTCAAATTTTCAAAGCTATTCAAATATCCTACAAGGAGTTACCATAATCTTTAGTCATATATTTACGGCAAAAAATATGATTTGTTCATTCAACTTTTCAATTGGTTTGGTCCATTGCAAGTCATCATTTTGATTTGCTTCTCCATGTTTTTATGCTATTCCTGCTAATTAACAGACTAGTTTCACAAAACACAAACATTGAAGTGAATGTTCATGGTCACATACTATTTATATTTCAGGTGGGTTCAGCTGAATTCTTTTTTTTTTTTTTTTTTAGTGTTCATTCATTTGTATCAGCTCAACATGAACTTCGCATGATTAGTGCAATTTTTGTGTGCTGTCATTTTTTTCATTATCTATTTTCAAAGAAAAATGAGGTTTGTCATTCACAAGTGTGAAAATTTGCAAAAACGGGGAAGCTGTCGATGCAAACGTATTTCCTAATTGGTATTCACTTAGAAATGAAACATAAAACCAGGAAGATTTCAATAAATGGTTCTTTTTTCACGCAATGCATCCTCAACAACTCCTACATCTAAACCCTCTCAACTTCAATCTCACAGCCATCTAAGCTATTGAGCTGGATGCAACATAGACGCGATTAGTTTAAAGCGTGACAAAAATACAGTAAGAATATCCAAATCTATTTTTTATATTATTATTATTATTATTATTATTATTATTATTATAGTGCAGGGGAAACTTGAAAAAGTTATTAAAAGTGAGACAAACCCACTTTTGGCTTAAATAGGTGGGAGACTACTGATGTTTGTGGCAAGAAAGTAAGCCAAGTTGTTTGTCCCGTTTTCATGCAAACAAGCTCCAGCATTTATGTTGCATAGGTTGGGGGTGAGTGACCAGCACGAGGTGGATGTACTGTAAGACCGAAAGTGAGAGTGCGAAATTGTTATATGGTCCTAGTTTATGCCACGAAATCATGGCAAGTTGATTGTCCCATTCTCATGCTACACAGCTCCAGCATTTATTACAGACCGAAAAAAATTCCTAGCATTTATGCCCTATAGATGTGAAGCGAGGGAGCGGCCAATGAGAGGCGAATGTACTGTGTGGGCGAAAGTGAGTGCAGCGAGAATGGCATGAAGTGAGCCTCTCTAGCGCGCGTCCAAAGTGATCCTGTATTTGAGATTTGTGACAATTGACAAGACACGATCCGTGCCAGTTATTGCATTCGAGTCTATTGTTATAATAAAGTACCGCAACATCTTTGGACTCGACAAGTCACGGTTTCTGCCGCTTGGAATTTAATGGCAAGGAATCCAAACCACCTGAACACATATGAATCCCGCAACTGATAAAAAATGGCCATGATACTTATAAAATATGATCCAAAGATTCAGGAGAAAAGCAAGTATGTAAACCGCGACTTATATCCAAATGTGAGGTAGTGATCCATGATCATATCCATGGACCACCGGTAACACTCTCGGATGCTACTCAGAAATATTTAGTTTAACGATGTAAAGTCCAGCACCTGAGTTTATTGCTTTGAAAATCTACCCTCTCTAAACATAAGAAATGCTAGCATACCACTTTTTTGGAACCACTGTATGAGATATAAGATCTCAGAAATTAAAGAAGTCAAAGGAATTACTCAGACTTCCTTTGAGAGTACTTTGCCAAGCAGTATCAATTGTTCCTGAATATGGTCCAATATTATGTTCAGCAGATGAAGACGTCGTGCCATATGTACAGGGATCATTTAGTGGACAGCCAAGTCTCAAGTACAGCTCCATAACAGTTAGTAATTCACCTGTGATGATCTCCACCACATACTATCGGGTGATGGCAAAGAGGAATTGCAAAAGAACCGCAGGCCGGAATCCAAAGAGAGGAAAACTAAAGAATATTTTAACGGTTTGCTGATAACAAACTGTTGAATATCCGCAAGACGGTCCACTAAAGAATATCTAATGGATACATTGATCTTGAAAAGGAACAAAGTAGATTATTATCCAAGAAAGACAAGATAGGAATAGCAGTATCATCGCCCTTCTTTCAATATTTAGGAGTCTTATGCTCAAAATAATGCTTATACAGATGCGGTGATAATTAACTTTGACTTTTGGATGATGAAGAAACTATCTCTCACCGTATATGCACAAGGAAAAGCTTTTAAGATGATTGCTTTTGGAAAACTAAAACATAGCTGGCACCATCAAGACCTCCACCACCACCAGCGTGGACAATCGAAAGTGGGCAAATGATAGTGGCGGTGGCAATGGTAGGGCAATTATGATCACAACGACGGAAGAGTGATTGAGGTGGCGGCCCATTGTTTCCTCTAGAACAAGAAACTTTTTTTTCATTTCTTCCCAACTTTATCTCCTCTAATATTCGAACATAAACAAATTAAATACTCAAATCCTAATTCATAGTCTAAATTAAATAGTTACGTCGATTAGACTGCCATTATAATCTATCCCTGATTATAATATCCCTAAATTTTAACCTTGCGTGTGAAAACTGCTAAAATTATTGTTCTTTTTAACCCAGAACATTCTATAAGAACGTTTCGAGATGTGCTCTACGAAGATTACAAAAGAAAGTAGCGGGCACACGTAAAATAAGTGAATCAGAGCTACTTATTTACTAGTCCTTCCGTGAAGGGATGAAAGGACTTCCTAAATTTCTTGTTTTCGAACAAATGGTTTATGATCTGATTCATTAATGGTTAACATTGATAAAGATCTCCGTTCATATGTCAATCAAGTCCGCCAGTTTTTAAATATCGATGACGTGTGTGTGTATTATACACACGCGGACACATATTGAGGAAGCTTATTGAGATAGAGCTCACTGGAAGAATAAAAACACCCTGTTGCATTCAAGCAGCATGGCAGAAATGGTTGGTAAATATAATTTCTCCAAACATCATTTTACTTAAAGGTACTTCGTAGTAGACTTTTACAATATAATTTACCAAACACAATTTGCATTTTGAAAAACTCTTTTAACTCAACAGCTTTTGCATTTCCCCAAAAGCCTTCCCAAACACGCTCTAAATTGGCCACAAAGAATCGAGTCTTATCATGATATGGCCATTCGAAGCGTCCAAGATAACAACTTTACCCAAACACAATAAATGGCACTAAAAGTTTAGGATTTGTACTGTCAATAAACAACATGGATTGTACTCTAGGACACTCCGTTTCTTTTTCTTTTCAAGGATGAGAGGACGCCTCGAGATTTCATCAAGGAGTACTTGATATTCTTAATGAATTTGTGCATTTCCTCCGGTCACATTTTGTACATTTTGTACCTACCTTCATACCACGTGGAAAAGACTAATCATTCTCTTTAAGTTCATAATGCAGGATCCCCAGCAACTTTTGCTAGCGCACTATCGATAACAGAAACTCCAGTTTCTGATGCAACCACAGCGGTGCAACTGCAATTCCAATGACAGCAAAAGAAAGGTACTTACATCAGCTCTGCTCAACAAGCACAAATAAAATTTCAAATAAGGTTTTACACTACTACTAGTAAATATAACGAATTCCGAGATATTTTCCCTCTGAAGATTACATCCACGGTCAACTCAAGCTTTCTAATTGTGTGAAAGTGATCAGAATCTTGACCTCACGCCATAACAAGCTACACATTGTGCTAAGAGATGGTTTAATATTAACAAGATCATATATCAATGCTATCGAGATAAGTTGTGGATATGAATAGGAATATATAATTTGCAACCTTTCATTTGATCTTATAAGCCGAAATTCGCCATAATCATTTGATAAGATAAGATCTACTCAAGACACTTACAAACTTTAGCAAGAGCAGACTACACTAAGGATTGTTGGCACATAAACATTGATAAGATGACATACTACCTATGACAGAACCAATTCTCACTACCGATGGTGTTACTCTGGTTTCCAAAATCAGAATGTGAGATAGTGATCCATAATCACATTTATGGACCGCCAAATAACACTCCCAGATGCTGCTCAAGAATATTTAGTTTAACAACATAAAATCTAGCACCCAAGTCTATTGCTTTGAAAATCTACCCTCTCTAAACACAACAGATGCTAGCATACCACTTTTTTGGAACTACGGTATGAGATATTGGATCTCAGAAATTAAAGAAGTTCAAGGAATTACTCAAGAGATCTCTTGAGAAATTCTTTGCCAAGCAATATCATTTGTTCCTGAATATGGTCCAAATTATAATCAGCAGATGAAGTTGTCGTGCCATATCTACAAGGATCATTTAGTGGACAGCCAAGTCTCAATTACAAGTCCATATAATTAGTATTGCACATGTGATGTTCTCCACCACATACCATCAGGTGATGGCAAAGAGGAATAGCAAAATAACTGCAGGCCAGAATCTAAGAGAGAAAAACTAAAGGAATCTTTTAAGTAATAGTTTGCTGATATCAACTGTCAAATTTTCGCAAGACAGTCCACTGAAGAATATCTAATATATATGTAACAGGGACATTGATCTTGAAAAGGAACAAAGTAGATTATTATCAAGGAAAGAAAAGACGGGAATAGCAGTATCATTGCCCTTGTTTCAAAATTCAGTAGTCTCATGCTCAAAATAATTCCTATAAAGATGAGGTGACAAGTAACTTTGACTTTTGTATGATGAAGAAACTATTCCTCATATGCACGAGGAAAAGCTATTAATATTACTTTAGGAAAACTAAAACCCCGAAGTATTATCTTGGATCATTTGACATGAAGTCCTAAATGCTCTTTATATTTATGTGGTCTCCCTCCACTTAGTAGCTTAAGCTTTTTAATAGGCTTTTCTAATATGGAATTAGAGCTTATTTGATCCTTTTCGCAAATGTATGTAGTCAAAATTTCACATGCACGTGCCGCTCGTAATTTGGCTTGCATGTGAGGGAGTTGTTGAAGTATTATCCCACATCGCTTGACTTGGGATCCTAAATGCTCTTTATGTTCATGTGGTCTCCCTGCATCTATTAGTTTTAGCTTTTGGGTTGGACTTTTCAACAAAAACATAGCTGGCACCGTGCCACTCTAACACCATCAGCAGTGGAGGTGGCAATGGCAGTGCAATTACGATAACAATGATGGAAGAGTGGTTGAGGTGGCAGCCTATTTGTTTCTCTAGAACATGAAAATAATTTTTCATTTGTTCTCAATTTTATCTGCTCTAATAATTGAACATAAACAAATTAAATACTCAAATCCTAATTAACAATCCAAATTAAACATTTATGTCGATTAGACTGCCATTCAAATCTACTGCCGATTAGAATATGCCAATTATAATATCCCTGAAAGAATCCTGCATGTAAAAACAATAAAAATTGGTTTTCTTTTTAACCCCGAACATTGTATAAGAACATTCTGAGATGTGCTCTATGAAGATTACAGAAAAAAGTAGCGAGCACACATAAAACAAGTGAATCAGAGCTACTTGTTTATTAGTCTTTCCTTGAATGGCTGAAAGGATTTCCTACATTTCTTGTTTCTGAACAAAGGGTTTATGATCCAATTCATCAAAGGTTAATATTGAGAAAGATGTTTGTTCAGATGTTAATCAAGTTCGCCACTTTTTAAACATCCATGAAGTGTGTAGTATACACACACAAGGACACTTATTGAGGAAGCTTTTTGAGATAGAGCTAATTGGAAGACCGAAAAAGCCCTCCTGCATTCAAGCAGCACGGCAGAAATGGTTGTCAAGTCAAGCATCAAATCATTGTGACTCGAGAGTCGTATCTTGCTATTTGTTATTGACTAAGAAGCATGCTTCTGCAACACCTCCAAGAATGACCAAACAAATTTCCTTCCATGCAAATCAAAGAAATGCACCAAAAGAATGATATTTAACTCACGGAAACTTGGATATGATCCCATGGTCCACCACTCCATCTACTCTGTCAAGGCTCTCGGCTACTTGAGCTACAATTACACTAAAGAGAAGTCACGCACATTATCATTAATCAAAAAGGAAAATAAGAGGAGCAAATCATGTTTAAGCATCATACCGAGGTTTGCAATTGGAGATGTGAATATGACATCAAGAACATTATGGCCATCCTTGGTAACTACTGGAAAATCTCCACCGAATGGATCAGCATGTCCTATAGATGGTCTTCTCCAGACCTTCGACAGAAGAGAAAATTAATCATACAAATCATAGTAACAGAAATCTGCTACAAAGAAAAAACTCCCAAGGCGCTTCATCAGCAGTTGTTACGAAACCACAGTAACAAAAATCTTTATGCCCACAAAGTGAGTGCCAAATTATATTTTGCTGACACCACAGTCATGACGTGGCAAGTTAACGAGTATTATTATAATCGACAAAAAAAAAAACAAGTATTATTATATTAAAGAGACGAGAGTTCATAACTGTAACTGAATTTAAAGGATAAGCAATCCCATATTCTATGCTGTTATCTAAATAACAAACCTTAAAATAAAAGCAACATTTAAGTTCTGACGGATCAAAGTTGTAGGGAAATTAAATGTTTAATCTCTAATCAGCTTTAAGTTCTTAGAATAAAGTCCAGAACAGTCCCTATTATTTTACATTTTATCAAAAACCAAACCTCTGCATCTCCCAGAAACAGATCATCGATCTCTTCAGCTATCTCCATCCAATTGAGCTGGCAATAGAATCTTTACTTCACTATCATGCGGTTGAGCACTTCAACATATGTAGATGACATGTATGTGCGTAGCTGCTTACAGATTGAACTAAGAGTGGAACAGAACCATCTAGAGCACCTTTATATTTGTTCTCTGTGATGATAAATACAATTCTCTTGGCTGCATTAAGTACAAACTGCAAAAAACAAAATAATAACCCAGTCGGCTCACAGTTAGAAGGAAGAAAGAGCATACAATTCCATTATAGAGGGATACACTGGTAAGGCTCATCTTATGGCGTCTAAACAGGACTCACTTTCTCTTGGATTATTGACTCTCCGCCTTCCAATTTTCGGCGGCCAATAACGGCAATAAGTGTGTCTTCTTCTATGATATCAGCATCATCAAAGGCGAAGTCAATCTACCAAAATCCATGTAAATACAATATTAAAGCGAAAGAGATAGAGGTACTTGGGCATAACCTAGAGCATCAACTCAAAATATGAAGAGGATAAGAAATGCAACTAATTGGATAAATAACATTCTGTGGTTTTTCCTCAGCATGTTAACTTGCAATAAACAAGTAGGAAAACACAACAGGCCACCATGCAATGGATTATTATTTAATGCTTTGCTGCAAGACTGTTAAGCTGCAAATAGCAAGTCAATGGACTCGATCCTTGACTGACTCCATTCATGCAAAACTGCAGCCCAGGAACATCCTTAGGTGAGATCATTATGGAAAATTAGTCTTTTGATGTAAAATTCATGCAGCAGAACATATATCCATGGTAACAATTCTATTGTCAACTTAAATCCTGCCGTTCCAAGAAACATTTACCAAATTTCCAAAACGCGTCTGTCACAAAAGAAAGAAAAAGACTGTCACAGACACGGGGAAATTGATTATGAATTAGTTATTTGTGCACACCTGAGAACATCCTTGGTAGTCGTCCAAAGGTATTCCTGATTTTGCTGCTTCACTTGCGCTTGTAACAGACCTACATAGACTTTTAAGGAAGAATATGAAAATGGACCAGGAAAAAAATTATGTATGATTTGACTCTGAAACTTAAGGGCCTGTTTGTTTGGCTTTTGTTTCTCTTCCCTGGAACACAATTTTTGATCTTTTGTTTCTGAGAACAAAAAAGGAACAGAAATGCGTTTGTTTGCGTTTTTGTTCCAAATCTATTTTTTTGTTCTCAAAAACACATCTGGAAATCGTAAAACAAGGAACAAAAAAATTTTGTTTCTTGTTTTAAACAAAATTTAAGAATAATTTTTCCCTCTCTTCCATTTTCTTCTCTCTTTTTTCTTCTTCTTTTCTTCTTTTTTTTTTCTTTCTTTTTTCTTTGACTGGTTGCCGGCCTCGGCCATGGCCCGGCGACCAACCGTCGAGGGCCGCCGACCGCGCCGAAGCGTCGTCGACCCCGGTGAGGCTCGGCCTTGCCTTGGCCGAGCGAGCTCGAGCTCGCTCGGATTCGGTGAGGCCAAACTCGTCCAAGGGGCCGCCAAGGCCCGATGTCACCGAGCCACCGCCAGCCGGTGTCGCCGGCCGCTAGAGGAGCTTGGCTTTGCCGAATCTGGGCGAGCTCGAGCTCACCCAGCCAAGGCGAGGCCGACCTCGTGCCGGCCTGGGCGAGCCGAGCCTCGCTGGCCACTAGGTGAGCTCAGCCTTGCCGGATGATCTCGCCTAGCCAAGGTGAGGCCGACCTCACGCCGGCTTGGGCGAGTCGGCGAGGCCTCGCCTAGCTACAGTGAGGCTCGGCCTTACCGGGGGCCAACGAGCCTTGCCATGGCTAGGCGAGGCCATCGGCCCTCGTCGGCCGTTCGTTGGCAATGGCCGAGGCCGGCGACCGGCCAAAAGAAGAGAAAAAAAAAAGAAAAAGAAAAAGAAAAAAAGAAAAAATAAATAAGAAAAATAAGAAAGAAAATAGAAAAAATAAAATAAAAATATTAAAAAATTAAAAGAAATAAAAAAGTATACAAATTTGTCAAATGTGTTTCTACTCTTTTTATATTTCTAGAACAAATTTACCAAACGTGTTTTTTTGTTCAAAAATTGTTTCCTGAAGCAAAAATACTTTTTTCTATTTCTGTTCCCATAAACAATTTTTAAACAGAAATGTTATCAAACGCACCCTAAGTTGCTTCCGGCCTCTAACCCAGAAATTATTGCCATATGCAAGTATCCTCCCAGAAAATATTTAGCAAACAGTATTTAGTTGATAATTTTATTTAAGCCTGTTAGATTAGTGAAAATGAGAATTTATTTCAGAATTAAAAATAGTGAAATGTCATGCTTATATTCCATCCCTATAAAGAGGCTTTCCTTCTGGGATTCCAAATGCTATAGAATTCATTTAAAATGAAAGTAATGAAAAAAAATAAAAGTAATGAAAAAAATAAAAAATTTACCATCAATTTATTTAAATCAGGTATCCTTTTTGAACTGTTCATGCTGCCGAAAAAAATTATGGAACGTAAATAAATACAAAAACAGAAAATTTAGAAAACTTACAGGACATAATATTAGCTCTTGATTTTGAATTCCGGCACTCCTCGCTATTGGTTATTCTATTTACTCTGATATCTATTAAAATCTACTTCTACTCTACATGTAAGGCCAACCTCATACTGTCGAAAGTGTACTAAGGACTACATTTGATTATAAGACAAAAAATTTTGTGCAAAACCTAGTAGAAAGTAAGTAAGAGAACACTAGATATTTGACTAACATAATGATGCTTCTGCAATATACATTTATTGAGATACACATGTGAATTGTGTTAAAAAACTCTCGTAGTGGAAAATTAGTGTGTTTTGCAGCAACTAATAATCATAATTTGCCGATAACTCATTGGTTAAGTTTTTTTAATGAAGGTGGATCTAACTGGATTTGTTGATTGCTCAAATTTGGGCTTCCTCTTAGCTTTCTTCCTACCTTAAGTACAAGAATTCTGCTATGCACTCCCAACAAATAGTATCAAAAGGATGGTTGATTATTGTGTCCGCAAGGTGTAACAGTATTCTAGAATAGACAAGGAATCCTATGGATCTTCACAGTTGCCAAGAGTAGTTTGCGATGACAGTCCAGTTTGGGAGAAAATGATGGGTGAAAGGTGCGTATGCATTGATTGACCATGATTGGGGATTTAGATGGAGACATCTCGATGCAGAAGATTATATGAATTAAAGGGAGCAAACTAACACTGAACTCACATGAAGGAGGAATTATTGAGATGCATATGTAAACAATCCGCACACATAAAGGTGATAGCTTTTGCCACTCACTCCCAACATCCTTGACAATTATTTTCTAGTTCTTATGTTGCACACCCCCACGACTGATCTTCACTATCAACTTAAGTCCCTAACGGCAAACAAAATCTTCATTATATCTGTCCAGAATTGGTACTAAAACTTTCCATGTTAGTTGTATCTCAAATTGTCAATCTTCAATTTCGCAATTGAAACAATAGTCCGAAACTAGAAGTATACCAGATAGGCGGAGAGAAGGGCTTGAGGCTGGCGAGGGGTGCCAGTGACGTTGGGTCAGTGTCGCCACGCAGCGCCCCAGTGGAGTCAAACCATACCCCCGTTGCACTCTCTCATATTAGGGTTAGTTTTTTTAAGATAAAAAGATTTGGCTTTTTTTTTTTTTTATGGGTTTTGTTTCTTTTCTGAACTCCAAATTTTTTTACGTAAGCCACATTAGCACTATGCCAGCACCAATATATGTTTCATAGTATTAACTAAATGCCATGTTGGATTCTGGCATGCTACACCAAAATTTATGAGGCAATCACTCAAAGGACTTGGCTGCACAAGATCGAAAACACAGGACTTGATTGCACATTTTCAAAGTTTAGAACTTGATTGCACATTTGACTAAACATTTAAGATTTTTTGTACAATTTTCCTTTTGCTGAATGACCTTAGTTTGTGAGCAAGGAAGAAAGGTTTGATGAACAAGTTGATGAGATTAAATAAGTTTTAGGATTAAATCAGAACTTATACATTCGGTTTTGTCAGTAGAAGCTATTTGACATGGTAGATTTTTAATTGGAACGTATTTACCATCTTAAGCAGAAATTTGACAGCTGAATCGAAAAATAAATGAGTAAATTTGACCTACCAGGTTATGTAGAAGACACTAGACAAATCATGACCGACCAGGTTATGTAGAAATAAATAGTCTCGCAGAATTACAAAAGAATAGGTCTGTCAATGAACAATTGTCAACCATATGGTCGGCCCTCATGAGTAGACAGTACACAGTTGCTCCCCAGCAACCGACCATCCTCGGCGTGTTCTCTACCAGTGCGAATAAATGTAACAAAAGTGTCTGATTGATATGAGATGCAAGATTTAATAACCTAATCAAGAAACACAAACAGGACGGAGCTGATACACTGAAATAAGTGATTTCTAATCTAAAACTGAGAAGAAGGCCTTGGCCTTGCAGTTGCAAGGGTAAGAAGAACTCACGTGGGTACCCCTACAATATCTTCCAAAGTGCCTGCACGGAGTTGCTGACCGAGATATTTTATGGCCATGCAAGAAGCGTTACCAGATCCTAGCCCAACCCCCATTCCACTCTTAATGTATCTCTCAACCTGGAAATGAAATGTCGATGAAAAATTCCTGACATAAAAATGAAAGGGCACCAGTCGGAGAGGCAATGTCAGTCATATACGACTCTAAAAGTAGCCCAAATTACTTGCATTACATTTGTTCACAACTCATTCAATCAAAACAGCCAATGGAAGAACTCCTAGTTTCACGTTATATTGAAGAGGTGACAGTATAGGATATCAAGAAAGGACTCAGTAACTGCAGTCAAGAATGATGACAATTGGAACTGGAATGAACTTCTCTGGGCTGAAGGCAAATTCCGTTATGATGTTGGATGTTATTGGGAAAGTGGTGAGTTTGAGTACAGTCACATGCATATTGGATGCAAAGAACATGTGTTAAAATGACAATTTATCAAGATTCCACCTGGCTTTATTTATGCATCATCAATCCTGTCCCTCACAGTTGTTACTGATGAAGCAGCTACTGGTATCTCCAGACCAAGTTGAAGCTAGACGCTGCTTTTACCTAAGGGGATGTTAAAATAGGGCATCTAAAAGTAGGCTTTCACAGGGTCTAGGTTGGCAACAGAAGAGGTAGAGCAGCAGTGTCTTATCTTCTGATCACTAATGAAACAATAATGTGAGGCAAAAGTTGAGCATCTATCAGTCTCTGCTCTTCATTGTTATGTCCATAAGTAGAATCTTGTTAAAACATCACATGAGATGGGAATAATTGTTGAATGGATTCATCCTGCTCATTCAGCAACTCCAGTAGGTGGGGAGGAGGGTTTCTTGTCTAGTAGCCCAAAGGAGACGGCTAGCTTTGCATGTTCGGAGCTCATTCGAAAGAATGGTGAGACAAATGAAAAAGCTCCCAGCACAATGGAATTTTGAGAGATCCCACTTACTTTTCATTAAGAAAGTCTCATGAGCAGCTGACAGCCTTGAATTTCTAGGAGACAAAAAGAATTCATAACATCATGTAGGGGAATCATATCAGCAAATTATGGATAGTAATTCAGCCGAGAGAAGTTAGCACGTGGTCTATGATTGTAGAAAGGCATTCAGCGAATTGGAATTGGTTTTTAGATAATATTCACTTTATGGTTGGTATTTAAAGTTATGCAACATGCAGTGACTGCCTCAAATTTAAGTTTTTAGGACAGTTTTCATTCAGTATGACCAAAGGCATCGGATCGTGGCTTTGCGATAACATAATTGATGCAGCACATATAAGTATGTGCTCCCTTCGATGAAAACTTCTTGTCAATCACAGAAACCAACTGACTACATACGATTATTCGGCAGGAGCCCACTTGCAATATGCATGATCAGGCGCCCTTCATGACAGGGGTATTGACACTGATATCATTCACCTTTCCAACTCAGTTACAGCTGATTAAAGTCTCCTGGCAGATGGGGGCTGATCCGAAACTACTACACTACAAGCAATTGCAAAACCCATGAAAAGAGCGGAGCGCTAGTGGCTAATAGATCTACTATGAGCAAATTCTGTGATCAAGGAACGGAGCTGTTCGTCTGGATCAAGCACACAACATAAGTTTGGTTACCCATACAATTAAGTTCAAAGGATTCGGTATCTAGGCCAACCACCCAGGCTTAACTCATATCTTACATACACTAAAGTTAGAAAGATATGTAATTAGAACTGCTCTATCTTCTTGACATCTCCAATGCACAAGAAAGGTTGTGGTGATATTAGTCTTGGGTTAATATGACAAAATGTGCTTCTAGCTATGTCTCTCAAGGAGCCAAAACTGTACAGTTCCACCTACCGCCAATACTTGAGCAACAAATGGGCCGAGGATTGAATCAATCACCACCAAATTCTCTTGTTCTTGAATGAGAAAATAAATCAAGGGCAAAGAAATTTTACGGGCATGTATCTTGTTCGCCAACACTCCTGTACAACCAAAAGAACCAGAAAGAAAAAACGAGGAATGGCGTCGAAAGACGGGG
Source organism: Eucalyptus leucophloia subsp. euroa (assembly GCA_017140325.1). NCBI lineage: Eukaryota > Viridiplantae > Streptophyta > Magnoliopsida > Myrtales > Myrtaceae > Eucalyptus > Eucalyptus leucophloia. The sequence continues at coordinate 23,607,290 of CM029471.1, forward strand.
AAGGAATCGTTACGGTGTACTTGGCTGCACGGAGCAGAGGTGGTGCATCAATGTCGGATGGAGCGGAGCATCGGACGGCTCTGGGCGGAGGAGCTCTCGCTCGGCCGCTGCAGCTTGTGAAGGAGAGAGGGATCGACATGGCGGTGCTAGCAACGCTGTTGATGCCACCATTTTTGCCCCGCCTCCGTCTCCGTCTCGAGCTACTCGCTTCTGGCGAGTAAACTTTTCATTCTTGTTGCAATGGGATAACGGGGGACCCACTTCTGTTTTGTCTACGTTCACACATCAAAGAGGCCTTTTCCGTCATTTTTTGGGGAACGTTACTTCCACTGCCATTAGCTAAAGACGCTCCTTTTATTATTTCTGTTTTTAATAAATTGAACAACAAAACTGCTTTATTCTTTCTCCATCATCAGATAAATACATTATTACACCCAATAAAATATCATCTTATTCTACGTTCTTTTTATCACTTCGATTAGAGGAGGTCATTAATTTTAACTTTTGGTCTCATAAATTTAATCACAAAATCTACATAGAAGATTAGAAATTTCAATTTATGATCACTATAGCAGCTTATGAACACACATTTAATTGCACATTTTTTATCAAATAGTTTGAACAAAATTCTATTTCAAAGTTGAATTGCAAGGTGGATAACTTTGACTTGAGGTTTTTGCACTTTCATCTGAATTGCAAAATGGGAGTTGAAAAGTGAGTTATAGGTGATGCATAGTGATGTGTGATGAGGTGAGTGACTCTAGAACGGAAATTTTTCAGCAAGGATTTTTTTGGTTAAGTGTATGGAGTAGTGTGTGCAAGGAAGAAACGAAAAGGAACAAGAAAAGATAGAATAATCTCCTCCCAAGGTATAAAAGCCACGCCACCAATCGAAGAAGAGGATCGAGATTTATGAAGCTCACCACCAAGGCTTAAAGCTTCCACCAACCAAGGATAAAGGACTTTGGGATAAGAAAAGCTCACCACCAAGGCCTAAAGCTTCCACCAATCAAGGATAAAGGACTTCGGGATAAGAAAAGCTCACCACTAAGGCCTAAAGATTCCACTAGCCAAGCATTTGGCTTCTTGGCTCACCACCAAGGAGTGATCTACGCTCCAAGGATAAAAAGAATGAGTTATCCACTCTCCGAAGGAGTTAACTCAAGTAGAGGAAATCTCACCATTTTCATTCATAAAATTCATATCTCCCATACATTGGATAGTTTTCCCCTATTTATAAGAGGATTTTAGCCTTAGGAAATATTAAAAACAGACTTTAAAGACCTAGGAACTTAAACCTTCAACTCTTGAGCTACATAAAAAATAAAGACATCTAGTAACTTAAGAAAAGCCTTTATTAACATGGACCTTTCGACTCTTCAGCTACTTAAACAATTTTGGCTTTAATAAGTATCGATGGTTCTGACTTGGTCGATGGAGCTACGTTGGACATCGTGTTAGAGTACGATTTATTATCTCCATTTGGCCATCTATTTATGGACAACAAATTGTGCTAAATAAGAGTCTTATACCAAGCAGTCTCCATAGTGTCTTCCAGAAGTAGCTTAAGAACTTCGAATCACGATATGACACAATGGTCTTTCGTACTCTATGAATGCGAATAATCTCTTTGAAATATAATTCGACAGTATGACATGCATCATTGGTCTTGTGACATGGCACGAAATGAGCCATTTTAGAGAACCGATCAACGACCACCATGAAATCCATGCTAACATCTTCCCAGGGTTGTAATGGTACCGGAAGTGGAGTATACAAATCTTGATGGAAATGGCTTTTTGATCTTTGACAAGTTGCACACCTTGAGATGATAGCATGCACATCTCCACTCATCTTTGGCCAATAGAAATGCTCTTGAAGAACCTCAAGAGTTTTTGTTAATACCAAAATGACCAGTCAATCCTCCACCATGCGCTTCTCAAATTAGCAATTCGCGAAAAGAACTCTTCGGCAAACATAATTGATTTCCTTTAAAAAGAAACCCATCTTCCAAAGAATATAAACCTTGAACTCCCCGCTTGCAATTGTTGATTGAAAACCGAGAATCCTAGAGTCTAGAATCGCAAGCATAAAATATCTTCTTGATAAAGCATATGCTACAACATTGGTGTGCCATGGTTAATATTTTGAGACGAAAAAAAAGCATTGAAGAAATTCTACCCATTTTGCACGTCTTGAATTAAGCTTGCGTTGGCCACTAATAAACTTAAGCGCCTCATGATCAGAATGAAGGACAAATTGCTTTGGCCTCAAATAATGACTCAAATGATCAAGAGCTCGAACAATGGCATAGAACTCTTTGTCATAAGTTGAATAATTGCTCTTGAAATACAATAACTTCTCGATAAAATATGCCCATGGTTTTTGTGCTTGCACCAGAACAGCACCAATACCAACTCCACTTGCATCACACTCAACTTCAAATACTTTTTCAAAATCAGGAAGTACAAGGATAAGGGACTCACAAAGTTTCAGCTTGATTATGTTAAAAGCGTTTTGAGCAGCCTTTGTTCATTCAAAAGCACCATTCTTCATGCATTCAGTTATAGGAGCCATGATGGTACTAAAGTTTTTGACAAAACGTCGATAGAAAGAAACAAATCCATGAAAAGATAGAACAATCTCCTCCCAAGGTATAAAGGCCATGCCACCAGCCGAGGATGATGATCGAGATCTACAAAGCTCACCACCAAGGCCTAAAGCTTCCACTAGCCAAGGATAAAGGACTTCGGGATAGGAGAAGCTCACCACCAAGAAGTGATATACGCTCCAAAGATAAAGAAATCGAAAGGAGTTATCCACTCTCCAAAGGAGTTCACTCAAGTAGAGGAAAACTCACCATTTTCATTCATAAAATTCGTATCTCCCCTACATTGGATAGTTTCCCCTATTTATAGGAGGATTTTAGCCTTAGGAAATATTAAAAACAAACTTTAATGACCTAGGAACATATTTGGTTACCTTAAGTTCACTCCCTTGATTGAGCCATTGGAGCTTGTATGGTTGAGGATGTTTCGTTGTTGGAAGCTTTAGCTTGTTGACAAGAGTTGTTGAGGCAACATTAGTGCAGCTCCCACCATCGATGATCACCGAACACACCTTTCCATTAATAGTGCAACGCGTGTGAAATATATTCTCCCTTTGCTCTTTACTAGGAGAAACTTCAACATGCAATGCTCTTCAGATGATCAACAATTCACCATCATTGGCTTTCTCCACAACTTCTTCTTCCCCATCTGATTCAGCAATATTTTAGTCTTGATTACTCACAGCCTCTTGAAGCGGCAAATTGATTTCCTCAATTTCTTAAAGAGTCATAACTCTCCCATTTGGACAATTTGCTTGCAAATGCCCAAAACCATGGCACTTAAAGCATTTCCTTGCATCGCCTTCAAACTTCTTTTGGACTTCTTTGGAAGGCTCTGTATATTTTCCCTTGCCTTTGTCTTTTGTCGACGTACTCTCTCCCTTGCTTGAGGAAGCACCCTTGAAATAGGATGTCACCTTTATTGAGGTTCTAGAGGAAAACCTCTTGCTCTTCACTTGTTGTTCGACTTTTATGGCTAAATTGCATACATCTTCAAAGGACCAATACGGTTGAAGTTCAACCATATCAGCAATTTCTCAATTCATGCCGCCAAGGAAACGAGCGATGGTTTGCTCAGGAACTTTTGGAACTTCACTTCTCATTTTGAGTTGTTCAAACTCACGAATGTATTCTTCAACTGATGCGGGAGCATCCAACGTAGCTCCATGGACCAACTCAGAACCATCGATGCTTATTCAAGCCAATAAAGAAGTTGGGCATTACGTACTTCGATGGATCATTTTGAATGAATAATGTTAATTACTTTGTGGTATATCGATAGGTATCAATGGGAGGCTATTTTAGATGTCTTGTATGACCAATTGATGAAGTTTCAGAAGGATTATTTTCTGGTCAAGGAAGGAGCTCGAATTTTGGGAAGGCTAGAGGTTCACGAAAGCGGTTCAAGAATATGGAAAGCCAAAGGTTCAAGAACACGGAAAGCTAACGGTTCGAGAATGTGGAAGGCCAAGGATTAAAGGGCATTTAGTTCCCATAATAAGGGCTTTTTATTAAGTTCCTACCTGTTTTTATTTTTATAGCTCAAGAGTCAAACGTTTCAGTTCAGGGCATTTAGTTCCCGTGATAAAGGCTTTTTATTACGTTCCTAGTTGTTTTTATTTTTATGTAGCTCAAGAGTCGAACGTTTCAATTCCTAGGTCATTAAAGTTTGTTTTTAATATTTCCTAAGGCTAAAATCCTCTTATAAATAGCTGAAACTATCCAATGTAGGAGACATACGAATTTCATGAATGAGAATGGTGAGATTTCCTCAACTTGAGTGAACTCCTTTGGAGAGTGGATAACTCATTTCGGTTTCTTTATCCTTGGAGCGTAGATCACTCCTTGGTGGTGAGCCAAGAAGCCCTTTATCCTTGGCTGGTGGAATCTTTGGGCCTTGGTGGTGAGCTTGGTAGATCTCGATCCTCTTCCAGTTGGTGGTGTGGCCTTTATACCTTAGGAGGAGATCGTTTTATCTTTTCAAATTCCTTTTCGTTTCTTCACCGTACACACTACTCCATACACTTAACCACAAAAGAATCCCCTTTGAAAAATCTCCATTCTTGAATCACTCAACCCATCATGCATCATCAACACTCATCCCTTGTTGTCTTGGGGAATTTAGTTTGAGGAAGAGATCTTGCTTATAATTGTCGGGCAAGAACCTCTTCTTCATCAACTTCTTGAGTTTTTCCCAAGACTTGATTCGACCTTTTCCTTCCCTTGCTCGTTGATGCTTTAGATTCTCCCACCATAGAGAAGCATATTTGGTCAACCTTAGGATAGCAACCTTACATGTCTTCTCATCCGAATAGGATTTGAATTCAAAAACTCGTTCGGTTTTGTGTAGCCAATCTACAAAGTCGTCGGGATTAAGATTACCGTCAAACTCGGGGACCTCCACTTTAATGTCTCTTTCATCCTCCTTATGCCTCCCTCTTTGTCTTCACCTTCAAATTGGGACACCTTGCTGTTGTCCTTGTCTCGTCAGATTCTCCAGAAGATTGAGGACTCACTCCATTTGTTGTTAAAGATTTTGGATTGAACGTTCTCGCCTTTCAATGTGCGCTTGCTCCAAAGTCAAGCCTCTTGGAACTTGATCATCCATAAGGAATTTTTAACAGAAGAAAGAAATGAATCACTCAAATGAGTTGAACCTTAAGCTCTGATAACAATCTTTTGATGCGTGATGGGGTGAGTGATTCTACAACGGAAATTTTTCAGTGGGGATTTTTGTGGTTAAATGTATGTAGTGTATGTGAGGAAAAAACGAAAAGGAATAAGAGAAGATAGAACAATCTCCTCCCAAGGTATAAAGGCCACGCCACCAACTGAAGAAGAGGATCGAGATCTACGAAGCTCACCACCAAGGCCTAAAGCTTCCACCAACCAAATATAAAGGACTTCGGGATAGGAGAAGCTCACCACGAAGGCCTAAAGATTCCACCAGCCAAGGATAAAGGGCTTCTTGGCTCACCACCAAGGAGTGATCTACGCTCCAAGGATTTTATAAAAACCACAGCTTGTTCAATGAAGAGGTCCTCCCAAACAATACAACAACTATCTTTACTTTATCGCATTTTAGTTGTAGCTTCCAAAATTCCTATCATTGATTAAATTTTGGCATGTGTCTCTATTCGGTCCAACACTGTCAATTGAATTCAAATGTTGTTTCACAAACCCAACAATGTGAATTAAACTATGGCATTGTGTTTTCTATCAAGATTATTAATATTGATTAGATTCTAGCATTATGCCTAAACAAGTTGTGTTGTAGATTAAATTTTGGCATAGTTTAAGTTTGAAGCATAGACCATCTCGCTACTAATGTTCCACATTGCATTATTAATTAGATTCTGATTTGTATATACAAGTTGTATATACAAGTTGAAATAAAAATTTTCCCCTGGCATTGACATTTTCTCTCTAAGCTCAACACAAAACCAAAGTATTGATTTTTTCTCTAAGCTCAACATAAAACCAAAATGTAGCGTTTTGCTGAAAGATTGTTCATGAAATCAAAATTGGTGAAATATTTTTTTGGCAAGCCCCATGGGACCCATTGTGTTGGGTCGAGAGAGTGCTATGCCATAGGCTCTAAGTCGAGTAAATTTGAATGGCGCCACTAATGATCAAATACTAATGGCTGAGAACAATGCACAATGTGAATCATCTTCAGCTGAGCTTCCGCAAAATGAAACGACAAATGAAATGTAGGAGAAAGGTGTTAATGTTTTGAGGCAGTGTGCAGAGGAAAGAAGGCAGGCAGACCTTTCGTTAGTCATGCTTGCTACTTTGAGGCGAACAATAGAAGAAACTCAATATGAGTTTGCTAGTTCTATGGTCAGAGAAATGATGGATGTTGTCAAGCCTTTAATTATCAGTACTTATCATGAATCTGCCCATGGACAACATGGAGTCTCAACATGACCGACTCAGCCTCAATTAGGGCAAGTCCCTATGTCAACCGATATGCACTTGTATCGTCAATTTCTCATATAACATTGGGTAAGGCAAGGCAAACTACGTTGACTTAGCCCCATTTTATGATTGTACAAAAGGGAGAAGTATTGATAGCTGCACAAGTCAATGGGTCTGTTAATTTGCATGTCCCTACCAATGCTAGCAAAGGTCATATAGTGTTCATCCCACTAGCGACTCAACAGAATACATCACTTGATAATGTTGCTAAGGTAGCTTTAACTCAACTAAATCCTTTTCTAGTGCCTTAGATGAATGTGTTATGAGTCACAATGGAGGTCCTAGGAGTTTTAACGACTTTAGCTAGGGGGTAAGACTAACAATTGCAACAAGTGAAAATTCAGCCTCAATTACTCCAGATTAGAGTCCTGAATGTTTAGGCACAAGTACCTCAATTAAGGGCTCCTAATACTCAACAAGTTCTTAATATACAACCTCAGGCTTGTCCAAAAGTTCAACCTCAAATGTTGCAGCAACCTCCTCTTCCTACTCAAGTGAATATGCCTAACCCATAAATAACTCTGGTATATGTAGTCTAACTATAGTTGTAGTCCTATGGGCCTCAACAAGAATATCATCAAGCTCCTAAGAAAAACGTAAATTTAGTATTACAACCCAATTATGCTATAAACTAAGTCCAAGGGATATGGCAATGAAATTGCATACTTAGCCAATGTTTATAAAATGCCGTACCCAAGTTGAATGGATACTATTCCATTACCCAAGTTGAATGGATACAATGTGGAGATGCAACACACGCAGACAATTGGAAGCTAAGGTTATTCCCTCTATTATTGTCAAAAAATACTTTTACTTGATGTACAACATTGTCGCCAAATTTCATTAATCCATGAAAACAAATGGAAAGATTGTTACCAGTTCAAAATGGCTATCCAAATCTGTCGGTGGCTAATTATCAACTATGAAACAACTATGTAATGAGTTAGTTGACCAGTTCATTTCTAGGTCTAAGAGGGCTAGAAATAAGCGCTTAGTCCCCTTGCTTAAGAAAACCTTCATAGATCTTCCAGTTAATAGTTTGAAATTCAAAATTCAAGAAAGAATGGTTGGATAGCCACTAAGGTATTGTAGACAAGTAGATGTTAATTGGGCTAAGATTGTAGAAGCAGATGAAGAACTAGAGCAAGTTAACGTAGCAGAAGTGGCTATAAAATGATTCTAGATAAACTATATGTTTGTCAAGCATTAAAGTTGACTAGACTAAAGGAAAAGTCCAATCTCATTTCAAAAGGTAAGGAGTCTATCTACTACTCCTTCGATGCGAATAAGACTAAAGAAATATTCAATCTATTACTAGCTTATGGCTGTATAAGATTGACCGTGGGTAAGAGTATACTTGTTAAATGGCGCATGATTCTTGGAGTCATAATACCAATGATTAGGTGGTTTTTAAAAGAAAACATGATCAAGCGGGGGAAGATAAAGTTTGCTGATGACAAGAATAAAGTTCCCATGGAAGTTGATGTGGACATGTTCCCTATCATGATTGAAATGATATCATCTCCATTAAGACACATACCCAGGGGTTATCATCAGCTTCGAATCTACATAAGATGTAAGTAAGTCATTAAATAGGCGAGATATAGTCCCAAGAGCCACTACCATCAATCTAGCCAAAGGATCGTTAGTAGGGAACACAACTCCAGATTGATTGACCCATTTTGAAGTGGACCAATTCTAAATGAGCCAACCTATCCTAGTAAACATTATACTTATCGAGAGAAAAGAGTTGACCTATGCGATTATGACTCTAGCATGACTGAAGGCCCTCAATTGTGTCCAAAGTGTAAGTAGTTGGTTCGGTGGCAAAAGTATTACTCAAGAGGGCATCACAATGAACATGGCGCAACAATCAGTAATGAGATACGCAAAGAGAACCTATTGTATATGAGATAGGGCCAGCCAGCAAGTTCCGTACATATCGAGTGAGTAAAAATTCATTCAAAATGAAAATGAGAAGGAAGACGCTACTATTGGAACTCTAGGAGAACGTACTAGAAAGTATGACTATTATGTTAGTTACAATCTACTTCTATCACCCTCATGTGGTTAGTCCATTTGGATGGGGAGCAAAGTTAGACAACAAAGATATGAAACCTAATTAATAATTAATCACCGTCAACGCACTTTAAAGATACCCCATGCTCCACTTGCTGGCAAATGGTATAAGGTTGAGAGGACTCAACCCCTAAAGGACAGCCTAACACATGCATGGTAGAGGAGGATGCAAAGAAAGAAGAAGATCCATTTGCTTCAAAAGCAACTTGACCAAGTTTGCATTATTAAGGTTAAACCCACAGTAATGCCAGCCATAAACCAAAGAAAATCAAGAATAAGAATTTGATTTGAAGGAGGAAGCCAAAGGATGATAACACAACTCCTAACCAAGTAGTTGCCCGTAATGAATTCCGTACGTTCCTATTTGCTACAAAAATATGCGAGGATCCTCGCATATGAAAAAGGGAGGAGCGGAGTTCTATTTTGATGCCCAAGAATCTCCAACATAGAGTTTGAACCATTTGAAAGCATTATATATTAATGCTAAAATCAATGATTGGCCTACATCTCGAATGTTAGTTGATGGGGGTCTACTTTAACGTTTATCCGCTATCGCTTCTATAAGAATATGGGAAGAAAACATAATGAGATTATCCCATCAAATATTTAGCCGTCAAACTTAACAAGGGATTCTCCGACTTTAAAGGAATATTCATGGCTAATCTAACTATGGGATTCAAGATTTCCAAAACTTCTTTTTGTGTTGTCAATACTAATAGATCATATAATTTATTATTTGGAAGAGATTGGATTCATGCTAACTAGTGTGTACCATTGACTGTTCATCAAATGTTGACATTTTGGATTGGTGATAAGATAGAATATGTTAAAGCAAATACTAAGCCACGGATAGCTTGGTCACAACTGATCATGGGGTGCCATGGGGTATCAAAAGACAATATTTATGTGAGTAAAACCCCACTAGTAGATCCAAATAGTATTGCATTCTGCAGTTTCAATAAAGGATTAGTTGAGTAGGTCCCAAAGAATCAACTAGCAAAGCAATTTGATAAGTTTATTGATGGAGAACCTCATGTTATTAGAAGGTACTCAGCCTTTGGGGTCGAACTAGCTATAGCTGTTGAGGGAATTTTAGAGTTCAAAGATTGTTTATCAAGGATGATAATAAGTTGATTGAGGATGAAGACCCATTTGAAAAAGTTAATCTTGGCACAAAGATTGATCGATGCCCCATTTATGTCAGTTCCTTGCTAGATAATGAATTCAAAGTTCGACTAGTAATCTTGTTAAGGAAATGCAAAGATTATTTTGCTTGGGATTATCATAAAATGCTTTGGATTTGGTAGAAATATAGTTGAGCATTGACTAACCATTAAAAAGGGCTTTATGCCGCATAACCAGCCTCCAAGACAGTTTATATTGAAGTTTATGAAAACAGTTGAAGAAGAAGTCAAAAGATTACTCACCGTAGGCTTTATAAGAACAACATTGTACATTGAATGGCCATTGAACATTGTCCCAGTAAAATAGAAGAATGGGAAGCTCAAGGTACACATAGATTTCCACGATTTAAATGTAGTAATGCCCAAAGATGAATACTATATCTCGACAACTGACATGCTCGTTGACTCGGCCTTTGGCAATGAAATTATGTCATTTATGGATGGTCATTTGGGTTATATTAAGATGATCATAACTAAAGACGATTTCCATAAGACTGCATTTAAATATCCAGGAGCAATTGGAACCTTCGAATGGTTAGTCATGCTTTTCGAATTAAGAATACAGGTGCCATGTACCAAAGGACGATGATTTTATTTTCCACAACATGATTGGTGACTTCATGGAGGTTTTTATTGATAATGCCATCGAAAAAATCAAATCGAATGTCATTTGCTTTATTTAGAGTAGGTTTTTGTTAGGTTGCAAAAATATAAATTAAAGATGAATACTTTCAAATGTGCTTTTAGAGTTAAAAGTGGTAATCTCCTAGGATTCTTAAAAGAAGGTTAGGGCAATTCTAGAGCTGGTGCCACGAACTATGAAAAAACAACTTCAAATGATTTTAGGAGAGATAAATTTCTTGTGTCAATTTATTACTAACTTGTCAGGAAAGGTTGAAATGTTTTGCCCATTTTTGAAGCTTAAGAATCATGAGAAGTTTGTGTGGGAAGACAAGCTCAACAGGTGTTTGACCAAATACTATAATCCTCTAGTTTTGATGCCACCCGAGGTGGGTAGGCTGTTGAAACCATACTTCTCTACCACCAATACCATAATCGAATGCATGCTGGTACAAGAAAATGATAAGGGAAGAGAATAAGCTATTTATTATTTGAGTCGAATATGGCACCCCTCGATGGCCCCCGATCCTGTTAGGGTCGCCACAGCCTACCTATCGCTTTCATTCCAAATATGTCCGTTACTTTACCTTTTATAAAAAGGGGGTTTGAAGAAGAACCGAGGTCCCTAGGCATTTTTTTTTTTTGAAAACGGTCCAGGTGCAACTTATTAGCGGAAGCATAATTGAGTCTCACCATCTCTCCCTTCAATAACCCTAATGCAATACACACCAACTACGCACCATAAGAAAAGATAAGGCCGAACCACTTTTATTTATATATTTTCATGATGGATTTCTCGAGTTGGTACAACAAAAAGAAAGCCAAGACTTTTAACTACACTTGGCCATAACCCCAAAGGTATCTTGACCCCTATAACGATCACATGTCATCCTCCATCTATCAGTGTCGGTTACTCTAAAAAAACGTCAGCTCTCTACCCCTCACGCGGCCATCACACCCATCCCGGTGCATTGGGCGGTGGTGGCAGCAACATCCCCCGAATCACTCCATCTCCGCGGACGTGAACCGACAGAAACTTCTAAATGACCGAGCCCCTAGCCAGGCCCATATTGTACATGACCAGCACGCGAACTTGCACATACGTCAACCCAGGGATGGTAATGCAATCTATCTTCGAACACTCAACCTCCACGTCAGATGGGAGGCCATAGAAGGTACCCCGCGGGACAATAGGGAGCGGCATCTTTCTAATCTGAAATGTTGGTCCCCGAAGGGTGAGTATAGCCACTCAGCAGGTAAAAGATCAAATAAACCACTCAATGCATCACACAATACAATCACACATCATAGCATGTACATGTCATCCATGCATCCAAGCACAACTTACCTTGCAGCCATGCATATGCCATCATACCATAAGTACATATGTCCTCATGTACTCATCACTACCATCATACCATAGGTGCACATACAACCATGCACTCATCATCATCATGTCATATATATATCATGCCATAGATGCACATACAACCATGCATATGTCACCATATCATATGTGCATGATTCAATTTCCACTTTTATCTTTCAATTTGATCACCACATCTTTCTTTCCTGGGACCAGTAATTGCATCCCACATTATCACTCACACCCCAACTTGGCATCGCAAGAAAACCTTTGGCACACACCACCAGGCATCCGGCACCCCCTTATTCTGGGCATCTCATATCCCAACTGGCATCACGAGGCATTCCCCCGAGTACAAACCTCTGAGGCTTCCGGCACCCAACCATTTAGGGCATCTCGAAACTCTTGAGGACATTCGAGCATGTATCACAATACAACCGAACATCTGGCACCCCCCATCCCGGGCATTTTGACACTCCCAGGGCATTATCGACCCACCTCCAACAGTTTCCTCATTCATCATAATTCATATTCACCAATTTATGTCTCACAATCAACATGGCACACGATGTAATGGCAACAAAGTCAAGTTCAGCATTTAATTCTATATGCAATGCCAAATATCATCACCTGCTCAGCAAGATTCAATCACCTCAAGCAATATTATGAAATTTTAGCATTTGAAATTCGCACAATCCATAACAGAATAATCATAAATTTTAGCATTTGAAATTTGCACAATCCAGCTTGCACAGTTTTAAAAAATATTTCCATTGAATAATGGCAGATATTTCATAAAGGACACTGCACCAAAAGACCCTCATAAAATCTGATATAGATCACGTGATGCGTGATGGGGTGAGTGATTCTAGAACGAATTTTTCAAATAGGATTTTTGTGGTTTAGTGTATGGAGTAGTGTATACGAGGAAGAAACGGAAATGAATAAGAAAAGATAAAACGATTTCCTCCCAAGGTATAAAGGCCTCGCCACCAACTGAGGATGAGGATCGAGATCTACGAAGCTCCCACCAAGGCCTAAAGCTTCCACCAGCCAAGAATAAAGGACTTCGGGATAGGAGAAGCTCACCACCAAGGCCTAAAGATTCGACCGGCCAAGGATAAAGGGCTTCTTGGCTCACCACCAAGGAGTGATCTACGCTCCAAGGATAAAGAAACCGAAAGGAGTTATCCATTCTCCAAAGGAGTTCACTCAAGTTGAGGAAATCTCATCATTCACATTTATGAAACTCGTATCTCCTACATGTGATAGTCTTCTCCTATTTATAGGAGGATTTTAGCCTTAGCAAATATTAAAAACGAACTTTAATGACCTGGGAACTTAACAAGTCAACTCTTCAGCTACATAAAAATAAAAACACCTAGGAACTTAATAAAAAACCTTTATTAACACGGGAACTAACATGCCTTTAATCTTTGGCCTTCCGCATTCTCGAACCGTTAGCTTTCCATGTTCTTGAACCTTTGGCTTTCCATATTCTTGAACCGCATTCATGAACTTTTAGCCTTCCCAAAATTCGAGCTCCTCCCTTAACCATAAAATAATCCTCCCGAAACTTCATCAATTGGTCATAGAAAATATCTAAAATGTCCTCCCATTGATAGTTATCGATATACCATAAAGTATCGATAAATAATTAACATTATTCATTCAAAATGATCCGTCAAAGTACAAAATGCCCAACTTCTTTATTTGCTTGAATAAGCATTGATGGTTCTGAGTTGATTGATGGAGCTATGTTGGATGCTCTCGCATCATCACGCACCACAACATTGCGATGGCAAGTACAATTTCGAAACCCTCAAGATGCATCATGTCCAGTTACACAAGCCCCAATCATATAGCCAAACTATTATGACACGTCCCACTCCATGCCACACAATTTAGTCCTATAACCAAACCACATGCACACTTAGTAGAATCATCGGTTTTAATATTCAAAAGGTTTCATCCCCTAGAGGACCAACGCTTGCATCCTTTTTGGATTCTGCACCCAACCCTGGCATCATAGAAGCCTCCGGGCATATATTCAAAATGCAATTGGGCATCCGTAGCGTATCACACCTCCAGACATCTCGCACCCCACCTGGCATCACGAGGAATCACTGGGGCATCCCGACTCCCGAGGAATCACTGGGACATGGTTACTCCTAACCTCTAGATTTATGTACCGACAAGCATACAACCGATCATCTCGATGCTCTCGGGGAAAACTTCTAGGCATGTATTCATAATACAACTATCCATTCAAATGACATCGACTCATTCGAACCTTTGGGCATCCCGACTCCCGAGGCTTCGTTGAAGTGAGGGTCCAACGGTAACAATTAACATCTTAATATCAAAAACATTTTTCGATGCATTTTCATAGAAAATCGTCGTATCAATCAAGCCGCGTTGATTTATTCTCAATTTTTGATATCTTATTCCTAAAGATATGCCCTTCAACTTTCATTAAGGGTTCGAAGTCTAATTCCGGCTAGATAATTATAGAAAATTCGTGGAATCACCGAAGGTCATATGCTGTTTTCTGCAAAAACAGTTTACTAATCCAAAGAGAACTACCTGTACTCATTCAATCCCAGCATCCAACGTCCATAACCAAACACTTACAAGTCTATTGCAGTACATTATAACTACCTCACATTAAGAATCCACATTAGTAAGACCTTTCAATTCTTATTTCAGCAAATAACTGAAACTACACAAAACAAACTGTTTTTACCCAATCTCTTAATCCAACTTCATCTCAATCTTTAAAAAAATCCACATGCAGCTCCCAATTCTGCATTTTCTCACATCCACCAGCATTTCACCAGATAATTGCAGCAAGCAAAATAGGGGCTTGGGGGGTCTCGGGCTCAGCTCAACGGTGGCAGCACCATGCCCGACAGAAGGGCGACCTCCTGCTTCCCCACGCCATGCACTCGTTTGTTGCACACACTTGCCCGCTCACTCTCGGGGTGTGTGTGTGTGTGTGTGTGTCTCTCTCTCTCTCTCTCTCTCTCTCTCTCTCTCTCTCTCTCGGCTAATCTGCCCCTTTTGCTCCTTGCTTAATTGATTAATTAATTTTCTTGCATGTAGGTGATCCGGTGGCTTCAAGGGAGAGAGACGGGTGGAGAGTGGTGTGGCTTCCTTGTCTGGTTTCTCCTCCTCCTTGTCGACAATTAAGGGGGCTTCTTGGGCTTTTTGGGCCTGCAATTTGTGGCTTCGAGGACCTAATTAAATGGCCCAAATTCTCAAAAGATAAGCCCTTAAATTTCTGCACAAATGAGGCATTTCGGTTTTCATAGAAAAGAACTAATATTCCCCGAATCAATCTACTTCATGTACAAATACATGACCGAAGTCCTCACATGGAGAAGGGATTCGACCAAGCGGCATGGTGATAAAATTCATTTCCTCCTTGCCAAATCGCTCAAAGAAAATACGTGCTTGGTCCTCATGCACGGTCCAACTTCTCAAAATTTTATTGATAAATTCGGCATGCATGTTCCTCATGCATGGCTGAATTCCAACAATCGATCGAAGTCCAAAGACTTCTCTTGTTGCACGGTTGGTTGGTCCAATAGAGAAAAGAAAACATGGCCGTTGCATATTTGAGCGTCGGTGGAATTTTTGTGGTTAAGTGCATGGAGTAGTGTATATAAGGAAGAAATGGAAAGGAAAAAGAAAGGATAAAACGATCTCCTTCCAAGGTATAAAAGTCACACCACCAACTGAAGAAGAGGATCGGGATCTACGAAGCCCACCACCAAGGCCTAAAGCTTCCACCAGCCAAGAATAAAGGGCTTCTTGGCTCACCACCAAGGAGTGATCTGCTCTCCAAGGATAAAGAAACCAAAAGAAGTTATCCATTCTCTAAATGAGTTCACTCAAGCAGAGGAAATCTCACCATTTTCATTCATCAAATTCGTATCTCCTACATTGGATAGTTTTCTCCTATTTATAGGAGGGTTTTAGCCTTAGAAAACATTAAAAATGAACTTTAATGACCTAGGAACTTAAACGGTCGACTCTTGAACTACATAAAAATAAAAACACCTAGGAACTTAACAAAAAGCCTTTATTAACATGGGAACTAAATGCCTTTAATCTTCGGCCTTGCGGATTCTCGAACTATTAGCTTTCCGTGTTCTTGAACCTTGGGCTTTCCATATTCTTGAACCTCATTCGTGAAATTTTAGCCTTCCCAAAATTCGAGCTCCTGCCTTGACCAAAAAATAATCTTCCTGAAACTTCATCGATTGGTCATACAAAACATCTAAAATGGCCTCCCATTGAAAGTTATCGATGTACCACAATGTATCGATAAGTAATTAACATTATTCATTCAAAATGATCCATCGAAGCACATAATGCCCAACCTCTTTATTTGCTTGGATAAGCATCGATGGTTCTGGGTTGGTTAATGGAGCTACGTCAGATGCTCCCACATCACAAAATAACACATCGACCATGATGTAGCAATTAAATGATTTCAATGCCAAAACGTTTTCAAATCATCAATATGGAGAATCCCTTGGGTTTTTTTTTTTTTTTTTGAAAATCCAACTTTCACAAATATTCTCTGAATGTTTTCAAGTCCATATATGAAAACTTGAATGGTATTCACCCTTCACGGCTCAAAGCAATGATGTAGCGGTTAAATCATTTCAATGCCGAAACGTTTTCAAATAATCAATATGGAGAATACCTTGGGTTTTTCCCCAAAATCCAACTTTCACAAATATTCTCCTAATGTTTTCAAGTCCATATATAAAAACTTGTATGGTATTCACCCTTCACGGCTGGAAACAAAACAATTGATGAAGAACCATAAGTAAATCTAAAATCAGTACATTGACCAATCAAATATAAACTCCAACTCCAATGGTAAAGAGTTCAGAAATTTGAAAGTATAACACATTTCTTAAAACATTCAGGAACGGCGCCACAGCACATGTGAATTTTGATGCAAATCGGGAGATTTCTAAAATAGTTTATGAACAAAATTCCCAAGGTTCTACCACCGCAACATTTAGCGAACATCCGAAGGCCAAAACCAAAGCACTCATGAAGATTTCTCAATTTCCTAGCCCCAAATTGATTTGATCATTCTAGAAGTCGCCATCCAACATCAGAATTCAAACCATTTCAATCTAACAACACTTCCACAAGCAACAACAACACTACTAAAGGGAGGGCTAATGTCTCAGCAAATTCGCCCTCTAAACTCTGACAATGAAGGAAATATACTTAATTGTAGTATGTACACACAAAACAGAGGACTTACCTCACCTCAATTCCGTCCTGCGTGTCAATACAATTCACATACTCAATCAATCAATCTAATCAATACAATCGATACAAAGGTCCCGATGATAAGACTAAATCGTTATGACACGTTCCCTTCTGTGCCACATAATCTTGCCCATAATCCGGCGCCTCAATTTCAATCAATCACACATTCCAATTTGATCATTGCTTGCACAAGCATGATTTACTAACGCACATCGTTCCTCTGGCATAGCTAGGCTTCGTCTCACTCCTCCAAGCACGACAACATTCACCGACACACATCGGATACAATATTCTTGAAGGAGCATCGGTCCAAAATTTGCTGCGACCAGCATCCATTGTTGAGGGGCATCCCATATAGGGGCAATGTCCCACTAACGCACATCGGAGACGGTGGAATCTTTAGGCCTTGGTGGTGTGCTTCTCCTATCGCAAAGTCATTTACCTTGGCCGGTGGAAGTTTTAGGCCTTGGTGGTGAACTTCGCAGATCTCGATTCTCATCTAAAGTTGGTGGCGTGGCATTTTTACCTTGGAAGGGGGTCATTCTATCTTTTCTTATTCCCCTTTGTTTCTTCACCGTATACAATACTCTGTACACGTAACCAGAAAAATCTCAAAAACAAAAAAAATTTCATTCCGAAATCACTTGCCCCATCACGCATCAATACTAGTTTGGGAAATGACGCAACCTGGTAACGGGAACTCATAAGAGGTTTATCCAATGGATGAGGTGATGACATCCTCACAAGAGGGATTAGCCGGGGAGATCGAGTCAGGACAATCTGTGAAACAAGAGCTGCAGAAAGAAATTCGATGGCAAAGCTCCAATTAGGATGAGGTCGGAGTGACTCCTAAGCATTGACCAGAGGAAATCGATGCCTCAAAGGACCTCTGGTGGCTGTTGATCAGATCCGAAACAAGATCAGTTCTGGAATGGACAAGTTTTGAGCTTTAGTTGAAGATTAGGCTAATTGGAGCACTTTCGATGGCCTATGTGTCCCCAACCTCCAGATGATCGAGGACACTTCAGAGAAGAGATTGGGCGATTTTGGGGTGCCATCGAATAGTTGCCAGTCATCGAATGGCAAGGCAAAATTATTCAACCCAAAGGTGATTTGATCCCCAAAAGATGGAGTTGTTTCGACGGGGACAAGTGATTGTCGAGGCTAATGTAGCTCACAATCGTCACCAAGAGGTAAAGGAGAAGGATGAAGAATGGAAGGGCCGCCAACATGGGCTAGAATCGACGACTCGTTGGAATGAAGACTAATCGAAGAGAGAGAGAGAGAGAGAGAGAGAGAGAGAGAGAGAGAGAGAGAGAGAGAGAGAGAGAGAGAGATTTACAAAAAGTAAAATAAAATAAAAGGGCCCCTCCCTTTTGGAGAGAAAAATGCTATTTATAGCAACCCAAATCGATTAATCTCGGCCGTCGATTCGTTCTAATAGTTGAAATCATAATCTTATAGCCAAATCATGATATTAAAATCCCAATTATCATTAGGAGGTGTCAAGTACTCAATTGGATGAGCTTGATTTATTAAAATGAGGGCTGTACTTAAAGAGCTCAATATGGGTCAAATTGTAAATTCGCAAAAGCTGAGGGCCAAGCTATAAATTCGTGAGAAATTAAAGGCATACAAGTGAAATTGGCATGGTGAAGCTCTTGGAACCAATCACTAGAGGTTCAGAATTCGCCGGCAAGGGAGCTGAACCGACCTGCTCGACTGGTGGCTGATTAGATCGATCAGACCAATTCATGGCAATTTGATCAGTTCTTTACCGGTACTGCCCTATTTTGGCTAGTTCACGCATTTGTGGCCCATATGGTTTCAAAATTTATGCAATTTAGTTCCTCAAATTCACATTCCAAAGAAAATTTGCACAATTTGAGGAGAAATTGATTGATTTCAATTCAATTATGGCAATTAAACTTCATAAATGTGATCTATTGACCCTCCATTGACTTAATTGAGCGATTATCACAAAAAACAATGAATCAAAACCATGGCTAGTTAAGATTGAGCCTAAAATGCTAAAATGACCAATTTTGCAATTGATTGGCCAAAATTCCAAATTAATTGAAATTAAACTCAATTAATGTTGCAGTAACCCTATTTAACTAATTACACATGTGTAAGATCACTTCATATATTCGAATTAACTTTGAATCAGGGTTTAATATTAAAATTGAACCTAGATTCATGTAATTGAATTCTATTCTTGAATGGGTCAACTCAAATTGCCTTGATTGAAGCTCAATGGCTCGGTTTTCTTACCTTTAAGAGAGTGAACAAATTGCAAACTCTAATGTGAATTTCTCAAAATCGACCCCAGATTTGGACTTATATTAAGAAAATCAGTAGAACATAATTGTCTACTTTTAAGTCGTAAAGAATGAATTTGGACAATAAACCTTCCGATGTAGCAATTTGCGAAATAAAATGCACAAACAAATATAAAATAGCCCCAATACGAAGTATCATTAAGGAAAACCCACCTAATTTTAAAATAAAAGTAACTTGATTTTTTGTCAATTTAGAGCCAAAAATAGAAAAATTCAAAGAACAAGATTCTTCACCGAATTTTATAAAATTTTTAACACACAACTCAAATTGTCGCTAGAAAGAGATGTTTTGTGGACTTTTGACTTTTTTAAAAAAACTTTTGATAAAAGGTTTGACTAAAAGCCAACCATTCAGCCAAATCTTTGAATTTTTGAAAAATTGACTTAGGAAAAGTGAAATTAAAGCTCAACAGTATTTTATGAGCGAAAAATCAATCTTTGACTCGGAGTTGACTTGTTGTCAAACGGTTGACTAAAAAGTCAACACAAAAGTCAATAGTTTGAGTTTTCGGTTTCACACGGAAATGAGTAGGAGATTGTTTAAGAAACGACAGTGCAAAAGAGGGAAACAAAAAACAATACGTTTTGGTTGAGAAATGGGCCCCATCATGATCCTAAACACAAGTCGCAATTTTTTTTTTACTTTTTTGATATGTCGACTAAAAATCAAGTATGGACATTGAGTTACAACATTATAAGCTATTGACTATGACACATGTAATATGTAAAACGGACGTAATCAAGTACATGTTCTCTGACATAACTTGTTATACATCTCACTTAAGGCAATAAAACGACAAGTAGTAGCAAATTTTTTTATTGAGTATCCAGGCATTCAAGTTGAAAATCATTTAGAGGGGTGTGTCCAAGGAGTCCTTTGGACCTTGTACTTTCTTGGGTCGAGTGTAGTTGGTTCAGTGATGTAGGAGCACCCAACATTATAAGAGTTGGAATTTTGATAGTGATGTAGGAGCATCCAATGTAACTCCATCGACCAACTCAAAACCATTAATACTTATCCAAGCCGATAAAGAAATTGGGCATTATGTGCTTCGATGGATCATTTTGAATGAATAATGTTAATTACTTATCGATACTTTGTGGTATATCGATAACTATCAAGGGGAGGCCATTTTAGATGTCTTGTATGACCAATTGATGAAGTTTCAGGAGGATTATTTTCTGGTCAAGGGAGGAGTACGAATTTGGGGAAGGCTAAAGGTTCACGAATGCGGTTCAAGAATATGGAAAGCCAAGGGTTCGAGAATGCGCAAACTTGAAGATTCAAGGCATTCAATTCCCATGTTAATAAAGGCTTTTCTTAAGTTACTAGGTGTCTTTACTTTTATGTAGCTCAAGAGTCGAAAGCTCCGTGTTGATAATGTCTTTTCTTAAGTTACTAGGTGTCTTTATTTTTATGTAGTTCAAGAGTCAAAGGTTTAAGTTCCTAGGTCTTTAAAGTCTGTTTTTAATATTTCCTAATGCTAAAATCCTCCAATAAATAGGGGAAAACTATCCAATGTATGGGAGATACAAATTTTATGAATGAAAATGGTGAGATTTCCTCTAGTTGAGTGAACTCTTTTGGAGAGTGGATAACTCCATTCGGTTTCTTTATCCTTGGAGCGTGGATCACTCCTTGGTGGTGAGCCAAAAAGCCCTTTATCCTTGGCTGGTGGAATCTTTAAGCCTTGGTGGTGAGCTTCTCCTATCTCGATCCTCATCCTCGGTTGGTGGCACGGCCTTTATACCTTGGAAGGAGATCGCTCTATTTTTTCTTATTGCTTTTTGTTTCCTCACCGTATATACTACTCCATACACTTAACCACAAAAATCCCCTCTAAAAAAATCTCCATTCTTGACTCACTCACCCCATCACGCATTAGATAGTTTCTCCCCAAGGACCTAGGTCCAAAATGATGTTTGAGATGGATTTCAATTTTTCTTATTCCTTTTTGTGGGCCGAAATAGTTTGGTTGACATGAAGGCATGATTTATTAAGGTAATTGGCAATTCTCGGTTGGTTATAAAATAATTGTCTAGAGAATACCAGTATCTTCATGAAAATATTATTTCTCATCATATGTTAGCTAAATGACTATCGGATCACTATAAGTTTGTTCATGTCAAAAGAAATTAAAATGTGGAATTCAAATGGCATCTAATTACAAGATATCTAAAGAATTGGCAAATCATATTATTGCCCAGGTGAGGACATTACCTTCGATTGATAATAGGATCATGTTGATTCAAGACAGGTTCTAGACGATGAGACAATGGGCCAAGATTGGAGAACCTCATTTATTGAGTATTTGAAAAATTAATTATTTTTTTTTAAAAGCTACTAAATATTATTTGTTGGTTGGTGATGATCTATAGCGAAAAATTGTAGATGGTCAGTCATTGAGGTGTTTGGGCAAACACAAGTCTATGCCCGTAAAGGCCGAGGTAGATGGAGGCATATGTGGTGCACATTAGGCTGAGATCAAAATGAAATGGCTATTGCATCAACATAGTTATTTCTAGTGGACTATTACTCAGGATTGCATCGGCCATGCCAAGGAATGGGAAACATGCCTAAAGCATGACTCCGTTCAACATATGCCAACTCCGATAATGAAGCCCATAATAAAACCTTGGTTGTTTAGAGGATTAGGGATGGATATAAATGGGAAAATATATCATCCCTTATCTACAAATCATAGTTTCATATTAGTGGCCACAGACTATATTTACGAAATGGATTGAGTGTGGCACCCCTGAAACAGCTCCCAATCCATTAGGGTCACCACATTGTTTCCTCTACCTAGATATCCCCTTTTCTTTTTTTTCTTTTTTCTTTTTTTCTATGGACTTCCGAGAAGTCGTATGGGGGTTCTTTCATATACTTGATTGGTACTTGTGCAAAAGTATGGCGAAAGCGTATCCAACTACTCCTCGTCCTGAAATTAAAGTGATGCACACCTACACATTTTATAAGTTAAAACTGCACACTTTTATTTACATAACTAGATGCACATCATTAGTTGGTACATCAAAATGCCGAAGTCTTCTATACTCGGCAATAGTTTCAAAAATGATCGACGTTTCCAACAGTCATATACTTATAGTCCATCGATCAGTGTTGGCATCCAAAAGTTTCTTCCTTTGCTGCCCTCCTCCTCACGGTCATATCCAACCACTTGATCCATCTGCTGGTGGCAGTGGTAGCAAAGGTGTCTTGTCTAGTCTGAAATGTTAGTCCCCAAAAGGTCATATACAATCACTCAATTGTAAAAGATCCACTAAACTATATTGTGCATAGCCATCACAATCTAATTTCATGCAAGATAGGCAAAACATGTATAATCAAAGGAAATTAGTGATGTGCATCCTTTCATAAAACCTCTCAATGGAATGACATGTGCAATTTCAAAGCTAAGATGCACCATTTCAGTCACATGGGTCTTGATTATGACACATCCCATTCCATGACAAACAATTTAATCCTATAATTAGACCACACACATACTTAGTAGAACCATCAATTTTAATATTCAAAAGGTTTCACCCCCCGGAGGACCAGTATTTGCGTCCTTCTAGGCATTCGCTCCTAATCCTGGCGTCGCAAGGTCCTTCAGCACACACCTCCAGACATCTCGCACCCCACCCGGCATCACGAAGCACATCCAGGGATTGCCATGAAAATGGTTGCCCGTTCCATTTGGATTTAACCTGACATCTCGAAACTCCCAAGGACCTCCGGCACACACCTCCGGGCATCTCGCACCCCACTTGGCATCACGAGGAATTGCCGGGGCTCGTCATGAAAATAGTTACCCCTGTCTTCCGAAATTAGGTACCGACATACCACTGGGCATCCCCCGGAATTACGTACCGATATACCACTAGGCATCCCGAAACTCTCGGGGACCCTTTGGGGCACTGTGGACCCCAAGCATCCGACGGCATCAGCTCATTCGATCCTATGAACATCTCGACTCCCCGGGCATCATCGACTCAACGGTCGGACGGCATCATGAACATCTTAACTTATTTCAATATCAAAAACATTTTCAATGCAATGACATTGGAAGTGTCATGAATTTTCATTGAAATCTTTCAGCATTGAATGATTTGCTGAATGCCAGAACAGTTTTAAAACAACAATCACATCTGGAATACCGTTTGAATGCTTGAAAATCCTTCTTCGTGATATCAAACAATGCAAACTAAGATTTTTAAAAGCATATCAATATAATAATAGTAGGCTTTCCATGTCAAAATGTTTTCGAATCACCAATATGGAGAATCCTTTGGGTTCTCGAAAATCCCATTTTATGATATCAAGTAATACAAAATAGGGTTTCAAAGACACAGAAATCAATTTATAAAATCAAAAGCATGATACCAAATCCATAAAATCCATTTTCACGTGAGATTTCTAAAATAGTTGACAATCAGAATTTGTTTTTTGATAGAAGTTCCAAGAAATCGAAAATACACATAGAAAACCAAAGCATTTCCCAATTCCTTAGTCCCAATCTACTTCGATCATCCAAGAATTCAGCATCCAACATCCAAACTCAAATATTGCCAAGTCTAACTACACTACATCAGACAACAACGGCATTGCATGACATAGATTAGTAGACTTTCTCTCGCCTTAAGTTTGACGCAACCACAGCAAGCAAAATGGCAACTTGTGGACTTCGGGCACGGCTCAATCGACGGCAAAGCTAGGCGGCGTCGACGGCGGCAGCAGGCGTGCTCACGGCAGGGGCTGGTATCTTTCTTTCTTTCCTTTCTCTCCGCCCGCTTGCGTTCCCTCTCTCTCTCTCTCGCGTGTTTGCTGTGCTCACTCGCCGAACTCTCTTTTTCTTTTTTTTTTTCGGTTACAAATACAATGGCCACTAGTCTTACTAAAACCAATCAACTTAAGAGGGGAATTTTCGGTGGTTTAATCAGGCGAGAGGCAACTTGAGTACACGTGTCCAGCATGCTCAAATTTCCTCTCAGCCGCTCGACACTTTGCTTCTCTAAGTGAGGAACGTGTCTTCAGCATTTTTTATAATCCTTTTCTTAGTCTTAATTTGCTGGCCGATAATGGAGAAGCAACGTCGCTAACGTTGGCCCTGCTTCGGTCAATATTTCCTTCACGATGTTGACTAAAACATCGACCAAATGGAAAGAGATTGCGGCGACGTTGGGCGCGGGTCATTCCTCTTTTCCACGCGGGGATCCATGTTCTTCACGCATGGCCATGTTCCGTTCCTTCAACTCTCAAAATCAATGGATCGAAACCCGAATTCCTTTCTTACTTCATGAATACTTAGGTAGTATAGCCGAGTAGTGTCATCGGAAAAAAATCCATGGGTCGGCAGGGTTGAAAGGCCGATGATACAACGGAGTCCAACACCCGTGCCGATGACTGAATCCGTTGACATCTTCGTCAATCCGTGATGTACCGTCATTTTCCAAGGTGGGCAAACTACAGATGAGGTTGGTTTCACTTGAGCTTATGATATTTTCCAACAAGACTATGGTTTATTCGACGATTAGATCAGCACTAAACGAAATGCGTTGGTCCATCAATAATATGAACTAAATGTTCGCACGTAATGCCAACGACATCATCCGACAATACTTTCATCACTTAATCATGGATCGCTGCCTATTCAAGTGTCGTCAAAATTCTCGGATGCCACATTGAGACCGCATCATATAAAAATATCACACAAAAGACATTGAAGGAGTTTATTGAAGAACATGTTATTCACAGGTTTAGTATTCCAAAGTTAATAACCGCACATCAAGGGATAGTATTTACTGGTTGAGAGAGGTATTGGATTTTGTCAAATCAAGAGAGATTAAGATAATACATTCAACGCCCTATTACGGTCAGGTTAATGGTTAAGCCAAAGCCTCCAATAAAGTAATTATTAATTTAATTAAGAAGCATTTAAAGGATAACCCAAGGGTATGGGATTGTCTACTATCAACAATCTTATGGGCCTATCGAACGTCTAACAAATCTGCGACTTCACTTAGCAAACAAGAGGTTGTATTTCCATTCAAGATCAATGTCCCATAATTAAAGGTAAGGCTCTAGGGGAAACTTCTCAACAAAGAATATAATGAACTTATATATAACAATATTGATCAAATAGGCGAAAGTAGGGCTGCTACTTTGGAAAAGCTCATCTCTCGAAAGAATAGAGTTGTAAAAGTCCATAATAAACACATGAAAGAGAAACAATTTGATGCTCGCGACCTGGGGTACACATCAAAAAATTTTCTGGAATAGATCATTTATATTCCCTGGATGAGTTTTTAGGCAAAGAAACGCGCTTGATAACGATTAAAAATTTCTATTTCTTGATCCTTTGGCCTTCCGCATTCTTGAACCTTTAGCCTTCCATATTCTTGAACCGCATTGTTGAACCTTTAGCCTTCCAAAATTTGTGCTCCGAAAACCTCACCAATTGGTTATGCAAGACGTATAAAATGGCCTCCCATTTATAGTTATCAATATACCATAAAGTACCCATAAGTAAGTAACATTATTTATTCAAAATGATCCATCAAAGTACATAATGCCCAATTTCTTTCTTGGCTTGGATAAGCACTGATGGTTATGAGTTGGCCAATGGAGCTACGTTGAATGCTCCCGCAAAAAGTAGTGCCCCTCATTGTCATAAGGGAAAAATTTAATATCTCTACGACCAACTCCCAAGATGGTTTTAAAATGATGAAGAAAAGAAGTGGTGCCTAAAGGAACCTTCATGGGTAGGCAATTTAAGACTTGATAGCCTAGATGAGGCCTCCTAGGTCTTGCGCCTAACGGGGTGTAATGACGAAGATTACAAGAGCCCAAATAAAATAGAAATTCAAAATAAAGAGCCATCCTTGTTTGTAAAATTCACAAGGGACGAGAGATGGCACTACTCTTTTCAGCCTTCATTACGAATGAAGCTAAAACAATTGGAGCAAAAATTATTCTTGTACTGTGTGCAAGATTTACAGCTAGCTAGAGATAATTCTTATTAACTTTAAGCATGGGAAAGCAAAATATGTATCTTGCAGCCAGTATAATAGGAAAATGATACATTCCTTTTCATCAACAAGAGCAGTTGCTCTACCATATCGCTCAAAGAACTTATCGTAAGCAAGAATTTTATCAAGGATTGTAATAGAAAAATTAACTATAGGCAACTGCTCAGCAAAATGGTGCCAATCAACTGAAAGTCTGTCATGGTATACATGTCTAGAAGAGTGAAAATGAAATAATTAGTCGAGGGGGACCAGAAGTTTACACAGACCCAACAAGTCCCCAGTTTATGTCATAAGAAGACATGCTAATACCATCTATTCAAATTTGTTTTGAATAAGGAAAACCTCGAAATTGAGGAGAAGCCAAAGACCATATGTCTATGAAAGTGCGTTGTTGGAAGGCCAAGGTCTCAGAAGGAAAGTATACCTCAACTGGAGGTGGGACCTTGTTATGGTCAATAAGACCAAAACCATTGATAAACCAACCGGTTATACCTTCAACAATTTTTGGCATGTTTCCCCATTTTGAGAACAACCAAATTCTTAAGGTAGCTTGATGAGTCAAAATTGGAGGCTTTCTTTGGTGCTATGGTGAATGATGAGGTAGAAATGAAAGGGAATCGCGAAAGAGAATTTGGAAGTAGGGCAAGAAGACGAAATATAGTAATGGGATTCTTAAGGAGATATTGGTAGACGACCATGCCCTTGGGGAAAAAAGGCAAAATAGTTATCACCGAAATTAGAGGATATGTGTTGAAATAATATAGGGAATGAAAATTCATATCAGGGAAAAGATGTCCGAAGATAGAAAGAAATGATCACCTTGAAAAGCCGCATGGAAATGAGTAAAAGAAATAAATTTAAATTTATTTCCTTTAAAAAGGGGCATATGTCGACACTCAAAAAGCGAAACACGAGGAAAACTTCAGGGCAAACAGCTTTCATGGAGGCTATTTATGCTGAGCATCGATGGAATTCTAGAAACAAAATCTAGAGTCGATGGCTAGGCAACCAATTGCCATGTGTTAGACTATAGGGATCCAAAGATTAAGTGAAATTAGCATTAGAACTCATGTGAGAATAGCCACTTCGAGAAATGTGCATAAAAATAGAGAACAGTTATTTACTTGATAAACAAATTTTGTAGGCATCATCGACAAGTCAATTGCTAAGAAGAACTAGAAAACATGGAGAATTTTAAGAGTGGTGCCCAAGGAGAGGAAACTAACTGATGGTTACCAGTTCATCCTATATATACCATAGCCTATTCAACGAACAAGCCCCCAAACAACATAAAAAATATCTTTATTCTATCTTTACTTTATTGCATTTTAGTCATAGTTTCAAGATTTTCATCATTGATTAAATTCCAACATGTGTCTCTATATGGTCTAGTATTGTCAATTGAATTCCAATGTTGTTTCACAAGCACAGTGTCATTCATTATTCCGGCATTGTGTTTGCTATCCAAAAGTATTGCTATTGCTATTCATTAGATTTTAGCTTTACACCTAAAAGAAGCTGCGTTATCGATTAAATCTGGCATAGTTTGAGTTCAAAACATAAACTATCTAACTACTAGTGTTCGGATTCTACCATTAATTAGATTTTGGTGTAATTTGTACTCAAAAACAGTTAGCCTTTGACGTATTAATTGTCATGATTGTATATAAAAGTAGAAATAAAATTTCTGCTCGCATTTGACATTTTCTGTCCAAGTTCAACACAGAATTTGAGCTTCTTATAATAAAACAGGACGTAGCGTTTGGTGAAGGATTGTTCACAGAAATCAAAACTAATGAAACAACATCAGATATTTTAGCAAGTTAAATCGGCTATGGCATTTAAGTGATTAGTTTTTTTAATTTGTGGTACTTAAGTGATTGATACATATTATGGCACTTAAGTAGCCAAACAAAAGTTATGATATTCCTACTATGCTTGTCCCTATCATATTCACATCTCCAATTGCAAACCTTCATATGAAGATCAAGCACGATTTGCTACTCTTATTTTCCTTTTTGATTAATGACAATGTTCGTGACTTCTCTTAAGTGTGATCGTAGCTCAAGTAGCTAAGAGCCCTGCGAAAGCAGATGGAGTGGTGTCCCCAGGGTCATTTCCTACTTTCCGTGAGTTAAACCTCTTGATTTTGTTGCATTTCTTTGATTCGCATGGAAGGATATGACGCATGACATGACAGCAGACTTTTGTTATTAAAAAATAAAAGAAAAGAAAAGTTGGCTGGCCAAGGGCCAAGGGCACCGGCAAAGAGTGGGCAAGTTGCCGACAAAGAGCAGGGGGTGTGGTGAGGGTTGCGTGACCCTCTGGCAAGGGTCACTATGACCGAGATCATAATCTAGGTCATTGCAACCATCGTGTAGAGGGATAGCTGCGACCCAGATTGTGTGGCCTTGGCGACATTCGCATGAAGATCACGATGTGGCAAGGTTTGCCACAACCATCGCACGGTGGTTGCCATCACTAGATTGCACGGCCCCAGCGACCTCTGCGGTGACCTAGATCACAAGATCTGAGTAGCAGCAATCCTCATCGAATAGTTGCACGACTCTTTCACTACAACCTCTATGAGGAGGTCACTAGGGTTGCATGATCTCATTGCGATGACCTTTGCGCAATGGTCGTAGCGACCCAAATCGTGATCTAGGTCATGGTTGAAAGTGCTAGTACGAACACCTAGAGGGGATGAATAGGTATGAAGACAATAATTGCAAAGAGTAGTAAGAATATTTTACTTTTGAAACTAAGTTTGATAATCAATAGACTTTAAAAGAGTTTAGATTTTAACTACAAAATTGAAGTACGAATAAAGTAAAGGAGTTTAGGGAAGAGAAAATAAATACAAAATTTATAGTAGTTCGGCTTAGATGAAGCCTACATCCACTTTCCCACGCTGACAACCTTCTGGCTGGTTTCCACTAAGTTTGGTTCAGCATTTGCAATGCTCATTTGGGCTCTAAAGGGGTTTAGCCAAATGCTATGGTGTTTGGTTCATTTTTTTTGAGGACTTAGTGGACATGCTATTGCATCTCCAAGGGGGTTGGAAGGCCTTTGGGGGAATGGAGGGGGAGAGAACCATTGGGGAGTTGCATTTTCAAAATGCAACTTCCACTGTTCATCATTGCTCATCTCCACCGGAGAGAAGCCGATTGGAGGCTGACAACCGCTGGCTAAGGGGTTGCGCGCTCTGCCAACCGCCGGCCAAGTGTCGCTCGACCCCAGCAACCGTCGCAAGACCACGGGCGATGCCTGGGTAACGCAACTCAAGTGGCCGTCACCTAAATCGCGCGACTTAGGCAGCCATCACCTAGGGTCGCGTGACCTCAGGCACCTATCGCCTAGGGTTGCCCAACCTCGACGACCGTCACCTGCGGTCGTGTGACCCAAGCGGCTGTTGTTTAGGTTGCGCGACCCCGACAACCATGCGACGACCACCGAGTCGTGTGACCCAAGCGGCTGTTGTTTAGGTTGCGCGACCCCGACAACCATGCGACGACCACCAGGGTCGTGTGACCCAAGCGGCTGTTGTTTAGGTTGTGCGACCCCAACAACCATGCGACGACCACCAAGGTCGTGCGACCCAAAGCGACAACGGTCAGGGTCGTGCGACCAAAGCGGCCAGATTTGGCCATCCGGCCATCGGATTCGGTGGTCCGATGGCCAAACTTCAAAAAAAAAAAAAAAAATAGAATTTTTTTTTAATTTAATAAAGTCATTTACAAATGTAAATATTACCAAACGATATTTGCATTTCGGAATACCCCATTCACCGAAAGGTATTTGTATTTTGGCAAATGCATTCCCCCAAAAGCCGAACCAAACCGGCCCTAAGAATCAAAAGATAGTTTACAAACTTATGATGTCAACTTTTTAGTGAAGAGTCTCCACTGCTATCACAAAGTCTCTCTTTGAGTGTCTCCCTTTTTTAGTACAAATTTGAGTAAAGTGTAAGTAATAACAAGTAAATGGAAAGCTTCAGACTTTGGAATTCTTCTTTCACGTACTCCGTCCAACAATTAGAGAGGCTTCATTAAATACTCCTTCATGTCTTTTCGACCGTTTGCACTTTCCAAAAAAATTATTCCAATCAACAAGTTGGACAGAATCAATCAAGGAGATCTCAAGCCATTTGAAAGCTTGTCGATCTTATTCACCTATACAATCAGAATCTTGGTTTCCGTAAGTAGATTCTTTCCAAATTAACTTGCTATCCAAAAAGATGTAATGTATTTAAATTGATTCTAGTAAAGATAATCAATCTCATATGTGACATTTCCAACCAAAAGGACATATATAACATGTACGAACTAAACCCTTGACGAAAGAAAAATAATCCCTTATCTGGATAAGTCTTCATTCTTCTCTTGCGTTTAGTTTGGTGTGGCATCCGAAATTTTGTGACGATCCCTAGATACACTACGGCCCATGACAATGTGATGGAAGCACCATCGGACCATATTATAGTTATTAGACCAATGGATTACAATTAAGCAAGGGTTGAGCATTGAATGGACCATTGTTTTGTTGGAAAGCATCATATGCTCATGTGTAACCAAGGTTGTACTAAAAGATAGATTGATAAGAAATTTTCTATGCTTGGGCGTGTACCTTATGAATCAAATAACCCTTGATTAATGTTATAATAGTATATGGCCATGCAAATATTTGTAATTATGTAATTATAAGCGGGGATTAAAGTGGAACAATAGGAGCAAATGTGGGCTAGATATAAGGCCTAGCCGAATGAGGCAACATCCATGCAAGAAATCAACAAGTGGCAAGAGGGACTGCATGAGGTGTCGCCGCCCCTTGCCTCCACCAGAGATTTCCCATGCAAATCTCATGATTACTAGCTAATTAAGAAAACAAAAAGAAAGGGAGAGTTCGTGAGGGTGCATCGGCGAGGGAAAGAAGGAGACCAGCCCCACCGTAAGCACGCCTATTGCTGCTGTCGACATCGCCTAGCTTCATCGTCGATTGAGCTGCACCCGAAGTCCGCAAGTCACTATTTTGCTTGTTGTGGTTGCGTCGGCTTAAGGCAGGTGAGGTCCATCGATCTACATTATAATGTGCTGTGGTTGTCTAGTGAAGTGTAATAGATTTAGACATGCTTGAGTTTTGATGCTGAATGTTGGAATTCGAAAGAATAGAAGTAGTTCTCTAGGACTAGCAAACTGTTTCATGGAAAAACAGCCTGACCTTTGGCGACTCCGTGAATTTTATGCAATTATCTAGTTGAACTTTGACGTCGTGTCCTTGATGAAAGTTGTAGATGATATCTTGAGGAGTAACATATTAAAATTGGTCAGTGAAACGATTTTTCTTTGAAAATGTTAAACCTGGAGACTGTTACAGAGGGTTAAGGAGAGTTATAGTGATTATAGCTTTTAATCTATAACGAATTTAACTTGGAGTTCTTCACAAAACTTTTACCTCTAGGTTTTATCGATAACATATCAAAATTTCAGATTTTTCTGAGTTCATTTAGGGGTTATACCAAAATTGTTATTGAATCTGTGTAATAGTGATGTTCGAAGTTTTATGGCTGTGATACACGGACCATTGCGATTTATTGAAACATGTTAAATTTTTAGAATTTATTAAGATCGTTGGCTAATTTTTCCGGAATTTCCATTAGTGGAGTGCATTCTGTTTTGTTCAAAAACTGTTTTATTTCAAGGCCAATGTTGATTGGATGAGTCGATGTTGATTGGATGCCCGGAGGTGTGTGCCAGAGGTCCTCGGGAGTTTCGAGATGCCCGGTTGTAAGTATTGTACATAAATCTGGATGGAAGGGGCAACCATTTTCATGGCAAGCCCCGAATGTGCCTCGTGATGCAAGGTGGGGTGTGAGATGCCCGAAGGTGTGTGTTGAAGGTTTCATGATGCCAGGATTGGATGCGAAAGCCTGGAGGGATGAAACACTGGTCCCCAGGAAAAAAATGAGATTCTTTTGAATATCAAAATGGGAAAGAAATCATGTGCATGTGTGTGTGCATATGGCATAGTACATGAGTTGTCTATGAATTTTGAGTTGGTGATATTTGGTATTGAAAATGTAGTTATTAAGGCATGGAATAAACCTTATGGATATATATGCATGGTTGCATAGATGTTATGTGCATTTCACACGAAATCTTGGTCGTCTTGCTTGTTGCATTGTGTAGTTTGATGGATCTTGTACTGCTGAATGATTATACTCACACCTTTTGGGGACTAACATTTCATACTAGGAGACATGCCTCTAATACCGGTCACCCCAGGCACGTTCTATGGTATACCAACCGATGTCGAGTGTGAGTGTATGGAGCATCATCAGCCCGAGATACAGGGATTAGTTTTCTTTCGTGTGTGGGTTCTGGTCTTGTATGACATTGGTTCGCCCGTTGACCCAATCATTCAGGAGTTTCTATCTGTGCATGTCCCCCGTGATGAGATCATGCTGGGGATGTTGCTGCTGCCAGCTGACGAACCGGGCTGGGTGTGACAGAGCATGATGGGTAGCAGATGAGGCTTTTTGGAATGCCGATACTTATTGATAGACTCATGTATAGGACTTTTGAGAAAGAAAGAAAAGGGAAGTTGGGTACTTTTTGGTATATAGCCAAGCTTAGAAAAACCTTGGCCTTTTGATGTACTGACTCATGATGTCCATCAAGTTATGTAAATAAAATTTTTCGGTTCTAACTTATATAAAATGTGTAGTTAGTGTGCATTGCATTATTTTGTTTGAGTATGGAAGGGGGGAGATTTTGAATATGCTTCCGCTATATGAACTATGCTGGGACCAATCTAAATAATATAAACCCCAAGACTTATGGACCCATTATAATTCTATGTTATCGGAGTGAAACATTATCAGGTCAAGTGAAAGGTAAGTAAACTATGACGACCCTACCGGATTAGGAGCCATTTCGGGGGTGCCACATTTGGAGTTTGTGAGAGTGGTCAAACTTCTATTATAAGATAGACTTTGACACAAAAGTCTGGCAATCTTCAAAATAGACTTAAATAAGTTATGTCAGCTTTAAAACAACATAGGAGTTTTTCTCTAATAGTGGCGACCCTCACTAAACCACTTGCCCTTTGTTGGACCGCCTACCTTTCGATGTTGACCAGGCATGTATATAGGCTAAATAAACATAAATGCAATGGAAACAAAGATAACTACTCTACATGTTCCTCCAAATGAGTTGATCGTGTGTTTTCATAAAAAAAATCATAATATCAAAGGGGATTTTACAAATTACATTTCGAAGCGCGCTTTAAACGACTTGATTTAAATGTTCTTTAGTTCGAGCCTCGCAAATGTCGAGTCTCTTGTTCAGACACTGTTGACACCTAAATTTTGGCAACTCGGTCAGTTGTTTATCGCATTAAAAAATTAGGGATTAATTTTTAACCCCTAAGCAAAAATATTAGAATTAAGTTGCATAGCACATAGTTTTAGGAGTGTCTTTTTATTTGCATTGGACTGATGATAGATGGGTTCGAATTGGTGGTTTTGAGCTTTAAATTGACAAGTTGGACTAAGCCCACAGAGAGCAAATTGGCCTAAGCCCGTATCCTTGAGGAGATAATACGAGCTCATCTTTGCGAGATTTGAAATTTGAGAAAAATCCTATGGCAATTTTTAATCTTTGGCAGTGTGTGATAAAATCTGTGGAAAATATTTGTTTTTGCAAAGGAAATCTAGAAGAGATGTGAAAATCAAAAACAAATATTGCGTTCGAAAAAAATTCTCATGGATATGGCTTCACTTGAGGAAGGAGAGATTTCCATTTCAACGAAAGAACAAGCTCATGCCCAGAGTTGATGGTCCCTTTAACGTTATTGAGCGAATTGGTGACAATGCTTACAAGATTCACCACCCTGGAAAGTTTGGAGTTTTGACAACATTCAATGTGGCAGACCTTTCTCCTTACTGGGAGGATAAAAACCTTTTAGATTTGACGACAAATCTCAAAGAACCCAAGGAGGATGATGCGGCATCCAGCGTAGCTCCATCAACATACTCAGAGACATCGATGCTTATCCAAGCCAATAAAGAAGTTGAGCATTATGTCTTTCGATGGATAATTTTGAATGAATAATGTTAATTGCTTATCGGTACTTTGTGGTATATCGATAAGTATCCATGGGAGGCCATTTGAGATATCTTGTATGACCAATTGATGAAATTTCAAGAGGATTATTTCCTGGTCAAGGGAGGAGCACGAATTTTGGGAAGGCTAAAGGTTGATGATTGCGGTTCAAGAATATGGAAAGCTAAAGGTTCGAGAATGCGGAAGGTCGAAGATTAAAGGCATTTAGTTCCTATGTTAATAAAGGCTTTTCTTAAGTTCCAAGGTGTCTTTATTTTTATGTAGCTCAAGAGTTGAACGTTTAAGTTCCTAGGTGATTGAAGTTTGTTTTTAATATTTCCTAAGGCTGAAATCCTCCTATAAATAAGAGAAAACTATTCAATGTAGGAGATATGAATTTTATGAATGAAAATGCTGAGATTTCCTCTACTTGAGTGAACTCCTTTGGAGAGTGGATAACTCCTTTTGGTGTCTTTATCCTTGGAGCATAGATCACCCCTTGGTGCTGAGGTTGTCCTATCCCGAAGTGCCTTATCCTTGGCGGCTGGTGGAAGCTTCAGGCCTTGGTGGTGAACTTCGTAGATCTCGATCCTCTTCTTACGTTGGTGGCGTGACCTTTATACCTTGGAAGGAGATCGCTCTATCTTTTCTTATTCCTTTTCATTTCTTCACCGTATACACTAATAAGAGAGCAACAGTAATCCTACGAACCAACATATGACACGCGCTAGAAAAAAAATAGGTGATAGAAAGGCCAGTTAAATAGTTTGTACGTTTAGCTTGAAAGAACTCCTAGATTATGAATGAATTCAAAGTTCTACAAGAAAAATAAGGTGGCGGTGTTGTGCATATTGACTGATTGGAGGATGTTGGACATGGCATCTTTTTTATGTTTTTTTCTTTAGAAAGGTGCTGGACATTGTATCTTCATTGATGGGGGTTGCCACTATTAGTTTTTATATGTTGGCTTTGAAATATTAGGTGGGAGGGGAACCTTGAGTGATTAGAAGTGAAGTCAAACATTTTTTTTCTTTGTAAAGAATCAATCAATGTCTATGCCAACAATGTTTTTGTTATTTTCTCTTACCTTGGTTTTGGCTGGTGATTTGAATGGGGTTGTTATGCTATATAAATTTTTTGCTGCTGGTGCAATGCTGTTATTAGGTTGATGTTATTTTTGGAAGTAATGCGTTCATATATTGCTACTATTGAAGTTGTGGGTGTTAACGAATTTGTTAGTGCCGGTTGTATGTGCTGGTGTAAGAACAAAATGCACTAACACATCTTAGTGCAATTATGGGTGCTACATCTTCTTGCACTAGCACAGACAAGTGCTGGTCCAAGAAGAAGATGCATTAGCACAGCTCTAGTGCCATTCTAAGTGCTAGTGCATCTTGTTGCACCAATACTTATATGGGCAGATGCAAGAACAAGATGCACCAGTAACCTAACTAGTGCAGCAAAATGCACCACGATTGGTGCAGCAGTATGAGTGACAACTTTTAACAACGATTAACACTTGTATGATTACTTTCAGAAAAACTTAGCACTTAAACGATCACTATTTACAACTTATGGTACTGAAATAGCGCGTAAACTTAGCACTTAAACCAACCTATACTAAGTTGAATAAAATTTCTTCTTGTGATATAGCAAAGGAAATCTGGGATCGCAACAAACCATTGTAAAAAAACATCTTCAAGTGATTTTGATAATGCTTAAAATTATCCTTAGTATACTATTTACTATTATATGCAGACGTTTGGACTAAAAGACATTGCAACAACCATGGTGTTATCCATTTGAAAGAACTTTGCAAATATCCTGTTGTAAGAAGCAACACTAATCAACCTAAAAGATCAGCTAGTGATATAGCAACCAAGTACATCGGATGACATCATTTGACTCAGCTAAGTAGACATTGAAAGATTTGGATTCTCACGACGGCATAATGATGATTAAGCATGTAGCAGAGTAGCTAGGTTGTCTAACAAATTAGTTAGAGGCTGCAATGAGAAGACAACAGCAGTAGCTATTGTTGGTTAACTTGAGAGGTTCAAGGAAAGATATTGTATGGGCAGTACCTTCCTTAGATAGCATCTTAACGAAAACTCTCCAATATACCACCATGCACTTATACATGTATCATCAGGCAGCCATGCATATATCACCATACACCATCCACTTCATGCTTGCATTTCCATGAGGTTCATCCCATGCCATAAGCACACATCCAAGCGCATGATTCAATTCTCAATTTTATCTTTCACAAGGATCTCATCATTTTTCTTTCTAAGGACCAGTGTTTGCATCTCACAATTTATCGCTCGCATTCAACATGGCAACGCAAGGAGCCTCCGACACACACCTCCGGGCATCTCGCATCCCACCTAACATCACGAGAAATCTCTGGGACTCACCATCAAAATGGTTACCCCTACCCTCTAGGCATGCATCATAATACAACCCCTCACTCTCCGGGCATGTATCATAATACAATTGGGCATCTCGGCACTCCCAGGGAAAACCTCTGGACATGTATTCATA
The DNA here is from genome assembly GCA_017140325.1 of Eucalyptus leucophloia subsp. euroa. Lineage (NCBI taxonomy): Eukaryota > Viridiplantae > Streptophyta > Magnoliopsida > Myrtales > Myrtaceae > Eucalyptus > Eucalyptus leucophloia. The sequence goes on from CM029471.1 coordinate 23,644,459, forward strand.
ATATAACCAGGCATCCAAAGGGCATCGACTCGTTCGAACCTTTTAGCATTTTGACTCCCGGGGCATCATCGGTTCAGACCTCCGACGGTATCATTATTATCATAGTGTATATTCACATACATGTCTCATTTTCAACATGGCATTTGATGCAACAATATCAAAGGTCTAAACCAACTTTTTTGTGTCATATATATGCCAAACGTCACCATATATGCAGTACACATAACATCCACGATATCACATTTCATAAAACAGTTCATTGGTTTCAGAAAATGAAATTAATTTACGGGTAAAACAGAATGCACCTCTTTAGTAAAAATTCTTGGAAAATTAGTAAACAATCTCAATAAATTCTGAAAATTTAACATGATCTAAACAAGAGCTAGAGGAAGATACTTCATGAAGAACACCATGTCGAAAGAGCTTCATACGAGTTGCTACATTCCATACATCATAGCCTTTAAAATTTCATAACATCGCCTTTGCATAGTTTTGTTCACAAATTCAGTATAGACCCTAAATCAACCCAGAAAATTCTGAAATTCTGATATGTCATAGACAAGAACTAGAGGTAAAAATTTTGTGAATAACTCAAAGTCAAATTCATGATATATTAAAAGCCATAATCACCGTAACCGTCCCTAACCCTCGGCAACAATTTCCAGATCTAACCATTTCGAATAAAAATCTTTTCACCGACCTACACATGTCCGTTTCTCCTAAAATGTTAGTATGTTACTCCTCAAAGTGTCATCTAGAAATTTCATCAAAGACACAAGATCAAATTTCAACCGGATAATTTTATAAGAATTCACAGAACCGCACTAAATCAACATAACTGTTTCTAGATCTAACTTCTTCAAAGAAAAATGGTTTCATCAACCTATAGTTGTCCGTTTCCTTTCAAATTATGATATTTATTCTCCAAGAAGTCCTTTACAACTTTCATTGGGAAGTCGAAGTCAATTCCAACTAGAACACTACATTAAACTCATGAAATCACCAAAGGTCGGACTATTTTTCCCAGAAACAGGATACCACGCTAGAACTTTAAAGGGACCATCATCTCTAGGCATGAGCTTGTTCTTTCGTCAAAATGGAAATCTCTCCTTCCTCAAGTGAAGCCACATAAGATCGCCCGGTTGAAATTGAATCTTCTTGCGATGTTGATTAGCTTTCTTCTTGTAAGATTCGTTGGCCTTTTCAATCTTGGATTGAATCTGCCCATGGTGCTTCTTCATTGATTCAACTCTTTTCTTGCCATCAAAGCTTACTTGAGAGTTAGATGGAATTGGAATCAAATCAATGGGTGTGAGAGGATTAATTCCATACACAATTTCGAATGGCGATCGACCAATAAGCAAATTCAGCATGCGCAAGCTTTAAATCCCAATCTTTGAAAGATCTACTCACAATATCACGAAGAAGAGTGGTTAGAGTATGATTTGTCACCTCCGTTTGGCCATCGGTTTGTGGATGACAAGCTGTGCTGAATAAGAGTCTTGTACTAAGCATTCTCAATAGAGTCCTTCATAAGTGGCTTAAAAACTTGGAATCACGATATGACACGATGGTCTTTGGTACTCCATGAATGCGAATAATCTCTTTGAATATAATTCAGCAATATGAGATGCATCATTGGTCTTGTGACATGGCACGAAATGAGCCATTTTAGAGAACGATCAACGACCACCATGACCACCATGATAGCATCTTTCCCTCTTTGAGTTCTTGGTAGAGCCACAATGAAATCCATGCTAACATCTTCCCAGGGCTGCAATGGTACTAGAAGTGGAGTATACAAACCTTGATGAATATGGCTTTTTGATCTTTAACAAAACTCTTGAGGTTCTTCAAGAGCATTTCTATTGGCCAAAGATGAGTGGAGATGTGCATGCTATCATATCAAGGTGTGCAACTTGTCATAGATCAAAAAGTCATTTCCATCAAGGTTTGTATGCTCCACTTCCGGTACCATTGCAGCCTTCGGAAGATGTTAGCATGGATTTCATTGTGGCTCTACCAAGAACTCAAAGAGGAAAAGATGCTATCATGGTGGTCGTTGATTGGTTCTCTAAAATGGCTCATTTCGTGCCATGTCACAAGACCAATGATGCATCTCATATTGCTGAATTATATTTCAAAGAGATTATCCGCATTCATGGAGTACCAAAGACCATTGTGTCGGATCGTGATTCCAAGTTCTTAAGCCACTTTTGGAGGACTCTATGGAGAATGCTTGGTACAAGACTCTTATTTAGCACGGCTTGTCATCCCCAAACTGATGGCCAAACGGAGGTAACAAATCATACTCTAACCACTCTTCTTCGTGGTATGGTGAGTAAATCATTGAAAGATTGGGATTTGAAGCTTGCGCATGCTGAATTTGCTTACAATCGATCGCCAAGTTATACTACTGGTCGATCGCCATTTGAAGTTGTGTATGGAATTAATCCTCTCACACCCATTGATTTGATTCCAATTCTGTCTAACTCTCAAGTGAGCTTTGATGGCAAGAAAAGAGCTGAGTCAATGAAGAAGCTCCATGAGCATATTCGACCCAACATTGAAAAGGCCAACGAATCTTACAAGCAAAAAGCTAATCAACATCGCAAGAAGCCTCAATTTCAACCGGGCGACCTTGTATGGCTTCACTTGAGGAAGGAGAGATTTCCATTTCGTGGAAAGAACAAGCTCATGCCAAGAGCTGATTGCCCCTTTAAAGTTTTGGAGCGAATTGGTGACAATGCTTACAAGATTGACCTTCCGAGAGAGTTTGGAGTTTCAGCAACATTCAACGTGGGAGACCTTTCTCCTTACTTGGAGGATGACAACCTTCTAGATTTGAGAACAAATCTCAAACAACCTGGGGAGGATGATGCGGGAGCATCCAACGTAGCTCCATCCACCAACTCGGAACCATCGATGTTTATCCAAGCCAAGAGAGAAATTAGGCATTATGTGCTTCGATGGATCATTTTCAATGAATAACTATCAATGGGAGACCATTCGAAATGTCTTGAATGACCAGTTGATGAAGTTTCAGAATGATTATTTTCTGGTCAAGGGAGGAGCTCGAATTTGAAGATTCAAGAATGCAGAAGGCCGAAGATTAAAGGAATTTAATTCCCGTGTTAATAAAGGCTTTTACTAAGTTATTATGTGTCTTTACTGTCATGCAGTCCAAGAGTCGACAATTTCAGTTTTTAGGCTATTAAGGTCTGTTTTAATATGTATTAAGGTGTCAGTTTCTAGGCTATTAAGGTCTGTTTTTAATATGCATTAAGGTGTCAGTTTCTAGGCTATTAAGGTCCGTTTTTAATATGCATTAACACTAAAACCCTCCTATAAAGAGGGGAAAACTATCCAATGTAAGGGATACGAATTTTATGAATGAGAATTGTGAGATTTCCTCAAGTTGAGTGAATTCCTTTGGAGAGCGGATAACTCCTTTCGGTTTCTTTATCCTTGGAGCGTAGATCACTCCTTGGTGGTGAACCAAGAAGCCCTTTATCCTTGGCTGGTGGAATCTTTAGGCCTTGGTGGTGAGCTTCTCATATCCCGAAGTCCTTTATCCTTGGCTGGTGGAAGCTTTAGGCCGTGGTGGTGAACTTCGTAGATCTCGATCCTCATCCTTGGTTGGTGGCGCTGCCTTTATACCTTGGAAGGAGATTGTTTTTATCTGTTCTTATTCCTTTCCATTTCTTCCCCGTATACACTACTCCATACACTAAACCACAAAATTCCCCTTATAAAAAATCTCTGTTCTCGAATCACTCAACCCATCACGCATCAAAGACATTGGAGGCTGTCATTTTGAAATAAGTGATGCTTCCTTCGAGGAGTCTACCCCTAACAAGGAATCTTGTTGCATGACTAACCGAGACATTTATTTTTTGGAAACCATTCATTTCCACCCCAATAACGTTAGCCAAAGTGTCAACATCCACCAGATGTTCTTTGTCACTTATAGTGAATTTGAAGCGATTCTAGTTAAGAAAAGAAATGTTGGAAGAGAAAAAGTCAGTCAACTTTGGATAAGCAATAGTTGTCTCGAAGCAAAAGTCTTCAAGTTGAAGGAAAGCTAGTTTTTCCCTCAAATTCACGTTGATCGAATCTAAAAAGTCAAAGTCAACCGATCGAGGGTTCATTACCCCTCTTTTCAGCATTTGGAAATAAACCTTTTTTATGATCCTTAGAACGAAAAAGCTTCATTCCTACACCAGGCATTTTAGCAGTAATGCCCACCCTTGGCTGAAAATTCAAGAACATCCTCTCCATCATTTTTGCTTTCAGGCTGACTGAAAGTGGTAAAACGAGGATTGATAGGAAAGTTACGAAAAGCCTCATCTATTGCTCCTTTCTTTGCTCTTCCTAAATGCTCCATTGTTCTCAGAAACATCGTTTCATTTTTATAACCGTGCTCTCTTAGATAATCAGTAATGAGTGACGTCGGCAAACCACCCGTTTTCAAATGATCATAAAATTTAAATGGAACTTGGGGAGTCATGGTACGAAGAGGAACGACATCTTGTTCAATTTCCTCTTCCTACGGCTCACGAGGAGGATTCTATGTAGCACGCTATGGAGAGTGTTGTGGACACTCTTCTTCTTCGGTCAAGTCAAAATGAGTCAAGCCCTCAGGCATATTCCATGGTCCCCTGCTTGTGATCGAAGCTTGTGATCGAAGACGACTTTCTTTGAAAAGACATCTTTGCAATCATGGAGGATTTCTCAAACAAGTTCGAGTGAAAAAGATGAAAACTTGTGGAACAAATTTGAAAGTAAAAAAAATGAGAGTAGAGAGCCGGTATTCTAGGGTTTTGAAAATAAGTGCTTGAATAGAGCCTTACAAAGAAGATGAAAGGTGACGAAAAAAAAGGATAATCGAAACGTAATAAAGGAAAAAGAAAACTGCCTTTTTGAAATAAACTGAAAATAAAAACAGCCAAAATTCAAAAATTTGAAAAAGATAACTTCGAAAAATAAAATAGGTAAGCAACTATTCGAATAAAGTCATACCTTTTCACAATTTTCATACTAAAATTAAAATATCTGGATTCGAGTCAGTTTCTCACTGATGTAGCGTCTGGAAATTCTGAGTCTTGGTAGCTCCAGACTTTACTCTAAAGGATAAATTATATTCAGCTTGGTGTGAATAAACTCAAATAAATTTTTCTCCAGAGGCTTTGTGAAGATGTCTGCCATCTGATTCTTCAAATCAATGAACTGAATCATAATCTCCTCATTTTGGACATGATCTCTTATAAAGTGATGTCAAATTTCTATGTGCTTCGCCCTTGAATGAAGAATTTGATTCTTGGTGAGATTTATTGAATTGGTATTGTCGCATTTGATTTCGGTACACAATTATTCAATTCCAACGTCTCTTAGACATTGTCTTATTCACAGAATTTGAGAACAACACCTCCGAAGAGCCACATATTCTGCTTTTGCTGTTGATGGAGCTACAGTACTCTGTTTTCTTGAGAACCAGCATACTTCCTAGTAGTTGAGAGTTTCCAAAAGTGCTCTTTCTATCCACTTTACATCTAGCTAAATCAGCGTCTGAATATCCAAGAAGAGTAAAGTCTCATTCTTTTGGATACCACAAACCCAGCTTTGGAGAAGCTGCCACATATTTAATGATGTGTTTTGCAGCATTTAAATGAGATTCTCTAAGATCAGATTGAAATCTAGCACAGATGCAAACACTAAACAAAATTTCAAGTCTAGATGCAGTAAGGTAAAGAAGAGAACTGATCATGCTTCTGTAAAGCTTTTGTTCTACTTTCTTCCCTTTTTCATCCTTGTCCAACTTCGAGGAACTTGACATCGGTGTCTCTAATCCAAATTTCTTGATAAGATTTTTGGCATATTTCTCCTAGTGAATGAATATACCTTTCTTTGACTATTTAACTTGCAATACCAGAAAGAAAGTTAACTAACATATCATGCTCATCTCGAATTTATTTTACATAGACTTTGAAAATTTCTTGCATAGATTTTCATTGGGATAACCAAAGATAATATAACGTAAATCTGTACAAGTAAAAAATCTTTTCCTTCTCTCTTTATGATTGAGATAGTATCTACTTTTCCTTTTTCAAAACCATTATGTATTAAAAACCTACTCAGCATTTCATACTAAGCTCGAGGTGCTTGCTTCAGTCCATACAAGGTCTTTTTTAGTCTATAGACTAAGTCTGGCCTTCTTGGATCTTCAAATCATGGTGGTTGTTTCATAGTAACTTCTTCTTGAATGAATCTATTAAGGAAAATACTTTTGACATCCATCTATAATAACCTGAAATTTTTATAGTAAGTAACAATCTAATTGCTTTTAACCTCGCTACTGATACATAAGTCTTGTCATAGTCTGTCTCTTCTTTTTAAGTATATCCTTTGGCCATAAGTCTTGCTTTGTGCCTGATAACTTTTCCTTTCTTATTCATCTTGTTCCTGAAGACTCATTTTGTCTCGATTATAGTTTTACCTTTAGGTTTTGGAATAAGCTCTCAAACAACGTTGATGCTGAATTGTCTGAGCTCTTCTTGCATAGCTTCTATCCAGCTTTCATCGAACAGGGCTTCATCTACACTTTTTGGTTCAATTTTAAAAACAAGTGCTGGAGCATTGGATTCTTCTTGCCTTTTGGATCTAGTTCGAATTCCTTCATCAATGTTGCCAATGATGAGTTCTTTGGGATGCCTTGACTTGTGCTTCCAATTACTGCTTGATTTGAAAGTCTGAAGATCCTCTGCTTCGATTGAAACTTCTTGATCTGTTTGTTGCTATTTTCCATAAGTCTAAACCTCTTCAGAGGAAGTAGACTTTGTAAAGTCTAAAACAAGTTCAGACTTTTCAAGTTGAGTTTGATCTGGTTGAGTCTCCTTAAATTTGACATTCATGGACTCTTCCACAGATTGAGTCTTCTTGCTAAAGACCCTGTAAGCTTTGCTTGTGATCGAATAACCAAGGAAGATTTCTTCGTCTAATTTCTCCTTGAACTTTCTAGATCAATCAATAGGATTCTTCAGAATAAAACATTTACAGCCAAAGACATGGAAGTAAGAAACATTTGGCTTTTTTTCTTTATACACTTCATATGGAGTTTTCTCTAAGATAGGCCTCAAGAACAGTTTGTTGATGATGTAGCAAGGTGTAAAAATTGCTTCTACCTAAAATCGAGAGGATACGTTGCTCTCAATTAAGAGAGTTCTGGCCATCTTCTGTAAGAATTTGTTTTTCCTTTCCACAACCCCATTTTGTTTTGAAGTGTAAGGAGAAGAGAAAACATGCTAGAAACTAGATTCATCACAAAATTTCGCAAAGTCCTGATTCTCAAACTCACCTTCATGGTCAGTTCGTATGCTTGAAATAGAAAGCTTCATTTTGAACCTTTTTTGCAAACTTTGAAAAGTAAGAGAAAGCTTCAGACTTACTTACCAAAAAGTAGACCCAAGTGAAGCGAGACTAATCATTCACGATTACCGGACAATATTTCTTTTCACCAATACTCTGAGTTCTGATTGGTCCAAAAGGTCCATATGCAGAAGTTGCAAAACTCGATTGGTAAAAACTTGATTTATAGGTTTAAAGGTACTTGTAACCTATTTTCCTAGAACACATGGAGTACATAGTTCTGACTTTTGATAAGCTAGGTTGGGAAGACCACGAACAAGTTTCTTAGAAGAAATCTTGACAATTTGCTTCATTTTGACATGACCAAGCTTTCAATGCCAGAGACTTGCTTCATCTTGAATAGATATAAGACACTGAGAACTTTATGGGTTTACATCCAGAAGATAAATATTCTCATGCCTTTGCCTAGTAAAAGATTGCGAGAAGTCTTGACTCGTTCCAGAACAAATACCTTCTTGGAAGTTGATTTTGAATCCAATGTCACAGAGTTGGCTTATGCTAAGTAGATTGTAGTTCGAACCTTCCATCAAAGAAACATTGTGGATAGTCAGGCTTCCAATCTTCATTGTTCCACAACCTACAATTCTTCATTTGTTATTTCCCCCAAAGGAAAGTTTTCCTCCATTTAGTTTACCAAGCTTTATAAAGCAACTTGAGTACTCTGTCATATGTCTCAAGCAGCCACTATCCAAATACCATTTAATTTTTCTTTTGATAGTGATTTGCAATCATAAGAAGAACTCAAGTTTTCTTTGGTATTCAAATTTTCTTGGGTCCAGGAGAGTTAGCATTAAAAACGATTTTTGCCTAGTCCTTCTTAATAGGTCTACAAAATTTGAAACATTTTTTTCTCAAAATGTTCTAAGTTGTTACACTTTGAACATTCAAATGCACTTCGGCTAACAGGTTTTACAAAAACTTTTTGAAAATGATTTTTGTAAAATGCCTTTATAAATCTTTGTTTGAGTCTCTCTTTTACTTTGGGAAAATCAATCAATGGAATTGTTGTTGAAGTCATATCTAAACCGGACTTATTAAAATCTGGTCTTTGTATTGAAAGAATTTTCTCCAATTTTTCAGATCCTTTTGAATATCTTTTTGAAATATTTGAAAGATCTTCTTTCAAGATAGCATTTTCCTTAGCAAAAGAATCAGAATTTTATTTCAAATTAACAAAACTTTTATTCAAACTTTTAAACTTTTCTTTCCAAGAAATTTCCTGTTGCTTGAGTTTAGAATTTTCCTTTTTTAGTTCGAAGATCCTTTGAAGAGAGGTTTTGAGACTAAAACAAAGTTCTTCTATGTACTGCGAGACTTTAACAAGAATTTTAAATTACTAAACTCAAATTATTTGTTTGAGTCTGAATCAGAGTCTGTTTCTGATTTTGAGTTTGAGTCGAAATGAGCCATCAAACAAATGTTGGCGTATTCTTCTTCACTTCCTCGCACTCAGTCTCACTCTAGGTTTTAGCTTTGAGAGCCTTCTTGTACTTCTTAGTTCTTCCTTTCTTTTTCTTCAACAAATGGCAATTAGGTCTAATATGCCCATTTTTCTTGCATTCGAAGCATATTACATCTTTGCTGGTTTCGTTGTCCTCAGTCAAACTCTTCTTGAAATTTTGTGTGCTCTGTTTCTTCTAGTTGAATCTTCTTCCCTTTCTATTTAACTATTTGAACTTTTTAATCATAAGTGCTAGCTCCTCATCATCTATATCATCATCTGAATTTGTATCATCAGAATCATCGTTAGATTTTAAAGCAATCGATTTCTTACCTCTTGGATCTTCTTCCTCATTGATCTGCTCTACCTCATATGATTGAAGTGTGCCTACTAGTTTGTCTACTGAAAGATGCATGATCCTCTGAGTTTCTCTAATTAACGTCTTCACGTGATTCCAATCTTTGGAGAGTCCACGCAACAATTTATTGACCTTCATTGGTCCTGAGATTGGCTGTCCTTGATATGCCAATCTATTCATGATTTCAGTGAAACGATTGAACATATCGGTGATGGATTCTCTAGGCTTCATCTTGAAGGCTTCATATTGTCCGAGTAGAATATTCATTTTCGTTTCCTTTACTCGATCAATTCTTTCATAGGTAATGTGCAATCTGTCCCAAACTTCTTTCACTGTTTCATAGGAAGAAATTCGGTTATACTCAGTGGGAGATAAATCACAGTATAAAGAGTATATAGTTTTAGCATCAAAAGCTTGTCTTTTGGTTAATTTTGCTTGTGTTATTTTGCCAGCATCTACAACTTGTTTTCCTCTTTTTAAGGTTGATGTAGATTTAGAATTGATCCATTTTTCTATCACATCCCACTCCAAGAGATCTTTCGATCTCAAAAATGCTTTCATCTTGTTTTTCCAGTAAGGAGGTTTGGTGTTGTTTTGGCCTTCAACCAATCTTGGAACCAAAATACTAGCCATAGATCTTTAGCTTAGAAGTAAAAACACTTCAATAAAATAAGCACACAGGCTTTGATACTAATTGTTAGTGCTAGTATGAACATCTAGAGGGGGTGCTAGTATGTGGGAAGACAGTTTTTTTTTAAAAAAAATATTAGAAATATTTTGCTTCTAAAACAGAGTCTGAAGAATAACAAACTTTGAGCAAGTTTAGAATTTAGTAGTTAAATAGAATTAAGAACAAAGTAAAGGAGTTTAGGGAAGATAATAAGAACACATAAATTATAGTGGTTCGGTTTAGATCAAGCCTACGTCCACTCTCCATGCTGACAACCCACTAGCTAGATTCCACTAAGAATCAAAAGAGATTTTATAGTTTTGGGATCTCGACTTCACAATGAACAGTCTCTACTGGTCTCTCACGAAGTCTCGTTAAGTGTTTCCCTCTTTTGTATACAACTTTGAGCTTGTAATATTGAATGACAAGAAAATGGTAAATTTCAGACTTTAAAAATTTTCTTTCACACACCCTATCGAATAACTAGAGAGTCTGCTTTAAATACTCCTTCATGCCTTCACAACCGTATGAACTTACCAAAGGAATTGTTCCAATCTACCCGTTGGATAGAATCAATCAAGGAGATCTCGAGTTGTTTGAAGATTGTGATGAAAGCTTATCAATCTTGTTCGCCCATATAATCAGGATCTTGGTTTCCATAAGTAGGTTATTTCCATATTTACTTGCAATTCGAAAAGATTTGATTTATCTAAATTGACTTCGATAAAAACAATCAATTTCGTAGGTGATATATACAACCAGAAAGCCATCCATAAGCCATATGAATCAAACTCCTGAAGAAATAAACAAAATCTTCCACCTGGATAAGTGTTCATTCTTCAAGAGCGTTCAGTTTAGAATTTGTTAATGTGGGCAAACTTTGACACAAAGTCTAGGAGACTTCAAACTTTATCACAAAATCTGGTCATCTTCAGACTTTGACATAGAAGTCTGAAAATTTTCAGAATAGACTTTGAATAAATTTTGTTAGCTTCAAAACATCCAAGGAGTTTTCTCCAACAAGATTGAGATCCCAATCCTCACCAAACCACCTGCTCTTCAACAGACCGCTTGCCCTTCACCGGCCAACTCTTTTTTTTTTTTTCTATTTTTTCTATTTTTTATAATTTCTCCAAATATTATTTTATTCAAATGTACTTCACAATTTTCATTTTGAAAAACTTATTTAACTCAATGGCCTTTATATTTTCTCAAAAGCTTTCCCTAAAAATCTTTCCAAATGCACCCTAAGTGAAATTCCAAGAAATCGGGCCTTCATAAAGAGTAATGGTGCTGCAAAGTGCCAACTCCATAGTTTTTACCGAGGAATAAAACTGCATGTTATAGGCGTAACTCCCTTAGAATTAAATCTCGTTTCGGGACTAAGGGTCATAACGTTGCTGAAATAAGTTTGCATGTCTAGGAAAGAGGTAGTTATTCTGCTGGAATATAATGCATTGTGATTAGATGCCCTATTAAATGCATGCGAAGTCCTGCCTATAAATTGAGGGGATTGGTCTGATAAATGATGGGTGGAGAACGCGGGACTATCAAACTATGAACCAAGGTCTAATCTATGTTAATACTTTCATTATGTGTTTTAGAGTAAAAAAATATTCAAAATTTCGATCTTGATTAAAACGGCTTCATCATTTTTTTTTTTTTGGGTCGAAAAATAGCTTCATCATTTAAAAGATTGCATTTGCGCATATTTCTTGCGATGAACTAAAAAACTGTATGATCGCATATCTAGAATATCTTGCATGTTGGATGCTCCAGAAGTTAATTATTAGCCCTTTCTCACGGTATCGGGAGGTATGCAATTTCTTAATTCTTGATATATAATGTGAGATTAGAGGTCACAAGCATTTTAACGCCATAAAAGCTAGATCAGTTGGATGTCGGAATAACGAGATATCGGTGGTCAAGCTTCTATCGAATTTGAATTTTTTCTTATACCCGATTAAGGCGCCGTTCTCCTAACCGCACTTCGAGATGTTGGATTTGAACGAAACTTTTCATGTCTTAGTTATAGTAAATAATGATATTTTAGGCTTCAAGTCGCCAATTTGATGTCTGATTCTTAAAGCCTAGAGAAGCATCTAGTTGGGTGAAAATCTCGAGTGGTGATTCTTTGAGTTACTGAGGTCGATGGGAAGCTCGTGGATCACATGAATTGGACATGGGATGCGCATGGTACAAGCTCAGAAGGCAAAAAAGTAAGATATCAAAACAATCCTAAATATATTGTATTTATGCTAATTCAATTTTAAATATTGTAATTTGCCAATTAAGTCATAAACTTTTTGACAATTTGTTGATTTAGTCCTAAACCTTTAAGAATTTACTAATTTAGTTATTTCGAATAATTCTGATTGGAAAACGCTAATGTGGCGGTCTAGTTAGCATTACTTTTCCTATGCATTAATATGGATAATTTTTTATATGCATTTCTTTGTAAAAAATTTAGAAATTTTCATTATTTTTTTTGCTTGACTCTTGGCTTGCAAGGTCGCTGTTCACAAGCTAGGTTGTGACCTTTGTCTATTGGTCATTGAGGGTGTTGGAGCCCTCCTCTCACTAAGCGAGGGCCTGACACCCTCACTTGTGGTTGGCATAGGTTGGCTGACGATCTCCACGCTATTGCCGGCAAATAGTTGGGAGAAAAAAAGGGAAAGAAAAGAAAAAATACAAAAAGAATTGTCCATGTTAACTCTTGCCATGTTACATATGATGGCTAATGTTGACTAGATCATCATATCAACAATTTGGAATTAAAATTTATTGAAATGATTAAATTGGGAAATTGTTAAATTGTTTAGGATATTGATATAATTAAAAGGTTTATAATTGGACTAACAAATTGCCAAAATATTTAGGAATTGAATTGATATAAGTGCGATCTATTTAAGATTTTCTTGTTAATTTCCCTTATCTTTTGGAGCATGAAGCGGAACTTGTGCCTAAGGTTGAGACACTAGAAGAGCAGTCTTGAAACCTTTGTGTGCCTCTTAAATATGGAAAATTTCGTGCTAGCATATATTCGTTTAAGAAAACGTATATCAAATTATATTACTTGTAGTAAATGGAGTACAATCTCCAATTACAACATCAAATCATCCTTTGTTCTCTCAAATACGATTTTAGGGCATTGATAACTTAACGTCACGAGTTTCAGATCATACAAGCTTTGCGCTCTTGAAAAAGCTTTAATCTTTTTTTTTTTTAAAGCATCAATTCCAATTAATATGTCTCCATTTGTCAAGGGTTTTGAAAAAAATAAATGAGCCTCTTATCTATTGAGAGGAGAAGAGGACCCAATAACCCTCGTATTGGAACATGATTGGTTGATGTAAGATTTTCCACCATAACTTTTGATTTAAACAAATATCCAATTTCAATGCATGTCAATTTTATTTCTAATTTTGTGTTCAAAATTTTTTCATCTATAATTTAACTAATTGTTAAATAGTAAACTAATAAATTAGACGTCACCCATATCTCATCTATATATATTTTTTTTCTAAAAAAAATCGTAAAATTTATTAGATTTTGAGCAAAATTATTTATATTTTCAGTTTTTGCCAAACAAATTGCTTTGAATGACATAAGCTGAGTATGAAATAGGAATATGTTCACTAGAAGTCATAAAACTTGTTATAAAAGTGCAACCATGTTCTAAAATTTGCAAAATGTTCAATTAAGCTATAAAACTTGTCAAATTAATACAATCAAATCCTCAAATTAATACCGTCAATTTCATTAATGGAAAATTTTGATGTGGCATTTTTATTATTTTTTATTCAATTTTTTATATTTAAAAACTAAAAAGGAATAGCTAAAATTTATTTAAAAAACAAAAGTTAAAATAGAGAAAAGAAAATGGCAGGGTTGCGGTTAGTGCATCCGTCTCGCCACCCATCGCCAGGGGACCGGCTAGGCAAGGGTGGCCAAATCTCATTTATCTAATTTGGTCGAATTTTGACCGCTCATAATTTTTACATCCGACGTCCCATTAATTCAAATTTTGCGCCAACGGAAAATTAGTGACCTGATTCTTTCAAAATGCATTTCGATTTTCAAATAAAAAATATTGGAATTGCGAATTTCCTAGACTTGGATCAAATGGATGGTCATATATTTTCTACATTAAGAATTCATTCACTATTATTGGATATAATTAATTTAGATGATTAAAAAACTAGAAATTTCACAAGGTCGAGCATTTCAAATAATCTAATTTGAATAAAATTTTAAAAGCAGCATTTATTTATTTTTATCGAATTTGGTTATATCTCCTATTGGTAATGTCCCATTCTCTCCTCTGCAAATAGTTTGAATTTTCGTGCATCCATCTGGATTTCCGACTTATCCCATCACATCCTCAAAATCATCGACGTGGCCTCAATCACCGTAGATGAAGCGACATTTCTCTTTTCTTCAAGCTCTACCGTCAAATCCTAAATGGCTTTCTGTTGGCCACAAACCATCTCACGTAGTGCCTTGATCTCATTCTCAATTTCAATTCTTGCAATAGAATGATACTCAAACCCAAGAACGAGGAATCTTCTATTCCCTTGCAGTTCATCTTATTTACACTTAACATAGCAAAACCAAGTACTACCAACTAAAGATTGACCATCGCTACAGCCATGACAACTGATGCGTGATGGGGTGAGTGATTCTAGAACAGATTTTTTTTAGGAATTGAAACGTTCGACTCTCGAGCTACATAAAAATAAAAACAGCTAGGAACGAAATAAAAAGCCTTTATAACAGAAACTAAATGCTATAATAAAAAGCCTTTACTATCATGAGAACTAAATGCCATAATAAAAAGCCTTTACTATCACGGGAACTAAATGCCATTTAATCTTCGGCCTTCCACATTCTCGAACCGTTAGCTTTCCGTGTTCTTGAACCTTTGGCTTTCCCAAAATTCGAGCTCCTCCCATGACCAGAAAATAATCCTTCTGAAGCTTCTTCAATTGGTCATACAAGACATCTAAAATGGCCTCCCATTGATACCTATTCATGTACTGCAAAGTAATTAACATTATTCATTTAAAATGATCCATCGAAGCACATAATGCCCAACTTCTTTATTGGCTTGGATAAGCATCAATGGTTCTGAGTTGGTCCATGGAGCTACATTGGATGCTCCCGCATCATCCTCCCCGGGTTGTTTGAGATTTGTCCTCAAATCTAGAAGGTTTTGATCCTCCAAGTAAGGAGAAAGGTCTCCCACGTTGAATGTTGTCGAAACTGCAAACTCTCCCGAAAAATCAATCTTGTAAGCATTGTCACCAATTCACTCAATAACTTTAAAGGGACCATCAGCCCTAGGCATGAGCTTGTTCTTTCATCGAAATGGAAATCTCTCATTCCTCAAGTGAAGCCACACAAGATCGCCCGGTTGAAATTGAGTCTTCTTGCGATGTTGATTAGCTTTCTTCTTGTAAAATTCGTTGGCCTTTTCAATCTTGGATCGAATTTGCTCGTGGAGCTTCTTCATTGATTCAACTCTTTTCTTGCCATCAAAGCTCACTTGAGAGTTAGATGGAATTGGAATCAAATCAATGGGTGTGAGAGGATTAATTCCATACACAACTTCAAATGGCGATCGACCAGTAGTATAACTTGGTGATCGGTTGTAAGCAAATTCAGCATGTGCAAGCTTTAAATCCCAATCTTTCAACGATTTACTCACCATACCACGAAGAAGAGTGGTTAGAGTACGATTTGTTACCTCCGTTTGGCCATCTGTTTGGGGATGACAAGCTGTGCTGAATAAGAGCCTTGTATCAAGCATTCTCCATAGAGTCCTCCAAAAGTGGCTTAAGAACTTGGAATCACGATCCGACACAATGGTCTTTGGAACTCCATGAATGCGGATAATCTCTTTGAAATATAATTCAGCAACATGACATGCATCATTGTCTTATGACGTGGCACGAAATGAGCCATTTTAGAGAACCGATCAACGACCACCATGATAGCATCTTTTCCTCTTTGAGTTCTTGGTAGAGCCACAATGAAATCCATGCTAACATCCTCCCAAGGCTGCAATGGTACCAGAAGTGGAGTATACAAACCTTGATGGAAATGGCTTTTTGATCTTTGACAAGTTGCACACCTCGAGATGATAGCATGCACATCTCCACTCATCTTTGGCCAATAGAAATGCTCTTGAAGAACCTCAAGAGTTTTGTTAATACCAAAATAACCAGCCAATCCGCCACCATGCGCTTCTTGAATCAGCAATTCGCGAAAAGAACTCTTCGGCACACATAATTGATTTCCTTTAAAAAGAAACCCATCTTGCAAAGAATATATACCTTGAACTCCCTGCTTGCAATTGTTGACGATAGAGGACAATTCCACATGTTCAGAATAAAGTTCTTTCATTGATTGAAATCCGAGAATCCTAGAGTCCAAAACTGCAAGCATAGAATATCTTCTCGACAAAGCATCTGCTACAACATTAGTGTGCCCCGGTTTATATTTTGAGACGAAAGAAAAGGATTGAGGAAATTCTACCCATTTTGCATGTCTCGAATTAAGCTTACGTTGGCCACTAATAAACTTAAGCGCCTCATGATCAGAATAAAGGACAAATTGCTTTGGCCTTAAATAATGACTACAATGATCAAGAGCTCGGACAATGGCATAGAACTCTTTGTCATAAGTTGAATAATTCCTCTTGGAATCAGATAACTTCTCGCTGAAATATGCCAATGGTTTTTGTGCTTGCACCAGAACAGCACCAATACCAACTCCGCTTGCATCACACTCGACTTCAAATACTTTATCAAAATCAGGAAGTGCAAGAATAGGGGATTCACAAAGTTTCTGCTTGATTATGTCAAAGGCGTTTTGAGCAGCCTTTGTCCATTTAAAAGCACCATTCTTCATGCATTCAGTTATAGGAGCCATGATGGTACTAAAGTTTTTAACAAAACGTCGATAGAAAGAAACAAGTCCATGAAAACTTCTTACATCAGAAATGGACGTCGGAACTGGCCAAGTCTTCATAGCTTCCACCTTGGTTTGATCAACAGAGATTCCATCTTTGGAAACCACATAACCAAGAAAGACAATGCTCGGAGAGAAGAACTCACATTTCTCCATTTTAGCATACTGTTTTTGATCTCTCAAGACATTGAAGACTTGTTTTAAATGAGAGATATGCTCCTCCTCGTTCTTGCTATAAACAAGAATATCGTCGAAATAAACAACGACAAATCGACCAATAAAGGAACGGAGAATCTCATTCATAAGTCTCATGAAGGTACTTGGAGCATTAGATAATCCGAATGGCATAACCAACCACTCATAAAGGCCTCCCTTGGTCTTGAAAGCCGTCTTCCATTCATCTCATTCTCGCATTCTGATTTGATGATAACCACTCCGCAAATCTATCTTTGAAAACATAGAAGAACCGTATAATTCGTCAAGCATATCATCAAGTCTAGGTATAGGGTACCTATACTTAATGGTTATGTTGTTGATGGCCCGACTATCTACACACATTCGATATGTACCATTCTTCTTAGGCACAAGTAGAGCCGGAACAGAACAAGGACTCATGCTTTCTTGAACGTATCCTTTCAAGATAAGTTCCTCGACTTGTCTTTGCAACTCCTTTGTATCCTCCGGATTGCATCGATAAGCTGGCTTGTTTGGTAGCAGAGCACCGGGGATCAAATCAATTTGATGCTCAATACCTCTTATGGGAGGTAATCCAAGTGGCAAATCCTCCGGAAACACATCTACAAATTCTTTCAACAGACAATGTATTTTTGGATGTATGGGTCGCTCCATCTCACTCTTTTTCTCGACCACAAGCAAAGCAAAAACATTCTTTTGTTTGCTAATGGCTCTCTCAACCCGTGTCTCACTCAAGAACAGATTTTCCTTACAAGTGTTTCCTTCCCCAGGTTGATTATTATGTATCGAATAAGGACTCAATAGTAAAAGAGTAATGCATTTTTGTTCCTTATAAAAAGAGTATGTGTTTTTCCGACCATCATGCATAGCATTTATATCAAATTGCCACGGTCTACCCAATAACAAGTGGCATGCCTCCATAGGAATCACATCACACACAACCTCATCTCGATAATTCTGCCCAATCGAAAATGTTTATAAGAATGCGTTTGGTTATCTTGAGTTCATTCCCTTGATTGAGCCATTGGAGCTTGTATGGTTGAGGATGTTTCGTTGTTGGAAGCTTCAACTTGTCGACAAGAGTTGTCGAAGCAACATTGGTGCAGCTCCCACCATCGATGATCACTGAACACACCTTTCCATTAATAGTGCAACGTGTGTGAAATATATTCTCCCTTTGCTCTTTATTAGGAGAAACTTCAACATGCAATGCTCTTCGGATGATCAACAGCTCACCATCATCGGCCTTCTCCTCAACTTCTTATTCCCGATCAGATCCGGAAATATTTTGGTCTTCATTGTCATCAGCCTCTTGAAGCGCCAAATTGATCTCCTCAATTTCTTGAAGAGTCATAATTCTCCGATTTGAACAATTTGCTTGTAAATGCCCAAAACCATGGCACTTAAAACATTTCCTTGCATCACCTTCAAACTTCTTTTGGAATTCTTTGGAAGGCTCGACATTCTTTCCCCTGCCTTTGTCTTTTGTTGATGAACTCTCGCCCTTGCTTGAGGAAGAACCCTTAAAATAGGATGTCGTCTTTGTTGAGGTTCTGGAGGAAAACCTCTTGCTCTTCAATTGTTTTTCGACTTTTATGGCTAACTTGCATATGTCTTCAAAGGACCAATACGGTTGAAGTTCAACCATATCAGCAATTTCTCGATTCATGCCGCCAAGAAAACGAGCGATGGTTTGCCTGGGAACTTCTGGAACTTCACTCCTCATTTTGAGTTGTTCAAACTCACGAATGTATTCTTCAACGCTCATCCCATATTGTCTTAGAGAGTTCAGTTTGAGGTAGAGATCTTGCTTATGGTTGTCGGGCAAGAATCTCTTCTTCATCAACTTCTTGAGTTTTTCCCAAGACTTGATTCAGCCTTTTCCTTCCCTTGCTCATGGATGCTTTAGATTCTCCCACCATAGAGAAGCATATTTGGTCAACTTTAGGACAGCAACCTTACATTTCTTCTCATTCGAATAGGATTTGAAGTCAAAAATTCGTTTGGTTTTGTGTAGCCAATCTACAAAGTCGTTGGGATTAAGACTACCGTCAAACTCGGGGACCTCCACTTTAATGTCTCTTTCATCCTCCTTATGCCTCCCTCTCCGTCTTCGTCTTCGAATTGGAGATTCAGAATCACTAGAGTGCAGAATCGTTCGATTGTCTCCAGTGGACTCGGAATCGCCATCAGAATTTTGACGAGATTCATAATCATCATGCCGATGCCGTTCATTGGGACGCCTTGCTAGTTGTCGTTGTCTCGCCGGATCCTCTAGAAGATTGAGGACTCGCTCCATTTGTTGTTGAAGATTTTGGATTGCATGATCTCGCCTTTCATTGTGCGCTTGCTTCAAAGTCAAGCCTCTAGGAACTTGTTCATCCATATGGAATTTGTAACAAAAGAAAGTAAGGAATCACTCAAATGAGTTGAACCTTGAGCTCTGATACCAATATTTTGATGCGTGATGGGGTGAGTGATTCTAGAACAGATTTTTTTTAGAGGGTATTTTTACAGTTAAGTGTATGGAATAGTGTATAGAAGGAAGAAACGAAAAGGAATAAGAAAAGATAAAACGATCTCCTCCCAAGGTATAAAGGCCTCGCCACCAACCGGAAGAGGATCGAGATCTACGAAGCTCACCACCAAGGCCTAAAGCTTCCACCAGCCAAGGATAAAGGACTTCGGGATAGGAGAAGCTCACCACCAAGGCTTAAAGATTCCACCAGCCAAGGATAAAGGGCTTCTTGGCTCACCACCAAGGAGTGATCTACGCTCTAAGGATAAAGAAACCGAAAGGAGTTATCCACTCTCCAAAGGAATTCACTCAAGTTGAGGAAATTTCACAATTCTCATTCATGAAATTCGTATGTCTCATACATTGGATAGTTTCCCCTATTTATAAGAGGATTTTAGCCTTACAAAATATTAAAAACAAACTTTAATGATCTAGGAATTGAAACGTTCGACTCTCGAGCTACATAAAAATAAAAACAGCTAGGAACGAAATAAAAAGCCTTTATAACAGGAACTAAATGCTATAATAAAAAGCCTTTACTCTCACGAGAACTAAATGTCATAATAAAAAGCCTTTACTATCACGGGAACTAAATGCCATTTAATCTTCGGCCTTTCACATTCTCGAACCGTTAGCTTTCCGTGTTCTTGAACCTTTGGCTTTCCCAAAATTCGAGCTCCTCCCATGACCAGAAAATAATCCTTCTAAAGCTTCTTCAATTGGTCATACAAGACATCTAAAATGGCCTCCCATTGATACCTATTCATATACTGCAAAGTAATTAACATTATTCATTTAAAATTATCCATCGAAGCACATAATGCCCAACTTCTTTATTGGCTTGGATAAGCATCGATGGTTCTGAGTTGGTCCATGGAGCTACGTTGGATGCTCCCACATCAACAACAATCTGGACAACTTGAAGGTAATATCTCTATTAAATCCATAGCTTAGCTCAACGAACGAACAACTCCCCCTTTTTGGAAAATCCGAAAACCAAATGTACTTCATCTCTACAGCTAGCACCTCTGGCAATGGGTGGTGACGGCGGAAGCGCCCACTAGTGACCATGCATTTTTTTTTCTTTTTTTTACAGTTTTGTTTTTTAAAATAAATTTTAGGCTTTTGATTTTAGTATTTAAATCTAATTTTAAAAAATTAAATAAAATATTAAAAAAACCACGTAAAAAATAAATTCAATTTAAAAATGTTACGTTAGTATTTTCCGTAAGTCAAATTAACGATGTTAATTTTAGGATTTGATTGCACTAATTTGACAAGTTTTAGGACTTAATTGTACTTTTTTGTAAATTTTATTATTCAATTGTACTTATGTGACAAGTTTTTTGACTTTTAGTGAAAAAAAAAAAACCCTTTGAAATAAGTAAGATCTAAGATAAATGGATTTTAAAAGTGAAAACTGAATGAATTGCGAACATGCATCAAATAAGTTGCAACTGTTTTTCCTGTGATTGTGGTATTTGGATTTTGTATATATTAAGTAAATTTTATTCATGTAATATAACAATTTATGTTAGAAATATTTTAATTAAATTTATGGAGTTGACAATAATGGACCTTTTCACATAATTAATGAAATTGTACTTCAAATTATGAGTATTGCTCACGTAACAAGTTATATTGATTTTTTTTTTATCCAATGATAAATTCAAAGAGATAAGTTGAAAGAGATAAATTATGGAAATGACAATACGAATTTACATCAGATGTATTATCTTTATCTTTTATATTGGCCAAATCTATTCGGAAACGGTCTCTCTTCATTTTTAAATTATGATTTATGATGTGTAATAGAAGTTGAGGATGATAAATCGGCTAAACTAACGCAAATTGGTCGAATATGAGCCATGTGGCAAGAGCCACATGACAATCAAAGAGATAAAGTCAAGTGTCACATGGTGGGCATAGAAGCAATATTCTCTCAAGTTTAACTTGAATTATATATAATAGATTATGAAACTCAATCTTCCACTCTCTCTTGTTATCAATTAATTCTCTCGCCTTCAAGCCTCTCTCACGACTCTTTAGGTGTTCTTTTAGGTACCAGAGCTCCGTCAACCTCCTTTAACCTAAAGTTGAATTCTCTCCTTCCTAGTAGGTATGTTAGGATTATTGTGTTTATTCAAATTCTTAATAAATTAAATAGTCGTCGTAATGATAAATTTCAAAACTTAGATTTGTCCAAATTGAATCACACTCAAAATCGCTTGTTTTTGTAATGCTTGATTTTCATCAAATAAATCTGATCAAGCTTAGTCATCATAATATATTTCTCGTTATACCTAGTCCTTACTATGTTTAATGATTGCGTTAGTCAAACCCCCTTATTTTGTTGGCCAAAAAGAGCATGCTAGAAAGTTGGGTGACATCCCAACGATGTTGTAGTCTGATAGCAAAGAACCTTAATACTGGAATCGAACATGTGAACTGAGGCCCCGTGCGTGCGACTATACCTTTCATTGATTCTAAAAACCTATTTTCAAAAGTCATTTTCCTTTCCGAAACAACAAAAACAGATTAAGATGGCGCATTTCCGTAAAGGTTATTATGCTTGGCTTAAGCCGACAGACAGGAAACAGCTTCTCACAAGGTTCAAACACATGCGCTCAATCCTCACCGTGCCATGTCATCAGGCAGGTGTATATAACCATACCATTATGCCACGTAGTCATGCATGTCCATACCGCAAATCACGCATGCGTACATAATCTTTCTACCACGTCGTCATGCATGTCTATGCCTCGTCACTATTCTTCAAAGGTGATCAGTAGATGCGTCCAAACTCTTACATCGGGATAAATTATATTGCTCAGGCTTGCCTATAACAAAAGAAAGGTGCATAAAACTTTTTCAGTCGAGCGGAGTTTGTAGCTAAAGATCATTGCTCGTGGGCCGCGCAACCCAGCAGGGCCATGATCGAGTCTGCTATGCATGCTTATGCCACGTCATCTTGGATGTCTCGCTTTGCCACATCTTCAGGCTTATATTGGCCAGGTTATCAAGAGAAAATATTGGGTACACAAAATGTGCTAACTCAATAAATTACTCATTCATTTATGACGGGACACGTGTCTCTCACAAGCCAATCGTCAAATCTTTCTCCCTTTGTCTCTCTCCTCTTTGTCTCTCTCCTCTAGCAGACTAGCACCTCCATTTCTCTTATTCTTCTTTGCCATTTTTTTTTAGCTTTCTTTCCTTTGGCCTGTGGCCCGTATACGGCCATGGCCAGCATCTAGCCATAGGCCAAGGTTGCCCTCGTCAGCAAGGGGTCGACTCTTGCAGCCAGGGCAAGGGTCACTTGCGCTAGATTTGGCAAGGAACGACCCCTTTATAGATCCAGAAGCTCTGGAGAGAGGTGATGATTCAGAACGCTGAGGATCTCAAGGATGCAAAGGCTCGGGGTTGCGAGGAATGACAACAGGCACGAGGGACTTGGATTGTTCTTGAACATGGGGCTCACGGGAGCAGCGAACGATCTCAACGGTGGAGCCCTTGTGAGGGGAGACATAGAGGTCAGGCTCAGATAAGGGAGAGGGTAAGTGAACGACGTTGTCACGCCCCATTCGAGTGAGGGAGAGGGGGGTTATGGAGGAGAATGTCATCGATGACTTGCAAAAAGAACAAAGAAAGCAATGGGAGAAGAAAGAGAGGGTAAGAAGGAGAGAGAAAAGTCTGATGATGAGCCCTTCATGGACACTCAATCGCTCAATGGATGGACTTCTAACTTATTGCAATGGCACAACCTATGCAATCAATATTTTCTCCGTTGTCAATGCCTGAGTATGCATCATCATATTCTACATAATGCTACACGTCTCACTGTGCCACACTATCATCCGTGTCACGTCTTTATGCATATGCGCATGTGATCACATTGCGTTGTCATCATGCATATACAAGCAACGTAGCCACACATGCTCACATCATCGTTTCACAACATCACCATCTTGTCACCATCGTGTCATCATCTATGCCACATGACCATATATGTCACACTATCACGTACGCCACGTCATTGTGTTCATGCCATCTCATCATCAACATGCCACATCATCATCCCCATGTCATGTCAGATGTCACCGATGCATGCTGTGTCATCACCATGACATTGTGCACGTTTATTCATCTTCCCGGCATATCGTTTTGCACATTATTACTTCATTATTATCAGGTCATTACACTTGCTTTCATCCAACCAAGACGTCACCACCACACTAGGTCGTGTAGTCAATCCATAATTTCACCAAAAGTCACCCCTCACACTAAGTAAACGATTTTACTTTATTTTGATTAATGTAATCTAACAGCAAAAAGATCATGATAAACAGTAAAGAAGGTCAGTAAGGCAGTTTATCTCACATCCGTTCTAAGCTTGTTATATGTGATGTTCATTGAAAATTTCAACCACAGATACTAGTTCTACTGTATGATAGGGAAAAAACAGATGGTAAGAAGTACAATCAATTTTACACAGAAATGGTTTTTGATCATTTATACGATATAATCCTCATTCCACTGTAAATAATAGGCCAGTAAAATACAAACATATAGCTCATCCAAGATCATCACCCTCGGCCAAAACCAAATGCTTTATAAAGTGGAGTTCGACTGCATGAGTTAAAAGGGGGAAGAAGAACTAGTAAACCATCAACTACTTACTGAAAGCATGAGATGCCTCAAGCAACCGACTGTACTGCTCTGTCAAAACTCTCTTCCGCAGCCGATACCCGTTTAACAAGCATATGGTCTGGATGGGAGAGTTTCAACTGGCTGCAGGCAAAGGTAACCCGGTGAAGTAAGTCAAAACACCACAGATTTAGCAGAACAAACACTAAGTTCTGGAATGGACGAATTTAAATCAGTCAACTAATATAGAATCTTAAAACACAAAAGAGGCAGAACATCTGAAGAAATAAAACATTATTTCTGCTCCATCAGTGAAAGCAATTGAAGCAATAAATTTAACTGAAATCCCCAACCAGCTCAATGCAATATCGTGCCACATCCATAGAAATCTAGTGCCCCAAGCAGACTGACGATGTATGATATGACAGAATTTATGAACGCTTTATGAGCACAACAAGGTTACTGAATGCCAAAACTGAAAGAGTAGCTAATGTGCACCAACAGCCTCCCCTCTAACTTGGAAGGAAATAATACAAATGGCAGCCAGTGCCAAGGGTGCGCTTAAATAAGATCTTGCCATCAATTAGTTACTGTTCACCGACAAAGGGTCTTTCACATGACACTTCATCAATCAGTTCCCTGAAATCCATAACTCAAAAATCTATCCAAACATCTTATTTGGTCAACACTATTATTTACTCTGCCATTATGTCCACATAAAAGCCAAAAATGCCACCTGCACTATCAGGGTTTTTCATTTGTGGGGCCATATAAAGTGTAATGGTTTGACTTAAGACCCTAAATCCTAATATCACTCTTCAATCAAATATATCCATAACAAAACTACCATAAGTGCAGCACCCAGTCCAAGACTCACACTAAACACTTCCAACAGGATCAGCAAAAGTAACTGATGCTTAAAAATTCTGTCAAATGCTGCTCCTGAACCAGTCACACAGACTGAAGGTCTCCCCTTTGCCATGCTTTTGACCAATTACATTGTATTAAGAAGAATTAAATGCAATAAATTATCCAATTTTAATTAGTGAAAGATGCATCACAAGGCCTCATCCACTACCAATTCCAGATCCTACAAGCCTGGTCCAGATGAATAAAGAAAAAGGAAGACTTGAACTATAGGTGCACACTCATTCAGAAATGAGGCAATTTCTCCAGACCCTCCATTTAAAAAAAGGGTTGAACAGGCAGTCAATCACCCACTTAAACAATACCCAAAAGAAGAAAAAAAGAACTCGTGCAAAAACATGAAGATGACATAGACAGCTTGTCATCTGCTCTACAGTCATTTTGAGGAGCTATTTCCTTTGAGAATCTTTAACTCATTTAACTTCAATTTTGCGAAGTTTAACATTATCTTATAGACAGTCACCTTCTGTCTTTACGAGGAGCTATTTCCTTTGATAATCTTAAACTCATTAAACTTCAATTTTGTGAAGTTTAACATTATCTTATAGACAGTCACCTTACTGTCTTTCTAGAAGTCCAGCAGAAAAGCAGAATACATAAAAGCAAAAATTATATAATTATAACACAGTAAGAGGTTAAGTCAATTTGCTTGGATCTATAACTAACTTGAGAGTATGATTAAAAAGATGTTAGCTGAGATGGTGTCCTTGCAAGCTTACATAAGCAGATTTACATACACCCCAACAGTGTGGAAAATGAAAATTCTGGATTTGTATTTTAAATTTTTATTAAAAAAAAAAAAAAAAAAAACATAATATTACCTGAGATAACGGGAAGCTGGTTTACCAAGGTGAAGACTGCAGACAACCAGATTCGCCAAAGTCTCCGGATCCTTTGCATCCTATGTCACGACAAAATAAACAGTAGATCCTCAGGTAATATTGCCAGAGATAACTTAATAATGCACAACCATGTCCTAAAGTGGAAAGAAGTTTGTTGATGTTTGTTTATTTTAAAGGGCATAGTGTTTCAGGTGCTTCTACTTTCCTCTGAGTGAAAATGGAAGTGCATGGTCTATCAATCTGCGTATAAAGTGTCCAAGTTATGGATTAAAAAGATAAAAAAATGTTTTCCATCTACTTCAAAAAATAAACAGTAGATCCTCAGGAGCTAAATAACTTGCCTTATTCAAAGCTTCAAGCAACAAGGTTTCAGCTTCATCAAAATTTCCCATGTGCATGCAGCAAACAGCCTTCCCATTCAATATCAACCCTGTCATCTGATACTTCTCAGAGAAATCTTGGAAAATGAGATATGCTTCCTGTATCTTGGCACCACCCTAATTTTGTGGAGAAGTGTCATCACAAACAATTCAAACTTTCCATTAAGCAAAAATGAAAAGCAAAGGCAAAACTAAATACCACAGCCATGTCCAGCCATGCATTTGCAAGTTGAGTTAGTGAGTGATCCTCATCAATCTGTTGCATGATCCTTAGCTGTTTCTCAGCATAATCAGACCTGTACATCTTAAGAAACATTTGGACATTCAACACATGCCTGCAAAAGGACAAGAAGATTATGAGCTCTGAAAATGCAATTCCAGAAAACTATGTTTTAACCTCCAACACTAATGGCCATGTGAACCAGCTTGCATGAAAAGTTTTGTAAAAGGAATTTGTAGACACAAAAACTGGAGTGAAGGTTTTGATGTATCTAGATCAACCCATCGATATACCTCTCACAAGCTTAAAGAGAGAAAATATATAGAATATCAGATGCAAAGTTGGCAGCATGATAGCATTAACTAATAAATGCCCTCAATGAATATCAGATCACACTAGAAAACTCAAACAATGTTAAAGAACAAAAAAAAAAAAAAAAAAAAATCTTTCATTTCAGAATGCCAAAAACACTCAAAATGATGCCAATCAGTTATTAACATGAGCACATAACCTGATATACTTGCTAACTAGAACATAAGTATGAAATTGTGCTCTCTACCATATGGTTTGAAGGCTCAAAGCCACCTTCTAAGGCATGTATCCTGCCTATCTATTGATGAGAAGATTCAACAGAAACTCTCATTATGGGCTTAATTTAATCTAGCAGTTTTAGCAGAATCCGTGCATAACAGATCTAAAGACAGATAAAGCAGCAATGAGGCTCAAACTTAAAAGAAGGATTATCAACTTCTCCTTTTTGATGGGAAGAATATGCAGCACAGGACTTCATTAGAGAGAAGTCTCAGAGAAATCAAAGCCTGAAATAATTCAGAAAACCCTAATATGAGAGTCTCCTAGAAAATCCAGCCATGTTAACAATGTAGATCAGACAAAGTAGAACAATTGATGTCCATTACACAATGGCATTTTGGACAATGTGCAATGTGTGGAACTTGGGATTAATGAGAGGTCAGATTTTGGTCTAGACTTTAAAAGAAATTTCATTGCATCAGCTGCTTCTCCTCAAACTTCAGTGGCAACAGTGTATAATTGCCGATTGTTCCTTAAAAATCTTTTAGTTGCTCAAACTCGTTAGAGATACCATATCAAAGACTAATAATGCGTCCAAGTGGAGATCTCTGAATCTAACTACTCTTGTAGAGAGGACAACATATAAGACCAACTAATAAGCCCCTCACATAATTTTACTCCTTTTGAAGCATAAATTTCCACACTCAGTGGGAAAAGACTTCATATATTATTGTTGTGAAACGTGAAATAAAGTTCATATGTAGGACCACAAAAATGTTGAACTTCGTAAACAGGACTCAATGTGTTCTTCGATATTCCTTTAATAAAATCATGACACCCGTCTAAAATACCTAATTGCAGACCAAAATGCTAGGCCAAGCACACTGCCCTTATAATTAGCAGTAAACCTACAAATGTTAGGTTCCATGAATAAAGCGCCTCCGTGCAAACCAAAAAAATAACACAATGACCCATACTTTCCCTCCCCTACTCCCTTCCCTCCTACTCTCAATATGAAACCTATAACCTCTCTGTTTACTTGAAGATTGTTTTCCCATACGGTTAATTTTGTATCAACTAAAACTAAACAAGAAAAATAATTCAAAAGTACAACGTGTGGCTGCTTTTACAATTCAAACACTAAATCTAAGGTGTACACTATTACAAAATGTCATTTCCACAACTGGTATGTCCAAGCAATCAGCAAGTCCATCCAATGAAGTCCATGAAGCATGAGTTTCAGATACATTTTCTGGATAATATACTGGATTGACATATAGTCCCTGGGAAACTTTTCATTTTCCACATGAAAAGAGCGTTCTTACTAAATAAGGAATCCTTCCAATTTAAAACAAAAAACCACTGAGTCTTTCTCTTTACCCTGCTTGAATACCATGACACGTTTGCATCTGATAAACATTGTTAAGGTCTCTGAGTGAGAATTTAATGTTTTAATACAGTCATGCTCACTAGATGTAATGTGGATTGTTAGTTAACGACAGCAACCCTACAACAAATGCAAAATTGTGCCTCTCAACTGACTAGAGGACTTGTATTGCATTCTCAAGAAAATCCCTACAAACTTGGCAGTCCAATTTATATGAAAGAGAAGACTGGCAGGTTTTAACATTCACAGATGATGGAGCATGTTGAATCACTAAAAAAAGGAGTAAACTACTTCATATTTTAAATCCATTTCCTCACAACAATTAGTAGCAACAGAGCATAGTTAACATTACTAAATGTATGCATCTTGAGAGATAATTAAGTCTTCAGGGTATGATAGAACTTACAAATCCATGGTTCCCCCAGCATTTGTGTGCTTAAGGGCTTCATTATAGTCTTGTTCATGCATGAATATTGTCCCAGCAATCAATCGCAAAGTGGGATTGTTTCCGATAGCAGGATCTGCCAACCAATCTTTTAAACTTGAGATCACCGACTCCTGTTTAATTCATGAAGCATCATTCAATGGCCGAATTGGACCTTGATAAATGAAGATCACATGATTCAAAGAAGAACGCAATATTCCGCAAGTTTCTTTCACCCATAAAACTGAAACAAGAAATTGCCACTAGCCTCTGTTTTGGACGCATCAAACCTCAACGAATGTTTAAACAAGTCTGCGGATTCCCATAAACCATGCATGAGTTTCACATTAAAGTCAGATCCCATGGCCGTTTAGGGAAACCAAATCAGATCTCTCACTATCAACATGATTGAATTCGCACTTCAGCTCATAGCACATCCCAATCCAGCAAAATCCTAGATCTCCCACAGAACCAACGGAAACCGAGGCAGAGAGAATGCACCTTGTTATCAGGAGACGAGAGATAGAGAGCGAGCAACTTCACGGCCTGAAGGGACGTGGCAGCCGACGCATCGATCTCATTGATCACAAGCTGTTTCGACACCACACAAAACCGCCAAGCAAACGGAACAACATCAAAATCCCCAATCACAGAACAAAACAGAAACAAAATCAACCGATGTCAAACGAGCGAGACAGAAGAGGGGGAAGATCATGCCTGGTAGCTGCCGAGGGCGATGTAAGATCGAAAGACGAGGCAGTCCCGCTCGAGGGATTCGTCGGGGGAGAGAGGCGGGAGCGAGTCGCTGCAATTGATCGCGGCCTGGTAGGCTCCCAGGTAGAAGTTGTTCCTCATGTTGAACAGGTGATCCGGGGTCGTCACCGCTACTGCCGACGCCATTTCCCGAAGACTTTCTCTGAGGAGATCGCGATGCAGTCGGATCTGGTGTTGCTGATGCTTCGAGCGCTTCTTGAAGCTCTTGCTCTCGTTAATGGTTTGTTCGTAAATCGCTGTGCGCTCCTCTCTTGCTTGTCGCAAGGCCTGGTTTTGTAATATAAAAGGGAAGGGAGGGGAAGATGGGGATATGGATGTGGAAGTTGGGCCTGTGGCCCAGCCCAACTTAGATGGGGAGATCGCGTTACGCACGTTAGAGGGTGTAAGTGGTTCAGTTCGGTTCGGCTTTTATGAAAAACCAAACCGAATCGAAATCCAATCCGAATTGAAATGGATTTGGTTCGGTTTTCGTTTTTAGTTTTACTTTTGTTTTATTTTTCCTTACATGCACCCATTTCAATGAATATTTTATTTTTTAAAAAAGTTGATATTTTAAATTATTTTTTTCTTTTTATTTATCTTTTTTCTTTCTTCTTCTTCTTCATTGGCCTGTTGCCAAACAGCAACTGGCCAAAGGCAAGCTGGAGCCTTGCCATAGAACCGGCGAGGCTTGAGCTCACTAGATTCCCATGAGGCCGAGTTCATCCGCTCGCCCACCTCGCTAGATTTAGCTAGCTCGAGCTCACCGGCATTGGACGAGCTCAGCCTCACTTGATTAAGGAGGTGGAGCCTTGCCACAGGCCGGTGAGACTCGACCTTGCCGAAATTTGGCAAGCTTGAACCTTGCCAGCCCATGGCGAGACTCTAGCTCACCTCTGGTCGATTGCCGCCGCCGACGTGGCTAGCATTGGCCAATGAAGAAGCATAAGAAAGAAAAATATCAAAAAATGATTTTTTAAAATAAAAAATAGAAGGAATTTTTTTTTAATTTTATCAATTTACTTCGATTAACGAAAGCAATAAAAATCGAATCAATTAATTTTTTTTTTAGTTTTTAATGAAAATATAACCGAATGAGAACTAAATCGAAAAGAACAAAACTTTTCGATTTGGTTCAATTCATTTTTTTGTTTGGTTTTTGACATCCAAATCGCAATTCCCACCGTCATCGTGCAAACTATGTGGTTAACCGATGTGGACTTAATTTGGTGCTATTTTATTGCACCCATTAAATGAGTGGATTGGATCGAGTTTGAGTGGATAAAAAATGAGTCCAATCCAAATTGACTTATTTAATTTATATAAATTCATTTTCATGTAATACAATGTTAGAGACTTATCCTCAACTTGATCTATATGCCATCCGCATCTAACCTAACCTAGGTGAACCGTATTTTATTTTTTTATAGACAATTTTGGCCATATCAATAAAATAGAGTAGTCCAAGTGGCTTTCTTTTGGGCTTCAAATTGAGGCTTGAGATGGCTTGGAACTTCAAATGACTTGGGGGTGCGTTTAGTTCAGTTTCCATAAAGGTTTTTAACCTCCAAAACCCCTTAGGTTACATTTGGTTATATAGATTTATAATTAGGACTAGATATGATAAGATATGAAATTAAGGAGATTTTACTATATCATATCCACCATTTAGTAATTATAATAATAAATTTGGATATATTTACATCGTATTATATATATTATTTGGTTTAAACACAAAATCAATATAAATTTATTACAAATTTTACATAGAGATATGATAAAAATCTTTTGTAACTTTATTTTTATTTTTATTTTCCTCTCTTTTTAATTAATTTTTTATTTCTTTCTTCCCCTTCCGTCGTTCTCTAATAAAATTTTATTAATAGAAAACTATATTGATATACCTAAAATACTAAAATTACTAAAATAACTAAAATGCATAATAAATATAAAATGTATATTTATGTATTAAATTTTATATTATAAGATAGAATTAAATATGGATATATAAATAAAATAAGTTTAAATTTAAAAAATTATTTTTTGTTATTTTGAATTTCTTATATTAGAATTCAAATATTATATATATTGAAATATAATTTTAAATATGTTAATTTAAGAATTTTTTATTTGAGAAAAATATTTCATATTATGGATATTATAAATCTTATCCATATTTATTATATCTCTCCCATGAGATGTGAATGGGGATGTGGATGTGGAAGTTGGGCTTGTGGCCTAGCCCAACTTAGATGGGGAGATCATGCGTTATGCATGTGTCATTGGATTCACACTGTCTAAGTAACACTAATATGCGATATGGACACGTGACACAACACGAAATCTTAACATATCATTTCTCAAAAATAGAGAATTTTGATACATTTGGACGCATTATATATTAAATGAATATTTTTATTTTTAATTAATTTGATTCAAATTCACAAATAAACAAAAAAGAGGTTACAATGAATTTATACTAATAATATTAATAAATCTATTCATAGGAAATTTGAAAGATATATTCATAGTTAATGCGTAATCATATTTGGCAATATATTTCTAAACTTTAACAAAAATTATATATAAAACTAATGACTAACAAAATATTTATCATTATTTAACATCTAGTATTTTTATTTTTGGAAACTATTTTTAACCAATTTATTTAATTTCTAAGAAAAATAACCTCGCCGTTAAAAAATTATTTCTCTCCCTCCTTTTCTTTCCCAAAACCCTCGTCCCCCAAAAATTATTTCCCTCCCTCTCCCTCACCCCCTCAAACCCCCCTTCAATTTCTTTTCCTCCTTTCTCCCCCAATCACCTCCTATCATTTCCCCCTTATTCTCTCTTCCCCCACCCCCTCACGCCACCCCAACGCCTTAAGCCCCCCACCACCTGTTGTTTCTCTCTCCCCCCAATCCCCACACCACCCTATCCCCCCTGCCTCATTTCTTTCCCTTTCTTCCACCCCCCCGAGGCTCCCCTCTTCCCCTCTATTACTTCCCCTTTCTTCTCCCTCTTCTGATTCTTTCCCTTTCTTCCCTCTTCCCCCCATCGCCTATTAATTGCGACCTTCTCCTCCTCACACGATCCTCTATGCTCTCTTTTAGTCACTTCATCGCAATCGCTTACTACCTCACCTCCGGCCCTTCCTCCTTCATAATCGTAGCCTCGCCGCCGGCCCCCATTGTAGCATCGCAATCGCAACCCTCTCACCTCAGTCTTCGCTCTTCCTCTAGCCTTCCCTAGCCTTCACGGCCTCGCCTTTGCTCCATTGCCCTCATCTCCATCCTCCATTATCTTCTTCAATGATCCTCTCTTAGACACATGTTTTGGAATGTGTCGAGAAAAATTGACCATGTGTCGGAATATCCGACACGTGTTAACCGTATGTCCAAGTGTGTTTGAACATGTCCAATCATGTTGGATACATTGACACGTGTCGGACACGATATGAAAGCTTCGATAATGTGCGTGCTTCATAGCCCACCATCATTGCGCAAACTATGGTTAATTGGTGTGGACTTAATTTGGTGCTCTTCTACTGTACTTGTTAAATGAGTAGATTGGATCAAGTTTGAGTGGATAAAAAATGAGTCCCATGGGTTAATTTTATTCCACCTCTCCCATGGAATAATTTTATCCGGCCTATAGGTCCTTTATATTCGATTTTATCCTTTCTTGAGTAGTTACCAAATGTAGAATATAATAATTTTAGGGATAAATGCATTAGAAGTCCTAAAACTTATCATGAAAATGCAATTGAGTCTTGAAACTTTGAAAAAGTGTAATTAAGTTTTAAAACTTGTCACGAAAGTTTAATAAAGTCCTAAAACTTTCAAAAGGGTCAATAAAGTCCTAAAACTTGTCTCGAAAGTGCAATGGAATCTTAAAACTTTCAAAAAGTGCAATTAATGGAAGGACTTAGATTAAACAACTTTGACAAGTTTTAGGATTTGATTGCACTTTTTGAAAGTTTTAAGACTTAATTGCACTTTATGACAAGTTTTATGACTTAATTGCACTTTTTGAAAGTTTTAGGACTTAGTTGCATTTTCATGACAAATTTTAAGACTTCCAATGCACTTATCCCGAAATTTTATCTTATTTTGAATTTTATCATAACTATCAAACGCAGTCTTGGGGAAATGCCCGGGTGTTTAGCAAGCATTTTCAAGGGGCCTTTAGCCAAATGCTAGTCTTGGAAAAGTTGAAAACCCAATGCTAATGGGGACAATTTTGGATTTTTAGAAATTGGCTTTATGTTGAAACTAGTTTTCTTTCCCTAAAAATACCCTTATAAGTTCTTTAGTTTTAGGTTTTATCTCTCATTGTTCCAAAACTACCCCCTTCGCCAAAGTCAACAAAGGGTCTGATATTTTTTAGGGATAATACCCTAAAAAACCCCAAACTGGTACACTTGTGACAAATTTACCCCAAACTATTTTTTTTACCACAAAAAACCCCAAACTGGTATATTTTTGACAAATTTATCTCAAACTAGTACATTTGTGACAAATTTACCCTATGTTAGTTTTCGTTAAATTTTATTCTCAAATTATTAAGTTAAATGACACGTGACAGTTAACTAGTATACCAATTTAGGATTTTACGTTCCGTTTGTCACAATTTACAATTTTTATGATTTTTTTGTGGTATTAATTCAATTTAGCATAGGGTATATCTGTCACAAATTTATTAGTTTATGGTTTTTTGCAGTCAAATAAATTAGTTTAGGGTAAATTTGTCATAAATGTACCAATTTAGGGTTTTTTATAATCAGTCGGGGTAAATTTGTCACAAGTTTAACAGTTTGGGGTTTTTTATGGTCAAAAAAATAGTTTGGGGTAAATTTGTCACAAGTGTACCAGTTTGGGGTTTTTCAAGGTATTAGCCCTATTTTTTAACTAAAAGAAAAGAAAAATTAAACCCAAAAGCCTTTTGCAAAAAAAGATTTGCCATGCACTATTTATGCCAAGGTATCTTTGGAAAGAAATTTTTTATTAAACGCGATTTGCATTTCCCAAACACTTTTAGGCCAAAGGCATTTGTATTTCTCTAAGGCTTATTTTCAAAGCTGAGCCGAGTAGTTGTTGGGATCACTTTAGATATAGATCTAGTACTTTGGGATGGGCTTAAAATTGCATAAAGTCATTAGAAAAGTTGTGAATAAGCATCAAAGACCATTTAAGTATTTGGATGCACCCCTTAACTAGAAAGTCGCAAATACCAATGTTGTTTAATTTTTCTTTTTCCCTTTTTTGTTGGAGTATTCAAGAACCATACCAACAACCATTGCCAGCAAAGAATGGTAGGATGAAACGGATACAGAGTTTCAAGCATGGCCTCGAACAGTAGACTTGCAGGTCATCACGAATCCCTTTAGGTAGTCAAAAACTTGTTGCCAAATCCTACCTTAAGCCTTGATGCTCAATTGTCATGAATCTCTGCCTTATGGATCTAATGCCTTGTCAGCTGGTGTGGAAAGTAGTAGCCAGCGGCGAATGAAAGCCATTTCCTAAGTTAAATTGTAAAGCTCTGGATCTTCATTGTACACATGTTGTTCGTTTTCTCCTAACTTAAATTGTAATGCTCAAGGTCTTCAATGTACACATGTTGCCCGCTTAGGAAATCTTGAATCAAACCATTTGTACTTACTTCAACCAAGGAAGTATGAGCCTCATTGTTCACATGTTGTCTGCTTTGGCCATTAAGTTCTTATGGTTTTGTTCTTCTCAGGGTAGCCCATACTATACAGTTGTCTACTTTTTCCTAACTTAAATTGTAAGGCTCTGGGTTTTCATTGTACACATGTTGTTTGCTTTGGACATTAAGTTCTTACGGTTTTGTTTTTCTCAGGGTAGTCCATACTATTCCAAGAAAACACGTGTATATAATTAGAGGGCCCATTGTCTTATAAGGTAGCCCATAACTCTCTCCCTATGCGATGTGGGATAAGCCATTCACCCCCTCCCTGCGCCGGTCTGAGGACCAAGGCAGGATGCACCACATCCTTCCTTCCCGTGCACCGCTGCCTGGGCCGTCAAGCTCTCGACCCCTTAAGAGCATAGCGTCCTCCCTGTGGCCCCATCGGCTCTAATACCACTTATAACGCCCTGGGTCTCCATTATACACATATTGTCTGCTTTGGACACTAAGTCCTTACGATTTGTTCTTCTTAGGGTAGCTCATACTATCCCAAGGAAATACGTGTATAATTAGAGGGCCCATTCTCTTATAAGATAACCTAGAACTCCCTCTCTAGGTGATGTGGGACAAACGACGTGCCCCCTCCCTGCGCACGTCAGGGGATCGAGGCATGGATGCACCGCCATCCCTCCTCTCCACGCACCATTGCTTGGGTCGTCACACAAATATTAGGCTTAATTTATTACTCCTCAAGTTTGCCCCATTCTATTCTTTGGCAGCTCTTTATAAGCCATGAAGTACTAGCATTTGTTCAATTTTAGTACATGTTGTTGGTGCCTAATGCTCAATATCTTTATGCAACACTTGTGTTCATGAATAATACAATCACTTGGTTTTTGTGGACAAGAAATTTAGTTAGAAATGTAATTCCAACCCTGCTACAGACATGCAATAACTAACACAATCCTAGGCATTTTGATTACAAACCTTATCACCGAAATTGAGATATGCAACAAAGTTCAAAGCCAAACACAATATGCCAGCAGTCCCTTTCTGATGCGTGATGGGTTGAGTGATTCAAGAATGGAGATTTTTTATAAGGGGAATTTTGTGGTTAAGTGTATGGAGTAGTGTATACGGGGAAGAAATGGAAAGGAATAAGAACAGATAAAAAAAATCTCCTTCCAAGGTATAAAGGCAGCGCCACCAACCAAGGATGAGGATCGAGATCTACAAAGTTCACCACCAAGGCCTAAAGCTCACCAGCCAAGGATAAAGGACTTCGGGATAGGAGAAGCTCACCACCGAGGCCTAAAGATTCCACCAGCCAAGGATAAAGGGCTTCTTGGTTCACCACCAAGGAGTGATCTACGCTCCAAGGATAAAGAAATGGAAAGAAGTTATCCGCTCTCCAAAGGAGTTCACTCAAGTTGAGGAAATCTCATCATTCTCATTCATGAAATTTGTATCTACAATGGAAAATTTTCCCCTCTTTATAGGAGGATTTTAGCGTTAACACATAATAAAAACGGACCCTAATAGCCTAGAAATTAAAACCATAATACATATTAAAAACAGACCTTAATAGCCTAGAAACTGAAACTTTAATACATATTAAAAACAGACCTTAATAGCCTAGAAACTGAAACCTTTGACTCTTGGACTGCATAACAATAAAGACACATAATAACTTAATAAAAGCCTTTATTAACATAGGAATTAAATGCCTTTAATCTCGCATTCTTGAACCTTCAAATTCGAGCTCCTCCCTTGACCAGAAAATAAGCCATCTGAAACTTCATCAACTAGTCATTCAAGACATTTAGAATGGCCTCCCATTGATAGGTATCGATATACCACAAAGTACCGATAAGTAATTGACATTATTCATTGAAAATGATCCGTCAAAGCACATAATGCCAAAATTCTCTCTTGGCTTGGATAAACATCGATGGTTCCAAGTTGGTGGATGGAGCTACGTTGGATGCTCCCGCATCATCTTCCCTGGGTTGTTTGAGATTTTTCCTCAAATCTAGAAGGTTTTCATCCTCCAAGTAAGGAGAAAGGTCTCCCACGTTGAATGTTGTTGAAACTCCAAACTCTCCCGGAAGGTCAATCTTGTAAGCATTGTCACCAATTCGCTCCATAACTTTAAAGGGACCATCAGCTCTGGGCATGAGCTTGTTCTTTCGTCGAAATGGAAATCTCTCCTTCCTCAAGTGAAACCATACAAGGTCGCCCGGTTGAAATTGAGTTTTCTTGCGATGTTGATTAGCTTTCTTCTTGTAAGACTCGTTGGCCTTTTCAATGTTGGATCGAATCTGCTCATGAAGCTTCTTCATTGACTCAGCTCTTTTCTTGCCATCAAAGCTCACTTGGGAGTTAAACAGAATTGGAATCAAATCAATGGGTGCGAGAGGATTAATTCCATACACAACTTCAAAAGGCGATTGACCGGTAGTATAACTTGGTGATCGATTGTAAGCAAATTTAGCATGCGCAAGCTTTAAATCCCAATCTTTCAATGATTTACTCACCATACCACGAAGAAGAGTGGTTAGAGTACGATTTGTTACCTCCATTTGGCCATTAGTTTGGGGATGATAAGCCGTGCTAAATAAGAGTCTTGTACCAAGCATTCTCCATAGAGTCCTCCAGAAGTGGCTTAAGAACCTGGAATCACGATCCGACACAATGGTCTTTGGTAATCCAAGAATGCGAATATTCTCTTTGAAATATAATTCAGCAATATGAGATGCGTCATTGGGCTTGTGACATGGCACGAAATGAGCGATCTTAGAGAACCGATCGACGACCACCATCATAGCATCTTTTCCTCTTTGAGTTCTTGGCAGAGCCACAATGAAATCCATGCTAACATCTTCCCAGGGCTGCAATGGTACCGGAAGTGGAGTATACAAACCTTGATGGAAATGGCTTTTTGATCGTTTACAAGTTGCACACCTTGAGATGATAGCATGCACATCTCCATTCATCTTTGGCCAATAGAAATGCTCTTGAAGAACCTCAAGAGTTTTGTTAATACGAAAATGACCAGCCAATCCTCCACCATGCTCTTCTCGAATCAGCAATTCGCGAAAAGAACTCTTCAGCACACATAATTGATTTCCTTTAAAATGAAACCCATCTGCAAAGAATATATACCTTGAACTCCCCGGTTGCAATTGTTGATGATGGATGAGAACTCCGCATCTTCAGAATAAAGTTCTTTCAATGATTGAAATCCAAGAATCCTAGAGTCTAGAACCGCAAGCATCTGCTACAACATTAGTGTGCCCGGGTTTATATTTTGAGACAAAAGAAAAGGATTGAAGAAATTCTACCCATTTTGCATGTCTCGAATTAAGCTTGCGTTGGCCGCTAATAAACTTAAGCGCCTCACGATCAGAATGAAGGACAAATTGCTTTGGCCTCAAATAATGACTCCAATGATCAAGAGCCCGAACAATGGCATAGAACTCTTTGTCATAAATTGAATAATTCCTCTTGGAATTGGATAACTTCTCGCTGAAATATGCCAATGGTTTCTAGCGCTTGTACCAGAATAGCACTAATACCAACTGCGCTTACATCACACTCAACTTCAAAAACTTTATCAAAATCAGGAAGTGCAAGAATAGGGGACTCACAAAGTTTCTGCTTGATTATGTCAAAGGCGATTTGAGCAGCCTTTGTCCATTCAAAAGCACCATTCTTCATGCATTCAGTGATAGGAGCCATGACGGTACTAAAATTTTTGACAAACCGTCGATAGAAAGAAACAAGTCCATGAAAACTTCTTACATCAGAAATGGACGTCGGAACTGGCCAAGTCTTCATAGCTTCCACCTTGGTTTGATCAACAGAGATTCCATCCTTGGAAACTACGTAACCAAGAAACTCAATGCTCGGAGAGAAGAACTCATATTTCTCCATTTTAGCATACAGTTTTTAATCTCTCAAGACATTGAAGACTTGTTTTAAATGAGAGATATGCTCCTCCTCGTTCCTGCTATAAACAAGAATATCGTCGAAATAAATAACGACAAAACGATCAATAAAGGAACGAAGAACCTCATTCATAAGTCTCATGAAGGTACTTGGAGCATTAGATAATCCGAATGGCATAACCAACCACTCATAAAGGCCTCCCTTGGTCTTGAAAGCCCTCTTCCATTCATCTCCTTCTCGCATTCTGATTTGATGATAACCACTCCGCAAATCTATCTTTGAAAATATAGAAGAACCACATAATTCGTCAAGCATATCATCAAGTCTAGGTATAGGGTACCTATACTTAATGGTTATGTTGTTGATGGCCCGACTATCTACACACATTTGATATGTACCATCCTTCTTAGGCACAAGTAGAGCCAGAACAGAGTAGGGACTCATGCTTTCTCGGACGCATCCTTTGAGGATAAGCTCATCGACTTGTCTTTGCAACAACTCCTTTGTTTCCTCTGAATTGCATCGATAAGCTGGCTTGTTTGGTAGCGGAGCACCGGGGATCAAATCAATTTGATGCTCAATACCTCTTATGGGAGGTAATCCAAGTGGCAAATCGTTCGGAAACATCTGCAAATTCTTTCAACAGACATTGCATTTTTGGATGTGTGGGTCACTCCATCTCACTCTTTTTCTCGACCACAAGCAAAGCAAATACATTCTTTTGTTTGCTAATGGCTCTCTCAACCCGTGTCTCACTCAAGAACAG
Source organism: Eucalyptus leucophloia subsp. euroa (assembly GCA_017140325.1). Lineage (NCBI taxonomy): Eukaryota > Viridiplantae > Streptophyta > Magnoliopsida > Myrtales > Myrtaceae > Eucalyptus > Eucalyptus leucophloia. Next base: position 23,684,521 of record CM029471.1, read on the forward strand.
ATTTTCCTTACAAGTGTTTCCCTCCCCAGGTTGATTATTATGTATCAAATAAGGACTCAATGGTAAAAGAGTAATGCATTTTTGTTCCTTATGAAAAGAGTATGTGTTTTTTCGACCATCATGCATTGCATTTATATCAAATTGCCACGGTCTACCCAATAACAAGTGGCATGCCTCCATAGGAATCACATCACATACAACCTCATCTCGATAGTTCTTCCCAATCGAAAATGATATAAGAACGCGATTGATTACCTTGAGTTCATTCCCTTGATTGAGCCATTGGAGCTTGTATGGTTGAGGATGTTTCGTTGTTGGAAGCTTCGACTTGTCGACAAGTGTTGTCGAAGCAACATTGGTGCAGCTCCCACCATCGATGATCACCGAACACACCTTTCCATTAATAGTGCAACGCGTGTGAAATATATTCTCCCTTTGCTCTTTATTAGGAGAAACTTCAACATGCAATGCTCTCCGGATGATCAACAGCTCACCATCATCGGCTTTCTCCGCAACTTCTTCTTCCCCATCAGATTCGCAAAATATTTTGGTGTTTATTGTCATCAGCCTCTTGAAGCGCCGAATTGATCTCCTTAATTTCTTGAAGAGTCATAACTCTCCGATTTGGACAATTTGCTTGTAAATGCCCAAAACCATGGCACTTAAAGCATTTCCTTGCATCACCTTCAAACTTCTTTTGGACTTCTTTGGAAGGCTCTGCATTCTTTCCCTTACCTTTGTCTTTTGTCAACGTACTCTCGCCCTTTCTTGAGGAAGCACCCTTAAAATAGGATGTCACATTTGTTGAGGTTCTGGAGGAAAACCTCTTGCTCTTCAATTGTTTTTTGACTTTTACGGCTAACTTGCATACGTCTTCAAAGGACCAGTATGGTTGAAGTTCAACCATATAAGCAATTTCTCGATTTATGCGGCCAAGAAAACGAGCAATGGTTTACTCAAGAACTTCTGGAACTTCACTTTTCATTTTGAGTTGTTCAAACTCACGAATGTATTCTTCAACGCCCATCCCATGTTGTCTTAGGGAGTTCAGTTTGAGGAAGAGATCTTGCTTATAGTTGTCAGGCAAGAACCTCTTCTTCATCAACTTCTTGAGTTTTTCCCAAGACTTGATTCGGCCTTTTCCTTCCCTTGCTCGTTGATGCTTTAGATTCTCCCACCATAGAGAAGCATATTTGGTCAACTTTTGGACAACAACCTTACATTTCTTCTCATCCAAATAGGATTTGAGTCAAAAATTCGTTCGGTTTTGTGTAGCCAATCTACAAAGTCGTCGGGATTAAGATTACAGTCAAACTCCGGGACCTCCACTTTAATGTCTCTTTCATCCTCCTTATCCCTCCCTCTCCGTCTTTGTCTTCGAATTGGAGATTCAGAATCACTAGAGTGTAGAATCGTTCGGTTGTCTCCAGTGGACTCGGAATTGCCATCAAAATTTTGACGAGATTCGGAATCGTCACGTCGATGCCGTTTGTTGGGACGCCTTGCTGGTTGTCCTTGTCTCGCTGAATTCTCTAGAAGATTGAGGACTCGCTCCATTTGTTGTTGAAGATTTTGGATTGCACGATCTCGCCTTTCGTTGTGCGCTTGCTCCAGAGTAAAGCCTCTAGGAACTTGTTCATCCATAAGAAATTTATAACAAAAAAAAGAAATGAATCACTCAAATGAGTTGAACCTTGAGCTCTGATACCAATATTTTGATGCGTGATGGGGTGAGTGATTCTAGAACGGATTTTTCAGAGGGGATTTTTGTGGTTAAGTATATGGAGTAGTGTATACGAGGAAGAAACAAAAAGAAATAAGAAAAGATAAAACGATCTCCTCCCAAGGTATAAAGGCCTCGCCACCAACCGAGGATGAGAATTGAGATCTATGAAGCTCACCACCAAGGCCTAAAGCTTCCACCAGCCAAGGATAAACTTCTTGGCTCACCACCAAGGCCTAAAGCTTCCACCAGCCAAGGATAAAGGGCTTCTTGGCTCACCACCAAGGAGTGATCTACGCTCCAAGGATAAAGAAACCGAAAGGAGTTATCCACTTTCCAAAGGAGTTCACTTAAGTTGTGGAAATCTCACTATTCTCATTCATGAAATTCGTATCTCTCCTACATTGGATAGTGTCCCCTATTTATAGGAGGATTCTAGCCTTAGGAAATATTAAAAACAATCTTTAATGACCTAGGAACTTAAATGTTCGACTCTTGAGCTACATAAAAATAAAAACAGCTAGGAACTTAATAAAAAGCCTTTACTAACACGGGAACTAAATGCCTTTAATCTTCGGCCTTCCGCATTCTCGAACAATTAGTTTTCCGTGTTTTTGAACCTTTGGCTTTTCATATTCTTGAACCGCTTTCGTGAACCTCTAGCCTTCCCAAAATTCGAGCTCCTCCCTTGACCAGAAAATAATCCTCCTGAAACTTCATCAATTGGTCATACAAGACATCTAAAATGGCCTCCCATTGATACCTATCGATATACCACAAAATACCGATAAGTAATTAACATTATTCATTCAAAATGATCCATCGAAGCACATAATGCGCAACTTCTTTATTGGCTTGGATATGCATTGATGGTTTTGAGTTGGTCCATGAAGCTATGTTGGATGCTCCCGCATCAACATGTCCTAATATTTGCCCATACATCAAAATACACAAATTCTGCAATTTTACTTCCATGTTATTATTTTCAACTTGGTATGAGTCATCATTCCTAGGGAAATCCTAAGTGCACCAGGTGCACAACGCACTGGTGCATCACTCGTTTTTATTTCATGTGCACAAGTCTCATTTGAAGAAGCACTTAATCAAGTCCATTCTAAAAAAGTTGTGTTTTGACGCTAATCGTACCGATCACATTGCTTAGTCAAGCCTTTTTTTTACAAGGAAGCTTTCTTTTGGTGCTAGTCGCACATGTTGCATCACTTATTAAATATCTTCCTAAGCTAGCTGTATTGGCCGATTGATGCTATAACGCTAGTTGTATTAGCCAGAACAATTGATGCCACCTTATTTGCCACGTCTTAGTTGCTGGATGTTGTTTGACTTTATTTCAAACTCAAACTGATGTAGTCACTATGAGTTTGAGGAAAGGTGTTAGAGATATTGTGATATTTTCTAGAGATATTTTGACTCTGATTTTTTTATATCCATTTTGGTTATACATATCTAATTTGATTTTCTTAGATAAGTTATCAATTAAAACTTGTATATAGGTTCTCCAAAAACTCAATTCTTTACATCAAAATATATAGAAAATCCCTCAAATCTATCTTCTGCTTTATTATTCTATAACCCAGTATCAAAGCTAGTTGATCCTAAATTGCATCCACCTAGCACACACCCATGTCCTTGTGTAGAGTTAATTTTGCATTGTATTATATTTTTTTTCAATATGTTCTAAAGTGACAGCCCATGTTTTTAGATTTCTTTTTCGATTAAATAAATCAAGTCTTTCATCAATGTGCCAATAGTGCTGTTTTCAGAGTTGATCACTCTTGAGATAACTAGCATATTTATGGAAGTAATTAAGGAATCTAAATCCAATTGACTTGAAAATTCAACCAGCAATTGATTGCTCGACCATGCTGATCTGCAAAGGTCATTATGGCACTTTCAAAATCGATTAGAGATTGGAGATAGGTATTTGACTGAGATATGTGATCAGAGTGTGAGTGATTTTACGTGATTGCAAAATACTTGTCAATCAACACTAGACCGATTTTTCCATCTTCTTGGTACCCGATCCCGTATTTGAAACCTTGATATTTTCATGATAACCGAGGGTCGCCAATGTGTCAAAGATGTACTTGTGACTTGAGACAAATCGATCAAGGGTCAATGTAACCAAAAGTTTTGTTAATACCAAAATGACCAGCCAATCCTCCACCATACGCTTCTCGAATTAGCAATTCGCAAAAAGAACTCTTCGGCACGCATAATTGATTTCCTTTAAAAAGAAACCCATCTTGCAAAGAATACATACCTTGAACTCCCTGCTTGCAATTGTTGATGATAGACGAGAATTCCACATCTTCGGAATAAAGTTCTTTCATTGATTGAAATCCGAGAATCCTAGAGTTGAAAATCGCAAGCATAGAATATCTTTTCGATAAAGCATCTGCTACAACATTAGAGTGCCCCAGTTTATATTTTGAAAAGAAAGAAAATGATTGAAAAAATTCTATCCATTTTGCATGTCTTGAATTAAGCTTGCATTGGCCACTAATAAACTTAAGTGCCTCATGATCATAATGAAGGACAAATTGCTTTGGCCTCAAATAATGACTCCAATGATCAAGAGCTCGGATGATGGCATAGACCTCTGTCATAAGTTGAATAATTCCTCTTGGAATCAAATAACTTCTCGCTGAAATATGCCAATGGTTTTTGTGCTTGCACCAAAACAACACCAATACCAACTTTGCTTGCATCACACCAAAATTAGGAAGTGCAAGAATAGGGGACTCACAAAGTTTCTGCTTGATTATGTCAAAGGCGTTTTGAGCAACCTTTGTCCATTCAAAAGCTTCATTCTTCATGCATTCAGTTATAGGAGCCATAATGGTACTAAAGTTTTTAACAAAAGGTCGATAGAAAGAAACAAGTCCATGAAAACTTCTCACATCAGAAATGGATGTTGGAACTAGCCAAGTCGTCATAGCTTCCACCTTGGTTTGATCAACAGAGATTCCATCTTTGGAAACCACATAACCAAGAAACACAATGCTTGGAGAGAAGAACTCACATTTCTCCATTTTAGCATACAGTTTTTGATCACTCAAGACATTGAAGACCTGTTTTAAATGAGAGATATGCTCCTTCTCATTCCTGCTATAAACAAGAATATCGTCGAAATAAACAGCGACAAATCGACCAATAAAGGAACGAAGAACCTCATTGATAAGTCTCATGAAGGTACTTGGAGTATTAGATAATCCGAATGGCATAACCAACCACTCATAAAGGCCACCTTTGGTCTTGAAAGCCCTCTTCCATTCATCACCTTCTCGCATTTTGATTTGATGATAACCACTTCGCAAATCTATCTTTGAAAACACAGAATAACCAGATAATTCGTCAAGCATATCATCAAGTCTAGTTATAGGGTACCCAACTCCTTTATTTGCTTGGACAAGCATCGATGGTTCTGAGTTGGTTGATGGAGCTACGTTAGATGATCCCGCATCAAATAATATAAAAAGAGATGACCGCAAAAAATCAAAGGAAGAGAGCAACATAAAAAATCAAGAAGCTTACCTTTTTGTTGTTTTTCTTAGCTATAAGTTTTCTGTCATACTATTTTAATATTCATGTTGTTTAACAATTTTGCAGAAGACTAAGTGTACAAGTATAAGAGCGGCATATGAGTTCAAATAGTGATATCTATTGTGATAAGGATCAATGCTCATCGTTTGTAACCTTCTAAGCAAATTGTTAATGGAATACAACTCGTCTTGAGGCTGTTAGTACAAAGAGTGAATGTAGGCTTGTGGATAAAGTCAAACCACTATAACTCCTTGTGTACCACTATTTTCATTTCGTTTACAGTCATTGGCATACATTTTGTTAACGTTTTCTCAAACATTAGATTGAGCTGATCTTTATTTAATAATTAGCTAATTTCCCCAAAAGATGATCAAAATTCGAAAGCAACCTATTCATCCCCTTCTAGGTTGTATAATTAGTCACCAACAAATTCTACATATTTTGATTGATATGTTATTTTATTTAGTCATTTCATAAGCTCATAAATAGACTGATGTAATCATCATTATAGTATATTGAAATATACATAATTACTCTCTTCCACAAATCTTTTTTATTTTTCAACTTGATATTAGAGCTAGTCGAACTTGAAGTGCACTCGATATACACCCAAATGGCCATCTAGAGCTAAATTTTGTTTCCTGTTAGGCTTTTATTTTTATTTTTCCCCATTAAGTGTTGATATCCCCCAATCAACATAACATAAGAAAGTTATCAAAAGATAGTAATTATGTATATTGCGATATATCTATTGGATAACTATTCAAGGTAATAAAATAAATATAACACCAAATCTAATCAATTAAGGACATGCACTATCTTTTGATATATATATGCATAATATGCGGAACCAAGTAGATATCCTAGTATTGATAACTTATCCCTCAAACTTAAGGTGATTGATTCGACTTGAGTTTGAAATCAAGTCAAACATTGTCTAGCAACTAAGACATGGCAAATGAGACGATGTCTATTTTCATGGAAAAACTTCTAGCTTTAGATAGTTTGATAGTGGCAAGTCTAGTGGTGGCATTAGCTTCTTAGAATGACACTTGAAATATTGAGAATCAATGGGGAAGCAACAAGCGAGTGATGTAGTTGACTTGTGAAATAGTAACTAAGTGACGTGGCCTATACATTTCGCGTTGTAGCATCAAGCAACCTGTGCTACGCTTGAGCAAATAGTTACTAAGTGATGCGTGATGGGTTGAGTGATTCAAGAACAGAGATTTTTTTCAGAGGGGATTTTTGTGGTTAAGTGTATGGAGTAGTGTATACGGGGAAGAAATGGAAAGGAATAAGAACAGATAAAAACAATCTCCTTCCAAGGTATAAAGGCAGCGCCACCAACCAAGGATGAGGATCGAGATCTACGAAGTTCACCACCACGGCCTAAAGCTTCCACCAGCCAAGGATAAAGGACTTCGGGATAGGAGAAGCTCACCACCAAGGCCTAAAGATTCCACCAGCCAAGGATAAAGGGCTTCTTGGTTCACCACCAAGGAGTGATCTACGCTCCAAGGATAAAGAAACCGAAAGGAGTTATCCGCTCTCCAAAGGAATTCACTCAACTTGAGGAAATCTCACAATTCTCATTCATAAAATTCGTATCCCTTACATTGGATAGTTTTCCCCTCTTTATAGGAGGGTTTTAGTGTTAATGCATATTAAAAACGGACCTTAATAGCCTAGAAACTGACACCTTAATGTATATTAAAAACAGACCTTAATAGCCTAGAAACTGACACCTTAATACATATTAAAACAGGCCTTAATAGCCTAGAAACTGAAATACATAATCGACTCCTGGACTGCATGACAGGAAAGACACATAATAACTTAGTAAAAGCCTTTATTAACACGGGAATTAAATTCCTTTAATCTTCGGCCTTCTGCATTCGACCTTAATAGCCTAGAAACTGAAACTGTCGACTCTTGGACTGCATGAAAGTAAAGACACATAATAACTTAGTAAAAGCCTTTATTAACACGGGAATTAAATTCCTTTAATCTTCGGCCTTCTGCATTCTTGAATCTTCAAATTCGAGCTCCTCCCTTGACCAGAAAATAATCATTCTGAAACTTCATCAACTGGTCATTCAAGACATTTCGAATGGTCTCCCATTGATAGTTATTCATTGAAAATGATCCATCGAAGCACATAATGCCCAATTTCTCTCTTGGCTTGGATAAACATCGATGGTTCCGAGTTGGTGGATGGAGCTACGTTGGATGCTCCCGCATCATCCTCCCCAGGTTGTTTGAGATTTGTCCTCAAATCTAGAAGGTTGTCATCCTCCAAGTAAGGAGAAAGGTCTCCCACGTTGAATGTTGCTGAAACTCCAAACTCTCCCGGAAGGTCAATCTTGTAAGCATTGTCACCAATTCGCTCCAAAACTTTAAAGGGGCCATCAGCTCTTGGCATGAGCTTGTTCTTTCAACGAAATGGAAATCTCTCCTTCCTCAAGTGAAGCCATACAAGGTCGCCCGGTTGAAATTGAGGCTTCTTGCGATGTTGATTAGCTTTTTTCTTGTAAGATTCGTTGGCCTTTTCAATGTTGGATCGAATCTGCTCATGGAGCTTCTTCATTGACTCAGCTCTTTTCTTGCCATCAAAGCTCACTTGAGAGTTAGACGGAATTGGAATCAAATCAATGGGTGTGAGAGGATTAATTCCATACACAACTTCAAATGGCGATCGACCAGTAGTATAACTTGGCGATCGATTGTAAGCAAATTCAGCATGCGCAAGCTTCAAATCCCAATCTTTCAATGATTTACTCACCATACCACGAAGAAGAGTGGTTAGAGTACGATTTGTTACCTCCGTTTGGCCATCAGTTTGGGGATGACAAGCCGTGCTAAATAAGAGTCTTGTACCAAGCATTCTCCATAGAGTCCTCCAAAAGTGGCTTAAGAACTTGGAATCAGCAATTCTCCACCATGCGCTTCTCGAATCAGCAATTCGCGAAAAGAACTCTTCGGCACACATAATTGATTTCCTTTAAAAAGAAACCCATCTTGCAAAGAATATATACCTTGAACTCCTCGCTTGCAATTGTTGATGATGGATGAGAACTCCGCATCTTCAGAATAAAGTGCTTTCATTGATTGAAATCCGAGAATCCTAGAGTCCAGAACCGCAAGCATAGAATATCTTCTTGATAAAGCATCTGCTACAACATTAGTGTGCCCGGGTTTATATTTCGAGACAAAAGAAAAGGATTGAAGAAATTCTACCCATTTTGCATGTCTCGAATTAAGCTTGCGTTGGCCACTAATAAACTTAAGCGCCTCATGATCAGAATGAAGGACAAATTGCTTTGGCCTCAAATAATGACTCCAATGATCAAGAGCTCGGACAATGGCATAGAACTCTTTGTCATAAGTTGAATAATTCCTCTTGGAATCAGATAACTTCTCGCTGAAATATGCCAATGGTTTTTGTGCTTGCACCAGAACAGCACCAATACCAACTCCGCTTGCATCACACTCAACTTCAAATACTTTATTAAAATCAGGAAGTGCAAGAATAGGAGACTCACAAAGTTTCTGCTTGATTACCTCAAAGGCGTTTTGAGCAGTCTTTGTCCATTCAAAAGCACCATTCTTCATGCATTCAGTTATAGGAGCCATGACGGTACTAAAATTTTTGACAAACCGTCGATAGAAAGAAACAAGTCCATGAAAACTTCTTACATCAGAAATAGACTTGGAACCGGCCAAGTCTTCATAGCTTCTACCTTGGCTCGATCAACAGAGATTCCATCTTTGGAAACCACATAACCAAGAAACACAATGCTTGGAGAGAAGAACTCACATTTCTCCATTTTAGCATATAGTTTTCGTTCTCTCAAGACATTAAAGACCTGTGTTAGATGAGAGATATGCTCCTCCTCATTCCTACTATAAACAAGAATATCGTCGAAATAAACAACGACAAATTGACCAATAAAGGAACGAAGAACCTCGTTCATAAGTCTCATGAAGGTACTCGGAGCATTAGATAGTCCGAATGGCATAACCAACCACTCATAAAGGCCTCCCTTGGTCTTGAAAGCTGTTTTCCATTCATCACCTTCTCGCATTCTGATTTGATGATAACCACTCCGCAAATCTATCTTTGAAAACACAGAAGAACCATATAATTCATCTAACATATCATCAAGTCTGGGTATAGGGTACCTATACTTTATGGTGATATTGTTGATGGCCCGGCTATCAACACACATCCGATATGTACCATCCTTCTTAGGCACAAGTAGAGCCGGAACAGAGCAGGGACTCATGCTTTCTCGAACGTATCCTTTGAGAATAAGTTCATTGACTTGTCTTTGCAACTCCTTTGTATCCTCCGGATTGCATCGATAAGCTGGCTTGTTTGGTAGCGGAGCACCGGGATCAAATCAATTTGATGCTCAATACCTCTTATGGGAGGTAATCCAAGTGGCAAATCCTCCGGAAACACATCTGCAAATTCTTTCAACAAGCAATGCATTTTTGGATGTATGGGTCGCTCTATCTCTCTTTTTCTCGACCACAAGCAAAGCAAAAACATTCTTTTGTTTGCTAATGGCTCTCTCAACCCGTGTCTCACTCAAGAACAGATTTTCCTTACAAGTGTTTCCCTCCCCAGGTCGATTGTTATGTATTGAATAAGGGCTCAATGGTAAAAGAGTAATGCATTTTTGTTCCTTCTGAAAAGAGTATGTGTTTTTCCGACCATCATGCATAGCATTTATATCAAATTGCCACGGTCTACCCAATAACAAGTGGCATGCCTCCATTGGAATCACATCACATACAACCTCATCTCGATAGTTCTTCCCAATCGAAAATGATATAAGAACACGTTTGGTTACCTTGAGTTCATTCCCTTGATTGAGCCATTGGAGCTTGTATGGTTGAGGATGTTTCGTTGTTGGAAGCTTCAATTTGTCGACAAGAGTTGTCGAAGCAACATTGGTGCAGCTCCCACCATCGATGATCACCGAACACACCTTTCCATTAATAGTGCAACGCGTGTGAAATATATTCTCCCTTTGCTCATTATTAGGAGAAACTTCAACATGCAATGCTCTTCGGATGATCAACAGCTCACCATCATCAGCTTTCTCCACAACTTCTTCTTCCTGATCAGATTCGGAAATATTTTGTTCTTCATTGTCATTAGCCTCTTGAAGCGCCGAATTGATCTCCTCAATTTCTTGAAGAGTCATAACTCTCCGATTTGGACAATTTGCTTGTAAATGCCCAAAGCCATGGCACTTAAAGCATTTCCTTGCATCACCTTCAAACTTCTTTTGGACTTCTTTGGAAGGCTCTGCATTCTTTCCCTTGCCTCTGTCTTTTGTCGACGAACTCTCGCCCTTGCTTGAGGAAGCACCCTTAAAATAGGATGTCGCCTTTGTTGAGGTTCTGGAGGAAAACCTCTTGCTCTTCAATTGTTTTTCCACTTTTATGGCTAACTTGCATACGTCTTCAAAGGACCAATACGGTTGAAGTTCAACCATATCAGCAATTTCTCGATTCATGCCGCCAAGAAAACGAGCAATGGTTTGCTCGGGAACTTCTGGAACTTCACTCCTCATTTTGAGTTGTTCAAACTCACGAATGTATTCTTCAACGCTCGTCCCAAGTTGTCTTAGGGAGTTCAGTTTGAGGAAGAGATCTTGCTTATAGTTGTCGGGCAAGAACCTCTTCTTCATCAACCTCTTGAGTTTTTCCCAAGACTTGATTCGGCCTTTTCCTTCCCTTGCTCGTTGATGCTTTAGATTCTCCCACCATAAAGAAGCATATTTGGTCAACCTTAGGATAGCAACCTTACATTTCTTCTCATCCGAATAGGATTTGAATTCAAAAATTCGTTCGGTTTTGTGTAGCCAATCAACAAAGTCGTCGGGATTAAGATTACCGTCAAACTCGGGGACCTCCACTTTAATGTCTCTTTCATCCTCCTTATGCCTCCCTCTCCGTCTTCGTCTTCGAATTGGAGATTCAGAATCACTAGAGTGCAGAATTGTTCGGTTGTCTCCAGTGGACTCGGAATCGACATCAGAATTTTGACGAGATTCAGAATCGTCACGCCGACGCCGTTCATTGGGACGCCTTGCTGGTTGCCCTTCTCTCGCCGGATTCTCGAGAAGATTGAGGACTCGCTCCATTTGTTGTTGAAGATTTTGGATTGCACGATCTCGCCTTTCGTTGTGCGCTTGCTCCAAAGTCAAGCCTCTAGGAACTTGTTCATCCATAAGGAATTTGTAACAAAAGAAAGAAAGGAATCACTCAAATGAGTTGCACCTTGAGCTCTGATACCAATATTTTGATGCGTGATGGGTTGAGTGATTCAAGAACAGAGATTTTTTTCAGAGGGGATTTTTGTGGTTAAGTGTATGGAGTAGTGTATACGGGGAAGAAATGGAAAGGAATAAGAACAGATAAAAACAATCTCCTTCCAAGGTATAAAGGCAGCGCCACCAACCAAGGATGAGGATCGAGATCTACGAAGTTCACCACCAAGGCCTAAAGATTCCACCAGCCAAGGATAAAGGGCTTCTTGGTTCACCACCAAGGAGTGATCTACGCTCCAAGGATAAAGAAACCGAAAGGAGTTATCCGCTCTCCAAAGGAATTCACTCAACTTGAGGAAATCTCACAATTCTCATTCATAAAATTCGTATCCCTTACATTGGATAGTTTTCCCCTCTTTATAGGAGGGTTTTAGTGTTAATGCATATTAAAAACGGACCTTAATAGCCTAGAAACTGACACCTTAATGCATATTAAAAACAGACCTTAATAGCCTAGAAACCGACACCTTAATACATATTAAAACAGACCTTAATAGCCTAGAAACTGAAACTGTCGACTCTTGGACTGCATGACAGTAAAGACACATAATAACTTAGTAAAAGCCTTTATTAACACGGGAATTAAATTCCTTTAATCTTCGGCCTTCTGCATTCTTGAATCTTCAAATTCGAGCTCCTCCCTTGACCAGAAAATAATCATTCTGAAACTTCATCAACTGGTCATTCAAGACATTTCGAATGGTCTCCCATTGATAGTTATTCATTGGAAATGATCCATCGAAGCACATAATACCCAATTTCTCTCTTGGCTTGGATAAACATCGATGGTTCCGAGTTGGTGGATGGAGCTACGTTGGATGCTCCCGCATCACTAAGCAATGCAGCCTTTGGAAAAAAGCCACCACTTGGAAAAAAAAGCTTGACTAGGTATCATGGCTGGCGTAGTTGGCGTTGAAATACGACCATCATGGAATGGGCTTGACTAAGTACTTTCTCATATGAGACTTATGTACATAGAGTGAACAATGTTGAATGACGGTGCACTTGGTGCACTAGGGTTGCCTTAGAAAAGGAGGAGGCTATGATACCAAGTTGCAAATGATAATGCGGAAGAGAAAATTGAGGAATTTGTATATATTTTGATATATTATAATGAAATGTATTAGCTTATTTGTAGGTTTTATAAAATGAATTAATAAGATAACATATCAATCAAAAACTGCATAATCAAAAACAAATATTTTCTTAGTGTTGAGAGATATAGCAAATTATTAGAATTATCCTAAATATCTCTAACATACAAATAGCCTCAATCTTCCATTGAAATAAAAAGATATCACGTCTTTTTACATGAATAGTTTAATAGAGACGTCTTGAGTGAAACAAGTGAATTTTTTTCTTGTTCATGGTCCTTTTCATAATTCGAGGCACGATCTTTTGGACGCATTAGGAAACGGGTCAATCAGAGTCTAAACAAGAGAGAAATCAAGACTCAAAATTTTGGTAAAAAGATCGTAAAAGAACGAGATAGGAATAAAACAAATAGAAATGACAAGAAAAAGGGAAAAAGTTATCAAAAATCCTAAACTTGTACCTGTATAATATATTTCCTTTAGCTACTCAAGCACTTGCTCTAATCTTTAGAAAACATTTATGTTGTCGTCGATGAGTTCATTTCATCCGTATTTAGAACCCAATCATCCAGTTCTTTTGCTTTCTATGTGCGAAATGTCTACCCTTATAGAAGCACTAAGGACTGCAATCATCAGTGAAAATCATTGATCATGCGAGGAACGATACTTTTCTTGATCAAGTCGACCATTAAAAGGAGCAATTTTTGATCGAAACAAGTTATCGTTGGCTTAAATATCGAGGATTACATTGAGCCACAAGCACAAAAAGGGCTACCGAACATTGCATCCACAGATGTACGTATCTAGCTATTACATTTTACGAACTCGAACGGCTTAATTCTGGACTTGGAAACACATGCATCATGCGGTGGTTGTCCTTGGTCTGAATTGCGGGTGTGAATGGGGTACGAAGCGGTCCTGGTCCACACGGATTAAAATATGAGAGATTTGATCCGTTGGAGGGGAGGTCGGCGAGCCAAGCGACATAATGTTGGAAGTTGACATGGGAAAATGATTTCTCATGTGGGTCAATCCACGAGCAAAGAAAACGGCGTGTAATGGCTTCACCATAAATCTTGACTTTCCGAAATCATGCTTAGGCCCCACTTTAAAAAAAAAAAAAAATTTACGTATTCATCCATATATCTTGGTCCCACCGGAATTTTTCAACTTCTTTGTGTTCTAAAGTTCGAGGAAGTATTATTAGGAGCTCCTGGCATTAAAGTCTTCTGACTTTAGGAGTCACGTCTTCCGACGACCATGCTTCTAAATGTGAAACATGAGGAATAGGGAGTAATTGTTGGAATATAATAGGCGAAAGCGACAGGATCTTGTAATTTATATCAACGTAAAATCACCAAAGAAATAAAAAAGAAATAATAAGGACACCAAAAATTTATGTGGTTCGGTCCGAGTATCGATACCTACATCCACGATGAGAGCCAGCAGTAAATAATCCACTATAATTGAAGAATCGGAGTTTACAATCATCCACATGCTCGAGTATTGTGCACACCTATATTTAATTCAAAACCCAAAGTATTTGTAAATAAACAACTCATTTGAACATTGTACAAAATGACCATGCATTCAAACTGAAAACAAAATGCTCTATGTACACCAAAAGCAGGAACTCCAACGTGATGCGGGAGCATCCAACGTAGCTCCATCAACCAACTCAAAACCATCGATGCTTATCTAAGCCAATAAAGAAGTTGGGCATTATGTGCTTCGATGGATCATTTTGAATGAATAATGTTAATTACTTATCGGTACTTTGTGGTATATCGGTAGGTATCAATGAGAGGCCATTTTAGATGTCTTGGATGACCAATTAATGAAGTTTCAGAGGATTATTTTCTGGTCAAGGGACGAGCTCGAATTTTGGGAAGGCTGGAGGTTCACAAAAGCGGTTCAAGAATATGGAAAGCTAAAGGTTCAAGAACACGAAAAGATAACGGTTCGAGAATGCGGAAGGCCGAAGATTAAAGGCATTTAGTTCCCGTGTTATTAAAGGCTTTTTATTAAGTTCCTAGACGTTTTTATTTTTATGTAGCTCAAGAGTCTAACGTTTAAGTTCCTAGGTCATTAAGTTTGTTTTTAATATTTCCTAAGGCTAAAATCCTCCTATAAATAGGGGAAACTATCCAATGTAGGGGAGATACGAATTTCATGAATGAGAATGGTGAGATTTCCTCAACTTGAGTGAATTCTTTTGGAGTGTGGATAACTCCTTTCAGTTTCTTTATCCTTGGAGCGTAAATCACTCCTTGGTGGTGAGCCAAGAAGCTCTTTATCCTTGGCTGGTGGAATCTTTAGGCCTTGGTGGTGAGCTTCTCCTATCCCGAAGTCCTTTATCCTTGGCTGGTGGAAGCTTTAGGCCTTGGCGGTGAGCTTTATAAATCTTGATCCTCATCCTCGGTTGGTGGCTTGCCTTGAGAGGAGATCGTTTTATCTTTTTTTATTCCTTTTCATTTCTTCCTCGTATACACTATTCCATACACTTAACCACAAAAATCTCCTCTGAAAAATCCGTTCTAGAATCACTCACCCCATCACACATCACAATGTTTATCTTTGGTTCGCATATGTACATTTTCGTGTTCCTATTCAAGGCTTTGCACGGCTGGATGTCTTTCTTGTGTGGCTTCTACGTGCAGCTCACTCCTCCACATAAAAGAAACCCTAGCCTTTTTATATTATGTGCCTAGAGTTAAAACTTTGACTCTAGGCCCCACGTGGGATCCTTTCTTCAAAATTTCTATTGGGCTCTTGCAGATAAAGAAGAAACCTTTGCTCTTTTTTTTTTATTATTATTCTTTTTTATTTCCTCTTTTTGTGTGGCTATAAGGAGTTCAAGAAAAGAATGGATTCTTCATCCAATTTAAAATCTATTGGAGAAATTTTTATCAACAAATTCAATTTAATAAATTGTTATTCGAATTAAAAACTTGAAACAATAATTTAACGGTAATTATTTACAAATTTGGGAAGTAACACTTGGTATAGATAGAATTTATGATTAGGTTCATCTCTATTTTTGTAACATTGACCTTGGAAATTCATATATTGTGAGAGATTGGATAAAAAAATTCTTGAGATATTGTACTATTTAAAAGATTATTAAATTGACCATACTTGTCCCACATTTAAAACGAAAGAACCAGTGGCAGAAGAATTTGTTGGACTTCGGACTGAGTTGTGTCCGTTGCCGACCCGAACCCGGCTCATGTAATTCAAATAGTTCCCTGCAGGGAACGGCTATTGGAAGGAAAAAAAAAAAAAACTTATTTAAAAGCAGTAGCACTCGATCTGGATGTGTTCAACTAGAATGAATGAGAAGGCCACTTTTCTTCTTATCCGTGCTTGGATATAAGAAGGCCGAAGCGTGAAATAGGCAAAACCGGCCCCCATTAAATCATCAACGGCAAAAACGCATGCTGTTCTTGTGATTGCGTCTTCGACCGATGACACAAGCAGCACGTAGGCGAAACAAAAAAATTGATCACGGGATGCAACGGGAGGCACAATTTCGCTAGCAATGAAATCTGACAAAAACCGAGGACTTCGGCGCATACGGTTTGGAAATAAATACTACTTCAAGAGATCAATATGATACGTTGCTGACACTATAGGATTAAGAAACGAACAAAGAGAGAGATTCCATTTTCATTTCTAAGGCTATCGTACCTCAGTCTTTTATGACAAGCTGCAAAAAGCAGCCATACGTTACATCAAATCGAATATAAATGCGCCGCAGACCGAATTTCAAGTTGAGAAGCCTTGATTGATTTAAAGAGGTGGTCCCAGCAATGAACGAAAGCTTCGATCACTGACGTGAGAGGCGAACAGGGAGGCCTTTCTGCGGGGCGGGCATCATATCGCCGATGATCTTCTCTTTCGGATCCACCAGTTCCCACTTGAACCTCTTGACCACATTATGGACGAATGCGAGGATCGCCAAGCGTGCATACTCTTTGCCTGTACGGAAAAATTCGGATAAAAGTCAATCGCTTTCCAAGAATATAATGACATCACGAACAAGATGTCGATCTCGAGATTTTATGAGCGTGAGATTTGATGCGAGGTACATATATGCGAAGTACAAAATGCTTTTCGCCTTCTGTACCTGGACACATTCTTGGCCCACCCCCAAAGGGAACGAATGTGAACGGAGGGAAGGTGTTGCCATCGTCATGTCTCGACGGGTCGAACTTCTCCGGCTCCGGGAAGTATTCTGGGTTTTTGTTTGTTGTGCTAACAGTCCAATAGACCTAACGGAGACGATCAAATTGATGAATCACAATCTTTTAGGAGGTACATACATGAAGAGCAGGTATACAAAGAGACGTAATTCAGGTATACAAAGAGACGTAATGGGCTAAAACACGATGACTGAAAATTCAGTTTTTTCAACACCTAATGTTTTCATACGGTCTTTTGCACTAATTTTGACGCATTAGGCGTCAGCTAGACCTGATCGATTAAAGTGTCCTTTTGCCAAGGCCATGCGCATGCTAAAACAGATTAATGAATTATCTTATATAAATTGACAAGATCGAGCGACACAAGGCGGGCGAATTCGGTTCAACGAGGAATATGCCTGCCCAGCAGCCAACCCATGGAGTGGGCGGCTCGATCGACATGATCGGGTCTAAGCTTAATCCACCTCTTGAGTCGAGTCAAATTACTTAAGTTCCCAGAATCGAAATTATGTAAAAATTGAAGGAATAAACTTTTTTGTGCCGCTCGATCTCAAAGAGGATTCGCAAGATAAAATTTGAATTTTACATACCTTCCATCCCTTTGGAATGGTGTAACCAGCGTAGGTGAAATCGGTGACGGCCTCTCTAAAGGTTCCCTGGAGAGGTGGGGTGAGCCTCATGACCTCATTCAGCACGTTCCATGAATATTTCATCTTGTTGATGTCATCCCACTCCAGAAACTCCCCAGGTTTCTTTGATGCCGCAACCTCCAATTGCTCTATATTTCAAAGGAGGAAAAAAAAAACAAATTTCAAAATTTTAGGGAATTTTCTTTTTCGGCTCGAACTAAAACATGAATAGAAATATCTGAGGAAAAAGGGGAAAAAAATTATTTTGCATAGTCTATGCGAAATTCAAGCTATATATCGGATTGGGCGCATGATTCCGAAGGCTATTTTTTTGGAAAAGGAAGGACAATAAAAGGAAAGGAAAGGAATCGATGGGTTGAAGTACTTACCATCCAGCACCTTCTTGTAGATGTCGGGCCTCTCTCCGACATACTTCATGAAGAAGGTCATGGCAGTGGCTACGGTGCTGTAACCAGCGGTCAAAAACCCCATGATCTTGTCGGCGATCTCAGCCTCCGGCATGTATTTCCCGGAAGGATCGCTGGCCACGATCATGTGCGACAATATGTCCTGCATCGGTGTGCCGGTCGAGATGGCGGCCTTCTTGTCTCTGATCACCGCCCTCAGCTCCTTCCTAATCGCCGCCGCGGCCTTGTTGGCCTTGTAGAAGATCGTACCCGGGATATTGAGGGTGATCGAGTGCAGACCGAGCGTTATGTCGTCGAAATAGTCCACGAGCCGCGCGATCCGCTCCGGCTCGTCGGTGCCGATGAAAAACCGGCATGCTAGGGTGAGCGTCAACGACTTGGCAAGAGGGTAGACCCGGACTTCCCTTTTGCCTTCCCACTCGCTTTGCATTTGTTGTTTCGTGATGGAGTCCATCTTTCCCAAGTACCTCACTAGAGCTTCAGGCTTGAGAAACCCAGGCGAGCGGAGGACCTTCTCCTCGTGTTTGGCGGGCGGGGCCGCCTTCTTGTAGGACCGGAAGATCATTTGCATCGAGCGGGGCCGGAAGGCGGTGAAGTACCTCTGCTCGTTGGAGAAGAGGAACTTATGCCCGCTCGGACCGCAGATGACCGCGGTGTCTTCTCCAAGGATTCGGGTCTTGAAGATGTCAGGAGAGTATTTCGCCATCCTATCGAAGACGAACTTGTCCGGCTTGCCGAACAGGAACTCGACAGTCTCGCCTATGATCGGCCATCCGAAGCTACCGGGCGGGAGGTTCTTGCCGCCGCGTTTGCCGTGCCTCGATGCGAAGACGACCGATGCGAGGGCAAGAGCTATAGCGACCAAAGCGAGGACGATGAAGAAGGTCTCCATGGCTGGTATTAGGCTCGGTGACGCTGGGCTATGTGGGAGAAACAGAGATGAGCGAGAAAGGTCGAGGGACTCTGGTTAATATAAAGGAGAAGGCAATATGATCGGTCCGAAAAGTGGAACCTCAGACTCCGAACTACGTCATTTCACACCATAAAAGCCTACCCTCTTTGAATGGACCACATTTTCTTCTCGCCTTTTCCATCTCTCTCTCTCTCTCTCTCTCTCTCGATGCCTACTTTTGTACTGTATATCAGCACATCAGCTGAGCAAAGCAGACACTGGACAGTACGCATCTGGCATTACTGAATAACAACAGCCTGCAGGCGGAATCCGAGAATATACATAATTATTTTAATATTATGAAAAATGTCAAATTAATATATTTTTGATAAATTTATTTAATTTTTTTGGTAATCCGGAAATCACCGTATAGTTGGTAGCCGGTGGCATAAATCCGAAGTGGACTGAGCCACCACCACAAATCTAACCGCAGGTGAGTCGCACGAATGCGACGCCTATAAGGGTTCGTTCGTTTTGCAAAAAATGATTTCCCAAAAAATATTTTTCAAATTTTCCAATGTTTGTTTCACAAAATGAACTAACCAAAGAAAATATTTTTTATCATTAGAAAAAACAACCTTTAGTTTTTTACATGACTTCTTCTCTCTTACTTATTTTTATCAACACATTTTCGTTTTATTTTTATGCTTTCTTTTCCTTTTTTCTTTTTTTTTTAAATCGAGTTTTTAATCTCTTTTCTTTTCTTTCTTTCATTTTCATCTTTTCTTGGGCGGTGGCGGCGACGGCCGTAAGCCCGCCGCCGCGAGGCGGAGCTCTCGCTGGCCTGGGCGGAGCTCGTGGCTCACCAGATCCGGCGAGCTGGGCGGAGCTCGGGCCTCGCCCGAGCTCGCCGAATCTGGCGGCGGAGCTCGCGGCTCGCCAGATCCGACAAGCCGGGCGGGGCTCGGGCCTCGCCGAGCCCGCCGGATCGGCAACGAGCTCGGGCTCCGTCCGGCGAGCCCGAGCTCGCGCCGCGATCCGGAGAGCTCGCGGCTCGCCAGAGCCCGGCGAAGCTCGTGGCGAGCTCGGGCAAGATCGGCTGAGCCTCGAGCTCGCCGGATTTGGCCACCGGGTCTTGGTCGGCCGCCGGGCAGCCGGCCATCGTTAGGCAGGAAGGAGGCGGCAGCGGCGAAAGGAGGAGGAAGGAGGAGGAGGAAGGAGGAAGGAGAAAGGAAAAGCAAAAAGAAAGAAATAATAACAAATAATAAAAATTTCGATTTTTTAATAATATGAATAATTAAAAATTCAATTTTTAAAAAATATAAAAAAATAAAATTAATTTTTGGTCAATTAAAAATATTAAAATTCAATTTTTGATAATTTTTCCCAAACAATTAAATGAGCTAACAAACGATGAAAAATATTTTCCACTCAAATTTTAGGTTTTGGCCAAACACCGAAAAATAGTCATTTTCCTGGAAAATGACTTACAAGAAAATGTTTTCCGGAAACATGATATTTTCTGCGAAACGAACGGACTTTCTAAGATTCGAACTCTTCCCCTTCGTGAGGGGGAGAGAGCCTGAAATCAGCTGTGCCACCATGGGCAGTGGTTATTTTAAATTAATTTGTAAATTGCAAAAAATTCTAAGGGTTAATACCCTTAAAAACCACCAATTGATACACTTGCGATAAATTTACCTTAAACTATTTTTTTTTGTCACCAAAAACCCCAAACCGGTATACCTTCGACAAATTTACCCCAAATTAGTATACTTATAACAAATTTACTTTATATTAGTTTTCGTTAAATTTTACTGTCAAATTATTAAGTTAAATAATACGTAACAATTGACTAGTATATCAAATTTGGATTTTACGCTCTATTTGTCACAATTTATAATTTTTGTGATTTTTTTTGTAGTATTATTCCAATTTAGCAAATGTATATTTATCACAAATTTATTAGTTTAGGGTTTTCTGCGATCGAATAAATTAGTTTGCTGTAAATTTGTCATAAATATACTAGTTTATGTTTTTTATGATCAATCATTGTAAATTTGTCACAGGTGTACTAATTTGGGGTTTTCATGGTATTAACCCAAATTCTAAATCAGTATATTTATAGCAAATTTACTTCAAATTACTTTTTAAGTTATCAAAAATCCCAAACTTGTATACTCATAATATATTTATCTTTCTTTAATTTTCATTAGATTTTATTGTGAAATTATTGGATTTTGATGATATATAGCAAATTCACCTAGAAATTCATATCAATTTGGAATAAAATTATAATAGGTGAATTAATTCAGGATTTTTGGTGACTTAAATATTAGCTTTTGATAAATTTGTCATAAATATATAAATTTCAGATTTTGTTATGGTATTAATCCCAATAATTAAAGCTCCAATGTGTAGTTATCACTCAAGACAATCAGCATGTAACAAACGTCAGCACATGCGTCACCACATGTGTCACGTTACTGAACAATGTATAGTAATCCAATCAAGACATTATTTTATTTCACCAAGGTGTGAATTGCTGACCATACTCTTTTTCGTTTTAAGCCAGCTAGAATCTGTAGCCAAATCGTACAACATTGTGCGAAATTAGTGGGAGAAATATAGAAAGCGGCTTGTTCAAGAAATTATTTAATATGCCACGATCTATGCATATTGGTTCTCATTTTTGTTCTTGTGTAACACGGGCTTTGAACTTTTAATTTAAATGGGAGATGCTTTGATTTAAATACGGAATCCGTTAAATCGAAATAAAGATAGCGTTGCATATTTTTGTGGTTCTTTATACTTTGTTCATTAATAAAGAAAAGGAAGGAGGAAAAAAAAAAAGATATAGCTTTAGAAATGAACTCACAAAATTTAAAGCGGGAGACGGATAAAATAGTTACCTTTTCCCAGTAACTAGTGTTTTAAGGGTAAAGTCATTAAAATTCTCATATTTTCATGGATAGAGTACATTATTGTAATCTCAACTTTCCAAAACTACAATCAAGTTCTTCGGACTATAGTGAGCCTATGACAGAGGCAATCCAAAATTTCTAAATGGCAGCCTCTATTGAAAATTGTCATGTATAAGAAGTTGGAGAGAAACAATGAGCACAATGATATCGATTACAATTCTCTAAAGATGTTTCAAATTAAGAAAAATCTTATGACTGTTACATTTCACACATTGAATTATGAAAAGTCAATCTATTTCCTTTCCCTCTTTTTTTATGCTTTTTCAAAATTTCAAATATAAATGTTATTGTTGGAGGTGTATATAGGATATTCCATGATTATGTGATTTTGTATATTTTTCTTTATTTATTCTTATTTGTTACTTTAGATAGCCTTTATGTAAAGCTTAATAAATAGGCACATGTACTATTCATTAGAAAATGAATAGAATATTATTTTTCTTTCATTCACAAATCTCAACTTGATATTAGAGTCATTGTTACCTGAACTATGCCCATTGAGTCTCCTACAAGGTGGTTGCCACAACACTAGTCACACAAACCATGTCTCTACCAATTTTCCGGTAAGACTGAAGCTTTGAGTTGCTATTTGGGATACTTCTGTTGTTCATTTCAAAAAAAGGTCATGACCATCAAACATAACAATAATATAACATGACATGGCAATGATGTAATATGACAAGTCGTTTGATCAATTTGTGACTATACTCAAACATTCTAATAGGTCAAAACAAAATCATCGTTTCATTTCAAAGTCATGAAATGAATAATTGCATGCACAAGGGCACAGTTCATGAGTGTGAATTGCCATGTTTACCAACTTTTGACTTCCAATCGCATATCGATAAGCCAACTTAGGCTCAAATCCAATCCCCTTTTGATGTGGATTGGCTTACAGATAAATGGGTACTCTAATGCAACACACTAACATATCCATTGCTTTATAATCCCTTCAAATTGCGTAGTTTATGTATCAACAATAGGATCATTCACTATTTTTGTATTTCTATCATAGCCAATATCATAACCGCCTAATTCCAAATCTAAATAGTCATTATGATGGCAAACCGGATGCCAAACATAACAATAATATGACATGACATGGCAACGATGTAATATGACGAGTCATTTAATCAATTTGCGACTATACTCAATCATTCTAACGGGTCAAAACAAAATCATCATTTCATTTCAAAATCATGAAATGAATAATTGCATGCACAAGAGCACATCTCATGAGTGTGAATTGCAATGTTTACCAACTTTTGACTTCCAATCGCATATCTATAAGCCATCCTAAGCTCAAGTCCAATCCCCTTTTGATATGATCTGTGGGTTGGCTCACATATAAATGGGTACTCTAATGCAACACTCTAATATATCCAATGCTTTTAATCCCTTCAAACCGCGTAGTTTATATATCAGCAATAGGATCATTCACTATTTTTGTATTTCTATCGTAGCCAATATCATAACCGCCTAATTCCAAATCTAAATAGTTGTTATGATTGCAAACTAGATGCCAAACATAACAATAATATGACATGACATGGCACAAATGTAATATGACAAGTCATTTAATCAATTTGTGACTATACTCAATCATTCTAACAGGGTCAAAACAAAATTATCGCTTCATTTCAAAATCATGAAATGAATAATTGCATGCACAAGGGCACGGCTCATGAGTGTGAATTGCGATGTTTACCAAATTTTGACTTCCAATCGCATATCTATAAGCCACCCTAAGCTCAAATCCAATCCCCTTTTGATATGATCTGTGGGTTGTGATGCGGGAGCATCCAACGTAGCTCCATCCACCAACTCGGAACCATCGATGTTTATCCAAGCCAAGAGAGAAATTGGGCATTATGTGCTTCGATGGATCATTTTCAATGAATAACTATCAATGGGAGACCATTCGAAATGTCTTGAATGACCAGTTGATGAAGTTTCGAATGATTATTTTCTGGTCAAGGGAGGAGCTCGAATTTGAAGATTCAAGAATGCGAAGGCCGAAGATTAAAGGAATTTAATTCCCGTGTTAATAAAGGCTTTTACTAAGTTATTATGTGTCTTTCTTGTCATGCGGTCAAGAGTCGAATCAGTTTCAGTTTCTAGGCTATTAAGGTCTGTTTTAATATGTATTAAGGTGTCGGTTTCTAGGCTATTAAGGTCTGTTTTTAATATGCATTAAGGTGTCGGTTTCTAGGTTATTAAGGTCCGTTTTTAATATGCATTAACACTAAAACCCTCCTATAAAGAGGGGAAAACTATCCAATGTAAGGGATACGAATTTTATGAATGAGAATTGTGAGATTTCCTCAAGTTGAGTGAATTCCTTTGGAGAGCGGATAACTCCTTTCGGTTTCTTTATCCTTGGAGCGTAGATCACTCCTTGGTGGTGAACCAAGAAGCCCTTTATCCTTGGCTGGTGGAATCTTTAGGCCTTGGTGGTGAGCTTCTCCTATCCCGAAGTCCTTTATCCTTGGCCTTGGTGGTGGAATCTTTAGGCCTTGGTAGTGGTGAACTTCGTAGATCTCGATCCTCATCCTTGGTTGGTGGCGCTGCCTTTATACCTTGGAAGGAGATTGTTTTTATCTGTTCTTATTCCTTTCCATTTCTTCCCCGTATACACTACTCCATACACTAAACCACAAAATTCCCCTTATAAAAAATCTCTGTTCTCGAATCACTCAACCCATCACTCATTGTCCCTTTTAGTGATGGGCGGCAGTGGTTGAAGCTCCTCCAGCTAGCCCTCCATTTTTTTTTCCAATTTTTAAAATAAGATTTTGGCTTTATTTTCTAGTTTTTAATCTAATTTAAATAAGAATTGAATAAAAATAATTAAAAAATGCCACATAGGAAACAAAATTAATTTAAAATGCAATATCAACATTTTTGGTTAGTCAAATTGACGGTGTTAGCTTTAAGAGTTGATTCTACCGATTTGACAAGTTTTATGATTTATGTGCACTTTTTGTAAGTTATAGAACTTTATTACATTTTTGCGATAAGTTTTAGAACTTCTAATGAATATATTTCATTTTAAATTTGCTTCTCTCTTTTTCCTCTGGCTTCCTCTACTTTGTTTCTTCTTTGTTACTAATTAATATCTTTCCTTTCTATAAATTTAAACCTATTTACAATGCGTCTCTATTCTTCATCAATTAGTTGGAGCTAGATCTATTATGTCAAAGCTAGATTTGTCTTTACATATCAGAATAATCTTACTAAAAGTCCTAAAACTTATCATAAGGGTGCGTTTGACTCCTAGAACTATCAAAAAGTACAATTAAGTTTTTTTTTTTTTTTTGGTAAGGGTATCATCAAGTTTTTAAATTTGTCAAATTCACGTAATCAAGTCTTTTTGTTAATATCGTCAATTTAGATAATGAAAAATGTTGACATGGTATTTTTTAATTAATTTCTCTTTCCTAGTCATTTTTTAAATTATTTTATTCTCTAAATATTATTTAAATATACTTAAAAAACTAAAAAAAAGGCTCAAATTTTATTTTAGAATGAAACAAAATTGGGAAGAAAAGAAAAACAAAGACAGGAGCCCCTTCGGTGGGGTTGCCACGGCCATCACCCATCATTGGAGGGGCTAGTGGAGTTCATTAGTCCGAGGCAAGGATGGCTAGCTTGGCTTAACCCGAGTCAAGGCCTTGCTAGCCCTAGGCAAGGGCCAGCAAAGCTCGCCCCAAAGTGGGTACCCAGATCTCTATAATGTGGGCCCAGGCGATGGCCAATGTCGCCCAAGACAAGGGTGGTCGACTTGCTAGCCCCTAGCAATGGCGTTGGCAACAAGAACCCATGAGAGAGAGCCCCTACCTTTGTTTTTCCTTTTTCTTGGTTTTATTTATTTTTCAAATAAAACTTTAACCTTTTTTTTTAGTTTTTTAATTTAATTTAAATAAGATTAAAAGAAGAAAATGATTTAAAAAATTACAATTAGGAGAGAGAAATTAATTAAAAAAAAGCTAAATTAGCATTGTTTTTTTGTTAGCCAAATTGATGATTTCTACAAAAGGACTAGATTACACTAATTTAACAAATTTTATAATTTGATAGCATTATTTAAAAGTTTTAAAGCTCAATTGTATTTTCGTAATAAATTTTAGGACTTCTAGTATACTTGTCCCTTCTATATTTGATAGCAATACTTATTTTGCTTTAATAGCTTTGTAAAATTACTTGTGATGCTGATGTGATTTACATGAAACAAAGTCACCATGTGAGACCCGAGTATAAAAAGACACAGATTGTTCTAACGTGGTCACAAAAGTACTGCTTGACCTAATTGTCCACGAATTACCTCCATTGACTATGATGCAAGTGGTTTCATTTTTCTGAAGAGTAGCCTCCTTTTGTTGAACATGACCTGCCATTTACCTTGTTTTCCTTTACTTCCAGGAGGGTCTCCTGATGATGGTAGGAAAAAAAAAAAAGAGCACATCTGTAACATGTGAACATCAATAATTGGAAATTTAAGTTAATAACGAATAAAAGAATATTGAAATTTTTTTAATTCGTTGGTTTAGTAACATTTCGATTGTCATGCGTGGAAATATAAGAAATTTACAGAATGCTTGATGATTATTTTGCATTCATTAAAGAATTCATAATTTGTCATATATTTTTACTATCACAAATTTTGATTTTGTCCATCTATAGTCATGTGTGGTAATTTAAAATTATGTGTCGGTTCTTTGCGAAAATCTTTAGTAGAAGTTCGAAATTGAAGTGTTACCCTTGGATTTACTTAATCAATAGTATAAACAGTCGCAATAAGTAGACGTGAAAATAGAATATTCATTGACGTTCCCAAGGTGCAATGGAGTAGTCTTCTTGAGTAATTTCAAAGTGGGCCATATGAAGGGAACGCTTTCTATCTCAAGCAAAGTCAAGGTCAGCACTGGCGCGCTGTCCATCTCTAGCAAATAAGTATTGAAGTCAAGGTCTGTAGCAATCGGAATCAACAACTTCAGTACTAAAAACAAGAAGCAGTGGGCGGGAGTCGTCTTCCACTCGGCAGAAAATATTAAGCGACATGTGCGTACCAGCATTGCGTATTTACGTCCCGTTTGGTAAAAAGTGTTTATATTTTCTAGAACAAAATTTTTTATTCTTTTATTCCGGGGAATAAAAAAAAGAACAAAAATGTATTTGATAAAAAAATTTTGTTCCGAATAACAGATTTGAAATAGAAAAAAAAGTAGAAAAAATTACTTCTTACTTTTGGGAACAATTTCGAGAAACTATTTTTCTCTCTTCTATTTTCTTCTTCTTTTTCTTTTCTTCTTTTTCCTTTTTCTTTTGGCCGGTCTTTAGCCTTAGCATGGCTAGCATTGATGACCGGCCAGACGAAGGCTAACAACCTTGTTGGAGGGTTGTCGGCCCCCGGAGACGCCGGGCCACGGCGAGACTGAGCTCACCTAGCCATATTGACGTGGTTGAGAGCCTCGCCGGCCGGTGTGGGGCTCGGCCTCGCCGATGGCCTGCCAACGCTCGCTTGGCCATCGAGGCCACTGGTGAGGCTCTGGCGAGCTTGCCGGACCTCGCCCAGCCGATCACTGGTCACTAGTGACCGGCCACAAAGAGGAACAATGAGAGAAAAGAAAAAAGGACAATATTAAAAAAAAACTAAAAGAAATGACAAAATTATACAATTTTATCAAATATATTTCTTTCCCGTGAGTAGAAATTTTGTATAGTTACTAAATGCATTCTTATACTCAAAAATTATTCCAAGGATAGAAACAAAAAAAAAATTATATTAAAAAATTGTTTATTCGAATATAAATGTTATCAAATGCGCCCATGTTAACCATCCTTTCTTCTTCTAGCGACCCAATCCAAGCCAGCCGAGAGAACTAGCCCTTTCATTCTCTAGCGGGTGCCTCCTCAAGACACGCATCGATATTGAGTGGTAAATGCACACTCGCACATACCACTTAATATTTTCTCCACTAGAATATATTGAACATGCATACACGAGAGACTAGTCTTTTTAAAGTCTACTCTCCAAGACGGATCAACCCAACCAAAAGTCAAGGCTTTATTTTTATTTTTATTTCTCTTTGCTCCTATTTCCCTTTTCATTTGATTATCTTAAAAGGGATGCAACTTTTCCTCTCTGCTCGAATATTAAAGACATGATCCAGTATGACATCGACTTAATCACAACACGAAGTTCGTACACATGGATAGCTAACTGATAAGTCGAATTTTTTGTTAAGAATGTCCCCATGAAAGACACTTGTATGCACTTCAAGTTTATATACCGGTGGGTATAAAAGACGTAACATTGTGACTCAACTTGGGAGAGGGTCAACGCATCGCATGCTACGAAACTAACACCGACAACACAAATATATTATAAAAAGATAATGCATTATTTTAAGGGACCACAATTCAAGTTACACTTTCGGCTTATCCTCTATCTTTTTCCTCGTGGTTTCTATCTTTTAAAGTTTGAGAATTTGAAAACTAGGGTGGCTGTCAAAGCAAAACGTACTTTCTAATTTGTATCCACTTACAAATGAAACGAAAAATTAGACAGAGGAGTTTTTCTTTTTTCCCTCACCATCCATCTTCACTAGCTCCTATGTCTAAGCCTTCTCCGTTTGAGTCTCCCATCCAACTAAGCTGTTAGGTTGGATAGAACTTAGACGCGATTGGCGTGCAGAAATACATAAACTATACCAAATATAATGCAGCAAGACACACTTAACTAATATATCAACACGAATCAACAAGTTTCCAGCTATAATTTGATAATTGTGGCTTATTAAACAAAATGATATCTAGGTATACGCTATATTCGTGCATGAAATGTTGTAATTATAATTTATAAGATACATAGAGAAGTGTTTGAAAGTGGGAAGTTTTTATAAAATGTAATTGTATCTTTTGTTTTGGCTTGCATTATTTCCACCTCATTTTCAGCTCCTAACACCCCTTTTTGCGTTGAATTGACTTAAGATTATTTTTTTCCTTTTTTTTTCTTCTTTTTCTTTTTTGACAAAATTATTCACATTCCTTTCAAGTAACTTTTTTTTTTCACCCTAATTGCTTCTTCCACTCCCATTATGTTTAACATTTCCTTCATGTTTGTCTTCTTCTGAACTTATTTTCCATTGTTGTAATATGAGCAAGCACTAATCATGGATTGGATTAAGGAAATGTTAGTTTTCTTTGCAAATTATTTACTTTAAATCCCTACATTAACCTCACGATCATGAATTTTTTGACTTTGATATCATGTTTAATGTATGCATTATACACAATTTAATCATTTTTCATTAATTACTAAGGAAGTAAGGAAGACGGCATGAATTTTTTCTTAAATGTGTTTGTTGATGATGAAACTATGAATGGAGAACAACAATTACTCATGTCAACAAGTCCATTTAAAACTTTTACCCGAGAGGATTATGTGATTGACAATTACTCATGTGCAAATGCATCTTCTTGCTCAAGGTTATGTTGTCTCTATAAAAAAGTCAAAGAGAAACAAATATGTTCTTCTTGATTGTGATAGGGAAGGTATTTATTGTGATTGACATAATATTTTTTATTGAATGTAAGTGAAGAAAGATTGGATCTTGTTTTATGGACTATCCTTTCAACGTATGTTGTTATAAAGAGAAGAACTAATCAAGATCACTCAAAATATTTGATGCATCACACAATAAATAATAAAAAATTAGACTACTAGATTTACTGAATAAAATGAAAATTGAGTAGTTAAGTGATGCGTGATGGGTTGAGTGATTCAAGAATAGAGATTTTTTTCAGAGGGGATTTTAATGGTTAAGTGTATGGAGAAGTGTATACGGGGAAGAAATGGAAAGGAATAAGAACAGAGAAAAACAATCTCCTTCCAAGGTATAAAGGCAGCGCCACCAACCAAGGATGAGGATCGAGATCTGCGAAGTTCACCACCAAGGCCTAAAGCTTCCACCAACCAAGGATAAAGGACTTCGGGATAGGAGAAGCTCACCACCGAGGCCTAAAGATTCCACCAGCCAAGGATAAAGGGCTTCTTGGTTCACCACCAAGGAGTGATCTACGCTCCAAGGATAAATACACCAAAAGGAGTTATCCACTCTCCAAAGGAATTCACTCAAACAGAGGAAATCTCACCATTTTCATTCATGAAATTCGTATGCCTTACATTGGATAGTTTTCCCCTCTTTATAGGAGGGTTTTAGTGTTAATGCATATTAAAAACGGACCTTAATAGCTTAGAAACCGACACCTTAATACATATTAAAAACAGACCTTAATAGCCTAGAAATTGAAACCTTAATACATATTAAAAACAGACCTTAATAGCCTAGAAACCGAAACCTTCGACTCTTGGGCTGCATAAAAATAAAGACACATAATAACTTGATAAAAGCCTTTATTAACACGGGAATTAAATGCCTTTAATCTTCGGCCTTTTGCATTCTTGAACCTTCAAATTCGAGTTCCTCCCTTGACCAGAAAATAATCCTTCTGAAACTTCATCAACTGGTCATTCAAGACATTTAGAATGGTCTCCCATTCATAGTTATCGATATATCACGAAGTACCGATAAGAAATTGACATTATTCATTGAAAATGATCCATCGAAGCATATAATGCCCAATTTCTCTCTTGGCTTGGATAAACATTAATGGTTCCGAGTTGTTGGATGGAGCTATGTTGGATGCTCCCGCATCATTAAGATACATGGATTGGAACATAATGGCACATACTAAAATTATAATTATAATTAAACTAAATGCATATTAAATCCTAATAAAAAATATATAACTCATTAACCCAATAATTAGCTTTTATGGCCAAATAATTAGTTAGTTATCTACCAAATAATTGTTTTTTTGGAAAAGAGGTACACAAATTTTGTTTCAAATGGAGAAAGAAAAGGCAAAAAAAAAAAAAAAAAAGCCAAACAAGAAGAAAAGAAAGAAAGCAATAATTTTAAATCAAGAGTAGGTCCCATTTTTAACCTTAATAAATGTTGTTTGAGAGGTGATGCGGGAGCATCCAATGTAGCTCCATCAACCAACTTAGAACTATCGATGTTTATCCAAGCCAAGGAAGAAATTGTACAATATGTGCTTTGATGGATCATTTTGAATGAATAATGTTAATTACTTATCAATACTTGGTGGTATATCAATAACAGGCCATTTTAGACCTCTTGCATAACCAATTGATGAAGTTTTAGGAGGATTGTTTTTGATGCGTGATGGGTGAGTGATTCTAGAACGGATTTTTCAGAGGGGATTTTTGTGGTTAAGTATATGGAGTAGTGTATACGAGGAAGAAACGAAAAGGAATAAGAAAAGATAAAATGATCTCCTCCCAAGATATAAAGGCCTCGCCACCAATCGAGGTTGATGATCGAGATCTATGAAGCTCACCACCAAGGCCTAAAGCTTTCACCAGCCAAGGATAAAGGACTTCGGGATAGGAGAAGCTCACCACCAAGGCCTAAAGATTCCACCAACCAAGGATAAAGGGCTTCTTGGCTCACCACCAAGGAGTGATCTATGCTCCAAGGATAAAGAAACCAAAAGGAGTTATCCGCTCTCCAAAGGAGTTCACTCAAGTTGAGGAAATCTCACCATTCTCATTCATGAAATTCGTATCTCTTACATTGGATAGTTTTCCCCTATTTATAGGAGGATTTAGCCTTAGGAAATATTAAAAACAAACTTTAATGACCTAGGAATTGAAACGTTCGACTCTTGAGCTACATAAAAATAAAAACGGCTAGGAACTTAATAAAAAGCCTTTACAATCACGGGAACTAAAATGCTATAATAAAAAACCTTTACTATCACGGGAACTAAATGCCATAATAAACATCCTTTACTATCGTGGGAACTAAATGCCATTTAATCTTCGGCCTTCCACATTCTCGAACCGTTAGCTTTCTGTGTTCTTGAACCTCTAGCCTTCCCAAAATTCGAGCTCCTCCCTTGACCAGAAAATAATCCTACTGAAGCTTCTTCAATTGGTCATACAAGACATCTAAAATGGCCTCCCATTGATACCTATTGATATACCACAAAATAATTAACATTATTCATTCAAAATGATCCATCGAAGCACATAATGCCCAACTTATTTATTGGCTTGGATAAGCATCAATGGTTTTGAGTTGGTCCATGGAGCTACGTTGGATGCTCCCGCATTAGTTTTCTAGTCAAGGGAGGAGCACAAATTTTGGAAGGCTAAAGGTTCACAAATCCGGTTCAAGAATGTGGAAGGCCAAAGGTTGAAGAATGCGGTTCAAGAATATAGAAAGCTGAAGGTTCAAGAATGCGTAAAGCCAAAGGTTCAAGAATGCAAGTTCTCGTGCTACTAAATACATTTCATAAGTTCCTTGGTGTCTTTATTGTTATATAGTTCAAGCGTCGAAGGTTTTTCATAAGTTCCCAAGTGTCTTTATTGTTGTGTAGTTCAAGAGTTGACGGTTTAAGTTCCTAGGTCATTAAAGTTTGTTTTTAATATTTCCTAAGGCTAAAATCCTCTTATAAATAGGGGAAAACTAGTTAATGTATGGGAGATACGAATTTGAGCAATGAAAATGGTGAGATTTCCTCTGCTTGAGTGAACTCCATCAGAGAGTGGATAACTCCTTTCGATCTCTTTATCCTTGGAGCGTAGATCACTCCTTGGTGGTGAGCCAAGAAGCCTTTTATCCTTGGCTGGTGGAATCTTTAGGCTTTGGTGGTGAGCTTCTCCCATCCCGAAGTACTTTATGCTTGGCTTGTGGAAGCTTTAGGCCTTGGTGGTCAACTTCGTAGATCTTGATCCTCATCCTCGGTTGTTGGCATGGCCTTTATACCTTGGAAGGAGATCGTTCTATCTTTTCTTATTTCTTTTTGTTTCTTCATCATATACATTACTCCATAAACTTAACCACAAA
This sequence comes from Eucalyptus leucophloia subsp. euroa, assembly GCA_017140325.1. Lineage (NCBI taxonomy): Eukaryota > Viridiplantae > Streptophyta > Magnoliopsida > Myrtales > Myrtaceae > Eucalyptus > Eucalyptus leucophloia. Next base: position 23,717,333 of record CM029471.1, read on the forward strand.
ATTCCCCTCCAAAAATTTATGTTCTGGAATCACTCACCCCATTATGCATCAAAATATTGGTATTAGAGCTGAAGGTTCAACCCATTTGAGTGATTCCTTTCTTTCTTCTATTACAAATTCCTTATAGATGATCACGTTCCAAGAGGATTGACTTTAGAGCAAGCGCACAACGAAGGCGAGATCGCGCAATCCAAAATCTTCAACAACAAATGGAGCAAGTCCTCAATCTTCTAGAGAATCCGGCAAGACATGGACAGCTAGCAAGGTGTCCTAATGAACGGCATCAGCATGAGGATTCTGAATCTCGTCAAAATTCTGATGGCTATTCCGAGTCCACTGGAGACAACAGAACGATTCTGCACTGTAGTGATTTTGAATCCCAAATTCGAGGACGAAGAAGAAGAGGGAGGCATAAGGATAATGAAAGAGACATTACAGTGGAGGTCCCTAAGTTTGACGATAATCTCAATCCTGATGACTTTGTGGATTGGCTACACACAAACGAACGAATTTTTGACTTCAAGTCCTATTTGGATGAGAAGAAATGTAAGGTTGCTGTCCTAAAGCTGACCAAATATGCTTCTCTATGGTGGGTGAATCTAAAGCATCAATGAGTAAGGGAAGGAAAAGGCCGAATCAAGTCTTGGGAAAAACTTAAGAAGTTGATGAAGAAGAGGTTCTTGCCCGACAACTATAAGCTAGATCTCTTCCTCAAACTGAATTCCTTAAGACAACAAGGGATGAGTGTTGAAGAATACATTCTTGAGTTTGAACAACTCAAAATGAGGAGTGAAGTTCCAGAAGTTCCTGAGCAAACATTGCTCATTTCCTTGGCAGCATAAATCGAGAAATTGTTGATGTAGTTGAACTTCAACCTTATTGGTCCTTTGAAGATGTATGCAAGTTAGCCATAAAAGTCGAAAAATAATTGAAGAGCAAGAGGTTTTCCTCTAGAACCTTAACAAAGGCAACATCCTATTTTAAGGGTGCTTCCTCAAGCAAGGGCGAGAGTACGTCGACAAAAGACAAAGACAAGGGAAAAATTGCAGAGCTTTCCGAAGAAGTCCAAAAAAATTTTGAAGGTGATGCCAGGAAGTGCTATAAGTGTCATGGTTTTGGGCATTTACAAGAAAATTGTCCAAATCCAAGAGTTATGACTCTTCGAGAAATTGAGGAGATCAATTTGGCGCTTCAAAAGGTGGAGGGTAATCAAAACCAAAATATTTCCAAGTTTGATCAGGAAGAAGAAGTTGTGGAGAAATCTGATGATGGCAAGTTGTTGATCATCCAAAGAGCATTGCATGTTGAAGTTTCTCCTGATAAAGAGCAAATGGAGAATATATTTCACACCCGTTGCACTATTAAAGGAAATGTGTGTTCGGTGGTCATCGATGGTTGGAGTTGCACCAATGTTGCTTCGACAACTCTTGTCGACAAGCTTAAGCTTCCGATAACGAAACATTCTTGATTCAAGCTCCAATGGCCCAATCAAGGGAACGAACTCAAAAGTCGGGTATGGACATGGCTAGTTTCATTATAACATAATGGAATCTATTAAGGTCTATTGTGGATTCAGAGTTCAAGTTGGAAATGGACCACGTCACTGGTATGCTTACTGCATTAAGTATTGAGCTCGAAATTATTCAGAAAGTTAAGACTTTACAAAAATCTGACACAGAGATTTTGAAGATACAAGACGCTGTATCTTTAGGAAAAAGGCCAGAATTTCAAGTCTCTGAAGATGGAGTGGTAAGATGCCAAGGATGACTTTGTGTTCCCGACAATGAAGACGTGAAGAAGGAAATTCTGTCGAAGGCACATAGGAGTAATTATAGTACAAAGATGTACAGGAGTTTGCGTTAGCAATTTTGGTGGAATGGCATGAAAAAGGATATAGCTAAGTATGTTTCTCAATGTTTAACATGCCAGCAAGTGAAAGTGGAGCATCGCAAACCTACAGGACTATTAAGACCATTAGATATACTAGAGTGGAAATGGGAGCATGTAACGATGCACTTTGTGCATGGACTCCCAAGGACATCAAATGGTCACGATTCGATTTGGGTGATAGTGGATCGGTTGACTAAATCTTTCCATTTTCTAGCTATCCGCATGAACTATTCAATGAACAAAATTGCTGAGATGTACGTAAGCCAGGTAATACGCTTGCATGGTATTCCTGTAACGATCACCTCTGATCGAGACTCTAGGTTTACTTCAAACTTTTGGCGAAGTCTCCAAGATGCCTTAGGGACAAAGTTTCAATTTAGTACTGTTTTTCATCCTTAAACATATGGACAAACAGAAAGAGTAATCTAGAGGAAATTAGGATGAAAATTTGCACCTAATAGAGTTTGCCTATGACAATAGTTTTCAAAAAAGTATAAGCATGGCTTCGTATGAGGCATTATATGGAAGAAGGTGTAGGACGCCTATTTGTTGGAATGAAGTAGGTGAAAGAAAATTGGCAGGACGTGAGCTAGTGCAAGTTACTACAAAAGCGGTCGAGATAATTAGGAAAAGACTTAAGACAGCCCATAACCGACAAAGAGACTATTCGGATTGGCGTAGAAGGCCTTTAGAGTTTAATGTGGGAGATCATGTATTCCTAAAAGTTTCAACTTTGAAAGGAATATCTCGATTTGGAATGAAGCTCTCGATTTGATTGACCTTTTGAGATACTTGAAAGAATAGGAGATGTAGCTTATTGTTTGGCACTGCCTCATAAATTGGCAAATTTACATGATGTGTTTCATGTGTCGATGCTGAGAAAGTGCTAGCCGGGTCCTAGTCACATACTCGATCCTGAAGCCATCAAAGTAAATGAGAAAGTGAGATACAAGTGCTAGATTGAAAAGAGCAAATTTTTAGGACCAAGAAAATCTTGTTGGTAAAGATATTATGGAAACATCATGATGTGGAGGAAGCCACATGGCTTCATGACGTGAGGAATCGATAAAGGAAAAGTATCCCTACTTGTTTCAAGAGACATCCACCTTCATAGTCATAATCTTTTAATAATTCCATCCACCTTCTTTGTCTCATGTCCAACTCTTTTTGCGAAAACAAATACTTCAAACTTTTATGATCTGTACAGATTTCAAACTTCTCTCCATACAGATAATGTCTCCATATTTTCAAAGCAAATACCATAGCTGCCAATTCCAATTGATGGGTTGGGTAATTTAACTCATGAGGTTTCAACTGCCTCAATGCATAGGGTATGACCTTGCCTTGCTGCATCAAAGCACATCCCAATCCTTTATGAGATGCATCACTATGCACCATAAATCGATCTGATCTAGATGGTATAGTTAGAATTGGAGTTGTAGTTAACTTCCTTTTAAGTTCTTGAAAGCTTCTTTCACATTCTCCACTCCATTCAAACCTTGCATTTTTTAGGATCCATTTTGTTAAAGGGCCTGCCAATTGCGAGAATGCTTTGATAAACCACCTATAATAGCTAGCCAATCCCAAGAAACTCCGTATTTCAGTTGGTGTCGTCGATCTTGGCCAATTCACTACCATCTCACCCTTTGCAGGGTCTATTGCAATCCGATTTCCCAACATCACATGTCCTAAAAATATTATTTGGTCTAGCGAAAATTCACTCACTGAAGTTGGTGTATAACTTATGATCTCTTAGTATTTCCAATGCTATCCTTAGGTGTCGTTCATGTTCTTCAGGTCCTTTAGAATATATTAGCATATCATCAAAGAAGACAATTACATATTGATCCAGATAAAGCTTAAATATCCCATTCATTAAATCCATGAATGCAGCCAGTGCATTCGTTAATCCAAAAGACATAACTAGGAACTCATAATGTCCATAACGAGTCCTAAATGCAGTCTTAGGAATGTCTTCTTCCTTTATTCTTGTAATTGATCAAATAAATCATTAATTCTAGGCAAGGGATACTTATTCTTTGTAGTCACTTGGTTCAGTTGTCTATAGTCAATACATAAACGCATCAACCCATCCTTCTTTTTCACAAATAGAACCGGTGCACCCCTAGGTGAAGCACTTGGCCTAATAAATCCCTTATCGAGCGACTCTTGTAGTTGCACCTTCAATTCCTTAAACTCCACCAAGGCCATTCTATACAGGGCTTTCGATATTGGTCATATTCTAGGCGTTAGTTCAATTTCAAACTCTATCTCTCATTCCGGTGGTAATCCAGGCAACTCCTCAGGAAACACATCCTAAAATTCCCTGACTATTCGAATCTCATCGATTTCGGTCTCTTACTACTGCTAGGTATCCTTAACATCCTTTGTCAAGTAGTTCATGAGCTTCTACCATCGAAATAATGGCTATAGAGGGGTTCTTTTGACCTCCAAAAGATTCAAAACTAGACTGATTAGGTAACATGAACTGGATTACTTTCCCATAGCAATCCACCTTACCCCGATACTTATGGAGCCGGTCCATTCGTATGATAACATCAAAGTCATACATAGCCATCACAACTAGATCGATTTCCATATCCTGTCCTTCTATAGTTATCTTACATTTTGCACATACCATCACGGACAATACCATATTTTTTGATTGCGTGGAAACACAAAAAGGCGCCTCAAGAGGTGTAGTTTCTATTTTATTGCATTGTCTATATCTTTCAGATACAAATGAATGCGTCGCACCCGTGTCAAACAATGCATATGCCTTGTTGCCATTTATGAAAATCATAACGGAGATATTGTTTTCAGAAGCTTCTTCTTGGGTGACTGCACACACCCTTCCTTGTGCTGGTGGCCTCTATGGATTCCTTTATGGATATTGTCGAACAGTACGTTGTTATACTCGTCACATCGAGTTGACATTTGGCTGCGACCTCTTTGGTGGACAATCTTTCTTGAGGTGACCTATGTCCACAACCATAACATTTCAGCTGTCCATTACAAGGTCCTTGGGCCATGCTGCCCATCGCATCTTTGACAAGCATCATGCTGATAGGCTACTTTTCCAAAATTCAGAGCATCCCTAGCTTTCCAAAGTTTCCAAAATTACTCTTTCTCTTAGAATCCCAAGTCTGACCTTGAATAAAGGTCAACTGTCTCTTAGACTCTGATTGCTCTCTCATCAATTCATGTTCCACCAATTGTGCCATTCCATAAATCTCTTTATAATCTCTTATGTTCAAGGGAACCGGTGGTTTTCTAATATCAGTCCTCAACCCTTTTAAGAATCTGTTAGCTTTTTCCTCTCATTCCTGAACCAACCAGGGAGCATACCTAGACAATTCAGAAAATGTTGCCTCGTACTAGTCTACTATCTGCTCCCTTTGTTCCAACTGAACAAATTCAGTGATTTTCTTATCCCTGGCACAATCAGAAAAATGCTTTCTATTGAAGGCTCTAACAAATTCATCCCAATTTATATCAGTACTTGGTGGAAAGATTGTCTCTTGAAGCTCTCTGTCCACCAAAACTTTGCATTTCCCTCCAGCTGGTACTTTGCAAAAGTTATTTTCTTAGCATCATTGCAAACCAACAACTGGAAAGTTCGTTCCATTCCATCTATCCATTGTTCCGCATCCCTAGGACTTTTTGTTCTACTAAACTTTGGTGGCTTTAGCTTCAGAAATCGATCCACTAGTCCTTGAGGGCAAAGTTCTGTTCCAGGTTGTTGCTGTGCTTGTCTTTCCATCAAATTTCCTATATTGGCCAATGCTTGCGGGATATCTTCCATTTGGAGTTTAGCCCTTGCAGCAGAGCTTTAGCTCATACCATGAGTTTCCTGCATTTTCCAAGCATTTGCCTCAGGTTTAATCTATGACTCAATGTCTCCATTTAAAAGCAACTAAATCTTTATATAAGTAACATAAACATGTCATTGGCAACTTATTATAATTACTAGGGATCTACGAGTGAATGCCCATCACCCGTTGTTCAATGTTAGTTAACTATCCTAGTTAGTATCCCATGGTGTGCATTGTCACCATATTCCTCAATTTCAATATGTGGCTCTTTATCACTCCACATATAACCATTGCTTTGATACCACTCACTGTGGCACCCCCGAAACAGCGCCTGATCCGTTAGGGTTGCCACAATCCACTTACCATTCCTGGTGGTCTAATAACATGCCATTCTGATACCATAAAATTATAGCGGGTCCATAGGTCCTAGGGGTTTATATAATTTAAATCGGTCCTAGCACATTTCATATAGCGGAAGAATATTCAAATTTCCCTATCCCATGCTCCAAGAAAATAATGCATTTGCAGACCATTAGTCGGTACATCAAAAGGCCACAACGGTCATGTGCATCGATCCATCTATGGCATCCGAAATTTTGTAACGACCCTTAGATATACGACGGTCCACAACTCAGTGACATTGGCTCATAGTATCGGGGGATTATGACATTAGCTCATAGCATCGTTGGATCGATGAGTCACATATGGAATTAGTTTGATCGTTGAATAAACTATAGATTTATCAAAGTCTCCTTAAGGTCATTAGTGGGACCTCTCAGTCATGTCTAGCCGATCATGGAACAAGAAAAGAATTTGGAGCATGAAAGTGTACATTTGATAAATTGGTGAACCATGAAACCATGGGATCGTGAATGCGCCATGTATGTGCAAGATTAAGTTTTAATTCTAAGGAATTTGGGCCACTAATTTGCTGGCCCAAAACAGCCCAAAGATCCCCATACTAGTTGATGCCCTAGTCAACTATGAAGGGAAATCATTGACCAATGATGCCATGTTGCCTTCCCTCGGTTGGCCAGCAAATTAGGATTAAGAAGAGCATTAGTTAAATCTCTGAACACACATGGCAAGGAGGAGCAAGGTGTCGAAGGAAGAAATGCATGCTGGACTCGTACGAATCCAGCTGCCCTTCATGTGGCCATGGCAAATTGTAATCGAGAAAATAAATAAAGAGGGGGGTGGAGTGACCGAGAGAGAGAAAGGGAGAGTGAGTTCGAGAGTGTGAGGGTGTGTCGGTGAGGGAAAATGGGGAGATTAGCCTCGCCTAGCTTCGCCATCGATTGTGCTGCGCCTAGACCTACAAGTTCTTGTCTTGCTTGCTGTGTTGCATCAGACTTAAGGCCAGTAGAGTACGTTGATCTACACTTTGTTTGCTGTGGCTTGCTTGCTGGGATGATGTGTGATGCATGGTGGAATTCGAATGCGGTAGAGGTGAGTATTTTTGAAGATGAAGAAGTTGTGTTCTAAGCTTAGCATTCTGTTTTGTGGAGAAACAGTTTGTCCCTTGATGATTTTGTGACCTGCATGAGACATTTTAGTTGGAATCTTACTTCGACTTCTTGTGGAAAGTTGTAGAGGACTTGTTGATGGTTAACATACTAAAATTTGAGATGAAATGGACCAGTAATGACCAAGGAAACGATTTTTCTTCGACACGGGCAGATCTGGAAAACGATACCAAGAATAGGAAAAGTAAATCGATTTTAGCTTTTAATCCAGCACAAATTGGACTACGATTTTTTCATGAAACTTGTACCTCTAGGTCTTAAATACAATGTGTCCAAATTTCAGAATTTTCTGAGTTTATTTAAGGGTTTAAACAAAATTTTTTTCAAAATTGTGCATGGATGATGTTAAAATCCTTTTTCGGTCATGTATGGACTTGTACGTATTCTGTGAAGCCTTGTTTGATATGGTGTCCCTCACGAAATTTGTTTTCTCTACAAGGTGTTAAATTTTCAGAATTAATTTCCATCATTTACTAATTTTCCAGAATTTTGCAAAACCAGCACACATTCCATTTAAGCTGAAAAACTATTCTATTAAGAGATTATTGATTTGCTATATAAAATATGATATCATGGATTATCATTCGTGCAATGATGTGGTGACATTCAAGCATATCATATGACATCAAAAGATTTATGGATTTTCATCAATTCAATGAAGTTTCTCAAAACCATTGCATCAAATAATGTTTTTCCCACTGCATATTATATGATTTTAAAAAGGCTTATTCCAATCATTGGCATTATTGCATCAAATATGAAATTGAAAAATGAGATATATGAGAATATGCATTGTAATGGTAAGAAGGCCGTAAGAGTTGTGAGCCGACGATGCCTAGGGAGTGTCGGGATGCTCGGAGGTGTGTGTCCGAGTACCATTGAAGCACATAATGCCCAATTTCTCTCTTGGCTTGTATAAACATCGATGGTTCCAAGTTGGTGGATGGAGCTACGTTGGATGCTCGCGCATCATCCTCTTTGGGTTGTTTGAGATTTGTCCTCAAATCCAGAAGGTTTTCATCCTCCAAGTAAGGAGAAGGCCGAATCAAGTCATGGGAAAAACTCAAGAGGTTGATGAAGAAGAGGTTCTTGCCCGACAACTATAAGCAAGATCTCTTCCTCAAACTGAACTCCCTAAGACAACTTGGGATGAGCGTTGAAGAATACATTCGTGAGTTTGAACAACTCAAAATGAGGAGTGAAGTTCCAGAAGTTCCCGAGCAAACCATTGCTCGTTTTCTTGGCGGCATGAATCGAGAAATTGCTGATATGGTTGAACTTCAACCGTATTGGTCCTTTGAAGACGTATGCAAGTTAGCCATAAAAGTGGAAAAACAATTGAAGAGCAAGAGGTTTTCCTCCAGAACCTCAACAAAGGCGACATCCTATTTTAAGGGTGCTTCCTCAAGCAAGGGCGAGAGTTCGTCGACAAAAGACAGAGGCAAGGGAAAGAATGCAGAGCCTTCCAAAGAAGTCCAAAAGAAGTTTGAAGGTGATGCAAGGAAATGCTTTAAGTGCCATGGCTTTGGGCATTTACAAGCAAATTGTCCAAATCGGAGAGTTATGACTCTTCAAGAAATTGAGGAGATCAATTCGGCGCTTCAAGAGGCTAATGACAATGAAGAACAAAATATTTCCGAATCTGATCGGGAAGAAGAAGTTGTGGAGAAAGCTGATAATGGTGAGCTGTTGATCATCCGAAGAGCATTGCATGTTGAAGTTTCTCCTAATAATGAGCAAAGGGAGAATATATTTCACACGCGTTGCACTATTAATGGAAAGGTGTGTTCGGTGATCATCGATGGTGGGAGCTGCACCAATGTTGCTTCGACAACTCTTGTCGACAAATTGAAGCTTCCAACAACGAAACATCCTCAACCATACAAGCTCCAATGGCTCAATCAAGGGAATGAACTCAAGGTAACCAAACGTGTTCTTATATCATTTTCGATTGGGAAGAACTATCGAGATGAGGATGTATGTGATGTGATTCCAATGGAGGCATGCCACTTGTTATTGGGTAGACCGTGGCAATTTGATATAAATGCTATGCATGATGGTCGGAAAAACACATACTCTTTTCAGAAGGAACAAAAATGTATTACTCTTTTACCATTGAGCCCTTATTCGATACATAACAATCAACCTGGGGAGGGAAACACTTGTAAGGAAAATCTGTTCTTGAGTGAGACACGGGTTGAGAGAGCCATTACCAAACAAAAGAAAGTTTTTGCTTTGCTTGTGGTAGAGAAAAAAAAAAAAGTTAGATAGAGCGACCCATACATCCAATAATGCATTGCTTGTTGAAAGAATTTGCAGATGTGTTCCCGGCGGATTAGCGACATGAATTACCTCCTGTAAGAGGTATTGAGCAGCAAATTGATTTGACCCACGGTGCTCCACTACCAAACAAGCCAGGTTATCGATGCAATCCGGAGGATACAAAGGAGTTGCAAAGACAAGTCAATGAACTTATTCTCAAAGGATACGTTCGAGAAAGCATGAGTCCCTGCTCTGTTCCGGCTCTACTTGTGCCTAAGAAGGATGGTACATATCGGATGTGTGTTGATAGCCGGGCCATCAACAATATCACCATAAAGTATAGGTACCCTATACCCAGACTTGATGATATGTTAGATGAATTATATGGTTCTTCTGTGTTTTCAAAGATAGATTTGCGGAGTGGTTATCATCAAATCAGAATGCGAGAAGGTGATGAATGGAAAACAGCTTTCAAGACCAAGGGAGGCCTTTATGAGTGGTTGGTTATGCCATTCGGATTATCTAATGCTCCGAGTACCTTCATGAGACTTATGAACGAGGTTCTTCGTTCCTTTATTGGTCAATTTGTCGTTGTTTATTTCGACGATATTCTTGTTTATAGTAGGAATGAGGAGGAGCATATCTCTCATCTAACACAGGTCTTTAATGTCTTGAGAGAACGAAAACTATATGCTAAAATGGAGAAATGTGAGTTCTTCTCTCCAAGCATTGTGTTTCTTGGTTATGTGGTTTCCAAAGATGGAATCTCTGTTGATCGAGCCAAGGTAGAAGCTATGAAGACTTGGCCGGTTCCGAAGTCTATTTCTGATGTAAGAAGTTTTCATGGACTTGTTTCTTTCTATCGACGGTTTGTCAAAAATTTTAGTACCGTCATGGCTCCTATAACTGAATGCATGAAGAATGGTGCTTTTGAATGGACAAAGACTGCTCAAAACGCCTTTGAGGTAATCAAGCAGAAACTTTGGGAGTCTCCTATTCTTGCACTTCCTGATTTTGATAAAGTATTTGAAGTTGAGTGTGATGCAAGCGGAGTTGGTATTGGTGCTGTTCTGGTGCAAGCACAAAAACCATTGGCATATTTCAGCGAGAAGTTATCTGATTCCAAGAGGTATTATTCAACTTATGACAAAGAGTTCTATGCCATTGTCCGAGCTCTTGATCATTGGAGTCATTATTTGAGGCCAAAGCAATTTGTCCTTCATTCTGATCATGAGGCGCTTAAGTTTATTAGTGGCCAACGCAAGCTTAATTCGAGACATGCAAAATGGGTAGAATTTCTTCAATCCTTTTCTTTTGTCTCGAAATATAAACCCGGGCACACTAATGTTGTAGCAGATGCTTTATCAAGAAGATATTCTATGCTTGCGGTTCTGTACTCTAGGATTCTCGGATTTCAATCAATGAAAGCACTTTATTCTGAAGATGCGGAGTTCTCATCCGTCATCAACAATTGCAAGCGAGGAGTTCAAGGTATATATTCTTTGCAAGATGGGTTTCTTTTTAAAGGAAATCAATTATGTGTGCCGAAGAGCTCTTTTCGCGAATTGCTGATTCGAGAAGCGCATGGTGGAGGATTGGCTGGTCATTTTGGGATTAACAAAACTCTTGAGGTTCTTCAAGAGCATTTCTATTGGCCAAAGATGAGTGGAGATGTGCATGCTATCATATCAAGGTGTGCAACTTGTCGTAGATCAAAAAGTCATTTCCATCAAGGTTTGTATACTCCACTTCCGGTACCATTGCAGCCTTGGGAAGATGTTAGCATGGATTTCATTGTGGCTCTACCAAGAACTCAAAGAGGAAAAGATGCTATCATGGTGGTCGTTGATCGGTTCTCTAAAATGGCTCATTTCGTGCCATGTCACAAGACCAATGATGCATCTCATATTGCTGAATTATATTTCAAAGAGATTATCCGCATTCATGGAGTACCAAAGACCATTGTGTCGGATCGTGATTCCAAGTTCTTAAGCCACTTTTGGAGGACTCTATGGAGAATGCTTGGTACAAGACTCTTATTTAGCACGGCTTGTCATCCCCAAACTGATGGCCAAACGGAGGTAACAAATCGTACTCTAACCACTCTTCTTCGTGGTATGGTGAGTAAATCATTGAAAGATTGGGATTTGAAGCTTGCGCATGCTGAATTTGCTTACAATCGATCGCCAAGTTATACTACTGGTCGATCGCCATTTGAAGTTGTGTATGGAATTAATCCTCTCACACCCATTGATTTGATTCCAATTCCGTCTAACTCTCAAGTGAGCTTTGATGGCGAGAAAAGAGCTGAGTCAATGAAGAAGCTCCATGAGCAGATTCGATCCAACATTGAAAAGGCCAACGAATCTTACAAGAAAAAAGCGACGGTTTGCTTGCGAACTTCCGGAACTTCACTCCTCATTTTGAGTTGTTCAAACTCACGAATGTATTCTTCAACGCTCATCCCATGTTGTCTTAGGGAGTTCAGTTTGAGGAAGAGATCTTGCTTATAGTTGTCGGGCAAGAACCTCTTCTTCATCAACTTCTTGAGTTTTTCCCAAGATTTGATTTGGCCTTTTCATTCCCTTGCTCGTTGATGCCTTAGATTCTCTCACCATAGAGAAGCGTATTTCGTCAACCTTAGGATAGAAACCTTACATTTCTTCTCATCCGAATAGGATTTGAATTCAAAATTTCGTTCGGTTTTGTGTAGCCAATCTACAAAGTCGTCGGGATTAAGATTACTGTGAAACTCGGGGACCTCCACTTTAATGTCTCTTTCATCCTCCTTATGCCTCCTTCTCTGTCTTCATCTTCGAATTGGAGATTCAGAATCACTAGAGTGCAAAATCATTCGGTTGTCTCCAGTGGACTCGGAATCGCTATCAGAATTTTGATGAGATTCAGAATCATCACGCCAATGCCATTCATTGGGACGCCGATGCTGTTCCTTGGGGCTTCAGGCGCGGCTTGATCGATGGCAAAACTAGGTGGCGTCGACAGCAGCAGCTAGCGCACGCATGGCGGGGCTGGTCTCCTTCTGCGAACGCCGAAGCACCCTCACCCATCTCTCGTTCTCTCGATCACTCTCCCTTCTTGTTTCAATCTCTCTCCCTCTCTCTACCACTTTCTCAGTCACTCCGCCCCCTTCCCCTTTTCTTTTGTTCTCTTAATTGCTTGTAATCATTAGGTTTGCATGGAGGTTTCCGGTGAAGCAACAGGGGCAGCGACACTCATGGAATCCCTCTCACCACTTGTCAAACTTAATGCATGGAGGTGGCCTTATTTGGGTCGGACCTTGGTCGACCGAATAGGGGAAAATGGTTGGCTGCTTTGGGCTGTTTCGGGCCATAATTGTCCAGCCCACACTTGCTCCTATTTTTCCACTTTAATCCCCACTTATAATTCCATAATAACAAATATTCACATGGCAAAAAAAAACAATCTCGGTCTCTCAAGGATAGTTTGATTTGTAGAGTACATGGCCAAAAATCTCTTATCAACCCATGTTATAATTCAATCTCGGTCTCTCAAGAGCGTATGATATATTTCCAACAAAGCAACAGTCCATTCAATGCTTGGCCTTGTTTAATTGTAATCCATTGGTCTAAGGACTATAATATAGTCCGATGGAACTTCCATCACCTATTCATGGGTCGTAGTGCGTGATGGGGTGAGTGATTCTAGAACGGATTTTTCAGAGGGGATTTTTGCGGTTAAGTGTATGGAATAGTGTATACGAGGAAGAAACAAAAAGGAATAAGAAAAGAGAAAACGATCTCCTCCCAAGGTATAAAGGCCTCGCCATCAACCGAGTATGAGCATTGAGATCTACGAAGCTCACCACCAAGGCCTAAAGCTTCCAAGAGCCAAGGATAAAGAACTTCGGGATAGGAGAAGCTCACCACCAAGGCCTAAAGATTCCACCAGCCAAGGATAAAGGGCTTCTTGGCTCACCAGCAAGGAGTGAACTTAATAAAAAGCCTTTACTAACACGAGAACTAAATCCCCTGAATCTTCGACCTTCTGCATTCTTGAATCGTTAGCTTTCCGTGTTCTTGAACCTTTGGCTTTCTATATTCTTGAACCGCTTTCGTGAACCTAGCCTCCCCAAAATTCGAGTAGGACCCTTGACCAGAAAATAATCCTCCTGAAACTTCATCAATTGGTCATACAACACATGTAAAATGTCCTATCATTGATACCTATCGATATAACACAAAGTACCGATAAGTACTTAAAATTATGCATTCAAAATAATCCATCAAAGCACATAATGCCAAACTTCTTTATTGGCTTGGATAAGCATTGATGGTTCTGAGTTGGTCGATGGAGCTACGTTGGATGCTCCTGCATCACGTTGGAGTTCCTGATTTTGGTGTATACAGAGCGTTTTGTTTTGAGTTTGAATGCATGGTAATTTTGTACCATCAGTTTATGTTGAAGTGAGTTGTTTATTTATAAATACTTTGGGTTTTGAATTAAATATAGGTGTGCAAAATACTCGAATATGTGGGCGATTGGAAACTTTGATTCTTCAATTATAGTGGATTATTTACTACTAGCTCTGCTCGTGGATGTCGATATCGATACTTTGACCGAACCACATAAATTTTTGGTATCCTTATTATTCTTTTTTATTTCTTTGGTGATTTTATGTTGACGTAAATAAAAAGGTCATTCCCTTAGTAAAGGTCCTATGTCATTTCCACATAATTAAGGAAGCAACATAGGAAAGTGAGCAGACCATAAAGCGCAAGTGCCTATACCTATTTTGAGAATCAAGTATGTATTGAAATTTTAGGGGGGGAATTGTAACATCCAAATTTTCAACCTATGAGAAATAGTTGTGAATCTAGTGGCCTAGTGGTACGGATGGGTCGTGCGTCGTTCCAAAATTCGGCCATATAATGATAATGGATCAATAAGGCAAACGGTTGTGGGCCAATCCCATGACCACTATCATGGACCCTACCAATTTGGTCAATGTGCTCGACCATGATTCACCTTGGTACGACCGTGTGTTGGGCACAAATATGAACGATCTTGCACAGCCACATCACAATAGGGAATCGATTTGGATGAAGCCTATCGTGGATCCAAGATCCGATCTGATTAAACATAGTTGATCTAAGGGCCGGTCATTCAGTCTATGCCTTAGCACCACAAATTTAGCCAAGAAAGGCAAGCTTTACATATCACAACCACATTGTGGGAGGCCTAGTCACGAACCTCAGTGTGATGGAATGGTCTTTAGGGGATGTACACAAAAGGCCCTTTTTCAATGGCATATTTCTCCATGGCTGCTATGTTGCTTGGAAATGGAGAAAAGAAATTGCTAAAAAACCCTAGCTTCTTCACGAAGGAGGGAACTCACCATTTCACCTACATCCTTCTAGATTTGGCGATGATTACCAATGATTCGCCTTGGAGATTAAGCAAAGTATCTAGGCCAAATGTCCCAACAAAAATAAGACATATTGGAGCAAATTATGACTATCCTATAAAAAGGAGAAACCGAACTGATGCGGGAGCATCCAACGTAGCTCCATCCACCAACTCGGAACCATTGATGTTTATCCAAGCCAAGAGAGAAATTGGGCATTATGTGCTTCGATGGATCATTTTCAATGAATAATGTCAATTTCTCATCGGTACTTCCTAGTATGCCGATAACTATCAATGGGAGGCCATTCTAAATGTCTTGAATGACCAATTGATGAAGTTTCAGAAGAATTATTTTCTGGTCAAGGGAGGAGCTCGAATTTGAAGGTTCAAGAATGCAGAAGGCCGAAGATTAAAGGCATTTAATGCCCGTGTTAATAAAGGCTTTTAGTAAGTTATTATTTGTCTTTATTGTTATGCAGCCCAAGAGTCGAAGGTTTCGGTTTCTAGGCTATTAAGGTCTGTTTTTAATATGTATTAAGGTTTTAGTTTCTAGGCTATTAAGGTCAGTTTTTAATATGTATTAAGGTGTCAGTTTCTGGGCTATTAAGGTCCGTTTTTAATATGCATTAACACTAAAACCCTCCTATAAAGAGGGGAAAACTATCCAATGTAAGGAATACGAATTTTATGAATGAGAATTGTGAGATTTCCTCAACTTGAGTGAATTCCTTTGGAGAGGGGATAACTCCTTTCAGTTTCTTTATCCTTGGAGCATAGATCACTCCTTGGTGGTGAACCACGAAGCCCTTTATCCTTGGCTGGTGGAATCTTTAGGCCTCGGTAGTGAACTTCTCCTATCCCGAAGTCCTTTATCCTTGGCTGGTGGAAGCTTTAGGGCGTGGTGGTGAACTTCGTAGATCTCGATCCTTATCCTTGGTTGGTGGCGCTGCCTTTATACCTTGGAAGGAGATTGTTTTTATCTATTCTTATTCCTTTCCATCTCTTCCCCGTATACCTACTCCATACACTTAACCACAAAATTCCCCTCTCAAAAAAATCTTCGTTCTTGAATCACTCAACCCATCACGCATCACGAACCTTCGAGTAATCACACTAAGCAACTAGATCTCCACCTCATAAAATTAGGTATGCCACCTTTCCTAATAGGTGTGCAACCTTGTGACCTCCGCTTACCTCACTATGATAGTCAAGCCACTTTAAGCAATATGGTTGGTCCGCTTGGATATGTAATAATGAGCTTGGTGTCCTATAAATAAGAAGGTCTCCCATTTTTCATCATTCTCAGCCCTCTAGCCATTCATGCCTACCGTGCTCCACCTCTTGCATTCTCTCCACCTCTTGAGGTTTGCCAAGGTAAAGTAAGGTTCCTCCTTCTCCTCTAAAAAGTAGATCCCATTGTTGAGGCTAGTTAAGTGATGTGGGAGCATCCAACGTCGCTCCCTTGACGAACTTTGAACCATCAATGCTTATCCAAGCCAAGAAAGAAATTAGGCATTATCTGGTTCGATTGATCATTCTGAATTAATAAAGTTTATTATTTATCGGTACTTTATGATATATCGTTAACTATCAACGGGAGGCCATTTTAGATGTTTTGGATGACCAATTGATGAAATTTCAGGAGGATTATTTTATGGTCAAGGGAGGTGTGCGAATTTCGGGAAGGCTAACGGTTCTCAAATGTCGTTCAATAATATGGAAAGCCAAAGGTTCAAGAAAAGGGAAAGCTAAAGAAAGGTTCAAGAATGCAGAAAGCTGAGGATTAAAGGCATTTAGTTCCCATGCTAATAAAGGCTTTTCTTAAATTATTAGGTGTCTTTATATTTATGTACCTCAAGAATCGAAGGTATAAGTTTGTAGGTCTTTAAAGTCATTTTTTAATTTTTCCTAAGGCTAAAATCCTCCTATAAATAGGGGAAAACTATCCAATGTATGGGATATACGAAATTTATAAATGAAATTGGTGAGATTTCCCCTGTTTGGGTGAATTCCTTTTGAGAGTGGATAACTCATTTCGGTTTCTTTATCCTTGGAGTGTCATTGGTGGTGAGCCAAGAGGTCCTTTATTCTTGGCTGGTGGAACCTTTAGGCCTTATTGCTGAACTTCGTAGATCTCATTCCTCTTCTTTGGTTGGTGGCGTGGCCTTCACTTCTTGGGCTGAGATCGCTCTGTCTTTTCCTGTTCCTTTTCGTTTCTTCCTCGTATACAATATTCCATACACTTAGCCAGAAAAATACTCTCTAGAAAATTTGTCGTTCTGCAATCACTCACCCTATCATGCATCAAAAGATAGGTATTAGAGCCCAAGGTTCAACTCACTTTTGTTACAAATTCCTCATGGATGATCAAGTTCCAAGAGGCTTGACTTTGGAGCAAGCGCACAACGAAAGGCGTGATCATTCAATCCAAAATCTTCAACATTAAATGGAGCGAGTCCTCAATCTTCTTGAGAATCTGGTGAGACAAGGACAACCAGCAAGGCGTCCCAACGAACGGTATCAGCGTGACGATTCCGAATCTCGTCGAATATCTGATGGTGATTGCGAGTCCATTGGAGACAACCGAAGATGAAGACCAAGAGGGAGGCATTAAAGTGGAGGTCCCTGAGTTTGAAGGTAATCTCAATCCCGACGACTTTGTGGATTGGCTATACACAACCGAATTAATTTTTCACTGCTAGTCCTATTCAGATAAGAAGAAATGTACGGTTGTTGTCCTAAAGCTGGCCAAATATGCTTCTCCATGGTGGGAGAATCTGAAGCATCAACGAGCAAGGGAAGGAAAAGGCCGAATCAAGTCTTGGGAAAAACTCAAAAAGTTGATGAAGAAGTGGTTCTTGCCCGACAACTATAAGCAAGATCTCTTCCTGAATCTGAATTCCCGAAGAGAACAAGGGATGAGTTCCCGGCGGATTAGCGACATGAATTACCTCCTGTAAGAGGTATTGAGCAGCAAATTGATTTGACCCACGGTGCTCCACTACCAAACAAGCCAGGTTATCGATGCAATCCAAAGGAGACAAAGGGGTTGCAAAGACAAAGCATGAGTCCCTGTTTTTTTCCAGGCTCTACTTATACCTAAGAAGGATGGTACATAGCGAATGTGTGTGGATAGTCGAGCCACCAACAACATCACCATTAAGTATAGGTACCCTATACGTAGACTTGATGATATGCTTGACGGATTATATGGTTCTTCTGTATTTTCAAAGATAGATTTGCAAAATGGTTATCATCAAATCAGAATGCGAGAAGGTGATGAATGGGAGACGGTTTTCAAGACTAAGGGAGGCCTTTATGAGTGGTTGGTTATGCCATTCGGATTATCTAATGCTCCAATTCATAAGACTTATGAACAAGGTTCTTTGTTCCTTTGTTGGCGAATTCGTTGTTGTTTATTTCGATGAAATTCTTGTTTATAACAGGAACGAGAAGCGCAAATTTCTCATTTAAAATAAGTCTTCAATGTCTTGAGAGATCAAAAACTGTATGCTAAAATGCAGAAATGAGAGTTCTTCTCTCCCAGCATTGTGTTTCTTGGATGAGCAGTTTCCAAAGATGGAATCTCTATTGATCAAGACAAGGGGGAGGCTATGAAGACTTGGCTAGTTCCAAAGTCTTTCTGATGTAAGAAGTTTTCATGGAGTTGTTTCTTTCTATCAACGTTTTGTCAAAAACTTTAGTATCGTCATGGCGGCTATAACTGAATTCATGAAGAATGTTTTTTTTTTTTTTTAATGGACAGAGGCTGCTCAAAATGCCTTTGAGGTAATCAAGCTAAAACTTTGTAGGTCCCCTATTCTTGCACTACCTGATTTTGATAAAGTATTTGAAATTGAGCGTGATGCAAACGGAGTTGGTATTGGTGTTGTTCTGGTGCAAGCACAAAAACCATTAGCATATTTCAATGAGAAGTTATCCCACTCCTAGATGTATTTGAGGTAATCAAGCTCTTGATCACTGGAGTCATAATTTGAGGGCAAAGTAGTTTGTCCTTCATTCTAATCATGAGGCACTTAAGTTTATTAGCGGCCAACGCAAGCTTCATTCGAGACGTTCAAAATGGGTAGAATTTCTTCAATCCTTTTCTTTCTTCTAAAAATATAAAACTGGGCACACTAATGTTGTAGCATATGCCTTATTAAGAAGATATTTTATGCTTGTTGTTCTGGACTCTAGGATTCTTGGATTTCAATGAATGAAAGAACTTTATTATGAAGATGTGGAGTTCTCATCCATCATCAATAATTACAAGCGGGGGGTTCAAGGTATATATTCTTTGCAAGATGGGTTTCGTTCCAAAGGAAATCAATTATGTGTGCCGAAGATCTCTTTTCGTGAATTGCTAATTCGAGAAGCGCATGGTTGAGGATTGGCTGCTCATTTTGGTATTAAATAAACTCTTAAGGTTCTTTAAGAGCATTTCTATTGGCCAAAGATGAGTAGAGATGTGCACGCTATCATCTCAAGGTGTGCAACTTGTCAAAGTTCAACAAGCCTTTTCCATCAAGGTGTGTATACTCCACTTTCAGTACCATTACAGCCCTGGGAAGATGTTATCATGGATTTCATTGTCACTCTTCCAAGAACTCAAAGAGGAAAAGATGCTCTTGTCACGGTCCGAAAGTTAGCATGTCCGAGAGGATTCCATGGCACAGGCATGACATGTCGTTGACCCTTGACTGATGTCCCCAAGATGTAGAGTATTCTCTTAGGGGAGGGCGATAGTGTATTTGTATGCATATGTTATAAATGCGAGTAGCTAGTACTTGGAAATGCATGCCGGTAGTTGGTAGATGCGGAGGTGCAATCTCCACCGTTAGATCTAAGGGAGATCCGCGGATACTAGTATATAAAGGGGTCTCCTCCCTCATTATAATCCATTGAAAAGTTATATGAAAAGCAGAGATTCTCTCCTAATAAGTTTCTCCCTCTACAAAGTCCGTTGTAAGTTGAGTGTTGAAAGGCTGCTTAGGGGTAAAACCTTAAGGCCACACGGGTAAGCCAAGGAGTGATCGAGAGCGAATCGATCAGCCCCTGAAAAGTGGTATTAAAGCTGACTTGTGATCCAAGCGTGAGTGCAATGGCTGATCCACGATTTGATTAGGCGCTAGCCCAGGGTGGTGACTACGCTGATCGTGGGCAGAACGCCGAGAAGGGGGGTTCCAAAGGGACCAGACCCGTGGTGCTTCGAAGGATCCGATGGGGGATCTTGCACAACGAATGACGAAGCGAGAGTTGTTCGTCTCCGATCTCCATGGACCAATCAATGACTTGACCCAAACTATGGACGGAGTTGATGCCGGAAGGGAGCAGCTGGTTGCGGACGTGCAAGAGCTCAAGATCGGCATGGCAGAACTTCGCCACGAGTTGCTGGGGACCTTACAGGAGGAACATGCACGACGGTACAAACCCTTGGAGGCCTTAATGGCGGCCATGCGCATGGAGATAGCGAAGCTTATACGGGTAAGCTGCATGCGTGAACAATGTGATCACGGTGCATGGTCCACAAGTGGACACGCCAAAGCAAAAGGAATTCCGATGCTCGTGGGTGGCCAAGGACGTGGACAACTTTTCTATGCGACATGGAGCGATACTTCCAGGCCATGGGAATCAACGACGGCCAAACACGGGTAAACGCTGCATCTATTTACTTAGTAGATAGTGCTTTGTTGTGGTGGCGTCGTTGGTAGGATGATACGTGCGCGAATCCTATTGCGACCTGGGGTTGTTTCGTCGAGAAGTTCCAACGAAACTACTTTCTCGCTTATGCGGAGGAGCAAGCTCGTGACGAGCTGAAGCGTGTTGATTAGAAAGGTGATGTGCGCGACTACATCAAGTGGTTTTTAAAGTTGCTACTCCAAATCCCCTCGATGAATGAAGTTGAATGGTACCACCACTTCATGAGCGGTCTCAAGCCATGGACCAAACAAGAGTTGAAGTGGTTCAACGAGGGAGACCTCACGAGGGCCATGACTGTACCCGAATTACTCGTGAAATACAAGGCGTCGCCTTCCACATCCTGTCTAGACACTTCCCCGAGGGATAGAGCCACTTGTGGGGGAGATCGGGGGAGATTTAACAATTGCCCAAATGGAGCTAGACCGCCGAATGGTCCTCATCCTCATCAGGCTCATGCAGGGCCAAATGGAGGTGGGCAAAGGAAGGTATGCTCGTATAGTTGTTTCTTTTGCGATGGTTTGCACATGGTGCGGGATTAGGGGTGGTAATCAGTCGGATCGAGTCTGGTTTTGTTGTTACCTGACCCAACCCGAAATGCAATGGTCACCCACTGTGACCCAATCTGAACCGACTCGAAACACATAAGACCATCTAATTAATCGATTTAAAGCATTGAAGCTTCTGTCACGAAGCTTCTGTCAAGGACTTTACTAGTTTGTTAAATTCAACCTGCATAGACACATTCAAGCCTTTCGCTTCTGATGATACAGAGATGGAGATGACATCAAATGCAGCCACTCTTTCACCTCGTATTTTTTTACTTTGGAAAACCTGTCTCTATGAAAAAAATGTAGCACAACCATCCATTGTATTGATATTCCGACCATAAACCCGCAGACAATGGACATATAAATAAATAAAATGACGTGAAACCTAAGTCAACATAAAAGGAGAAGTCCATGAATAACCTCGATTGTTTTTTTCTTTTATAAAGCTTCATAACCAAGTTTGTTTAATTCAAGGGCGAAAAAGGGATGACAAAACTAATAGTCGATGTCCATCAACGCATGAGGAGGAGGCCTAGTTAACATTCATGTCCCATTACTCTATCTACAAAGTAAAGAATCTACCACAATGGCTAATATATCTAAACAAAAATAGTAATTTATCAACTTCATATATGAAGAAACTAGATTATGTACGAAGACTTGGTACTTCCATTGAGAAAATTAAGATGCCCGCATCCTAGAACTTCCATTGAGATTAGGAATGCTTCTCTCAATGTATACCAGATAATTACGATGGAACTCCAGCTATCAGTCAAAAAAGACATCAATAAATTGGTTGATGGTTTTGTGAGAGTCTATGATAAGTTCTTTGTCTGCTCCTCCTCTTTTCTATTGTTTGTTGTTTTGTTTAAAGTACAATTCAGCTATGCTTTGTTCTGTTGGGATTGGGTGGTGTTTCGCCAAGGAGTAGAATGTAGCTTTCAAGGGAGAGTCAATAAACCGGGAGGTATGTCATATAAACAAAATGTAGTCCTCTGTTTCTACTTCCCTTTGCATTGAAAAAATGAACTTTCTTTTGTGCTTGTAGATCCCAGTCTGTTTGTGATAAAAAAAAAAAAAAATATGCACTATCTGCTTCCATTTTATGGATATCACCCATGCCATGTGGGATATGAACCTAAATAAATTTGTCAAGTTGTCGTGTCTTATTTATTGTTACATGTGAAATTGCTTCTTTTCAGAGACACGAAAATCAGAAGCGGAGTACTTAAACTTATGCACAAGATCTAACTTCAATTCACAGCCTTCCGCTCTCTAGTAAAAAGGAATCACATTTCCACGAGAAACAAGCATAGTCCTGACAGCTCACATCACCTAATTAGCACAAAAAGACGGCGCATTTTGCAGCACTTTTTCTCTCTTGCGAGCATCTTCGCAGTTCCTTCATTCTAGCCTAATCCTGGAAAGAGAGAAAAGACGCTCTCTCATAAGTCAAGCTGCCGAATCTACGACCATTCGTCAAGCATATCATCAAGTCTAGGTATGGGGTACCTATGATTAATGGTGATGTTGTTGATGGCTCGACTATTAGCACACATTTGATACGTACTATTCTTCTTAGGTACGAGTAGAGCCGGAACAGAACAAGGACTCACGCTTTCTCGAACGTATCCTTTGAGAATAAGTTCATTGACGTGTATTTGCAACTCCTTTGTATCCTCAGAATTGGATCGACAAGCTAGCTTGTTTGCTAGCGGAGCACCGGGGATCAAATCCAAGTGGCAAATCCTTTGGAAACACATCTGCAAATTCTTTGGATGTATGGGTCGCTCTATCTCACTTTTATTCTCGACCACAAGCAAAGCAAAAACATTCTTGTGTTTGCTAAGAAAACGAGCGATGGTTTTCTCGGGAACTTCTGGAACTTCACTCCTCATTTTGAGTTGTTCAAACTCACGATTGTATTCTTCAATGCTCATTCCATGTTTTCTTAGGGAGTTCAGTTTGAGGAAGAGATGTTGCTTATAGTTCTCGGGCAAGAACCTTTTCTTCATTAACTTCTTGAGTTTTTCCCAAGACTTGATTCGCCCTTTTCCTTCCCTTGTTTGTTGATGCTTTAGATTCTGCCACCATAGATAAGCATATTTGGTCAAATTTGGGACAGCAACCATACATTTCTTCCCATCCGAATAGGATTTGAAGTTAAAATTTCGTTCGGTTTATTGTAGCCAATCTACAAAGTCGTCGGGATTAAGATTACGGTCAAACTCGAGGACCTCCACTTTAATGTCTCTTTCATCCTCCTTATGCCTCCCTCTCCGTCTTCATCTTCGAATTGGAGATGCAGAATCACTAGAGTGCAAAATGGTTTGGTCGTCTCTAGTGGACTCGGAATCGCCATCAGAATTTTGACGAGATTCAGAATCAACACGTCGATGCTGTTCGTTGGGACGCCTTGCTGGTTGTCCTTGTCTCGCCAGATTCTCTAGAAGATTGAGGACTCGCTCCATTTATTGTTGAAGATTTTGGATTGTACGATCTCGCCTTTCGTTGTACGCTTGCTCCAAAGTCAAGCCTCTAGGAACTTGTTCATCCATAAGGAATTTGTAGCAAAAGAAAGAAAGGAATCACCCAAATGAGTTGAACCTTGAGCTCTGATACCAATATTTTGATGCGTGATGGGATGAATGATTCTACAACGGATTTTTGAGAGGGAATTGAAACATTCGACTCTTGAGCTACATAAAAAAAAAAAATGGCTAGGAACTTAATAAAAAAGGCTTTACAATCACGGGAACTAAATGAGATTTACTCTTCAGCCTTCGACATTCTCGAACCGTTAGCTTTCCGTGTTCTTAAACCTCTAGCCTTCCCAAAATTCGAGCTTCTCCCTTGACCAGAAAATAATCCTTCTAAAATGGCCTCCCATTGATATTCCACAAATTAATTAACTTTATTCATTGAAAGTGATCCATCAAAGCACATAATGCCCAACTTTTTTATTAGCTTGGATAAGCATCAATGGTTCTGAGTTGGTCCATGGAGCTACGTTGGATGCTCTCGCATCAGGTGGTAAGCTTCTCTTATCCCGAAGTCCTTTATCCATGGTTGGTGGAAGCTTGAGGCCGTGGTGGTGAACTTCATGGATCTCGATCCTCTTCTTCGGTTGGTGGCATGTCCTTTATACCTTCGGAGGAGATCGTTCTATCTTTTCTGATTCCTTTTCGTTTATTCCTCGTATACACTACTCCTACACTGTACCACAAAAATCGGAAGGGTAAAGGTTCACGAATGCGGTTCAAGAATATGGAAAACCAAAGGTTCAAGAATACTGTTCAAGAATACGAAAAGAAAGAAATTGGGCCCTATGTGCTTCGATGGATCATTTTGAATGAATAGTGTTAATTACTTCTCGGTACTTTCTACCTTGGGTGGAGGTCGTTCTATCTTTGAGTGCTCACCCGTTAAACTGTGGGTGGTTGTGTTGTTGAGAGGTTTACATCCAGAATGAAACTAAGGTTTGTTCAAGTTAAGTTCATTACAAGACAAAGTCACTTGGTGCGTGAATCACTCGAGAATACAAACTCCTAAAATAGCATTAAGGCGCGTCGATTCTATACCTCGATCAATACTAAGATCGCCCAAATCCATGAGGTCCCTGGTTTGCGATTCTATAGTTCCGATTGGTGCGAGGACTTTGCACTTGGCCTTGCATCAAGCCACGAGCCAAGGGTCATTCATGGCACAAGGGTATTCACATTTGTGAGGTTTAGAATTTTCACTAAAGTGAGATGTACCTAAGCCTTATGGTCTTGGACTGGCATTAAGGTGCACCATTTCTAAACCTTGTCCGGTATGAGGATTAGTGCAAATTGATCAATTATTGAAGTACAATAATTCATGATACACGCGAGCGAAGGAGCATGGTTTTTGGCCATGCATTTGTCCACTAAGAGAAATGATAAGAACTGGCTCGTATGATGCCTATATATATGTTAGTGTGTGCGTGTGCACGCGCGCGCGCGATTGAAGAGGAAAAAGCATCCGTCGTTACATAGCGTTCGCAGTGATGCCTTGTTCATTGAGTAGGATGCATCGATTGAGCCGAGATGCCTAAGTCTTGAACCCAAAAGTCTCAAGGAGCTACCCCCAAGAATTCTCGGTTGGGCCGAGATGTCGTGGTTGAGTTAGAATGATGGGAAATGAATTTGCATAAATGCCGGTCATGCATAATGATATGTTGACGTGTTTATTGTTATGCCGAAGATATCTCTGATGGACATCTTGTGTTATGTTAAGGTATGGCAAGTAATTTGTGATTGATGTGTCATCGACATTGTTTGCGAGTGTTGTATTTGCTAGGCTTTGACAATGAGATATCACTCTCTTATCTTTCAGTCTTGTAGGCAGGAAAGTCTCAGGTTAGTTTGGGGAGCTATATAGGAATTTCCCATGGCAAGTTGTTTGTCTCTTTTTCATGCAACCAAGCTCTAACATTTATGCCACATAGGTTGGGAGTGAGTGGGCAGTTCGAGGTGTTTTTATTGTGTGGACAAAAGTGAGACTACCGTGAGATTTGTATTGGAGTGATATTTTATGAAGTAGATTCCAATGAAACCATCCAACAACGGGAGGTTACCAGTGAGGGTGTTGTGCTGTTACATAAGAGGAGCAAGATCATAGACTGGCTATATGCCTTGGGCTAGATAACTTGGACAAGGTGCATTTGACTGCTCTCAACCAGATGGTAGCACAACGAAAAGATTGGCTAGTATTTATGAAAAAAGAGTAGTATTATAACAATTCAGTTCTAGAGATCACCACTAATTGTGGGATAGAAAAGCAATGCCATATTTTTCATATTGAAACTTATAACCAAACTTTTATACAAACACATATCAAAGTAGTCTTCAGAACTATTCACATCAAAATGGAGATCTCAAAAGAAGATGGAGTCTCAGTCCTTCCAAGTCGTACTCAAGATTCCTTTCGGTATTATCTTCTTTTTGCAAAAATGCTTCTCCTCGGGTTTCACCTCAGATTCCTCCTCCTTAGCTCCTCATCGGGGTCCTGAAATGTTTTTCCCAAACCAGAATAAGACTACGTCTCAGCGAGTTCAACCCCACTAAGACCCGCTTATTAAACCATTATACTAAAGGCTAGCTAAACACGCACAGGTCAGAAGACTTACATTGGCCTCAAATTCCACCTCCAACTCAGTATAATTGATAGATATGCTCCTCCTCATTCTTGCTATAAACAAGAATGTCGTCGAAATAACAACGACAAATCGACCGATAAAGGAACGAAGAACCTCATTCATAACTCTCATGAAGGTACTTGGAGCATTAGATAATCCGTATGGCATATCCAACCACTCATAAAGGCCACCCTTGGCCTTCAAAGCTGTCTTCCATTTATCACCTTCTCGCATTTTGATTTGATTTTAAGCACTTTGCAGATCTATCTTTGAAAACAAAGAAGAACCATATAATTCGTCAAGCATTTATACCAAATTGCCACGGTCTACCCAATAACATTGGTGCAGCTCCCACCATAGATGACCACCGAACACACTTTTTCGTTAATAGTGCAACGGGTGTGAAATATATTCTCCCTTAGCTCTTTATTAGAAGAAACTTTAACATGCAAGGCTCTTCGAATGATCAACAACTCGCCATCATTGGCTTTCTCCGCAACTTCTTCTTCCCCATCTGATTCGGCAGTATTTTTGTCTTGATTGCTCTCAGCCCCTTGAAACACCAAATTGATCTCCGCAATTTCTTGAAGAGTCATAACTCTTCAATTTGGACAATTTGCTTGTGAATGCCAAAAACCATGGAACTTAAAGCTTTTCCTTGCATCGCCTTCAAACTTCCTTTGGACTTCTTTGGGGGTCTCTTCAAGTCTTCCCTTGCCTCTGTCTTTTGTCGACGTACTCTTGCCGTTGCTTGAGGAAGCACCCTTGAAATAGGATGTCACCTTTGTTTAGGTTCTGAAGGAAAACCTCTTGCTCTTAAACTGTTTTTCGATCTTTATGGCTAACTTGCATACATCTTCAAAGGACTAATACAGTTGAAGTTCAACAATATCAGCCATTTCTCGATTCATGCCGCCAAGAGAGCGAGCAATGGTTTGCTCAGGAACTTCGTGAGCTTCACTCCTCATTTTGAATTGTTCAAACTCACGAATGTATTCTTCAACAGTCATCCCTTGTCGTCGTAGGGAATTCAATTTGTCGTAGGCAAGAACCTCTTCTTCATCAACTTCTTGAGTTTTTCCCAAGACTTGATTCGGCCTTTTCCTTCCCTTGCTCGTCGATGCTTTAGATTTTCCTACCATAGAGAAGCATATTTGGTCTAATTTAGGATAGCAACCTTACATTTCTTCTCATTCGAATAGGATTTGAAGTCGAAAATTCGTTCCATTTTGTGTAGCCAATCCACAAAGTCATCAGGATTAAGATTACCGTCAAACTAAGGGATCCCCACTTTAATGTCTCTTTCATCCTCCTTATGCCTCCCTCTCCATGTCCGTCTTCGAATTGGAGATTCAGAATCACTAGAGTGCAGCATCGTTGCGTTGTCTACAGTGGACTCAGAATCGCCATTAGAATTTTGACGAGATTCAGAATCATCATGCCGATGCCGTTCAATGGGACGCCTTGCTAGTTGTCCTTGTCTCGCCAAATTCTCTAAAAGATTGAGGACTCGCTCCATTTGTTGTTGAAGATTTTGGATTGCACGTTCTCGCCTTTCGTTGTGTGCTCTCTCCAAAGTCAAGCTTGTAGGAACTTGTCCATCCATACGGAAATTGTAACAAAAGAAAGAAAGTAATTACTCAAATGAGTTGAACCTTTCGCTATGATGCGTGATTGGTGAGTGATTCTAGATCGAATTTTTGAGAGGGGATTTTTGTGGTTAAGTGTATGGAGTAGTTTATATGGGGAAGAAATGAAAACGAATAAAAAATGATAAAACGATCTCCTGCCGAGGTATAATGGCCTCGTTGCCAATCGAGGATGAGGATCGAGATCTACAAAGCTCACCACCAAGGCCTAAAGCTTCCACTAGCCAAGGATAAAGGGCTTCTTAGCTCATCACCAAGGAGTGATCTACGCTCCAAGGATAAAAAAGCGATAGGAGTTATCCGCTCGCAAAAGGAGTTCACTCAAGTTGAGGAAATCTCACCTTTCTCATTCATGAAATTCGTATATCCCCTACATTGGATAGTTTCCCCTATTTATAAGAGGATTTTAGCATTAGGAAATACTAAAACAAACTTTAATGACCTAGGAATTAGAGCATTTGACTCTTGAGCTGCTTAAAAATAAAAACGGCTGGGAACATAAAAAAAAAAAAAAAAAAAAAAGCCTTTACAATCACTGGAACTAAATGCTATAATAAAAAACCTTTGCTATCACAAGAACTAAATGCCAAAACGAAAAGCCTTTACTATCACGGGAACTAAATTCCAT
Organism: Eucalyptus leucophloia subsp. euroa; assembly: GCA_017140325.1. Taxonomy (NCBI): domain Eukaryota; kingdom Viridiplantae; phylum Streptophyta; class Magnoliopsida; order Myrtales; family Myrtaceae; genus Eucalyptus; species Eucalyptus leucophloia. The sequence goes on from CM029471.1 coordinate 23,745,903, forward strand.
TTAATCTTCGGCCTTCCACATTCTCGAACCGTTAGCTTTCCATGTTCTTGAACCTTTGGCTTTCCATATTCTTGAACCGCTTTCATGAACCTTTAGCCTTCCCAAAATTCGAGCTCCTCCCTTGACATGAAAATAATCCTTCTGAAGCTTCTTCAATTGGTCATACAAGACATCTAAAATGGCCTCACATTGATACCTATTGATACACCGCAAAGTAATTAACATTATTCATTCAAAATGATGCATTGAAAGCACATAATGCCCAACTTCTTTATTGGCTTGGATAAGCATCAATGGTTCTGAGTTGGTCCATGGAGCTCAGTTCGATGCTCCCACATCAGTTTGAGACGGGATTTTTGTGGTTAAGTGTATGGAGTAGTATATAGGAGGAAGAAATGAAAAGGAATAAGAAAAGATAAAACGATCTCCTCCCAAGGTATAAAGGCCTTGCCACCAACCGAGGATGAGGATTGGGATCTATGAAGCTCGCAAAGCTTCCACCAGCCAATGGTAAAGGACTTCGGGATCGGAAAAGCCCACCACCAAGGCCTAAAGATTCCGCCAGCCAAGGATAAAGGGCTTCTTGGCTCACCACCAAAGAGTGATCTACGCTCCAAGAATAAAGAAACCGAAAGGAGTTATCCGTGCTCTTCTCATTCATGATCTCCCCTACATTGGAAATATTAAAAACAAACTTTAATGACTTGGAAACTTAAACGTTCGACTCTTGAACTACATAAAAAGAAAAATAGCTAGGAACTTAATAAAAAGCCTTTACTAACACGGGAACTAAATTCTGTTAATCTTCGGCCTTCGGCATTCTCAAACCCTTAGCGTTCCGTGCTCTTGAATCTTTGGCTTTCCATATTCTTGAACCACTTTCGTGAACCTCTAGCCTTCCCAAAATTCGAGCTCCTCCCTTGACCAAAAAATAATCCTCTTGAAACTTCATCAATTGGTCATACAAAACATCTAAAATGGCCTCCCATTGATAGTTGTCGATATATCACAAAGTATCGATAAGTAATTAACATTATTCACTCAAAATGATCCATAGAAGCACATAATGCCCAACTTCTTTATTTGCTTAGATAAGCATCAATGGTTCTGAGTTGGTTGATGGAGCTATGTTGGATGCTCCCGCATCGATGGAGCTACCTTGGATGCTCTAGCATCAATTGCCCTCAGCCTCTTGAAAAGTCATAACTCTTCGATTTGGACAATTTGCTTGTAAATGCCCAAAACCATGGAACTGAAAGCATTTCCTTGCATCACCTTCAAACTTGCATACGTCTTCAAAGGACCAATAAGGTTGAAGTTCAATCATATCAACAATTTCACGATTCATGCCGCCAAGGAAACGAGTGATGTTTGCTCAGGAACTTCTTGAACTTCACTCCTCATTTTGAGTTGTTCAAACTCACAAATGTATTTCCCTTGTTGTCTTAGGGAATTTAGTTTGAGGAAGAGATCTTGCCCATAATTGTCGCGCAAGAACCTCTTTTTCATCAACTTATTGAGTTTTTCCCAAGACTTGATTCGACCTTTTCCTTCCCTTGCTCGTTGATGCTTTAGATTCTCCCACCACAGGGAAGCATATTTGGTTAGCTCTAGGAGAGCAACCTTACATTTTTTCGCATCCGAATAGGACTTGGAGTCAAAAATTCGTTCCGTTATATGTAACCAATCTTGAAAGTTGTCGGGGTTGAGATTACTATCAAACTCAGTGACCTCCACTTTAATGTCTCTTTCATTCTCCTTATGCACCTCCCTCTTTGACTTCTTCTTCGAATTGGAGATTTAGAATCACTAGAGTGCAGAATCGTTCGATTGTCTCTAGTGGACTCGAAATAGCCATCAGAATTTTGATGAAATTTTGATTCATCTCGCTAATGCCATTCACTAGGACGCCTTACTGGCTGTTGTTGTCTCATCGAATTCTCTAGAAGATTGAGGACACGCTCCATTTGTTACCGAAGATTTTGGATTGCACGATCTCACCTTTCATTACTCGCTTGCTCCAAAGTCAAGCCTCTTAGAACTTGATCATCCACAAGAAATTTGTAATAGTAGAAAGAAAGGAATCACTCAAATGAGTTGAACCTTGAGCTTTGTTACCAATCTTTTGATGTGTGATCGGATGAGTGATTCAAGAACGGAAACTTTCCAAAGGGGCTTTTTGTGGTTAAGTGTATTAGTGTATACGGGGAAGAAATGAAGAGGAATAAGAAAAGATGAAGCAGTCTCATTCCAAGGTATAAAGGCCACTCCACCAACTGAAGAAGAGAATCGAGATCTATGAAGTTCCCACCAAGGCCTAAAGCTTCCACCAGTTGAGGATAAAGGACTTCGGGATAGCAGAAGCTCACCACCAAGGCCTAAAGATTTCACCAGCCAAGGATAAAGGGCTTCTTGGCTTAGCACCAAGGAGTGATCTACGCTCCAAGGATAAAGACACCGAAAGGAGTTATCCACTCTCCAAAGAAGTTCACTCTAGTAAAGGAAATCTTACCATTTTAATTCATAAAATTTGTATCTCCTACATTAAACAGTTGTCCCCTATTTATAGGAGGATTTTAGCCTTAGGAAATATTAAAGACACACTTTAATCACCTAGCAACTTAAAGGTTCGACTCTTGAGCTACATAAAAATAAAGACACCTAGGATTTCAGCCTTTATTAACACAGGAACTAAATAATCTTCAACCTTCCGTATTCTCGAGCCTTTAGCTTTCCATATTCTTGAACCGTATTCTTGAACCTTTGGCTTTCCATATTATTGAACCGCAATCGTGAACCCTTAGACTTCCCAAAATTCGTGCTCCTCCCTTGACTAGAAAATAATCGTCTTGAAACTTCATCAATTGGTCATACAAGATATGTAAAATGACGTCCCGTGGATAGTTATCGATATATATAGCACAAAGTACCGGTAAGTAATTAACATTATTCGTTCAAAATGATCCATCAAAAGACATATTGCCCAACTTCTTTATTGGCTTGGATAAGCATCGATGGTTTTGAGTTGGTTGATGGAGCTACATTGGATGCTCCAACATATTTCGAGCTATACCCACTATCCCCTTCTTTGGAGCTCTTCTTTAGTACCACAAATTAAATACATGAGTGCTAAAAATATTACATTTAAAATAGTAATTCTAGTACATTCATATGCAGATATCACATAACCATATTGGCTTAATCTTTTTTAGGAGGAACTCCTCTTGTATACCGTAATGCATCACTTTTAGTAGTAACCTCCGAGGGTGCAACTTGTGCAGTTAGTCGTTGTCTCGCCTGAGAAACACATAAAAAAAAAAAAATTAGCCCATAAAAGACAAACATAGTGATGTAAAACTTACTAGATATTTCTTCCTTGTTTCTCAACAATCAACTCAAATGATGTTGCTACTAGCGTTCCGCTACTAATTCCCATCCTTGCACTTGGGCCTATGATATGGCCTTTTGTTGGTCGTTCTGTAGGCCTTACAACAAGATTGCATTGTGTCAAGACTATGGCCAACTAGCACCAATAATTTGACATCTAACTTATTTTCATTGTGGAAACAAAAGAAGAAAATTTCTAAATTAATTATAGGTGCATGAAAGAGGAAAATGATAAGAAAATGCTAGCGCATGATCAACCACCAAACTCTATCAAATATGAAATGAAAAGTTACTGCAGCAAAGATGATACTCACCTTCCAGCAAGGCTTTTGATCCACCCTTCAAGAAGCCTTGTGAGGCTTTCTATCCTCCCTTTAGTAGCCCAACAACAAGCTCTTCAATAGGCCTTATTCCTCGCCCTAAATCAGCTTTTACAGCATTTTCTTTTTGTTAATGTTTCTTTTAGCTCACAGCATTTCTTATTGTGTCATTCCTTATGGCAATGGAGCATTTCATCTTTTTACCCTAGTCCTACTCATCCTTTGGCTTGATGCCTCTTCCTCTTACATTATTCGTCTCATATTTGCTTCTTCAGTTATAAAGGTAGAGAGCTTAGTACTTCTCTTGGTTTTGTTGCATCATTTGAATAGCACAAAAGATATAGGCATAGGGAATTTCATTTAGTTACTAGGCTCAGTTTGAACATTTTCTTCTATCTAAGTTGACAACATATTTAGCATAATTTTCAGTGATTTCGTATCTATTATCTCCATTCTAAATTGGATAGTAGAACCTTCTAGTAGTAACGTTTGCATATAATCTCTTCAGAATGCTAGGACCACATTCTCTAGTCTACTTTGTTACCTCATCTCTTTGTTTATGTAGTCTAGTCATTATAACTCAGATATCATTAAGCATATTGATGATTGGTTTCCACTTGATCCGTAAAATTTTGTCATTGGAAGCTTTGCTAACATTGTTGTTAATCATATCGTATTTGAACTCTTCGCGGAAGAAGGCCCGACACCAGTGCTTAGCTTCTATTTGGAATAGTGCATCAAAACCTTCCTTTGTTAACTACAACTAACCTTGTTTGACTAATTTGAAATCAACCTTGTTGGTACTCTTTATTATTCATCAGCACTACTTCCACGGCTTATCCCCTTTAAAGTTCTTTGCCCAATTTGCGTCAATGTGCCTCACGCACATTTTATGCTTAGCATATGGCATTAACTTAGCCAACGCAAAAAAAAAAAAAAAAAAGTCTACAAAAATTCAAACGAACAAATACAAGTCAGAAAATAATTGACACTGGTATTACGTTCTATTAGTTGCTCATTAATGCCAATCCTCCCAAATCAATTACCTCAAGATTAGCTATTAAATTTTTGAGGACCTAAGACTAAATATTATTGTTCTCTATCGTTACTATGGCCCGAGCTATCAGAAACATGTAACTGCTAGCATCTCTCCCATAGCAACCAATAACTCCCCTTTGCATAAACTCTTTAGAAAGCATTCATCCAAATCTATAACTCTTTAATAACGAACAAGAACCCTCTTTACATGCATCAAAATAGCTATAAAATCTATCAAATCTAGGCCACGATCAAGCAGTGGCCTCTCAACAACCTCTATCTATACCCTACCAAATCGATTTGGAAGGGTTTTGAAGCATGCATTCCCAAGCATAATCCCATATCGGTGCATATTCTTCCTTTTATCGACTGATCAATATTTTCATCACCCTCAGCTTAGCTCTCTTGTACTAATTGCTCGACACATTATCCTCTAATAGCTCCTTCACTAACAACTAAAAATGAGGACTCTTGATTTCAAGCATTGCTTCGATGGTATTGAAAAAGTGCTTCGACAACCACACTTGTTACCCTTTTAATGTCAAATATAATTGTACAAATATGCTACTCCTAGAAAGACCTAATATGGAATGACCTTTTCCTACTCAGTGCACCATATAGTGTCTACGGACAATTGGGTTGAAAGAACTTAACTCATCAATTCTTTCGTATTTCTAATAATTTCAATGCTCCTCTATTTAGCAATGGAGCTTTTATGTTTCTTTTTATTGTGTGGCATTGTCAAACTTCATATCCGCAAATAAAATAGGTGCATTAACAATTGGATCATAGCGTAAGTACTTACTTATACAAGAGCATCCAACATAGTTCCACCGACCAACTTATAACCATCGATGTTTATCCATGCCAAGAAATAAATTGGGCATTATGTTCTTCGATGGATTCTTTTCAATGAGTAATGTTAATTACTTATCCATAAACTATAAATGAGAGGGCATTTCAAACGTCTTGCATGACCAATTGATTAAGTTTCAGGAGGATTATTTACTAGTCAAGGGAGGAGCACGAATTTTGGAAGGCTAAAGGTCCAAGAATGCGAAATGCCAAAAGTTCAAGAAGTCCGTTATCCTTGGTGGTCAACTTCACATATGTCGATCCTCATCCTTTTCGTTTCTTCCATGTATACAATACTTTATACACTTAAACAAAAGAATCCCCTTTGAAAAAATTTCCGTTCTGGAATCACTCGATCATGCATCAATTACTTTTCTTTCTACATAGAGGTGCTTCATCATCATTGCAAGGCTCATTTTTCGTCGCTATGAAAATAATGGTTAATGATATCCTTAATATCATTATTCTCACTAAAAAATATTAAACCCTCATTCAATTCCTTCCTAGGATAGTGCGGTTTTTGCACTTTGTATCGTGAAAAATACACCAAATTCCTCACAAAATCAATATATGATGGCTTCCCAACGTTCACATAGATAGTAACTTAATTTCTTTTGGTATATTCCTAGTCCTTGGCCCTAATAATTGATGTGGGAGCATCTAACATACCTCCATCAACCAACTCAAAATCATTTATGCTTATCCAAGCCAATAAAGAAATTGGGCGTTATGTGCTTCGATGGATCATTTTGAATGAATAGTGTTAATTACTTATTGGTACTTTGTGGCATATCGATAACTATCAATGAGAGGCCATTTTAGATGTCTTGTATGACCAATTGATGAAGTTTCAAGAAGATTATTTTTTGGTCAAGGGAGGAGCACGAATTTTGGGAAGGCTAAAGGATCACAAATACGGTTCAAGAATATGGAAAGCCCAAGGTTCAAGAAAGTGGTTCAATAAAATGAAAAGCTAAAGGTTCAAGAATGTAGAAGGCCGAAGATTAAAGACATTTAGTTTCCATGTTAATAAAGTGATGCGTGATGGGTTGAGTGATTCAAGAACAGAGATTTTTTATAAGGGGAATTTTGTGGTTTAGTGTATTTAGTAGTGTGTACGGGGAAGAAATGGAAAGGAATAAGAACAGATAAAAACAATCTCCTTCCAAGGTATAAAGGCAGCGCCACCAACCAAGGATGAGGATCGAGATCTACGAAGTTCACCACCAAGGCCTAAAGCTTTCACCAGCCAATGATAAAGGACTTCGGGATAGGAGAAGCTCACCACCGAGGCCTAAAGATTCCACCAACCAAGGATAAAGGGCTTCTTGGTTCACCACCAAGGACTGATCTACGCTCCAAGGATAAAGAAACCAGAAGGAGTTATCCGCTCTCCAAAGGAGTTCACTCAAGTTGAGGAAATCTCACAATTCTCATTCATGAAATTCGTATCTCTTACATTTGATAGTTTTCCCCTCTTTATATGAGGGTTTTAGTGTTAGTACATGATGCGTGATGGGTTGAGTGATTCAAGAATAGAGATTTTTTTCAGAGGGGATTTTAATGGTTAAGTGTATGGAGAAGTGTATATGGGGAAGAAATGGAAAGGAATAAGAACAGAGAAAAACAATCTCCTTCCAAGGTATAAAGGCAGCGCCACCAACCAAGGATGAGGATCGAGATCTGCGAAGTTCACCACCAAGGCCTAAAGCTTCCACCAACCAAGGATAAAGGACTTCGGGATAGGAGAAACTCACCACCGAGGCCTAAAGATTCCACCAGCCAAGGATAAAGGGCTTCTTGGTTCACCACCAAGGAGTGATCTACGCTCCAAGGATAAAGACACCGAAAGGAGTTATCCACTCCCCAAAGGAATTCACTCAAACAGAGGAAATCTCACCATTTTCATCCATGAAATTCGTATGCCTTACATTGGATAGTTTTCCCCTCTTTATAGGAGGGTTTTAGTGTTAATGCATATTAAAAACGGACCTTAATAGCCTAGAAACCGACACCTTAATACATATTAAAAACAGACCTTAATAGCCTAGAAACTGAAACCTTATTACATATTAAAAACAGACCTTAATAGCCTAGAAACTGAAACCTTCGACTCTTGGGCTGCATAAAAATAAAGACACATAATAACTTAATAAAAGCCTTTATTAACACGGAAATTAAATGCCTTTAATCTTCGGCCTTCTGCATTCTTGAACCTTCAAATTCGAGCTCCTCCCTTGACCAGAAAATAATCCTTCTGAAACTTCATCAACTGGTCATTCAAGACATTTAGAATGGTCTCCCATTCATAATTATCGATATACCACGAAGTAACGATAAGAAATTGACATTATTCATTGAAAATGATCCATCGAATTGGATAAACATTGATGGTTCCGAGTTGTTGGATGGAGCTATGTTGGATGCTCCCGCATCATCCTCCCTGGGTTGTTTGAGATTTGTCCTCAAATCTAGAAGGTTTTCATCCTCCAAGTAAGGAGAAAGATCTCCCACGTTGAATGTTGCTGAAACTCCAAACTCTCCCGGAAGGTGAATCTTGTAAGCATTGTCACCAATTCGCTCCAAAACTTTAAAGGGACCATCAGCTCTTGGCATGAGCTTGTTCTTTCGACGAAATGGAAATCTCTCCTTCCTCAAGTGAAGCCATACAAGGTCGCCCGGTTGAAATTGAGCCTTCTTGCGATGTTGATTAGCATTCTTCTTGTAAGATTCGTTGGCCTTTTCAATGTTGGATCGAATCTGCTCATGGAGCTTCTTCATTGACTCAACTCTTTTCTTGCCATCAAAGCTCACTTGACAGTTAGACAGAATTGGAATCAAATCAATGGGTGTGAGAGGATTAATTCCATACACAACTTCAAATGGCGATCGACCAGTAGTATAACTTGGCGATCGATTGTAAGCAAATTCAGCATGCGCAAGCTTTAAATCCCAATCTTTCAATGATTTACTCACCATACCACGAAGAAGAGTGGTTAGAGTACGATTTGTTACCTCCGTTTGGCCATCAGTTTGGGGATGACAAGCCGTGCTAAATAAGAGTCTCGTACCAAGCATTCTCCATAGAGTCCTCCAAAAGTGGCTTAAGAACTTGGAATCACGATCCGACACAATGGTCTTTGGTACTCCATGAATGCGGATAATCTCTTTGAAATATAATTCAGCAATATAAGATGCATCATTGGTCTTGTGACATGGCACGAAATGAGCCATTTTAGAGAACCGATCAACGACCAAGATGATAGCATCTTTTCCTCTTTGAGTTCTTGGTAGAGCCACAATGAAATCCATGCTAACATCTTTCGAAGGCTGCAATGGTACCGGAAGTGGAGCATACAAACCTTGATGGAAATGACTTTTTGATCTATGACAAGTTGCACACCTTGATATGATAGCATGCACATCTCCACTCATCTTTGGCCAATAGAAATGCTCTTGAAGAACCTCAAGAGTTTTGTTAATCCCAAAATGACCAGCCAATCCTCCACCATGCGCTTCTCGAATCAGCAATTCGCGAAAAGAACTCTTCGGCACACATAATTGATTTCCTTTAAAAAGAAACCAATCTTGCAAAGAATATATACCTCGAACTCCTTGTTTGCAATTGTTGATGATGGATGAGAACTCCGCTTCTTCAGAATAAAGTGCTTTCATTGATTGAAATCCGAGAATCCTAGAGTCTAGAACCGCAAGCATAGAATATCTTCTTGATAAAGCATCTGCTACAACATTAGTGTGCCCGGGTTTATATTTTGAGACAAAAGAAAAGGATTGAAGAAATTCTACCCATTTTGCATGTCTCGAATTAAGCTTGCGTTGGCCACTAATAAACTTAAGCGCCTCATGATCAGAATGAAGGACAAATTGCTTTGGCCTCAAATAATGACTCCAATGATCAAGAGCTCGGACAATGGCATAGAACTCTTTGTCATAAGTTGAATAATTCATCTTGGAATCAGATAAGTTCTCGCTGAAATATGCCAATGGTTTTTGTGCTTGCACCAGAATAGCACCAATACCAACTCCGCTTGCATCACACTCAACTTCAAATACTTTATCAAAATCAGGAAGTGCAAGAATAGCAGACTCACAAAGTTTCTCCTTGATTACCTCAAGGGCGTTTTGAGCAATCTTTGTCCATTCAAAAGCACCATTCTTCATGCATTCAGTTATAGGAGCCATGACGGTACTAAAATTTTTGACAAACCGTCGATAGAAAGAAACAAGTCCATGAAAACTTCTTACATCAGAAATAGACTTCGGAACGGGCCAAGTCTTCATAGCTTCTTATCTCGAGACTAACATCACACAAGACCAGAACTCGCACACAAACAAGGACTAAGCTTCTTATCTCGAGGTGATGATGATTTGAACACTCACACTCAATATCAACCAGTATACCACAATGTGCTAGGGGTGACAGGTAGCAGAGGCATATCTCCTAATTTGAAATGTTAGTTCCCAAACGAGGTAAGTACAACCACTTAGTAATAAAATATTCATTAAGCTATATCACATAATACCATCAATATCCAGATGCAATATAGACAAAAACAAGTAATCCAGGGATAAGTATGCATGAAAATCAGGAAATTCTTTAATGCAATGTCAAATGCAGTTTCAAAGGATTAAGATGCATTACGTCCAGTCATACAAATCCCGATCATAGGGCCAAACTGTAATGACCCGTCACATTTCATACCATACAATTTACTCCCACAACCAGACCACATGCGCATTTAATAGAACCATCATTTTTAATATTCAAAAAGGTTTCATCTCCCAGAGAACCAACGTTTGCATCCTTCTGGGATTTCGCACCTAACCTAGCGCTGCGAAAGCCTCCGGGCATGTATTCAATATACAATCGAGCATCTAGAGCGTATAACACCTCCAGGCATCTCGCACCCCACCTGGCATCACGAGGAATCACTAGGGGCCATAGACAGGGTTACCCCTAACCTCCAGATTTATGTACCGACAAGCATACAACTAGGCATTCTGATGCTCTCGGGGAAAACCTGTAGGCATGTATTCTTAACACAACCGGGCATCCAAACGGCATCGACTCATTTGAAACCTCTGGGCATCCCAACTCCCGGGGCACATTGACCTGAGGGTGCAACGGTAACAATTAACATTTTAATATAAAAAACATTTTTCAATGCAATGACAAGATGTCTCATGAGTGTTCATCAAATCTCAATATTGCATGACATGCTAAATGCCAATATCATCATCTCAAATAACAACTAAAGATGCATTTACCTTTGGGACAAATTGAGCAAATTCGGAATAAAACAGCTCAAACATCACAACGCACAGTTTTAGTAAAAATTTCGGAATAACTCCTAAATGAACTCAGAAAATTCTGAAATTTTCATATATAATAAGCAAGACCTAAAGGAAAAGGTTTCATGAAGAACACTGAGTCAAATTCCTTATATATTAAGAGCAGTAATTGCTATATTCTTCGCTAACATTCTGTAATGACTTCCAGATTTAACATTTTCATAGAAAATCGTTTTATCGATCAAATCTTGTTAATTTATTCTCAATTTTTGATATGTTATTCCCAAAGATATGCCCTACAACTTTCATTAAGGGTTCAAAGTCTAATTCCAGCTAGATAATTACAAACAAAATTCATGGAATCACCGAAGGTCATGCTGTTTTCTGCAAAAGCAATTTGCTAATCCAAAGAGAACTACTTCTACTCATTGAATCCCAGCATCCAACGTCCATAACCAAACACTTACAAGTCTATTGCACTACATTATAACTACTTCACTTCAAGAATCCACTATAGTTAGACCTTTCAATTCTTATTTCAGCCAATAACCAAAACTACACAAAACAAACTCTGTTTTTACTCAATCTCTTAATCCAACTTCATCTCAATCATCCAAAAATCCACATGCAGGTCCCAATTCTACATGTTCTTACATCTACCAGCATTTCACCAGATAATTGCAGCATGCAAAGACATAGATCAATGAACTTCCACTTGCCTCTAGTTCTTCTACTCGGTTGCAAGCAAAACAGGGGCTTGGGGGGTCTCAGGCACGGCTCAACAGTGGCAAAGACTAGCGGTGACGACGGCGGCAGCATCGGGCTCTATAGGCTCTACAGAAGGATGACCTCCTCCTTCCTCATGCCAGCACCCACTTGTTGCTCACTCTCTCTCTCTCTCTCTCTCTCTCTCTCTCTCGGCTAATCTGCCCCTTTTGCTCCTTGCTTAATTGATTAATTAATTTTCTTGCATACAGGTGATCCGGTGGCTTCCTTGTCCGATTTCCCCTCCTCTTTGTCAACAATTAAGGGGGCTTCTTGGGCTTTTTGGGCCTGCAATTTGTGGCTGAAAGGTCCTAATTAAATGGCCCAAATCCTCCAAAGATAAGCCCTTAAATTTCTACACAAAATGAGGCATTTGAGTTTTCATAGAAATCAACTAATATTCCCTTAATCAATTTGCTTCATGTACAAGACCGAAGTTCTCATGTGGAGAAGGGATTCGAACCGAGCGGCATGGTAATAAAATTCATTTCCTCCTTGCTGAATCGCTCAAAGAAAAGACATGCATGGTCCTCATGCATGGTCCAACTTCTCAAAATTTTATTCATAAACTCGGCATGCGTGTTCCTCATGCATGGCCGAATTCCATCAATCGATCGAAGTCCAAAGACTTCTCTTGTTGCACAGTTGGTTGGTCCAATAGATAAAAGAAAACATGGCCGTTGCATATTTGAGGGACGTTGGAATTTTTGGATGCTACAATTCTCCCCTCTTTAGAGAATTTTGTCCTCGAAATTGAACGTTACTTATGTCTCATTAATCAAGTGAGGGTACTTTTCCCTCATCTCTTTCTCACTTTCCCATGAGGCCTCTTCCATATCATGATGTTGCCACAATACCTTAACTAGAGGAATTTTCTTCATCCGAAGGACTTGGTCCTTTTGATCCAATACTCGGATCAGCTCTTTCAGATACCTCATTTTCTCATCCATTTTGATTGCTTCATGATTGAGTATATGTCTAGGTTCAAGTTGATACTTCCTCAGCATCGATACATGGAACAAATCGTGCAAATTTCCAAACTTAGGAGGTAATGCTAGCCAATAAGCTACGTCTCCTATCCTTTCAAGTATCCCAAAAGGTCTAACAAATCTAGGGCTCAACTTGCACTTCCATCTCAAATCGTGATACTCCTTCCATCAGGGATACCTTTAGGAATATGTGATCTACGCTAAATTCTAAAGGTCCTCTACTCTTATTTGCGTAGCTTTTCTTTTACCCATCTCGTTCCAACAAACAGGAGTGCTAAAAGCTTAACCATGCTTCCGCCGCGCTACTTTGATAAAATTATCCTAGAAACGCTACCCTTCTAGTTCAGTTCATAGTTCGGGATAGGAAAAGCTCACCACCAAGGCCTTAGGATTCCACCAGCCAAGGATAAAGAGCTTCTGGGCTCACCACAAAGGAGTGATCTTCGCTCTGAGGATAAAGAGATCGAAAGGAGTTTATCCACTCTCCGAAGGAGTTCACTCAAGCAAAGGAAATCTCACCATTTTCATTGATCAAATTCGTCTCTCTCATACATTGTATAGTTTCCCCCTATTTATAGGGGGATTTTAGCCTTAGGAAATATTAAAAACAAACTTTAATGACTTAGAAACTTAAACCTTCGACTCTTGAGCTACATAAAAATAAGAAACACCGAGGAACTTAAGAAAAGTCTTTGTTAACACAGGAACTAAATGCCTTTAATCTTCGGCCTTCCGCATTCTTGAACCTTTAGCTTTCCGTATTCTTGAACCTTTGGTTTTCCATATTCTCGAACTGCATTCGTGAACCTTTAGCCTTCCTAAAATTTGTGCTCCTCCCTTGACCAGAAGAAAATAATCCTCCTGAAAACTTTATCAATTGATCATACAAGACATCTAAAATGGCCTCTTAATGATAGTTATCGATATACCACAAAGTACCGATAAATAATTAACACTATTTATTCAAAATGATTCATCAAAGCACATAATGCCTGATAATGATCCATCGAAGCACATAATGCCTGATTTCTTTATTGGCTTGGATAAACGTCGATGGTTCTAAGTTGGTCAATAGAGCTACATTGGATGCTCTCACATCAGATGCTGGCACTTCAAGGGGGCGTAGCCCCCTTTCCTGTCCTCGTGTTAGCCCTTATGAGGCGCCTCCTACTCAAGCTGAGCAAGCTGCCCCTTCCCAGCAAGCTCCTACTAAGTGTTGCGATGGGAGCAGAGCTAGGTCTACTTCGAAGAGACCTCAACGTGGAGGCCAGCAAAAGAGGGACTCAATACCTCCCCAGCCCTGCTCTTGGGCCTCTATGGCTAAGCTTGCCACCAAAAGCTTCAACTTGGAATACATTCTGCCCACCATCTTCAACAATAGACTAGTTGCTGAACTTTCTGATGTGATTTTGGATGCTGTTGATCCAAAATTCTTTGAATGCTTGGTTAGGTATTTTGTTGGAAGAAAGCTTGCATTTAAGATAGTGGAATCCTCCATTAAGTGTGCCTGAGGCCCCAAAGTTCTGGAAGTTTTGGCTAATGGGTAGTGACTCTATTTCTTTCGAGTTCCTGATACAGAATTTTGTAGGAAAGTATTAGAAGGTGGACCTACAACAATTGCAAGGGTCCCATTGATCTTAAAGCAGTGGAAACCGTCGCTGGATATAACAATTCCAAGGTTGTCCTTGTTTGGATTCGTTTGAAGAAGCTCCCTGTTGTGTTCTGGTTTGCTCAGGGTATAAGCACAATGGCCAGTATGATGGGTAAGCCGCTTTATGTCGATTTGAGAATCGAGGAGAAAACTGTGCTGGTCTTTGCTCATGTTTGTGTTAAAATCTTAGCAAAGCAGCCTTGTTGTGAAGCTGTAGAGGAACTACATCATGGAGAGACGAGCTTTGTTGAAGGGAATATGAGTGGAAGCCTAGTGCTTGCCCAAGTTGTGGTGTCTTCGGTCACACATGTTCAGCAGCCCCTGCCCTGGTGTTAGATGAAGTTGAGGGACAATAAGTTTGTGTTGATGCCCCTGCTGGTGCGTCAGTTGGTCATGGACTAACCGTGCCTGTTACGGATCATGATCTGGGTGAGAGGACTGATCCCCTCAGACAATCTTCTGGGCCTGTTGGTGGAAGTTTGACTGAAAATTCAAGGCAAGCGCTTCCTTAGGTTGCATCTGTTGCCCTCGTAGTTGCTCCTTTCCATGAACCATCGGCTTGTCGGCCTCCTACAAGGGATGTTTTGGATTGGAAACTAGTTAAAGGGAAAAAGGAAAAGGCCGTCATGCCTAAAAGTGCTGCTATCATCCCCCTTTTAGTTGGTGGTGACTAATTCATCAAGTTGAAGAACCCCACAGAGAAGAATGTCCCTCAAGCACAGCTTGCTAAGTCACAAGCCCTCGGCCCCTTTGAAGTCTATCCCCCCTACTCTCTCTAGAAAGACTCAAGCCCCATAGCCTAGTAGTGGCCGGTCTCTTCTTGTTGTGGACAAATTAGAGCCTCCTGATGTGCTTCCTACTCGGCTGAAATCGAAGGAGGATGCTAGTGGTCTGGAGTGTGAAATGTACAACTCCTTTAAGGAGGATGATCTTGACTTGTTGGATTGCCCTCCACCTCCGACCATTCCGGCTGATCAGTCAAAGCTCCCTTCCATTTAGGATAAGCTACTATCTTTATGCCCGGTTCCCCTCGCTTCTGCTATGCCTACTTCAGTTCCCAATTGGCGTGGGCATATTAAGGAGAGGTAATTCTCTCCCCTAATTTTTTGGATGTTGATTAGTTTTTGGAATATTCGGGGACTTATGAATCCCTTGAGGAGGGCTAAGATAAGAAGGTGGGTTTCCTCGTATAATCTCTGTTTTGTTGGTATCCTCGAGACGAAAGTCCCGGAGTTCCTTTTCCAGTCCTTTTCTGCAAACTTTTTGTTTGGTTGGAGTTGGGAGGCGAACTATTAGATACAAATAGGCAATTAGTTGAATACAAAACTAATTGCCTATTTGTATCTAATAGTTTGAACAAAACTATATATGTAATTATTTAGGGCGCGCGACAACCATTATGTTCCGCAATGGTTTAAACAAAATAGATTTTTCTATTTCTATTTCTAGAAGAGTTTCTAAGCAAAATAACCATTTGATAACGATACAAAATTTCTACTCTAAAAATAGAAATTCGTTTGATAACGACACAAAATTTCTTCCTTTCTTTAATTACGGTGACGACCACGACCTTTAATATAAAAAATAAAAATAAAAATGATTTAGTAACAAAATAAAATAATGAATAAAATAAAATAAAATAAAATAAAATAAAAATGATTTAGTAACAAAATAAAATAATGAATAAAATAAAATAAAATAAAATAAAATAAAATAAAAATGATTTAGTAACAAAATAAAATAATGAATAAAATAAAATAAAATAAAATAAAATAAATCATAAAAAATAAAATAAAAATATCCTTAAAAATAAATAACAATAAAAAATAAAAAAATATTTGGCAAAACACTCAAGGAAAATAAAAATAAATTTATTAAATTTATTTTTAATAAATTTATATTTATTTATCATAAATAAAATATTTTTAATAAATTTAATAAATTTAATAAATTTATTTTTAATAAAATAAAAATAAAATGATAAATAAAAGTAATTTATTTATTTTAATAAATTTATTTTTATTTTTAAATGAATAAAATGAATATATTTATATTTATTTATTTTTTATTTTTTAATAAAATGAGGAGAGGCGGAGGAGGAGGAGGAGGCAGGGACGTAGAGGAGATGAGGGATGACTTATCGAAATTAGGGTTTAGTGAGAGAAATTATTTATGATTTCTCTTCCAAAAATCAAGTAGAAAATTTTAGTTTCGATTTCTCTTCCAAACCTATTTCTATAATAAAAATCTATTCCAAAAAAAAAAAAAAAAAAACTGAATAGGTTTATCAAACTGATTTCTCTTCGAAAACAAGTTTGGAAAAAAAAACTATTTCAAAAACAAAATTTTTTATCATCATGCACCCCCTTAGCCGATCTTTATAAAAAATGGAAAAATGAAGATTTATCAAAATATGGAACAGGTTAATTCGCTAGAAGCAGGATTGAATGTTAAACATATTAGGATTAGAGATCATAAATGATGAAGAGTATCTCCATCCTTAGATTCTCAAGCTTTCCCTTTTAATATTAACAAAAGACAAGCACAAAAAGGGGGAAAAATGGGAACTTCTTCGTAATTTCAATCTCATAGCAAGTGAATCAAAATTTTAAAATATGTTTAAAACTTTTATCTGAAATAATCAATTGTCCGTCTGAAAGTAAATAAGGTAAAACTAACTTTTCAACTCCCATTTTGCAATTTAGATGAAAGTGCAAAAACTCAAGTCAAAGTTGTTAGAATAGATCCATCTTGCAATTCAACTTTGAAATAGAATTTTGTTCAAACTATTTGATAAAAAATGTGCAATTAAATGTGTGTTCATAAGCTGCTATAGTGATCATAAATAGAAATTTCTAATCTTCTATGTAGATTTTGTGATTAAATTTATGAGACCAAAAGTTAAAATTAACGACCTCCTCTAAGCAAAGTGATAAAAGAACGTAGAATAAGATGATATTTTATTGGGTGTAATAATGTATTTATCTGATGATGGAGAAAGAATAAAAGCAGTTTTGTTGGTCAATTTATTAAAAACAGAAATAATAAAAGGAGCGTCTTAGCTAATGGCGGTGGAAGTAACGTTCCCCAAAAAATGATGAAAAAGGCCTCTTTGATGTGTGAACGTAGACAAAACAGAAGTGGGTCCCCCGTTATCCAATTGCAACAAGCATGAAAAGTTTACTCGCCAGAAGCGAGTAGCTCGAGACGGAGACGGAGGCGGGGCAAAAATGGTGGCATCAACAGCATCGCTAGCACCGCCATGTCGATCCTCTCTCTCCTTCACAAGCTGCAGCGGCCGAGCGAGAGCTCCTCCGCCCAGAGCCGTCCGATGCTCCGCCCCATCCGACATTGATGCACCACCTCTGCTCCGTGCAGCCAAGTACACCGTAACGATTCCTTCCCCGTCTTTCGACGCCATTCCTCGTTTTTTCTTTCTGGTTCTTTTAGTTGTACAGGAGTGTTGGCGAACAAGATGCATGCCCGTAAAATTTCTTTGCCCTTGATTTATTTTCTCATTCAAGAACAAGAGAATTTGGTGGTGTTTGATTCAAGCCTCGGCCCATTTGTTGCTCAAGTATTGGCGGTAGGTGGAACTGTACAGTTTTGGCTCCTTGAGATACATGGCTAGAAGCTTTACATTTTGTCATATTAACCCAAGACTAATATCACCACTTTCTTGTGCATTGGAGATGTCAAGAAGATAGAGCAGTTCTAATTACATATCTTTCTAACTTTAGTGTATGTAAGATATGAGTTAAGCCTGGGTGGTTGGCCTAGATACCGAATCCTTTGAACTTAATTGTATGGGTAACCAAACTTATGTTGTGTGCTTGATCCAGACGAACAGCTCCGTTCCTTGATCACAGAATTTGCTCATAGTAGATCTATTAGCCACTAGCGCTCCTCTCTTTTCATGGGTTTTGCAATTGCTTGTAGTGTAGTAGTTTCGGATCAGCCCCCATCTGCCAGGAGACTTTAATCAGCTGTAACTGAGTTGGAAAGGCGAATGATATCAGTGTCAATACCCCTGTCGTGAAGGGCGCCTGATCATGCATATTGCAAGTGGGCTCCTGCCGAATAATTGTGTGTAGTCAGTTGGTTTCTGTGATTGACAAGAAGTTTTCATCGAAGGGAGCACTTACTTATATGTGCTGCAGCAATTATGTTGTCGCAAAGCCACGATCAGATGCCTTTGGTCATACTGAATGAAAACTGTCCTAAAAACTTAAATTTGAGGCAGTCACTGCATGTTGCATAACTTTAAATACCAACCATAAAGTGAATATTATCTAAAAACCAATTCCAATTCGCTGAATGCCTTTCCACAGTCATAGACCACATGCTAACTTCTCTCGGCTGAATTACTATCCATAATTTGCTGATATGATTCCCCTACATGATGTTATGAATTCTTTTTGTCTCGTAGAAATTCAAGGCTGTCAGCTGCTCATGAGACTTTCTTAATGAAAAGTAAGCGGGATCTCTCAAAAGTCCATTGTGCTGGGAGCTTTTTCATTTGTCTCACCATTCTTTCGAATGAGCTCCAAACATGCAAAGCTAGCCGTCTCCTTTGGGCTAATAGACAAGAAACCCTCCTCCCCACCTACTGGAGTTGCTGAATGAGCAGGATGAATCCATTCAACAATTATTCCCATCTCATGTGATGTTTTAACAAGATTCTACTTATGGACATAACAATGAAGAGCAAAGACTGATAGATGCTCAACTTTTGCCTCACATTATTGTTTCATTAGTGATCAGAAGATGAGACACTGCTGCTCTACCTCTTCTGTTGCCAATCTAGACCCTGTGAAAGCCTACTTTTAGATGCCCTATTTAACATCCCCTTAGGTAAAAGCAGCGTCTAGCTTCAACTTGGTCTGGAGATACCAGTAGCTGCTTCATCAGTAACAACTGTGAGGGACAGAATTGATGATGCATAAATAAAGCCAGGTGGAATCTTGATAAATTGTCATTTTAACACATGTTCTTTGCATCCAATATGCATGTGACTGTACTCAAACTCACCACTTTCACAAATAACATCCAACATCATAACGGAATTTGCCTTTAGCCCAGAGAAGTTCATTCCAGTTCCAATTGTCATCATCCTTGACTGCAGTTACTGAGTCCTTTCTTGATATCCTATACTGTCACCTCTTCAATATAACTTGAAACTAGGAGTTCTTCCATTGGCTGTTTTGATTGAATGAGTTGTGAACAAATGTAATGCAAGTAATTTGGGCTACTTTTATAGTCGTATATGATTGACATTGCCTCTTCGACTGGTGCCCTTTCATTTTTATGTCAGGAATTTTTCATTGACATTTCATTTCCAGGTTGACAGATACATTAAGAGTGGAATGGTGGTTGGGCTAGGATCTGGTAACGCTTCTTGCATGGCCATAAAATATCTTGGTCAGCAACTCCGTGCAGGCACTTTGGAAGATATTGTAGGGGTACCCACGTGAGTTCTTCTTACCCTTGCAACTGCAAGGCCAAGGCCTTCTTCTCAGTTTTAGATTAGAAATCAGTTATTTCAGTGTATCAGCTCCGTCCTGTTTGTGTTTCTTGATTAGGTTATTAATTCTTGCATCTCATATCAATCAGACACTTTTGTTACATTTATTCGCACTGGTAGAGAACATGCCGAGGATGGTCGGTTGCCAGGGAGCAATTGTGTACTGTCTACTCATGAGGGCCGACCATATGGTTGACAATTGTTCATTGACAGACCTATTCTTTTGTGATTCTGCGAGACTATTTATTTCTACATAACCTGGTCGGTCATAATTTGTCTAGTGTCTTCTACATAACCTGGTAGGTCAAAATTTACTCATTTATTTTTCGATTCAGTTGTCAAATTTCTGCTTAAGATGGTAAATACGTTCCAATTAAAAATCTACCATGTCAAATAGCTTCTACTGACAAAACCGAATGTATAAGTTCTGATTTAATCCTAAAACTTATTTAATCTCATCAACTTGTTCATCAAACCTTTCTTCCTTGCTCACAAACTAAGGTCATTCAGCAAAAGGAAATTGTACAAAAAATCTTAAATGTTTAGTCAAATGTGCAATCAAGTTCTAAACTTTGAAAATGTGCAATCAAGTCCTGTGTTTTCGATCTTGTGCAGCCAAGTCCTTTGAGTGATTGCCTCATAAATTTTGGTGTAGCATGCCGGAATCCAACATGGCATTTAGTTAATACTATGAAACATATATTGGTGCTGGCATAGTGCTAATGTGGCTTACGTAAAAAAATTCGAAGTTCAGAAAAGAAACAAAACCCATAAAAACCAAAAAAAAAAAAAAAAGCCAAATCTTTTTATCTTAAAAAAACTAACCCTAATATGAGAGAGTGCAACGGGGGTATGGTTTGACTCCACTGGGGCGCTGCGTGGCGACACTGACCCAACATCACTGGCACCCCTCGCCAGCCTCAAGCCCTTCTCTCCGCCTATCTAGTATACTTCTAGTTTCGGGCTATTGTTTCAATTGCGAAATTGAAGATTGACAATTTGAGATACAACTAACATGGAAAGTTTGAGTACCAATTTTGGACAGATAGATTGAAGATTTTGTTTGCCGTTAGGGACTGAAGTTGATAGTGAAGATCAGTCGTGGGGGTGTGCAACATAAGAACTAGAAAATCATTGTCAAGAATGTTGGGAGTGAGTGGCAAAAGCTATTACCTTTATGTGTGGGCATCTCAATAATTCCTCCTTCATGTGAGTTCAGTGTTAGTTTGCTCCCTTTAATTCATATAATCTTCTGCATCGAGATGTCTCCATCTAAATCTCCAATCATGGTCAATCAATGCATACGCACCTTTCACCCATCATTTTCTCCCAAACTGGACTGTCATCGCAAACTACTCTTGGCAACTGTGAAGATCCATAGGATTCCTTGTCTATTCTAGAATACTGTTACACCTTGGGGACGCAATAATCAACCATCCTTTTGATATTATTTGTTAGGAGCGCACAGCAGAATTCTGGTACTTAAGGTAGGAAGAAAGCTAAGAGGAAGCCCAAATCTGAGCAATCAACAAATCCACTTAGATCCACTTTCATTAAAAAACTTAACCAATGAGTTATCAGCAAATTATGATTATTAGTTGCTGCAAAACACACTAATTTTCCACTATGAGAGTTTTTTAACACAATTCCCATGTGTATCTCAATAAATGTATATTGCAGAAGCATCATTATGTTAGTCAAATATCTAGTGTTCTCTTATTTACTTTCTACTAGGTTTTGCACAAAATTTTGTCTTATAATCAAATGTAGTCCTTAGTACACTTTCGACAGTATGAGGTTGGCCTTACATGTAGAGTAGATGTAGATTTTAATAGATATCAGAGTAAATAGAATAACCAATAGAGAGGAGTGCCGGAATTCAAAATCAAGAGCTAATATTATGTCCTGTAAGTTTTCTAAATCTTCTGTTTTTGTATTTATTTACGTTCCATAATTTTTTTCGGCAGCATGAACAGTTCAAAAAGGATACCTGATTTAAATAAATTGATGGTAACTTTTTTATTTTTTTCATTACTTTCATTTTAAATGAATTCTATAGCATTTGGAATCCCAGAAGGAAAGCCTCTTTATAGTGATGGAATATAAGCATGACATTTCACTATTTTTAATTCTCAAATAAATTCTCATTTTCACTGATCTAACAGGCTTAAATAAAATTATCAACTAAATACTGTTTGCTGAATATTTTCTGGGAGGATACTTGCATATGGTAATAATTCCTGGGTTAGAGGCAGGAAGCAGCTTAAGTTTCAGGGTCAAATCATACATAATTTTTTTCCTGGTCCATTTTCTCATTCTTCCTTAAAAGTCTTATGTAGGTCTGTTACAAGCGCAAGTGAAGCAGCAAAATCAGGAATTCCTTTGGATGACTACCAAGGATGTTCTCAGGTGTGCACAAATGACTAATTCATAATCAATTTCCCTGTGTCTGTGACAGTCTTTTTCTTTCTTTTGTGACAGACGTGTTTTGGAAATTTGGTAAATGTTTCTTGGAACGGCAGGATTTAAGTTGACAGTAGAATTGTTACCATGGATATATGTTCTGCTGCATGAATTTTACATCAGAAGATTAATTTTCCATAATGATCCCACCTGAGGTTGTTCCTGGGCTGCAGTTTTGCATGAATCGAGTCAGTCAAGGATTGAGTCCATTGACTTGCTATTTGCAGCTTAACAGTCTTGCAGCAAAGCATTAAATAATAATCCATTGCATGGTGGCCTCTTGTGTTTTCCTACTTGTTTTATTGCAAGTTAACATGCTGAGTAAAAACCACAGAATGTTATTTATCCAATTAGTTGCATTTCTTATCCTCTTCATATTTTGAGTTGATGCTCTAGGTTATGCCCAAGTACCTCTATCTCTTTCGCTTTAATATTGTATTTACATGGATTTTGGTAGATTGACTTCGCCTTTGATGATGCTGATATCATAGAAGAAGACACACTTATTGCCGTTATTGGCCGCCGAAAATTGGAAGGCGGAGAGTCAATAATCCAAGAAAAAGTGAGTCCTGTTTAGACGCCATAAGATGAGCCTTACTAGTCTATCCCTCTATAATGGAATTGTATGCTCTTTCTTCCTTCTAACTGTGAGCCGACTGGGTTATTATTTTGTTTTTTGCAGTTTGTACTTAATGCAGCCAAGAGAATTGTATTTATCATCACAGAGAACAAATATAAAGGTGCTCTAGATGGTTCTGTTCCAGTCTTAGTTCAATCTGTAAGCAGCTACGCACATACATGTCATCTACATATGTTAAAGTGCTCAACCGCATGATAGTGAAGTAAAAGATTCTATTGCCAGCTCAATTGGATGGAGATAGCTGAAGAGATCGATGATTTGTTTCTGGGAGATGCAGAGGTTTGGTTTTTGATAAAATGTAAAATAATAGGGACTGTTCTGGACTTTATTCTAAGAACTTAAAGCTGATTAGAGATTAAACATTTAATTTCCCTACAACTTTGATCCGTCAGAACTTAAATGTTGCTTTTATTTTAAGGTTTGTTGTTTAGATAACAGCATAGAATATGGGATTGCTTATCCTTTAAATTCAATTGCAGTTATGACCTCTCGTCTCTTTAATATAATAATACTTGTTTTTTTTTTTTTGTCGATTATAATAATACTTGTTAACTTGCCATGTCATGACTGTGGTGTCAGCAAAATATAAATTGGCACTCACTTTGTGGGTATAAAGATTTTTGTTACTGTGGTTTCGTAACAACTGCTGATGAAGCGCCTTGGGAGTTTTTTCTTTGTAGCAGATTTCTGTTACTATGATTTGTATGATTAATTTTCTCTTCTATCGAAGGTCTGGAGAAGACCATCTATAGGACATGCTGATCCATTCGGTGGAGATTTTCCAGTAGTTACCAAGGATGGCCATAATGTTCTTGATGTCATATTCACATCTCCAATTGCAAACCTCGGTATGATGCTTAAACATGATTTGCTCCTCTTATTTTCCTTTTTGATTAATGATAATGTGCGTGACTTCTCTTTAGTGTAATTGTAGCTCAAGTAGCCGAGAGCCTTGACAGATTAGATGGAGTGGTGGACCATGGGATCATATCCAAGTTTCCGTGAGTTAAATATCATTCTTTTGGTGCATTTCTTTGATTTGCATGGAAGGAAATTTGTTTGGTCATTCTTGGAGGTGTTGCAGAAGCATGCTTCTTAGTCAATAACAAATAGCAAGATACGACTCTTGAGTCACAATGATTTGATGCTTGACTTGACAACCATTTCTGCCGTGCTGCTTGAATGCAGGAGGAGGGCTTTTTTGGTCTTCCAGTTAGCTCTATCTCAAAAAGCTTCCTCAATAAGTGTCCTTGTGTGTGTATATGTATAATACACACGTCATGGATGTTTAAAAAGTGGCGAACTTGATTAACATCTGAACAAACATCTTTCTCAATATTAACCTTTGATGAATTGGATCATAAACCCTTTGTTTAGAAACAAGAAATGTAGGAAATCCTTTCATCCATTCAAGGAAAGACTAATAAACAAGTAGCTCTGATTCACTTGTTTTATGTGTGCTCGCTACTTTTTTCTGTAATCTTCATAGAGCACATCTCAGAATGTTCTTATACAATGTTCGGGGTTAAAAAGAAAACCAATTTTTATTGTTTTTACATGCAGGATTCTTTCAGGGATTTTCTAATTGGCATATTCTAATCGGCAGTAGATTTGAATGGCAGTCTAATCGACATAACTGTTTAATTTAGATTGTAAATTAGGATTTGAGTATTTAATTTGTTTATGTTCAAATATTAGAGTAGATAAAATTGAGAACAAATGAAAAATTATTTTCATGTTCTAGAGAAACAAATAGGCTGCCACCTCAACCACTCTTCCATCATTGTTATCATAATTGCACTGTGCCATTGCCACCTCCACTGCCATTTTCCCACTTCTAATTGTCCATGCTGATGGTGGTGGAGGTGCTGATGGTGATAGAGTGGTGTGGTGCCAGCTATGTTTTTTTTTGAAAAGTCCAACCCAAAAGCTAAAACTAATAGATGCAGGGAGACCACATAAATATAAAGAGCATTTAGGACCCCAAGTCAAGCGATGTGGGATAATACTTCAACACCCCCCTCACATGCAAGCCGAATTACGAGCGGCACGTGCATGTGAAATTTTGACTACATACATTCGCGAAAAGGATCAAATAAGCTCTAGTTCCATATTAGAAAAGCCTATTGAAAAGCTTAAGCTACTAGGTGGAGGGAGACCACATAAATATAAAGAGCATTTAGGACTTCATGTCAAATGATCCGAGATAATACTTCAGGGTTTTAGTTTTCCTAAAGTAATCACCTTAATAGCTTTTCCTCGTGCATATACAGTGGGGAATAGTTTCTTCATCATACAAAAGTCAAAGTTACTTGTCACCTCATCTTTATAGGAATTATTTTGAGCATGAGACTACTGAATTTTGAAAGAAGGGCAATGATACTGCTATTCCCATCTTTTCTTTCCTTGATAATAATCTACTTGGTTCCTTTTCAAGATCAATGTCCCTGTTACTTATATATTAGATATTCTTCAGTGGACTGTCTTGCGAAAATTTGACAGTTGATATCAGCAAACTATTACTTAAAAGATTCCTTTAGTTTTTCTCTCTTAGATTCTGGCCTGCAGTTATTTTGCTATTCCTCTTTGCCATCACCTGATGGTATGTGGTGGAGAGCATCACATGTGCAATACTAATTATATGGACTTGTAATTGAGACTTGGCTGTCCACTAAATGATCCTTGTAGATATGGCACGACAACTTCATCTGCTGATTATAATTTTGGACCATATTTAGGAACAAATGATATTGCTTGGCAAAGAATTTCTCAAGAGAACTCTTGACTAATTCCTTGAACTTCTTTAATTTCTGAGATCCTATATCTCATACCGTAGTTCCAAAAAAGTGGTATGCTAGCATCTGTTGTGTTTAGAGAGGGTAGATTTTCAAAGCAATAGACTTGGGTGCTGGATTTTATGTTGTTAAACTAAATATTCTTGAGAAGCATCTGGGAGTGTTATTTGGCGGTCCATAAATGTGATTATGGATCACTTCCTCACATTCTGATTTTGGAAACCAGAGTAACACCATCGGTAGTGAGAATTGGTTCTGTCATCTTATCAATGTTTATGTGCCAACAATCCTTAGTGTAGTCTGCTCTTGCTAAAGTTTGTAAGTGTCTTGAGTAGATCTTATCTTATCAAATGATTATGGCGAATTTCAGCTTATAAGATCAAATGAAAGCTTGCAAATTATATATTCCTATTCATATCCACATCTTATCTCAATAGCATTGATATATGATCTTGTTAATATAAAACCATCTCTTAGCACAATCTGTAGCTTGTTATGGCGTGAGAGTCAAGATTCTCATCACTTTCACACAATTAGAAAGCTTGAGTTGACCGTGGATGTAATCTTCAGAGGAAAAATATCTCGGAATTCGTTATATTTACTAGTAGTAGTGTAAAACCTTATTTGGAATTTTATTTGTGCTTGTTGAGCTGAGCTGATGTAAGTACCTTTCTTTTGCTGTCATTGGAATTGCAGTTGCACCGCTGTGGTTGCATCAGAAAGTGGAGTTTCCGTTATCGATAGTGCGCTAGCAAAAGTTGCTGGGGATCCTGCATCATGAACTTAAAGAGAATGATTAGTCTTTTCCACGTGGTATGAAGGTAAGTACAAAATGTAGAAACCGTGAAGACTAGAAAAGGATGAAAGTGACCGGAGGAAATGCACAAATCCATTAAGAATGTCAAGTACTCCTTGATGAAATCTCGAGGCGTCCTCTCATTCTTGAAAAGAAAAAGAAACGGAGCGTCCTAGAGTACAATCCATGTTGTTTATTGACAGTACAAATCCTAAACTTTTAGTGTCATTTATTGTGTTTGGGTAAAGTTGTTATCTTGGAGGCTTCGAATGGCCATATCATGATAAGACTTGATCCTTTGTGGCCAACTTAGGGCGTGTTTGGGAAGGCTTTTGGGGAAATGCAAAAGCTGTTGAGTTAAAAGAGTTTTAAAATGCAAATTGTATTTGGTAAATTATATTATAAAAGTCCATTATGAAGTACCTTTAAGTAAAATAATGTTTGGAGAAATTATATTTACAAAAGACTTTTGTTGTTAAAAAATAAAAGGAAAGAAAAGTTGGCCGGACAAGGGCCAAGGGCACTGGCAAAGAGTGGGCAAGTTGCCGACAAAGAGCAAAGGGTTTGGTGAGGGTTGCGTGACCCTCTGTGATGCGTGATGGGTTGAGTGATTCGAGAACAGAGATTTTTTATAAGGGGAATTTTGTGGTTTAGTGTATGGAGTAGTGTATACGGAGAAGAAATGGAAAGGAATAAGAACAGATAAAAACAATCTCCTTCCAAGGTATAAAGGCAGCGCCACCAACCAAGGATGAGGATCGAGATCTACGAAGTTCACCACCACGGTCTAAAGCTTTCACCAGCCAAGGATAAAGGACTTCGGGATAGGAGAAGCTCACCACCAAGGCCTAAAGATTCCACCAGCCAAGGATAAAGGGCTTTTGGTTCACCACCAAGGAGTGATCTACGCTCCAAGGATAAAGAAACCGAAAGGAGTTATCCGCTCTCCAAAGGAATTCACTCAACTTGAGGAAATCTCACAATTCTTATTCATAAAATTCGTATCCCTTACATTGGATAGTTTTCCCCTCTTTATAGGAGGGTTTTAGTGTTAATGCATATTAAAAACGGACCTTAATAGCCTAGAAACTGACATCTTAATGCATATTAAAAACAGACCTTAATAGCCTAGAAACTCACACCTTAATACATATTAAAACAGACCTTAATAACCTAGAAACTGAAACTGTCGACTCTTGGACCGCATGACGGTAAAGACACATAATAACTTAGTAAAAGCCTTTATTAACACGGGAATTAAATTCCTTTAATCTTCGGCCTTCTGCATTCTTGAATCTTCAAATTCGAGCTCCTCCCTTGACCAGAAAATAATCATTCTGAAACTTCATCAACTGGTCATTCAAGACATTTCGAATGGTCTCCCATTGATAGTTATTCATTGAAAATGATCCATCGAAGCACATAATGCTCAATTTTTCTCTTGGCTTGGATAAACATCGATGGTTCCGAGTTGGTGGATGGAGCTACGTTGGATGCTCCCGCATCATCCTCCCCAGGTTGTTTGAGATTTGTCCTCAAATCTAGAAGGTTGTCATCCTCCAAGTAAGGAGAAAGGTCTCCCACGTTGAATGTTGCTGAAACTCCAAACTCTCCCTAAAGGTCAATCTTGTAAACATTGTCACCAATTCGCTCCAAAACTTTAAAGGGGCCATCAGCTCTTGGCATGAGTTTGTTCTTTCGACGAAATGGAAATCTCTCCTTCCTCAAGTGAAGCCATATAAGGTCGCCCGGTTGAAATTGAGCCTTCTTGCGATGTTGATTAGCTTTTTTCTTGTAAGATTCGTTGGCCTTTTCAATGTTGGATCGAATCTGCTCATGGAGCTTCTTCATTGACTCAGCTCTTTTCTTGCCATCAAAGCTCACTTGAGAGTTAGACGGAATTGGAATCAAATCAATGGGTGTGAGAGGATTAATTCCATACACAACTTCAAATGGCGATCGACCGGTAGTATAACTTGGCGATCGATTGTAAGCAAATTCAGCATGCGCAAGCTTCAAATCCCAATCTTTCAATGATTTACTCACCATACCACGAAGAAGAGTGGTTAGAGTACGATTTGTTACCTCCGTTTGGCCATCGGTTTGGGGATGACAAGCCGTGCTAAATAAGAGTCTTGTACCAAGCATTCTCCATAGAGTCCTCCAAAAGTGGCTTAAGAACTTGGAATCACGATCCGACACAATGGTCTTTGGTACTCCATGAATGCGGATAATCTCTTTGAAATATAATTCAGCAATATGAGATGCATCATTGGTCTTGTGACATGGCACGAAATGAGCCATTTTAGAGAACCGATCAACGACCACCATGATAGCATCTTTTCCTCTTTGAGTTCTTGGTAGAGCCACAATGAAATCCATGCTAACATCTTCCCAAGGCTGCAATGGTATCGGAAGTGGAGTATACAAATCTTGATGGAAATGACTTTTTGATCTATGACAAGTTGCACACCTTGATATGATAGCATGCACATCTCCACTCATCTTTGGCCAATAGAAATGCTCTTGAAGAACCTCAAGAGTTTTGTTAATCCCAAAATGACCAGCCAATCCTCCACCATGCGCTTCTCGAATCAGCAATTCGCGAAAAGAACTCTTCGGCACACATAATTGATTTCCTTTAAAAAGAAACCCATCTTGCAAAGAATATATACCTTGAACTCCTCGCTTGCAATTGTTGATGATGGATGAGAACTCCGCATCTTCGAATAAAGTGCTTTCATTGATTGAAATCCGAGAATCCTAGAGTACGAACCGCAAGCATAGAATATCTTCTTGATAAAGCATCTGCTACAACATTAGTGTGCCCGGGTTTATATTTCGAGACAAAAGAAAAGGATTGAAGAAATTCTACCCATTTTGCATGTCTCGAATTAAGCTTGCGTTGGCCACTAATAAACTTAAGCGCCTCATGATCGAATGAAGGACAAATTGCTTTGGCCTCAAATAATGACTCCAATGATCAAGAGCTCGGACAATGGCAAAGAACTCTTTGTCATAAGTTGAATAATTCCTCTTGGAATCGATAACTTCTCGCTGAAATATGCCAATGGTTTTTGTGCTTGCACCGAACAGCACCAATACCAACTCCGCTTGCATCACACTCAACTTCAAATACTTTATCAAAATCAGGAAGTGCAAGAATAGGAGACTCACAAAGTTTCTGCTTGAATACCTCAAAGGCGTTTTGAGCAGTCTTTGTCCATTCAAAAGTACCATTCTTCATGCATTCAGTTATAGGAGCCATGACGGTACTAAAATTTTTGACAAACCGTCGATAGAAAGAAACAAGTCCATGAAAACTTCTTACATCGAAATAGACTTCGGAACCGGCCAAGTCTTCATAGCTTCTACCTTGGCTCGATCAACAGAGATTCCATCTTTGGAAACCACATAACCAAGAAACACAATGCTTGGAGAGAAGAACTCACATTTCTCCATTTTAGCATATAGTTTTCGTTCTCTCAAGACATTAAAGACCTGTGTTAGATGAGAGATATGCTCCTCCTCATTCCTACTATAAACAAGAATATCGTCGAAATAAACAACGACAAATTGACCAATAAAGGAACGAAGAACCTCGTTCATAAGTCTCATGAAGGTACTCGGAGCATTAGATAATCCGAATGGCATAACCAACCACTCATAAAGGCCTCCCTTGGTCTTGAAAGCTGTTTTCCATTCATCACCTTCTCGCATTCTGATTTGATGATAACCACTCCGCAAATCTATCTTTGAAAACACAGAAGAACCATATAATTCATCTAACATATCATCAAGTCTAGGTATAGGGTACCTATACTTTATGGTGATATTGTTGATGGCCCGGCTATCAACACACATCCGATATGTACCATCCTTCTTAGGCACAAGTAGAGCCGGAACAGAGCGAGGGACTCATGCTTTCTCGAACGTATCCTTTGAGAATAAGTTCATTGACTTGTCTTTGCAACTCCTTTGTATCCTCCGGATTGCATCGATAAGCTGGCTTGTTTGGTAGCGAGCACCGGGGATCAAATCAATTTGATGCTCAATACCTCTTATGGGAGGTAATCCAAGTGGCAAATCCTCCGGAAACACATCTGCAAATTCTTTCAACAAGCAATGCATTTTTGGATGTATGGGTCGCTTTATCTCACTCTTTTTCTCGACCATAAGCAAAGCAAAATTATTCTCTTGTTTGCTAATGGCTCTCTCAACCCGTGTCTCACTCAAGAACAGATTTTCCTTACAAGTGTTTCCCTCCCCAGGTTGATTATTATGTATCGAATAAGGGCTTAATGGTAAAAGAGTAATGCATTTTTGTTCCTTCTGAAAAGAATATGTGTTTTTCCGACCACCATGCATCGCATTTATATCAAATTGCCACGGTCTACCCAATAACAAGTGGCATGCCTCCATTGGAATCACATCACATACAACCTCATCTCGATAGTTCTTCCCAATCGAAAATGATATAAGAACACGTTTGGTTACCTTGAGTTCATTCCCTTGATTGAGCCATTGGAGCTTGTATGGTTGAGGATGTTTCGTTGTTGGAAGCTTCA
Source organism: Eucalyptus leucophloia subsp. euroa (assembly GCA_017140325.1). Taxonomy (NCBI): domain Eukaryota; kingdom Viridiplantae; phylum Streptophyta; class Magnoliopsida; order Myrtales; family Myrtaceae; genus Eucalyptus; species Eucalyptus leucophloia. The sequence continues at coordinate 23,777,007 of CM029471.1, forward strand.
ATTTGTCGACAAGAGTTGTCGAAGCAACATTGGTGCAGCTCCCACCATCGATGATCACCGAACACACCTTTCCATTAATAGTGCAACGCGTGTGAAATATATTCTCCCTTTGCTCATTATTAGGAGAAACTTCAACATGCAATGCTCTTCGGATGATCAACAGCTCACCATCATCGGCTTTCTCCACAACTTCTTCTTCCCGATCGAGATTCGGAAATATTTTGTTCTTCATTGTCATTAGCCTCTTGAAGCGCCGAATTGATCTCCTCAATTTCTTGAAGAGTCATAACTCTCCGATTTGGACAATTTGCTTGTAAATGCCCAAAGCCATGGCACTTAAAGCATTTCCTTGCATCACCTTCAAACTTCTTTTGGACTTCTTTGGAAGGCTCTGCATTCTTTCCCTTGCCTCTGTCTTTTGTCGACGAACTCTCGCCCTTGCTTGAGGAAGCACCCTTAAAATAGGATGTCGCCTTTGTTGAGGTTACGGAGGAAAACTTCTTGCTCTTCAATTGTTTTTCCACTTTTATGGCTAACTTGCATACGTCTTCAAAGGACCAATACGGTTGAAGTTCAACCATATCAACAATTTCTCGATTCATGCCGCCAAGAAAACGAGCAATGGTTTGCTCGGGAACTTCTGGAACTTCACTCCTCATTTTGAGTTGTTCAAACTCACGAATGTATTCTTCAACGCTCATCCCAAGTTGTCTTAGGGAGTTCAGTTTGAGGAAGAGATCTTGCTTATAGTTGTCGGGCAAGAACCTCTTCTTCATCAACCTCTTGAGTTTTTCCCAAGACTTGATTCGGCCTTTTCCTTCCCTTGCTCGTTGATGCTTTAGATTCTCCCACCATAGAGAAGCATATTTGGTCAACCTTAGGATAGCAACCTTACATTTCTTCTCATCCGAATAGGATTTGAATTCAAAAATTCGTTCGGTTTTGTGTAGCCAATCTACAAAGTCATCGGGATTAAGATTACCGTCAAACTCGGGGACCTCCACTTTAATGTCTCTTTCATCCTCCTTATGCCTTCCTCTCCGTCTTCGTCTTCGAATTGGAGATTCGAATCACTAGAGTGCAGAATTGTTCGGTTGTCTCCGGTGGACTCGGAATCGACATCGAATTTTGACGAGATTCGGAATCGTCACGCCGACGCCGTTCATTGGGACGCCTTGCTAGTTGCCCTTCTCTCGCCGGATTCTCGAGAAGATTGAGGACTCGCTCCATTTGTTGTTGAAGATTTTGGATTGCACGATCTCGCCTTTCGTTGTGCGCTTGCTCCAAAGTCAAGCCTCTAGGAACTTGTTCATCCATAAGGAATTTGTAACAAAAGAAAGAAAGGAATCACTCAAATGAGTTGCACCTTGAGCTCTGATACCAATATTTTGATGCATGATGGGTTGAGTGATTCGAGAACAGAGATTTTTTATAAGGGGAATTTTGTGGTTTAGTGTATGGAGTAGTGTATACGGGAAAGAAATGGAAAGGAATAAGAACAGATAAAAACAATCTCCTTCCAAGGTATAAAGGCAGCGCCACCAACCAAGGATGAGGATCGAGATCTACGAAGTTCACCACCACGGCCTAAAGCTTTCACCAGCCAAGGATAAAGGACTTCGGGATAGGAGAAGCTCACCACCAAGGCCTAAAGATTCCACCAGCCAAGGATAAAGGGCTTCTTGGTTCACCACCAAGGAGTGATCTACGCTCCAAGGATAAAGAAACCGAAAGGAGTTATCCGCTCTCCAAAGGAATTCACTCAACTTGAGGAAATCTCACAATTCTCATTCATAAAATTCGTATCCCTTACATTGGATAGTTTTCCCCTCTTTATATGAAGGTTTTTGATGCGTGATGGGTTGAGTGATTCGAGAACAAAGATTTTTTATAAGGGGAATTTTGTGGTTTAGTGTATGGAGTAGTGTATACGGGAAGAAATGGAAAGGAATAAGAACAGATAAAAACAATCTCCTTCCAAGGTATAAAGGCAGCACCACCAACCAAGGATGAGGATCGAGATCTACGAAGTTCACCACCACGGCCTAAAGCTTCCACCAGCCAAGGATAAAGGACTTCGGGATAGGAGAAGCTCACCACCAAGGCCTAAAGATTCCACCAGCCAAGGATAAAGGGCTTCTTGGTTCACCACCAAGGAGTGATCTACGCTCCAAGGATAAAGAAACCGAAAGGAGTTATCCGCTTTCCAAAGGAATTCACTCAACTTGAGGAAATCTCACAATTCTCATTCATAAAATTCGTATTCCTTACATTGGATAGTTTTCCCCTCTTTATAGGAGGGTTTTAGTGTTAATGCATATTAAAAACGGATCTTAATAGCCTAGAAACTGACACCTTAATGCATATTAAAAACAGACCTTAATAGCCTAGAAACTCACACCTTAATACATATTAAAACAGACCTTAATAACCTAGAAATTGAAACTGTCGACTCTTGGACTGCATGACAGTAAAGACACATAATAACTTAGTAAAAGCCTTTATTAACACGGGAATTAAATTCCTTTAATCTTCGGCCTTCTGCATTCTTGAATCTTCAAATTCGAGCTCCTCCCTTGACCAGAAAATAATCATTCTGAAACTTCATCAACTGGTCATTCAAGACATTTCGAATGGTCTCCCATTGATAGTTATTCATTGAAAATGATCCATCGAAGCACATAATGCTCAATTTTTCTCTTGGCTTGGATAAACATCGATGGTTCCGAGTTGGTGGATGGAGCTACGTTGGATGCTCCCGCATCAGTTTTAGTGTTAATGCATATTAAAAACGGACCTTAATAGCCTAGAAACTGACACCTTAATGCATATTAAAAACAGACCTTAATAGCCTAGAAACTGACACCTTAATACAAATTTAAACAGACCTTAATAACCTAGAAACTGAAACTGTCGACTCTTGACCGCATGACAAGAAAGACACATAATAACTTAGTAAAAGCCTTTATTAACACGGGAATTAAATTCCTTTAATCTTCGGCCTTCTGCATTCTTGAATCTTCAAATTCGAGCTCCTCCCTTGACCAGAAAATAATCATTCTGAAACTTCATCAACTGGTCATTCAAGACATTTCGAATGGTCTCCCATTGATAGTTATTCATTGAAAATGATCCATTGAAGCACATAATGCCCAATTTCTCTCTTGACTTGGATAAACATCGATGGTTCCGAGTTGGTGGATGGAGCTACGTTGGATGCTCCCGCATCACTCTGGCAAGGATTGCTATAATCGAGATCACAATCTAGGTCATTGCAACCATCCTGTAGAGATAGCCGCGACCCAGATTGTGTGGCCTGGGTGACCTTCGCATGAAGATCACGACGTGGCAAGGTTTGCCACAACCATCGCACGGTGGTTGCCATCACTAGATTGCACAGCCCCAGCAACCTCTGCGGTGACCTAGATCACAAGATTTGAGTAGTGGCAACCCTCACCGAATAGTTGCACAACTCGTTGCACTTCAACCTCTGTGCGGAGGTCACTAGGGTTGCATGATCTCATTGCGACGACCTTTGCGCAATGGTTGTAGCGATCCAAATCGTGATCTAGGTCATGGCTGAAAGTGCTAGTATGAACACCTAGAGAGGATGAATAGGTATGAAGACAATTTTTGCAAAGAGTAGTAAGAATATTTTACTTTTGAAACTAAGTCTGATAATCAGTAGACTTTAAAAGAGTTTAGATTTTAACTACAAAATTGAAGTACGAATAAAGTAAAGGAGTTTAGGGAAGAGAAAAGGAATACAATATTTATAATGGTTTGGCTTATATCAAGCCTACGTCCACTCTCCCACGCTGACAACCTTCTGGCTGGTTTCCACTAAGTTTGGTTAAGCATTTGGAATGCTCATTTGGGCTCTAAAGGGGTTTAGCCAAATGCTATGGTGTTTGGTTCATTTTTTTTAGGACTTTGGGGAGATGCAATTGCATCTCCAAGGGAGTTGAAAGGCCTTTGGGGGAATGGAGGGGGAGAGGTCCATTGGGAAGTTGCATTTTCGGAATGCAACTTCCACTGTTCATCATTGCTCATCTCCACCGGAGAGAAGCCGATTGGAGGCCGACAACCGCCGGCCAAGGGGTTGCACGTGCCGATAACTGTCGGCCAAGTGTCGCTTCGACCCCAGCAACCATCGCCAAACCTCAGGCGATGCTTGAGTCGTGCGACCCAAGTGGCCGTTGCCTAAATCGCATGACCTAGGCGGCCATCGCCTAGGGTCGCGTGACCTCAGGCGCCCATCGCTTGGGGTTGCCCAACCCCGATGGCCGTCACCTAGGGTCATGCGACCTAGGCGGCTGTTGTCTAGGTTGCGTGACCTCGGTGACCATGTGACGGCCGCTAGGGTCGCGTGACCCAAGCGACCAGTGGCCATCTGGCCATCGGATCCTGCAGTCCAGTGGCCAAATTTCAAAAAAGAAAATATAATTGTTTTTTGTTTTTTTAATTTAATAAATTTATTTACAAATGTAAATTTTACCAAACAATATTTGCATTTCGGAAACTCCATTCACCTAAAGGTATTTGTATTTTGGCAAATGCATTCCCCAAAAGCCAAACCAAACTAGCCCTAAGAATCAAAAGATAGTTTACAAACTTGTGATGTCAACTTTTCAGTGAAGAGTCTCTACTACTCTCACAAAGTCTCTCTTTGAGTCTCTCTTTTTTAGTACAAATTTGAGTAAAGTGTAAGTAATAACAAGTAAATGGGAAGCTTCAAACTTTGGAATTTTTCTTTCACGCATTCCGTCAAACAACTACAGAGGCTTAAATACTCCTTCATATCTTTTCGACCATTGGCACTTTCCAAAAGAATTATTCCAATCAACCCGTTTGACATAATCAATCAAAAAGATCTCAAGCCATTTGAAGATTGTGATGAAAGCCCGCCAATCTTATTCACATATACAATCAGGATCTTGATTTCCGTAAGTAGATTATTTCCAAATTAACTTGCTATCCAAAAAGATTTAATGTATTTAAATTGATTCTAGTAAAGATAATCAATCTCGCATGTGACATTTCCAACTAGAAGGCCATATATAACATGTACGAACTTAACCCTTGAAGAAAGAAAGATAATCCCTCATCTGGATAAGTCTTCATTCTTCTCTTGTGTTTAGTTTGGTGTGGCATCCGAAATTTTGTGACAATCCCTAGATACACTACGGCCCATGATTAGGTGATGGAAGCACCATCGGACCATATTATAGTTATTAGACCAATGGATTACAATTAAGCAAGGGCTGAGCATTGAATGTACCATTGTTTTGTTGGAAATGTATCATATGCTCATGTATAACCAAGGTTATACTAAAAGATAGATTGATAAGAAATTTTCTATGCTTAGCCGTGTACCTTATGAATCAAATAACCCTTAATTAATGTTATAATATTATATGGCCATGCGAATATTTGTAATCATGTAATTGTAAGCAAGGATTAAAGTGGAATATTAGGAGCAAATGTGGGCTGGATACTTAAAGGCCCAAAACACCCAAGACAGCCCACATTTCCCCTTCCATTTAGTCGACCAAGGCCTAGTCGAATGAGGCCACATCCATGCAAGAAATCAACAAGTTGCAAGAGGGACTGCATGAGGTGTCGCCGCCCCTTGCTTCCACCAAAGATTTCCCATGCAAATCTCATGATTACTAGGTAATTAAGAAAACAAAAAGAAAGGAAAGGGGGCGGAGTAAACGAGAGAGAGAGAGAGAGAGAGAGAGAGAGAGAGAGAGAGAGAGAGAGAGAGTCCAAGAGAAAGAGAGAGTTTGTGAGGGTGCATCGGCGAGGAAAAAGGAGACCAGCCCCGCCGTGAGCTCACCTGTTGTTGCCGTCGACACTAGGGGTGAGCGGGTCCAGGGTGGATAGGGTCTAGACCTAGACCCTGTTCCCTACCCTGTTATAACCGATTCTCCTTTTTTGGACCCTGTTCCCTACCCTGTTTTCATTGGACCCTGTTCCCGGCCCACCCTGTTTTTCCGTTCCGGGATTAGGGTTGACCCTGTTAATATTGGAACCTGTTTTGTATAAAAATTAACCTTAGAAAAGCAAGTCTATATGAGTTATTTGCTTAAACAAAAAGGTCGAACCAAGCACATCCTTTAACCAAACTCATTGGGAACATGTATAAAATTTGGACTCCCCTTGAAGAAAACAACCAAGTATATAATTCGACCATCTCGCATCCAAACATGTATTTCATCTCCAAATACAAAATCAGGTCAAGATTTCATCTCCAAATACAAAATCAGGTCATTCTAATGTCGAAATAACAGGATTGTCCCAATTCAAACGACGAAATAGAAAGAAGCAAGTCCATAGTCATATGTATGGAGATCTTAACTTGGAGCTCTTCATTCTTTCGAGAAAAGGGGCTACCAAGTAAGCAAGGCGTCCACGAAAACCTCATCCCATATCTCGCAACCAACCAAGACCTTATGTTAATCCACCAACATGCCCGAAAGAGATCAAATTCAACGGTATATGCTTGTATATATATGCGGAGACAGTTCTCCGAATGGATTGAACATATGACATGACAAAAGAAGCAATGCTAAACTAAAAAAGCGTGTCGACGGAGTCGAAGCACGAACATTGGTAGCAACTTCCTCATCACACCCACATCGATTATCATTGACCAAAGACGAAATCCATCATAAACGAATGAAACAAGGTCGAGCTCGCTCCAGATCATCACCCCACAAGCGTTCTAAAAATCGAACTTTCACATCGAACTCACACTTAACGACACCGGATCTCTCTCGACTCAAACACACAAGACGCGACTACCCGAAGCCCAACCAGCGAGATCAACCAAACCCACAAATCCCACGCCAAGAAACGCGAGATCTCGCGCACAATATATACCGAACCAACCCGGACACAAAACGACGAGCGACGGCATCCCACCACCTCGGGAACATCGACGCATCGAGAGCCCATTTCGTCGGCAACGACAATCGGACGGGAACAGAATACGAACGACCAAAACACAACGCAACGCAACGCAACGGCGGATCTAACTCGAAGCGGGACAAGCGAGGCGGGACCCAAGAACACACACGAGCGTGCACGATTGGATCGGAACTGAATTGGGCGGGGACTCGACTCGCCGAGCCCGCTCGAGAGAGAGGGTCTCGCTGCTCGGGAAAGTTTGCGGGTGTGAGAACGTGAGAGTAGAAACAAATTAGGGTTTTGGTCTTTTGAACTTTTGGGCTGCCTTAAAAACCGGTTCTCAAACCGGTTCCTGAACCGTCCAGTTCCGGGTGGGTAATTCCTCGGAACCGGTTCCGGACCGGTTCAAACAGGTCTGAATTTTGGGAACCGGTTCCGGACGGTTTCAACCGGAACCGGTTCCCGACCCTGTTTTCCGGGTGGGCCGATCCGGGAACCGGGTTGATCCGGTCCGGTTGCACACCCCTAGTCGACACCGCCTAGCTTCGTCGTCAATTGAGCTACACCCGAAGTCCGCAAGTCGTTATTTTGCTTGTTGTGGTTGCGTCAGCTTAAGGCAAGTGAAGTCCATTGATCTACATTATGGTGTGCTGTGGTTGTCTAGTGATGTGTAATACATTTGGAGATGCTTGAATTTTGATGCTGAATGCTGGAATTCGAAAGAATAGAAGTAATTCTCTAGGACTAGCAAACTGTTTCATGGAAAAATGGCTTGACCTTTGGCGACTCCGTGAATTTTATGCAATTATTTAGTTGAACTTTGACTTTGTGTCCTTAATGAAAGTTGTAGATGATATCTTGAGGAGTAACATATTAAAATTTGATAAGAAACGGACAAGTATTGGTCGGTGAAACGATTTTTCTTTGAAAATGTTAAACCTGGAAACTGATACAAAGGGTTAAGGAGAGTTATAGTGATTATAGCTCTTGATCTATAATGAATTCGACTTGGAGTTCTTCACGAAAATTTTACCTCTAGGTTTTATCTATAACATATCAAAATTTCAGAATTTTCTGAGTTCATTTAGGGGTTATATCGAAATTGTTATTGAAACTGTGTAATAGTGATGTTTGAAGTCTTATGGCCGTGATGCACGGACCATTGCGATTTATACGAAATTTTCTTAACTTGGTGTTCTTCATAAAACTTTTTCCCCTAGACCTTGTTTATAACATGTTAAATTTTTATAATTTATTAAGATCGTTTGCTAATTTTTCCAGAATTTCAATTAGTGGAGTGCATTTTGTTTTGTTCGAAAACTGTTTTATTTCAAGGCCAATTGAATCGCTCTATGAGTTGTGATGTCTTAGGTTGTTCTATATACAATGGATGCGGTGACATTTAGCATATCATATGACATCAAAAATTGATGAGGCTTTATAAACTCATTGAAACTTTTGACATTATAGCATCAAATGTTATTTTCAAAATGAGACATATATGTGTATATATCATGATGTTGATGATACCATCGGACGGCTGAGACGACAATGCCCCGGGAGTGTCGGGATGCCCATAGGGTCGAGTGAGTCAATGTTGATTGGATGCCCGAAGGTGTGTGCCAGAGGTCCTCGAGAGTTTTGAGATGCCTGGTTGTAAGTATTATACGTAAATCTAGATGGAAGGGGCAACCATTTTCATGGCAAGCTTTGAATGTGCCTCGTGATGCCAAGTGAGGTGCGAGATACCCGGAGGTGTGTGCCGGAGGTCTCGTGATGCCAGGATTGGATGCAAAAGCCCAAAAGGATGCAAACACTAGTCCCCAGGAAAAGAAAATGAGATTCTTTTAAATTTCAAAATGGGAAATAAATCATGTACATGTGTGTGTGCATATGGCATGGTACATGAGTTGTCTATGAATTTTGAGTAGGTAATATTTGGTATTGAAAATGTAGTTATTAAGGCATGGAATAAACCTTATGGATATATATGCATGGTTGCATAGATGTTATGTACATTCCACATGAAATCTTGGTTGTCTTACTTGTTGCATTGTGTAGTTTGATGGATCTTTTACTGCTGAGTGATTATACTCACCTCTTTTGGATACTAACTTTTCAGACTAGGAGACATGCCTCTGCTACCAATCACCCCAGGCACGTTCTATGGTATACCGACCAATGTTGAGTGTGAGTGTATGGAGCATCATCACCCCGAGATACGGGGATTATTGTGTGGGTTCTAGTCTTGTATGACGTTGGTTCACCCGCCAACCCAGTCATTCAAGAGTTTATGTCTGTGCATGTCCCCCGTGATGGGATCATGCTGGGGATGCTGTCGCTGCCAGCTGACGGACCGGGCTAGGTGTGACTGAGCATGATGGGTAGCAGATGAAGCTTTTTGGAATACCAACACTTACTGATAGACTCGTGTATAGGACTTTTGAGAAAGAAAGAAAAGGGAAGTTGGGTACTTTTGGCATATAGCCGAGCTTAGAAAAGCCTTGGCCTTTTGATGTACCGACTCATGACGTCCATCGAGTTATGTAAATAAAAGTGTTCGGTTCTAACTTATATAAAATGTGTAGTTGGTGTGCATTGCATTATTTTGTTTGAGTGTGGGATAGGGAGATTTTGAATATGCTTCCGCTATATAAACTGCACTGGGATCAATCTAAATGATATATACCCTAGGACTTATGGACCCATTATAATTCTATGATATCGGAGTGAAACATTATCAGGTCAAGTGAAAGGTAAGCGAACTATGGCGACCCTAACGGATCGGGAGCCATTTTGGGGGTGTCACATTTGGAGTTTGTGAGAGTGGGCAAACTTCTGTTATAAGATAGAATTTGACACAAAAGTCTAACAATCTTCAGAATAGAACTTAGATAAGTTTTGTCAGCTTCAAAACAACATATGAGTTTTTCTCTAACAGTGGCGACCCTCACTAAATGATGCGTGATGGGGTGAGTGATTCTAGAATGGATTTTTGAGAGGGGATTTTTGTGGTTAAGTGTATGGAGTAGTGTATATGAGGAAGAAACGAAAAGGAATGACAAAACGATCTCCTTCCAAGATATAAAGGCCTCACCACCAACCGAGGATGAGGATCGAGATCTACGAAGTTCACCACCAAGGCCTAAAGCTTCCTCCAGCCAAGGATAAAGGACTTTGGGATAGGAGAAGCTCACCCCAAGGCCTAAAGATTCCATCAGACAAGGATAAAGGGCTTTTTGGCTCACCACCAAGGAGTGATCTACGCTCCAAGGATAAAGAAACCGAAAGGAGTTATCCATTCTCCAAAGGAGTTCACTCAAGTTGAGGAATTCTCACCATTCTCATTCATGAAATTCGTATATCCCCTACATTGGATAGTTTCCCCTATTTATAAGAGGATTTTAGCATTAAGCAATAATAAAAACAAACTTTAATGACCTAGGAACTGAAACGTTTGACTCTTGAGCTACATAAAAATAAAAAGGGCTAGGAACTTAATAAAAAGTTTTTACTATCACGGGAACTAAATGCCATAATAAAAAGCCTTTACTATTACGGGAAATAAATGCCATAATAAAAAGCCTTTACTATCACGGGAATTAAATGCTATTTAATCTTCGGCCTTCCACATTCTCGAACCGTTAGCTTTCCGTGTTCTTAAACCTTTAGCTTTCCATATTCTTGAACTGCTTTTGTGAACCTCTAGCCTTCCCAAAATTCGAGCTCCTTCCTTGACTAGAAAATAATCCTTCTAAAGCTTCTTCAATTGGTCATATAAGACATCTAAAATGGCCTTCCATTGATACCTATTGATATACCACAAAGTAATTAACATTATATTAACATTATTCATTCAAAATGATCCATCGAAGCACATAATGCCCAACTTCTTTATTGGCTTGGATAAGCATCGATGGTTTTGAGTTGGTTCATGGAGCTACGTTGGATGCTCTCGCATCACTAAACCACTTGCCCTTTGTTGGACTGCCTACCTTTCGATGGTGACCATGCATGTATAGGCTAAATAAACATAAATGCAGTGGAAACAAAGATAACTACTCTACATGTTCCTCCAAATGAGTTGATCGTGTGTTTTAATAACAAAATCATAATATCAAAAAGGGGATTTTACAAATTACCTCTCGAAGCGCGCTTTAAACGACTTGATTTAAATGTTCTTCAATTCGAGCCCCACAAATGTCGAATCTCTAGTTCAGACACTGTTGACACCAAAATTTTGGCAACTCAGTCAGTTGTTTATCACATTCAAAAATTCTGGATTAATTTTTAACCCCTAAGAAAAAAAATATTAGATATGTTGCATAGCACATAGTTTTAGGAGTATCTTTTTATTTGCATTTGATTGATGATAGATGGGTTCAAATTGGTGGTTTTGAGCTTTAAATTGACAAGTTGGACTAAGCCCACGAAGAGAGCAAATTGGCCTAAGCCCGTATTCTTGAGAAGATAATACGAGCTCATCTTTGCAATATTTAAAATTTGAGAAAAATCCTATTGCATGTGGCATCCCAAAAATTCAAATCAAGCTCTAAGGTGTATTAAAGCTCATAATTAAGTAATGAAATTACCTATGGTTTATGCTTTAGCCATTAGTTTTCTCTTAAGACTAAGTGATATATATGCTTGTGTTCCTGAATTTTTGAAATTAGATTATAGGATAAATTAATGAGAATAATCTATGCTTGGCTATGCACCTCATAGATTAAATTCCTACCAACCCGGGACTAGAAGCCCCTGAAAGTATGAGAAGAACCGTTTATACGATTGATGAACTTATTGAACATGTTACTATATGCTATATTGATAAGTTTGTTTGGTGAAATGACTTGTTTGGTAAGTTGAAAGTGAATCTGACACACAAATAGTTGAAAGGTGGCCATAGACTTGCAATTGATCTATCATTGACACTATTTACGAGTAATGTACTTGCTAGATTTTGATGATGAGATGTTTTCCTAGTAGAGAATTATGAATCTTACTTACTGAGTTTCCCCAATACTCATCCCTCATCTTTCAGTCTTGTAGGCATGAAAGTCTCACGTCAGTTTTGGGAGCTGCAGTCACGCTAGAAAAGATAGCATTTCCCTTGACATATGTGGAAAACTTATACTGTGATGTAAAAAGAAAAGATGGCTCATGGAGGTACTATTATAATATAAATTAATGTGTTATGTTTAATGTAGGTCCCAATCTTCTAGCTATCATTTGTCTAGGGGAATTATTTATTTATGTTTCTACATGTGCATAATAACGAGTTAAAAAGAATCGGGACGGCAACGAGCCTAAGATGTCGCAAAGTAACCCTTGTCGCTTGTGACCCTAGAGATGAAGTTGGGGTTGTGACAGAAATGATCGCTTTTCAAAATTTTTGGGACTTATAAAAATAAACTTTTGGCATCAAAGTGAACATTGTATACAACTTTTGACTGTACTTATCATGATAAGAGTGGAGGCATTTTTAAAGGCTCAATGCTGACACTACTATGGATAACATGATGTAGTTATTAGCATGATGCCAAAGTCTCCAGAAGCAATTTGAAATTGGAGATAGTAACTACCTAAAGAGCGGTTACTTGTAAACTCGGCTATAAATAGCCAAAGAGACGCAATTGTAGAAAACCTTTGGACAATCAACAATCACGAGAACACTTGTCTTTTGGCTATATATTGTAGGTTTATATTTTATTGCACATTTTATCTCCTATTTATCCTTTACTTTATTGCACGTAGAGTAGAACTAGTCACTTCCTTTTTGAAACTATACAGAACTCAATTCACATAACAAAAAGCCGAAGATTTGCCACTTCAATGAAAGAATTTACAAGGTTAATCGTTCACTATCCTGGCGAACAACAATATACAAGGTTAATTGCTCACTAATAAGACTATTACGTTTATGAGTTGTAAAGAATATTAAGGTCATTAAGGCAAGTTGGTAAGACTACAAAAAAAGAATTTACAATAATTTCATATCACCTACGATATTTCATGGAAAGAAGCAAACGTTGGGAGAGGAAAAATGGCATAACAATCCTTGTAGGCATAATGAGCAATGTCATCCTTAAACTATTAATTCATTTAATATGGTCCTTGTAGTATTCATGATGCACAATGTAGTCCTTTTTGTATTTTTATTTTTTAAAATAAGGGAGTAAGTCATAACAAGTCCCCAAGTAATTAAATGTAAGGAGAGGAAAAGGAAAAATCACCAACAGTCTTTGAAATTTGACATAATGTGCAATGTCATGCTAAAATTATTAATTCATTCAATGTGATCCTTGTAATATTCTTAAATATTCAATGTAGTCTTTTTGTTTTATTTTTATTTTTAAATAAGAGAGAAAGTCATTGCAAGTCCTCAAGCTATTATCAAATGTGTAATATAGTCCTTGAATTTTCAGTTTGCTCAGTCTAGTCCATCAACCTTCCATAGCAAAGTCAAATTAGTCATTCAATATTATTCACAAGTTTTAATAATTACACTATTACCTAGATTTTCTAATTTCCTTTCATTTCAATGCATTTCCTAAAGTAACAAAAAAATGTGGTATCTTTTGGTTATATTTTTCTCTTTTTTATTCTTTTATAAATTATATGATAGTCCCATTTAAGAATATTTTTACCTTATGATCTCTATAATAACAAATGTATATCATTTAGAGTTATATGAAGTTGATATTCCTACTATTTTAGATTTAAAGTTCATAAAGATATGTAGATATGGCATTGATTTATTTATAGATACTCACACTCATGTTAATTATAATCTTTTCTGTAAATTTTTTAGATAGACAAAATTTTCAAGATTTCCTATTTCATGTTTTCTTAATTAATTTTTTTTTTGTGTTTGGTAAAAAAAATTGTTGGATCATTAAATATGGAGCTTGAAAACACACAAGTTTAACTAAATTTGAATAAGAAAATATGAAACATAAAAAGTTTGAAAAAAATTTTCTTTCTAAAAAGTTAGGAAGAAGATATCCTTATGAAAACACTTAGATTTATATATATAACTCTAAATGAGGTTATACTTTAGCTTTTAGAGATCATAAACTAAAATATACTTAAATGCAATTACTTTTTTTTTTTGATGATTCGGGAATAGTCGTATAGTCGGCAGTTGGCGACATAAACTTAGGGCGACACTAGTGTGGGGATCACTTAAGTCGTGCAAATGCGACCGCGGTGATTTGAACCTCTCCCCAACCGGAAGAGGGGGACGCCCAAACCAACGCGTCCACAGCGGGGTGGGTTAAATGCAACTATTGTTATATTTTATAAAGACCAAAAATATTTTTTTTAATTAAGAAAAAGATGGCACATTTTTGTTGATTTAGGAAGTAGATTAAAATAAGAAGTGGATTAAATTAAATAGATATTATATATCCGAGTAACAATGTAATTACGAAACTCGTTGAATCTTACAAAAGGAACAACTGAATTTTGTTATGGAAAGTTGATGAACTAGATTAAATATATTTAATGTTTAGGGATTATGTTAAAAATTTTGCAATATTTTAGCGAATAGATTACACATTACACTATAGTTCAGTCGGAGACTTAAAAGAAGAGGTGATTTGTCTATATTGACTCTGCCCTAGGCACTTGGGGCCCAAAGAGCCTATTTAAATTGACTTTAACTTTTATTTCTTGCTTAATCTAAATTACTTCTTTTGGTTTAATATCATTAGAAAAAATACTACATTGATGCCATTTGGACATTTTTTTCCTCAACCTTTCAACGCGTAGGGAACCCAAAAGTTGTACTACTGTTCAAAATTTACCTTCGGTACCATTTTGTCCAATTTCGTATGCAACTAAGCTCTGTGTTCACTGATGCGACAAATTAGAACGCGAGAGTGACGATAACTGTTACTACATGAGCCCTTTCCACAAATGAAATACTTTTGGTTGAAATGATACCGTTTTTAACTCACTTGAACAAAGTTCAAATGTAATTATATTAGACATGGCTAAAGTGAGTCAAAATCATGGGTTTTGGTAGAATCAAAATCAGTTGGCCAACCGTTGCCAAGTTGATTACACATGGGACAGTTGACGATGAAATCGGAGAGTATGCTAATGGAGGGTAAATTTGGTATAATAGTACCACTTTAGGAATTCCGTAAGTAAAAAAAAAAAAAAAATAGCATGTGATATTAATTATTAATTTTTTGTAAATGTGAAATACTTGAAAATTTCACAACATGCAAATATTAACACCTAACTATGTAAGTATTTTCCACATTATTCTATGAAATTTAAATAGTGTGTTAATTTTGGATCAAATTGATATATTTGTGATAAAATTGCTCCAAATTAATTATTTTTTACCATCAAAAGCCTGAACTCGAACCGATACATTTGTAACTAATTGAACTCAAGCTAATTTTTTACCATCAAAAATTGTAAATTAGTATTTTGTGACAAATTTACTTTCTATTGATTTTCATTAAATTACTTAGTTAGATGATACGTGACAAGTGATGAATATATCGGTTTGAGTTTACTCTCAATTTGTCACAAATGTATTAATTTATGCCTTTCGCTGTATATATTCAATTTAACGGAAATTAAAAAAGAGTAAATTTGTCATAAATATATTTTTTATTGTTAAAAAATTAATTTGAGTTAAATTTGTTACACATGTACAAGTTTGAATCCTTTGTGATATTAATTCTTTAATTTTTTTAATGGATAATGTCATTACTTTTGCTTAAAGCAAAAGCTTAAAAACACTCTTGTCAAATGTGTGTTTTTGTTTTCACCTGTCTCCCGTTTGTTTTTCAGTTTTACCATTGAGATGGACCAAGCAGCGATTACTGATTAGGCGGACCACCGATGAACACAACTCAGCTCCACTCAACCGATTCCCCATTCCATTCGAGAAAAAGGGATTCGAACAGGCAGAAATACGGCGCAGCATCTTGCCCCGCGAACGACGGCGAGTGGAGATCACGCGCCGTCGGCCTCCCTCGGCGAACGGTGAATTAGCAGAATCACCGAGAATCGATCATGGCTTCTTCCGATCCCGATAAACTCATGCTTAAGGCTGACAAGCAGTACTCTCTCTCTCTCTCTCTCTCTCTCTCTCTCTCTAACTTGCACATCCTTCCATGACTGTGAATGCCTTTGATTGGATCGAGATGATCGGTTTCGATCATCACCGAGAGAATCTGTGCGTTCTGTCATCTTCCCGATGCGATTGCAGCATCCATTCTCGCATGTTGTCCGCCTCATGAATCTCGCTCTTGCAACTCCGAACTTCTTCGCAAGATTTAATTGCTGGAAAGCTAGATTGATTTAGCCATTTGGGTGGCTAGGTGAGAGTGAGATCGTGCCGAGTGCATCTTGATTTACTTTTGCATCTGTGCGAACTTTCTGTGTTTATGTATATGATGGAGAAGAATCTTACTGGGGGTTTTACATTTAAGTTTCTCATCTTTCTTGCTAGACAGGAGCTTGAATGAAGTTGTCATCTAGGGATGATCTGTCAGAATGCGCATGTTGGAAATGCCTTACAATTGTTATTTTTTTCCTTGGTTTCAAGCCTAATGGTTGTTTAATTCACCTGGAAACGATGGTTTTTTCCTGGTGTTGAAGTTTACCCTATGCTATTTTCGTTTGATTTATTCTCTCGCATTTGTTTTTGTCAGAACAAAATTGAGCCTTACGAGGTGGAGTGCTGATTGGAGGAGTGCAACTGCACTGTATGAGCAGGCTGGTAGGTTGAAATTTTATGCTGTTAATTTAGTTCCACTAACTAGAGATCATTATTTGATTGATCTGAGGGAATAAATGTTGGGACTGCTTCTTCATTGAAACTGCCAACTAATATGTCTTCTGTTCAAGCTATTGCGTATAGGCTTGCTAAAAATTATGAAAAAGCGAAGGAAGCATTTGAAAAAGCTTCAAAAGGCCAGGAGATGCTCTCCTCGTATCCTTTTGTCTGTTATAGTCATGTTCTTTTCAGTATACTTTTCTTTTCTTTGTATCCTTGATGGGGAAATAGGCCCTGGGATGCGGCTAAGCACATGGAGTCTGCCGCTTCTCTAGCTAAGGAGTTGAGAAATTGGAGTGAGGTTGCAGACTTCTATAGAAGAGCATCCGAATTGTACATTGAGTGCGGGAGATCACAGCCTGCATCAGATGCTCTGACCAAAGGGGCTCGGTAATTTTGGGATTATCTTTGCATTCTCAAAATATTCTAGTTCTTTTCAATTAGTATGTTTCATTGCACTTGTTATTGTGTTGCTCGAGTTTCAGCATTCTTGTAGTGAAGTGTGCAGGGATGTTCTTAAAATCGTATGGGATGTCTTTATTGAACAGAAATCCAATTTGGCAATTGTGTAAATCAACAGTGATATGTCTCATAGCAGAGTGGGAGAATTTGGTTAAAGCAGGACATAGATTAAGATTTCAAATGCCGTGTAGTTTGATGATCTTTCCCGGTACATCTGCTTAACCTAATTGCTCAAATTAAAGTATTCTAACAATTGTCTGGTTGGCCAATTTGAGATTACTTAAAATTAAATGTGTTTTTGTGCCATCTTTCCTTTCACATTAATACTCTCTGGCTTGATATTTAGCAGTGGTAGCATTCCTTCACAGCTTGGGTGGCTTGTCCCTCTTCTTAATACCACTTCCTTTGAGTACTCTGTTCCCTGTATAGTACCCTAATATTGTGAAACATTTATGTCCATGACAGTGTTCTTGAAGAGGTTGTCCCAGAAGAGGCTATCAAGCTGTACACAGATGCTTGTGCTATTCTCGAGGAAGATGGCAAGGAACAGATGGCATTTGATTTGTATCGTGCTGCCACAAGTGTTTATATTAAGCTTGAAAAGTAAAGACACTGTCTTTTACCAAAAAAACTTGGTTGATGTCCTTATGAAGAATCGTATTTATGCATGATGAAATCTTATGGCATACATCTTTAAGTTTTAAGGTTTTAAAATTGTGCAGTAATTTAACTTAGGGGGCATTTGATTTTGTTTTGAGCCAAAATGAGAGCATTACATAAACTTGAAAAATGTCACATCACTCATCCAACTTTCATGTTTGAAAAATCTGTTAGAAGTTTCCTATTTATGTAGGTCTAAAGTTTATGCATATTTCACTGCGCCAGTTTCCATTGCGCCAAGTTTTTCAAGTGACGAGCAATGTTCGAGTCAGGCATTTTTCTGTTTTGGGGAAAGTGTGTCAGGCATTTTCTAGTCATATTGGTTGAGAAAATCTAAAAGAAACATTTCTGTGAGCTTTTGATCTTGCTGTATTCTGTAACATGTATGAATAGAAAATACTCCTTGATTTGATCTGCCAATGCCAAATATGGCACTTATGATGATGTCCGCAGACGGCTTTTTCTGGATCTTCACAGTAGAAGTTGACATGTTTTACTGCATTATCCTGTTATGTGAGTCCTTTGATATTGATATATGTCAAAACATGTATGGTGAACTCATTACATAATCTGTCTCAGGTTTACGGATGCTGCAGCAACATTGTTAAGATGGGGCCTTGCAGCAGACAAGTGCAATGCCACCAACAGCCAATGCAAGGTGTGAGTCTAGCAAAATGTTTTCTTTATTTTTCTCCTTAAGGAGAAATTACCTGCATCCTTGTTTTGATTTTTGGCATTATACTGAAATGTCCTGAGGTATGATATTCTGAGAAAACCCCTTTTTATGAAGTTGCAACAAGAGGTGATTTTTCTGCACAAATTGTTTGAATAAAAATTCCTATTATTAGAATTTTGGCAGAACTTTTAAACTGTGAGCTATATTTAAGACACATAAATTAATTGGTCAATGTCACGAAAATTAGTCATCATAGTGATAAGTTGCATTCCGTTCACCACTCTTCACAATGCTATTCTCTAGTATGGCATGGTTTTAATATGTGCAACAGTCATCTTTCAAAACTGAGTTCTGAGGTTGCCTGTTTATTGTCTGGACAACTGGCAGGAAAGGTCTTGTGATTGACTTGGTTGTAAATTCTGCAGTTGGAGTGATCTTTATCTTCTTTACAGAGCTTATTATCGCCTTTTTTTTATTACTAGCAAAATATTTCAGCTTTGAATTACACAAATTCATTACCAAGAAAGCTCCTCTAAGTTAAAATTACGCATGCTGTGTTGGGGGGATAATTGTAATTTGGCTGAATGAAACACTGTGAAACTGTTGCTGCAACTCTTAATGCTGTGATCACTCCATGGTCAATAGAAAATGAGTTGGATGTGGGCATTGGGGGACTTGTTGCTGAACATTTATCATGCGGCATTAATGTCTGATTGCATAATTATTATGTGAAACCATAATAATAAGAATATCATAGAAATGACAACAACAACAAGCTGAACCTATCTCACTAAGTGGGGAAGAAGAATCTGGAGAAAGCTACAAAAGATTAGTTAGATAGGAAATGAACATCCACGAGATTGTTAAAGCTTGATCATATAATGCATTCTAAGAGGGAAACTTTTTTTTTTTCATTTGATATTTCTATATTACAATGTTCCAGTGTCAAAGTTATATAATGCTTATATGACAGGTCTACTCATCCCATATTAGATACATACACAAGATACCAGACATAGACAATAAAGTTATCTGATTTGTGATTCTGGTCTCTTTTGAGGTAGTTGGTATTGTCCTTTCTGAAGTTGGAATGGAATATCTTCTTTGATGTGAGTGCTCTATTTACTTCTTTTGGGGGATGTACATAATTCACTTCCTCATCCAATGAGAGACTGCATTCCAATTGATTACTCATGAAAGAATGATCCTAACACACTTCCTTGTCCAGTATTAATAATGGGACATTCAGAAAACTCTCTGTAAAAGTTCCCCTAAATAGGAAACCCTGGTTATGGATGTTTAAAAATATCCTGCTGTCATCTCAGAATAAGGTGCAATGAGAACCCATGAGAAAATGATAAGCATTGTCTTCCCATTGTGCTTGTTTGCTTTAAGAATGCTTTACTTGTGGCTTTTTCTTTACTGCCTTTTAAATGTTTGTGAAGCAACTTTGCTGATGATATGCCAACATTTTTCTCTCAGCTTATTTCCTAGTGAGGGAGCAACCTCTTTGTCTGCGCTTATTTTGTTTGTATTGCTTTTCAAGCTCATTCTTCCTCTGGTTTTCAATTCAGGCATATCTTAGTGCAATCATTGTCTACCTCTATCTCCATGAGAGTACCCAAGCAGAAAAGTGCTATAATGACTGCTCACAGTGAGTACACTTCACTATTTTCCCCTGCTTGAGTGTAATTTGCATTTCACTTTGCAAGTGGGAGACTCAGGTGGCGTCATTGGGGATTTCATTCCTTCGTGTCAGAAAAACTAAAGTGCTGGGAAAGAGAGGATAAGAAGAAGGGAGAAGGGGGGGGGGTGCGTTAGGGACTCACTTTAGTGAATATGTCGAAGGTTTTTTTGGCCTTTCCAGTTCAATACAATGCGCAATACAATTCTGTTATATTTTATGCAGCATACCCATGAGGTATCATTGTGATATATTGTTATTGCTTCCCTGGCCAATGTCAGTCTGGTTGATATTGCTTTAAAAATAGGCCTAAGTTCTCTTTTAGTTTGTCTAGATGTGGATATCAATACCATCAACCATCTCGTAGTCCTTCAAGAACTGGTTTTTTCAGGTTGTAAAATCAATCGTGATCTTTGTGCACTTACTCTTCTTTTTATCCTTTGTTTGAGTCTTGTAAATGCACTGATCTGGAGAGTGCGTAAACTTTTCAATTGGAAAAGTGGTGCTAATTTTAGTAGTTTCTCTCATTACCACAAGTGAAACCATAAACATGCTTGGTTATAGGCACAAAACATCCGGTATAAATTGAACCCTTTCAATCTGAGTTAAGTAGATGGTTGAGCTTTTCTGCAATGTTGATATATAGCCTACATGTTTCGGTTTCAAATATAAACTAGGTGAAGTCTGATGATGGTTTATTAAAAAATAATGAGTAATTAGTGTATTTGTGTAAATGGCTCAGTTCAGCAAAATGGTATGCATTTCTATTCTACTGGCAAAGAAAAGATTGTCTTACTCGGATAATTTATGTGACAATATTAAGTACTTCGTTTGTGAACTATGTTTTCCATATGTTGCAGGATTGATGCATTTTTGAGAAGTGACCAGAATCGTTGTGCCACTAAGCTTCTCTCTGCCTATGCTGAAGGTGATGTGGAAGAAATTAAGCACATAGCTCAGTCGAGCACCATTACCCATCTTGATCATGTGGTAAGTAGTTATGTTTTGCATACTTTTGAATTGACCAGAAAGTCGGTTTACAGATTTTTTTGCATCAATATGAAGAATTATTTATTAGTCATTTTATGGTGTCTTCTTCATTCCGTCACTAGTATTGGAAGACCCCCACTAAAAAAGTGAGGCGCTAGCTGGAAAAATCTCATTATAATTGCCTTCATATAAGGTAAAAAAGAAGATTGGGCAGTTCTCATGGAATTGACATGGTGTGTTTGGTTGTGTAGCTATCGTAATGTCTGCTATTTTTCTTGAAATTCATGGCTTGTTTTTTAACATCCCACTAAAAAGAAAAGGGAGGTGCATGTGCAAATAAAATCTCGTAGACAATTGCCTACAACCTAGCCCATATAAGGAAAAGACGATCATATAGTTCATGGAATTGGCAGCATTTTCATAGTTTTCTGAAATCTTCATTTGGATCATGTTTATGGTGTTTGCACTGATAAAAATTTCCTTTCACTTCCTAACGTGGTCATCGTCCCACAATGAAAAAAACTTGTTTCTCAACTTGAATATGTTTAGATTTGCTGCTAATCTCTCTGGGGGTAACCTATGTCAATTGAAGCCTAAAACCTAGGTTCTGATGAAGAAATCACCTAGTCACCTAGTTTGCGTAAAATAATAGAAGGGTTTGGAGTTTTGTAGTTTTGATTGTGCTTTGCGTTAACTGCAAAATCATTGGCAATGTATCAAAATATTCAAAATTGCAAACTGTCTGAAGTACTTTGCATTAGTTTTATCATTAAGAAGGGTTAATTGGTTTATTATGTAATGAACTAATTATTCAGATATACAGACCCCTTCAGTAGCAGTTTTAGGGTTTACTATGTAGTCTAGCACATAGAAGAAGCATTCTATATCCGTGATCTTATGAATGTACTTGCCCTAGGATGGGTTTGATGAGATTTTGCTTGCCACAGATAATCAGGCTTGCAAGGAAATTACCTACAGGCGATGTTGCTGCCCTTGAGAACAATGCCTCCAAGGAACAGGAAGAGCCACTTGATGAAAATGACCTGACTTAGATTTCCTTCTGCTTTTGAGGGTGGTGATGGGTCATCTGTTTTCTTTTCTTAACTCTGATTGGAAAGGCATTCTACTGCCATGTCTTATACCGCAAAGATTTGCTTTCTGCGTCGTTCGCTACTGGCCAAGACTATCCGCAGCTCTTTTGCCTAAGCAATGTTGGAGTATTTCCCTATGAATCCTTGATTCTGAAATGTTACTTTTATGTAAAGCTATGTAAATTTCTGCGGTTGTGCTTTTCTTTTGAGCGACTGTTTGGACTGACCATGACAGAAAATTGGGTTGAACTAGGAAACTGTACATTCGATCAAATCAATAGTTTAATGAAATGATTGCTGCACAAGTTCTTGTATAATTTACGGTTGCTGAATTTGGCATTCAAAAAAGCATCGTTAATTTAGGCAAGTATCTTTTTGCTTTTTAGTTGTTAAGATACTCTGTAAGGAATATTAACTCTAGCCATTATAACTCGTCCTATATTTACCTTAGTAAAACTTTGTTGACCATGGGGTACTTCTACAGTCTCATCAAAGAAAAACTGCACGATCGTAGCTTTCCCTTAGCATTTATATTTTCCTCGCCCGCAGTAATTTACCTAGTATTTATCATTCCGTTACTTTGTTTTACAGAACGTAATTTGCTTTTTCTCATTGCATGTTCTGTGGTCCCACGGCTTGTAATATCCACAATAATAATAATAATAATAATAATAATAATAATAATAATAATAATAATAATAATAAGGGAAAAGACCACCAAAAACCCCAAACTTTGCTTAAAGCGACAAATTTACCCCAAACTTTTTTTTGTGACACGAAAAATCCCAAACTTTGCAAACTGTGACACATTTACTCCATTAAGGGCATTTTCATCTTATTCTTTCTGTTTTTTCTTTTATTTATTATTTTTTTACTTTTTTCTTCTTCTCTCCGCCACCCCGGCGGAGGGAAGCCGGTGACGCAGGTGAGGGCGGCCCTTGTCGGCGTTGGACGAGGGCCTCCCTGGCGAGGGTCGCCCTCGCCTAGGTCGACGCTGGCGAGGGCCTCCCTGGCTCGACTGGGCCGACACCGGCAAGGG
Organism: Eucalyptus leucophloia subsp. euroa; assembly: GCA_017140325.1. Lineage (NCBI taxonomy): Eukaryota > Viridiplantae > Streptophyta > Magnoliopsida > Myrtales > Myrtaceae > Eucalyptus > Eucalyptus leucophloia. The sequence continues at coordinate 23,800,329 of CM029471.1, forward strand.
GTGACCTCGCCCGACACAGGCGAGGGCGGCCCTCGTCGGTGTCGGGTGAGGGCCTCCCCGGCGTGGGTCACCCTCGCCTGGGTCGATGCCCGCAAGGGGTGCCCTCGCTCGACGCAGGCCCTCATCGGCGTCGGGCAAGGGCACCCCACCGGGCGTCCCCGCGAGGGCCTCCCCGGCGAGGGTTGCCCTTGCGCCGGGCCGACGCCGATGAGGGGTGACCTCGCCGACAAAGGCGAGGGCAACCCTCGTCGGCATCGGCGAGGGCCTCCCCGGCGAGGGTCACCCTCACACAGGCCGACGCCGGCGAGGGTGCCCTCGCTCGACGCAGGCCCTCATCGGCGTCACCCCTTGCCAACGTCTCGCAAGGGCCTCCCTCGCCCGGACCCTTGCCAAATGCGGCGAGGAGGCCCTCGCCCGACGCCGACGAGGCCGACCTCGCCCGACATCGGCGAGGGCCTCCCTCGCCAGATGCTGGCCTCCCTCCGTCGGCCGGCGGAGGGAAGAAAGAAGAAAGAGAAAAAAAGAAAAAAAGAAAAAAATTTAAAAGTAAAAAGATAAAAATATGCTTATGATTTAGGGTAAATATGTCACAAAAACGAAAGTTCAAGATTTTTTGTGTCACAAATGAAAGTTCATGGTAAATGTGTCACGGTTAGCAAATTTCAGGGTTTTTTATGTCACAGAAAAAAGTTTGGGGTAAATTTGTCACTTTTGGTAAAGTTTAGGGTTTTTGGTGGTTTTTTCCCTAATAATAATAATAATCTAAGTTAGAGAGTAAATTCATTTTCCTCTTGGTAAATTCTATCCCTCATATCATATATCCTGTATATGGTTGAGTATAAAAGTATGGCCTCCCTCATTATGTCTTTTCTTTAATGTGGATGGCCACCTCTCCTTTGGTAAGATGAACTGAGTAACAAATCATAATTTCCCTTTAAGATACAGTTTTGTTTTCGCATTTGGTTTTTGTTGTTACATGTACACTGTTAAACAAAGTAAAACGAATTTTCTAATTTTAAGGGATCTCAATCATTTTTTTTCTTTATCTGAATATCCTTAATAATTGATTTTACAAATATTATGTATATGGACAGATGCGTATTTTGTCCCTCAAGACTCTCGGTATCAAAATTTAAAGATTTTCTACCGCACAAAAATCTTCTTTAATATGATTACAAATCTTGAAATATTCTCCTTTTTCCACACTTAAAGGCGATTTTTTTTTTTCATGTTGTGTACTTCTTATTATTAATTTCCTTCTGTGTTGAAGATTCAAGTATTGTTATACTTTTTAAATGTTAATTTCTGCGTAATGTGTAGGGGTGATTGGTTCATGATCTGATTTGGTTCCGAAGTGGAATGAAAATGGAAACTAGATCACTAGGCCATTCCAGTTCTAATTTGGTCTAATGGAGTCGGTTACTATTTGTTTCTCATATTTCCATCCAAATATATTATTATCTAAAGCATGACCAAGAACAAATTTATAACTCAAAATGAATATTATACTTCCATCTGGATATTTAATTATTCAATTATAGACACATATTTTTTCCAAATAATAAACTAAATCCACTAATTTTTTTTAAGAAATAAAAATAATAATTAAAAGTATTTCTAGTTGATCTGATTCCTTATTGGAATCAAGAATCGGACCGGAATTGGACCGACACTCTTGGGAATCAGATCCAACCAGTCAGTTTGAATGGTCCATTTTGCATGTCCCTAGTAATGCATATACACATTTGCTACTTCATCACAAAATCGAGAGAGAAAGTAGGCAACGACTAGAACTCAATGGTTTGCTTCGTCACCATCCCACTCACCTGCTACTACCGTCATTCAGGTGTAGTTGTTTCTGTGCCCCAGCGATCTTCGCCATCACTCGTTGCCTCGTCACTCAAGGATTTCCCTTCTTCTTTTTTTTTTTTTTTTTTTTTCACAAAAAGAGGGGTTATGCATGCGACCACCGGCACCGATCGTCGCAACAGAGGCTGCGGCTGACGCTGAGGTCGTGGCCCGAGATTGCCTGAAGTTGGCGACCTCCGCTCCAGGAGAAAATATTCAGTGGTATGTGCGCGCCACGTCATCTATTGACCTGGTGTGCACTTACCAATGAAATGCCGGCACGTGTCCTTGAGCGGGACCCGCTGAAAAAGGGAAGACGCTGGTTTTTGCTTGGCTCGGCTCGGCTCCACGCAAAAGAAAGGGCGGTGAGCGTATTCCTCCCGCTCAAAATTTTTCTCTCTCTTCACTTGAATGGGTGCGGGTTCTCTCTCCTCATAAAAGAAAAAAGAACGCTTAGAGCCTTTCACTTTCCTCCTCCGCGCATCCCACCTCCTCCACCTCCGTCTCCGCCTCGGCCTCCGCCTGCCCAAAAGCCTCGCTGGTCATCCGCCTCTGGCATCTGGGTCTCGTTCCCAAGCGGCACCAGGCTCCCCGCCGCTGACCAGGCACTGTCCCTGACGCTGGCCCACTCGGTCGCGAGGGAGATCTCGGCGGACTTTGGCGAGGTCGACGGCGCGGCGGAGAAGGAGAGCCTGCTATATTTTCTCTCTTTTTGTCAACGAAGCGCGCTTTTTTCTTCCCGCTTCTGCCTCTCTCTTCCTCAAGCACTCCTCTCCTCTCTGTCCCGAGCCCTCTCACTCACCCCAAGCGCCCCCCCTCCTCTCTTTCTCGGGCCCTCTCACTCACCCTAAGCGCTTCCCTCCTCACCTCTCTCCTCGTCGCCGTCATCGACTTTCCAGCCGCAGCTCCAGAAATCACCGGCTGCCGACTGGCCTCTCGAGCTTCTTTGAAGCGAAAGAGGTTTGCGAGGCTAGATATACTGGTGGCGGTGCTAAGTTTTGGGGTTTCGCCGCGACCAGTGAACTTCCAAGATCACGGTCGAGCACCGGCACCGACACCTGCACATTGAAGAATTTACTTCTGGGTTCCAGCTCTTTTCTAACGCTTCCTCCGGACATGAATTCGCCGACCGTTTTCATCTCCGCCGTTGCATTGGTCCTGCTGTCCAACAGTTCTCTCCGCGTGTCGTCCTCGACTTCGCTGCCCAAAGACCCGTTTCTCAGATAGCTCTTGAAGGTTAGAGCCCGTCGCTTTCTTATGGGTGCCTCGTTTGTAAAGTGTTTTTTATTGGACAGAGCTCGCTGTAGTGGGGGGTGGGTGAGGGGTTTTGACTATTTGAGGCCGTGGTTGGGTGACTGATGACAATCTGCGTGATACCCAGATGTGAAATATTACAGTTCATCGAACAGGATGAAGTGTAAGGATGGGTCAAAGAAATTCACCAGAGCCCAGGTCAATGATGATTTCTGCGACTGCCCAGATGGGACAGATGAGCCCGGTCCTTTTTGAGCCATTTTTTTTTTTTTTTTTTAGTAATTAGTTTGCTGTTGTCCTTGAATTTATTGGTTGGTCTTGCATTGTGTTTAGATGGATGAGTTAATGCAACGGAAGGGAAATAAAGACAGAGATTATGAATAGGATAAATAATGGAAATAGTACGATAAATATTTCTTTTTGGGCCATAGACCACCCTGGGGCAAAATTGGGAGGAGATAGAAGTAAATTCATGAATCACTATCGCCCTTCTTTTCATTTTTGATGAGATGAATATGAAGAACTCCCAGTTTTCTTTCTTGCTGAACGAAGCAGACGAATTGTTACCTTAAGCAATTTCACCAGATATTACAAACTTGGCAGGTATATTATGAGGACTTAATATTTTCCTTGGTAATTGTCATGAATAATTGGTTTTGCATCATAGATCAGCAAAACTGCGGATTGCTTTATTTGATATAAATGCTTTTGAAGAGCAAAGAAGTGTATTCAGTTTATATGGGATGGTCTGGCCAACTTCCATAAACTAGCATAGTTGAGGGATGCTCTCCATTGATATATTAGTAATGATGGTTCATCAAGAAGCTCAGTTGGACTCATGTTAGTTCAGTTTTTAGATATTACTTATCCAAAAAGGACTGTTACTAATCCTAGGCTTTATTTCTTCTTATAGAACATAGTATGTGTGCAAACACCTAGTAGTGTCCATATCTGGACCTGCTTTGATGTTTAGACTATTCTAAATGACACTGTTACTCGTACCCGGCTTTGTTTCCTTCTTTAGAACATCTCATGTATGTCTGCAGTTTTCTTGTAGTGTCCACCACTAGAGCTACGTACTTTTCTAATTGTAACTTCACTTTCTCTGACTCGATAATGCAAGAACATCAGCATGCCCAAATGGAAAATTTTATTGTCGGAATGCAGGACATGTTCCTGTCATTATATTTTCTTCGAGAGTAAATGATGGTATTTGTAGTAAGTAGTCCATCGGAACTTTTTCTCCATGGTCTTGGCCTTTCCAAGCATTCGTTTTCCTGTGTTGATTGTGGACCTCATTCTCCCTTCTTATCATCTATACATAACACATGCATGTAAGTTCATGTACCATCAAACAAGATCTTGCCGCATTTGAATTGCCCAACAAGGTTGCAATTCCTTCTTAGACATAAGAATATCAGATATGATATTATGAACAGCCAGGGCCAGAAGTCCTCTTTGCATATTTTAATTGCTTCAATGTCAAGGATATCTCTAAACTTCATTGCAATGAGATGTTCCACGCTTTAGTGTCATGGGGCACTGATTAATCATAATTGTGCAACAACAGATTTATTTACCTGCTTTAGCAACTTCATGTCCTGGATTGTCTTCCTCACCAACAAACATTACTTTTTAAATATTACTTTACAGACTATTTAATGAACCCTAATACCATGAAGACAAGTAAACAAGGGTATATTTCAAGTGATGAACAGATTTGAGACTACTTTTTAGGAACTCTCCAACTTTTGAGGACAAGGACATTGATTGTGAGATATATGCATATGGGAAATGAATAGAAACTATTTTTTCGGGTTTACATCTTAAGGATTGTTTCAAAAGCTAGACAAGAGTGGCTTCTTCAATTGAGAACAGTTTGCATGCTTGGTCTGGTTCAATCTAGTGAAAAGAAAGTGGTCAAAACTAGGTGAGATGGAGAACTGGCTTAGTTCGGATTGATCTTTTCCTTAACACTTGTCAATGAACGGTATTTCTGAGAATACAAGAAAAATTGTAGGAAGGGAGAAAGGTTGGAGAGAAAACAAAAGGTGCATTTTTGAATGAAATCTACGTGCTTATCGTCATATGCAAGGATCTGCAGAATGATCAATTGTTAGTAAAATGGATGATGAATGTGTGGATTAAGTAACATTATAATATTGTAATAAGATACCAATTAATGCTTAGATTAATTTTCCCTTTTCATTGTTTAGGATTTTTGTCAATTGGACAATTACTAAATGCTAAGGTCCTATAAAAAATTTATATGCTGACATCATCTGACCTTAATAGGTTGACGGAATTACTAGATCGTTCTGGTTCTTGTAACACTGATTTTAGCATCCGCTAGACAAAGGTTAACTAGCAGGTGGTCATTCTTTTTCTGCCTCCTCTTAATGTTTCCTCCTAACATATGTTCTTTGCCTGCTCCCTGATACTCAGACTGCTGTGATGGGAGTGACAAATACGGTGATAAAGTGAAGTACCTGAATACATGTCGGGAAACTAGAAAAGCAGCACGAGATGAGCTGAAGAAAAAAATTGCTGAGTACCAGGAGGGCGTTGCCATATGGAAACAAGAGGTGGAACAGGCTAAAGTAGCTCTTGCAAAAGACAAGGAAGAATTGTCAAAACTGAAAAGTGAGGAGAAAGTACTGAAAGTGCAGTTTGAACAGCTTAAAGGTTTGGTTTTTCCTAATTTGGTGGTATCTTGGCAAAATAACTTGAATTTAGTTGTCATGATCTCATTAAACCAGAGTTTGCCCTTAAAACGTAGTTGCTGGCTACTGCACATATATATCATCTTTGTTCATACTGCATCCAATGATAGCAGCATATTATGGTCTATGGAATTGGAAATACTCACACTCTGATGATAATGAACTCATCATAGTATAACTTCTGTGTAGATATTTTATAGTACTAACTGTTTGGTAGTTTTACCAAACAACGAAGAATTTTCTGAATGAGTGTGGATGTTGTGACTATTACATATTGATGTGCCAGATGTATCCCAGCCTTGTAGGTAAATGGATGGAAGATTTGGCAAGCATTTGGTTTACCTCACTGAAGAAATTACTTCATCCCTCTAAACGTGTCTAGTAGTGTTATGATGTTTGGAAGATTAGCTATATTTGGGAAAAATAGTGAAAATGGACGGGATAGGTGGAAAGTCAGGAGAAGTTTGAAATTTCTGTGAGAGAGAAATAGAGGGAAAATTTGAATTTTTAGATACCCTCTCCAAATTCTAGCCCTTGGTGCTCTCAAAATAGCCTTAGTATCATGGTCACTATTTGTTATCTCTGTTGTTGTACATGTGCTTAGACTACCCTTCTTCCATGCTTTGGCACTTTATGATGCTTAGTTTAAGATTTCTTTTACATGCATTCGTTTTTGTGTTACTATCAATTGTTTTGTTGCTTTTTCATCTCTAAATATAGAGCGCAAAGAACAAATAGAGAAAGCAGAGGAGAAAGAACAAATAAGAAAAGAAAAAGAAGAGAGGGGAAAAAGAGAAGCTGAGGGGAAAGCTGGCAAAGAGAAAGCAGTTTCAGCAGGGTTGGGTGTTGGAGATCTTGGATCATGTAAGGATGGGAGGAGGCGGGCTAGCAGAGAGGAACAAGAGAAAATCAAGGCTGAGATGAGAAAGAATGCCTACCAATTGGCCTATGCTAAAGCAGAGGAGGAATCTAGGTTACTGTGGGTGGAGCAAACAAGAAAGGGAAGAGATTCTAAGATGTTTTGTTGTTGCTTTTTCTTGAATCTCTTGGGCCTACCAAAAACCTGCAGTGAAAGACTGCAATTCCATTCCGCCAAAAACATACTGGTGGGACTGGATTTGTATCCGAGGACATAGGTTTGAAGTGTCATGGAAATATTTTCAAGGGAAGAGGTGTGATTGGTTCTGCTTTTAAGGTTTGTGACCTGTGGATATGGGTATCATCTTAGTGGTATCTTCGTCTTGCTATGCAAGAAAAACTTATCTCCAAACAATAATTATGACAAATAAAAAAGGAAAATCTACATTGCATTATTAAGTATCATTTCAGCTTTGAGCTGTAAGTGTGAGTCTAGTTATTAGTATTTTAGCTTCAATAATTCTCCATATTGCAATATATTTCATTTTTTCTATCGGTTCATTTATATCTTCCATCCAAATTGTTTTGGCCGAATTTTAATCTGTAGCTCCCTCCTCATACAATTCATATCCGGCTGTCGATGATCAAGGTTGAAAGGACCCGAAGCTTTCAAATATCAGGACCATTGATGCACTTGAAATAGTACAAACAAAGTACAACCAACATATTTTGTGAGCAGGCTATCATTGTTTTAATTAATTCTCTTGAGCTTCTTATGGTACCTCTGACCCCTAGTAATGTGATCACAGTGTTATCTGTGGGTTTGTTGCCTGGCTATGCTATTGATTTGTTGATCATTGTGTTAAGATTTTCCTTTGGAGTTAGCTGGTTAAAAGACCCTTACATAAACAGACTGAAAAGTTAGCGGCTTTCTTGTTCTTTCAGCAATTTAATTTGAACATGGGACATGTTTTTCTTGTGAATTACTAAATCCCATTGCTTTTTGTTTGAAGCTTGTTCTGCCATCAAATTTTACCTTTTCGGAAGAACTGATTAGACCTTGGTCCTCATTGATGCAGTAATAAACCAAAGCCTGCATATCTTTCAAAGATTTTGATTGCACTTTTAAGTTATGGCGGGGTCCCTAACGAATTTCTTTTGGACATGGTGGAGAATGCTCTGGGAGATGCAAATAGTGTCTTCTCTAGTAAACGAGCAGCTCTAAGAGGTAGTATTCTTCTGAACATTTGGACTGTTGAAATAATGTCTATTCTTAAAACAGTCCAAAAAGAGATTTTTCGCCATTTTTTTTTCTTGATTCAAAATATGCATAAGTAAAAAAATGCATCTCTATTCATCTTTGCTGCTTTTACTTCCCCTGGGTGCGTATTTCCTTCATTTGCTATTTGATGTGTAAACATTTTCCCTTGTGTTTTCCTTTTGTTCTTTTACCCTATGAACAGTTTTGGTGAATCATGGTGAGAAGGATGGTTTGACTGCAGCCAGAATGATCTTATCTAGGATTCCTCTGGACAAAACATACCTACAGAATCGTTTGTCCATCCTGATGAACGATGAAAAGAAGAGTTTGAAAGGAGGAAGGATTCCTATTCCAGATTCTTACTATTTAATGCGGACAGCCGATCCCACAGGAATTCTTAAAAGTGATGAAGTTTGTATTATCCTGTATGTACTCGTAATCTCATCTTTCTGTGCTTGATTTATCATTTAGCATGAGTCTGCTAAAGAAAACTCAAGAAAAACGGTCATTTTTGTAATTTTAATTTTAGAGCACATCCCTTGGTTTTTAGTGGCTTGGTATGGTTATGGAATAATTTCTACCCATGCCGTAGGGTAAAATTCAAAATTTAGGTCTGCATATGATTTGGCTTATTAAGATTCAAGTATGTGCCACTTGTTGAGCTAAGCATATGCCTACCTATATAAACCATTGATTCAGCTCCTACCTTTCACAGTTTCAGAGCCAAACTTGGTCAAGCCTCTACTTGTTTCTTGTTTCCTTGTATTTAGTTAAGGAAACTATCAAATTGCGCAAAGAAATTTCATCTTTTTGTGATTTGTTTGCAGAAATGTTTCTGGTTGTGATTTATGCAGGTTGTTTTGGTACATGCACCAATAAAGGATAATAACCAAAATAAAGATCACAGCATCAGTGGACTTTATGGATTTTGTTTGAATGGCTTTCATCTGTGGCACCTGCAATATGCTCACAGAATCTGATTTCTCTGTAAACACAGAGGAAACTTAGTAATTAACTGCTCTCTACGAGACGAAGCTAAATCTGGCAAAGCATGCAACTACTATATAAAACAAATACAACTTTGCTATTAGGAACTGTGCAGTCCCTGAATCAGCATATAGAGCAAAGCAGAAGTGCATCACGGACAAGACCCATCAGTATCCTTAACATGGACATTGCAGAGTCTGACCCTTCCCTGTTCCAGAGGCTCTTCCACTAGGTGAGAAGAAATAGTAAGTTCCGGATGGCCAAAGTTAATATTTGCTCTATATAGTAGTCCCAGTTCTTTGCCAGATCTTACTTGGTTGTTATGGGGTAAGAAGCTGATTGCTTATTTTCCTCCTTGCTCTACAATGCAACCCCAAACGTAATGCAAAAATTCCATATTAGGCTCATTTGACCTGCTAATTTGGCTTGGATATGGTCATTGGTGTGCAAGAGTCAGGATATCTGCCATTTGACCATTTGGTCCACAAGTTTTGCATCGGTTTCAGTTAATGGTGCTTAAGAAATGGATATTTTCCCTTCCATGTGCTGTACCCATCTGAACTTATTGTTTTTTTATTAGTTATGACAATAAATGCGTGGAAGAGACAGGATTTCGGCAAGATATCTTCTTTCTTATGGTGTTATTTCTTTGTATGAGTATGGAGTCACAAGATAAATTATGTTGAAGCACTAATGCATCCTCTAAAATTTGCTATCAAGTTGCTGCAGCATTAAATGGTGAACTTTTTGCAGATGGCGGGGTAGAGATTAGAGGAATGATCGTAGTGGGTGATGAGACAGATCACAGATCTGGGAAGGTGTTTGAGTGGAGAATTGAAAGCCTTTTCCCGACTGGGCTCTTCTCTCTTTTGAGCTGCCCAGACCCATTGATCACACAATTCACTGGCAACTTCAGTGTAGATGGGATTTTCCAGTGATTCATCGAGAAGTGGATGGACAATCGCTAAATCTGGCAACTGAGGCTTCATAGGAGTATTGACTTCATAAAGGGAAAATGTCATAGCGTTTCCGAGCACTTGCTAAGGCTCTTTAGTTATGCTTTTGTTAAGTAGACTTTTCAAAAAGTTCTTCATCTCGTACGTTAGTCCTCATCCATTCTACTAATTGCCCTTTAAAGTATTGGATACTCTTGTTTTCCTATAGAGAATATGTTGCTCTGCACATAAAATCAGATTATGCAACCAAGTTTATCTGGTTGTGATTTTTTGCTTGTTCTCTCATTACCTATGCTGAGGTATCTTAAGCCAGATGAAGAGTCTAAGATGTTCAGACCGTTGGGTTTGTTTCAAATGGGTTTCGTCTACAATATCGACGCTTCCAAGTCCTAGATATGTCCAAAGGTGTTATCTGGTTTTTTTGGTTTCTTGTCCTGATCTTACCTAGAATTGGTTCATATCACCGTGGCAAGATAGAAAGGATCGAGTAAACCTTCATAAAGTCAGTATGCGCTCTGGGCACCTTGGATTGGCACATACTATCCACAAGTGTCCTTAGAAGGTTGTTAATGGATAAGTCTTAACTTAAAAAGGTGGTGTTTTCCTGTATTATGGAATTTAGGGCCCATCAAACAATCTATGGAATTTTTTCATAGGACTAGAAGCATTTGGGTGCTTTGTAGGTGGTGGCATAAATTCTTTTCTTGTAGACTTTGACGAGCGACGGTGAGCAATGAAATCGCAAAGATAGGGACAATTAGCCAAATTAGGACACCTCTGTGTAAAGCTTTTGTTATAGAAAATAATATTATTGTGTTAGTCGATGTACATTTGTCTTACTCAAATGTTGCAGGTACTAGATTAACATAAAGATGAGTTAGTGCAGGCATTTAACTAGAGTGAGGTTGCTGAGTGGCTTTATCTGATACATCGCCCTTAGATCAAGTCAACTGATGCATTTACCTTTCTTTTCTTCTCTTGCCTTGTTCTATCTCCCCAAGCTTGTGGAAGGTTCTTCTGTGTGAGACTAAAAGCTTGTATCATATATATTATATCATCAAAACATCACAAATTTTCTATGTCAATAAAGGTTCATTTTCTGGTTGTAGTGTGATGAATTTTTTGCATAATGAGCAATACTAGCAACCATGAAAAGCCATTGTTAAAACTCTACCAAGCTTTTAAGAGGACAAAGAGGAAATGCGCATATAGTATACTTGATTTGTGCATCATTTCTTATAGATTCATAAATCGAAATCGGGACTCTAAGATTGCAACGTGTAGAGTTTTATCTCTTCAAGCACAAAAACATACCTAGTGAAATTGAGTTCTTGCCCACATTATTTTGCGAAATTGAAGCAGTGCATTTTGTATGACGCTAGTATTCAGTAGTTGAGGGCCAAAAAGAACTCAAACACAGCATTTCGATGTTTGAATAACAAAGTTTTCAAGATATCTTTCAACAATACAAAGAGTGAGAATTAAGAACCACCATATTCTTTATAACAAGAATTAAAAATTCTAGATTGTTCTGATTTTCAAAACTAATTGAAAGTCAACTAATGTCGATTTTGTTAGCATATCTACACACTCAAAAGCTGCAAAAATTCTTTAGATCCTCTTCCTTGCCATACCAGCTTGGTATTTATCTTCGAAATGTGAGGATACAAATCCTTGGAGGAGTTCCTAACCATCCCCTTGGTGACTATAGTAGCAAGTGATATATCTGCACAAACATTCGATTATTTATACGCATGCGCTGTTTCAAATGTCATTTACATATGCACCAATATGTCTTTAGTTGTTCAAATTGAATACGATTGGAGAAACTAAAACCTTGGGGAGACTTATTCTCATCAGAGAGCAGCTTCTGCAATGGATATGGGGCTCCTCCTGCAAAATTAGAGGATAAAAACAGAGAATACGTTCAGCACTTGAAAAGGAACAACAGTAAAGCATTTTAACTAAACCTGGTAAGTAATCTTTATACACAGCAGGTCTACATTGACGAACCTGCTCAAATCACAACATCTTTCAACTTCAATAGAAGAAAGATGAAATGTTGTCAACCAAGTTTTACAGTTTCCAACTCTTCCTCCAGCTTTACCATTAAAATTCCAGCCAATTAGAGAATAACCACTGAAAAACATTCAGATTGTGCAGTTTGATATCACTGTTAATGTTTATATCAGCTTGTCTGTCATCAGCAAGTCCAGCCCTGTCTCCTACATCTAAGTTGATTTCGCTAGAAGTACTATGTCGATGTCTGTCCTGCTTCTCTGGAACAAGTAAACTAACAGACTTAAGGATGTCTACAATACATACATAAGCATAAAACAATGAACTTGCATCATTACCTCTAACACGACAGCCCAAAACCCGATCAACCTGAAAAGCAAAAAAGGGTAAAATCAATTAAAGATGGATTCTAAGATCGATCACCAGAATCATATAACAAAGTTGGTCATAAGTAGATTTACCTACTGAAATTCACTTTGGCGGTGCTGCTTATGCACACTAATGTTATCATTCACACGACGGTCTCTTTTCTTTGGCGGGCTTTTCAACTCTCCGAAAAGCTTTTGCACCACAAAATCAATTTTAAATATATCATCAAGCCTCAATAAAAGTATCTTATGTATGTCTATGCGTAATATGTCAGTAATGAAAAGGCCAATGTAAAAGTATCTACCTTTTGTTTATTTGGACCATTTGAACCTTCTTTTGCTCCATTTTCTTCCATGGCAGACCATGAACCCTTGTTTACAAATGTTCTCTTTCTTAATTGTGAATTACCTATTCCAGGTATTGCAGCTTTCTTCTTCGATCCATGTCTCTTAAAAGATCCATGTCTCTTAAAAGTAGCAATAATTTGCTTTCCATTATCAGCCATCATCATTCAAGAAATGGAAAGGAATGCTAAAAACTTAGAAAAGCAGGATGAGGATCAATAATTTGCTTGCCATCATCATTTCCACCAGCCAAGGATAAAGGGCTTACCACCAAGAAGTAGCAATAATTTGCTTTCCATTAATCATATCAAAAACAGACCTTAATAGCCTTTCTTTGGACTGCATGACAGAAAGACACATGAATTTATTCATTTAAAAACCTTAAATCCTTTAATCTTCGGCCTTCTGCACAATCTTCAAATTCGCTCCTCCCTCTCTTCTTAGCTCTCTCTTTACTAATGGTCTCCCATTGATAGTTATTCATTGAAAATGATCACCAATTCCAAGATAAACATCGATGGTTCAGTTGGTGGATGGAGCTACTTGACCATCAATGCGTTTCTTCTGAATGTCATTTTTCTGCAATGAATCCCATTAATGAATCATTGAGAATTTTTCTCTGATGCATTTTGCATTCCTTTTTTCAGAGCCTTCAATTTTTAATAGCATGTTTCTTGCTCATGTCAATTAGTGTTAACAAAGCATTTGATTACATCTTTATTTTCCACATGCCAAACAACTGACTCACTAAAAAAGGATTAGTTTGTGTTACCATATGGTTATGCAGATCGCAGTGTCATCTCATATAAAGCCTTTTCTCCATAATGTCTTGTCCAATATTGGTAGCCCCGTGCATTTTGTTGCATTACCTAATAGATTTCAAACAAACTATCTCTCACTCAGTTCCTACGTTCAACTTATGGTAACCAAGACAGAGAATGCAGAAGTATCTTATATTACGTACATCAGGAGATTCAAGACCTTGGCCAACCATAAACATCACAGCAACCATGCAACAAACTTGGTGCCACAAAAATGCACTGCCCTTAATTTTGAAACACCACAATTCATTACTTTCCAACCTGCATAAAAGGAAGTTCATTAAAATCAGAAAAGACACTGCAAACTAGATTGGTCTTATTAATATAATAACTTGTACATGAGAGAAACTGGCCAAAATGAAAAGGCCCTTTTTTTGCCTTTTGATTTCTCTTTCGTCATACCAACAAAAAATATAGATGCATCTTTGCATCTTTTCTTAACTTATAAAGATCTCAAAAAAAACATCTACCAAAACCAACCTCTTGTCACAAGAAGAGAGTTCAAAGGATGTTATATGACGCTTGTAATTGTGGACATTAAATGCATCCATCTTAAAAAAATTTCTGAAATCATGATCCCCCACAAACTTTTGGCCTGCACTCTCCATTGCCTAGCATAAAAACAGAGAAAGGACTTCTATCAAATGAAATGAAATAGTCATAATATCAAATTTTTGGTTCAAAATCAGCATAAAGTAGTTTATGAAATGAAATAGTCATAAACTATAAAATGAAGAGTTACCCTAATATCCAAATTATCTCTCCAAAAGAAATATTTGTACTCCCTTGCTCATACAGCTAAACCTGCAAGATATTGAGGAAGACAAAATCATGTGAAAAGGCAAACCCCACCTACATTTCCCCAATCATTAACATTATAAAATCAACAAATTGGAGGCATCTCTAACGCATTTCATCAACAGAATCCCATCATATTGAATCAAAATAAAGTACACCATGCCACCATGAGAAGGAAAACAACCTTGCACTAAAATCAATTGGAACAGGAAACCAGCCAGTTACTCGAATATCTTTGGGTAAGACTCGATTCAACACTCTCACATAATCAATTTCCGCATCTAAGACTGACACATAAATGAAAGTAAGCATCATATTGAACATGATAATTTTTCATCATAAATAATTCGTTGCAGCAAATCAAATAAAGTAAGAATCTGTAATGACTGCATAATCCCAACATATATGCACGTTCCTGCAGAATACCCTGCTAAATTGGAAATGCTAACCACTTAGTCTGAAATAAGCCACTTTTGATTAGGAAATCAGTGTGATGTGTACACGTATGTATAGGAATATGTATATTTAATGGATGCTTTATTACTGTACCAGCAGTTTATTTCCAGCTTGGACATCAGCCTTGCACAAAATACACCGATTTTTAACAATTAATCTTTTCTCTTTAATGGGTCTGTAGCGATTGAATTGAGTCACAAATTTCCAGTGAAGTTCAAACTTCATTCAAAAGCAATTTAAAGACTCATAGCAATAAAATGGAGCTCAAAACAATTAAAGATCAGTCACTCAAACAACGTACCATCTCTATCTATAGAAAGTCCCCAATTGTTTGCATCATCTGTGTTCTTAGGTCGCAGGTTTGATCGTAGAAACAGGGAAATGACCTGCATCATAAAGCAAACCATAGCCTACTCATGATGCACCTAAGAAAAGAAGCAAACAGGAGATAATAGAACAACAGCATGAATCATAAAAGAAAGAGCCTACTGCAAACATAATTATCCTAGGTAAAATGACAATTGATACTAGACACTTGTCCACGTCATAAAACCTTCTTGTATCTTGTGGTGGTATCTCTATCAACATTTCAATCATCTTGCAAAGAGACTCCCAGCTATCAGAACTCTCGCTCTTTGGTACTTTCTCATCTCCAATTCACATCATTGCTTCTCTAACAAAAATTCACTTCAGAACTTGCACTCCAGTTACAATATTCTCTGATCTAATTAACACCCAATCTCAAATTCCTTGAGAAAATCAAGCTTCACATATTGAAAGGAACATCATCATGAATATTCACAGTAATCACATCTATCACAAGGATGGAAATATATGGTTGTTATAAGGAAAAACTCTGATAATTGTCCCTTGTGCCCATACTTCCACAAGTGCATTTTAGTAGTTAAAAGTACTAAGTAGTACACATGCAACAGTTAACCATCTTTTTCCAGAAGCCCTTAAACATGTTTCTGAGTAGCCTTGTCATCTATTTTTCCAAGTTTAAGAAATAATCAAAAATTACAAAATACAACTGAGATTGTGCTCATCTACTAAATATAAGTTGACACGCATTTTTGCAAGAAAATGCTCAACATTTAATACAGGTTGAAACAAAGACCCGCATTCTCTCTGCAAGGAAATGGTGATTGCACGGAATAGTGAGCCAAAGATAAAACCCAATCTAGCGTCTGTGAACAAAATAACAATCTACCGATCCATCAAGAAACTTAGAAGATGAGTAGCAGTTTTTGAACTTACTTGTCCAAAAGATGAAACTCCTTTGTCTGTTCTGCCACATCTTGAGTACTGTGACTTTTCTTGGTCACCAACTAAAAGCTTAGTCTTCTCAAGAGCTTTAAAAATTTCAGACTACATGACACCAAAATCAGTATGATGGGATTCGGATCGAAATGAATTAGGTGTCTGCCAAGAATGTCAAAAATGCCAAAATAGAACATCTGCTGATTTTAAATCGATAGCATCCATGATTTAAACATTCGCATTGCACAATATTAAAGAACTCTTCCATGTATCTTTGATAATAAGCAGAAACCCAGTGACTTTGCTTGCATGGTACAAACTGATCTACTAGCGTACCAAAAGATAGGTGTCCTTACTGAAAACATAAATTTAAATCTTATGAAGAAGTAGAACCCTCTTTTATAGCACATCTTTTCCATTAGGCCCAATGCTGAAATGAATGAAGATTTTGGGGAGAAGATGGAATGTAGGACCGGACCTTGACAGTTGGATCCAATTGTGCTTCAGAGGCAAAACCATAAAACCTGTAAAATAAAGCAAAAGTGAAGCGATTTCATTGTGCCCAAGAAAAGCTAGAGTACATTCAATGGCCTAAGGCACAACACATTCAGGATTTCATATGTCTAGGAAATTAGTCAGACTTGCCATGTGGTGTAACAGAAAATTAGTCACATATTTCACGAATCACATCCACTACACATTTACTTGTGACCGATTCCGCAACTTAAGAGATTTCTGCAGTGACACCCTAGCATTTCAATTTTTTTTAGAACATATGCTTCCATAGCAGAAATATCCTCAAATTGTTAATAACAGCTAAACTTTCACAATTTCTAGAGTATTTTATATTCCATGCTGCCTCTTAAGAACAGACAAAATCAAGACAAAGGGAAAGATAATATACCATACCAGATTAAAATCGTTTTATGATGCAACAGTTGCATTGTATGACAAACATTAAAATGGCTACAATCTGTACCTTTGTCCAAAATACATCAATCTTAGAGCAACATATCGCCTTGGATGGTGTTTGAGAATTCCTGTTTTGAAATCTGCAGCAGGAGGTATCACGACATTCTGTTAGAATATTTAAATAATAAACCACGTCTTTATCTATCAACTTAAGCTTTTAGAACAGTTGGCAGTGGTCTCATAAAATCTCACATGGTATCAGAGCTAGGAGGTCCTGAGTTCGAATCTTCCAGGCCCTTATTTGCCTCCCCAATTAAATTTCCACGCTTAGTACGAGGCAAAAAGATCAGACTAAGCGTGAGGGGGAGTATTGGAATATTTAAATAATAAACCACGCCTTCATATATCAGCTTAAGCTTTTAGAACAGCTGGTAGTGGTCCCACAAAATCTCACACATTCACTAAAATATGGCTGCACATTGAAAGAACTTTAGCCGAACAGCATGCTCATCTCTATGAAAACAGGGCTGTAAGAAATTACTAACTTGAACCCCATAAAACTTAGTATTAAAAACTATTCGCACAACAATATTGATGCTTTGATTATGTCTAGTTTTAGCGCTTAGGGTCTCTTGTTTTTCTTTAGACTGTTTGGAGTCACAACTAACACAGCCTGCTAAGCAACTCCACAAAACTCCACCACTATAGTATCCTGTAACCTCTCAAAATTTGCAAGAAGGCCACTTAATTATTGTTTGACTTTTGAACTTAAACCGTTCCTCTCGTTCCTGAAAACAGGCTGACCTCCCAAGTCAACCCTCGACTGGAACTTGAAGAGCAATAAACATACAAGATCTCAGTGGTTCAGATTAAACATGCAATTGGAGCTCAAAGAGTTTGACCAGTAGCACCTTTTTTCTTCCTAGTCTTCTTGCCCGGCTTCATTGATTTGCCATTCCCATCGACCACTCCGCTTCCCTCCACGACACAACCATTCTTGTCTTCCATCTACACAAAATGAAGCAATAAGCTCAAGTACATCGCATTCAGCACGGAACATTGAATTTCGCTTATCCCCTATATGCATGGCCAATAAAAAAGAAGCGCCAACCAAAAGATGCATGCATTCACTCAAACCACCGACAAACAATGCATGCCCGACTCAAACGCACGCTCGACCCAACACCGAAACCGCTTCGAGCTGCTACAAAGATATCAAGATTCATTCGAGAAGTCCTAAAGACAGTGAAATCCTCTCGAAAAGTGAAAAGGGAGAATCGAAATGGCTTACCTTTTGACAGCAACATCCAGAGAGTCGAGAAGAAAGGTCGGCGTTCTGCTTCTCCAGCTCCTGAATTGCGACGGGGGCCAAGTTGCGAAACTGACAGAGTTAGCACGCGGTAGCTCGTACAGGCAATCGAAACTCCCACACACACGTGCGGGTACGAACCGCTCGATCGAGTTACAGCTTCAAGGAAATCGCAATCGAATTTTAAATAGAAAAGAAAGGAGGAAGAAGCGTTTCCAAAGGCACGCGCTAGAGAGAGAGGAGTACGTTGATTGTCTTGTGGAGAGAATGGATCTGGGAGCGAAGGGCGTCGACTGAATCTGCATCGGGCGAAGTAGACATTGCCTCTCTCCCGCTTCGCCTCGCTGCGCTCGACATTCTGCTCCGCGCTCTTACTCCGGCAAGACAGAGGTGATAGAAAAGAAAAAAAAAAGGCAAAGGAGAAAGAGAGGTCTCACGGTACCCATACGCCTCTCTTTCCTCCACCACAATATCCCTCGCGGCCGTCACGCGTCGCGGCGAAACCCCAAAACTTAGCACCGCCACCAGTATATCTAGCCTCGCAAACCTCTTTTGCTTCAAAGAAGCTCGAGAGGCCAGTCGGCAGCCGGCGATTTCTGGAGCCGCAGCTGGAAAGTCGATGACGGCGACGAGGAGAGAGGCGAGGAGGGAAGCGCTTAGGGTGAGTGAGAGGGCTCGAGAAAGAGAGGAGGGGGGCGCTTGGGGTGAGTGAGAGGGCTCGGGACAGAGAGGAGAGGAGTGCTTGAGGAAGAGAGAGGCAGAAGCGGGAAGAAAAAGCGCGCTTCGTTGAAAAAAAGAGAGAGAAAATGCAGCAGGCTCTCCTTCTTCGCCGCGCCGTCGACCCCGCCAAAGTCCGCCGAGATCTCCCTCCCGACCGAGCGGGCCAGCGTCAGGGACAGCACACAGTCGGGGCGGGGAGCACCGGTGCCGCTCGGGAACGAGACCCGGATGCGGAGGCGGATGACCAGCGAGGCTTTTGGGCGGCGGAGGCCGAGGCGCGAGACGGAGGCGAAGGAGGTGGGATGCGCGGAGGAGGAAAGTGGAAGGCTCTGAGCGTTCTTTTTTCTTTTACGAGGAGAGAGAACCCGTGCCCATTCAAGTGAAGAGAGAGAAAAATTTTGAGCGGGACTGCGGGAGGAATACGCTCACCGTCCTTTCTTCTGCGTGGAGCCGAGCCGAGCCGAGCAAAAACCAGCGCCTTCCCTCTTTCAGCGGGTCCGCTTGGGGACACATGTGCGGCGTTTCATTGGTAAGTGCGCACCAGGTCAGCAGATGACGTGGCGCGCACATACCACTAAATTGAGAGAAAATATTGGGTGGTCCGGGACCTCCACGTCAGCGTGGTCCCGGACCACCAAATATTTTCTCCTGAATTGGACCGACACTCTTGGGAATCAGATCCAACAAGTCAGTTTGAATGGTCCATTTTGCATGTCCCTAGTAATGCGTATACACATTTGCTACTTCATCACAAAATCGAGAGAGAAAGTAGGCAACGACTAGAACTCAATGGTTTCCTCCGTCACCATCCCACTCACCTGCTACTACCGTCATTCAGGTGTAGTTGTTTCTGTGCCCCAACGATCTTCGCCGTCACCTGTTGCCTCGTCACTCAAGGATTTCCCTTCTTCTTTCTTTTTTCTTTTTTTCACAAAAAGAGGGGTTATGCATGCGACCACTGGCACCGATCGTCGCAGCAGAGACTGCGGCTAACGCTGAGGTCGTGGCTCGAGATTGCCTGAAGTTGGCGACCTTCGCTCCAGGGTGACAAGCACCCAAGAAAATAAGAGAGAAAAAAAATTATGGAGAATTTATTTAGTTGGTCTACAAATAAAAATATGGTTGGTATATGGATGGATCCATCAAAGAGGGGTAATATTAGGGGATAACTTTATGGCGAAGAAATGTCCTTTATTTTTAGGAGATTTTAATTAAATTTATTAACTAAGTTCCTTTCACAAATAATTATATACTTACCCTACGAAGCTGATAAAAAGTGTTTGTTTTAATTACTTTTTTTTTAATCATAAATACGTTCACGATTTTTTCTTTGCTTCAAGGGGGAAAAAAAAGCCCCCTTTAGATGGGTAAATTTTAAATTGAAAAGTAGCCCCACCAATTTATAGATCAGCTCAAGCATAAGCTAAAACTATGTTAAGTGGCCGAAACATGGATTTTTTTTTTTTTTTGGCATTTGGTGGTGTGAATAATCGTATCTTGCCTCTACTTTAGACGTAGAAATCCATTCATTAACCCATTAGCCAATCTCGCGATGTTTACATTCATAAAGTTCCGTGATATTCGCTGATAATGTACAAGGGAAAAAATAATGCTTCACATAAGCTATTATTAGATGAATGACATGTGTATTGAAACTTTATTACCAAAATCGATTTTGAATCTATATGATGGCCTTCTAAATTAATTTTTCACCACTGATAATAATTTGCATTTCGTAAGAACAAACAAATTTTCTATTTTAGTACTAAAGTTACTCAATCCCGTGTAAAGTATGTATGCGAGAAAACTCATCAGGTGGTCGAAGCCCTGAATTTACACTCTCTTCCCCCAGAAAGAATAAGATGGAGCCCAAATCGCACTCTCTCCCCTCTAAATGACGTTGTCGAGGTAGAGACCGATTGTTTGGTCTTGGACAACGCACTTACAAGCTATGTAGCATTGACATGGATACCCGATACGTGACAGGACACGACACGACACACCGACACATCATTTTTTAAAAATAGAGAATTTCGACACATTATATATTAAATATATTTTTATATATAAATACATAAATAAATAATAATAAAAATAGCCTACAATTAATTTACATGAAAAAATTAAATAATATCATTCATTATTTTAATTTGTTAGAATAATACATAAAAATTAGAGGAAAAAAACATTGTTTAAAAAAAATGCTGAACTGATAATTTTTAAATTTATTTATTTATCATATATAGCATTTTTTATTACTTCTTTCATAGTAAAAGACTTTTTAAAAAACTAAAACAATTCTAAAAAACAAAACTAAAAAAAAAAAAAAAAAATTGACCCCATGCGTGTATATTTATAGCATTTTTATTACTTCTTTTATTACTTATTTTGTGTATATTTATATTTTGACCCCATAAGTATTATAAATTTTTAAAATTGGCCCCGTGCTTGTTGGAATCACGTGTCGGATTTTTTGACACTCGTTGACCGCGTGTCAGACACGTGTTGGAGTGTCGGATATGATACGAAGGCTTCCGGAGAGTGTCCGTGCTACATAGCTTACAAGCCCTCACCAGTTCCCTTCACAAGCCTATCAAGAAGTGTAAGGGAATTTTGGTCAATTTTGTCTAATGTTCAAGTATCTAATTGATACTAGAGAGGCCAATTTGATCACGGATTTGGTGGCTAAAGCCCTTCGAAAAAATGCTTTATCTCAGAATTGGGGTTTCCTCCCCTCCTCTAGCTCTTTGACAATTGTTATGTTCTGAAGCCCATCTATTGGAACTTTCCACCTTTGAACCAGTTTAATGAAAAGTCTATTTTCTGATTAAAATGAAAAAAGGTAAATCCCAAGTTAATAAGATATGTTACTAATCTCATAGATTAGGGAATTATACGCAAATTAAAGTTTTGGCAATAGATCGAAATATGATACTATTCGCACTCGATGACGCGAATGCTTGAAGTAGTGCAGTGCAAGAGCTACATTACTAGTCGCAACTTGTATATAGCCTTTTCAATGGAGTCACTACTCAAAGATTGCTTTCAAGTCGCAGAAGATCATTCGGTTGCAACTTCAGTTCGACATTTCAAGAACCAGAGGTCCTCTTTCGATCGATCGATCGATCATGGCCAACACATTCCAACTCCTCTTTCTCTACTGCGTCCTCCTAACCACTGCCGCCATGTCAGCCTCTCCATCACCATATCCAACTGTCATACCCGCCGCACCGCCCACGGACGGTGGCACCTGTCGTCTCCAGCAAGTCAGCAACATCCTCGATGCCTTACTCGGCTCCAGCGACTTTGGCAACTGGGCATCTATCCTCCCCGCCTTCAACCCCTCGACCCTTTCCATCTCGGGCACGCTCTTCGTCCCTGCCGGCAATGACGCTGCCGTCTCTGTGCTCCCCATGGACCCTCCCTCTCTCCTCTACCACATGGTCCCTCAACGCCTCGCCCTCTCGCAACTCAAGCTCTTCCGCACAGGCTCCCGCCTGCCGACCTTCCTGCCCAACAACTCCATCCTCATCACATGTGGCTCTCCATCCAACTTCACCCTCGACGGCATCCCTCTCATTGAGCCCGACCTCTTCTCCTCCGACGGCCTCATCGTGCATGGCGTCGCTGGGTTCCTCAACTACACAGTCTACGGGGGTGGCAGTGCTGCGCACGGGCTTTCTCCGCCACTGCTGCAGCATGCTACAGGTGATACTCCGACTGCAGCGGCATTCTTGCCGCTTCAGGAAGCGACTGCCAAGCGCATGTCCCATGCCGCATGCAGCACTGAGGGCATGGCGGTGGTTGTTACGTCCGTTCTTGGCTTGGTAATCTTGGGTTCAAAATTGTAAGGGATTTCTGGGTCTCTTGTTGATGGGTTTTGAAAGTTGCAGACTTGAAGAGCAAACGATTGTGGGGCCACGCGCGAGGTCATTTTCTCCATTAATATTCGCTGTTCCTATCTAGTTCTTGTCGAGCCATTGAGGCTAGGGGAAACACGTATGATCGGTGCTTTTCTTTCTGTAAATCTCGTGATCATACGAAGTCCATTAGCATTTGATTTCTGAGTAGGGAGATCAAGAAGGAAAGATGCCGTGTTCTTTCCGAGTTCGCTAGCGTGGTTGTAATCAGGAAAGTGGAGAAGAGTGAATCTTCTTTGGTCACAAAGAATAGTTTCTTCTTGTTCATTCTTTGGCGACTGTCTATGCATTTCGGGTATACATTCTCTTCTTGTTCGTTCTTCTTTTTCAACTCCATATGGGTGAATTTTTGACATTGAAGGGAAAAATGGGGAGAGCCCATAGATAAACCCAAGTTACTATTACTGTGTCAATCCCAACGAGTTGTAGTTCTCTATGTTAATCAGTAGCACAACTTACATATATTCAGTTCATGCGAGTCGCATGGGGTGGTGCTACAACAGCGGCAGTGATTCTGCCGATTGAGGAATTGGTTGGCCGGCGCACGTCTCCTCGCCACATGCAGCGCTAAGTTCATCGCGGTGGTTCTTACGTCCGTTCTTGGCTTGGTTTTCTTGGGTTCAAGATTGGGAGGGACTTCTTTCCACGTGAACTTGTATCCAAGAATTGTTGGGCATCTTCTCTGGTACGCTCACCGGTCGGCCAGCATCTTCTATCGTTGTTAGCAAGCCATTTGAACTCTTTTATTCGACTCCCTATCAAAATCTCTTGAAGATCATTGAAGAATCGCAGAGTTCATTTCTCTGGTACTCCTCTACGATGTTGTTATATCAAATAGTACTGAGAAATTGGGAAAATACTAGAACTATACCCTATTTTCGCTCTGATTCCATTTTTTAAAATTTTTCTTTAGAAAATGGATGTTTTGTAATCGTGGACAGGATTACGAAAGGACCAAACGCCCTCCATTCGGAACACTCCAAGACCCAAAATACGCTGCAAACCCTAACCTCGCCCGTCATCGACCCCCCTCCTCCACCGTTGTCTGAGCTCGTCTCTCTCTCCCTCTCCCTCTCCCCTTCGTCCACAGCGTTGCTGTGTCCTCTCTCTGCAGTCTCTCTCTATAAGACGTTCTTCGCACAGACTCCATGGACAACCTCGACTAGTCTTAATTTTTACCCTTTTTGCCAACCAAGAGGAAACCCATGCGCGCACAAGTCCACTGGTCATAATTCTCCAGCCCAGGCGTGTCGAACCACCCTGGAGGAGTAAGAAAATTGGACCGTACAGCTCTAGTCTTTCTAGGATATGTACAGCACGATACCAAGGAACGAGCAAGACAGATGCATTCATCAACATTTAGACGAAAACACGATTGCATAACGAAGCCTAACGACCACACAAACCAATTTGCCTGGCCACGAAGTATTTGGGCAAGCCGGACAGATGAGACAGACTCAGAATCACACCATCTGGCATGGGTAATTCGCTCAGGCAACACATGCACAATACCTAAGTTTTCTCTGATTGAGCCCGTAATGGTAAACGGCTTGGCTAACTCGTATGTCGTAATTTAAATTGGTTATTCATGTTAACTCGACATGTTTGTACACTTTCAAACATGTGTTCATACACATTGCAACATACATACATATAAAAGCCAATACGTAGTCATTAACTCACAATATGGCATCAACATGTTTTACGGGTTATTTTGGGTTTTGAAAAATTACCACAAGTTGATAAAACACATCATCATCATACAGGTCTAAGCAGATGTGCCACAACCCACACGACACGATGATGACACTGAAACACAAAATCTTCTTTACACATTATCCTGTCAAAGGTGCTTGTGGAGGAGGAACAGTGGACACCACCAAAACGATTTTATATTGGTCTACCATATTTGGAGCTTCCTTCAAATTAAACTCAGCTTGCTTTTCTTGACACCGTGAAACAAAGGAAATATAGGCAGGAAACAAGCAAAGTGGATGCACGCTAAGCAGAATACACAACAAAGGGGAAGAGGGCAATGTGCACAAAAGGCAAAGTATACAATAAACTTTTGAATGATGCAAATTCAACAATATACAAAAGTGCTTGTCAATTGGCATCCTAAATTGATACTCAAGTCTAGGCAATGGCACTTTGAAAAACGTGCATCTCACATGTGCGGAGCGCTCCTATTCTCCCTACTGCCCACTAAAAAGAATATGCCTAGAGATAAGCATATGAGTGAAAACAAAGCCTACATTAATGAGAAAAAATGGTTAGAACTCTACCTTTTGTCTCCCCTTTCCCTAATTTATTCCACACTCCCTTGAAATGTCCTAGATGAATGTCATCAATGCTGCTTCCTATCAGCACTTATTGCGAAACATCTTATTCTCTACTTCGGTTCTTCTGTGATGGCCTCTTCCTAACAAGCCTTATAGGATCTGTCATACCTTCTCTTGTCAATAGGAAGAAAAACCTTCTTTAGCTGAATTCCTCTGCTCCTGTTTTATCAATGTACAACCAAAATTCTCTGCAACTACAACTCTGACTTAAACCAAAATTGCAATTTATTGAAGCCGACCAATGTCGCCAAAAGATGCAGTTTCGTTGCACTTGTTACTCCAGTATTCTCCACATAGATGATCTGGGTCCAGAGCCTCGATAACCTGAGAAGGGTAGTAAAATATGACCACAAATTTAAAAATCATTATCACAATGGTGCACATGCCTCATGTCCTCCTCCTGTTAAATCTAAAAAAAGGCATGGCTGATATACTCTATAAGAAGCCTATGCATTATTTAAGCTTCACAAGTGGGTGGCGGATCGGCAAAGCTGAGTGTACGGTGCACTGGTGGAGGTGGTTGTAGGTTTTATTTCTTTTCCATTAGTTAGATGACGTTTCAATATATACAATCCTTTTTCCTTTTCAGGAGAAAGATGAAGAATGATTTGCAGTGAAAGCCTGTGTAAACAGGTGTTTCCAGCTACCCCATGTTATGTTGGCCCAAATTTTTGAAAAGCTGTTGCTCTAACTATGATAGAATAAGCAGGTCAATAGGGCTCCATGCAGGGTTATGCCATCGATGAGTAGATTAGGTGCTGTAAAGGTTGTCCACATTCATTTGACCATTCGAACTCAAATGCTTATGACTCTTTAGCATTGCCTTCCTTTTCATTATTATATTAACATAAAAGAAATTGCATAGTTAGTATATATTGTATAAGAAAGTAGTATCGTTAATGAGTGCCCCCAAGGGATTGGATAGAAGTCCTTGATAAGAAATACTTTTCAAAGTATTGATTCCAAATAACATGAGGTATGCAATGCATTTGAAACTGCAAACATTACTTTTTGCTTGATTAATAAGCATCCCAAGGGCAGTCAATATCCTAAAAGAGAAATGACTAATGATAGAAAGAGAATTAATGCTACAGCTGTCGCAGGTTAAACTTTGCCTATTTAAGTGCCATTATATTTAGTCCCATAAATTACAGCCGTGCATGCAAAGTATGAGCATCTTCAGAAGTATGACTGGGGAAAAAATGTTGACTTATTGCTGCCAAAAAGTAAGAGGCCTCATGAAGCTTGGTGCAACCATAATGCTTATCCTCAAGCTACATGGTCTTATAATAATGGGTTAGGCATCACATTCTGTCAAAGAATATCCTAATTGGCAGATAAAGCCCAAGATACCAAACGTCAAGTGAATTACTTATGGAGTTGTATTGTTTGGAAATTCCTCTTAGATTGTCTTACCTGGATGATATTTGGGGAAAGAAACCCAAACATTTCAAGGCCATTGACCCTCTGCATGTGAAAAGGAGGAAGCTGTCCTTGTACCCCTAAGCTGCTCCGTCGAAGAATTTCTTGGTTTAGGCGTTGCACTACCAATTCCCAGCACTTCTCTGCTGAAGTATCAGCAAAGGTTACACTTGGACATTCTTCCAGGGTGACCTGAAATATACAGAAAAAGAATAAGAATATGGACATTAAACTAAAAGGAACGCAAAATGCTTAGACCATGATATCAAATGCTTTGTATTAAGAAGATGCTATTTTCTAACTTTCAGCAATGATCTAAGTAAACATGTGATTCGTCAGCATATAATTGCAAGTTTCAATTCTAATGAAAAAGTCCCTTAAGCCCCACTTGAGGATGTCCAACAAAGTAATCCTTTCAATGTCATTCTAGTAATTCATTTGATTTCCAATTAGAGTGACTTTAGTGATATATCCTAAAAAACAGGCTATCAAGTGGAGAAAAAGCAAAACTACTTTCTTGCTTCAACCAAAAAAGAATTCTCATACATTAAAAACATATTTTGACAGAAAATTTTCAGATGCTCATTGAAGAACATTGCCATTAAGCAGGAAAAGGTCCACAACACATCTTCTACTTATTGTTTAGTAGATATGGACCGCAGAATTTCCAACAGCTACATCTATGCTGTATTTTCAATCAATTATCCGATACTGCAGATTGAGAGTAGGTAATTAACAAGTGTCAAAGGTAAAATTCTCCTTTCAAAAGGTTGAGGGAAAACAAACCTTAAAGATAGGGCCAAGTAGCCCTGCATCCACAACTTCTGATATATAGCCACAAATCTTTCCAGGGTTTAGCACACTGAAGAAATCAACCCGACTTTTGTATCCTGCAAAAAAGTCAACAATTAAGGGCTATTAAAAATAAGTCATCGAGCCAAAAAAAAAAAAAAAAAATAGGGTCATGTTTTCTTGGAATTTTTCACAGATATAGTGTACCTTCGGGGAAGATGGCCTGTTTTGAGCACCAACATTTTCCTGCAATAATGGAACCGAAATGAATGGGTTCAACACAAGCTGTAAACTCCTTAATGGGATAACTAGAGCGCTTCACTCTGGAACTATCCACAGGTTTACTGGTAAGCAAATTACTGGAGAGAACAGCAGGATGTTGATTGGGAAACAAAAGATTAACCCCAAATAATTTGCAATCATCATGTGAGCTTGTATTCCAATTATTCATGGCAGATATAGGAAGATTGCCCTCAGAAATTGCACATGCTTCTAACGACTTGGAATCTCTAACAAGCTGCATATCCAATGATCTTTTGATTGCATGCGGGATGGTTTTTCTCTCCTCGCAACAAACCGATACACAAGTATCCTCCAAACTTCTGATACCCCCAGTGACTTCCAGAGTGTTGTTCTCTCCTTCATCAGGCTTAACGCCAATGTTCAAATCAATGCTGCAATTATATTTATCATCATTCCTCGAGAGAACTTTATTGTGGTTATCACTATCTTCACATTTCATGGGAGATGCTCTTAGGTTCAGAATATCTCGCTGGGACTCCGATAATACTACTTTCAAGGAACACAGTGAACTTTCATTAGGTTCAGAGCTCTTAATTCCACGTACATGCCTATCGATACCCAGACTAGCTCCAGTACCAGTAACAGAAACCCAGTCATCATCTTTTCCTGCCCATTCTACCATAGCATCTGATCCACCTTCCAAAGCTTCAGTTAACCTCTTAAGTTCATAGATGGTGTAGCGGAGGAGGACATACTTATCGTCTCCTTCACAAGAGCATGAGAAATCTGCATGTCTGAGACATGCATATCGCTCAGGGGAGCACTTGCAGCTGATGGCAGATAAATACAAGTCATAAAAGCATGTAAAACATTCTCTCTCATCATTCAAATCAAAGTCAGCCCCCATTTTTTGCAATTTCACACAATTTAGAAGGGACTTTACTCGTTCTTCCTCCATCTCCACTCTTGTCTGTGAAAAGAGAAAAACAAGGGAAACAGACAAGCACATGAGAATCGATCCAACTATAAGGATGCATCCATGCGTAAATTGAAGAATACAAGATTGGATAAAGTATTGCAAAAAAGAAGAGGCTCTAAGTAGCCAATCCAAAAAGAGAGAGTACCTTTATAGCTCTGGTAAGAATTCCTTCTTTCCCATAAACAGTGTTCCACTTCAAATTCACTGGAGTCTCCTTTAAGAGTGATTGTTCCCAAAGATCTTGCATAGCTGCCCTAGCTGCTCTAAACAGCAGTTTGTCATGAGATATTGATGTTTTCCTATGCTGTGTGCTATAAAGCTCCACTGCATTTTGTCCATGCCCTAACCAGTCAACAGGAGCTACATTCACTGCTTCTGCGCAGTTAAACCCACAATTAAACCCGGCATGGTAAGCTCTCGGAAAAGTAAGAACAAACTCCCCAGCTTGCTGGACGACACGATATACTGGTACCCCTTCATCCCTTAAAATGGATGGAGATAGCTGAGTGACCTGCACAAGCATAAACATCAGAACATACAATAAATGCTGTGAAAACCAGCTAAAAAATACTATACACCATCTGAAAAGCTTACTGCACTACCGATGTCAGTAGATGGAACGTAACACAAAATGAGCAAGACTATTTCAACGCTACCAAGTGCTTAAACAGATTCTTAGAAGAAATAAAAAGATAACAGCAAGAAATAACCTGTATGTTTTACTAGTGGCACATACAACCTATTAAACTGCTACAGTTAACAACAAATCATATAGAAAAGAAAAGAACTACTTGCCAATTCATTCAGTAAATCTGGTTGCTCTTCAAACAAATCTGGTAGATACATTTTCATAGTTTTCTCCAGCATGGAAGCACTGCTTCCAGGTACTCCATACCATACTTTTGCATCGCCAAAGTGGAGGTAGTTAAGAGAATAGAGGTGGTGGTCCTCTACATGCTGTTCGGTAAAAAATTGGGGAGAAAGAAATATCAATGACACCATCAGATAGCATGAACTGGAAAAAGTAAGCAATTATGCAGTAGTCATCTTTTAAAAAGAACAATTAAATGAAACAAGAAACAAGAATTTACAAAGATCAGCCAGGATCAGCACAAGTAATAATCCATCAATTCTGCATTCCAACCATTGAAATAGCAAATGCAGAATAAGGTCTTGAAAGAAGTATTTCATGGCTGTATCAGTCCATCTTAGATTATATATGCTATAGGATTGTTCAATTGCTCGACAGAATGGTGAATCTCTGGTAAGATGAAGCCTTTCTCTTGAGAGATATTCAGAAGTCCCAAAAGAAGTTCCTCTTTTAGATGAGCGAAGCAGCTTCTTAAGTTTCTCACCAAAAGAGCACACTTCAATATCAAAATGATTTACATAGTGAAGCGAGATATAATTGACAGAGAAAGCCTTAACGAAAAAGTAATATGGCCAAGGATGTAGCAACAGAACAACTACCAACATCTTCCACTTAGTACGGTCAGCTACATGAATTCTCTTATGACATTGTACTTTAATTAGTAAAAGAGTCGTCAACAAGATCCAAGGACAATATTCTTTGAAATTTCTGCCAATTTCTGGTCAATTATTCTATTCGCCTACAGTATCTTAAAGTCGAATCTTTCAAAGTAGCCACTTAAAGTTGCTCGCAAGTTTAAATTTGGGTTCACATTTCCTCAAATAGATCCAAATCTGCAAAAATACCAATCAATATGGTACACGGTCATTTTATTTTCAGTAACAATCACTGACCAACCAGACTCCGCACTTCATCGAGTTCTAATTCCTAGATACATTATTGCCCTGATTCAACATTTTATCAGTTTGTATATAAAAGTAAAGTCATGTTTCATGCTTCAATTTCATTTAAAAAACAGGAACCTCTGAAGGGGAGAATTATCCAATGAAAAGACTGACCAAATAAATCCAATGAGCTCTGGGTGTAGATTCAATCATTACAGCATAGAAGGACATAGATGGCTTCACTAAATATACGAGACATGGATCTTTCTGAGGCAGAAAAATCTCCACCTCACTCTTCAATAGTAATAGTGTGGTAGCCACTAACATAACATTTTTGTAATGCTTCCCTGTAGAGACCACGTGTAAAATTATGCGAGTTCATGGCTGCGTAAATGTCTAAACCACTTCATAAAACAATTGCACTTTCCAAAGAAGTTAAACAATGTGGCACACAGCTGAAAACCAAAGAAGAACGAAAGACGGAGTATATATACCACTGACCAATTGAAGATCTACAAATGTCTCCCTACAAAAGATTCTTAGATGGGGCATCAGGACATACCCAACAAAATGATGAAAAGCACATTCCAACATAGAGCCATGGCACTAAAACCCCTGATATGTCACTTTCCTCAAAAGATAGTACCGAGCCTGACAAGCGAGGGAAGTTATTCAGGTTCCATCCTGACTGTACATACTGATCTGAGCTGCCTCCATTCCCGGTGGAAGCTGCTTTGGGAAATCCACTTCCAAATGCACCTGCTTCTAAATCAGCCCCATAAAATATCTGTGGCACAAAAATGAAAACACCAACATCAGTTTTATCTCAAGAAAACCCATGATCAAGCTGTGAAAGGAAGTGATGAAAATCTCGATCCAAACCTCAACTTCATCTGTTGGTTGCTCTACTATCCGCCAGAATTCACCCTCAATGTCCTCTACAGAGGGTTCCCATCTTTGGTTTGACTCAGTCAGTTCATTAGTTCTTTGAACACTCTTAGCATCCTTAAATCCAAAATAACATTCTTTGAAGCCAGCAGCATGTTTTTCGAACTCTGCAAGAGTGAAATCGGGTCCAGTCTGGAAGCCAAACTTCTCATCACAGTCTGAAGTAGAATTAGGTTTCAACTCAGAGTTGGCATTCGCTTTGCCAGTCCCTCTTCTGGAGTGCCTCTTCCTCTTCCTCTTTCGGCTTCTTTTCTTTCTCAGGGGCTCCCTATTTTGGAGCAAATCAATTTGCTGGATTCTAGTGGAGAATTTTGAATGTTCCCATACATCCTTCTCTTTAAGACGGCAGGGAGGAATCCAGGAAGCTGGTGGGACTATCCGGCATATGCCATATGATTCTGCTTGATGACGTATCTTTGATATGTATGCAAGTGTATCTTCAAATTCCTGATGATCATTTGTAAGTGTAAACAAAGTTTCCACACTTTTAACAACACTAAGAACATGGCACTGTGATCACCAATGCCCAACCACATAGACATAATACTCAGATTACCAAGCACAAAGGGTTACCTCTGCTGTTGGGTAAAATACAGGAGCATCATCAATGATAGGTCGGCATGCTTCAGCAGGATCCCACCTCGCTGACATCTGCAATAGTTGTATTGCAGAATGGTCATACAAACCCCTTTTATCTCAATAATCCAGGACTTTGAGAAAATTAATTTTCATAGCTTCACTCATCATAGATAGATTTGCTCCAAAATCCAAGACAAGATGCCCTACTTGAAAATTACTGAACAAGAAAATGAGCTATAAACCTTTTTTATGCGGTTATGGATGTTCAATTTTACTTATCATCACTGTAAGGTATCAAATTGAAATTGTGATCTTTAAAAACCATCACGGTCTAATATGTTTACATTAAAAGGTCATATTGAACTATGCCAACAAGATGGATAGGCTGTTCAAAATTCACTGAAGTGATCCTGGGAAAGATTTAGAGTATCTCGAAGAAGAGATACTTGGAAGTTGATCACAAACATAGTACCAAGAGATAAATTGAGGAAGACAATCAAGAAATAATTCTAAAGAATCAACTAACAAAGACACTATAACCACAGATTTGACACAGCGTTGAATCCTGTGATAACATAGATCATATTGGAGGGCTTCAAAAGTTAGGGTTACAAGGATCAATTAAGGACAGCAGAACATATGATAAAGAAATGCTGGCATAGAGAATTTATTAGAGAGGACCAGCAAAAATGAAATCTTGATGTACAGGACATGAACCATGAACAGACCCATTGACAATATTGTGAAATCTGACCTCTTTAGGATGAGATTCTGTCGCAGACTCGAACTTTGCCATTGGCTCAGAACAACCCTAAATCTTCAACAATCGTTCCCACATAAAAGTCTTCTTTCTCACACCAGATATAATTAAGGACCTTTACCAAAAGAAAGGTGCAAACAATCGTCTTGAAACTATTCCTTCTCCAATTGATTAAGATCAGGCTGCGGCGGACACGAAACCCTAGAATTAAAACAGAATACAGGTGGTCATAACATTCTAGATTACAAATAAATAGCAAACAGACAATCAAATTCACAGAAAACAAAAGGGTGATTATTTTTAATAAAAAGATAATATGAAGAGACTGAACAAAAAGACATTTAATTAGTACCAATTAAACTGGCAACCCCACATGAATTGAACAAATGTTGACAAAAGAAAAACCTAGACAAAACATAAAATTGGCAGAAATTGGAGACGAAAAAAAACAGGCACGGATTGAACAGCGCAACGATGAGCGCAAGAGATTACATCAATCAAATCATTACCATATAGAGCAAAGGGATTACCTTTCAAGGAGGGCGTGGATCTTAGGGAGGCACACAAACTTGTGGAGCCCGTGTGTTGTTATCTGCCCTTTTATCTCTTTCTTTTCTCCCTGATAAAACCTCCTCTCTCTCTTTTTTTCTTTGTTCTGAAACTTCCAAAGATAAAAATAAATAAAACTGCCTGTGATCTTTTGTTTCCAAGTGGGTAATCCAGAAAGGGAAAGGAAGAGTAATAACAAGAACGAATTTTGGTAGGGTGAGGACTCCTTCTCTAAACTGGGGAAGTTTTGAATCTTGTTCTCTTCAGATTTATCAGTTACGTTCTTTGAAGAGAGAGAGAGAGAGAGAGATAAGTGATTGAGTGAAGGGGAGGGTCAAGGGAAAGGAGGAAGGAACCCGCCCAAACGCACGCAGTTTTAACGGAAATCTACGGGGAGACCAACCAACCAAAGTCAGAGGAGAGACACGACACCAAAGTCTCTCCCCCCTCTAAACACAAACATAAAAACCTAAACACGCTTCTTCTGCGTTACCGCTACTCTTCGTGTTTAGCCGTTTGGGCCCAATTCCACGCTGTCCGGCCCACGAGCACCGTTTTTCTTTCGTGGCCCTGAAAACTGGCTGTTGTGACCAATTCCTCTTGTGGGTCAGTGAAATACCTACTCGATCGTATGAAAACTTGTTGATATGAAGATATATACGACGCCGCTTTGGCGAGTATCGCATTTGTCAATCACTTAGAATATCACTAATAAGTCAAATTATACTGAAATTTACCATTCGCATTATTATTTGAAAGTGTGATACTAAGGCAACAGCACTGTTATTCATTGTGAATAAGGCTGCCTTTTTTACCACAAATTACCTTTTAAATAGTATAAGCCACCGGATGGATAGACATGGGGCAAATTTGGAAAAGATGCCTAAAACCATGGCACTTAAAGCATTTCCTTGCATCACCTTCAAACTTCTTTTGGACTTCTTTGGAAGGCTATGCATTCTTTCCCTTGCCTTTGTCTTTTGTCGACGTACTCTTGCCCTTGCTTGAGGAAGCGCCCTTAAAATAAGATGTCGCCTTTGTTGAGGTTCTGGAGGAAAACCTCTTGCTCTTCAATTGTTTTTCGACTTTTATGGCTAACTTGCATACGTCTTCAAAGGACCACTCAAATGAGTTGAACCTTGAGCTCTGATATCAATATTTTGATGCGTGATGGGGTGAGTGATTTTATAACGGATTTTTGAGAGGGGATTTTTGTGGTTAAGTATATGGAGTAGTGTATACGAGGAAGAAACGAAAAGAAATAAGAAAAGATAAAACGATCTCCTCCCAAGGTATAAAGGCCTCGCCACCAACCGAGAATGAGGATCGAGATCTACGAAGCTCACTACCAAGGCCTAAAGCTTCCACCAGCCAAGGATAAAGGATTTCGGGATAGGAAAAGCTCACCACCAAAGCCTAAAGATTCCACTAGTCAAGGATAAAGGGCTTCTTGGCTCACCACCAAGGAGTGATCTACGCTCCAAGGATAAAGAAACCGAAATGAGTTATCCACTCTCCAAAGGAATTCACTCAAGAAATGGAAATCTCACCATTCTCATTCATGAAATTCGTATATCCCCTACATTAGATAGTTTCCCCTATTAAGGATTTTAGCCTTAGGAAATATTAAAAACAAATTTTAATGACCTAGGAACTGAAACTTTTGACTCTTGAGCTACATAAAAATAAAAACAGCTAGGAACTTAATAAAAAGCCTTTACTATCACGGGAACTAAATGCCATTTAATCTTCGGCATTCCACATTCTCGAACTGTTAGCTTTCCGTGTTCTTGAACCTTTGGCTTTCCATATTCTTGAATTGCTTTCGTGAACCTCTAGCCTTCCCAAAATTCGAGCTATGTTGGATGCTCCCACATCAAATGCTCTCCTTCTATTAGGGTTTTGTGGGTATATGCAGTTACTGGTTTTTGGGGGCTTTGTACCCAATGTGCCTATGGATACACCCACAAATGAGTACGCAACCTCGGTGAAGGCCTAAGAAGCTGGCTGTCGGGGCCGTAGTTGAGGTAGGAAATCTTGTCCACCTATGGAAAGGGGAAAATCCATTGCCTTTGATGCCCAACCCTCTCTCCCCTCGGCCCAAGTGTTGGATAGTGATACTGTTGCTGCTCACACAACAAAAGCCCAATCCGAACCCAATCATTTGCGACAGACCACTCAAGGGCGAGCTCCTCTTCGCATATCAGCTCTTGCTCTTGATGCCACCAAGCTGCCAGCCTGCTCTTGGGCTAATGTAGCTAAATTAGCTACCAAAAGATACGATCTCACCTTTATGCCCCCAGATATCATGGATGGCAAGCCTGTGGTGCATATTTCATAGGAAATTATTGAAGCTAGCGATCCCAAGTGAAAGGAATGCTTGGTAGGCTACTATGTTGGTAAAAGATTGCTGTTTAAGCTTACAGAGGCCGCCTTGAAGCATGTCTGGGGTCCCCATCTTCTTGAAGTCAAGGCAAACGATGATGGCTTCTACTTCTTTCACGTGCCAGATCAAGAGTTCCTAAGAAAGGTCCTAGACGGTGGTCCTCTCACAGTGGCAAAGGTTCCCCTTATTCTCCAATAGTGACATTCATTGATGGAACTCAAGAGAGACCTGCACAAGATAGTCTTGGTTTGGGTTCGCTTGAGGAACATCCCATACTCTCTCTAGTCAGCTATGGGTATTAGCGCCATTGATAGTGCTATTGGTCGATGCCTCTATGTAGACCAACAGATAGAGCATGTGAAAATATCTTATACACACATTTGTGTGGAAATCAATGTGGACCACACCCATTGCGAAGCAATCCCTTTTGTTCTGAATGGGGTGACCTGCTTAGTTGCTGTTGAATATGAGTGGAAGCCCACTATCGGTCACTCTTGTCGATCGTTTGGCCATAGATGTGATTTGCCTAGGCCTAATCTTGGTACTGGAAGCCCACTCCTGCCGGAAGCATTGCAAAGCCCGTGAATCAGGCTCCAAATACTCGAGCAAGTGAAGTTTGGAATGTAGTACGTGGAAAACAGTCCAACGTGCGCGCAGGCTCTTCCACTACTAATGCAAAAGCATCCAACATAACTCCATTGACCAACTCAGAACCATCGATGCTTATCTAAGCCAATAAAGAAATTAGGCATTATGTGCTTCGATGAATCATTTTGAATGAATAATGTTAATTATTTATCGGTACTTTGTGGTATATCGATAACTATCAATTGGAGGTCATTTTAAATGTCTTGTATGACCAATTGATGAAGTTTCAGGAGGATTATTTTTTGGTCAAGGGAGGAGTATGAATTTTGGGAAGGCTAAAGGTTCACGAATGCGGTTCAAGAATATGGAAAGCCAAAGGTTCAAGAATACAGTTCGAGAATACAAAAAGCTAAAGGTTCAAGAATGCGGAAGGCCGAAGATTAAAGGCATTTAGTTCACGTGTTAATAAAGGCTTTTCTTAAGTTCCTAGGTGTTTTTATTTTTATGTAGCTCAAGAGTCGAAGGTTTAAGTTCTTAGGTTATTAAAGTCTATTTTTAATATTTCCTAAGGCTAAAATCCTCCTATAAATATGGGAAAACTATTCAATGTATACTACTAGCCGTGGTGACTCCGTTGGATAAGAGCTTCATTGATCATTCCCAAAAGGTGAGGGGTTTGAAACCTAATTGAGGCATTTGGTGTCTTAAGTGGGATGTCGGGGTGGTGGGTTCTCCGCTAACATCCCCCTGGGTTTATCTCACTGGCTACCGACTGTACAGGGGTTCCTTGGTCATAAAAAAAAAAAAAAAACTATCTAATGTATGGGAGATATGAATTTGATCAATGAAAATGTTGAGATTTCCTCTTTTTGAGTGAACTCCTTCGGAGAGTGGATAACTCCTTTTAGTCTCTTTATCCTTGGAGTGTAGATCACTCCTTGGTGGTGAGCCAATAAGCCGTTTATCCTTAGCTGGTGGAACCTTTAGGCCTTGGCGGTGAGCTTCTCCTATCCCGAAGTCCTTTATTCTTAGCTGGTGGAAGCTTTAGGCCTTGGTAGTGAACTTCGTAGATCTCGATCCTCATCCTTGGTTGGTGGCGTGGCCTTTATACCATGGGAGGAGATCGTTCTATCTTTTCTTATTCCCCTTTGTTTCTTCACTATATACACTGCTCCATACACTTAATCACAAAATTCGCCTCTAAAAAATTTCGGTTTTGGAATCACTCACCCCATCACGCATCAGAGACCAATAAAATATTTTGTTACGCAAAAGCAAATAAAGAAATCACCGCTTTTACGACCTGGCTTTGGAAGTATGGAGAGTTTCAAGTGCCAAATGAAGGAGGAACCGTGAAGAATGCCCATCCCGTTGGAGGAACTCCATAACAACCGTTCAAATTTTGATACTCTAGAGGAGGATCTCCTTGGAGCTTTACCCTGATGGAAGAACTCCACGGGGCAACTATTACGTCTTTAACAGGTACTTCAGAGGAAGAACTTTTTACAACCTTTGCCTTGGTGGAAGAACTCGAAAGGCAGCAAGTCAAATCCTAACGCGGATTAGACCCAAAAAAAAAAAAAAAAAAAAAAATCCTAACGCGGAAGAACTCCACAGGCTATCTATGGTCGTGTCGTGAGGAGCCCAGATAGCTCAGAAACTTATTCGTACCCGATGGTGAGTAGTCAAGGGCGCATTTTATTCTTTTCTCCCTGCTCGGGTGAGCTTTTGTAGGCCAAAGCATTTTCATTTCTTTATGCCCTGGAGCTTTTCTAGTCGGGAATGTTTCTCACTTCTTCCTGTTCGGATGAGGTAGCCCATAGCATTTTCAATTTCCTATTTCTTTATGCTAGGATGAGCGTTTGTAGCCTAGAGCGTTCTCACCTCTTTTTACCCAAATGAGCTTTTGTACCCTGGAGCTTCTAAACTCTTTTCGTTTTTCTTTCGCATGGATTTGATTTGATGGTCTTTCTTGTCTATCGATAATTTCCTTCACAATTGGGCAAAGCTCGCCATTTGGTTTGGACAAATTGGATAATTACAAGTAATATCTTTTGTCAATCTTGGTCCAAACTAAGTGTCTAATTTTCAAGTCTAAAACTTGACAGCACCGACCTCAGGAATAGGGGGCAAATGATGTGGACCGGGCCTAGGATAGACATGGTCATACGATATTTAAGGCCCAAGCCTTAAACATAAGACCGAACACAAGAAAAAGAAGATACAAATCCATCTCCCAAAACATTGAAGGCCCAAGCCCATGTTAAGTCTGGGCCCGAAAGTCTGGGCCGCATTCGAAGGCCCAGACCATCGTCCTTGTACAAATGCGCCTGCTGGGAATTTCGGAGCACGATAAAAACATCCACAATCGAGCCAAAACATTAGAGGTCATAACTTGGACGATACTCAGAACTCATTTCATTCTCGTCCATTAAGCTAAAATTCTGCTAGTTTCCAAATTTTCTGTAAAAATTATTGAAGGGTCCTCAAAAGCATCACTTTCAGGGGGACTTGTTCATCCGTGTGATTTGCATGATTGGTCTCTCTCAAACCCCTCGTCCAATTCTTGAGGGCATCTTCTAAATCCCGAAAAAAAATCAGTGTCCTCACAAGTAATCATTTTCTTGAGCAAAAATTTTGTCAAAAGATTATTTTCTTCACTATGTACTCCACTAACAAATGTATTAATCAGAGAAAAAATATTTGGCTTTTCATTAACGATTTTAATTTGTTGAATTTAGTTATTTTACTTTTGATAAAAAAGAATGAAAAAATAAGTCTTTTCAACAAAATATAGCTGAAACTGTAAAGTAATTGGATGAAAGCCAAGTTCATACATTCCTATTAAAATTGTCACAGTTAATTTATTTGGTATTTGCTCAAAATAAAATAAAATAAATCCTGTTACTTTTTAGTAAAATTAACATTTCATTTTAAAATTGTACTAAAATCTATAAAGTACAAAAATTAAAATCACAATTTAACTAGACAATATGACATCCCCGTTATTTTGTTGGTGGTGGTGATCTATCATCATACATTCTCTCAATTATAAATCTTGCTATTAGCACAGCACGAGCGCCAAGAATCCCAAACTGGTATACTTGTGATAAATTTATCTCATCTTAGTTTTCCTTAAATATTGCTATCAAATTATTAACTTAAATGATATGTGATAGTTAACTGGTATACCAATTTGGGATTTTATGCTCAATTTGTCAAAGTTTACAATTTTTGTGATTTTTTTTGTAGTATTAATCCAATTTAGTGGATGGTATATTTGTCACAAATTTACTAGTTTATGATTTTTTGCAGTCGAATAAATTATTTTGGGATAAATTTATCATAAATATACCAATTTAAGGTTTTTTTTTTGATTAGTTAGTCGAGGTAAATTTGTCACAAGTATACCGATTTGGGGTATTTTATGATCAAAAAAATAGTTTTTGGTAAATTTGTTACAGATGTACTAGTTTGAGGTTTTTCAGGGTATTAACAAAAAAAAATATGTTGATGAAAGAAGACATAAATAAGATAGATAAAGTGTAAATATCTTGAAATAAATTTATGTTATCATCCCCCAAAATGTATTGTTCCCGGTTTTATCACAATTAAAATAAGAAATATCTCTTTACGTTCAATAATATGCATAATTTTGTATGAAGCTTAATTTATTATGCAAATTAAATTTATTTTTTATTCCCTAGATTTAACTATTACAATAAAATTAACATTTTCAATATAAAAAATGAAAGAATGAGTCATTTGAAACATAGCATATTTATATTTCATTTAGATATAATCAATCATTATGGAAATACTTATTTGATAACCATTTCACAAAAAAAATGAAAACAAATTAATTTTAAAAAAGGACATTTAATAATAAGAAAATCCACGTACTTTGAAATAGAAATAAAATTGCAGCTGTAAAGCTAATAGTAATCAAAATCTTCTTTCATTTGGTGCTCTCTCAGCAGGCTTTTGTTTGTTCAGCTTGGACGAATGATTTATTTTGGTGCTTTCTACGGTCAAACAACCCTAAATAGCATAAAAACAATCCTAACTTACTTCTTTTATAAAAACATAGCAACATCTGCCCGTGCAAAACACGTAACAGGTAATGTTGAGCAATATCCTTATTGACTAAAATACACTTTATCAAATATTAAATCGCGTTATCTACTTTGATCAGAATAAAGTAAAATCGAGTTATAATGACTTGGACCCCGATTCATTCGGTAAATTTAAATATTGCTGAAAATATGAAAAGGTGTAACACACAAATTGCCTAATGTAGGAATTCTCCTGCGCTTAGAGAGTTAACCACTTTGGTCCCCCACGCATCTAAAGCTTATGATGAAATGATACTTAATCGACAGATACGACAAATTAACAATCTGCACATTATCAACATTATTTTAAACAATGATACTTCTAATGCATATTAACAGAGTTCTACATCATACCGTAGGCTGAACAGCAATCTTACAGTATTGAGATGTAAAACCTTACAAGCATTTGCATTGTTGCATCTCTAGAATGAACAACACCACAGGAAAGTTTCCAATCATGGGAAGTAAGACAATATAGTAATTAGTTTTTATGATGATCATTTCTACATCGATGAAAGACTCATGGTTTGTCGTGAGAACCTTTACAGAAACTTTGTGCAGCATCAAATACGCCGAAGAGAAGCCAACCTCTTCTCCAGATCCTCCACATCTGGAGATTCAGAACTGCATTGCAGGAAAACAAAATTAGTCAGAGAAATTAAGTGT
Organism: Eucalyptus leucophloia subsp. euroa; assembly: GCA_017140325.1. Classification (NCBI taxonomy): domain Eukaryota; kingdom Viridiplantae; phylum Streptophyta; class Magnoliopsida; order Myrtales; family Myrtaceae; genus Eucalyptus; species Eucalyptus leucophloia. The sequence continues at coordinate 23,841,271 of CM029471.1, forward strand.
AACAGTGGAATGTTGATAGTACTTTTCTTTGGTAAATCAGGCACGTCATTTTATACTAATCAGTGTATTAAATTGATTAGTACCGATTAGGATCACTGATTAGGAAAAATCAGAAACTGTCATTCTTTTTATTATATTTAAGTGTTCTTGTTTGGCTTGTGCTGGCATTGGCGCATACCAAGCATTTAAAAAAGAACAAGGAGAAATTATGAAGAAATTATTGTATCTTCAAATTTGAGAACCCATTAGCTCCATAAGGGAGGAAAGATTAAGAAAAAGCAAAAAAAAAAAAAAATTACAACATCTAATGCAAAGTTTCAGCTTGTTAGTACTTTGTCTTCATAATAAACAGTTTTGGGGAAATATATACTAACCTAGTCACACCAGTCTCCACTTTCTTTGATGAGATGCGGCCCTTAGGAGCTGAAGACAGCTGTTAGGAACAAAAAAGAGGGAAGAAAGTGAGTTCCTTTCACTAACAAAACAATGATATAGGAGCTTAGGTTTGTGGACATTGTCTAGAAGACCAACCTGTGAAGCGATATCAACACCAATTTCATCAAGTACCTACAGGTAAACAGGTGAAATTAGTGAGACAAACAATAGGCTTTGAGAGGAGTGATAGCAAAAGGAAAATATATTACCTGATTAGTCAGCTCCTCTGTTTCCTCTTCAGCCTCATCCTTGTCTAAGGTCTCATCTATAGACTCTGACATCATCTCAATCTATTGGGAAAAGATGAGAATGAACAAATCATTGTGAAAATATACAGACACAAACTAAGATGTTTAAGGAAAGAAATCCAATAATCATCATTCGAAAAGCCTACATATTACTCATTCAAAATCCACGCTGGGAGTCAATGCTACTCCAAAAATGACACAAGTGCACAAATCCATGCCAAATTCCTTAAAATTACTCTGCTGTACCTCATTTGATACATCCTCAAGTTAAAGGAAACAAGAATAATAGGCAAAGAACCAAAAGCATTACCGTCATATCCAGTTGTGCTGACTGTTTCTGAAATTCTTTGATCACTTTGGCTTGTTTTGCAGGAACCATTTGCTGGAAGGTACAAGCAGGAGATTTAGATGTGTGCCTTTGTGTTTTGAGGAAACAAAAACTAAATGATAATGGAAAAAAAAAAAAAAAAAAAACTGTACTTAACTCTGAAAATCTCATCTTGCATCTAGAGAAGGACAAGAAATCAAAAGCTCTGAACTGATACATAGTTTCTTTTTAGGGAGAAATTTCAAAAGTCAAGACTTCTCTGACGATCAACCACCGCATATCACTAGGTCAAAATTCCACATGATTTTCATTGAAGAAAGGCTAGTATATATGGCCCACACATCTTCTAGTTGGACATTCTAGTAGCATTATAATAACACTTACTGGACAGCTAATATTCATACCTTGTTCATTGCGACCATTGCTTTTGTTGCACCTTTCATTCCATTAGATATAGATGTGCTGGCATGTAATGCCTAAATGATGTGAAAGTAAGAGAGTTAAAATGTTAAAATGAAAATTCTCATCACCAGTCGTAATATATGTAAGAGATAGACAAGAGTTATTACCTGAGTATGAGTCGCCACCCCTCTGATTTGAGCACGACTTCCTTGCAGGTTAGTTATCTGTTGTCGTAGACGCACAAGTTGGCGAGCTAAAATTCTAGTTGCTGCCTGGTTCCATGGAGATGATTGTTCACCAAAAAAGACAAATAAAATTATAAATAAGATGACCATGCTGTTAGATAATAACTTTATGCAACAAAAGATTAGCTCATGGGCAGCTCTGTGGACTCAAGGAAGCTAGCTTGCAAATCAACAAGGAGAACTTGGCAGCAGTCCTCACTAATCTGTACAATTAAGGAAGTTTCCAGCAATACAGAGAGCAATGCTGCTTATATTTATTAAACACACTATACAGATTATAGATTTAAATAAACAAATGTGCCCAATGGGGAGGGAGAGAACAGCCAGTTATCTAGGTTAATTAGCTTTTACACCTTTAATACATGAACCAGTTTCTGTCAGAAGTAAAATATCTAGACTCTGGGCATCTTGCAATTATATGACCTCAATTTGACAGAGGATCTCACACCATCTCTGCATTACTGAAGCCACAATACATTGTTATCATAAAAGAAAGTCATACATACAGCTCAATTTGAGCAGACACACAGATAGGCAGACAGAGCATGCAAGCTCAGAGAGAGAGAGATTGTCACAATTATTAGAACTTTCTCATCTGCAGAAAGGAAAAAGTAGTGCACATGTTCAATGATATACCTTGCAGACCAACCATTTAGAGAAGTGGGCATACACATTCGCAATTAAATATATACCATAGAATCAGATAAACAAAATTGATGCATGTTGGAATTAAATATTCTGAATTTACCACATATTACTGTTGCTCAATAATTTCTCTATCCAAACCCATAGCTAAGATTTATATTTTAATTGATGGCTGAAATAAAAGAGGAAAGTTGTAAAGAAGGAAAGGTGAAAATGCTTTGCATTTCACATAAGCTATGGCCAACACAGCTTGAATAAGTATTGCGTACACTTATCCCTCGATGGTCATACAAATTAATCAATGATTTGTTTCATTGTAATCTATGGCCATAAAGAAAATTCCAATTGACCATTGTAGAAAAAATTGATTGCTAATTAATTAATAATCTCATCAACCATAAAACTCTCCTAATTATACAAGAAAACTGATATAAACATTTGACATTTTCCTTTTCCCTCTCTTCATATTGAATTGCCAAATGCCGAAAAAAACGTTTGTCATAGACATTATCAACATGAACTTGCAAAAATTTTAAGTAAGGAACCAAAGTAAATTGAAAATTTGCAAACGCACCTGATGCTTGATCTTGTGCTTTTAGGAGCTTTCAAATCATTTAATTTACTTGTAAGTGTGTTCATTTTAATTCTTTTAGAACTTCAAACAGTTTGGAGCACAAGTTGAGAGACATAATTCAGTCTAAATGAAAAAATTCCCATTTTAAGCCTGTTTGTCAACAAATGTTTGTTTTGAGATAGTTCAAATGTTTAACATTAATTAAAAATCAAATTTGGAACGCTGCAAAAATATGATAAGGCAAAAGGTCAAAGTAAAAGTGTTCAATGAAGATGTATATCAATATCAAAAAGTCCTACAGTGAATGCGGTGCAAATGAATCTCTGGAATAACAATATTTCAAGTACATCAAAAAGTCCTACAGTGAATGTGGTGCAAATGAATCTCTGGAATAACAATATTTCAAGTACATCAAAAAGTCCAAGGGTAATTTATTCCCTTGGAAAAATGAAGTGATTCAATTTGTGCAATGAGAGATCCGGACTGATTAAAGCAGAAACCAGCACTATGTGTACCAACTTACAGTTTCATTATATTCGAAATTCCAGCATAAGTAAATACAGAAACTATCCTCTGAAGTAAAGAGAAAAAGGTACTCCATGCAAGCAGTTTGATCATTCAAAATTGCAAGAATGTAAAACCAGAAACTACCCTCATGTAAATAGTGAAAAGTACTCCATGCAAGCAGTTTGACCACTCAAAGTATGAACATCAAACACCAGTCCCGCTTGTGGAGTGCAGTTGGTGTATTGTGAATCACACTTCCCACATATAATTTCAGAGCTAAGTAGTCATGATACTTACAGCCTGGATGATATTAGTAAAGAAGTACAAATTGATTTTTCTAACTCAATAATCAGAAGATCCAGCTTACTGTCCTTAGTATATCTTCTGTCACATTAATAGGCATAAATGCTGTAATATAACCCATGTTTATATAGTTGATTTTCAGCTCATAATCCATCATAACAAGTTCACTTAAGTCAAAATAATTGAATTAAGAAATAATGATAAATGAGCTGATAGTTAAATTAGCAAATGTCTGGTATTTTGATAGGAAAAAAACTTGCCTCGTTGCCAGTCTTGGCTGTTTTCTTAATCTCTGCCACCAACTTTTTCTCCTGAAAGCTCATTAGCAGATACAAGATTTAGCAAGTGAATACGCATGGCAAATTCATAATTGGCAAGTAGCAGGAATATACCTCCAATTGAAGAGATGCTATCTCTCGTTCAATACCTGATAAATGAAAAGAGATGGCTAATGATATGTACTGAAGAACATGAGCGAGAAGAGGGGTGCAGTTATTGTGCAAAATTTCCAGGCACAAGTGGAACTATCAAATGTATTGATCTAATATTCTTACTCTGTCTACCTGCAAAACTCCTTGTGACTGAGATAACTGAGGTTTCACAAGAACATGCTTGCTCCTATTTTATCAATTTAGAAGAATATGGGGAGCAAAAGGCATCTGTACATCGATTATTGCCCGTAATAAAACTTGATCTGTGAGAAATCAACTGGTATCTAATAGGCCTCAAAGGCAAGTCCATGCACCAATCACAGCTAATAGTTGTCTGTTCCTTATATTTTCCTTTTTTTTTGTCCAGATAACTCACAATACCATTATTTCACCACACGAAAAAGAAGAAATAATTTTTACAGCCTTAGTGAAGTTCGTAAGCACTTTCAATAGTAAAGACCTGCTTTCAGCCAATTACAAGTTTTGGATTTCAAGTCTCAATTTGTTCATTCCTGTATCCACTTGTAGGTTGAATATTCATAGGCCAAGTTTATAAAAAAGTTCAGGCCTGACCAGAAGAGCCATGAATGGGCCCAGATCAAATCAAGTTGGTTCAGTCTTGGCCGGAACAGCAAAGACCCCCCCTTTTTTTCTTGCAATTTTCCATAATAAACAGCAGTGGACCAATTACACTAAGTACTTCTAGCATATACGACGTATCTTGTATCGACCTACTATATTCCCATGTGCAACACCTGGTGCACGAGAAACTACAGAGAAAAAGCAGAAATACCTCGCGTGGCAACTGCCATTTCTCTCTTGCTGGTCCTGAGGGCCTCTGTTAAAGAACGCAAAGACAAAGAAGCGGAAGTCACCATAGCATTGAACATTCAGACTAAAAAAGAGAGCATAGAGGCCAAAAAAACACACAAGCTTCAAGCTAAGGGAGATAACCCGGGAGTCTAAAATACTCAAAGTTCCTAGCAGAGAAATTACTAATTACACGTAGCCCAGATGAAAAATCCACAAATGCACTTGAAAAAAGTTGACAAAAACACAGACATTTGAAGAATAATTTCTCGAACAAGAAATGAGGGACAGTTCCGAATGTGCCATTTTGAGGATCTGAGCCATCGGTCAAAACCCTTAACCCTAATAGAAGAATAATCCTAGCCCAAAGAGGGAAAGAAAAGGGGGAAAATTCAAAATGCTACCTTTGGGGGACGTTTTCTTTTTGAAGATGTTGACGATTTTCGACATTTTTTCCTCCCGATCACTTCAGGGAACACACAGGCGGGAAAAGAGAAGACACGGCTCGTTGTCCCCCTCGGGTGTTGTCTCTGTTTCCTCTGCCGGCGCGATTTTGCGATGCCTAGCGGGTGAGAAATGACGGCGGTGTCGTGCTTGTCGTGGGTCTCTAGCTTACTGATGCAATAATGGAGAAGGCAAGCAAAGCAAGCGGTAGCCGCAGAGAGAGAGAGAGAGAGAGAGAGAGAGAGAGAGAGAGGAGGGGACTTTTTTTACTCGGAGAGCGTGCTGCTGCCTGAACGAGCGTCCAACGGCAAACACCCTAACTAGCCGTTGCTCGTGTCCCCCAATATTATAATTTCTTTTCCCTCAAAATACTTCCGGCGACGCATCCAATTTGACTCGTTGTTTCTCTTTTATGCCCAAAAATAAAATAAAAAAAGAAACACTATTTTCAGGCACTTGTTAGACATATCTTATCTAGAATAATTCAATTATTAGAAGACGGCTATCGATATTTTGATTTTCCTATGGTTTAAGTGATTAATTGAAGAAACATTACGTAATGTTATGCATTAATTGTTGTAGTGAGATGGGTAACCAATTAATGAAAAAAATTGAAATATAGATTGCTTAGTCAATGTTCCGGAACGCTAGTTGACCAGATTCACTTAGTTTTTTCTTGTTTATAAAATTTTGTTATAGTTTTTATGAAATAAATAACCAAAAAATTATTTTAATTCTAAATACAAATCATCCATAAAGCAATTCATTGAAATGTGCAAGTAAGTAATAAGACTAGCAAAGCCCTTTACATTGCGTTTGGTAGTCCAAATAATATAATTTGTTATATTATATGGTGTTTGGGGACGTCCTGCGGGTTGGTTAGATGAAGTTATTTTTGGATAAAATGAATGATAAGAAATTCAAGGTAAAAAGCAAGATAGGCCCGACTTGGATAAAAAAAGATAAGGAAGAACTCGCAAGAGCGAGAACAACTAGATATTGCTTGCTGCTTGTGAAGATATTACAATACCTTCGACGCTTGATGGGGGCGTAGTCCTCTTGGTGGTTGCTTGAGATTCTTCCGCCCTCTTTTTCTGTTGCGGATTCAGATCGATGAATTTTAGTTGGACTTCCTAAGCAAGCAATGCCACCTCAACTTTCTTTACCTACCACCGCCACTATTTTTTTAAAAAAATTTCTTTTACGCCTCTCATTGGTTTGATTTATCACTCTTAACAATCGCAACGACAGCCATGCAAACGCAATGCTGGTCGTCTTCAATCGCGGCCATTGTGGCAAAAGCGATGGCCGCAATCCCTAAACCTAGGGTTTTTCCTTTCGGTGCTTTAATTTAAATTAACTTTCTAATAATCAAAAATTTAATTTAATTTCTATATTTGTTTATGCTCTTATGTTAAAGTGTAGCATACACTTGGTAAAATTAGATATGTCCGTTACTGGATGTGGGTTGTCAAGATTAATTGGTAACCTTAATGGATACGTCAGTTGAGGAGTCGAAGATGGAAGACATCGTCGTACAAAAAGACTTGGCATTGGATAGGAATGCTAAATGATATGTGCGACAGAGAGTTCGTCTTCAGGGAGTGCCAATGATGATCATGTCAAATTGAGACTCGAAGTTCACGGCAGCTTTTTAAAAAAGTCTACAAATTGCCTTGGGAACGAAGTTACAGTACAGTACGGCCTATCATCCACAGATGGATGGCCAGTCTGAGAGGACATTCAAACCCTCGAGGATATGCTGCAAGCTTGTGTACTAGACTTCAAAGGAAGCTAGGAGGAACAACTTCATCTAGTTGAGTTCGCATATAATAACAGTTATCAACAGAGCATCAAGATGGCACCGTTTGAAGCATCGTATGACAAAGCCTACGAAAACTCCAATTGTTGGGACAAAGTTAGAGAGTGCAAGATTATAAGCCCAGAATTAGTGCAGCAGTCAGTTGAGTTATGCAGATAAGCGGCATAGGCCATTGGAGTTCCAAGTTGGTAAACTTAAAGTGTCACCGATGAGGGGTACTTTGCACTTTGGCAAGAAAGGGAAGCTCAGTCCAAGGTACGTCGGCCCCTTTGAGATTTTGGAGTAAATTGGGACTTTGGTGTATCGTTTTGCGTTGCTGCTAAGACTCACTCAAGTGCATGACGTCTTCCACATGTCGATGTTGAGGAAGTATGGACCTGATCCAACCCACGTTCTAAATTTCGAGGAATTAGACGTGGACAAGAGAGTGTCATACGTGGACAAGAGAGACCGGTTCGGATAGTGGATCGAAAAGAACAAGTGCTACGCAACAAGATGATTTCATTGGTTAAAGTAGTTTGGCAACACCACGGAACAGAAGGAGCAACGTGGGAAAGCAAGAAATCGATGAGATGTCAATACCCCCACTTTTTTGTAAAAGAATTGTAATGGTTTAAATTTTGAGGATGAAACTCTTATAAAAGGGGAAGAGTTGTGACATTATGAAATTTGACCCCCGTCCCGATAATATGAAATGGTTGTTTTGTCGACGTGTCTATGGTTATTTCACTTTGAGTTGGGCCCTTCACAAGTTAATTAATCTATTAGGTGAGGTCATTAAATGAGATAAACGCGACAGACTTGAGAATTCAATCAAAAATTGCTTGCTCGACCATAATAATCGACAATGGTCAATACGACATTGTTATAATTGATTAGTGATCAGATGTAGGTCGATTCGACGGAAACACGTAATTGAATTGTAGATAATTCCACATGATTGCAAATTTCGCGTCGAATGACACTAACTTGATTTTCTGTCGATTTTATACTCATGACACGTAATTAAAATCTTGTGATTTTTACCACAACCGAGAGTCGCCTACGAGTCAGAAATGCACAAACGTGGATAAAAAATTATCGACCACGGGTCAAACGCGCTAAAATTCATAAAAGCTACCCGATAGGTTAGGTTGTACTAAAATTGCGTTCGATCAATTTTAACCACGAAATTAAATTTAGTTTCAGGAATCAGACGTCCAAGCGTGTCATGATTTATTTTTACGACGTCATCTCGTCTTTTCGAGAAATTCCGTTGAGCCCGAAATTTTGCGGAAAAATCAATTTCGGACAATTCGGAAAAGAAATAGAAATTCGGATGGGTTGATTTACTTGGTTATTTGGCCACCAGAATGCTTTATTTTGTGAGGAATTGGAAGAAAAATAGCCATTGGAAGGGTGCTTGACTAATTGGCATGAAGACTTTGGGGCTTAGACACTTGAGTCTCTAGGCTTTGTATGGCCTTGGCCTTTACTTCCCATCTCATTCCTCTCTCCTCCCATGCATGCAGCCCACACTTGCAGAGGCCAACTCCAATTTCTTTTCCATTTCCTTTCTTCTACCCACTTCTTCCTCACACCTTTTTTCTCTTTCAACCCTTCACGCCAACTTGCTTTTCTTCCTTTTTGTTGCTGCATCACCCAACCTTATGCATCTACCATCTCATTACCATCTCCACCTTGCTACCACAGCCCACATGGCTACCACTCTAACACCATTTACCCTCACACCAACATCTGCCACCCTCCCTCATGCACTCCCTTTTTCCCTACCGCAACCCCACATTCTTTCATCCTACTCCACCACTAGCCCCTTTCTCCAATTTGTTGCATTTGCTGCTACTATTAACCTAGCAACTCCTTGGCCACATGCCATCACCACCACAACCGCCAAACTCCATCATCAACGCCATCATCTCCAAAATTTTTACCACCCAACAATCAGCATCTACCACCCATCCCAACATCACCCTAATAGTGCTCGTCCCCGTCGCTAGCTTTGTCCACTCGCACTAGCTCACGCCGAGCCGCTTTAGCCGTGCCAACGACCAGCCCCATCGAGCCGAGATCAACTCAACCTAGCAACTCTAGAACCGAACCAACCACAAGCCGTGAGCTTATAGGGCTATTTTCAACCACTGTTTGAGCTCTGTTGGAGACACGGTAGTTTAGGGTCCTCACCGCTGTTGAGTTGCCATCACCGTCAAATTCCGGTGAGTTAACTCCCTAATCCTTAATTAAATTGTTAATTTTTCTTAGGGGGTTGGTTTATCCTTAAGATGGATTAGTATTAATCTAATTTGATTAGATTAGCCTTGAGATTGATTAATGTTAATCTAATTTGGTTAGATTAGCTTTAAGATAGATTAGTGTTAATCTAATTTGGTTAGTTTAGCCTTAAGATGAATTAGTGTTAATCTAGTTTGGTTAGATTAGCCTTAAGATGTATTAGTGTTAATCTAGTTGGTTAGATTAGTACTTGTGAGGGTTGTTTGGCTTGGTCTAGCGAATTTCTCTCTAGATGAGTTTACTTGACACTCGCCATTTGCCATTTTCGTGGGTTAAAATGTACTACGATTTTGAGATTACTTCCTTCTTGAAAAATGTTCTAAACATCTTCAGCTATGACATATATCTTACTTAGGATTTTATGGTCTTAAAAGAATAAGATTTCAACTTCATTTCGGCAAGGCAGAATCCCAGTCTGTGCTAGAACCAGTAACCTTTTAGTGTTTAATGGATTTTTATCAACTCTTAAAAATGAATTTTCGAAATAATTTCTTCACAAAAGTTGTTCATCACATCTTTTAGTTTAACATAATCAAATTTTAGATCAAAAGGATAAGATTTGGACCTCGAACCAAACTGATTTTGGAAAACATAATTTCTGGACACTGACATGATTTTGGTAACAGTTTGGATGATTTACTGCTCTCACTCTAGGAAGATTTGGGTCAAGTTATCTACATAAAAAGTGTTCTTTCAAGTGTCCTTTATAACATATTTAAATTTGAGAATTTTCCAAGCTCTTTTGGTTATGTTTCGAGAATTAAACTTGGAGACGCACGAGTGGACTTGGTTATGCCGGTTAGGGCCGATTGTGGTTTTGTAGTTGTTCTTGGTATCTCGCTTGCTAAGAAATGAATATGTTGTGATTTGGTTGATGTTTGGCGTGCTGAGAACTCATGCATGATATCATGAGAATGGCTATTCTATGATGATTGTTTATTATTATTGCAAGAGATGGCCTTTCGGCATTTAAAAAGAAAGAAAATTTAGGTGTCGGGTTTGGACACCAAATCTCATTTGCTCAATAAACGATGAGGTTTTAAACTAGGTGCGTGCAAATTTTGACGGATTAATTTTGAGTACGCAAGCACCTACAAATTTATTTTGGAAAGTTTTAAACAAAAGAAAAGGGGACAAGGTTTACTGTTTAAAAAGGGATTTTAGTGTTTTGGGCTAATTGACGAAAGATAAGAAATGGGTTGATTGATGGCATGCTCATGTGGTCATTAAGTGAACCCATCCCGATGTGTATGATTACGCAGAATGATGCTCCTATGTGGAATGCCGTCTAGGTGGAGGATGCTAGACGTTGCTATTCAAGATGGATTTCGGAACGATACTCCTGTGTGGAATGCCGCTTAGGCGGGAGTTCTAGATGATACTATGCCCGATAGGGCGGGACAATGCCCGATTATGCCAGATAACCGCCGACTTTCAAGTTGGCCGTGGCCAATGGGTTCTAATAACTAGAACATGCCTGAATGGTTGTGATAGTTGCACTTAATAGTGGGGCAAAATTGTTTGGTCTTGTATGGGACGTGCCATAACAGTTTTACCATATAATCGAGACTCATGTGGTTGTTTGTAGGATGAAAATGATGTGTTCAAGTTATTAATTGCGCTTGCTGCATTGATAATAGCATATGTGATGAACTAACATGTAGGGACGCACTGAGGCGAGGTAAGTTTGTATCGTGTGTGTTTAGGATCACCTTTGAAGCGAATTTGCGTCATAATCGTGGTTTAGAGTTTTGACTCACTGAGATTTTATCTCACCCTGTCGTGGGCTAATCTTTTCCAAGGCCATAACATGGAGATTTACTGGGTGCGGATGTGGTGGGCGCGAGATACGACACCTTTTGGCTAGCCCTGCTGTTAGCGAAGTTTAGGTTGCCCTAGTCCCTGAAGGTTTTTGAGAGGATCAGTTGGAAGTTGCCAATGTAAGGACTTTGTAAATCATTAAACTTCCTAGGGACAATAGTGGTTAAATGAATATGTTGTTTTCGGCAATATTTGTCGTGTGTTGACTATCCCTATGTTTGTTCGTTGTTTGGGTGTTTATTTAATTCGCTTCCACATGTTCTTAATTAAAAGATAAAAATAATGAGTCGGCGATGCATCCTAGGATGTCGCATTTTTAATCGACCATCGAGGGATGTGCGCATGATCAGGGTTCGGGGCATGATACTCAACATGTGACACTCTATCACGTGTGTCCAATTATAGTATAAACAATCACTACGTGAATGTACCATTCTATTAAGCATACAACATTCACAGTTTAATAATCCAGGCATGAATAACAATAATTCCATATATCATGCAGCAACCTAAATCTCTCGCGCCCTAATCAAAGGCATACAAATCCACAATCTTATCCACAATCTTATCCGCGCCTTTCTAGCTCAATCATCGACCTATAGGACATCCTCATGCTTCTCAATTCCTAAACAAGGTCGACAAAAGAATGCATGTGCTACATAAGTCACTAAAATGACATTTAATTCAGACACTTTTCTCATGTAACTCATTTATAGCCATGCCACACATGTGCGGATTATAGCATTCATGCACTTTACACACATTGACGTCTTGAGAGTATCATGGCATCTCATACTACCATGCTATCCTCGAGACCTATCGCAAGCATACAAATCCATATACTTCTCAATTTCATAGGCAGGATTAGTCGAGCATGCACATGCCATATAAGTCACTAATATGATATTTTATTCACGCACCTATTCATCCAACTCATATATCTTCATGCCACACTTGTGCCAAGTAGAGTGTGTCTCATGATCTATAAAAACTATATCAATAAAACATGCTCAGCACAAAATGAGAGTCTGTGGTTTGATACGATACGTTAAGCACCGACCTAAGTCCAATCCGAATCGAAAACAATACGCCTTGAAATCGCACCAAGACCAAGAAAGGACCAATCCATCATGACATGATCATCGGCCTAACACCAAACTTAGCTTGGGAACAATATATCTTAATGTCACACCAAGACCAAGAAATGACTGACCCATTGTGACATGATCACCGATTTAGTATGGAACTTGATTCGGGAATGATACGCCTTAGTATCGCCGATCCAAGAGAGAGACTTGACTTGGTGTCTTCTACGCACATCCAAGAGCCATCGTGCATCCGTCTCAGAGGCTTGAGATGTTCTCACGCATTGACCATGAATAATGAACATATGTGTGAAGACTAATTCCAATGATCATATATAAAATATTGCCAATAATACCAAACAACATCACATAAAACAAGCACATCCAATAACATTACAAGTCGCTTCCAATGACAATATCAAATCGAACAATTTTAGCATATTTACCTTTCAAAATAGTCTTTCGTTACTTGTAATCATAGAATGTGAAGAACACTCACCATTTTCAAAATAAGAGATTGCATAAGCATCAACTATCTTTAAACTTAGGATTTAGTAATCCCACATCACATTAAAAGTCACAACATAATAAACACTTATTACAATCAAGATAGGTTATCGCATCTAACGGTAACTTATAATGATAGCTTGTTACTTCCAATAATAGCCTAAAACAATAACTTATCCCATCTAACAATAGTCTATCACAATAGCTTGTCACATCTAACTATCACTTATCGCGATAACTTATCGCATCCACTTATTGATTATTGTGATAGCCTATCATCACTACTTATCAATTTAATCCACTAATCACCTAATCTAATTATCATTAACCTTAAACTAATCCTAATCCTACTCCTTAGCGCAATTGCCACCCTAATCAAGGGTTAGGAAGCTATTCACTTCCAAAACTAGGCTATAGTGTTTCGTGGCAAGGCTCATGGGCGGCGGCGGCTCACGGTGAAGGCTAGAACAACCAAGGAACGGTAGCTCATGGCTTGAGGGCGATCCAGCAAGGACTTGGGACTCACTGCCAATGTGCGAGAACTAGGGGTCACACAAAGGGTCCATGACCCATTTTTTGACTCATATTTTTCACTAATGGGTTGCATATTGGTTATGAATATATAATGGCCCAATTAAAATGGATCCAAAATGTTTTAACTTGAATTCATATGGGTCGAAAATGGGTCACACATTATGACCCATTTTTGAAACCTAAAAAACACGAAACCTTTTCAGCTATCCTTCGTCACCCACCTTCGCCGCTTGCCTCCTTGCTCACCTCTGAGCCGCCTTCGCCACTCGCCTATGAGACACCTCCACCGCCCATCTCTGAGGCTCACCTTTGCTGCTACCCCGAAGGTCGACGAGCTTTAGCCTCACCCCGTGAAAATCCATTTCCCGAGTGTCGATTTTTGCCTTAATAGCACAACTTCAGCCATTTCAGGCCCTCCGATCCTCCAACCCTTCCATGAGTTCCCCGTCTTTCTCTTGGCTCGTCGCCTTGTTCTTTTTATAACTATTGGGTAGCGTGTGCTTCATTTAGTTTCCACAATTTCTGCTGCTGCTATTGATCCGTGTGATTCTTTTTCTTGTCACCATTTGTAGTCTATTTTTTGGTGGTGAAAGATGATGAATAATTTGCATAGGATAAGTGACGTTTCCTCAGCTTCCGTGTCCAAACTGAGGGTTTTTAGCAGTAGAGATTGTTTGATTAGAGTTGGGTTTTGCCATTTTGCGGCTTAAATGGGGGAAAATCACAAATCTGTTCCAACTAAATGAGTTCTTGGCTATATCTTAATTCTTCTAGTTGATTTTAGCCGGGTCTAGGATTCAGATTGGTTAGGACAGCAATGCTTGTTCTTAAAGATGTTTTTTTTATATACATTTCCGACACATTGAGTTCCTCAACTTCTGCTAACGATGATAATGATTCTTTTCTTGTCTCTGTTGTTAGTCATTTTTTTGGTGGTGGAAGATGATGAGCAATTGCATAGGAGAAGTGAAGTGTCCTCGGCTTCCATGTCTGAACTGAGGGGTATTTATCAGTAGAGATCGTTTGATAGAGTTGGGTTATGCGCATTTTGTGGCTTAAATGGGGCAAAATCACAACTTTATTCCAACTGAATGAGTTCTTAGCTTATGTGTTAATTCTTCTAGTTGATTTCATAAAGGGCTAGGATTCGGACTGGTTGGACTAGTTGGGACAACAATGCTTGTTCTTAGAGAAATGTCTTTATACATTTTCAACACATTGAGTTCCTCAATTTCTGCCATTGATGCATACAATTCTTTCCTTGTCTTTATTCTTAGTTTGTTTTGCTATAGGAAGGAAGTGGAGGTGGCAAAAAGTTTGAAGGCAGCACTTGGTTCCATCGACTTTATAACTTCATTTGTTAAATCTAAAGATGAATCAAAGAAGATAAAGGAGGCTGTTAGTGCATCTTCTTATGGAAAGGATTTAGTTCATGCTGCTCTTTCTGTTAATAAAAAGGAAATGCTCGAGTGATGTTGGTATTCCTCGTTGTGTAAGTAAAATGTATTCCTCGTCTGATAGCTACCTACTGTGCTTGGAGGCATGAGGCGAAGCTTGCTCAAGCTACTAGTCAGCCTCTTCTTGACGACGACGATGATGCATTTGAATGAACGCTCAGCCATATAAGGCAGCCTCTTGAAGCTCATGCTGTGGGACCCTTTTTGGTGCATTGTCATTTATTGAAAAATGATGATTTGGTGACATGCGGAATGATGGGATGGTTGCTGGTGAGACAAAAGAGTGTTTTGAGATCATCATCTCTTTCGGGAAAGCTAGCAGATTGCTCGAATACAAATCCAGAAGAATCTGGTAAATTGTATTTCTCATGTTAAGCTTTTCATAGCTTATCATTGTGGTAATATTATTTGATATCAGATGTTCCCATTCTTTCTTTTTGTCTTTTATATCAAGCTGCCTATGTTTTATTTCTACATGAGTTATTAGAATAAATCTCTTCCTAAAGATGAGGAAGATAAATTATCTGTTCCTTATCTCTGTCTATTTATTAATATAAATCCCAAGGATGATGTATTAGGGCATATATGTTATCATTCACCAAACTTACCCCTATAGCTGTTTCCTTTGGAAAAAATTTCTCCACCGAGAACGACGGCACGATGAGATCTCGTAGTAAGGGTGGCTTGGTGAGCTAAATGGTGGACGGTAGCTCACGGCCACTACAACCAATAGGGAAAAGTGAGAGAAATGGGCATGAGATGAAGGGGAGAGATGGAAGAAAATTCGTCCAAAGGGAGGGGTAGAGAGAGAAAGTGAGAGAAATGAGGGAAAAAGAGGAAAACTTGAGGCTCACTTACTTTCACCAAAAAAAAAAAAAAAAAAAAAAAAAAGAGGAAAACTTTGATGAAGAAGTTAGTCTTTTAATGCTCTTTGACTTAGTGTCCTAACTTGGAGAGCAAGAACATATCTTGGCCCTCCATTCCAACTTGGGGAGCAAGAAGAAATCGCATTCTTCCATCTTGCCACAAAAGTCAAAACCTTCTATTAGAAACTAGGTTGCTATTCACGCGCACTCTTCACGTAGGCCACTATTTACGCACATGGGCCAAGCCCAAAATGGCCTAATTGACTTTGAGCTTGATAAACTTGGGTTTAGGCTTGATTCATCCAATTTAGGCCTTAACAACTTAATGGGCCTAAGTGAGCTCAAAATGGGTCTTCAAGAGCAAAACTGTAATTTCTACCAATCGGACCCTTATGGCCGAATTTTAAAGGAAATGTGGCCCATGGGGCCTTTCCAAATTCGCGTGCCCCCTTTGGCTTTCTAATTTCTAGCAGAATTTCATTTGTCCAAAAATTCGAGATTTACCGATAAATAAGGAATTTGACTAAGTAATGTCCAATGGTTGTCTCTTAATCTTCTAAAGTATGATACCCTTAAAAGGATTAGAATTTACGGTTGAAATCAATCAAATGCAACTTTAGCATAATTAAAACCAACGGGCGTCTATTAGGAGTTTTGTGAGTTCAACCTATGGTCGATTCGATGTCAATCCACATTTAAGCCATTTTCAATACATGGATGATCATCGGTTGTCATGGAATCGTGAGGGGTCAATTACTCGTTTCGAAGCACACGATCATTTATAATTAATTTAGGGTCATTCATAATTAATATAATAATCGTATAGAATCACCCGCAATCCGATTATATACTATTATTGAATCAATCTATAACTGTTCCTAGATTGGTTTGAAATGGTTTAAGATTGTCCCTCATTGATCCTTATGATCGAATTGTCAATCCATAGTTAAGTTCTTTGGTCGTGCGAATCAAAATCCTAAATTGCATTTTCGAATAGCTTTAATATTTTTGAATAGTTCACAAACCAATTCAAGGTCTAACTCTACCAATGGCACATTAATAAAAGTAAAACCCTTATCATAACCCAAATAGGTCGAATTCTTATGATGTCACAATGGACATCACTCAATCTTGATTTTCTATTTATAATATGGACATCCCTTTGGAGCATTATCATGATAATCCTAATGAACTTTGGTTAAGTTCACATGTAGGAGATATTCATTACCTGCAATCTGTCAATCAGAAATGTGATTAGAAATAGTTTTCTCCGATCAAATTTGAAGAAAACGTTGTTAGGTTGATAATATCTCAATCCATGCCCAGTTTCTTTTCCCACCAAGGACAGCGTGAAAGGGCTAGTTAAGAACTATAGAAGAATGTCGACTAGGAAAACGGATTTGGAAATGTCCGGCGTTTTGAGCTTTTCATCGTACTTGCACGAACAATATTCCAGGAAAATAAAAAAACTTAGCATAATGAATAACGATCAAATCTGACCGATGGATAGTGCACAAATGATGTGCTCCCTTTTTTTAATGGGATATGTTAACTAGAAATCCTAAAACTTGTCACAAAATTACAATTGAGTTCTAAAATTTACAAAAAATATAGTCAAGTATAAAACTTGTCGAATTGGTGCAATTAAGTCCTAAAATTAAAACTACCAATTTAACTAACGGAAAATATTAACATGACATTTAAATTAATTTTTTATTTTTCACGTAGCATTTTAAAATTAATTCTTATTTTCCATGTGGCCTTTTTTATTATTTTTTATTCATTTTTTAAAAAAAGATTTAAAATCTAAAAAATGAAAGCTAAAATTTATTTTAAAAGTACCAAGAAGAAGAAGAAGAAGAAGAAGAAATGGCAGGGTCGACGGTGGACACTTTTGTCACCACCATCCATCGTCGGAAGGGCCAACGACAATCGCCAGCCCTCCCTCAGCCAAGGCCGACAACCCTTGCTAGGCCTAGGCAATGGTTGCCAGCCCTCGCTTGAGGTCGATGAGGCTCCCCTAAATATAGGTGAAGGGGCGACGCCTAGCCAGCCCTGAGCAATGGCTAATGAGGCCCTACTCAGGCCTAGTGAAGGTCACCAGTGAGGCCTCACCCTAGACGAGAGATGCTCGTTAGCCCCCATGAAGGCCGGCGCACCCATCTAGGCCCCCTCACCCTTGCCCTCACCCAAGGCTAATCACCATTGCCTAAGTCCGACAACCATTGCTGATCCCTCCAATGATGAGCAGCGGAGGTGAAAGCGCCCACCACAGACCTTGCCATTTTCTCCTTCTTCTTCTTGTTTTTTTTTTTTTTTTAATTTTGTTTTTAAAATAAATTTTAACTTTTCCTTATTAGTTTTTGAATCTAATTCTTTAAAAATAGATTGAATAAATAATAAAAATGCCACATGAAAAAAAATTAAAAATGCCACGACAACATTTTCAGTTAGCCAAATTGACGGTGTTAACTTTAGAATTTGATTGCACTAATTTGACAAGTTTTATGGTTTAATTATACTTTTTTTTATAAGTTTTATGATTTAATTGTACTTTCATGACAAGTTTTATGATTTTTAGTGAACATATCTCATTTTTAATAAATCATTCTACTACTTTTGAACAATCAATGTTTACCAAACTTTTACATGCATCGAAGATAAAGGAATCAGCCAAGATTTTCAACGTACCATCGTCTTCCTAGAAAGTAACCAAGAAAGATTTTGTGAGGATACATATGTGTTGGGATTAGAAGAAAGACTTGAGCGTTATTTATAAAGTTTCTAACTAACTTTCTCATTACAGGCCGGGCTCAACTCGACCCACACTAACTAATTTCATATTAGATTAATCAATAAATTTTCTATCTTATCTTAGTCAAACATCATAAAACGGTAAATTATAATATCAATTGATATAGCCTACATTAGAAAAACTCTTACAATTTCATCGTCAAACCAAATTCCAGCAAAATAAAAGCTATCTTTAACCCTAGAGAGTGAGACTTTTTTTTCTCAGAAAGCATTTGCTATTGTAGCATCCAATAGCTTCTTTTGTTATGAACATCTCTCTTTCTCAACGGCTAGGTAGAGGACTTGTGGTGCAGGATCGTCGCTCAACTACAGTAGCCTGTTGATGTGGCTCGATAACTAACAATGTAGGGAAAAGATCGTAACGGCGGCTTGCGAGGAGGAGCAAATTGCGGTGTGGGGACACCGTCAAGACTTTGTTCAATAGCAAGTGCACTTGCGATGATGCTGTAAAGCATGACGGTGAAGACTTACTGTGATGAGGAGCTGGGTCACCACTTTAAATTGTAATGGAAAGATTTTTGGGCAAATTTGCCTTTTTTAGTGTAAAGAGGGATGTATTTAATCATTTAAGGGATGAAAATAGCGCTATCCTAAAACTACGGTAATTGTAAGTCATGAGTTTAGAATTTGATTTGGGCCCAGCTATTTCCGGAAGAGCGAATAATGCTCGATCTAGCCCACCGATTCATCATCAAAGAAGAGAATAAGGATAAATCGAGTTTTGACCTCCGTCAAATCCCAAGTCAAAATTGCATAAATGCTCACATGCCAGAGTACAATTGGGTAATTAAGTACCGTCAAGATTGGGAAACTTGATGATTACGTGTCAAGATTTCACAACAATGTCAAGCTACCAACACAAGAGAGAGAATCAGGAGACTGTAATTCTTCCTCTTTTTTTTTTTGGTAAAGATTGTAATTCTTCCTCTGAATCATATGAAATCATCAGGAGGGTTGACACGTACTTCCTTTGTTCCTTAATCTAAATACTAAAGTCACGAATAATTATTATTATAGTCAAAATTTTATTTTTATACAGAAATTGATTTCTAATAATTTTCGAATAAAAATGCACATTTGATAATGACATATATTTTTTTTCAAAATAAAAATTCGTTTAATAACAACACAAAATTTCTATTTCTCAGCGACAACGGATAAAGAGCAGTGAGCGGTGGGCAGCGGTAGCAAGGGTCGACCGGGGGGAGGGGGGCAGGCGATGGTGACAAGCAACTAGTGATCCGCAATGCCGATCGCACAACGGGCGACAGCAAGTAATGACAACAAACTAGCTAATAATAGGAGCAAGTGATAAGAATAATTTTTATTTCTCATTTCTATTAAAAAAATAGAGAAGTTAAAAAATTTTACTCTTCATTTCTATTCTAAAATTATTTCTGAATTAAAAAATTGTTCTAAAAAAATGAAATTGTGTTATCGAATGGATTTTCTAAACTTGTTTTTACAAAAGGAAGATAGTTTTAGACAGGAATAGAATGATGACCATAAATTTTTGAGTCCTTACATAAGCTCGTGAAACTGAAAGCATCGAAGGGATGTTGTTTTCCAGGATTTCTTAGTCGTATTTGTCGGGTTGCAAAATCAGGTCGTGTGCACCGCTGGTCTTAAGAACTAAGAGCATTGGGCCTTTCGTGATGGGCCTAAATTGTTAGCATGTACAAAGCCACGTGATTAATAATACATCACTATCTTTCCGGTATTCTAAAATTTTCATCTTTCTTCGTAAAATTGATCCTAATGAAATATGTATTCAGAAAACTGTTATATAACGCCCCTTTTTACAGTTCGATAAGGGCCATATACTTTTCCAATTTGGATTGAAGAAAATTCCGTCCAACTATGCTTTTGATTGATTGGTTATAAGTATGTACATGACCCATTTAATTTTGGTTTTTTCTTTACAGGGGCGCCCTTTTGGAGCATTTCCATAAGAGTCTCACTTAATTTTGGTCAAGTTTGCATGTAGGAGATGTTCATTACCTGCAATTCACTTATTACAAATGTGGTTGGAAAGAGTTTTCTTTGAACTAATTTGAAAGAGAACCTCGTCAAGTTGACAGTATTTCGATCCACGTTTAGTTTCTTTTTCTAACCACGGCTCTGTGAGATAGCTAATTAAGAATTTTAAAAGAATGTCGACCAGGAAAAGGGATGTGGAAATATCCAGCGTAACTAAGGTTAAGCCCTTAGTTTTGAGCTTTTCTTTCGTCGTGCTTTCACGAGAAACATTCCAAAAAGACCAAGCGTCATAAACTAAAGATCAAAATCTAACCGCAGAATAGTGACAAGGCAAACCTCAATCCTTTTCCGATACAGTCTGTTGCAACCGTGTACCCTCCTTCTGCCCGGTTGGTGGCCATCATTGAACCACCACCCATCTGTACGCGGCCAACTCCTTGACTTCGCTCTTTTCTTTCTTTTCTGTATAATTCAAAGGCATGGTTATAAAATCTGAAAATGATATATTACAAACTTATGCGAATTATATTGTACATGAGAAAAGTTTGCACGTTAGGGTCCATTCGTTTCACAGAAAATGACTTTCGATAAAACGTTTTCTGGATTTTCCAGTGTTTGTTTCACGAAAAATGAATTAGTCAAGAAAAATATTTTCCATCATTGAAAAAACAACATTTTCCATAACTTCTTCCATCTTGCTTCATTTTACCAATACATTTTCATTTTATTTTTATGCTTTCTTTTTCTTTTTTTTAATTGAGCTTTTAATTTTTTTCTTTTCTTTTTTTCCTTTTCATCTTCTTCTTTGGCGGCGGTCGGCAACCGACCATGGCGATGTCTGGTGACTGGCTACCACCACGAGCCAACTCAAGCCTCGCCCCAAGCTGGCGAGGCTTCGCCTAGCCCAATCTGGAGAAGCTGAGCTCAGACCTCACCAGATCGAGCGAGGCAGAGCTCTCACAGACCTAGGGTGGAGCTCGAGGCTCACTAGATCCGGCGAGCTGGGCGGGCTCGAGCCTCGCCCGAGCTTGCCGAGGTTCATCGGGCTCCAGCGAGCCGTGAGCTCGTCGGATCTAGCAATGGAGCTCGAGCTCCCAATCCAGGCAAGCTCGAGCTCCATTGCTAGATTCGGTGAGCTCGGGTGAGATTGGTCAAGCCTTGAGCTCGCTGGATCTGGCGATCGGGTCTTGATCGGTCGCCGAGCAGCCAGCCATCATCAGGCATGCGGCGGTGAAGGAAGGAGGAGGAAGAAGGAGGAGGAAGGAGGAAGGAAAAGAAAAAGGAAAGAAAAAAATAATAAATAATAAAAATTTTGATTTTTAAAATTACAAATAATTAAAAATTTATTTAAAAAAAAATATTTTTTGGTCTATTAAAAATATTAAAATTAAATTTTTGATAATTTTTCCCAAACAATTAAATTAGCTAACAAACATCGGAAAATATTTTCCTCTCAAAGTTTAGGTTTCAACAAACATTGGAAAATAGAGTCATTTTCCTGGAAAATATTTTCCGAAAACATGATATTTTCCACAAAACAAATGGACCCTTAGAATGGGACCCTTTTGAATTACAAGATTTGAGATATATATATTTCTTTCTACTTTTTGTGCTATGTAGAACGAAATCAAAAGAGAATCAAATTTCTTTGTATGAATCATATTTTAAATTGAATATATCATTAAATGACTAATGGAAAGATATTAGATAATCAAGTTAAATTATTGAAATTTGTTTTACTTGAGTATAATATGATACGTATCTCATATATGCGTAGTCTATTTCACTCAAAAGAATGAGTCTTTTCCAATATGTTTAACAAAATATGGGCGATCGGAGATCTCACACAGAAAAAATGAGTGCTTGCAATTTTCCTATCGGAGAATTTTGGGGTTGGTCTCGTAAGAACACACGAGCACTCTTTTTGGTTTTTTCGGTCTCTTGAGTTACTCCCTTTTGCTTGCATGCGTGCCTATTGCTTCTTCTGCATGCCTACGATAGAGAGAGAGAGAGAGAGAGAGAGAGAGAGAGAGAGAGATCCTCTAACTATTCCCTCCTACGAATTTTGCATCGATCATGGGTAGCCTGATTGAGTTTGTATCATATTCAATACTCCCCTTGTGACATCCCGATTTTCCATTTCTATTTTCAATAAATTGAGACGGGCATTTCGTTGGCACGCATATAGTTCATTTCCTTGAGTCGGCCACTCATGTGAAAACTAGTCTATCGAGTGAAGCCGCTAAGAGGTTCTAATGCATCAGACTCGAGAATTTGATCAGGAAGCGACCTTTCGATCGAGCTAATCTGTAAGGGTCATTACGGCACAAATAAAAGTCGATTAGAGACCGGAGATAGGTCGACTCGATAGAGGCATGTGATTAGGTGTGGGTGATTCCACCAGATTGCACAATTCTTATCGATCGGCACTGGACCGACTTCTCTGTTGATTGGGTACCTTGTGTTCGTATTTGAAACCTTGAGATTATGCCGACAACCGTAAGTGGCCAATGTTTCACAGATGTACATTGTGGCTTGAGATGATCAACCACAGGTCAAATGCATGAAAATTTCTAAAGACTACCCGGTAGGTTGGGCCGCGCTAGTATCGTGTCAAAGTGAAATTAACCGGAATTGAGATCGAATTCGAAATTGGAAGTCGGGTGTGTCACAAATCATTTCAAGATCATTGAATCATCTTTGGAAGATTTTTCATGCAAGCCGAGCTTTTCAGCAAAATAATCAAGAAATGGCTAATTTGGCTCGAGAAATTAGTAGGCCGCTTTTGGTCGCGCTTTTGGGACTTAAGTTGGTTCTATGGACAAGTGAAGATGTGAATTGAAGTGTGGTGACATTGGTTTAATTTTATGGACTTCAATTTGATTCAATTGAAAGAGAATTGATGAGAATTGAAGAAATTTGATGTACAAAAATTGGACCTCGGCGGAAAAGTAAATTGCAACCATTGGAAAATGTTGTGGGAGAGGAGATAGTGGAAGATGACATCATGCGGGTGATGTCATGCTGATTGAAGCAAAGGATTGAGGGCTTGACAAGTGGAGGGTGGAGATTTAATCTCCAAAAAGGGGCCATCAACATCATCTTCAACCTTTGGCTTCTTGGGAATAGGGAGGAGAGAGAGAGAGGAATTCGGATGGAACCAGCAGCCCCGACCGCCCCCTTCGCTGCCGCTCGGCCGCCCGTTCGTCGTCGCCGTCCGCCGCCGCCGGTGCCGTTCCTCCTCCGCCCACGCGATCAGCCAGCTCACGCCATGCTCCGCCCTAGTCAGCCCAACCGAGATGCCGTCCGCTCGAACCAGGCCAGCAGCTGCTCGACGCCGCCCCTCCGCCACTTGCTCGGCCGCTCGTCGCCGTCACTGCTCGCACGCCGTCGCCGCCGTTGCCGCCGTGCGTCTGACCCACGCCGCTCGTCTCTCCGCTTTGCCTCAGCTCGCGCCTCCATCCCTCCGTCCGATTCTTTGTTCGAGCCCATTCTCGCCGTCGCCAAGGTCGCCGTGACACCCGCCGGAGCTACTGCCTCACCCGCACGAGCTGCCGCCCCTCTTCTCCGCCGGTTCCACGCCTGAACCGCCGCCGTGCAGCCTCCGTTCGGCCTCAACCAGCAGCCAAGAAAAATGGGTATGCAGCGGACGTTTGGCCCGTTTTGGTCGCCTTCCCGAGCCCGGATGCTTGGCCCGCTTTGGAGAAAGTCGATTCTCTCGTCGTCCTCGTCGTTTTGGTCCGCTCGGTTCGCTAATCCGGTGAGTTTAACTCACTAAATCTTGATTAGAGGGTTAATGATGCCTTAAGTGTGCTTAGTCTAAGTTAAGCAAGTTTAGGTGGTTAGATTAGTTTATTTGATTGATGATTAGATTAGGATGTTTAATTAAGTTAAAGTGTGT
The DNA here is from genome assembly GCA_017140325.1 of Eucalyptus leucophloia subsp. euroa. Classification (NCBI taxonomy): domain Eukaryota; kingdom Viridiplantae; phylum Streptophyta; class Magnoliopsida; order Myrtales; family Myrtaceae; genus Eucalyptus; species Eucalyptus leucophloia. Next base: position 23,865,719 of record CM029471.1, read on the forward strand.
TTAGTTTAAAATTAAGTATGTTTATTTTTAAAATAAAGCCTTGATGTGACATAATAGGGTTTTATTTTTGAATTATTTAAAGATTTCGAAATTCTGGAAATTTATAATATTATATTAATTCCGAAATTATTAAAATATTATTAAAAAAACGGAAAAATTGTTTTTGACCCTATTCTTTCGAATTTCGTGCGATCGCTGCTGTGTATTTAGATTTTGAAATTGATGGTCGGATATTATAAATTGAATGTGGATTGCGAAAAATATGGATATTATTATTTAATTAATTTTCGGAATAAATTTAATTATTTATTAAAATTCGAAAATTTCGTCGGGACCTTATAATCTCAGAATTTCGTGCTGATCGCTGCTGTGTATTTAGAATTTGAATTTGATGATTGATTGTGGCAATTTGAGTGTTGATTGTGATAAATATGGATTTTATTCATAAAAACCCAAGTATCGGGTTTTGATGCAAAAATTGGATTTTAATTATTATATTAAATAGTGGGGTTTGAAAAAGAGAGATATTGGCTTTTTGATTCGAAATTAGCGTGTCCCCACACACGTGAGTAATTTATGGAATATTTTTAATATGAAGAAAAATGGCCGGGATCATTATTTTAAGTGGAAGCGTTGAGTTGAATGCAAAGTGTCCTGGGGCCGAGTATGATTTGACTGTGTGATAATTAAGAGGAATCGTCCTGGGCTGTTGAGCCGGACTTGCCCCTATATGGGATGCCCACGCGGTGGTTGCGGGTCGCAGAGATTCTGGCCCATGCTCCTTCGGGAATGCCGTCGACGTCTTGACGGCCGCGCTCCATGGGGAGGCGATGCCTGGCTATATGCCGGTAGATAGCCGAACTGCGAGTAGGCTATGCCCTTGTGCGGCGTGAATAACAATTGGAATGCATGTTGGGTGTTTTGATGTGTCGGATTATGGGATAGAATTGTGTGGCATGGAATGGGACGTGTCATAACGATTTAGTCTTATAATCAGGACCCCCGCGGTTGTTGGTTATATGAAAAAGAATGCGTTCCGGTTGTTAAGTTCATATTACTATCTCGTGATTGAGTGATTTGAAATTGTGCTAACTGCGGGGAAGGAACGAGGCGAGGTAAGTCTTACGTGTGATGTGGCTAGGCCACCCGGGGTGTATTTTCTTTCTAATAGGGGTTTAGGGGGTTGAACTTGCTGAGATATCGTCTCATCCCGGTTGTGGGATTAAAATTTCAGGTCCCTAGACGGCGGTCGTGGAGGACCCGAAGCCCTAAGTTTGGAAAGGTGGAGATTGAAGAATCGGTGAATGTGTCCTGCTAGTTGGTTTTAGGATAGTTCCCCATTCGTTGAGCTGGTCTATTTTGTAGACAGTCTAGAGTTGTATTTAAACCTATGTGTTGTAAATGAGTGTTTGGTATTGTGATTGATTGCCTGCTTTTCTATCCCAAGTTAAATGTTGTCAGGGGACTTGTTTCGCTTCCGCATGCGTAATAAAATGAATGGGTCGGCGATGTATCCTAGGATGTCGCATATTTGATCGACCGCAGTGGGATGTGCACGACCTCGGGGTTCGGGGCGTGACACCCCTTGGGTGTAAAATTGATCCATTATGTGAGCCCATTAAGGGTGAGAATCAGTTTAGGGTCAATCCCGAACCAACTCTAAATCAGCGTAACCCTGCCAGTCCTGATTCGATTCCTAAGGGGACTAGATCGGTCTTTAGTTATGGAATCCTGGATCAGTACTGTACGAGTTGGTTTTTGGTCTTGGAAATTTATGGTCAGTCCAACTCGGCCTAACTCTAATGGTATATATTATATATATAATATATTATTTATAATTTTTATATATAGAGAAAACTAGGGGTGTGCATTGTCGGGCGGGCAGTTCCCAACCTAAAACTAAGAACCGCTCGCTAAGGACTGGTTCCGAAAAATTGGAACCGGGATCCACTCGTTTATTGCATGAATCCACCCAAGAACTGAACCGCCGGTCTAGTCCGGTTCCCGGGTGGATCCATGGAACCGATCTTGACGCGTCAACTAATTCAACCCGACCAGAATCAATCAACTCAATGCCAAAGCCACACAATTCCTAGGGCACAGAAACAAAGTCAGAGAAAGGGGGAAAGAGGAAGGGGACCGTGGAGGGAGGGGTGGCGGCCATCCTTGCCTCAGCCGATGCCGCAGGTGGACTCGAGGTACTGGCGAACGAGGTGGTAGCACTTCTGGAGGTGGTTGATTCCCTTGACGCGATAGCACCACTTGACGCGGTCGCATAGAATCTTGGCCTTCTCGATGTCGATCCACTTCTCCCTCACTGCTAGCGCGATGGTCAGTGCGGAGGCGAGTCGTGGAGTTGCGGGTCACTATTGGGCGGAGTAGAGGTTGTGGCGGGTGGCGACCAGCGTGAGGGGGTGAACAGCAGCAGCGCTCGACGCGAGGGGGCGAGCAGCAGTCGCGGGTCATTGCAGAAGAACCAAAAAAGTCAAAGAAGTCGAAGAAGAAGAGAGACAGAGAAGAGAGACAGACAATCACAAAGGAGAGAAGTCGAAGATGGACGGAGAGGAGAGGTCTCGATTAGGGTTTGTTTTGTTTTAATAATATTTTAATATTATAAAGGTTCCGGTCCAATTCGGGTAGGCGGGCGGGCGGATCCGCCCATGGAACCGAGAACCGGACTGGTACCCACCGGTTCTCTCAAGAACCGTCGATTTTGGGCGGTTCCAGTCTGGTTCCGGGCAGTTCGAGTGATTCTTGGGTATTTCGCACACCCCTAGAGAAAACCCCCCAAGTTAAATAGCGTCAACATCAATAAACAACTCTTTAATGAGAAGTCTAAGTAATTTTACACCATTCTTTAATAGCTTAGACTTTTAATGTCTTTTACGACATCAACGTCATAATTTACAAATGAGGAAAATGTCTTTGTGAGTAGTTCTCACTACATCCAAAACGGCATAAACAACTTCTTATAGTATTCTCTTCGAATACTCTTTTTTTTTTTTTGCCTTCTTTATCCTCTTAGTCTTCAATTTGCCAAAATTGAAATAAACAACTTCCTTGCTCACTGCTTGATACTTAGCTCACTCACTTTTGGTCGCTCGCACTGTTTGTCACTTGATGCTCACCTAGCTTTCTACTTGCCACTCACCTTACTTGCCCCACTGGATGCTCATTGCCCACAACACTTGCCTCTCTTTGTTGACCTCTCTCATTGCTAAACCCATTAGGTCAATCCGATCCTCGATCGTCTTTTCATGGAGTACAAAAAATGAAACAAAAAAATTATAGGTTGGTCTTAAGTTGACCTTAGAACTGGATCGAGCCCATTCGGTTAGTATGATCCTTGGTCCCAAGCTTTATAGGGTCAATCCTCGGTCTCAAAAATTGAGGATCAATATTGTGCGAATTGGTCCTAGAGTTAGGGGGTGGATCAACCCAACTTGGATCGTACTCATCCTTGGAGCCCATGGCCTGGTTCAATGTTGTGAAGTGAGCAAGACTTTCGTTTTAAGTGAGAAAGTTGTGCTCCTACCATGAACAATGAGTTTAAAAGATGAGTATTGGGATTTGAATTCTTAAACTACCGATACCATATTAGAATGTGTAAATTAAAAGTACGAGATGTTATTTGAAGATGCAATTAATATTATAATTATTATGAAGTTGCTCTCGACATGTAAAATTATGCTTCTGTGACACATTTATTTTCCGTCAAAATTCCGTTAATGAGGACTAATAAAAATTGGCCTATATGGAAATCGGAAAGCAAACAATGTTGATATGGTGTCATATAACTTAAGTGGAATAAAACGAAGTTATTTTTGTTGAAAAAAATCTCATCAAACTTTAACGAAGGATAAATGTGTCATTTTTATAATTTTGCAATAGGGTTAATATGTGATCATGGGCATAGTTTGAAATTTTTATGTTACCAAAAACAAAATTAGGACAAACGAGTTAAGTGGTAACAATTTGTCTTTTTTTTTCTTTTGCTTTTTCCATATTACAAATATTGTACCACTGCTCTTGGCATGTAAACTGGATTTTAATCAAGATTATGTAAAAAAAATATAATAAGAGAAAAAAGTATGGGTCTTGAATGATCTAAATCTCAAATCTCTCTTCAAAAGCCAACCATCATATATACAATGATTAATATCTTGAAAAATTCCTCAAACTAGTATACCTGACAAATTTACTCCATACTAATTTTTTCATCATAAAAAAAAAAAAACTATAAACTAACACACCCATGACAAATTTACCCCATACTAATTCCTTGAATTGGTACTCATGTGACAAATTTATCCTATATTAACTTCCATCAAGTTTTACCATTAAATTTGTTTACATGGATGACACATAAGTGTACCATTAAATTTATTACACGTGTATCTTTTAGGATTTTTCGTTATATTTATCTTATGAAATTTCATATGGATTTGCTACGACACCATGTGTCATCTAGGTCATTAAATTTAACATAAAATGATAGAGGATAAATTTGTCATAAATATATTAATATTTATGATAAATTTATGATGTTAAGGGTTAGCCAATTCTTTTCTTTTACTATCTTTGGAAATTTGTAGAAATGGGCCACGTGGCGAATGCGAAAGAATTGCCACTTTATTCTTGCCAGTTTGCAATTTTTCTTTCTGCGAATAAGTTGTTTCTTTCTGGCTTCCTGTCTGGTTCGCACACGTTCCCTCCTTCCCAATTTTAATTTCCACGAAGGTTAGCCCCCGTTGCCATCCCATCCAACGCAAACGACAAAAACTCAACCCTTTGTCTTTTCTCCGGCAAAGACCAACCGATGCCACATATCCTATTGTAAGTCCGCTTCTATTCACGAACAGGAGAATCAAAGTAAGTAGTACCACCCAACACATATCGACACTAGTCACATTAAATTAATCAAACCCTGCTTTAATGATTAAACCTCCTAAACCCCATGATTAAGCAGACCATTCTTCTGTCGGATGAACAGGTGAATATTAAATTGGGCGTGAAACAAGAGATTGAAAGAAACCATATCATTATACTAATTAATGCTGCTCAACCACTGATGTGGTCCGACATGGAGGGCGTGGAGGCCATGTCTTGAGTCTCAAGTCCTTTTGGCTCTTTTGGCCTTTTCCCATTCACCTAACGCTTAATGGGTCGGTGTCCCCCCCACCCCACCCGCACTCCCTGGTGACGTACATTCACTGCAAATTGAATTATTATTCCCTAATTCTTTCATTAGGAGGAGAGAATCAATTAATTCGATTTAGACGCAATTTCCACATTCCTAGTCTCTGTACAATGTGACATTGGGCATGATGGATAATTTTTTAAACATTTATACGAGAAAGCAACTAATTCTTCCGTCCTTAATCATTGGATTTGTCTCTGTACAATGTGAGAGCTTCTAAGGAAAGCAAATCAAGGTGTCATTTTACTATTCAAACTGAGGATTTCATGTACATATACATGTACATGTACAATGCACTCATCAAAACATGATATATTAAATCCACATTATTTATGTCCCTCATATCTCTTTGACAATAAGAGGACAAGAGTCAAAGGAAAATACGCCACGTACACTTTGGGGGCGTCGGTGATCTACATCCGAGAGAGAGAGAGTGAGAGATTGTTGACTTGAGCTGAAATGGCTTGCGTTCAAATGGGCGAGTTTTCACACTTCGACAAGCCACAACTTCTTTTCTCTTTTGAAAAGGCCAGGATGATTTTTTTAATGGGGGCCCACTTCAAGGAAACCCCGTGGGGGGGCGCCATAAATATTTGAAACAAAGAGCATGATAAATTTTGGACCAGGGGCATGAACAAATGATGAGATCCTTCATAACATGAAATTATCAAAAGGCGGGAGGGTCCATCGGCCATCCTTCTCTCTCAAGCTTTAATCGAGTATTGCCCATTAATTGCTCGACGGAATGCCTCCACCTAAAGCTCAAAGATCTCGGCACCACCACACCAGCAGCAGCCTAACGTCGCTGTCCCATCCCGATTTCTTTACGTGCGAAAGTTCCAAAGAATCATGCGAAAAAAGCGTGCGTATTATGTAGAGGGACTGGTGATATTTTTTTGCAAGATGCTGTGCTCGTGCAAAAGTTCTATTATGGAGGGAAAAAGAAAAGCAAGTATCTGATGTCAGCTCTAACTTCATCTCAAATTAAAGGATGCTAAATTTAGGAAAAAATTATTGAAAAAGGCTTTAATATATTGTATGATGGTCAATCTAATTATAAAATTTTTAATTTGACAAATTTATTTATTAATCTTTGACAATTTATTCTAACCACTTTTAATTGAAAATTGCTGACATAGTGTATAGTCAATCCTTCCAACCAATTATAATTCTTTTCTTTTTATTTTCCTTTTCTCCTATGGTCGATCTCGGCGATGGCTAACTGCTCACCCAAATCCAATGAGGGCCTAGTGAGGGCGTTGCAACCATTGCAAATATTGGCCACAAGCAAAAAGCAAAAGAAAAACAAGAGAAAATCCATAATCTTTTTTTTTTTGAAAATTTTGCAAAAATCCCTCATGTGAACAACATTCGTACATCACATTGGCAATATTCGACCAAAATTGACGGAAATGATTATATTGGAAAATCGTTAAAAGGTTTAAGAATAAAAATATCAAATTGAAAGTTTTGTAATTGAATTAGACATCCTATAGTTGATTTATGATGTTTTAGACAATTATCTTATAAATTTAAGGAATCTTTGGTCCTTCTATGAAACGCTTAAAAATCTAAAGTCACGATTCCCAGATCAGCAAATAAGCACATGGCATTGCACGGACCTAGTAGTACTGTTAATGTGCCACGCAATATCAAGAGGAAGTGGAATTAAACCTTCCTTCGCATATACTGTATCTCTGGTCTATGTCCTCCAAATGAAAATTTTGAAAAAATCCACTCATTAATAACATCTGATTTCCCCTCCCCCCCGGGGGAAAAAAAGTATCTGATTACTTGCTTCGGGTACATCTGAGCCCACTTCACCTATACCGTTGGATGAGGTGAGATCCACATGGCCCCCCCAGCTCATCTAAGGGTTTATGTCTAGTTGAGCTTACTACACGGGAGCATGGAAGTATGTCTTTGGTTGTGGCTCGTCTTCCTTAGGAGAGAGAAGACACATAATAGGTTGGGACAAAATGTCGGTACAACCACAGTGACTGGTCGGAGGGCCTAGTGAACTTAGGGAAGATGATAAAAGCTGAATTGGGAAAAAAAAAAAAGAAAAAAGAAGCAGCTATGTCCTACATATGGATTGAAGTTTGAACCACCAGATCTTATTGTACAACATAAATCCTTGATTTGCCCTGGTCCTACTAGGATTTTCCCTGTTTGGTCTGCTCTCAACTCATGGAGATAAGTCATCACTGATTCACAACATCGTACGTTATTCCGATCATGGACGTTCTTTCAGCTCAAACGAGTATTAAAACGAGTTACTGACACGCAAATGGCATAGATATGACACGAAGGTTGAACCATAAGTAAGACCGTTGACTCCATAGGTCGAAACGATGGCATCGTCATATTTACACGGACAAAGAAAAGGAATTGAAAGCGTAGACTAGATATTGAAAATTCATTTGTTGCGTCAGCTTTAGACGTGAGTAGGAATCGAACCTGTCGAAGTCACAAAGTCCCTCTCCGCCACTGATCTTTTCCCCTTTCCCCTTTCCCCTTTCCACAACACATCTTGCTCCTCGCGGCCAGCCACAGATCAACGTACTCGTTATATAGTTATTAGCATTTTAGAATAGTGACATGGGGCTAGGCCCAAAACATCAGATGCCATAAATGTCCGAATTGCTTGGGAGACCTTTACCAAACCAAAAAAATAAATAAAAATGACTACATTATTCACGTCATCATCTCATGCGTGACTAGAAGAGACAACAAAAATGGTGATTTTATGATTTAGTCTCGCAACAAGAGCAATTGACCACAACCTTTTGTGGTAATTGCAAATCAATCAAGATATCACCCAAGTGAATCAAATGAAAACGGAAAAGCAAGACTATTTCTGAGAAAGCAACCCTTGGATTGTTAAAGAGAGTAAAGGAATGTTGGCAATCAAAGAGAATAACCATCTTTATGGTTTGCTAGTACTGTGGGCTCTTGGATTTTTATTTATTTTTAATAAAAAGAATCATATGAAAAATAAGAAACTGGGAAATGGCAAAAAAGCAGTTACGCTATGGGCGGGAGGAAGTTACAAAATGGGCAGGCGGAATCGCCGATAAATCGCCAAGCGAAATGACCGTGGGTCGCTCGCTCGGTCAGCTCTCCTCATTTCACCAGCAGGCCTCTTTAAATCGCCACCCATTCTCGCTGCTTTTCCTCGTCAACAAATCTCTCTCTCTCTCTCTCTCCCTCCCTCCCTCTCTCCCTCTCTCTTACACAACACTGCAAATTAGCTTCCAGCAAAAAAGCACAAAAAATGGCGACACTTCCAAAATCTCCAGTACGCGACCCGGCTTTCGATGTCGACAAGCTCACCAACGAAATCTTCTCGATCCTCGAGAACAAGTTCCTGTTCGGCTACGACACCCCCAACTTCGCCGTCCCAAAACCCCAACCTGGCAAGCTCGCCTCCGGCAAAGTCAGGATCCTCTCCATTGACGGCGGCGGCGCCACCGATGGAGTCCTTGCCGCAAAGTCCCTCGTCCACCTCGAGGCGTCCCTCCGCCGGAGGTCCGGCGATCCGAATGCTCGCATCGCCGACTTCTTCGATGTCGCTGCTGGTTCCGGCGCCGGCGGGATCCTGGCCACGCTGCTCTTCATGCGCCGGAAGGATGCCAGAGAAGGCAGTCCCACGATCACGGCGGAGGAGGCTCTGGGGTTCCTCGTCCGCTGCCGGAAGGCGTCCTGCTGGCGGATATTCCGGCGTCGGTGGCCGGCGGGCAGGGCCGAGAAGAAACTGCTGAGAGAGGCGTTCGCGGACGAGCTTACGATGCGAGACACGGTCAAGCCGGTTCTGATCCCTTGCTACGACCTCGAGTCCCACGCACCCTTTGTGTTCTCACGCGCGGACGCACTCGAGATGGACGGCTATGATTTCAAGCTGAGGGACGTGTGCGCCGCGACGATGGCAGAGAGGCCGTTGGAGCTGAGGTCAGTCGACGGGAGGACGAGAATAGTGGCAATCAATGGGCGGGTGGCGATGAACAATCCGACGGCCGCGGCCATCACGCACGTGTTGAATAATAAGCAGGAGTTCCCGTTTTGTAACGGCCTGGAGGACTTGCTGGTGCTCTCCCTGGGGAATGGCGGGTCGGATTTTGAAGACCCGAGCCGGTCAGGGCTCGCTCGGATCACTGAAGATGGAGCTTCTGCCATGGTACGTTTTCACTCGTGTTCGATTTTGTTCCTTCTCGATTTATTCATGATGTAACTGGATGGAGCTTTGGCCATGGTACGTCTAACGCATCTGAGTTCGTGTTATTCAAATGATCAGGTGGATCAAGCTGTGTCCATGGCATTTGGTGAATCAGGAAAGCACAATTATGTCCGCATTCAGGTGGGTTGTACACACACGAAAGGAAGAAGAAAATCTCGCCTGCTCCTTCTTTCTTTCTTTCCATAACTCTCCTCCAATTACGCGTTTCCGACATTGTTCAGTGTCTAATGAATCGGGATGCATGTTGTTGCAGGCGAATGGTGTTGCCGCAAGAAGGCAAGGCCTCGCCAATTATCAGAAGACCAGAGACATATTGGAAAGCACAGAGGAGATGTTAGCGCAGAGGCATGTAGAGTCAGTACTATTCCAAGGGAAGAAGATAGGGGAGAGTACCAACATAGACAGACTGGAGCTATTTTCCGGGGAAATCCTCAATGAGGAAGAGAGGAGGAAAACCAGCATACTGCCGACGGTCGTTCTGAAGCGGAGCTCCCCTCATTCGCCGAGAACATCGTCTGCCACTTCTCTCTCTATTTCGTCTTCAGTGTAGATCCGGAAGAAGCTAAGAAAAGCATGGGCGGGGGAGGCTGGCGAATGTGCTCACGGATAAGGCTTTTGGTAGAATTTGTATTGTCGAATCGATTCATCTGTCGCGGCTTGATGGCGGTGAATGGAAATCGCGCCCCCGAGTTTGAGCTGGAGCAATTCGCTAAGCAGGGGTGACTTTGGCATCCAGTCAACTTCGTTTGGTTAAACTAATTTAATCAGGTGAAGGCTCGGTTATGAGTTCAGTGGCCAAGGAGATTAGAGTTTTTCCTTTGTTTTTCGTTTGTGCCCCCAACTTGTATTGGGACAGTCGATATGGATCCTGGCGTTGAGCTTTGACTTACGGATGACATTCCAAGTAAATTTAGAAGCACTAGTGTTATTTCGTGTTAGCCTTCGATATTCTTCGTAAGGTCCTCATAAATGAGAAGAAGCAATGATACTCGTGCCAAAAATATGTGTGAAGCTTTTATTTTTTTTGGATTAACACTGAGAAAAATTTCAAATCGGTACACTCCTTATAAATTAATCCTAATTTTTTATCATAAAAAAACTCAAATTAATACACTTATGACAAACTTATAAAAACAACTTTCTTAAAAAAAAAAAAAAAACCTCAAAAATGGTATATTTATGACAAATTAAATTGAATTAATTTCACAAAAAAATCACAAACTAGTACACATGTAGGTAAAATCTCAAATTAGTACACTTGCCAACTGTCATGTGTGATATAACTTAATTATTTTATAGTAAAATTTAATGAAAACTAATTAAGGATAAATTTGTTATTAATATACCAATTTTGAGTTTTTAATGGTATTATATTTCTTTCTTTTCCCTTTTGAAAACAAAAATAAGTTGGGACTACCATGTAATTATCTCCTATGGTAGCCAGCCACGCCACACCTTGCCACATATTGACTGATCCCTATGCACTAAAGTCGTAGACTCACCTCCGGAGAGGTCCTCTAGAGATGGGCCAACTAGTCAATATAAGCCTCCTTCATTGTGGATTGGCTCAAACTTCAATTCCTAGGCTCATAAGATCCAAACCTCTAAGAGCACGTTTGACTATCATTCCATTATTAGGAACAACTTTTGCTTAGAAATGATTTTTTTTTATTATGTTCCCGGTTTCTTAGTTTTTGAAGACGTTTGGTAACTATCCAAAAATTTTATTCTTGGGATAGAAATGCGATTAGTAGGATTTTTAATTTTTAATTTTTTAAACATTTTTTAATACTTTCATTATATTTTTCTTAGTTTTCTCTTTTTTTTTTTTCTTTTTTCTACTTCTTTTTCCTTCTTTGTGGCCAATCGCTAGCCACTGTCATGGCGGGCAACTGGCTGGCCAGTGACTGACTAGGTGAGATTTGATGAGCTCACCAATCTAAGCAAGCCTTGCCCAACCAATCAAGGCTAAGCCTCGCGATGGCTAGGCAAGCCTCTGGCGACCTCGTCGGACCTTGCCTAGCCAATTGATAGTGGGATTATAGCGGCCAGTAGTCGTCAGTGACCGCTGGGAGGAAGAAGAAGAAGAGAGAAGGAGAAAAGAAAAAAAGAAAAGAGAAAAGAAGAGAAATTATATTTGATTCTATAAATTATTCTTGAGAATATGAAACAACTTTTTTTCTATTTCTTGATTTCATTCTAAATCTATTTTCAGGAACAAAAGAACAGATTTTTATTCTCGGGAACAAAAAATTAATCAAACAAATTTTTGTTCTTTTTTTGTTCTAGAGAACAAAATAGCATAATCAGTTGTTTCAAGAAGTATTACCAAATAATCTCTAACTCGTAGAAAGAAAACTCTTTGAGAGTATATATTATCCAGATGTGCTATCACATCAATGATTCATGTACGAAGTCTTAAAATACAATACAATGAGTCTCTTTTGTTTTATTCCGCCAAAAGTTCATGGGAAATAACACAAACATACTAGCATGTAGAACTCTTCTAAACTAAAAATGCCACATGGGTTCTTGAAAACAAACATACAAACAATAGCAACTTTTTTTCAAGCTTTATAAATTTAATTAAGTATTAGCAATAGATTTTTTGTTTTTGTCACAACCCGACCCTTAGGTATGTGACAACCCTTATTCACTTAGGCCATTTGATTGTGACCCCTTAGGAGGTGTCACTAAACCATCTTTATTATCATTTAATTATGTGCAAATGGAAATAAAAATGAATCACCCAACCAAATCAAAATGAACATTTATCTACATGAAAAACACACTTCATTTATTTATGAACATACGTGAACTATTATAGGCTAATTTCATCTACAACCAAAAGCTTCGCCAGTCATGCACTTCCACCTAGGTTTGGGGTTAGTCTAGCACCTCTACTACTAAGAGGGTGACCTCAAAAAGTGATGTATCCCGCTAACTCCTAATGCCCCATGGGCTCCCCGAAGCACCATAGCTTGGGGTTGGGGCCCTGATCTAGGTTAGTGTCCGGATCAGTGACATCACCATTAGGGATGTTTAAGTCCATGGCATCCCAACTAGTAGTCGTAGTCCCCACCCCTAAGAGTCAATCGAAACCTCTAAAGAGGCTGTACAACATCTCTCTTGCCCAATAGTACTGGGCAATGAACATGTGGGGCACCAAGTTGGTTATCCCATCATCTACCTAGATAGTAGTGATTTAGCGTTCCTATTGGTCCTTTGTCCCTACGATAAGATATTCTATCATCTCAAAACTTTGGTCCATGGGGACCCTGAAATGAATTTGTCAGAAAGTTTCAATCATGCTTAGGGCCATAAACATTTAAACAACAACAATGAGATAAACTCAGTGAATAAGTTCCCTGATTGTAACATCCTGAAACTCTAGTTCTGTTTTCAATTGAATGAGTTAGGCTTTTCATCGACGCCCCTATAGTTATATTCTCTGAGCCGATCACTCACGAGATAACTAGATTATCAGGTGAAGCTGTTAAGGAATTTTAATGTAATAGACTTGAGAATTCGATCAGAAACCGAATGCTCAACCGTGTTAGTCTACAATGGTCATTACAGCACAATTAAAAATTGATAAGAGATTGGAGATAGGTTGATTCAACTGAGATATGTGATTAAGTATGGGTGATTCCACCAAATTGCAAAATTCTCGTCGATCGGCACTAAACTGATTTTTTTGTCGTTTTGGTACCATGTTTCCGCATTTGAAATAGTGAGATTTTCACGACAACCGAGAGTCATCAATGTGTCGAAGATGTACAATGTGACTTGAAAATAATTGACCACAGGTCAATTACACTAAAATTTTTTGAAAGCTACCCGATAAGCTAGGTCATACTAAAATAGCGTCATATCGAAATTAACCCCGATTTCAGAAATTGAAAGTTCTGTCATATCACGATTTATTTTAGAACCATCAATTCATCTTTTGAAGATTTTTTTGTAAACCGAGATTTTTTATGGAAATTCAATTTAGGGCCATTTTCGACTGGAGAATTCAAGGGATCATTTTTTATCGTGTTTTTAGTATGCAAGTTGGTCCTATTGGCGAGGAAAAATGTGAATTGAAGTGTGGGCATCTTAGTTAGACTTATGGGAGCCGAATTGAATCCATTCAAGAAGAAATTGAAGTGAATTTGTGGGAAAAAACTTCAAAATTCGTAGCCCCTTGATCCTCAATCTTTTGGACCACTTCAATGACTTCCTAAGTAAGCTAATGGTATGCAAATGGCTGAGGATAGAGCCAAAGCCAAGTGGAACCTCTTCAAGGGGGATAAAGGGCTAGAAGGGAGGCCTGAGGGACCCTCCAAGCTTGACCTGTCCCCTTTCTTTCTCCTTCAAATTGTTTTCTCCATTTTTAGACACCTAGAAGTTCTGAAAGTGTAGAGGAAACCAAGCAACCCCTCCCCTGCCTGTCGCATGCTCGTCTGACCCCCGCTAGGCTTGCCGCTCACTATTGCTCACCCGTCATGTGCTGCGCCTGTCCCGCGCCCGTTCGTGCATCGTTCCACTCCAGCCGTGACCCCAGTCCATCCCCTGTGCCCGTTGAACACAATTGAAGCCCCGTCACCTCCGTTTCGTCGCCGTCCACCTCCGCCAAGCCCCGCTGCAGTTGTCCACCAGCCACCCTTGTCATTTCTAGCCTAAACCGCCACTCAGCTCACTCCTTCGGCCCATCAATAGAAATTGAAGCCGCAAGCCACCATGGGCTTCGGGGCCCACTTTGGACCGCTTCTGAGCCTCGTAAGGTGTTGCTGCTTTGGAGTTTATCGCCCGTCTCTACCTTGTTGTCACCATGAACTCATCATATTTCAAAACCGGTGAGTTTACTCACTAATCTCCGCTTATGGAGTTAATGATACTTAATGGTTGATTAGTTTAGGCTAAGTATGATTTATGTGGTTAGTTAGAATGGATTAATGATTTAATTATTTATTTATGCATGTTAGGTGGTTAGAGTAGCTTAATTAGCAACTAGATAGGTTGCATTATTTATCTAGTTAGGTTCGGAATTTTTCCAAACCCATTTCGGTATTTAATTAGGCTTTTTCGGTCTAAGTTTGCATTTATGGCATTTATTTGTATTTATTTAATTATTTTTGGTATTTATTTAATTATTTATTATTTTTTGGAAAATTAAACCAGGATAGCTGGTGACCGGAATTTCGTACTGATTGCAATGAGTGTACTTGGTTTATTTAATTGAATGCTACATTGTGTTATTTGAGTGATATTTGTAATTTTAGGAATTTATCCCAAAATTGAGTAATTTCAATATTTAATCAGGAAACACCGGGCATTAGTTTATAACACCTAAAATATTCTTGTAGACAATATTAAATGGTGGGATTTTAAAAATGAAAATTATTGTATTTTGGCTAAAACCGACTATGTACCCACACACGATTATTTTATCGAGTATAATAAAAATGGAGTATCGCATAGCTTTGGTGAGCATTATAAGTACCGCATAGCTTTGGTGAGCATTATAAGTATTACACAGCTTTGGTGAGCATTATAAGTATCGCACAGTTTTGATGAGTAATATAGATATATAGTAGCTTTGATGAGCATCTTTATATATCTATCAACTTGGGTGAGCTATACCATTTATTTTTAGCTTAGGGTGAGCAATGCTTGAATCGATCGAATTGTATAGATGGTATTGATGGTATGGAAATGAGTAGATAGATTGATCAATGATTTGATTTGAATTGAAGTGACCGGTTGAGTATATGAATCATACTGACTTGCATGAAGGAATTGAGGCAAAAGTAAGTCCTCTATCTTGTGTGTGGCAAGATGGCCTTTAGGCATATTTCTTTCTTAGTCGAAGTTTTTAGGGTGGACTTGCTGAGATATTGTCTCACCCCGTCGTGGGTTAACATTTACAGGTCCCCAGATGGCTGTTCCTCTTGAGCATTTCGGCCAGTTGAAGAAAGTCACTGAACAGATCTCTCAGATTCCCCTCTCTAGGAGCCAAGGAGATTGGGTCTATGAACTCGTGAGATCCACTGTCTGGATTGATACGGGTCTATCCCGAAGGGTACCCAATCAATTCATATAGTGATATCATTATGGGCGAGATGGACTCAGAGAAGGTCCCTTATAGGAGTTTGAGATTCCTATGTCGGTGCTGGAGATAGCTTTTGGCCAGGGTATGGCTGACCCTCCTGGTGGTTCAGTGGTAGACTCAAAGCCTGTGGTTGAGGATTCGAACGCTTAGAGGACTAGTAGCTCTTTTATTTTGTTAGACCTATGAATATAGACTAGTACTGTATATGACAGTTTGATGTGTATATAAAGTGTGTTGTGGTTTTCAAAAATTTGACCCTGCTTTTCTATCCCATTTTTCTATCATCTAATGATTTATTTATTCGCTTTCACATGCGCATTAAAATGAATGGGTCAGCAACACGTTCTGGGACGTCACAATTTAATCGACCACCGAGGGATGGACACGCATTCGGAGGATCGAGGCGTGACACTAATCCTCATGTAAGGAAGTAATTCACCTCAGAGTCAGCCTAAACATACAAGTTATTTGTCAATAACAAACCAATAACAAAGCCCTTGCTTTGCCTTAACTATTAGCATAAACGATTAACTCACTTCCTCAAGGCCATCAATGTATAAGCAAATAGGCAATTCTTATAATAAATCACATACTTATAAGGCAGAAATATGAATGTGCAATATCTTATAATCATGCACCAATGTCATGTAAAATCATTCTTATGCATGTTTCACATGTATGTGTCCAGATTATTACGACCACTTTAGGCCACGGCCAACTCGAGGGTCGAAGATCTTCCAACATAATCGGGTATTGTCTTGACCCATTGGGCACGGCATCATCCTAAGTATGCATTTGCCTCAGGACGGCATTCTAATTGAAGAGTTTCATTTCGAAATCCATCCACAAACGGCATTCCATTAACATAGGAGCATCCGAATTTAATCGGGCATCATCCAGCATAATCATATGCATTAGGACAATTCCATCACCTCGCATAATTATATGTATTGGGGTATTTAAATGATCACACGAGCATACTATCACTCAAGCTCATTTCTTATCTTTCTCATTAATCTATAGGAGAGTATGTAATGTTCATACAATATGCAACACTATTTAGCACATACAACCAAGTCATGGTTGCATATCATATCACTTCACATTAGCATTTACTTAAACATTTCAATATGTCATCTTTCCACACATCCTTATGTACATAATAATTAGTTATGATTATGAGGTGCCATAAATAATTACCAATTTCCATTATAAAACAACTTACAGGTGCATGCTTCATAGTTAAAACTTACACCCAACAATGCAACCAACCTCTTTGAAATCATATCCTAAGGAAAGCCTATTGCAACAAATTAGGATATTGCATGTTAACATATTCTACTACCATATCACATTACATATTAACGTATCGTATAACTATAATGCATCATGTGTTAACATATCCTGTTACAACAATATATCACACATTACATAACATATTACTATCACATATCACACATTAATACAATATGTAATGACAATAATAACTTATCGAGATAACCTATAGGATATTTAGATAACCTATCCAAATACTTTATCGAATATTTAGATAACCTATCCATTAACTAAACTAATCACCACTCATCTTTAGTTCAATGTTAAGCTTTATCCTAAGTGCAATCAAAACCCTAAATGAGGGTTAGAAAACCACTCATTTTTGGACCTAAACCAATAGCTCCCGATGGCAGTGGAAGCTCATAATGGCGACGGTGAGGCACAACAACGATGATTGGATGGCCACTGACTTCACGATGGTCCAAGCCAAGAGAGGAGAAAGGGAAAGGAGGGTGGTGGTGAGGTTGAACGGCCTCCCCTTTGGCCCCAAAACTTAGCTCGATGATTAGAATGATGATGCAGGAAAAGTGTCTCAATGGTGGAAATGGGCGGTAGATGATGACCGCTGAGATCTAGAGGGAAAAAGAGAGGAAATGGCTTGCAAAAGTGGTGGAAATAGTGAGGATGAGGTTTGGCTACAATGGGACAAGAGGGGGGGGGGGAAGAGAGAGAGAGAGAGAGAGAGAGAGAGATTAAGGAAAATGAGAGAAAATGAGAGAGAGAAGTGAGGGGAAGAGAGAGTGACCGAATTAAGGGGTGGAGAGAGGGTTTACGGCCAAGTTCCATAGATGGCCAAGATGGCTTCTTGAAAACTTGTTCTCCAAGCTCCATTTAATGCAGCCATTATTCCTAAGCTAGAAATAGGGTAGATTAGGCTACAATGATGTCACTTTCTCTCTCATCCACTCCCTTGAACATCCCACACCTTCTGCATGAGTCTGGTTACTCTTCATGCACATGGCCATTTGCAAGCTTTTCTAAAATGTAGTTGGGAATTTGGGATCCCTATCTGAGGTGATCGTCATGGGAGCCCCATGCAATTGAATTATTTGCCTCACATAACAGCTTGGCATACCTATCTAGGGTATAGTCCTTTCGCATTACAATGAAATGTGCTGACTCGATCAGCCTATCAACTACGATCCAAATAGAATCGTTGCCTCTCTAGCTACTTGGTAATTGCATCACAAAGTCCATTGTGATATGCTTCAATTTCTATTCTGAGATTTCCAATGGTCCTTACAGCTCACTAGGTTTGCAATTTTGAGCTTTAACTTGCTGGCATGTCAAGCACTTTGCCACATGCTTGACAACATTAATTTTCATGCATTCCACCAATAAGTATTGTTGGAGGTTCTTGTACATCTTTGTACTACTCGGATGGAAGTTGTAGTTGCTTGGATGGGTATCAGCTGAAATATCCTCCTTGAGTTTTGTATTGTCGGGTACACATAATTGACCTCCAAACCTCAAAATACCATTGTCTGTTACCTAAAACTCTAATTTCCTTTTCTTAAGGCTCACTTGCAAAATCTTTTGGATAGTTGGATCCGTCGATTGTAATGTTTTAATCCTGGTTTACATTTCAGTTTCAATCCGAAGAGTAGCCATAAGACTAGAAATATGGTTTACTTCAAACTTGAAATCCAAATCCCTTACACCTTCAAGAAGGATCTATTCCCAAACCATCATTTGCACAATTGTTGATTTTCAGCTAAGTGCATGCGCTACTTTGTTGGCCTTTCTAGGATGATATAAGATGTCACGGTAGTCCTTAAGAAGTTCCATATAGTGTTGTTGTCTCATGTTTAATTCCTTTTGCGAAAATAGGTATTTCAGACTTTAATGGTCAGTGTAGATTGTGAACATTTCCTCATATAAATAGTGCCTCCTAATCTTCAAGGCGAAGATAATTATTGCCAACTCCAAGTCGTGCATCAGATAATTCTACATGTATGGCCTCAATTGCCTAGACGCATAGGCTATTACTCATCCATGTTGCATTAGGACGTAACCAAATCCTTTAAACGAAGTATTGTTGTAGATCTCATATTCTCCATAATTAGACAGTATTGTTAACATTGGGTAGCCGTCAATTTGTACTTAAGTTCTTGAAAACTCTTCTTGCACTGATCCGTCCATTCAAACTTCACATCCTTCTTTAGTAATCTTGTCAAAGGTGTAGCTATTCCAAAGAATATTTCCACGAATTGCTAGTAATAGCCAGCCAATCCCAAAAAACTCCAAACTTCTATCAACATCGTTGGTTAGTGTCCGTATTAGTGACATCACCATCAAGGACATCTAAGTCCATGACGTCCCAACTAGTAGTTGTAGTCCCCACCCTTAGGGGTCAATCAAAACCTCTAAGGGGGCTGTACAACATCTCTCCTACCCAATAGTACCGAGCGTTGAATTTGTGGTGCACCAAGTTAATTAACTCCTCATCTACCTAAGTAGTAGTGACGCAACGCTCATATCGATCCTCAGTCCCTATGATTAGATATTTTGTCACCTTAGAACCTTGGTCCATGGGGACCTTGAAACGAACGTGTCAGAAAGGTTTAGTCACGTGTAGGGCCTGAAACATTTGAACAACAACAGTGAGATAAACTCAGTGAATAAGTTCCGTAGTTCTCGCGTAGGGAAGTAATTCATCTCTAAGTCAACCTAAACATGCAAGTTATTTGTCAATGGCAAATCAATAGCAAAGCCCTTGATTAGCCTTAACTATTAATATGAATGGTTAACTCACTTCCTCAAGGCCATCACAATATAAGCATATATGCAATTCTTACAATAAATCACATACTCATGACGTAGAAATATGAATGTGAAATATTTCATAATCATGCATCAATGTCATGTAACAATTCAAACATAATAATATATCATTTTCATGTATGTTTCACACGTATGTGTCCAGATTATTATGACTACTTAGGGCCATGGCCAACTTAAGGGTCGGTGGTCTTTCGACATAAACGGGCATTGTCTCGCCCCATCAGGCACGACATCATCCACTATGTGCATATGCCTTAGGACGGCATTCCTGCTAAGGAGCTTCGTTTTGAAATCAATCCGCAAACGACATCCTACTAATGTGGGGGCATTCAAACTTAATCGAGCATCATTCCACATAATCATATGCATCAAGATAGTTCCATCACCCCGCATAATCATAAGCATTGGGATATGTAAGCAATCACACGAGCATTCTATCACTCAAGTTTATTTCTTATCTTTCTCATTAATTGAGAAAGTGTGCAATGCTTATACAATATGCAACAACATTTACCATGTACAACCAAGTCATGCTTGCATCTCATATCACTTCACATTAGCATTTACTTAAACATTTCAATATGTCATCTTTCTACACATCCTTATATACATAATAATTAATTATGATTATGAGGTGCCATAAACAATAACCAATTTTCATTTTAAAACAACTTATAAGTGCACGCTCCATAGTTAAACCTAACACCCAACAATGCAACCAATCTCTTTGAAATCATATCCTAAAGCATAACATATTACTATCACATATCACACATTAATACAATAGGTAATGATAGCTTATTGCATATTATAATAACTTGTCGTGATAACCTATCGGATATTTAGATAACCAATCGCGATAACCTATTGGATATTTAGATAACCTATACCGATACTCTATCGGATATTTATAGATAACCTATCATGATAGCCTATCGAATATATAGATAACCTATCATGATAACCTTTTCATTAACTAAACTAATTGTCACTCATTTGTAGACCTAAACCAATAGCTCACGGGGGCAGTGGAGGCTCATAATGGTGGTAGTGAGGCGTGGCAACAATGAGCGGACGACCATCGAGTTTGCGGTGGTCCAAGCCGAGAGAGGAGGGAGGGAAAGGAGGACGGCGGTGAGGTTGGACGGCCTCTTCTTTGGCTCCAAAACTCAGCTTGATGATTAGAACGGTGGTGTGGGAACAACATCTCGACGGTGGAAATGGGCGGTGGATGATGGCTGGTGAGATCTAGAGGGAAAAAGAGGGGAAATGGCTTGCAAAAGTGGTAGAAATGGAGAGGGTGAGGATTGGCTATAATGGGGAGAGAGAGAGAGAGAGAGAGAGAGAGAGAGAGAGAGAGGAGAGAGAGAGATTAAGGGAAATGAGAGTGGTTGAACTAGGGGAAGGAGAGAGAGGGTTCATGGCCAAGTTCCATGAATGGCCAAGATAAGGCCTTGCTCCCTAGGCCAAGAATGAGTGGCCAAAATGGCTTCTTGAAAACTTGTTCTCCAAGCTCCATTTAATTCAACCATTATTCCTAAGGTAGAATTAGGGTAGATTAGGCTAAGATGATATCACTTTCTCTCTCATCCACTCCCTTGAACGTGCCCACACCTTCTACCTGCAAAAAGGTTATTGCGTTATTAGGCTAGAAGGGCTAAATGTAATTTTGCTAGGTCTAGTTACTGTATACACACATGGTCAATGATGAGGGACCTTGGAAAAGACCAAAAAGGGTTTAGGTGGCCCACGATCCATTGTGTTGGCTCCCCTTGGTCGTGAAGCCCATTGGGCTACCCACCTTGGGCGTGAGCCCATTGGGCCCTCTCATGGGCTTGGGCCCACGTCAAACCTCATCTGTGGCCCGTTTCTAATTTTTTGAATTTTCACATTCCGCTGATGAAGAATCAAGTTTTTGTTCCAAAGTGGCTTTTTCAGTGCTTTCATGGTTTAACAATCTCCATTGTAATCCCACTTCGAAGAATCACCACCATTGGAATCCCATTTTTAAAATTGGGGTTAGATGAAGGGTGTCACATTTTTAACTAAGTCCCCCCTTCACTAAAATGACCATTACAACAATCAAGAGGAGGTGAATTAGTAGTTT
Organism: Eucalyptus leucophloia subsp. euroa; assembly: GCA_017140325.1. Classification (NCBI taxonomy): domain Eukaryota; kingdom Viridiplantae; phylum Streptophyta; class Magnoliopsida; order Myrtales; family Myrtaceae; genus Eucalyptus; species Eucalyptus leucophloia. The sequence goes on from CM029471.1 coordinate 23,887,479, forward strand.
TAAGCTTTTTTGGGAATGACATGAATGTGATGAATGTGCTTTTGTAGAGGGGAGTTAGTTATGCGAATGCAATAACTCGACTTTTTACGTTTGTTATACACATTACATGGAATGTGTGGAGCTTGATTCATTGTTTATTGGTGACATACCTGTACACTTATGATTTAAATTGGAATTATAGTCAAATAGTCTTGTGATTTGTATGCAACAGCTGGTAGTTAGGAAATGGGGCATTTGATTGGTATATACCAATTATACCAACTTACTGCTTTGCGGATTTTGCTTAGTGGAAGTCGGTCCTGACTTAGTCAAGCTTAATCAACCTAGAATTCGTTAATAGGAGGTGGACTGGAATACATCAATGACATGATTAGATTACCTCTAAAAACAATCCTTAATTGAATGGGCTGTTTGACTTGAATGAATTATTTGATTATCGAGTGTTGTGCAAGTGAAGGCATTGATTTCATTAATAATCCAGAGAAGTCTTTAGAGTTGGCTCTTTTGTCAATTCCTAAAATCAATCAATGCTAAAAAATTTTCAAAAAATGAAAAAAAATTCGAAAAATCTTCAAATTAACTCCTTTTTATCTTAGTTTAACTTCAATAATCAATTTTGTAAAAATCAATTAGAAATTAACTTTTCTTCAAATTGGGAGTTTCTAGTATTGATGGATAAAAATCAAAATTCATTAATTTCTAATCATTTTTGGAATTGTTCAGGAAATCATTACCCTTGCAATTGTCAAGCCAATTTCAAGATTCTAAGCTAGAGGTGAATTTCCCCAATTTTGGCCTTGATTAGAGATGTCAATTGATTTTTCATTGGGAAAGCAAATCGGCTAAAATTTTCACATCCTTGCCCCACCTCTAGCACGAGAGTATGAGTTGGTGGATTAGCATTGACGCCCCAAGCAACATCGAATGTGCCAAAAGTTTTTTTTTTTTTTTAATCTTTGGTGATAGGTTACAATAATAATTGATAGGTCAAAGTGATAAACTATCATGATAAGCAATAAGTAGATGTCATAAGCTATGGTGATAATTGATAAGTGGATGCGATAAGCTATCGTGATAAGCAATAAGTGGATGCGATAAAATATCCTGATAATTGATCATTGGATGCAATAAGCTATCATGATAAGCGATAATTGGTGACATTGACAGTATACTAGCAACAAGGTCACATGTGACATCGTTGATCTAACCCCGACCTTCGAAACGAGATTATGATGATGGTTAATCTCCGGAGTGAGATTACAATGGGGATCGATAGACCATGGAAAAGCCAAGAAGGCCATTTTAAGGCGAAAACTCGTTTTTTCATTGGTGGACCTTGGAAATTCAAAAAAGTGGAAGCGGGTTGTGGATGAGGACCTATGTGGGCCGAAGCCCACAAATGGGCCCAAGGGCCCCATGCCCAAGCATGGGCAGCCCAAGAAGATTTAGGGGCTATTCAAGTCTCTTTGCAAGATCTCACATTAATGACCCCATGTGCTTGAATAGTGGCGTAACCTGGTGTATTGACCTATTTGCTCTTTCTAGAAGCTTAAAGTGAATAAAACAAGAATGCTGGGCATGTGGAGGTTGTTTGGTGCCCAAGTTATGAGAAGAGAGGAAGTGACGTCACGCTAAAACCTAGTCTACCTTAGCCTAACCTATTTGAGCATGTGCATGTAATTAAACCAAAGCCTATCTTCTCTTCCTAGATTGCCCTTTTGTTATTGATCTACCATTGATAGACAAGTTGTATATTTAGGGCGACTTCGAGACGAATTACTTCCCTTTGTGAGAATTAGGAAGGTTACTCATTGAGTTTATCTCATTCCTCATTATTTAAACTTTTTTAGGCCTTAATAATGGCTAACCGAGCTCAAGCCAGGGTACTTTGAGGTCGATGTGTACTAGGCACGTAGGGAATACCACTTTTTGATATTGCCCTCATAATATAAAAGTGCTAGGCCAACTCAACCCCCTTTTGATAAGCTAGCAGGAATTTGCGTTGCAAATATGTAAAAATGAATTCCTGATGCTTAAATTGAGATCTATATTATAAGACGAAAGTGTGTTTGATATCTATTCTATGCTATCCCTACTAATGAGAATGATTGGGAGATGTTTATTCAATTCTGTTTGTTTTTAATCGAAAGATAAAAAGAATGAGTCGACAACACCTCTTGAGATGTCGCAATTAAATGATCGAAGGGAAAACAAGGTTGTCACGTGTTCGTGGGTCGGGTGTGACGACAAGCTATGCTTGGATGTGATAAGCTATCACAATAGACTATAATTCAATGTGATAAGCTATCATGATAAGTTATGCTTGGATGTGATAAGCTATTGTGATAGGCTATAATTGGATGTGATAAACTATCATGATAGATTATAATTGCATTCGATAAGCTAGCATTATAAGTTATAATTGGATGTGATAACCTATCATGATTGTGATAAGTACTTATTATGTTGTAACTTCTAAAATAGTAAGTGCTTATTAAATACTAATTTTAAAGATAATATATGCTTATTCAATCCCTATTTTGAAAATGATAAGTGTTCTTGACATTCTATGTTTATAAGTAATGAATACTTACAAAAGACTACTTTGAAAGATGAGTGTTTAAATTGTTTAAAGAAATTATTATGTGATGTTATGTATCATGAGATTGACGCATAATTACTTTGACAAATGATAAATTGAGAGGTGATCACGTGGTATTGTTGCTATTATATGATATATGAGTATTAAACACTTATATTGGCTAATGAGAAAGATAAAATTGGCTTGAGTAGTGATATGCTCATGTGATCACATATTGGATTTCATACTTGTATGATTACAAGGGATGATGTTCGATGGATTTTGGATGCCCCCATGTCAACGGGATGTTGTTCGTGGATGAATTTCGAAATGAAACTCCTTAATTAAAATGCCGTCTTTGAGTGAGGTCGAGATGTTGTAGTATGCAATGGGGCAGGATGATATCCGGTTAAGCTGGAAGACCATTAACGCGAGTAGTCATAATAATCTGGACTTGTGTGATGCATTGTACATGGAAGTATTACTATTCATGTTTGGATTATTAAATTATCATCGTCATAAGTTTGATGGAATGGTGCACTCATGCAGTGATTATTTATGCTATAATTAGATATGCAGTAGGCTGTCACATGTTGAGTGGCCTATTTCCTATTTATAAATAATGTAAAGTAAATGCTTTGCTATTGATCTACCATCAATAGATAAGTTGCACATTTAGGGCATTTTTGAGGCAAAGAACCCTCCTACGCAAGGATTAGAGAGTTTACTTATTGAGTTTATCTCACTGTTGTTATTTAAATATTTTAGGCCCTAAGCATACTTGAGCCATTTCACCACGGCTATTTTGGGATCCTTGTAGACCAAAATACCAAGGTGACCACTTATCCAATCATGGAGATGGACACTCGTTACAAGAGATACGTAACCACGTAACCACAGTTTGGATGGATGAGGGGCTAATGAACTTGGTACCTCACCAGTTTGTGGCTTGGTACGTCTAGGTAGGAGAGGATCTATTTGGCCCTTTTCAAAGATTCAATGGGCCTTTAGGCAGGGGACTTGGGATTGCCAGTTGGGATACCATGGATCTAGTCATCCCTGATGGTGTTTTTATTGATCCAAAGACTGACCCCAATTAGGACCCCTACCTCGAGCCATGATAACTTGAGCCGGTAGGGTACTAAGAGCATGTGGGGTGCATCACTTTTGAGGTTGCCCTCATAGTATAGAGAAACTAGGTCAAACCAACGCCGATTTGGATGAGGATGAAGGAATCCACTTTGCGTTCATGTGTATGACTAAACCTATGATGTAAAAAGTTAGTGTATAATGGTTAATGTGTGTGGACACACACACACACACACGAAAATGAAAGTGTGTTTTGTTATGTGCCTTATGCTATCTCTATTGTTTGTGAATGGTTTGGTGGTTTTATTACTGCTTCCTCTTACGTGTAATTAGAAGATAAAAATGAATGAGTTGGCAAAGCCTCTTGAGACATTGCAATCAAATGACCAAAGAAAAGAGGGTTATCGTGTGTTCGAAGGTCGGGGCATGACAATGGACATGGGAACTAGAAAGATAATAAGAACTTAAGAACTTAGAACTTTGACTCTTGAAAATTACATAATAATGAATACTCCTAGAAAATTAGAGATGCAATTAAATGACTTGGGAACTTGCATTCTTAGTTCTTTAGTCTTGCAAAATTCGTGCTCCTACCTTGACTAGAATAAAACACCTCAAGACACCTTCAAATAAGAGAGGAAGTTGTACAAAATAGTCTCCCATTAATATGTCGTTGATGAACTTTGAATTCAACAACTAACTTGGTCTACCAACAAGTTTCGGTAACTTGCTAATCAGTAGCCCATTAGTAATCTTACCAAATACCAATGACTCTTGTCTTATCGATAACTTAGGAGGGAATGGATCGCTACCCTTCTATATAACTTCAGTGTTGACCCATTTAAGCATGTTATGCCCAAAGTTTATCTTGATTTGAATAAGCATTGATGGTGCTGAATTGTTTGATGGAATTAAGTCAGATGCTCTCACATCACTTGTTCACTTTTTCGATATCAGTGAAGATTTTTCCTTGACAAACAAGACCATTCATGATGATAGTGAATCTAGTTTACGTTACAAAGTATCTGGACAACTCAGTTTCCCAAAAGGATGATCAACTTGGTTTCTACCACACGATTAGTGCCTTTAAATGTAAATTTCTTTAGTTGTGTAACACATTAAGAAATTCTATTAAACTTGGAGGGAAATAGGGCAAAGAGTCTCTAGATAAAAACTCAAGAATTTAATTTGGTCAATTTTGTTTTGCTCGGATATTTTGGTCAAATTGAATTCATAAATGACATTGAACAAAAACTAAGATATGACAAGAGTTGTGGACATGACAACGCCTAATACAGTAAATTTAATTATCTTTGAATGTCAACTGAAAATCCCGTGGATCGAACTTGTTGAATACTTCGTAATAGTCAGCCCTAAATAACCGATCATTCACCCATGTATTTGCTTCAACATAACTCTATGCGGAGAATGCAAGTGAAATGCCAATATTATAACTTCTCAATTGAGAAATGACTGTTGAACTTTAACGCTATTTTTTAATACTTTCATGTGCGGGAACTAATACAAACTTAAAATCACCACAAAGAGATAATGGGAAACGGTTCTTTGTAAGCACATCATGTGAATGAAGTGAGAATTTATTAATTAAAAGCACAAATAAAAAGTAGCATGTGAATTTAATATCAAGGCACTCTTCTTTGCCCTAAATTTAAAGATTTTTTTAACAAATTCAAACTTGCGGCTCAACTAATCCTCAAGAATACACAATGAAAGGCCCCATCGATTTACATCGGGTAAAACTCCACATGATAGCGTGGACTCCAATGTTAATATCAGGAGGTGATGCAGTGCTTTTAACATCCTCGAATTCAAGCAATAAACAACTCAACCAATCCAACAACCCTTAAGGGTCAAAGTCTGTGTACCTATGCATTGACAGACAGCTTATAGACAGATGGGCAGTGCACCAACTGATGTTAAGAATAATTACAGAGAAAATGAACCACAGCTTTGCAACATATGTCCCACGTCCCTCTCTTTCCTGACTAAAGTAGCAAGCATCAATATATATGAATACAACGTCAATAAACTCAGAGCGTTCTAACGTTGATTAGCTGCAAAACCTTCGTGAACCTTCATGACCATTTTCTGCCTATCAACTTAGAGATGGTCAGATCTGCACCTCCAAAACCATCCATAACTGCCTTAGCTGATGGAAACTCCGCTCTGGAAGTCAAACTGTGAGGGAGGGGAAAACATAAACATCAGGACAAGCAAAGACAGCTTCATGGAGAACTCAAAACAAGGTGTTTTTTGTGAAAATGCATGTCCCCTCTGCGAGCGCCCGGGCATTCATTAGAGAAACTGTCTAACAATGGACTTAAAATCAAAGAAGCAGTGACTCTTCTTCCATATCAAATTGGAATTCTAACTGATCATTTATGATTATGGAAGAAACCAAACATTAATATTGCACAGCTATTAGCAGCATCAACCTAGTCCTAATGGCCCCTTAATTCCTTTTGTTTTTAAGCATCCACCACTCCACTTCCACAATAAATAGTTTACTCATCTATAATGGCGTCTTATGTCTTCCCTAAGAGCCAAAATTCTTTTCTTACGGTCCCAATATTCCAGTAAGAAGTAAATGTCATTTTAAGGGATCAACAGAGCCTAGGAAAAGAGTGAAAACAAACTGCCAAAGGTCTTATCTTTGCAGCCTCATGCATGCCTTGTAGTGTTCAGAATCAATTGCTCTCTAAAATGTTCTTGAGTACCCATATTCCTAAACTCAATTATTAATTCACGACTGTTAGTTTGCGGCAGAAAAAGGTTTTCGTTGATGGCCATTGTTCCGGAAGAAACCAATGAACAGTAGGTAATCATTGTTAAGATAGACCACAGTGTTCACTTCATCTGCATAAATAAGATAAATCTAGCAAGATAGAAGACAAAGGTAAAGATAGATGTATAAATTCAAGCCTTTTGGGCATGAGAGAGAGAGAGAGAGAGAGAGGTAGAGAGGTATCTGTGGTGCGTCAGATGGAGTTGAGTGCTAGTTGAAACACAAGCCAATAAGACTGTCCTGAGTTTATGTGCCCATTAGGCACTCTGAGGGGGCACGCACATATGAGAAAGAAGAGCAAAGAATGATATGTTGGAGTAAGGGATTGCACTTAATATGTTGGATTAGAATGCTCCCACCATTCTTTTTAGTTAGACAATAAGGATAAGGTGTTACAAACTTCATGATATCGACTGGAGGGACTGAACTGGTAAAGACAAACAAAAAAAGAATGGGATAATTGCAAGCTGCTCCTAAAAAGAATTGCCATAATTTCCTGATGAGTCCAATAAAAGAAAAGACTACTTGTCACTTAAACTTCCACCAGGATTTTCAGACTTATGCCCAGGTCATGAAGTTTGCATTTGTGGCGTGGAAAAGTCAAGATTCAGTACGGCATTTGGGAATATATATAAGGTGTTACAAACTGCATGATATCACCTGAAGGGACTTAACTGGTAAAGACAAAACATGAAAAAAGGGGAAAATTGCAAGCTGCCCCTAAAAAGAATAGCCACAATTTCCTAATGAGCCCAATAAAATAAAGACTACTCGTCACTTAAACTTCCACCAGAATTCAAGACCCCAGGGTCATGAGGTTCGCATTTGTGATGTGGTAAAGTCAACATTCAGTACAGTATTCAAAAATATCTGTAATACATTTATTATCACATTGCTCAGAAATATATTTAAACAAGAGTTAAAATTTGGAAGAATTGAGATTGCACTGAAAATAGTGTTCTTGGGTTTAGTAAAATGACAATGTTCATTAAGAATAAGACAATTGATGAAAGGTGACTGGAAAGGCCTATTTATATCCCAGACATAAGATCTCAACCTTGTATTAGACATAAAATTTCTAATCTTAGCCATCCAACCCCATTAAGAGTCACATGCCTATCGCATTACTATCTATTAACCATAACCACATATAAGAAAAGATTAGATAAAGAAGAAGAGACACTCAAAACTCCTAGAGAAAACTATGCTCCTTCATCAGATACACAATGTAGCAAGTGCACAGCAGTGGTTCTATCGGTAGACACAATGGTGTGCATATAGAAATCTGAGAAACAGGTGATTACCTGCTCCGTACAACAATGCATGGCATACCGATTCTCTCAGCCGCAGCCACACCAGATTGACTTCCTGCTACAAGGATACATCTGCAGACAGGAACCCCCGCAAATTCGGCACCAGCACGCAATGCAACTACAATCTTCTCTAAGCTGAATCCCAAAGGTGTGACGTAATTAAAAAACAGAAAACCAACCATCCACACCAATCATTTTGACTCAGTGAAAAATTCCACAGCACTTCAAGTAACTTGAAATTTCCCGAGCTCCTACATTTGAAGTTTCCTAGCATAGTTCTGTGAAAACTCAGAAATCATGAATGAATACCTTGACTTCTTCACATTAATAAAAGCATATAATAGCAAAGGGTAAGCCCATAACACCCTGGTCAAACTTAGATTTTTGCCAGGACCCAGATAAATCACAAACTGATGGAATAATACTGCATAAAGAGAGTAATTTCTATGTTGAAAACATTTATGCACTTTCTTCACAGATTGACTGATGGAATGCTATTGCATAAATAGAGTAATTTCTAAGTTGGAAACATTTATGCACTTTTTTCACAGATTTAAGTAACTTAAAAATTGTACTGCTGCAAATGACAAAAAGGTATCTCCACATTTTGAGCCACAGGAAAGATAAACCAAGAAATTATACCTTCCATCATTATTCATTGGGAAATACAAGCTTGGGAGTCAAAAAGGCATGTGCACCGTTTTACCTTTCAGATGAGGTGGTATCAATCTCTACACTCAATTTTAGCATGGAAGCAACCTCCTTTGCTATTCTTTGTTTCTCTGCAGAAGCTGGTCCAAGAAAGGAGTCTTTTAAAACCCAGGCTTCTTAACTCTAAGATAAATTAATAGAACATGGTAAAATGCTATCAAAGAGCACAGTAAATTTTCTTTCTCAGATTTATTTTTTTACTGGAGTCTGTATTATTTTAGAGAGTAAGAACTTGCTCATAACGAAGACATTTTATTCTCATTGCATGTCGGAATGCTCCCTTCGTATAGGGCTGTCAGTACCTAACCAACACTCCTAAACAACTGTTAACCATAGCAAACTACTACTAAAGAGACCATCGTTTCCTGAAACATTCAAATGCTTCAGATATTTTAAGCATAAAATTATAAGCAAAATGAAATATATACATGTTGCAAACTTTACTGCATAAGAAATTCAAAAATGGCAATCTTTATACTTACATCATGCCTATAGATTAATCAAAAGGCTGTTCTTAATTATGTTTCCCATATAGCTAGTCCGCATCAATATAGAAGTTGAAAGGAAAAGGGAAAGACCAAAGTGGATGAAGCTTCCCTTGCACTCGAGTAAATGGCAATATGCAAAATTGCAGTGCACAGACATTTGTCCATGGTTGGTAATATGAAATAAGAGTAAATCAAAATAGTGTAAGAGAAAATGAGGATACTGGAATTTTTTCTCAGGTAACTTTTTATTAAGGTCAACTCTGTTTCTAAATTTACCAGTTGCATCAAAATTTTCCCATTAAAATTGGTAACTTACATTGTAATTTAGCTCAGTGCATTCAATTACCAATTAGTGTAAGAGTTAACAAATATCTTGTTGAGTAAACAATGTAGATTAAATAGCATTTTGGATTCATCAATTTGAGTGTGAAGCCAATAGATTAACCTACTTAAATGAAGATCAGTAGTTTACTCAATGAAATTCAGCTCAGTCTGATCATTTTCCTTTTATCGTTGGTGTTGTATCTGAAAATAAGGCTCTACCTTAGTTGATCATATGTTGACCTTACATGCATAATTTAAGGATAAAAAAAATGAATGCGAGAATTAGCAGAAAATAAATAACAGTAGTAACAGATGAAATAAAATGTTGCAAACTAACGGTAAGTGGCAAGTCTACCTGCCTTGGCCACTTCCTTAGCCAGCATCTCATCCAACCCTGAAGACACTCCTTTGCCAAGCACTAGTTGCCCGTAGAGACTCTGTTCAACCTCTGCTGGGCCTACAATCTTGACTTTGGAAATCCTTTCCTGGCCAAGCTTTTCAGCAACTGACCTAAAATTTAGTGTACAAAAGGAATTAAAAGGATCCTTACAAACAGGAATGAATCATTGATCAAGTGATTTGGAACTTGCTAAACATAAGCTAAAACAGAATATGATCAAGTGACTAATTGTTAACAGCATCTTTAATGGACTTTCCACATGAAGATATGATATTTCTTTATTTTATCTAGATCACAATGTGATTGTCGGACTATAGATCATTTCCATCAGCCAACAAAAGTAAATCTTGCACAAGATTATGTTCAAGAGAGAACATGTGGCATAAAACATTTCCAAAGAAAATTAATTTCTCATTACTGAAGTGCAATGACAAAGAATGCATTAGTACAGAAGAAATTCTGAAAAAGCACTACAAGAAAGATCAAAATCTTCCACAATCTAAGAAAGCATGATTATGTGAACACAATGAATAAGAAAACAAAGGTTGACAGCACTGCTGATGTAATCATTCCCATCACAAATTTTTTTTTATCTAAAGATTTTTGGTAGACTAAAAAGCTTGCTAAAACCTTCCAAAAAACTCAATTAGAAACAGCATCTCACTTCTACTGATAAAAGAATAAAAATAAATAAAAAAAATCAGCTAATCGACACTAAAGTTTTTAATGGCAATTTTATGATTTTCACAATCTTCCATGGAACCCCACAAAAATTGTCAGCAAAGGAAGACTGAAGGTTTCTAATTTTTAACATTAATATGAGTGAAATTACGATACGGAAGTCCTTGCACTTTTTTCTCAATGTTTGATGTGATCTCTGGATTTTTCTTTTTCAATCTAGTCCTTACACTCTGAAAATTGGCTCAATTTTGTCCTATCAAAATATCAGATGGAGTTAGCTGACATGGACGATGGTGCCATTAATTCACACATGCTAGCATCCACACAGTCTGATGTGTCGTCCAGGTCACACTCCTCTCTCTCCACAAAAATAAATAAATAAATAACACCAGCAAACCCCATGACTGCTGGTGCTGCTACCACCAAACTCACTTAGGAAGCCGCCAAACTTGGCATTGCCATGGCTGGCACCGCCACCACTAGCACCCTAAACTTGGCCACCATTCATACTACCAATTAACATGACCTGCTCCTAATTACCTCCTCTGAAGAAGCAAGAAACATGATTTTGGGGAAAAATAGAAAAATAAGATCTCCACAGACAGTCAAGAGGGAACAGCCCACGCTGTAGAACTCCTAATTGCCCTCAAAACACAAATTCTAACTAAGAAATCCATACTCAAATTCACATGTAAGTTCTTCAAGGTTTCAAAGCCAAAGCATTGTGAGGATTGGGCAAATTTGTAGTTAAAATTGCTTTCTTTAGGGTCTAGATTATAGTTGCTAAGCTGAGAAGCTGTCCAAAGTATAGTTTCTTTAAGGTCGAATTGTCAAGCTCAAAGTTGATTTTCACCCAAGAGAGAGGCAACAAGGATGGTGATTACAGAGAGAGTATCAATCCAAAGCTTACATTGATTATTTGAGAGAGGGCAGTGCAGCGGGATAATTTCAACAAAGAAGACAGAGGTGGTAAGGTCTGCATCGGTGGAGGAAGAAGGAAAAAAAAAAGCAAAAAGGGCTGAGTTAACAAAGGGCTAATTCCAAAAAAAAAAAAAGTACCAACTTTAGGTCAAAGAACAAATCTGGCTCAAAAACTTTTTTTGTCTTGTAAAAAATCACAAACTTTAGGTTGAGAGATAAATTTAGCCCAAACTTTTTTTTGGTCTCATAAAACAGCACAAATATAGGTCAAGTGATAATTTTGACCCCAATTTTCTTTTCCGTCTCATAAAAAATCACAAACTTTCACCCTTATCCCAAATCTACCCCTACCATTAACTCTCTACTTGAAGTTAGCCTTCTTTTAGGAAAAATGGTTCTAGTCGTGAGCTTGGCAAATCTCGTCCATAGTGTGTCCTGATGGATAGTGGTTTATAGCTTCATATTATGACAAAACCACAAAGTCTGGCAAACGAGATTCAATCTGGAGATTTTTTGACTTGCTAGTGAAGTGTAGGAGTTGATAAACAGTTTCACCGTTACTCTCCAAGCTGTGGCTCAAACAAGAAGACAATGAGTAGTGTTTCTAACCAGCAAGTGCACATGGAATTATTGCTAAGGACAATCAATGAGTCTAAATTAAGGGGGCCAGATTTGGGATTTAAATGAAAGTTTGTGATTTTTTTCAAGACAAGAAAAAGTTAGGGTCAAAATTGTCACTCGACCTAAAGTTGATGCTTTTTATGGGACAAAAAAAGTTCAGACCAAACTTGGCCTAAAGTTGGTGCTTTTTTACATGACAAAAAAAATTTGGACCAGATTTATCACTTGACTTAAAGTTGGTGTTTTTTTACGAGACAAAAAAAAAAGTTTGGGTCATATTTGTCATTCGACCTAAAGTTGATGTTTTTTTTTTTTTTTTTTTTTTTTTTTGGGAATTAGCTTGTTAAAAAAAAGGGTGACATGGCACTCCACATCCATTATTTTGGTCCAATCACTACTGAGTTGGCAATCCATGTAAAACAAAATACACGTGACCTTATGCTCAAACTAACAAAAGGATAACATTAAGCTGATTTTCAAAAATTAAAGGACCATATTGGAAAAAAAAATGTTCAAAGACAATAGAATAAACAGAAAAAGTTCATGGACTTGCTGCGTTATTACCCCAATACATGTCAAGAACTGTATTATGTGAGTTAGCAGTGTCAGAATGCTAAAAAGGCCTAGATGGTTGTACTGTGGATAAATCACTTCCATCACAGTAAAGCATTATGATACTTGGTCAGTTCAAGTGCATATCCCACTAATTCTATAAGCAATGCATAAAGCAACTATCTAGGTAAAGAAGCAACTACTGTGTGCTCAAGGATGAACAATTGAACATGGAATGTAAAATTAACTACGTTGCAAGACTCTGTAAAGTCTGGTCAGGTGAGTGTACCTGGCAATTTTATCCCCGCTTCTACTGTATGCGGTCATGATGAGCACAGGTATACCTTCATCCCATGCATTATCAATAAAACTGCAAAATAAATTGGCAAAATGTGTAATGTTTAGGCAAAAGTAGAGAGCAATAATTTTGCAACATATGTACTGCATAATAGTTTGCACAAAGAATAATGAGATACTTGAAATTTAGATCTGGCATGAAGTTCTTAGAATTTTAAAGATAGAAAGACACTACATGTATGCATGGATTTAGATTCAGCTAGATGCATGGAAAGAAGCACACCCAAATGCACTTATGGAGAGAAGGGCAATGGGTTCTTCCCAGTGCAGTATCTTCATAGAATTTCTGTACCAGGATTTTGCATGTATGACATTCTTTCCTTTAAATTTGCCCCTAAGGTTGTTCGTGCAAGTAGAAGCTACCAAATTTCCATAAGAAAGGGAAGATATCCATTAAAACCTTCCAAAAGGAGTTCCAACCACATGCCAAACATGTGCTGAGTCTAACCTTCTACTGGCAACTAGGAAGAGGAATTACGCCAATTCATCAAAATGCTGAGAGGACCATCAACCCATAAGATCAGCATAGGAATAGGTGCCAACAAATACACATTTTTTTGTCACCTCCTTATCTGATGTCAAACAAACTACATTACTTACGAGTTATGACATATAAAACGCATTTGCTTTTCAGCCAGAAAAGAAAAGAAAAGAAAAGATGCAGAAGTAGACAATTCATGAATGCACTAGGATCTTCTGGAATTGAGGATGCCACCAAAGAACAAGGACATCTTATGTCCTATAGCGTTGTTGAGTTTTGACTTTCAAATTAGGGGTAAAAGTTGTTTTAGACCATACACCTTTATTTTAGGATTTTTTCTTTTAAGGGAGACTATAAAAGAAATGTATTTAATAACACATTTCTAGCCCTAGTCTCCATATTATTTCCTCTTTTGTTTTTTGCTATCTTTTAAATTCTGTGGCCCACCAAGTGGTTTTTAGAGCCTTTGGATTCTACTCTTATACTCTTTGCTGAAAATAATGAAACCCCTCTTTCTCCCCATGGTTTTTTCCATTTTGAGTTTATCATGCAAATCTTGTGTCTCATGTAATTTCAATTTTCTTTACACCCTTTGTTACTTGTGCTTTGATTGGTATACCTTTTGACTTTTTCTTCCACAACAAATTGGTATCAAAATGAAAGAATTTTGGTGCTTTTGTTCGAGATGGCATCTACTAAGTTCAAAGTGGCACCTTTGATGGCCAAAGCAATTTCGGGCCAGGAAAGATCAAGATGAAGGCATTATTACATCAGGAAGGCTCAAGTAGAGCCTTGAACGAAAATTATTTCAACGGTATGACTATGGCTAAGATTGAGGAGATGGAAGAGAAAGCGCATAACACCATTCAATTGTCATTATTTGATAGGGTGCTTCACAAAATCGCTGATGAAGAAATAGCTAAGCTTGAAAGTCTCTACATGAAGAAATCTCTTATAACAAGATTATTCTTGAAACATCATCTTTACATACTAAAGATGTAAGAAGGTACTCCTATCCAAAAGCATCTAGATGAATTTAATAAGATTGTTATGAATATTAAAAATTTAGATTTGAAATTAGATTATGAAGATCAAGCCCTAATTGTGTTATGCTCACTATCGAGCTCGTATGAGAATTTTATGAGTTCTATGCTATAGGGAAGGGAATCCATTACTCTTGAAAATGTGAAAGCCTCATTGAATTTTGCAAAGATGCATATAAAATTGAATGTGAGTGATAGTGATGATAAAACTAATGGCTTAATTGTCAGGGGAAGGTCGAATCAATGTGATAGAAGCAATAATAGTAAAGGGCATTTGAATTCTAGATCAAGCAAAGATAAGAGTAAGGTAGAATGTTATTATTGCTATAAATTCAAACACTACAAAATAAGTGTCCAATATTCAAAGCTAAAGGGAAGAAGTCGATAGAGAATTCCGATTCAGCTAGTCTAGTGAAAAATAACAAGTTAGCTAATCAAACAATGTTCTTACTTTTTTGTCTTCATATTGTCATGTCAATGATGAATGAATTTGGGATTCTACATATTCATACCACGTTTCCACATAGAGATTGGTTTCACATATAAGAAAGTCAATGGTGGCTAAGTTTTGATGGGCAGCAATTTAGTTTGCAGGATTGTGGATATTGGTATGATGCAAATTAAATATTATCACAATGTAGTAAGGACTTTGACAAATATTAGACACATGTCAGATTTGAAGAATAGAGCTTTATTTCAGTTGAGTAGTTTAGATTCTATTGGGTGTATGTACATAGGTGGAGGTGGAGTTTTGCAAATTTCAAATTGTTCCTTGATTGTGATGAGGTAACATAAAGAAAAACCTTAACGTTTTGCAAGAAAGTATCGTTGTGGGTTCTTTAAATGTATCTTCCTCTTGAAATTCTAAAAAATCAATGTTGTGGCATATGTCGTTGGCTCCATGAGTAAAATAGGAATGACTATCTTGAGTAAACGTGATTTACTTTGTTGGGATCATACGCTCACACTTACAAACATTATGTTTTCGAGAAGCAGTGCAAAGTCAGTTTTAATATTAGAATGTACTCAACAAAGGACACAGTTGACTATAGTCCCCATAGGTAACATCTAAAGGTGGTGCAGTTTATCTTTCTAACATTTATTGATGATTTTTCTAGAAATGTCTAGATTTATTTCTTGAAGTGTAAGAGTGACATTTTTTATATGTTTAAGAAGTGGAAGATATTGATGAAAAGTCAAACCGGAAAGAAGATAAAAGCGTTTCCAAACACACATTGATCTTAAATTTTGCGAAGGTGATTTCAACAAATACTGTGAAGATTTGAATATTGTTCGACATTGTATAGTTAGGCACACAACTCAATAAAATGGGGTGGTAAGAGTGTGTGAATCGAACACTTTCAAAAGAGCTAGATGTATGCTCTCTACTACTAGATTTGAGAAAGATTTATAGGCTAAAGCCATGAACATGGCATGTTATTTGGTAAATCGTTCTCTTTTGACAGCAATTTAATATGAGACTCCCAATGAGGAATGGTCAGATAAACCTTTTAATTAATTTGGTTTGAAAATATTCAAATGCCCCACTTATTATTGTGTAAAAGAGGGTAACTTGAACCTAGGGCTAAGAAATGTATTTTCATTGATTATGCAAATAGGATTAAAATATACAAATTATTATGTTTAGACCCTCAGTCATTAAAGTTTATAATTAGTAGCAATGTTACCTTTGATAATGTTTCCATGCTTGAAAAGAGAGAGATTGTTACTAAATATACAAGTAATTTTTTTTTTTTGACTCAAGGAACCCCGCACAGCCGACAGTTGGAAGTAAACCCTAGGGAGGCACGTAGGAAACCACAACCCATGCATCCCGCGTAAGTCACCAAATGATCCGCCAACCTCCCTGCAACTTGCGTTGCAGGAGCTTCGAACTCCAGACCTCTGGAGCCTACCCAATAGAACCACCACGGCGGATGGTCTAAATATACAAGTATTCATAAGGAGAATGTTGGGAAAAAGATGGAGCTTCATGTCAAGCATCGATGGAGAACATTTGAAGATATTATTTACCTAGAAAGTGACAATGAGCAACAAAACTTAAATTCTATCAAAGACAAAACAAAAGAAATTAAGCAAACTCAAAATTTGGCTTCAAGCTAAGAAACACCGGATACTGACACATAACACAACATGACACATCAACACGTCATTTTGTAATAAAATAGAAAATTTCGACAAGTTGAGACACATATTAAATGAATATTGTTTATATATACATGGTAAATTATTATTTTTGAATTAATTTAATTTAAATTCACAAATAAATAAATAATAAAAAAAGAGTTTATAATAAGTCTACACTACTAACATTAATAAATTTATTCATAAGAATTTGGAAAGACATTTTCTAACT
Source organism: Eucalyptus leucophloia subsp. euroa (assembly GCA_017140325.1). Classification (NCBI taxonomy): domain Eukaryota; kingdom Viridiplantae; phylum Streptophyta; class Magnoliopsida; order Myrtales; family Myrtaceae; genus Eucalyptus; species Eucalyptus leucophloia. The sequence goes on from CM029471.1 coordinate 23,904,224, forward strand.
TTAATAAAAGTTATCCATGAAACTAATGACTAATAAGAGATTAGAGCCAACTTATTTAAATAAATCTATGATCTTCCACAATGATCAAAATTTATCATTATTCAATTTTTAGTGCTTTTTTATTCTTGGGTGGGGGTAAATTGGCCCACCCATTTATTTCATCCTCTCATTTCTTCCCCCACCCCACCCATTGCCCACCAATCCCTTTCTTGAAGATTGAAATCACCCACCACCCTCCCCTCCTTCCAAAAAAGAAAAGAAAAAGAAAAAAATCACCCATTTATTTCACCCCTATTTCTTCCCCAACATCCCCATTTTTATTTTTATTTTTTTTGCTCCTTGCTAAAACTAAAAGAGGAACCTCATTGAAGTAAGCATGGAAACCCAAAAGCCCTAGTTGTGTCACCTCCTCCTCCCCGCATGATCCTACTCCATCTCGATCGCCTCATCGTAGTCACTTGTTGCCTTGCCTTCAACCCTCCATCACAACATCTCAGTCCTCCATTGCGACATTGCAATTGCAACCCTCTCGGTTGCCTCGGTCTCTACTCTTCCTCTAGCCCTCCCTTGCAGTCATAGCCTCATTGTTGCTCACGGTCTCGTCTCTGCTCCCTTGCCCTCACTTCCACCCTCCATCACCTGCTTCAATCATTCTCTCCCTTCACACTTACAGACCCGCCCCAGAAACCCATCATGCCTTTATGCAGTTCCAAACATGCATGTCGAAGCGTGTTAGGAAGAGTTGACCACGTATTAAATTTTTCAACACATGTCCATCATATGTACAAGCCTGTTGAAGTGTGTCCAACATGACACAAAATCTCCTAGAGAGTGTCCATACTTCATAAACTACAAAAGGGCTAAACGACAAATTAAGTTTCCCTAAAGGTATGATTTTGCTGATTTGATAGTATATGCTCTTATAGTTGCTAAAGAGCTTAGTATTGAAGAGTTTTCCACATTCCATGAAACTACAATTTGTTATAAATTTGAGAAGTGACTTATTGCAATGAATAGAGTCTCTTCATAAGAACCAAACTTGGGATTTTGTGAAATTGCCTAAGGGCAAAAGCACTGTTGGATGCAAGTGGGCCTTTAAAAGAAAATAAGCAATTCTTAGGATTACTGAAGATGAAAGATTCAAGGCATGTTTGGTAGCGAAGGGTTTTAGTCAGAACGAAGGGATCGACTTTAATGAAATGTTTTCTCCAGTCATAAAACATAGTTCCATCCGTGTGTTACACGAGTTAGTAGCCCTTCATGATTTAGAACTTGAGCAACATGATATCAAGACTACTTTTTAGAAAACAATCTATATTTCATCCTGAGGGATTCATTGTTGAGGATAAGTAAGCTCATATTTGTAGATTGAAATGTTCTTTGTATAGTCTCAATCAATTTCCGCAATAATGGTACAAGAGGTTTGATAGCTTTATGTTGAGTTAGAAGTGCGCATGATAGCTATGTGTACAATAAAAGATTGCATGACGATTTATTTATTTATTTACTTGCTATTATATATGAATGACATGCTTATTGTAGCGGAGAACACATTAGAGATACAAAATTTGAAAAGACAACTAAATAGGGAATTTGAGATAAAAGATCTCGAAGCTGCCAAAAAAATTCTAGGTATACAAATTCGCAAAGACAGACATATTGGGAAGTTATAGCTTTCACAGAAGAAGTATATTGAGAAAATGCTTGAGCACTCTGGCATAAAGAATGCCAAATCAGCAGTAAGTACTCCTTTGTTGAGTTTTTGACTTTCAAATTAGATATAATGGTATTTTTGACCATGCACCTTTGTTTTAGTTTTTTTTTTTTTTTTTAAGGGCACACTATAAAAGGAATGTGTTTAATAATATTCTATAACCCTAGCCTCCATATTATTTCCCCTTTCGTTTTTTCTTATCTTCTCGTTAGATCTTCAGATTTTGTGGTTCACCAACTAGTTTTTAAAGCTTTTGGATCGTACTCATACTCTTTGTTGAAGATAGTGAAACCCCTCTCCTCCTGATTTTTTTCATTTTGGATTTTCCACATAAATCTTGTCTCGTGTGATTTCGATTTTCTTTTCATCCTTTACTACTCATGCTTTGATTGGTGCATCTTTTGGCCTTTTTTCGTAACAAGCATGAACCAGCATTCTTAGACATGTGTATTAGGCCTTGACTTATTATGCATGCTATTAGGACTTCAGCACAAGGTAACTGATGCTTTCTTCTTGAAAAGAAAAATAACAGTAATCCATTCCAACGAGCGCCAACAATTTGGAGGACGCGTTCCAAACTAAAGTACTTTTTTGTACGAAACTTTAAACAATACAACAACATATGAAGCATGTAAGTGGACCAATACCTCAGTAGTTAAAACCCAAAACTTAGGCCTTGTTTGATATAACCGTACAATAAATAGTCAAAATTCCAACGTCGACTTTTTAAGTGTTGACAACCTTAAGTCAAATATGGAACAGGGAGAGTTGTGCGCTGAGGCCTTAACATCAAAATCGTATGTTATTTTTTTTTCTCCCTTGCCAAACATGCAATTGCGAAAACTGTAGGTAAGTTTTAGTAATACAATCAATAATATGTTGTGTCCTTTGTATTTTCTTTTTTCAGCAAAAGAATTAGAAACCCTTGTATATTTAAACAAATCCAGTGAATTTTTCAGAGAATTGAATCTTCTATATCAAGAAAATTAGTATTGCCAAGTGAGCTTAATAATTTTCAGTGCTAAATATTTGTAAAGGATCTTAGATGCTGAGGACAAAAGGTCCTGTTTGATGACTATCGTTATTGAAAATAAAAAATCAAGCACTTGATAGACACTTAGTAAGATTAAGCACGTTTCATAAAACTAACTAATTTCGATATGAAAGATTGATTCAAGTCAGAAATCCGCTAAATGTGTTAAGTAAGGAATGGAACTTCTCTTTTCCCAATAATGTTGCTAAAAATCTAACAAGTATATTCCAAGTTCTATATTTAAGTGTGAAACAAATAATATTTATTATTTGATTTTCATTTATTATCAAACGATTCTTTATTTCCATTAGCAATCAAGGTTGTCAACAAAGATGATTTAGTGCTTGAATATTCAAAATTTGGAACAATTTCATCAGCCAAGCCCCAAGATGCCTTTATGAAAATTTTGTTGAGTTTGTGCAGATACGAGTTACAGACTCTCCTAGGGGTAAAAGAAATATCCAAATAAAGAACCAATAGGGTACCAAAAAGTCTACATACACAATTTAGTTAAGATAGCTTGGTGTGGAGAATTATGTTCAATTGCCACAACCATATTAATTAGGAGAAACCAGATAAAGATAGTTGACTCAATTTACGCTCATATTGGTTCCTGCCCTCTCCACAGATCAGCAACTTGAAAACCCGTTTGGTATGAGCTTAACTTTTAAACTTGTAGCATTGGACTACTTTTAATAAGTACTGAATGTGTAAGAGTCTTCTATAAATTTTTACACCAAATATTCAAAAGCACCAAGAGCGTTGACTATTTCGTAAACATATCTGGAACTTTAAATCTTGTCCTCCAGGAGAAATCAAACTTATTCACTAAATAAATGTAACCTCCGTTAGCCGGTTGCTAAGGTGGTAGGGTGGGGATAAAATGGGCTGCCCAGAGAGAAAGGGGGGTTGGAGCAGAGGAATGGAAGTGTGGGACAATCTATTTTGGATTGATTCAGATCATGGAATATTGTTTTTGAGCTATGAACAGTTCTCATGAACAGTAACGTGGGTTGGCTAATCTGTGAATGATGGAAAATGAATGTGGGTTCACATCCAGAGGATGTAAGCTTCATGCCTGCGGTTTAAAGCATTGAACAATTCAAAACGAATAAATACGGAAGCTTTATGATCGATAGATACACCATAAATTAAAGGAAGAGCATACTTATTGACTCTAGTAGTCCCCATTCCCAATAGGAAATTCCTAAATAAGAAACCTAAGAAATTTCATATCTTAAAAACTAGGAAACATACAATATCCCACAAATTAGGAAACAGAATATTCTATTCTAATAAATAGGACACATAATATTTTAATGAGACTAAATGACTCTTGAGCACTTAAAAGATTCTTAATCTAATAAGCAAAATAAATCAGATTATCACCTAAAACTAAATCTCCATTTGGCAAGCCTCTAGTATCGTTGCCAAAGTTCTCCATCAAACAGCCATGTCTTTATGGCATTTCAACAAGGCTTTTGTGCGGAAGATACATTAGGTGATTTATGGACCAAAATTATTTTTAAGAAGAGGTTATGCAAAGCTATATGGAAAAACTTCTTTTGTTGCGCTACTGACATTGTGTTGGCACCTATGGAGCGAGTCTGTGGGGTTGGATTAGTGAACACTAGGATGGTTTTTCGAGGGATGTTAATTTTCTTGTACGAAGAGAGATTGTGCCTTAATTGAGCAGCCTAAATTCCAAAAGAAAACGCTTCTCTGCAACACCACAGCCAGAAGAATGTCAAAGCTTTGCCATGGTGTCTATAAACCACAAGTGATGCTAACGACCACAAAGGTGACAAGGGATGAACTTGCATGGTGGCTATAAACCACAAGTGATGCCAACGACCACAAAGGTGACAAAGGATGAACTTGCTGACGATAATTGCAATTTTGATGATATTCATGAATAATGGTTATATAAGGATGGCGATTTTGATGAAACATGTGGATGGCCTTCTCTAGCTTGGCACTTCATTAGGCCTACTTTCTTTTAGTGATTGATCAGCCTTCTATTGATTAAATTGGACAGCCTAGCTTCTGTTAGTGATTGATTTTTCAATGTACAACACTCATGATCTTCAGTTATCATCTTATAGCATCTATTTTGAAATATCATAAAAATGTTACCCCTTAATTTGACTTAATTGCTTAGTCTAAATGTTTAGAGATTCATGATCGTTAGATAAGGAGAATTCTCCAGAGTTACTTTACAAATCTAGTAAAATTTTATGATTCGACATTGCAAGAACCTCACCAATTCTAGGTAAAACAGCAAGTTTGACTACCTAGCATCTAGAAAGTTTGCTTCACCAAACTTACAAAGAATCGAGAAATATTTAAGTCTATTGATTTTCTTTCTATAACTAAAAATAACAGAAGCTTTTCAATTTCCACAACTACAAAATTTAAAGACCAATAAAAAATAATCTCTAATTGAAAGGACAGCCATGTCCATAGAGATACATTGAACAAGCTGTGAGAAAAATGGCAATTTTGAGCGACTATCACAAAAAGACAAGTGATAAAAAAGAAGCTTTTCCTTATCAAACACATAAAGCAATTATATGCTCAGAAAAAGCAGATAACTTACTGGCACATTGTTAGATGGAAGTACTTACTCTTGAATTCCAGGTCGCAAAGGTAAATCTTTGGACATCATAATTTCATCCATCGCATTTTTCTGCAGCAACCAGCTAGGATGATAAATATCTTATAAGACAGTTATCTGTGTGTAAGGAAGAAGAAAAAAATCCCACCAGAATAAGGTAATAAATGAAGTACATCAAATGGAATAGACAAGGACAGCGAAGTCAGGTTACAGTCCTGAAAAAATGCAGAGCAATGAGCAAATACACAATGGTTGCTCATGTCACAGAGAATTTCTACCAATGAATTTCACAAAAATGCAAGGCATCTAAGCCTTTCATAAGTTTTTTTAGCATTCATCACAAGATATATTCATAATGACACTCAGCAACTTAAGAGGTTATTTGAAATCATCCTTTGGTTATGCAGACAAAAAACCACTATAACAATGATGCTTTTAAAGTTTGCAGCCTTAACACACTCACAGGGGCATCAACTCAATGTAAACAATAAAATCACAATTGTATTCCATGTGTCTACATTCAGGGGATTGTTCCTTGAAGTTTAAATGGACTGGTGTGCTCCTCTTTGCAGCTTTGCTGAATGATAATTTTTTGTGTTAGCTGAGGCATTGACCATTACTTGAGATTTATGTGAAAATTTTCGTTTAAGAAATCCAAAGTTCGTACACATGTTTATGCAGCTTTATCAGAAAAGTTAGAGAAAGGATATTAAGAAAAGGCAACCTAAGGATGAGAAGAGGGCAAAGCCTGTACACATACTGGATGATCTAATGCAATGGAATGGGGGGTTACAGCTACCAAAAATCCTGTACAACACAGCTACAGTGCCCAAATTTGCATAGTCACACACCGACTCTACCAGCCAATTGATGTGGTGCATCAGAACTAAAATTTTCCAATGATTACATCACAATCCCAGCCCAAGCTTTCATCAATCAATCAAGCCAATTTGTCAGTTGTGCAAGCACATAGAAAATCCGTCCTCGACATTGTCCCATGGGTCCAAGGCACTAAAGATAGCATTTGTTGATGATCAGTGGCTTATATACAAGGTTGAAGAAGCAAAGTGTGCTTTCTGGTCTTTATTTGGTATTTCTGTCCACAAATTGTTCAATGCATTCAAGACACTTAGAATAATGTTTCTACAACTTGAAGAATCTCAAGTGATAGTCAATGGCTGATATGCAAGGTTGAAGAGTCAATTAATGCGTCTTCTTGTGCTCGATTGTCAAAGAGTCTTTATTACAAAGTTAGAATGTCAAAGAGTCTTTATTGCAAGTTTGAAAGTGTGAGCTAGTCTTCATTACTAGACTGGAGTGTCAAAATGTAGAGTGTTGTGAAATTTATTATTAGAGTCTTAGTACAATGTATTAGTTTGGCCATAAATAAAGATGTAATCTCACATGTATGACAGACATGAGTTGTATACATGAGAGTTCCTCTTAAAGTAAATAACTTCCTTCAATTTATGGTTCTATATCCATTTTTATGGGGATGAACCTTAAATTCTTTATCCTCGACTAGTGGATTTTTTCTTTAGACCTTGGTGGCAAACTACATCTTTTCCAACTTTATTTTCATTCAGAATGCACTCCATTCAGCATCAATTACACAGTTTCCAGTAAGTTCTTATTTTTATAGTAAAATACAGCATATTCCTTTGTATAAATCCCAGTAAAAACACTTATTCATACACTCTATCCTTTGACCGCTAGTCCAGAAAACAAATTTCTTATCCCATCATTTCCATCATGCATCACCAAGTGTCTTGTCTAATCTTGTGCTAGCGTTTTGCAGGTAGGCAAATTCTTTTGCAACAAAATCCTTTCATAGGTTTGGAAATGGTAATAAAGAGGAGTAAACCCTAATGAAGACAAGTGGTTGAACATATGTGAGGGATAAGCTAATTCTGTCTCTAGACACTGTGCATCATGGAGGTAGAGATAGAACTATCAACCAGAGAAAAAGCACAGAGACAGAGAGAGAGATAGAGATAGAGACAAAGAAGGTTTGTCAATTTATAGGTTAAATGCAGTAAGACCCTAAACTTTACTTTTTGAACACTAAAATGTGCATCAACTTTGCATTTTATCATCTGATTTTTGAACTACTAGATTCTCTAACCTTCATCTAGTTAATAGACCCTCTAGAGTAATAAGAGGAAGACTCCTAAACCATGCCTTGTAGAGAGCATAAGAGAGAGGGAGAGAGAGGGAGAGAGAGAGAGAGATCAATGGTGTTCTATTCTGTTATCCAGCTGACCCTATAAAGGACGAAGGGATAATAAGACAATAGAGAAAAGTTTCTTTGCTAACATTTAACAACCTGCAGAAAGTGCTACAAGGATCTAATTGGCAAATTCATAAGTTGAAGAAGTCTAATCCATTGAAAAATTAAGGGTGTCTTACTGTCATGGAGATAAAAATATGGGGCCTTCTAAGTTTGACTACCATAACATATCATTCCTCCTCTTCATGTCCCTCTCAATATCTACATTTACATAAAACAATGGTACTGAATTTTTATCCAGAAGGATGACAGGGGACATTGAGAGCATTGAATACTTGTTTTGTACATCCAACGCCAAAGAAGACTGAGCTCAAGAACATATAAGTCAACTCACCTTCTCTCGCAAGACACTTTTCACAAAAGAACTCTTCTCGCTAGTGGGCAGTGAAGTAGGCCAACCAATCTATACTTAGACATAACATCAGGTTAGAAGTAAAACAGGATGAAAAAGAAACATGATAACAGATACACAAGATCTCTCATATTTCTACAAATGAACAGGAAAGAGAGGAAAAAGAGCTTACGCGGTTAAAATATAGAATCAGCATCCTTTCTTCATCAGCAGCACTTTTCCTAGAAGCCATGACAAAATCAATCACAGCAGCCTTAATTTCAGGAACAATCCCTTACAAGATGCTTCGCCATTAAATCTCAAGCTACTTAAGATGCAAAAATATTAACTGCAGCAAGATAATTGAAGTGCATAGAGCACAGTTCTGAAAGCAATGCAGTTGGAGACAGAAAGGAGAGATTTTCTTCTCCCATAAGTAAATCATCTTTTTTAGAAAAATTTGAATTGTGGGAGGACTAATTCCCACTGCAAGCCCACTTTGACATCAACAAAATGAGCTATCCTTTTGTCAAAAAAAACCAGTGAAGAGAAACAGTGGGAAGTCTACTCCACCACAAGCCCCTATCTCAAAAAACTTGCCCAAAACAATTATTTCCAACCTACAGTCCAAAATCAAAGTATGGCACAGAAATTGAGTACTGTAAAGAATATGTAAAAGCAAAGACTGCCAGAAATTCAAGTAGTATAAGAAAGTATCCAAACTCCAAAAGGATAACGATATGCATGCATTAAAAATAATCAACTCATGACAAGAATCTAACAATTTCCCATCAATCATCACCAAGAAGAACAACGCTAGGGAAACTGGTCCACAACATCGGTGGTGGACTCTAATTGGCTACTAAACGTGGCCCACTAGATTCAGGTCTGCCAAGTCACTTTATATACCAGTTTTGCGTACCAATCTTTATATAGCCATCATCAATCAAGAAGAATATCCACTTTTACAGAGAGCCAATGCGTACGAACCTAACATGGGAATATAATTACAGACGAGATAAGAAAAGAATGCATGATTAACTAATTTCCAAACCTTACGAGGTCTAGGTAGACAGGCTCGGTCCAATTCGCACAGTCAAGCCCAAGCTTTCGAAATGCTGAACATACCCAGAACGGAAATAGAGAGTTCAGCGGCACCGCCGTATTAAACATTCTCAAACTAGAAGGAACAACACCGTAATGTGTTGATAGACGCACTCCCTGAAACTGAACTTACCCAAATTGAAGGCCTGGCGATTAGCCAGCCGGTAGGCATCCACAAGGACCCTAGGGAAATTCAAACACAAGAAAAAGATAGGGAAAGAAAACCTTAAAACAATAATGAAACAAAACAACGTAAAGAGGATGAGAAAAATCAGCCCACCCTTCAACTTCAACAAGAAGAGCGAGCTCTTGAGGTGGGTCTTGGCCAGAAAGTGAGCTCAAGGCAGTGAAGTCACGGACACCCGAATTCTTCCAGAAGAATCTGGAGTCGATGAAGAAAGGGAGGGAGGGAGAGGGAGGGAAGGTGCGAAGAAGACGAGGATTCTTCGATGGAGGAAGATAGAATCTGGGCTTTCGGCCCCTTGCACCTGCAGATGCGTTGGAATAGCAGAAATGGTGGTAGGAGAGAGGAGAAAGGGATTCCATCTGCACGGGGCGCAGGCTCCGCATTCCCGTTTGCTGGCAAGTCTCATGCACAAGGGCTAGATGGCTACTTAGCTAATTGTCTCGGGCGGACCGGGATTTTGTCGGCATTTGGTCCGGCCCGAACGCATTGGGTCCAGGCGGAATTAACACTTTCGAGTTCTGAAAATCTACGAGAAAATGATGCAGGATGTGAATTTCTCAGTTACTCAAGCAAAAAACCACAACCTCACTTTTTAATCTAGAAGCATCAATTTCCGGTAAAGACCATTTAATGTTTATGCAAGCAAAGAGAGATGTCGATCACAACATGGTTTAATGGATCGAATAAGGAGAAGGAATCCAAGATTGCTAAGGTAGGTTCATTTAATTCAATGAAAGGCTGGAAGGACATTTCTGTTAGGATTTTGTTTCAAAAATAAGAACACTTGCATAGTTAAATTTAATCAAATTTGCAATGGAAGCAAAAATGCCCATATACGTATCTCATTGACATTATTTGTACATTTTAATAAAAAGCACGTAAAAATGAAAAGGAGGATAATCACATTACCCTTATACTATGCTCCAAAAGTTTAATGTTCTTCAAATTATGATCACGAACGTCTGATATCCTTATAGCATTAGTTCTGACGTTTTTCAGATCTCCACTATGAATGTCTAGTCTACTTGTGACATTGATTCTAACATTCTTCAGATCTAGACTGCAAATGCCTAATGTGCTCGTAGCATTGGTTCTCACGTTCCTACCTACAAATGTTTGATCTCCTCGTGACGCTAGTTCTAACGTACTTCGATTCTAATGTTGTTTAGTTCCAGCCCTACAAATGTCGGGCCTTTAATTCAGACACACCACTAACTTGCATCAAATGGTAGAGACTAACTTGAGAGAGCTTACCATGACAATTATGTTAGTAATTGCTCTTGTGTGTTACTATTTTGATTAATCACTATCATCACTCGACCATCCATGACCCTATCTCTCGATCGTTTTTATAATCAGTCACAAATCACATTAATACGACTCATTAACTGAGACGTCCAAGGCCATCACTTACTAGACCCTGGACCTTAATCTTTTTCTATTTTCACATGTGCGGAAGGATATTTATCAATTCACATTCTTAATGTAAGTGTTTTGCACTCAAAAACAAGTTTCATGAACACTTCCTTCCATATCATTCGTTCTTTATATAATTACATAGGCAAAACAACATCATGATAGATACTAGGACCACAAAATACATATCAAAATGATTTGAAACATCAAAACATCTGGGACAGCCCAAAAAGGTGCCTAACTCCTCTACCTGGTAATTTTTCCCATCTATCACCTAGCGCCCTACTATGGAGCAACTCCTAGTTTCACGCCTAACACCTCATAAGAAGATGAGGCCATAGAACTGCTCTATTAGATTGAGGTACACAAATACAAAGCGTATTGGAAATGGGTTTGGGGCACCCATCATCTATCCAAACATATCAGGTAAAGGTTACACCGGACTCTCGGTCTTGGAAGTATCGATATACACCCATTACATGCATAGGTGTGCCATAGGTTGCCACTAGCAACATGTCAATCGCTAATGACTTGAAATGAAAATAAGAGGTGAGCAAAATGCCCAATAAAGGATAAAGCGCAGCATTAAACCTCAAGATCCTAATCTCGCTCAATAGCAAACATAGCTCAAAATAACGGACCAACATATACATGGACATTTCCAATCAAGGTAGCATATAATACTCATGAAGTTCAGTCCAAACATACCAAAATAGACAGAATGCACAAAATTCACGTAACAGGGCATACACAACCTAATAATTCAACAAGCACGCAGCTTCACACATTCACATGTACTCACACGCCTTATGGATTAATTTAAATGTGTGAATAATTTCATTCCACCCTCGAGATAGATTTAACTCAGGTCACTAGCTAGTCTACTCGAGTCATTTCTGGGTCGTTGGTTGGACTTTCATGGGATGCTGGCTCTAGGCATCTCCCTTTGAGGCATCCCAGTATTCAAGGGGTGCTTGCCTTGTGATTTAAATTGAGGCATCCTAGACCACACATGTTAAGGTATCCCTACTCCCGGGGGTAATCATCGAAAAGATGGTTGATGGAACATCTCTTGATTTAATCCATTTCACACATTTCACCACACCACAATCTTAATATAAGACAATTATATCATCACCAGCACAAATATGCACTTCCACATATGGGTGTATTTGGTTCGGCATTAGGAAAGCCAATTGAGAAAATGTAAAGTAGTTTTGGATGGGCATTTAGAAAGCCCATCCAAGCCCCAAAGCCCTTTCACCCTAAATAGGGGTGTTTAGCAACCATTCCCAAGGGGCTTTCAAGTGAAAGTTTACCCTTGGGAATGCTAAAGGCTTCCATTTAATGAAAATATTAAGTTGCCTATTCTACCCCTAAAACTTTCTTGAAAACCCACCGTTGCCCATTTTGAAAACAAAAAAACCCTAGATCTCAGCCGCACTCCTCTCTTCCATCGCTCTGACCCTTCCGTCGCTCTCTCCCTTGTGACAATCTCTTCTCGCTCGACTGGCACTCTTCGCTCGACTAAGTCTTCGCTCGACTGCGCTTTTCTTTGCTTGTCCTCTACAGTTCGTCTCTCCTCTCTCCCCCGTTCCCGAAGCCCGGTGTTCCCGATGAGAAAGGAGGGAGGTCTTGGACTGCGGCCGGCAAAGAGCTCCTAGTATCGCAAATCGCCGAAGAAATCCAGCGTTTCTCACGGTCCGTATGGTTTCTCCTTCATTTCTCGTGGTTTTTCTCTCCTCCCCTGTCATTGAGTGCATTTTTTTGCCCGGGCTCCGATGGCTGGGGACTGGAGATGCCGTGCTTCGAGTTTGCCTTTTTTTGTCTTTTGCCGTCTGTCATGACGTTCACGGTCGCTGGAATTGCTTATTGCGCTTAGTCTTTAGTTCCAATTTGATGCTTCGTTGCGTGCATCGGCTTGCGCTGATGATTTTTTTCCCATTTTGGGTTGTTTGTTTTCTAACTTCTTTTCGACTTGGATCGCATGCTTGAGCGGAGAGCCTAATCGTGGATGACGGTGCGCAATTTCCTATTTTGAGAGTCTAGGCACCTCTGGACTGTTGATGCGCTGTTACTAATCCCAATTGCTGCTTACCATGTGTTTGTTGAAATGGCCGAACCAAGTTAGCATATATGGATGGCGAGGATGGGGAGAGGGATGCGGTGGGGGAAGGATTTAAGGAAAAGTTTGTTAACCGTTGAAGGAGAGGAGGGGTTGTTGGGGGCAAGGAACCATGAAACCGCCAAACCTTTGACATAATCACTTCATGAGTCGCAACAAGAAAAAGCGTTTGTGTTTGTTTCTGTTTCTGTTCTTATTGCCCCTACCCCAATTGATTGCATCATTGTCATCATCTTCTTCTCCTTTGCACGAGAGAGATGTGAGTTGGGATCTCGCGCGAGATTTTGGGCGAGACCGGGGAGAGGAGTTATTAAACTTCCTCCAAATTTCAACTAATTTCCACTTAAGTAACGGCTAATGTAGGCAAAATTACACATCACATGTTCCATGTCTCTTCAGTTGGGTTTTGGTCTGTTATCATCCTAATCTTCGTTTTTTTTTTTTTTTCTGTCCTTCCAATATTCATTGGATTTGCACCATTTGTTTTCGGTTTCATAATTATGAGTGCGATAAAAAATATAATGATTGTTATCTAAGTTTGATCGCTTGACGACTTATCTCATTAACATTGTCTCATAATCTTTTATTACCTTCAAGCATCATGGCTGTCTCCTTACAAGCTTTTGACTCGTCTGATTCTTTGATTCTTAATTTTGTTATGGGGTTGATGCTTGCCCCTTAAATGAGTATGATGGGAACATCTAAACTTGTCATCACCTTTCTTGCAGCATTCTCATTATGTTCAAGATTCATTTCTTGAAATTGCACCAACCTTTACTATCCATTTTTGTCATTCAGACATCAATTTTGCCTAACTCTACTGAGTCCTACTTATTTTAGCATGATCTCCAATAATAACTCTTTCACGTGGCAACACTCCCTTTCATATCTCATAATACTAGCTCAATTGAGTTTGATGCTCTTCTGATCTTCCTTATCACCTTTATTGATTTTCTTCTTTTGGATATTTATATTCTTCTTCTCATGAATCATTATCATCTTTATTACTTTTATGTAGTTATTGCTAGCCCGAATACTTGTAATTTGAACTTAATTGCTTACTTTTCAAAAAAAAAAAAAAAAAACAAATACACTGCTCAAGAGGTGGAGATAAGCTCATCCAAGGTTTTGAACAGCAATCTCTTCTTCTAGAACCAAAAAGGTTAGTCCCAATTCGATCTTTTTCTTCTGGGGTTTCTACAGGGTTCTGAACAATAATTTGTTGTAGTTCAAAAGTGGCATCAGTGAATGATTTTCGCTATATTTAGATACTCTTGTTCCTGAAGTTTTTTTTTTTTTGGTTTTCATGTCTACACAACTTGTCAATTAAACATTTGTTTTTTCGCTCCAAATGTTGACCCATAAGTTCAAGTTGACATCTTTTAAAGCTATTTTCTCTTGACTACTCACTGATATTTATTTAAAACCAACCTTTAACAATAAATTTCTTCATCATATTTCGTTTGTGTGTGGTGCTGCAGCCACATGATCAATATCTATGCTGTGTATTCATGTTCCTTGATGTTTGGTGTCGGTTTTATTTGCTGTTTGGTGATTGAAAGCTATCTTAAATGGTGAACTAAGTATGAAGTCCACTCCACATGTCTCACCTGCATTTGTTTATATTGCATTTATTAGTAGATGGCAAGTTCATTAAAGGAAAATACATTTTGGAGCCTTGAAGATGTTGAAACATTTTGTAAGTTATGCGTTGAACAAATTGACAATGGCAATCGTCCTGCAAACAACAAAAGGGATGGATGGACGGTTATAATTAAGAAGTTTGAGGACTTAAGGGGCAAAAAATATGATAAAGGTCAAATGAAGAGTAAATGCAATAATCTTAAGGAAGATTGGAAAAGATGGAGGACATTGGTCCTTAAGGAAACTGGATTAGGATGAGATCCAAAAAAGAATACCATTAATGCAAGTGATGAATGGTGGGAGAGGAAAATTTAGATTTTTTCCATTCTTTTATTATTTTTTTTTAAGTTCATCTTTTTACTATAAAACTCATGAAAATGTTTATTACAACAGGAAAATCCTAATGTTAGACCTTTTAGAATGAAATGCATACATCCAGATCTTCAAGTTTTATTGGATAGAATGTTTGGAGATACTGTTGCCATTAGGAGCATCACATGTAATCTTGCACAAGGCTTACATATTGATGAGAATATTGTCGCCACACAATTTGACATTGGTGGTTCGGCAGGAGCAGGATTTGCTGATGATAATATAGAGGATGATGTGGGTGAAAAGAGAAGTGAACAATATTAAAGTGATAAAAGAATGTCGCAGAGTTCGGTAAGACAATCTCAAGGAAAGAAACAAAAGAAAAGTACGGTTGATAAGTTAGCAACGCAAATGAAAAGGATTTGTTCAGCTATTGAAAGTAGAAGTTATGCCAAAGAGGTTGATCCTTACAAGGAACTCATGAAGACTTTAAAAGCTATACCTGAGATAAAGTAAAATCAAGAGTTATATTTTTTTGCACTAGATTATTTTTCAGAAAAGAAAGATAATAGGCAAATATTTATGAACTTAGATGATGATAAAGAAAAAGTCACGTGGCTCAAGTATAAGTTCGCACAATGTAAAACTCACTAGGATATTTGATATTTATATTTTTCACGTGTAATGTTATTGTAATGTAATATATATTTGTACTACTTATTTGTATTAGTTGGTGAAACATATTTATGTTACGTTATCAGACTTGTTTTTAATTGGTGTTTTTTTTATCGAATGGAGTTTGCATATATATATATGATAAGTGTTTTTTTGTTGATGAATGATTTAAATAATTCATTATATATCTTATTTTAATTCTATTTTGTGACTTTGATCAGTTATTGATGACTCTTCTGAAAGAGAAAACCATGAAAAAGAGGAAGAATAATATTGGCAACCTTGTGTAGCTGCACATACTTGCGGTGTTAGTGTTTATCATGCAATATATTGTTAAAAAATACCATGCATGATCTCATCATATATAGGAAATGCATGGTTGAGAGTTGATGGATATAGATGCTAATCTAGAAAGGTTTTATCGAATATTTAGAATGGATAGAATTGCGTTTAAGAATTTAATGAATGATTTAATGACACGAGATGGTTTGAAAGGAACTAGAAATATTGATGTTGCAGAAATATTATAATTATTTCTTCATATTTTATGACATAATATAAGTAATAAGTTAGCACAAGAGCGTTTTTAGCATTATGGGGAAACCATATTCAGGCTATTTAGTTTAGTTTTGGATAAAGTATGTGAAATGAGAGCAGATTTGATCCAAGCATCCAATCGACAATTCAAGGAAGTTCAAAAGAAGATCAGGAATAATACAAGATTTTTTTCCACAATTTAAGGTAAGTTATGATTATACAATAGAAATATGAATTAAATATAAATCAAATAATATTATTCTTCTTGTTTTAGGATTGTATTGGAGCTATAAATGACACTCATATTTTAACGGTAGTACCTACGAGTGAGCAGCTTCGTTTTATTGGTCAAAAAGGAACACCGACACAAAATATGATGGCCATGTGTAATTTTAATATGGAATTTACTTACGTGTGGGCCGGTTGGGAAGGAACAGCTCATAACACTCGTATCTTTTATGAAGTCATCAGGAGACGTGATTTACAATTTCCTCATCCTCCAAAAGATTAGTTAATTAATAGTTTTTATGCATTAATATATGTATGTGTTATATGTTGATTAAATTTACAATTTTTTTGTGTAGATAAATATTATTTGGTCGATACTGGATATCCAAATTCCACAGGTTATTTTGGGTCATATAAAGAAGTTGGATATCATTTACCTGAGTTTCAATGAGGTCCTCAACCGACAAATTATAAAGAAGTGTTCAATCGTGCTCACTCCTCACTACGATAAGAAATTGAGCGAGCTTTTGGCGTATTAAAGAAAAAGTGAAAAATTTTAAAGGGTATGCCAAGTTATCCATATACAAAACAAATGAAAATTGTGATAGCAACGATAGCTTTGCACAATTATATACGAAGAAATGCCCTGAATAATACACATTTTGCTAGAGTAGATTTGGATCCCAATTTATATACAATGGATCCTGATAATGTCAATGGGGAGGGTAATGCTTCAAATGATGATGTAGATCTGATATTGCACATTTACGTGATCAAATAGCTATGAATTTATGAAGTAATTAAGGATATTTGTAATTTTTAAGAATAATGAACTTTTTCCTCAAAGCATATGTTATCATGTTTTTATTGTAATGAAAGTATTTTTATTTTAATTGAAAAAGAGAGCACGTAAATTTTTTCCATTTGATGTTTTTTAATAAAAAAATGAATTTTAATTTTAATAAAATTGTTTACACAACATCTTTAAAATTGTTATCAAATATAAATTAAAAATGTTACAAACTTTATTTTCTTAATTTTAAACAAATAAAAATAAAAATATTTAGATTAATCATCAAAGGGGCTTTGCAAATGTTTTTTCTACCAAACATCATTTATCTCAAAGTTGCTTTTCAAAGCAGAATTTACCAAACAGTCTTTATATTCCCTCCAAAGCCCTTTAGGAAAGCATGCTCACATGCTAACAGCACAACACCCCACCATGCATCATCCTAACTTACTACATATTATTTCACATACACAACAAGCATCACTCGTGCACAGCCATCAAACAGAGATCCACAGCATGCTAGAATCTCCCACAATCTCGAATTACAAGTTTCAGCAAGAAGAATGTCAAAGTTACCAACTAGACCACCAACAGCACTTACCAGTAGAACCAAGCCTACTTGCATGGCTTTCGAATTAATTCCAGAACTTAACAAAATGAGTTCGAAAAATCCTCAAATTTTAGTATGTTGTAGTTGACATTTAAATTAACATTTTTCATGAAGAAAGACAAACCTAATTCCTTCTAAATTAAGAGCAGCAAATTGCAAAAAAAAAAACAAGCACAAGACTGTCCTAGTAACCAGAATATACATCCTTACACACCAGGCTACTTTGACGCCCAAAAATCATTCATTAGCTCTAAAATTTACATATGTTGTACTTAAGATATGATGAACAACCTTTGTGTGGAAAACATATTGAAATTTGATCCACAACATTTTATAAAAACTCTGTAAACTTTAAAGGTCACCAATTCCAACCCTAAACAGCATACTGACTTCCATGAAATAAGACTTATAACTTGACTCTCCTAATCCATAAAATTTCGATTAAAATGCATGTTATAGATGAGGATGTTTAAAGCATTTTTCATGAAGGAAGCTTTTGTAAATTTGCACCACATTCCAAACAACAAAATCGACAAATACCAAAGGTTTCGTAAAATAAATTCTAGGAAAACCTACCTCAGCTCCTTAGTTCACACCTCATGCATAGAACACATGCAAACTAAAATTGTCACAACCCCAACTCCATCTCCAAGGTCGTGAGCGACAAGGGTTATTTTTGCAACGTCACAAGCTTGTCGCCTTCTCAATTCTTTTTAACTTGTTATCATGCACATGCGAAAATATGAATAAACAACTCCCCAAACAAACAACAACTGGAAGACTGAGACCTATATCAAGCATAACACACTAATTTAAATTATAACAATACTTTTATAAGCCCTTTCTATATAGGCTCCATTTTCTTTTTACATTAAAGTACAAATTTTTCCACATAGGTCAAGGGAAATCCTATCTCCTCTAGCGTGACTGCAACTCTTAAAACTGACGTGAGACTTCCATACTTACAAGACTAAAAGATGATGGATGAGTTTTAGGAAAACTCAATAATTAAAATTCCTAGTTCTCTACTATGAAGCATCTCATCATCGAAGCCTAGCAAATACAACGCTCGCAAACAGTGTTGATGGTAGATCAATAGCAAACTTGTTGCTACCTTCGACTGCATGTAGATATCCATCGTGACATGATTCAATGCATACTTAGCTTTGGTTTATCAATTAATATATCAACATATTATGCTTATGCATAACTAGCACTTATGCAAATTCATTGAGCATTGTCCTAGCTCAACCAAGCCCTCTCGGCTTGACCAAAGCTTGCAGCTTCTTGCTAGATTTCTTGGCTCGACCAGGGCATCTCGGCTTGACCGATTCAAGACCTAAGCATCCTAGCTCAACCAGGACATCCCGATTCAACCAAGGCATCCTGTTTAATAAATGAGGCATCGTCGCCGGCGCTATGTGGCGATGGACGCTTTTTTCTCTTTAAGTGCATGTATAAATGCTTCATACAAGTCGATTCTTATCTTTTCTCTTAGTCGACACATGCACCGCCCAAAGGCTCGAAAACAATAAGTTAAATCAATCACTTAGCACTAATCCTTGCACTAAACAAGGCTCAGAAATGGTATACCTCAATACCGATCTAAGACCTTGAGGCTTGGGTACACCTCGCTTTAGTGACGATTTGTGATATTCGAATTTCGCCGGACCTTGAATACATAGCAGTCCATGACGGATCGACAAGTTTGTCGTCGACTACGTTGTTGGCACCACTTGCAGCCGTTGTTTCATCACCACTCTCACTGTAACGAAACGCCGTGTTTTGTCACATTCTCACGATAGCTCATCATCTAAAATTTTCTCGTTTAATGTAGTTAACTATGAAAGAAATGTTGGCCCGAAACTACCCCGCCAATCAACTGAGCTGAAGACTTGAATTACATGCACCCCGCCATAGCCATTCCTCTCTTCAGATGGCTATGCGAGTGGCCACATCTTCAGCATGCTCTATTTTTTCGGTTGGCCATGCAGCCACACCATGCATCTCCCATGCATACGTCCACCAGGTGGTCAATGAAAGGGGAACGGTTTACCACCATGCAGCCATCACAAGTTGCCCCTCCTTCATTCAGAAATGAGGATC
Source organism: Eucalyptus leucophloia subsp. euroa (assembly GCA_017140325.1). Taxonomy (NCBI): domain Eukaryota; kingdom Viridiplantae; phylum Streptophyta; class Magnoliopsida; order Myrtales; family Myrtaceae; genus Eucalyptus; species Eucalyptus leucophloia. The sequence continues at coordinate 23,923,943 of CM029471.1, forward strand.
ATTGGCTCCAAATTCAGCAGCTACACATTATCCTCTATTGGCTCAACCAGCAGCCACGTTAGACCATGCATCTTCATGCAACAATTGAAGACTTTGACCACACCAATTGTAGCCACGTCTACCTCTCTTTCATGGACAGCAATTGAGGACTTGGACTCTCCAAGGGACACGCTCATTGCATGAGAACTTCAGGTGGTAGCCGAGAAACTCAGCAAGCAACCATGCCTCCTCTAGCTGCCCTCTACTAGTGCGGCCACTAGGATTTTCTCATTTGTTGACTCAAAAAGTCAACAATCAGAGGAACCAAGAGGAAGCCATCTTCTTCTTCCTCTTTGCGCCAGCCCTTGCCTCAATACCAACAGCAAACTCCACCCAAATTTCAGCACTGTTTCGCTCACAGCTTGCTGCCGACCACCGCACCACCGCATCACCGGCCTCCTCACCATATCACAGCTCGCCACCAACCGCGTCTCCATTCAGCTATTGCGTCGTTATGCCGCCAGCCGCACCTACAGCTCACAGTTCGCCTCACTGCCAACGCCACCAAACTCGAGGCAAGTCGATATCTACTAAGCTATACAACATGAACTCCATTGTTACTTGGTGAAATGCGTCCCGTAAACTAACGTTGTTTTAGGATACTCGCGTTAGTTTGTGAATTCGGAGGTTGCCAAATTGACCACGAGCTATGTGAAGGAAATTTAGTATTTTCTACGGTCAAATTCGAATTAGAGACCCATGCATGCATTGACTTTGGTATTTCAAAGATTTAAGACTTTTACTTACGAACTGCTTTAAAAATTTTAGGATCGGGGCTAAGGTTATCGACCCACTGACATGCTGATTTCAATATTACAAGAAATGTTTACAACTTTTGATGAAAATTATCCTATGGAAATTCGAAGTTTTGAGGCGTGAGGATGCTTTAAGTCCACACTTGTGAATTTCGGAAAATATAGGGGGGGAACGATGAAATTTGATTTCGATCTATTTTGGTTTTTAAGCTCTTGATTTTATGAAAGATTTTGTTGTCACGGAGTTAGTGCATCCTTAAGATTTCATTGCACGTTGAATTATACCATTGATTTGGGATTTTGGAATCAAAGCAATTTCCCTATATTGGTGACATGAAAAATGTTTTGGCATTAAATTGTTGGATTGCTACACCATGATATGTGAGTAACGAATGATGTCAGTCCACATTGACAACGATGCCCCGAGTGTTAGGTTGCTTGGAGGGTCGAGATGGCGATGCTTCCAGACGCCTGGGGACAGTGATGAGCCCCGGAGGTTCCTTGGGAGTCAGGATGCCTGGAAGTGTGATGTAACATGTTCCAAATGCCTGGGGATATGATGAGCTCTGAAGGTCCTTGTGATGCCAAGTAGGGTGCAAGATGCTTGGGGAAGGAGGTGACATAACACGCTTCGGATGCCCGGGGACTGAAATATGAGACCAAAGGTCCTCGTGATGCCAGGTGGAGTGCAAGATGCCTGAAGGATGGTACATGGTACCCCCTGGAAGATGGTGATAGTGAATCGAGATAAACTGAGTTTCTAAATTCTCATTGTTTTCTGATATGCCATCTTGTTATAAGATTCCCTTGAAATGATGCATATTCATTACTACAGTTATGTATCTTGTTTTGGATTGCATGTAATCGGGTGGCGATAAACTAACATAGTGTAGTTTAGTAGAATTTTGACTGTTGAGTGGTTGTACTCACCCCTTATCGGACTATCATATTTTAAAGACATAGATATGTCGTTGCAGCCCGCGTCTTCTGGTATGTTCTATGGCATCCCCATCAACCTTAGGTGGGACCAAACGGAGCATGCCGACCCTAACTTTCCAAGCGTCACATTCATTTGGATCACAGTGATCCTTACCATAGGCCCCGTGCTCATGGGGTAGGCCCCGTGCTCATGGGGTTTATCGTCCTGTATGCCCTAGTCAACAAGCATATACGATGGGGCCATTATTGCTTCCAGAGGATGATGATGATGATGGCTTGAGTGGGGTCAAGTAGGTGGAGGACTCCAGAAGATGGCAACATTTTTGGACGCCAGCATGTGACACCCAAACGACAGTGTAGATAGATAGCCAGATGGTCACTTTTTTGGCCTAAGTGTACCAATTGATATTGTTTGAAAGTTATAAATAAATAAAAGTGCCTTGTTTATATATCGTGTGCGTCATTTTAAATTAAGATGGAGTTTCAATACCCACTTTCGCATTGAGATAAGCACAAGGACTAAGGGACGGTGTGGCGTACCCAAATGGTTGAGGGTCGTCACCGGCCAGGCCCTCACATGATCCCAAGCTTGATGGACCTTGGCTCCAACCCAATATGAAAATACATGTATCAAGAATGACCCTCAACTCGCGGTTTCATTCAACGCCAAGTACAAAGTCCCCGTGTCCATTGGGCTATAGAAATTAGCATGCTTTGTGTCTTACCAAGACTTCGTGGATTTAGGCGATCCCTATACTGGTCAAGGCATAAGATCGACACACCTTAATGTCAATTCAGGATCTTGCAGCCTTAGGCGATTCCCACACCAAGCGAGGCTTGGACATGGCATACTATTTATGCTAAAACCAAGGCTTTATAGCTTGGGCAACTTTGTCTTGCGATGAAATCAATCCAAATGAACCTTGGCCTCATTTTGGGCATGAACAACTCAAGCACACGTTCAAGCACAAACATGAGCAAAACCATACAAAAGCCACAGCTTGACGGGTGAGCACCTAACTAAACTCGACAATGGAGACTACCATCCTAAATGAGACATAAGGATCATACTTACCTGGGCAAACATCGAGAACTAGCTTGGATAACTTGATGGGGCGATGGTGTAAGGCCAAGAGAAAGGAGAGAAAGAAAAGAATGGTGTGTGAATGGCAAAAGGGTTCCAACGATAGAAATGAATGGGGACTCTATCTATTTATAGGCACCAACCTCATCATTACTCATCTAAGTAGTCCAATCACATTTTTTAGAGTGGCACGGCTATGGCATTGAGGTGGCAAGCTTAAGTTGCAAGGTGTCATGCCTATTTTAAAAGGTGGCAAACCTAATAGCCAAATGCAATGATTGGAGGCTTACTTGTTTCATTCTTATTGGACCATTTATACAATGCTATCATGAATTGGCCTACTTGTTCTCTAAGGAAAATTGTGACATCTTGAATTTCAGGTTCTGTTTTCAATTGAATAAGTAGGGCTTTTCATCGACGCACCTATAGTTCTTTTCCATGAGTTGGCCACTCATGGGATAACTAGCCTATTAAGTGAAGCCATTAAGGAATATAAATGCAATAGACTTGAGAATTCGACCAAAAATTGATTGCTCAATCATGCTAATCTGTAGAAGGTCATTATGGCATAATTAAAATCGATCAAAGACTGGAGATAGATCGATTTAATAGAGGTATGTGATTAGTGTGTTGGTGATTCCATCTAATTGCAAAATTTCTATCGAACGGCACTAAACCGATTTGTTTGTCGTTTTGGTACTCTGTGTTCGGATTTGAAATCTCAAGATTTTCACGACAATCGAGAGTTGTCAATGTGTCAAAGATGTACATTGTGGCTAAAAAATAATCAACCACGGGTCACTGCACTAAAAATTCCTAAAAGTTACCTAGTAGGTTAGGTCACGCTAAAATCACGTCAAATTAAAATTAACCGTGAATATAAACTCAATTTCAGTAATTGAAAGTTCTATCATGTCATGATTTATTTTAGGAATATCAACTCATCCTATGAAGAAATTTTGGTGAGCTTGGGATTTTTATGGAAAACCAATTCAGAGGGGCCAAATTAAGTGGATGTTTGGCTTCCTTAGTGAGCTATTTAGTGAATGGAAATTGTGAAAATTGTGTGGGCTTCTTCCTTAGTAAAATTGGACATCAGATTGGGGAATTTGGTGAAGAAATTGAAGCTCTATTGGTGAAATTTGGAGGCTGGTATGGGGGCTGCAACATTTGGCATCAAAACTTGTTATTTATGGGATTTTATGTGCAAGAAAGAATTTGGGAACTAAGGGATAGGCATGGAGACTTTTGGGGGACCGAACATTAATTGTGTAGATAGTTTTGTTGACTTCCCCGACCCCAAACCAAAGCTTCCTCCTCATGCCAAGCTGCTCCCTTCTTCTTTGCGAACCAACTTCCCCCGACCCTTTCAATTCTGCTTCTCTTTCATTTTTCCCTTGAAGCAACTCCTTCATTCGAACCTTGCAACCCCATCAACCTCTGTTCTCCACCAAATCTGCTACTCCTCTTTCACGCTGCCACAAAGACTCCAGCAGTGCTCCCTCTCCTTCGTTCGCATCTCCCTCCACCAACTCACTCCATTTCGCTGCCACCGTTTGCGAGAACCCCCCTCACTGAGTCAACTCCTTGGTTGGTCCTTCTCGCGCGGCCACACGTCCAGCAACCGTGATTGCTTGCAACCAGCAACCGTGTCCCCACCAAGCTGCCACCGCATGCTGCAACTCCGATCAACCAAGCCAAGCTGCGACTAGCAAGCCCCTTCCAGACCAGCAGCAATCGTGAGCCTTGCAAGGTCTTTTTGGCCTCAGTTTGGTCTTCTTGGCATCGCCTTAAACCCAAGTTTTGGCCGCCGTTATGTCGCCATTATGGTGAACCAATTTTTTTGCGCTAAATCGATGAGTTTATATACTAAATTCTCATTAGGGTGTTAATGACGTTTAATGGATGTTTAGATTAAATTAAGATTAGATTAGTGTAGTTATTAGTTTGTTTAATTAATTTAGGTTAGTTAGATTAGTGATTTAGGTGGTTAGAAATTGCAATTAGTTAGTTTATTGTGTGGCCTTGTAGTTAGAATGGTTAGGATAATTTAATTAGTTCAATAGATAGTTAGATTAGCAATTTTTAGCCTAAGTTTGTATTTATTGAATTAATATGTATTTATTTAATTAATTTTGAAAATTATTTAATCATTTAATATTTTCCAGAAATTAGATCAGGATAGCCAGTGATCGGAATTTCATGCTAATTGCAATGGTGTGGTTAATTTCTACAATTGAGTGTTAAATTGTGCAAATTGAGTGGTGATTATAATTTTGAGTATTTAATTCAAATTTTGGAAATTTTGGTAATTATTCAAAAATTACCGAGCATTGGGTTTAGACGCTGAAAATGGTTTTAAATATTATATCAAATAGTGGGATTTGAAAAGGAAGATATCAATTTTTCTGGTTCAAATTAACCGTGTACCCACGCACGATTACTTTTATCGTGTATTTTTAATATGAAGAAAATAGGCCAGGTTCACTATTTTAATTGAGGTATTTAAGTGCAATGCACGGTGTCCTAAGCCGAGATTGAATGATCATGTGTTGATTAAGAGAACCCATCCCGAGCTGTTTAGCTAGATGTGCCCCTATATGGGATGCCCTACCAATGGATGCTAGTCGTAGTAGATTCTGGATTGAAGCTCCTTTATGGAATGCCATCGACGTAGTGATGTTGCCATGCTCAATGGGGCGAGATGATGCCTGGCTACACCAGTAGACCGCCGAACTTCAAGTAGGCTGTGCTCCTACGTGGCTGAGATTAACAATTGGAACGCATTTTGAGTGAGATTAATACGCCGGATTATAGGACAAAATTGTGTAGCATGGAATGGGACGTGTCATAACGATTTAGCCTTATAATTGGGACCCCTTGTGTTGTTGAGATGAAAGTGTTGGCATTTCAATTGTTTGAGCATGAATACTGTTATGTCTGTGTTATAAAATGTGCTAACATGCAGGAATAATCTAAGACGAAGTAAGTCTTTGTGATTGTGAAGCTAAGTGGTTAGAACGCCTGTAGGCATATTACTCTCCTAATCGGGGTTTAGAACGTAAACACGTTGAGATTTATATCTTATCCCATCGTGGGCTTAGCGTCGAGCTTAGGGGATCTGAAGTGTAAATCAGTTAGGACAGCTTCTTTTTGAGAACTAGGCTTTTGTAGGCTTTTGGTTGTTGACTTTTGTTTATGACTCAGTGTGTATATAAAAGCGTGTTCTGATTGTGAATCTGTTTTCTTGTTTTTCTAACCCATGGGCACATGCTCAAGGATCGAGGTGTGACAAAATTCTTTTGATAATGATGACCATATCTTTCATGAAAACCTAAACTAATGACTCACTATTCTCATTAAATGCTTATATTTAGTTAATCATGGGGTTTTGATATTTAGCACATGCTTAAATTTAAGAACTTGCTTCATAAATTTTAGCTTTCTAGAATATTCCACCAAGTTCTATTCTTATTGGTCCACTTAAGCCCTTGAGTCATTTGCTTCTTCCCCAAGGAAAATCTTAAGCCATCATTACCAAATTTTCAAGGGACACCTACGCTTATGAGGTGGAGATCTAATGACTTAGTGTCATTAATTGAAGCCTTATTTGTCTCCATTTCATTGGACCACAAGAGCACTTTGCTCATTATTAAGGGACAAGTTATTATGCATACGTGGCACTCAAAAGATAGGGTGGCTTTAAGGCTCCCATGTGTCCTATTTTTATTGGGACATTTGGCTTGGATACTTTGTTTAATTCACAAGGTAAATCATTGGTAATTATGACCATATCTAGAAAAATCTAAGTGGAATGATAAGTCAACCTCCTTCATGAAGAAGCTAAGGTATTCTAGAGAATTCAATTTTGTCTTTTTCTTCATCAAAAATATGGTCTAGAGAATTCTCTCGTCTCAATTGGTTCCAAAGCCGAAAAATGGATCATTAAGTACACCTCAAAAAACTGAATCATGTATACCCGAGGTTTGGCCATCACATCCCATGCTCGCACGAACAGTTTCTTTGGACGATTGATTGGCCTAAAGGGTCGGTCCATTAGCCCTTTGGTCGGTCAAGGTCAATCCTAAGGGTATCTATGGCCTAGTACTAAGTTAAGGCATTCATGGACTTTAGAATTAGTGATGGAATAGCCGGGTCTATCCCTGAGCTCATTATGGTCGACACCTGATCCATTTTTATGGCTCATGGTCGTCCGTGCATTACCGATCCATGATTGGACATCACCAATTCAAGATTCATTTCCAATCACTAAGAATTAAATAAAGAATGATGCATTTTTTATCAGAAGGCGATCACATTTGATCAAATCGGATCGTCCGTGTATCGATGCATAGCTGGACGGTATCACCCACGACCAAGCATTACGACCGGTTGGTTAAACCAACAACCATCCGCCGATCCAAATCATCCCATGATCAATCATCGTGATCAAAAAGTCATTTTATGAGCTGGTGATCCTACCCATAAGTATGATCGATAGAATATCCACAGCCAACATCTTAACCAATTCGTGACCAGTCGATCGGTCGGTCGGTCGGACCATGACCGATCCATGATTCCTTGCCGATCAAACTGATCGATCCATGGCCAATGGTCCATGGTCGATCCATTAAAGACCTTATGGCCAATCCTTATGGGGTCAAAATCGAGGGTTTTACAAAAATTATCCACGAAACTAACACCTATGGTTGAGAATCCGCTAAACCAAACCAATCCGTCTTCAAGCACCGAGAGGACATCGAAGCTTATTACCAAGCTTCTCCCATACCTAGTTCGGGAACTCACAAATGGCTTCTTTGGGAAGGCTTAAAGGTTGGAAGGTCCTATGTTTACTGGTTTATTAAGGAACAACAAGAAAATGAGAGAGAAAATGGAGAGGAAAATATGGGGTGTCTCAGGTGAAGGAGAAAGGAGCCAACAGAGAAGAGGGAAGGAAGAAGAAAGGATTGGCTAAGACGATGGGGTTTTTGGTGCATGACATGAGCCTCCTCAACTTGCATAAATGTCGATTGCTGAAAAGAGAAAAGGCAATGATGATGAGGCTAGGTTCTAAGGTGTAGGGATATAGAAATCAAACGGTCTCTCATCCCTTCTTGCATGGGGAAGCCGAATGAGATTTTGTCTCATTTGCATGCAAGATCTGAGCTCTGTCTTTCTTAATTGACTTATGTGCCTTAGAGAAATTTTGGTTTAAGTGAATAGGGTTTATTCCCTATTTTACCCCCTAAATGTTCAATCACCATGAGAGGCTAAAGCACCAAAGTTTTTTTTTTTTTTTTTTTTTTAGGTCAGAATGCTAAGGCACCTAAGTGAAGCTACTTTATTTTGGGGGTTTTCACTAATGTCATAAGCCAAAGCTTAGTAATAATCCTCATATCCCCACACAATTCAACCATTAAAAGAAATAATCTAAGCTAACTAGATATCCTCATATCACTATTTCTAGCTTTTTAAGATTATAGGTCCACTAATAGCTCTATACGTCACATGAAAAGGACGATACTATTCAAACTGTAAAAATTCGATGTCGAACATCTCGAGACCACTTGAATTTACACAAAACCAAGCCTTTTATATATGTCCAGCCCATCGAGCCCAATTCATGGCCCAACACCAACTATGCCAGCCTAATTGGTGGCCTAAACCCAACCCTCATGCACAACACAAACGAAACTTACCGGGCCAATCACTCGGCCCAATTCTAATTTCCTTCGAAAATTAATAGTTTACTCATAAATTCTAAAATCCGAAATTTTAGGATGTCACATGCACTCTAACACTTTATTAAAGTATTAATTTGGTTGTAATGTTTGAACTTGCTTTAGACTTTGAATGTGAACATAAGTTCTAAAACCATTTCAAAGCATTAATTCTGTAACCATTACAAAACTTTATTCTATGTATTAACTTTGTAATTACAAAACTTTAATTTGATCATTACTTCCGAAATCATTTTAGATCATTAATGTGGTCATTAAATCTAAAACCGTTTCAACAATTTAAATTAGCCCTTAAGTTGGGAATCGTTTCATATCTTTAATTGGTTATTTATTTTGAACTCATTTTATATCATTAATGTGACCATTAATTTTGAACTCACTTCAAATCATTAATACGATTATTGGTCTAAACATACTTTAGATCATTAATTCAGTCATTGCACTTCATTTCTTTGATTCGACTGTAAAGTCTGAACTCACTTCAAACCTTTGATTTGGCTGTAAAGTTTGAAACCCCTTTCAAATATTTTATTTTTAGCCCAACTCAATCTAATTGCCTCAATTGCAAACAAACTTGCAATATTGTCTTTCTTGTTTTAAATGTCATTTTGAATTGGTTATGGTATGTGATATCCCTAGATTCATTATTGAGCTAGCAATAGGACTAAGAGAACTGATTGCCTTAATTAGTATTCAGTTCCTATAATGCGAACATTTCAAGAACATAATAAAACTATCAGTGTTGGCAATCATATAATTTAATCCTTCTGTCTCTATATGTCCCAATCAAACAAAGAATGCGGAATTGTTTGTCATGCCATCAATTCGATCATATGCCCAAATTTAACTAACATATATTTTCACAAGACATGAAATAATCATTCTCAATTACAAACCCCGTCGAAGATTTCAATATAATCTCACGATTAGATTGCATAAGACATCAATCTTCTATCTTGTATATTTAGGTATATAACAGGAAGACAGATTCCATATTGCATGTGCATGTACCTTCATATGTAAATAAACTATAACCATCAAGTACGAAGACGATTCAACGAAACATCAATATGCGCACTTATAAACCACAACCATTCAATATACAAGTCAGTTTCATGTCTTAGGTCTAAGGATTTTATACAAGACCAAAGATGAAGATTAGTTATTAACCCCGCTTAGAACTTTCATATTGCTAATTGTTCTATGTCTGTCATGTTCAGTAAACTTGTTCAAGTCAAGCACCTATGTTCTAGCTTAAGTAAAGCTTTGACACATTAGTCTCAATAGGAACATTAATATCCTCTCACTAGTAGCGTAATGGCTAGTTTTGGGATGTAAAGAGATGATCCATCGACCGAGAACTATTTAAAGATTCAGTTTAATTGTAAACTTGTCACACATATTCTTTATTGAAAAAATATCTCCAAATGATTTTGATAATGCCCAAGCTATCTTCAGTATAATGTTCACTATAGTATATGCAGTGGTTGTAACAAAAGACCAAGTAAGATCCATGGTGTGATTAAGTGGATAGAAGAATGACAATACGTCTTGATACAGATTTTCCCTAAATAGTACCAATAGACCTAAAAATCAACTGATGTCGATATCTATGTTGATGCTACACATATCGAGTCATTGGTGCTATGGCAACAACATACATTTTGTTAATGTTTGTTAATTTAGTAATACAGCTCTTGGATTTGCACAATAGTAAAATTCAAGTGGATATAGTAATCAAATAGTTAGGTAGTTTGATAGGTCTATCAAAGATTGTAGCGAAGGGACAATAGCCGATATTATTTTTAGAGTGCAAATATCTAAGAAAAGGATTGTATGAGTAGTTCTATCTTTAGACAATACATCAACGATCACTCTAACGATTGTTTGTTTCTTCAATCCACCTCCAATGAATAGATTGAAGATGGTTATAAAGAAGAAGATAATAGATGCCAAACGTTAGAGAGAGAACGACATATATCAAGATTTGAAAAATAGTTTCACATTGTTTTTAGCGATAAGCTCTCTTTGGATTGTTCCATTGAGTATTGTATTTGTGTTGTTGGAGTGATTGTGCTCTAGATTAAGAGTACAAGAGTAAAAGTAGTAGTTATGTCTTGATAAAGTGATCTATCTTGTAATAAGATTAGTGCTTGTCAATTGTAACTTTTTGAGTAGATTACTAGTGGAATCTAGTCCGACTTATGGCTATTAGTTTGAAGAGTGGATAGACGTAGGCTTAGGGATAATGATGGACAATTTAGGCATGCTATATGTCATTTCGAAACTTGAAATGTCCTTTTACAAATGTCTAGAATGCATTGAAGGCAATTGAACGTGTTAATACTCATGATCAAAGATATTTCCATTTAGAGGTCTAATCTGCAGTAACCACATCAACAATGTCCTAAACAAATCATGATTTATCTTTTTTAAATGAGATAAAAAAAAATACAATTTTTTTGTGCTATTAGGTCTAGATGCAAGGTTTAAGTTTCATGAAACATCTTAACGTAATTTGATTCGCAAAAAATCATACAAAATTTGCAAAACAGGTCAAACCAATCCTACTGCCCAAAATTGCATAGTTAAAAATCTATCTTTGATCATGAGATTGACCAAGCATACGATGGCCAATTGGTGTGATCTATACATCGTTAAAAATTTATGAGATGCACTACAACTGTTGTGAAGGACTCAAGACCAATCAAATGCGTTTACTGACTCATTTTAAGGCAAACATCAATCAAGTCACAAATAGGACAAAGCACCCTAAGGATGATTTATCATAGATTTCCTTGGCTAAATCAACTCCAAAAAAATCTAAAAAAAAAAAAATGTTGTAGCCAAGGACATTTCAAACAACTTTCATGAGACACCAACCTCTAAATATAAGATAAAATTTAGCAAAAATCAACAAACACGTAAAATGCTCAAAATTCCAAATCATCATATAATCTAACTCAATTTCCAGAACATATAAATGAACTTTGGAAGTGGATTTCATGTATTAAACGACATTCATTCGAAGTATCAAAATGAAGCTTATTGAAGTTAGATTAAAAGTCTCGAGCACCTCAACTTGAGATTTTGAGGTTTAAGACCTCAAATCTACTATAATAGAAACTCAGTCTATGAAACCTACGAATTTTCTAGAAAAAACACATGAACATAAATTATCGATATAATTGAAATTTCTGCTATTCTCACCTTATAACATGAAGTACTAACTCATTTCGACATGTAATTGGTGCTCTCTATCTATTTGAGAATATTGTATGGCTAAGGTTTATTGATATTGTATGGCTAAGGTTTATTGATTTTGAATTCAATTTTCACAGTTGCCAACTTATTTCGTATGCAAGTGTATAGCTTGAACAATCTAAAAAAAATGACAATTGAAGAGGAAAGTAGGAAGTGTAAATATTTTGATATAAAAATATTAGATGAAAAAGTTAATCATTCAATCAATAAAGTACTTTAACCAAAAAATTAATCTATAAAGTAAATTAAATTAATTATATATTCTTGAGAAATTAAGCATAAACAAATTATTTCGGTAATTATAAATCTTCAAACTGAAAGTTTAGATCTATCTCATAACAATGTGGAGAGTAAGGCAGCATTTGTTTGTATTTCTTTTTTTGTGTTTTTAAACACTTTTTCTGTTTTTTTGTTCCTTAACAAAAAAGAACAAACGCGTTTGGGTGCATTTCTATTCCTTTTTTGTTCTTTCTTTTGTTCCCAGAACAAAAAGAAAATTAAACAAAACTTAGAAACACTTTTTTATTTTTTCTTCTTTTTCTTCCTATTTTCTTCTTCTTATTTTCTTTCTTTTTTCTTTCCCGGTCGCCGGCCTCGGCCATGGCCGGCGACCGGCCGACGAGGGCCGGCGGCCTCGCCCGGGCATGGCGAGGCTCGCCGGCCCTCGCGAGGCCGAGCCTCGCCGTAGGCCGGGCGAGGGTCGGCCTCGCTTTGGTTGGGCGAGCTCGAGCTCGCCCGGATCCGGCGAGGCCGAGCTCGCCCGGCGGTCGGCGAGGCTCGGCCTCGCCGGATCCGGGCGAGATCGAGCTCGCCTAGATCGGCGAGATGTCGGCGCGCGTCGGGGCCGGGCGAGCTCGAAGCTCGCCCGGATCCGGCGAGGCCGACCCTGCCCGGCCTACGGCGAGGCTCGGCCTCGCCGGGGCCGACGAGCCTCGCCGTGCACGGGCGAGGCCGCGGCCCGGTCGGCCGGTCGCCGGCCATGGCCGAGGCCGGTGACTGGCCAAAAGAAGAAAAAAGAAAAAAGAAAAAAGAAAAAAAGGAAAAATAAGAAAAAAATAGAAAAAATAAAAAAATTATACAAATTTACCAAACGTGTTTCTATTTATTTTTTGTTCCCGGAACAAGTTTACCAAATGCGTTTTTTTGTTCAGAAATTGTTCCCAAGAACAGAAACACTTTTTTCTATTTCTGTTCCCTGGAACAATTTTTAAACAGAAACGCAAACAAACGCACCCTAAGAAACTTTTCGGTCAAACATTTTGGGTACTTTCGCCACGAAAAGGAAACACGTAGTCAAAGTCAACCCAAAATGACCAAAATATTTTCATGGCAAAGGGTCAGATATTACCCCACGAAAACTAATATTTCTTAATAATTTAGTTGATGACATATTAATCACATAAAAAAGCCACAAAGAACCCCAAATTTTACCCACTTGACATACATCAAAGTTCCTTTTTGGGATAATAACATAAATAATTCTTGAACTTTGCTCAATATATAATGTGGTTACTAAATTTTAGCTTAATATTCAATATAGTCCCTGAAATTTTAATGAATTATGTATGGTCCATAAACTTTTGCTACATGTTCAATATACTCCTTGAATTATATAAAAATGTTTGATATATTTTTTCCATTAATTTAAGATCAAGGACAACATTGCACATTTCCATATAGTTAAACATATACCAAATTAAAAATTTAGGGACTAAATTTGAATATTAAGTTAAAGCTCATGGATCACATTGCACATTGGGCCAAAGTTCAATAACCATTTGTAAAAAAAACCTCCAAAATTATACCCACTATGACACTTTTACCCTAAACATTTTTTTGTGACATAAAAACACCAAATTTGTAGCTATGCGACACAATTACTATTCATCAAGATTCTCCATAAATGATTTTTCAATCAAAAGTATATCATTCTTATTTCACTTATGCTACGGGGGCATCATGGCTACAATGTTTGCTTTCTAGCATCCATGAAGGCAGATTTTTAATGGTAAGTATTAACAGAATTCTGATAGTAAGTAAATGTGTCATAAAGGTACAAGTTTATGATTTTTTGGCACATAGAAAAAAGTTTAAATAAATGTATCACGATAGGTATAGTTTAGGCCTTTTGTGGTTTTTTCCCTATTAATCAGTGTCATGACTGTGTAGTCAACTATGTTTTTAGAATAATATTTTATTAAATTATTTATAACTTTTAATCTAAATTTTTGTATTAAACATATTAAGATTAATGCTTCCCTCTACTTTCACGGTATTTTATTTTTCATCACTGTAAAATTTACCAAATTAACATATTTGTTCTATTCTATTTTGTCGTACCAAAAATAGTATTGATGAAACTTAATTGGCTAGCTAATTGATGTCGCTTATTCCAGACCTTAAAATTTACATTGACATTTTTCGGATGGTCAATTTCGTGAGGACAAAACCATAGTATACGTGGTGAGTATTTATGTAAGGGAAGGCGAAAACGTAAAGATTTACATTGTGATTGTTAGTTAATGAATTAGACAAGTATCCGAAACGAAATGAAGAAGAAGAAGAAGAAGCGGATTGACGGAGAAAATAACACGGGCTGAAAAGCAAGGTGAGGCTCTGCCTGGCAACCACATGGAGTTGATTTGTTGCCCAGATATTTGTGAGCGTTTCCCTGCTTTTCTTGTGAGCTTGGTTATGAATATATGCATTTGCAAAAGGACTAATTAGCATGTGATTTAATGGAAAAATGTATATTGGTCCAGAAAACCATGATTGGAGGAGTGTGGGAGGAGAAAAATATATTTCGTGTAAGCGATGCACCACGTGAAAAGGACATGCTAATAAATGAAAAGTAGGATATATACACATGATGCCAAGTAGATTAGATTTATCACATGTGAACAATGGTAATTAGTTGTGTACATCACGTCATCATGTCCGTCACTTGTATTAATTTCTCGTGAGATAAGATTGGAAAATATTTTAGATGTTCACTCTATGAGGACAACCATTTGCGAAAAAGAATGTTGGTGAAAAAAGATAAAATGGTAAATAATAAAATCAACTTCACATAAACCCTATACTTTTATAGAGTGTTTTAGATTCAGATTAAATGTATATTTATAGTTTACATAGTAGTTTATCAGTTTCAAGAATATAGATATTAGAGAGATTTTCCTTACAATTACATTCTAATACTAGAGTTGATATTTTAGGATTTGGGTTCCACAACAAACCTTAGTTCGTTTTGATCTGGGTAAAATTCACGTTTTGCTCTGTACATTATCTTAATATAGTTGATTTTTTATATGTTCTTTTTGCACAGTTTCCATGATTTTAGGTTCGCAATACTATCTCACAGAAAATTCAGACTTAAAATAGGATGTTGATTATGATTACCTGTTTAAACTCATCAATAAAAAGAAAAAAGAAGAGAAAAACACCAAAAACCATCATCACTTTTCTCAATAATACCACTTTACCTTCGCTTTTGACTATAAACATCCTTTTCCAGATGAATCTATTATCCTAAACACCCTCAACTTTAGATCTTGTCCCAATTATATACTCTTAAGTTTTTTTCATCTCATAAAAAACTCTTAAATTTTGGTCCAATCCCAATTCTATCCAAAACTTTTTTTTTTTGTGTCATAAAAAACCACTAATTTTTGCTTGAGTCTCATATTTACCTTAGTGGACACTACATCCAAAATTGCCCTTGGTGATGTGACATTTTCACGTCATTGCTCCAGTTTTCCTTGACTTTCAAATCGAATAAAACGTCTTTTGGAGATGAATTTTCACGTCAACTCACACAACATTTTCTTGGATCTAAAATTTGGGTTAAAACTAGAGCAATTAGGGCTACTTTTCTTCAATTGCTCTTATTGTTAATTCTTCCATCTTACTTGAGGATCTTCAATTTTGCGCTTAGTATTCAACCTATTGTGTTCAAGAGTCATCCATCTCTCGTGGTCGAAAATCTCGCGCTTAGGTTGCTCAAATAGCTCGCACTCAAGAGTTTTTTTTTTTTTTTTATCTCTATTGTCAAGAGAATTTTGAATGAATGGTTAATAGGGATAGATTTGGAACTCCATGTTTTTATGAGAAGAAAAAAAATTTAAGTAAATTGGGATTGGATCTAAAGTAGTGGGTTTTCTTATTCGATAAATTAAAATTTAGGGTAGAATTAAGACAAAAATCAAATTTGAGGGTTTTTTTTATGTGATAAAAGAATTAGGGTAGAATGGGGTTTTTTTTATGTGATAAAAATCAAAATATAGGGTAGAATTAAAACTAAAGTTTGGGGTTTTTGGGGTATTAAGCCTTCCCATTAACATCATTAATGTTACGAAATCAGTCATTTTTCTTTCCCAAATGCCCCTACCAAAATTGTTATGTTGCTTAAACAATGAAAATTACAAATCAACCCAAACCCTAAATGGGCAACCAGTTGCAGTACCCTCGTCATCACCTATCGTTTTGAGGTTCATCCTCAATTCCTCCATCTCGTAACCCCCCTCTCTCTCTCCAACAATTTCATGCCACAGCACCGACAAAGTTAATGGTAAGGATACTAGCAATCATTGATGGCCTTAGATCAAGGTTGAGTGCCCCGCTGAGGCTATGGAGGGTTGACCATGGCAATTTGGACCCAAGATCAAGATCAAGGGCGCGGCAAGGCCATGGACTACCTCAGAGATAGAGAGAAAGAGAGAGAGAGAGAGAGAGAGAGAGAGAGAGAGAGAGATAGAGAGTTAAAGGCAATGCCGAGAAGATAGTGACCGGGGGTGGTGGGGTGACTGCGAAGGCCATGGACGGTTATGGATGGACCGAGGTTAAGGCGTGCAAAGATAGGGCAATATAGTCTTTTTATTTGTTGGGCTTTATCATAGGATGCCAAGTAATGGTCTGGGAAAATAAATAATAAAAAATAAAAAATGAAGTGATATTAGCATGAAAACAATTGATTCGAGGAAATGTTATCTGAGTATTGTGAATCTCATGCATTAGTGTTTGCCAAATAAAAAATGCACAACAAACTTGCGAGAGCTTATTTCAGTCCTACGGCTTAAGAGAATTTGAGCAGGGACAACAATGACCTCAACTCGATCTTACTTCCATAAAAAAGGAACAAAATTAAGGTTCCAAACCAACCTTCGTCTCAAAATGCAAATATTTTCTGGGGATAGTCGGTCTACTATACTTGGCCATGAAATTACCAAAGTACCCCACAAAATCCAGCTGGATGTCCTCGAAGGGCAAAATCGGCAAACTGTGGCTCACCCTTTTGTCAGAAGCCACAGAGCCAGGCTACCCAATTAGCCAATAATGACCTCCCATTTCAGAGAGTAAGAAGTGGGAAATAAAAGGAGGGACCAAAAGCTTTTGGCTCAGCCCCTCCACCACGAGGATGCACATAACGCAACAAGACAACACACCCCAGCGGGAAGCCGAAACGAAAAAAGAAAAAGAAAATAAATAAATGGCAATCTAGTAATTATGAGCAAAGGCATCATCAGAGAGTCATTGACCGGTCGCCTTTGACCAGTCCTTTTTGGAAGTGCCATACCTGTTTTTCAGAGTACTTGTCAGTGCTGCCCAGTAGCAAAAATTTCTCATATTTGTGCCTCATAAATGATAGATAAGCCGACCCCTCGTCACGCCCCAATGCAGCGCGTGCGGCGCAAAATCTCCTCGCTCCTTTCTTTCAAAACAACCCCCTCTCTTTCTTTCCGTCTCTTGTTTTCGTCATCAGGTGTGGCATTGAAAGGAAGTAGGAACTCTAAACCGATTTCTTGCTGCAAAACTTGCAATGTAGCACACGACATATATGAAAAATACTAATATTTTGCAATCCCTCCAGTTGCCACTCGCCTAGTAAAAAATTTCTGCACTAATAAAACATCATAGGATGAATTCTCATACGTGCCAGTTCGTTCATATTAGGAAAAAAAATGTTTACATATGAAACCAGACTAATAGCCATCAATAATGAAATGGAGTGATGGGATCATCGTCGTCATCATCATCATCATCATCATCATCAATCGAGGATATGATCATCCAACATTTTGTGATTTTCATATGTACAGAACCGGATTTGAATGCGGGCTGCCTCATGAGGAAGATTGATTCTTACTACTACTGGAAGCTAGAGCGTGGATGGAATTGGCGAGCTTGTTGATGGCGCTCACAAGGCCATCGATGCCTTGTCGGTTGATCTCCGTCTTGGACTCCTCAAGCTTGAGCCTCCTCTCGTGGAGGCCTACCAGGTCTCTGTGCCGTCCTCTTCTCTCTCGTCGCAGGCCTGGAGCGCTTCCGCTATGATGGAGGCGCTCCTTGAGATCGCGGTCCCCACGTCACCCGGCTCGTGGCGATCCTCGCTCGCTGCTCCACCACGATCTCCGCCTCTCCTCCGCCTCTTAGCCGGCGTGTCTGAATGCTCGCTCGGTTCGGATTCTGCGCAATTTTGAAGGGAAGAAAATTACGGTTGATAGAGTTTGATTATATTTACAGAGTGGTACCTGGTGATGGACATGGCTGAGAAGCGGCAGCGGAAGGCAGCTGAGGCGGAGCCTCCAGCGTCTGAGGAGGAGGTAATGCCGGCACGATGGGGCCCGGCAATACATGCTGCTGCGGAGGCAACGGAGGCTGAATGGGCGTTTCCACCACATAACCAGTGCTAACGATGACGTCGGGATTCGGGTGGCCGATAGAATAGGCGGTGATGGAGGCGGAAGCAGAGGCAGTGGCCCTCTGAGATCCTCCTGCTCCTCCTCCTCCTCCTCCTCCTGCTCTCCTCTCCACCACATCCACCAAGGCCTCGTATATCTGCGGCATCATGTTGGTGGGCAGGTTCCTCTCCTTCCTCTCGCTCTTCTCGATCTTCCAATACGAGGCCGCCTCCTCCTCCTCGCCAGTCCTCCGCCTCTCGTATTCCCTCACCTTCTTGTAGTCCCTCATGAGGTTGTCCCACTTATCGTTGCACTGGTTCTGGCTCCTGCAGCAACCCCTCCTCCAGCAGTAGTCCTCCACCCACTTCCACCTCGGCTCCGAGGGCTTGGCCCCGCCTCTTCCGGCCCCTCCCCCTACTCCTTCGCCGCTCTCCTCGCTCCGCTTTGTCCGCCTCTCGTCGTCCATCTTCTTCGCCTCAATCAGTATCATGGTCTCGTTCACATTCCAGTTCCCTTTCCTGTAGTCCCTCATCATCGCGCTGTTGCCACCACCACCACTTTGATCGGCCATTTCACCATGCCAGTGCAACTTTTGGCTAGAGAAAGAGAGAGAGAGAGAGAGAGAGAGAGAGAGAGAAAGAGAGAGAGATTATATGTGCCTGCCCAACAAGTGTTACATCTACATGAGTGTGATGTTGCTTCCCTTTTGGAGGGCTCTGAATTGATGTGTGGGGGTGTGTTGAAACCGGTCAAATCTTCTGGTGCGAGTGAGACCACTGCTAATTTGGGCAAGGAGAGATTGGTGTAACGGGGTCTTCCTCAGTCAACAACAGGATCAGGATTTGTAGTAGAGTCAGGAGTGGAGTGGAGTGGAGTGGAAGGTGGGGCTGTATGTGCTTAGTGCATGCCATTCCAACGGAGCATTGAGATAAAAGTCCGCTTCCTTTGAGCCACTTTCATTTATGCTCCCTTTATTTCACGCGATGAAACTTATTTTCAAGAAAAATAAGTTTGTTTTCCTATATTTTGCTGTGATATTACAAATGATATGGAAATCATTTTCTCACATTAGTTACAAGAAATTTATGAAAACGTATTTGATGAAAAATATCCCGAGTACCTTAGGTCTCGGATTTGAGAGTCAAGGGACCTGATCTCGGGTGTATGGATCTTGGGCACGGTCTCGAGGTCCTCAAGGTTGGGCGCTAAAATCCAAGACTACCACTATTAACCTCGACTCAGCCATCAATTTCAAGCCCGGCCACCAAGATTCAGGCACAAATGTAAGGTTTTAGTCACATGCTGGAAAACGATTTTTATTTTCTAGAAGAGTAAATTATTTTCCGAAAATTGAGTATAGATTTTTCATTGACTATAATAAGACTTTCCACAGCTCATTTTTTTTTTAAGTGATGCAAAAATAGGAAAACGAGGAAAATGATTCCTTCTAGTAAATTTTTCACGAAACAAACAAACTTTTACTGATAAAGCTTTCTTAATTGGAAAACTCTTCACCTCACTTGGTGAATATGAGCACATTCTCCTCATACCAATGAAGTATCAAGGATGGTTTGCCACTTAAGGGATTGCGTTTCTTTTCTCACATTGGAAATTTTCCAATCATTGATTTGGCCTCACCTTTCAAGTGAAGATGGATCAAGTACATGGACTACTTGCCAGCTTATGTTCTAAATAAGAAATGGACTCAACCAAAATGAAACTAGCTATACTCCTACAAAGGTTTAACAAGACATCTTGTCCGTGCAAAGGTAGTCAATGGAATTGAGGGTGCATTTGGGATCTGCTTTGGGAAGGGATTTTGAGTGTCCAAAACCCATTTGGGCAAATATTGAGTGTTTAGTAAAAATTTTGAAACCCACGTTGAGAGAATGTTAGCCTTGAAAGGCTAAAGGCCTAAGGCAAGTCATAAGTTGTCTTGGGCTTTCAACATTTTCGGAAGCCCCCACATTTATTGTTCATCTTCTTCTCCATTAGCGTGGTGTGGTTGTGTGCAGTTGGTCAGTGGCGGGCCGAAGAGAGGCTGGTGAGGTCATGGCTACCTTGCATGACCATCATTGGCCAATTGCGCGATTGCCTATGAGTTGAGTCCCTATGAAGGGTTGCTTGAGGTCGTGCGACTAGGCGGCCCTCACCAAGGTCACGCGACCTCAAGTGTGACCCAAATATGGGCCGTGGTGAGGTCAGTGACCTTCGTGAAGTGCTGTCGGGGGTCACCCAACCCCAAGCGGCCCTCGTCGATTATCACTGAGGGCTGCCTAAGGCTACTGGCAACCATTTGCCTTTGTTGACCAACTTTTTTATTTTTCTTTTGATAAATTTTTTTTCCTTTTTTTAATCACAAAAGTTATTTGTAAATATAATTTCCCTAAAACTTTTTTGTTCAAAAATACTTCACAATGGACTTTCAAATTACAATTTAACAAACACAATTTGTATTTTGAGAAAATCATTTAACTTAAAGTCATTTGCATTTTCCCAAAACTTTCCTCAAAAGTCCAACCAATTGCACTCCGAGTCTTCTTCCATCTTTAGCTGCCAAAAACCACTTTTCAAACTGAATTGAGAAAGTAATGGAAGCTGTGCAAGACTTGTTCATCTATGAGTTCTCCCGCCCTAGGAATTTTATACCCATCATCTTTTGTTGCCTTCTTGAGCTGACGATGGTCTGTAGTCGTTCGTGTTGTCTCTAGCACCAGTGCTGCATGGTTAATTACCATAAAGGCTGGGCTTGGAGTGCGGACTCAAAACTACCTCTAATCAAATCTTTTGAGAGCAGTTAAGCAACTTGTTTATTTCAAATTTCTCACCCATCTCCACAGTGTATGTCATACTTGTTGCTTGAATGATGGAACTCGAATCTTAACCAAGGATTTTCACATTATTTTAGTGCTACCCCCGCTATAGTATTCGTAGTGTTACCTAGCACAAAGTACCTATCTTCATTGTCTCCTTAAGAATGCATCAGCAAAAACGACATCCACATCCAGCGTCGAGAAAGTAGATCTATCTAACGATAAATCTTGGTTCTCCAACAAGGACCGGAACATTGATTGCTTCATGAGTAAACATTAGGTTTTCGCATCCGCCATTCTGAATGTAATGGGCATTCATCTGGCAAAGCATTTGGCCTCGGCATAACTAGAACAAGCTCCGGTATATATGCCAATAAGTCACTGCTTTTATTCACGTATCTCTCGCTTGTGTTATTTTATTTTATTTTTTTGGTCTGTACGTTGCTCTCGCTTGTTTAAACATCCAATGTGGTCACTTATTTAGTATAATTAAAAAAAATGCATTTTCAGTACGTCTTGCAGTATACGGGCAAAATAAAGTACCTCTAGCAATACTTTCGAGTCCATTATAGTAATTTTAAATTGCCGTGCAAAAGATTCGGCAAGTCTGTAACGCTATGAAATCTTTAATCCTACAAGACCTAGCGAGGTTGACATTATTAAGCAAAAATTAGTTTTCTTTGGATTCCATTTGTTCCAATGGAAAAATGAATGATAAAAATCTATTTTTCCTACAAATCATAAATTATAAAAATGAATGAAAGAATTAACTTTTCATTGACCACAAAAATGTTACAATATAAATTGTTCTTGGTAATAAAACTCTTTTTAGTTTGTTAAATATTTCAAATGATACAAGTGATAATTTTTTAGAAATTATTTTTCAAATTATGTATTTTTTGTGAAACAAATGGAGATTAAGCACCCACTTCCGTTCCTTGATTTCTATAAAGCCTAGGGAGAGATTTTTGGAGTTTATGATGCCAAGTTGGTTTGAAGTGTGAATCAACACGCAAATCATATGACTTGTACGGAACCATATCTCCTTTCGAACCGACCCCACAGCAATTTTGAAATATGCTTGTGGGTGTACATATGGATGCATATAACTATAGCCAATGGGTTCTTAGCATTGCCTTCAGAAACAGTTTCTCCATATGGTGGCCCAAATTCATATGTCCGATCATACAGTTATGCCCTCGAGGGTCATTAAATGGTCAAGAAAGCTTTGTTTTGGCACTAATGAAAGACCAGCACGCAGCCAATCCACGGTGGGTTCTGAGACCTTGAAAGCATGAGACATGGATCTCATATCCAAGGTATGGACCTTTGATACATGATTTATGTGATCGTGGTCTCTTAGCTAACTAAGGTAGTGTGATTCTCTCATGGTGTAAGTACTAATATGATAATTAATTTATGATGTTATCGTGAATTGACATGCTTTGAAATTCTTGAATAGAAGAATTTAAGTTTTTTACAATGAAATCATGATAATTATTAGTGTGCTTATGAGAAAAAGGAACTTGCTAAATCTGCTTGTTCAGTAGATTCATACTTGTAGTACTTACCCTATATCAACCATTAGTTAAGAAAAATGCGAAGTTTAGTGAGAGAGTGGATAGTTATAGTAACCCAAAACAATGCAGAGAAGGTTGTTGGCGGAGAATTTGTCTTGTAGTGAATGGTGAATATAATATTCTTCCACAATTAGATATGTTTTGGAAAAGGGATGGGTTTTGCATCTCCAAGGGGCAAATGATGGAGAGCAAGTGGGAGGAGGGGGCTGCTTTCCCCCTTCTCTCTTGCTACGCTCCACTTTCTGTCCTAAAAAACAATGAACTTTTCGACTTTAAAAATTCATGTGGAAGCCAATTTTCTTAAATTCTTCGAAGATCTCCAAAGATTAAAGTCAAATCTAAATCCACTTATTCCAACCACTGCTCCCCACGGAGGAACTGCATGTGCGATGGAAAGGGGGGACGAGGGAGAAATCAAGCGCACCGTCATAATAAGAAAATGCCAAACGAATCCGCACTGACAGATTTACAAACCCCATAAATTACACAAACGGAGAGAGAGAGAGAGACAGAGAGACAGAAAGGGAGGTGTTATAAGTACATTCAAATTATTGTAGGTATGTCAATACCGATTTACGAAATGGATCCTTCTAATGTGCAATTTTCAATACACAAATTGTCTTATGACAATCAATCAGCATATTGAGAAAAAAAATTTCTTCTGGGTACACTTGATAAGTGTTCCAAAGTCGTTTGTTAATGTGACCCTTATAGAATTAATATATTAAATGATATGGCTAACTCTTAACAGACATTTGACCAAAAATATGTTCGATAATAAGAGTCAATCACATCACTCAATACCAATTGGTATGTATTAGTTTTAACATATTTAGCTTTTCCCTTATACAAGTACATTACTTAGTAAGGCAGTATTAACAATTGAGGGAGGAGAAATTCCTTACAGAGATACCAAGAAACCATGTAAATTCTGATCTGCAATTATCGATGAGAAATTATGAAAATGAGAAATGAGGTTAGACCTTTATCAAAAGACTATTCTTGATGCACACAAACGCGTGTGCGACTGTGAGAGAGAGAGCAAGGATATTGGATTGCATGTAAATCGGAAGAGAAAAGGCGGAAGGAGTGAGGAATCAGCGTAATGCGTTCATTCGTTTCACTGGATCCTCGACTAAAATGCTCTACCAAACAAATCTTCTCACAGGTTAGCAGGAATCTATCTATCTATATCTATGAAAAATAAAAAATAAAAATCGTAAAGTGGAGGTTTGAAGAAAAACATACTAAATTATGCCATTTGGCTTATTATTTTTCCCCAGGCGGTTTCAATCTTATTTACTTGTTGAGAGCACTTTTTGCCAAAGCATTTAGGTGACTTAACTTTCACCTTTTCACGTCACACACACTTATGGGAAAACCTCAAAACTTCCCATTATGGCATGAAAAAGTTATTTTAACATAATTTACTATAATGTATAGGGCTAACACTACAAAAACTTAAACTGGTACATTCATGTCACTTTTACTCCAAACTAACTTTTGTATCATAAAAACTCCCAAATTAGTACATCTATGTCACATTTACCCAAAACTAATTTTTATATAATAAAAATCCCAAAATAGCATACTCGTGTCATATCCACTCCAAATTATGAAGGTAAATGTGGCATGAGTGCATTAGTTTTGGGTAAATGTGAGGTGGGATATATCCCTTTGGAATTTTTTGTGACATAAAAATTTGTTTGGGATATATGTGGCACAGGTGGACTAATTTGAGATGAACGTGGCACGGATGCACTAGTTTGAGATTTTTTGTGACCCATAATTAGTTTGGTTAAATATAGCATTAGTATACTAGTTTGAGTTTTTTTTTTTTTATGTTATTAACCTAAAAAAATAAGTTTTCCTCATTTTCAAGATATTATTACATTTTTTTTATGTTCCTGACAATATATTAATATACTTCTACCATACTCTATTTATGTTAAATTAAATAAATAAATAATCCTTTTTTATTATATTATTATAATAGTTTTTAGTTATTATACATTAAATTATGGCACTTTAATTTATTTAATTTTTTATTTGGGACTTTATGATATGTCTTTATACTAGTTTACTATCATTTTATTATAGTAAGAATGTCTACAATAACACTGTACTTGTAAAGCAAGTTACCCTTTTTTTTTCAAAAAAAAAATAGAGATTTCAGAGGAATTTATATTAAGTTATATAATTAATGATAGTGATACTTGTAAAGTTATTTTGTTACACATGTTTGAAAATTATATAGTATGAAACTTTTTCAAATTAAATAATCTGTGAATATGTTAATTAGAAAACTATATTTTACAATACATAATATTCAACCTTTACTGACGGAATTTTTTCTTCAAATCAAAAAAGGCAAGTTCTTTATTTTCTTTTAACTGTATGAGATATTAAAGTTTATAAAAAAATTAAGAAAAGAAATGTAGATGCTTTCATAGCACAAAGCACTCTCAATAAGTAAATATAATTCAAAGTGCTCTTTTATGAAAATAAAGTATTAAGTACAAGGCTCTGGGGCAAAACTCGCCATTTGTTAACTCATTTTGCACCCAAATGTGAAGCAGGGCCAATTAAGCTTTCGCACAAGTTAAAAGAGTAATGGAAAATAAGAAAAATACCAAAAATTATTATAAAAATAATATAACTTAAATAAAAATTATAATGAAAAGAACATATCAATTAACAATAAGTATTTAATTTGACAAAACCACTAATAAATAAAGCATGACCAACTAATAACTATAAAATATCAAAATTTAAAGAAATGTAATAACACTAATAATGATGACAATGGCGACCACGACGAGGATAATGAAATAAGCATAATCAATCAGAAAAAATGGGTTAATATCTTGAAAAACTTCAAACTAATACACCTATGACTAGGGGTTTCAAAATGAGTCCATGACTATTTTTTTATTCATATTTTATACTAATGGGTTGTACATGAATTATAAATATATAAAGGTCCAATAAAATGGATCCAAAAAGTTTTAAGTTCAATTTTATGGGTTAAAAATGGGTCATAACGTCTAACCTATTTTTTTACCCATTTTCGATATTAAGTAGGCAACCTAACAATTACACAAAGCTCCCTTAACTCATACAATTGACCCAACCGCAACACTTCGTCATGTGCCTCTGCTGTTCGCCTTTGCGGCACATGTGACGCCCCAGTACGTCACCTCTAATGCAATTAACATATTCCTTCACTTTTTATGCATGCAGATGCATGTATGGACAAAGAACAACCTAGGACATATCAAACTCAAATGAATACACAGAAGATATAAACCAAGCGATCTCATTTTTATTTGTTATTTATCTACTTTAAGTGACAACAATTGGGGTACAATGGGGAACCAAAGGTATTGCATCCTTGACAGCGCCAAAAACACTATCAATCATGTTCTCCCGACTTGTAAGCCCAAATATACATACTATCACCTAACCATCGCCCATGGTATATCCAAAAAATCACTGCCTGGCCTCCAAAAATACTACTCCATTATCCTCCGGTCCCTGACTCGCTCCACAACGTTGCTACCATCATTGCTCCATCGTTACCAGGGTGTGGGATAGGCCCCACCATTTGCCCACCAGCTCAACATAAACCGCTACCAATCCCAGAAGTACGGGACTCGCTGGGATCCTATGTATATGATCAATATCGAAATACATTTCACAAAGGTGATTTCAAGAAAGAGGTCCTTGAACTCGGTAAGGAGCCATGAAAAGTCAATGGGGACACCACAACTAATCAAGGTGGAGGTTGGCAAGATCTGCATGGCTACTGATTTGAAAGAGGAAAATCAACAATCAGTGACTATGAACTTAGCAAGCGGAATGTCTACTAGTCTATACTATGTAAATCTATCACTGTGCATGCGAGGAAAAACTCCAAATACAAAATATGGGAAAGCATTTTAAAGTCAACTTGCCTAAGAACTTTCTTCAAAATTAAAGTAACAGTTTGGCACAAAAATGAAACTCGCTAAAATTGGTAATCCAATACACAAATGAGACTCAGGAAACTTCAATAATTATATTTGATTTAAAAACTCAGCCGACACCATCTTCTAGGGAATCCCATTACTCCCGAGCATCTTGCACCCACACGGTATCACAAGGTCATTTGGGGGACCCTAGTTATACCCCCTTAGACATTCAGAAGAACCCAGTTATCCCTTTAGGCATCCCTATTCTTAGGGCATTTGGAGGGAACCATGTTACACCCCTCAGGCATCTCACACCCATCCCAACATCATAAGGACATCTAGAGAACTATGTTACACCCCTAGACATCCAAGAGAACCCAGTTATCTCTTTAGGCATCTCTACCACAACCTGGGGCATTGTCATCATGGGGACCAATGGCATTCACCACACTCACACCATGGTGCAGCATTTTGATGATGCAATTTCAAATATTTTCAAGAGTGAATTTATTCGAAATCCCAAAATTGTCCCATAAAGTAGTTTGCACGCCTTTAGAAATCACAAACATTACATAAGTAAAACAACTTCAAAAATCACGAAATTTTAACATAACATAGACGAGACCTAGAGACACATTTTTGCGAAGAACTCAAGACCAATTCAGCTTGTACTACGTTTTTGCGAAGAACTCAAGACCAACAATGAATCAACACTATTTTGTATGGGATGGTGCGCGATTACGTGCTTTCGTTTGGCTGGTAAGCTATAGGGTATCATTGGCATTGGTTTGTTTATGCTGCATTTGAGAGAAAAGAAGGGAAGTTTTGCTCCAGACTAACATTTTTGCATATTGGGCTTGTGATAGCATCATGCAAACTTAGGTTGACCTGTATTAAGCTGAAGGGAGTTGCTTTTGCTTGTTTGATTTAAAGTTAAATAGAAATATAACATGTTATCTTTTCTTTCAATGTTCATAACTTGATCTAATTCATGTTTTCTCTAACTAATTAGTTGACATGTCACGATCGAATGAGGATCAAGAAGAATATTCAACTATAGAACGACCCAAGAGATGTAGAGTTGCGTTCTTAGTTCATGAGGATGAAGAAAATAACTCTACTTACTCTAAACGATTGAAAAGATGCATTTATGTTGTATGGTCTAAATTCGAAAAATTCACAGATGAAGATGGCAAGAAAAATGCCAAGTGTAAGTAGTGCAAATTAACTTATATGACTAGCCGGGGGACAAAAAATTTGTTGCGTCATTTAAGTACTTGTCCTAATCGAGAGGCCAAAGTTGATGATTCCACGAAATGTTTTGTAGAATAAGAGGCTACTAGAGAGTTGCTTAGTTATCTAAATCCCAATGTGAAGCACATAACAAGAAATACAGTAAAAATTGATGTGATAAAAGTTGATAAGAAGAAGAGAAATTTGAAATCAAATGTAGTGTCACTTTCTAGTAAAATATATTTAACTTCTGACCTATGGACTTTTGGGCAGAAGTTCAGCCCAAGTGGCAAAACTTAGCACGAAGAGACAGTTAAGTGCCAAAATTTCGGAAAGGTACATTTAAGTGCCAGTTTTGAAGTAAAATGAATCACTTAAGTGCCACTTCAGCCAAAATTCAGCTAAATTGCTAACGTGGCAATTTTCAAACGATTTGAGTGCAAAACGGCATCATTTTGCACGCCGATGTGACGACAAATTGCAAAAACGATGTTGTTTTGTGTCTGATATGTAAATAATTAATAAAAATTAATTAAATTAAATTTAAACTTAATTTTATTTAAAATATTCTAAAAGTTAAAAAAACTTAAAATTAAAAAAATTAAAAATTAGAGAGGGGGGGCGAAGGGGCGGTTGAGGGTTGAGCTCTCGCCACTTTGCCTCCCGCCGCCGTCGGGAAGGGCCGGCAACGGAGGGGGAGGGTCGGCTAGGGTTGCTAGCCCTTAGCCGACAGGCAATTTGGGCGAGGTCCGTGACCCTCACCCCGGATCGGGCGAGGGCTCGAGAGCCCTCACCTCCGGTCGGCCGGCGTTGCCAACCCCCGGCCGGGCCTCGGTGACCTCGGCCAATGCTCCCCCCACCGTTGCCGACCCTTCCCGGCGATGATGGGGAGGCGGTGAGGGCCCGTGAGCCCTCGCCCAAATCCGACGAGGGCTCGTGGGGCCTCGGGCCGGCCGACACCGGCCCTTAGCCAAAGCCCGGTGACCTCGGCCGATGCTCCCCACCGTCGCAGCCCTTCCGGCGACGACGGCGGGGAGGCGGGGAGGGCCCACGAACCCTCGCCCGGATCCGGGCGAGGGTCGTAGCCCTCACCGCGATCCCGGCGAGGACTCATGGCCTTTGCGCCGGTCGGTCGAGGGCGGCAACCCCGGTCGACCCTCCCCCTCCGTCGCCGACCCTTCCCGGTGACGAGGAGGCGGTGACGGCGAGGCTCAACCCTCAACCACCCCTTTGCCCCCCCCCCCCCCTTTATTTTTTTTATTTTTTATTTTTTAAATTTTTATTTTTTAATTTTTAGAATATTTTAAATAAAATTAAGTTTAACTTTAATTTAATTAATTTTTATATTTATTATTTACACATAAAATGATGTCGTTTTTGCAATTTGTCGCTACATCAACGTGCAAACAACACCGTTTTGCACCCAACTTGTCAAAAAATTGCCACGTTAGCAATTTGGTCGAATTTTGGTCAGAGTAGCACTTAAGTGATCCATTTTACTTCGAAACTGGTACTTAAGTGTACCTTTTCGAAATTTTGGCATTTAAGTATCCCTCCGTGCCAAGTTTTGGCACTCCAGGTGTCCTAAACTCTAGACTTTTGTGACAACTTTACCCAAACTAATTTTTTTACCACCAAAAACCCCAAACTAGCATGGAATCGATGTGGTATTCTTAAGCTGAGACTAACTTTAGCTTCAACTATATCTAGGCAAAGTTATTGTTGCAAAAAGTTATACAATGAACTCGGGAGCATGGCATTGGCTGTGGGATGTTATCAACTAATATGGATAGGTGGAGTTAGCAAACATAATTTTATCAGGGGGCTAGCTTGTACAAATAGCTACCAACAATGGAAATCATAGCACATTGGATGCCTGTAGTGAGAATCCATTATAATTTCTATTTGGTTGGTCTGGAAAATCATGATCATCTATTCTTTTAGTGCACGTGAATTGGAAGCATATGGTGTATTATCCTCGCACAATATAGAATCTGCCATTCTTTATGAGGATGGAACGATGAACTCCAATGGATGATTAGGGATGCCAACGGCGACGACTTGGCGGCAAGGCTTCTCAATGTAAGCAACCATATAATGCATTTAGATGGAACGTAATTGCAAACGTTTCCAAAATAAGTCAAATGATGTCCCCATTATCGTGGCTAAAATTCGTAAACTTGTCAGAGGGTCGAGCTTCACATTAAAAAAACTTTGGACCTTTTTAAACAAATGTAATATTGGCTACCATATGGAGACTTTCTCACTCCATTTTTCCACATTCTTAGTTATCTTTGTAACGTTGGGGAATGCCCCTAAGCTCTTGTATGTCATCTTATAATTGATACTTATATTTCAAAAAAAAAAAAAAAACCTAAAGCAGTACACTTATGACAAATTTACCCAAAACTAATTTTTTAACTATTAAAAATCCCAAACTGATACATTAGTAACAAATTTATCAAAAACTATTTTTTTTTTACCACTAAAAAACTCTAAACTAGTACCCTTGTGATAAATTTACCCCCACCAAATATTATAGTTAAATTTGCTAACGTGAATAACACATAGTGATATGTTATGGTGACTTGACAAGTCCATGTGAAAAAATTTATAAGATTAATGCCACAAAAACTCCCAAATTTATCATAGATTTACTCTTAAACTTATCATAGGAGTACTGTTAAATTTGTTGCAGGTGTACTAATTTGAGAGATTTTTCGTGATATTTACTCAATGGATTTCCATGTAGATATGCCACGTTATCATATGTTATCTAGGTTAACAAAATTGATAGAAGTTAAAAGAGGGTAAATTTGTCACAAACGTACCTATTTGGGTTTTTTAGTAGTAAAAAAATTAGTTTATGACAAATTTATCATAGGTGTACGTACCATTTTGGGGTTTTTTATGATTAAAAAGTTAGTTTGGTGGGGTTTTTAGGATATTAAGCTAGAAACAATAAGTAATTCAGCTTAAGCAAAATGTTAATTACCCAACACGATCAATTAAAATAAAATAGTATACTAATAGAAGAATAAACTAAAATTTTCTTTTTCAAACCAAAAATAAGAATAACATTTTTTATTATTTTAGCACTTGCCCCCACATGATGTGATGATGAAAGCCTTAAGTATGCAAGCTTAAATGCGCACGGATAAAAGAATTATTGAAAACTGTCATGCCTAATGAAGGGAAACCCATAGAACAATAAAAGATGTCCGAGGAATGTAGTCGACAACTCTAATTCTGGTGTCAACTTGAAATTGAGCGCGCGACTATTTATTTTAAAAGCGAGTACAACGTTGAGTATATTTCATATCTCAACACTTAGTATACCTATTACTATTATTGTTATTGATAATAATTGTAATGGTAGGAGTAATAGTAGTAATAATAAAAGATAAGTGTACTAGAAGTTGTGAAACTTATTATAAAAGCACAATTATTTCAAAACTTTCCAAAAGTATAATCAAATCATAAAACTTATCAAGTTAAAGCAATTAATATTTTTCAAAAAATGATTACTTTAATTGTTTACAAAAATGAATTGATGAAAAATATTGTTATCATCCGTGAAATTGTTTAGATTTAAATTACTGTCAATAATGAAAATATTTTTCATTAACTATTTGTCGTGACTCGCCCTTTGCAAGCTTCATTGGGGAGGGATGGCGTTTGACGATATTTGCTCTCGAGTTTGCATTTGAGGTCATGTCTACCAAAGACGTCATCACCTCACATTTGGTTTCGGCCGAATGAGTTTGAGATCCACACAAATGCGGGTTCTCTCAAACTCATACCCTACCCAACGGAAAGGTGTCATGATTTGTATCCATACATACAATACACATTAAAAAAAAAAAGGAGATCGGGTGTGAAAGGCGAATTTAATGGTACTTTTATTATGATAGCCCTCTTGGGTTCATACCACTAAAGACGGCATCACTTCATCATTTTGCTAAATTCCATCGAGCATGCTAAATTAAGGTGAATCTCGTCGAAATCCATACCCTGCATGACAGGTTCATTTTTTATTAAGTTCATTATTAGTTGTATTAACCAACCTAAAATGTAGTTTTAGGAGTTGCCCCTAGTCTCATTTGTATGGGTCGGCTAGAAATACCAATAAGGGGTCAAGAGTAATCTCTCAATATTTGCACAATTAGAGATTCTAAAATTCAAGGACTTGGATTACGTTAATATTTGTATTGATGCATTTTTGGTGCCTAACGGTTGTCGTGTTTCCAAAGGTGACCATGTGTGTATTTTTACTTTTTCATGCAATATGAAGCTAACAAGGTGATTATATGTGGATGGTCAGTTTCAAGCCATTCTACTTCTACTTAAAAGAAGGGAAAGAAAGCAAACAATAAGAATTTAAAGGACGGTGCGGTAAGTAAAACACCCAAGACAGTTTAAGGAAAGTAATAAATCTAGCATACAATCCTAAGTGTGATAAAAGAACTTGCAACTCATTGGGTATTTATACAATGCCAAAATAACCCAAAACATATATCGGAGAATGAACAATACAAAGATAGGGTCATATTAGACATCGACCATTCGTCATCTTGAGGTCTACGGGACAGCCACCTCCATGGGCCTATTCTAATTCTATCCTATGATTGAACTGAAGTATCAATTAAAAAAGACATCAAAGTTACTCAAGGCAGTCAAATAGGTAATTCATGGTAATCAACAAGCATGTTATTCCACATCAAGCATCCAAAGAAAAATAATCAAACAATCAAGAATGGCCTTAGGGTCGACTTTTGTTTGTTCATGCAACGAGCCACACTAAGACTCCTACTTGATCATTTTAATGGTGTGCAATTATTAGCCATCACTTGTGTTCACAAATGGTGACTAATATTAACACATCCTAATTTGGGTTCTAAGTGTCACCCAAAGTATCCCACTAGTACATGCATTACACCTATACATACATCTAAAAATCACACGCATTGTTTAAAAGTAACCATGCATACAGGTCATTGGACCTTGGTTCTCAATCAATCAAACAAATTAGTGAGCCAACACTAGATCACTTATTTATCCATCGTGCGTTGAACACATTTACACACATTTTATAGTAAGTGAAACGATCAATATATGACTCATGTGATGCCCATAAAGATTTCATGAACAATTGGCAAGAAAATACATTATTGCAAAAAGATTCGATAAAAGAGACATAATTTCTTCAATGCTATGGAGCACATTTAGCCATCAGAGCTAGATTGGGTGTATCAAAGAGCACAACTAATTAGGCATCGCAAATGCTCTAAATATGATCCAAACTTGGACAAATTTTATGTCAAATTGAGATTTTTAAGGAAAATGTCAGATAGGGACAGGATTTTATCAAACCAAGAATCACATCTAGTCATTAAGGCGAGGTCAAGTGCATAAGGGCACAATTGATCAAGCATCACAGACATTCTAAACATGAATCAAGAATTCAATAAAATCATGTCAAATTGAATTGCAAAGAATACCAAAAGAACTTTCCTATGGTTTCATAAATATGAAATTGGATTCGGGTCAATCAAAATATGAAATTTCAGATTGTCTTGCATAATTTGAGGGGTTTGAAAAGCATGTCAAAACGTCTTTTATATTTTAGAAATTTTTGTGTACGAAGTTCAGAATATGAGGAACAAAACTCGTAAAGGCATCGAAAGCTAGTAAAGTAAGCATAGTTTCCTAAAAATGCTACAGCAGAGACAAGTCATAAAGGGAAAACAGAGCATGTCAGAATATGGCATACAAGATTCAAGCAATTGAAGTGTGACTCATGAATAATTGGTCCTAAAAAAATTATGCCACATCAAGCACTCAATAAGGAACAACTTCCATGAAGGAAGTTTCCTAAGATAAGCTATACATGAATTTCTAAAAATCCAAACACAGAACAACGCATCAGGAACAGAGCAGGGCAGCAATATATTCATGCATGTTAATAGTAATTTATCCTACTAAACGATGTCCAAAAATATCTAAAATTTACCACAGCATAGCCTATAAATTGCAATCAAATTCTTTGAAGGATTTGACTTCAAAATCCTTAAGTCGGGCTTAAACAGGAGAGAACGACCTAAGGACGATCTATTAGAGACTTCCTTAACCAAATCTATTCTAAAAAATCTGGAAAAAAGATATGTTACAGTAAAGATCAATACGAACAACTTTCATGAGACATAGACCTCAAAATCTAAGCATGAAAATCAGCAAAAAATTGACAATCATATGGTCACAAGTCAGGGAATCAAAAACTTGCAGAACTGAGGACAATTTTTTGAGCATCGACCAAACGATTTCCAAAAATTATGGAAAAAATTTATGTTGTAGAGAAACATGTTTTGAGAAACTTTCATGAAAGCACTAATTTAAGATTTGAAGCACAAAAATCCATGGAAAATCGACAAGTAGCAAAGGTCATCCGAAACTATTATACTAGACCACATCAAATTTCTAGAAACTATACATTGATTTTTGAAGCCGTTTTCAGGTAGTAAATGATACTGGATCGGGACGCTCTATAGCTTGTTGGAAAGGTCTTTGAATCATTTATGAATGTCATGAAGACATCGAGCATAAAAAAGCACAATAACAAGCTCATATCATGGCATTTCTCAGATCTATCACAGAAATACACGATTACATGATTTTTGCATAATAGACATAATCAATTCATCAAGCACATTCATTGCAATCAAACTCATTCAGGGCTAACATGGCCATTCTAACATCCTAACACATTATTATTTGCAAAAATGATCTTCCTAAAGTGAGCTTTAGCCTTGAACACCTATTGTGTCCTCGCTTCATCAAGCTCGAATTCAGACAATTACTTTGTGTGCGTTAATCATGCGAACTGAGCTATGACAAGTGATCACCGAGGCACCACAACACCAAGGAATGTCAGAGGGGGTTCAAGACCACTAGAGGATTAGGGGGGTGGGGCAGATCAGCATTAGAGGCTTCGGTTTAGTGCTGGTGATGGAATCAATCACCGGTTTGGATCAGTAAGGAGGAAACGATCGCAATAGAAACTCTAGTGACTGATTTGTTGTGTTCCAAACACCAGGGACATGAAAACTCACCAAAGGACATGGCTAAAATGATCGAGAGGACTAGAAATGTGCCTCGTCATTTATATGACGTGTTGCTATAAATTAGGTATCTACAGTCATTGCTTTCTCTCTTTTTTATGTGACACTTAAAACCCTAAGTCCTCTTTGCTCTATGTAAATCCATGGCAGTGACCCCAAAGAGGATCCAAACACCATGGAAGCAAAAACAATCACCTTACATACTCCATCCCGAGCCCTTGCCCTCGATCTTGCCAATCTCTTTTGCGCTCCATACCCCACAAACCGTGACCCCTCTCCGCCGATCCACGCGTCCAACGTCTCTCTCTCCAGACAACGAAGGAAGTCTCTATGCGGGGAAGCCTTCGAAGTCTATTGGCTTCGCCGACGAATTGGTCCCTGATGGTTTTTATTTATGGAGATGGGCCTAAGTTGGCCTGTTCGCCCATGTTGGGCCGAAAAAGCCCGGCCCACGGGAATAGGGCCCGTGGATGGGGGAAGGTATAAAAGGGAGGAGAGAGAGAGAGATTATACCTGTTGGAAAAACAAACGTACGCTTCCTCTCTCCCGTGCACTCTCTCTCAAAAACAAAAAGAAGAAACAGTAAGCATAAGGCATTGTTCTTCTTCCCTTCAAGGCGTCATCGGATCGAACAGGGCCAGATTTTCTTCCTCTTCAGCATTGGTGTCTAATCTGTGGCTAACAAGGTACGCTCGACTCCATGGTGTGCTTTAGGATCGGTGATACGTGATTTTTCCCAGGCTTCGCTTCCGCATTTGTTTTAGGAGTTCGATTTAGTGTCGAATTCGGCTTTCGAGAATCTGTTATTCCCAACATTGGTATCAGAGCCCTAGTTCACGTTTTTCCCGACCCGTTTGATGTTTTTTGATTGATTTTTTTCGCGAAAGCAATTCGGCCGTACGGATCGGGGCGAGAAATCCCGACACCCGAGCACTGTTCGTCCTTTTTTCTGAGTTTCCGTAAGTCAAAATCAAATTCTGAAGGCACTGGGTGAAAGAGGTCCTCGAGACGAGCCCGGAGACACGTCGTGCGCCGCCGGAGACGTCGCATGTGCCCACACCCGCGGCCAGAAGGCACTGCACATGGGCGCGACGCACCCGAAGTGTTGGCATTGGCCAGCGCGTGCGCTTACACGCGCCGGTCGGCGAACCGGCATGTGCACGCCGGCGACCGGCGAACGGCACGCGCGGCCGGCGAACCGACGCGTGCGACGTCACTTGATGACGTCATCGTGACGTCACCCAACGGTAACCGCGGGATGACGTCATCGATGACGTCATCGCCGACGATCGTTGGCCGGCCGGCGACCCGACCGGTGACACGACCCGACCCGACCCGACCGGCGGACGCTTGGCACGTGCGCGGCGTGTGCCAGCTGACGTCTGTGTGACGTCAGCCCGCGCACGCGCGCGGCATGTGCGGTCGGTCCGTCCGACCCGGCCCGACCGGTCCGACCGGTTCTTCCGGTCCGACCGATCCGTCGACCGGCGAACTGCCCGTTGACCGTTGACCGACGACCGTTGACCGTTGACCGGCCGTTGACCATTGATCGTTGACAAAAAAAAAAGGAATTTGTTTCTTTTTCAAGTCATGCCTATGTGGGTTATAAGTAATCCATTTTTAATTTTGCATTTGTTGCATAAATTTTGGAAAATTATGTATTTTCCCTTATGTTTATTATGGATTATAAGTGATCCATTTTAGTTTTGCATTTGTTGCAAGAACTATGATTCGTTATGCACGGATACTTGCAATCCCGAGAACGGATGAGGGAAATGTAAGACTTAAAAGGCTGATGTCAGATTTAGCTAATTATCAGTGGCATGACGGTGATTTAGTATCACATGTGGTTAGTGTCAATCAGATGATATAGGAAATCATCTGGAACGGTTATCTTATGCCGGATTTTGAGAAGGTGCCGGCTTTGATGAACACTCTTCCTATGACAGCCTGAATTTTCATAAATTGATTTCGATTAAATAAATCGGGCCTTTCATCGAAACACTAATAGTGCTATTCTCGAGCTGATCACTCACGAGATAACTGGACTATCCGGGAAGCAAGTAGGGAATCTAAATGCAATTGCGCTTGAGAATTCGACCAAGAATCGACTGCTCGACCGTGTTGATCTGCAAGGGTCATTACGACACCGTCAGAGATCGATCAGAAATCGAGATAGGTCGATTCGACCGGGATATGTGATCAAATTGTGGGTGATTCCACTTGATTGAAAAAATTCTCATCGATCGGCACTAAATTGATTTTACGTCGTTTTGGTACCGGTGCCGTAATTGAAACCTCGAGATTTTCACGACAATTGAGGGTCGTCAATGTGTCGGAGATGTACATTGTGACTCGAGATAAATCGATCACGGGTCAATTGCACCAAAAATTCCTAAAAGCTACCCGGTAGACTAGGTCACCCTAAAAGCGCATCGGATTGAAAATAACCGCGAATTTGAACCCGATTTCAAAAATTGAAAGTTCTGAGGTGTCATAAGCTATTTTAGGAACGTCGACTCACTCTCCGAGAAATTTTCAGAGATTCTGGGATTTTTGCAGAAAATTGATTCGGACGTTACGGAAAGTCAGCGGAAATTAAGATGGGCTAAATCGATGGAAATTAGGACTTCCAAGCTAAGCCTATGAGTGTCGGGGATTTATGGAAAATTGTTTGAGATTTTTCTTCATTGAAATCGGATATCAATTTAGGAAATTGAACAAGGAAATTGAATTTAATTGGTGAAATTCGGAATTGGAGAAAAGGCAGCAAATTTGGACTTCCAATTTTGGATTAATTGGAAATTATATAGGGGAAAGTATTAGGAGACAAAGCATTAAATGGAAGGGCTAAGCATGTGGACTTTTTGGCTTTATCCTTATCTAGTCGTGCCTTCCAACGTGGACGACTTCTCCTCCGCGGCTTCAACTTTCATTTTCCTCCTTCGGTCTTGTTTTCGTTTCCCTTGGACGAGCTGTTGTTTTCTCTCAATTTGTGCCTTGAAGACCGCCCACGATCTCTCTCTCCATCTGCCTTTCGCTCCACCGAAACCCCACGCCCACGTAATTCTCCATCGTTGCCACCTCTCCTCTAATTTTCAAGCGGCCACCGAAGACCAGCAAATTCCAGCATCCACGCGTCCGAGTCTCCACCTTCTTCAGTCAACGCTTGAAGCCGGTGTTGACCCAAACCTCCACCGAACCATCTCTCTCTCCGTCCAAAGATCCACCAAGCGAAGCTGCCGCCGCATCTTCTCTCTCGCCGCTCGTTTCGTCGGTCAAACCCTCGACCGAAAGTCCTTGCAGCGGCTCCCACGATGGCCCAAGATCTGCGAGTTCCATCTCCGCTAGCTCGCTCGTTCTTCTTCAGCCCGTGAGTCGGCGAGGCCCGGCTTTCAGCAAGAGCAACGTCGGCCATCATCTTCGCGATTTCTTTTTTTTGGCCAGCTCGATGCCGCAAATTTCTCAGCTCCGTTTGTTTCGGTTGTTCTCGAGTCCAGTTGCCCGGTGAAGCCCGCTCGTGGATCGCCAGCTGAAACGCACGAAGCCCACTTCATTTCTTCAGCCCGTATCAGCCCAACAGGTTTCTTCAAAGCAAGATCAGCCCAGTGATTTTGAGCCCAATCTCCAGCAGATTTTGAAGCCCAAGATCAGGCCCAAGTTCAGTTGATTTTTAACCCATTTGAAGTTCAGCCATTTTGGACCCAAGAAGAAGGCCCAAGCCCGCGACCAGCAACCCTGCAGAAGCCCAAGACCTAAACTCAGCCTTGCTGAGTTGTGTTCGGCTAAGTTTAGGCCCGGCCCAAGTTCACGGACGCCGCCGAAAATTAAGGTTTCGGCCGCCGTTGCGTCGTTGTCGCGGTGAACCGGTTTCCGCAATTAACCGGTGAGTTTATACTCTAAACTCTGCTTAGTAGGCTAATAACGTTTAAGGGGCGTTATATTTATTTTATTAGGAATTAGATGGTTAGTTAGATTAAATTAGAAATTGAATTATTTAATTGAGCATGTTAGGTGGTTAGCATGGTTTAGCTAAGGCCTAAATAAATTGTACTATTTATCTAGTAGGGTTCGGGAATTTCTCCGAGTCCGTATTGGTTATTAATTTAATAATTTTGGCGTAGGTTAGTATTTTTAGAATTTAAATTGATTTATTTAAATTAATTTCAGTAATTATTTAATTATTAATTATTTTTCCGGAAATTAGGCCGGGATGGCCGGTGACCGGAATTTCGTGCTGATTGCAATGATGTGGTTAATTTCTGCAATTGAGTGTTAAATTATGCAAATTGAGTGTTGATTTGATTTTTGGTATTTAATTCCAAAAATTATGAATTTCCAAAAATTTATTCAGAAAATCACAAGTGTCGGGTTTTGACACCAAAAATAGTTTTTAGTACTATATGAAATAGTGGGATTTCAAAAAGGATGAATATCAATTTTTCTGGATCAAGTTGACCGTGTACCCACACACGAGTAATTTCATGTGAATTTCTAATACAAAGAAAAAGGCCAGGCTCACCATTTTAATTGAAGCATTTGAGTGCAATGCACGGTACCCTGGGCCATATTTGAGTGATCGTGTGATGGTTATGAGAAATCGTCCCGGGCTGTTGAGCTGGACGCTATCCCTATGTGGGATACCCCCGGACAACGGGAAGCCGGTCGCAGCTTGATTCTCGGACCCTATGCTCCTTCGGGAATGCCGTCGACGTAATGGCGAAGCCGCGCTCCATGGGGGGAGGCGATGCACGGCAATGCGAAGACCGCCGAACCGAGAGTAGGCCGTGCTATATGCCGAGATCAAAACTAGGAACGCATGATTAATTGAGTGTGGCGTTTCGGTTATTCGGAGCTTATTTGTTGCTCATGCTCTCGTGTTGTCGTGAGATAAATTGTACCGACTGCGGGGTGGATCCGAGACGAGGTAAGTCTCCTTGATTGTGTGATTGCGTGCTTAGGACGCTTCGGGCGTATTTCCCTCCTAATTGGGGTTTAGAGTTTAGACTCGCCGAGATGATATCTCACCCCGTTGTGGGACAACATTTTCGGGTCGTCGAGTGGAGGACCTGGAGCCGAGAGGAGGTGGTCGGAAGCGTAGGTCGCTTAGGACTCGCTTTTTTTGGAAGACCAGTCTTTTGTAGTCTTTTGGCCATGGACTCGTGTTCATGACTCGGTGTATATATAAAAGCATGTTTGTTTGTAAATCTATTGTCCCGCTTTTCTATCCCGAGATGATTACCGTCGGGATTTCTTTTCGCTTCCGCATGTGCAATAAAATGGAAAGGGTCGGCGACTCGTCCCGGGAAGTCGCAAATTATTATCGACCAGATAGGGATGGGCACGCGCTCGGGGTTCGGGGCGTGACACTTCCACCTGAATGGCAAGCAGTGTTAGATCGGCTATGGGAGGTCAATGTGGTCCCGGGTTATAGGAGGCTAGTGGAAGCTTTTGTAAGAGAGTACTATAGGATTGAGTTAACCAAAACTTCAACCCTTAGATTGAGCGCCACATGGCGTAGAGTGAATGCGCCTTGGTGGCGACATAAAAGCTCTCCAAAAGTTTTTCCATGGTTAGCAAATGTGCCTTCAGTTTTCTCAGATGTTTTGACTAATAAATTAGAAGGGACATTCCATAATTATTTCTTGGATTAGTTTGAGATATTTTTTTTAAGTGTGAATATCTCTTTCTATGTTAATAATTTTCTCTGTATATATTGCTTAGTGTAATGTATAGTTGTATTATATGAAAGTATTGTTATTCTATTGGATGTTAGATATTGTTGCTTTCTGTTATTGCTGGTTGCTGTGGGTAATTAGCTGTGAATAGTTTTAGAAGCTTTTGTAGCTTCATAGAATTGATTTTGCATAAGACAATTATATTAATGATAATTTTGAGTTAGGATTTTGGAGGATGATTGGAAACGTAGTGACCTTTTGATTCTGAAACCTTACTTGAAATTATTTATTGATATGATGGGTCTATGCAAAAGTAGATGCATAAATGATAGGCATTAATTATTCGTGCATGTATGTCTGATGTGTTCAAATCGATGATTTCAGCAACTAAGAACATAATTGCTGATATGAACGGCGACAATTGTGAAATATTGAATATGAAGATTCAATATGTGCTGGAAAAGCAAGAAGCACTAGAAGCTCTTAACCATGTTATGGAAGATCTTGAGGATGCCATGCGCCACCTTGAGCTAGTAGAGAACCGCCTAACGGCATTTGAGCCGAAAACGGATATTTGCAATGCTGGTTCTAGCTCAGAAAGGGCTTTGAGCTCTAAGCACAAGTGTATTGATTCGTTCAATATGTGGGAATGCAAAGGATCAAGTCCTTATTGCAAGAAATCAAGAGTTAACCAACACAAAAGAGGAAAACGTTCTCAAGTGAAGAAAATGTCTAGGGTGAGGTGTTATAATTGTGACAAGAAGGGTCATTATGCTCGCGACTGTCGTGAACCAAAGATGGTATACACCTCTTGTACATTTGAGAACTTTGCTTATGTGTCAAGTTCTGTATTATTGGCTGAATCCAATCCTTTGTGGACTGTAGATTCAGAAGCGACGGACCATATAGCGAAGGATAGAGGATCTTTCGTGGAATTTCGACGATACCAACTGGAATTAAGTGGATCTATGAGGAAAATAACTCCAAAGCTGAAGTTAAAGGGATTGGCACCTGCCGATTGAACATGAGTGGTGGACGCACCTTGATGTTCTATATGCTCCGGAGATTCGTCGAAATTTAAGTGTCTGTTTTGGTATTGGTCAAGCTTGGTTTTTATATGAACTTCCATAATAGAGGTGTAGATTTGTATTTGGATACAAACTACTATGGTTGTGGTCATTTTCTGGATGGTTTTATTGTACTAGATGTTGACTATAGCGATGTCAATATTTGTTATTCCCTTGTTTCACGTCTTCTTCTTTATATGACAATGATGTGATTGTGTGGCATGCTAGACTTGGTCATATGGGCCAACAACGTATGAATAGACTAGCCAAAAAAGGCTTGTTGGGTGACATTGAAAAAGTCGATTTGCCCATATATGAGCATTGCCTAGTAGGGAAAATAAAAATGAAACCATTTAGAAAAAGATAAAGGAGCTAAATTTCCTCTGCATTTAATCCATTATGATGTCTGTGGTTCAATAAATGTGAGAGGAAGGCATGGGGCTGTTTATTTCATCACTTTTATAAACGATTATACTCGATTTGGATATGTCTATTTGATTTCTCATAAACCTGAAGCATTAAGTTGTTTCAAAAGATTTGTGAACTTGGTAGAAAATCAATTAGACAAGAAAATAAAAGCATTGAGATCCGATCGAGGTTGAGAATATTTATCTGATGAGTTCAGAAAATTATGTGATGAAAAAGGAATAGAAAGACAGTTGTCTATTCTATGTACTCCTCAACAAAATGGTGTTGCAGAGAGAAGAAACAGAACCTTACTGGAATGGTTAGGTCCATGATGACGCATGCTAACTTACTTATCACTTTTTGGAGTGATGTGTTGTTAATTGCTGCCTATATACTTAATCGGATGCCTTCCAAATCAGTTGCTTCCACTCCATATGAGTTATGGATAGGTAGAAGACCGGACTTAAGTTTTCTTAAGGCATGGGGTTATGCTACCTATACACATAAGTCATCTCACAAGTTTGGGAAATTGGATCCCAAAGGAAATAAGAGTATTTTCATGAGATACTTCGAACACTTGAAAGGGTATATGTTCATAGGTGAGCAAGAAAGTGGGAGTATAACTGAATTTGAATCACGAGATGTCACATTCTTAGTGGATGAATTTCCTAAGAAGGGCGAAATAGGGGAAGATTACTTCCTATTTTGAAATCTTGGATTAAGATAATGATATTAGTGGAATTCGTCCAAGTGGGAGTAATATGAGAAGTGATGAATTAATTTCAACTTATTCTCAATTGCAACCAAATGATGAGATGTCGTTATCATTATCTAATCCTAGTGGGAGCATAATGGGGAATGATGTGCTAAGTGTGCAATTTCCCATACGGTAAACAAGCTGCCAAAATATTCCCCGTCGACGTTTTGACATTGAAGGG
The DNA here is from genome assembly GCA_017140325.1 of Eucalyptus leucophloia subsp. euroa. Taxonomy (NCBI): domain Eukaryota; kingdom Viridiplantae; phylum Streptophyta; class Magnoliopsida; order Myrtales; family Myrtaceae; genus Eucalyptus; species Eucalyptus leucophloia. The sequence continues at coordinate 23,967,230 of CM029471.1, forward strand.
GAAACTTTTATGATTGCTCTACAAGATGAGGATGAGCCAAGAAATAATTAATAAGGCTCTAAATTACCCTAGTAAGGAAAAATGGATTCATGCAATAGAAGAGGAAATGGAGTCAGTGAAGTCAAACCATGTTTGGGAACTGGTTGATCTTCCAAAAGGACGCAGAGCTATTGGGAACAACTGGGTTCTCAAAATAAAGCGAAAGGCTGATGGCTCGATAGAAAGGCATAAGGCTCGCCTTGTGGCGAAGAGGTATAATCAACAGGAAGAAATTGATTATGAAAATACATTTTCTCCTGTAGTGAGATTTACCTCGATTCGCATTATTCTGGCAATAGTGGCTAGTATGGATCTTGAGTTACATCAAATGGATGTAAAGACTGTTTTCCTCAATGGAGTACTAGGGGAAAAACTATATATGGAACAACCTGCTGATTTCATAGTGGAAGGCCAAGAAGGTAAGGTATGTCGACTTTTGAGATCGACATATGGCCTTAAGCAGTTATCAAGACAATGGTATATACGTTTTCATAATGCCATAATGACATATGATTTTACAATGATTGATGAGGATCATTGTGTATATATCAAAAGATCCAAGGATCAATTTGTGATCATATCATTATATGTTGATGATATACTAATTGCCGAAAGCAATATGGAGTTTGTTAATACTGTCAAGAGATGGTTGTCTTCTAACTTTGAGATGAAGGATGTGGGTGAGGCTGCATACATTCTTGGAGTTAAGATTTCAAGAGATCGTTCGAAGAGATCGTTGTCTCTTTCGCAAGAAATCTATATAAATAAGGTTCTGGAACGATTTTCGTATGCAAGATTGCAAACTCATAGACACTCCTATTGCAAAAGGTGAAGGATTGAGCTATAAACTGTGTCTAAGGATTCCACAAGAGAAGGAACAGATGAAATATGTTCCTTATGCTAGTGCTATTAGAAGCTTGATGTACACTATGATGTGTACAAGACTTGGCATATGTTTTGCAGTTGGAATGGTGAGTAGATACCAATCCAATCCAGGTCCAGCACAATGGAAAGCCGTTAAGAAAATACTGAGATATCTAAAGGGGACTGCTGATTATACGCTGAGTTATTAAGGAAAAGATCTGTGACTCTAAGGCTATTCTGATGTTGATTATGGAGGAGATTTAAATAAAATGAAATCTACCTCCAACTTTGTTTTTCTTACCGAATAATGGCACCATATGTTGGAGCAGTAAGAAACAAAAGTGTATAGCCTTGTCCACGATGGAAAATGAGTTCGTGGCATTATCAGCAGCAGTATAAGAAGATGTTTGGCTTAAGAGATTATTAGACCATTTAGGTGTTATTGGAAGTGCTGCAGATTTGTTATTGGTTAACTGTGATAACCAAGCAGCGAAAGCGTACACCAAAAATCCAAAATATCATGGCAAGACCAAACATATAGATACCAAGTATAATTTTGTCAAAGATATGGTTGCACGAAAGGAAGTGAACTTACGACATATCTACGCATAGAATGGTAGCAGATCCTATGACAAAGCCAATACTTAGAGATGTGTTTTTGTGGCCATATGAAATCTCTAGGATTGTGTAGAGGCTGATGTACTGAATATTGTAATTTCCCTAAGTGTTCACAATTTGATGAATTTGTGTTTTCATCATTAATGCCTATGAATCTTTGTTTGATCTTTATGCATCTTAATGCTCAGTGCATTATTTTAAGTTGAGAAGTATGTCGGACAGATATAAGATTAGCCCACTCACACGGGTAATCGTCTCTGTTTACTGTGTGATAAATAGAGATGAGACTGTTTTTAAGCTTATTATCTAGGTGATAATCGAGAGCTCAAGCTTAAAACACGTATGTCGCCTTAACTGAGTGTTAAGATGAGGACATAATACTTACTATGTCCGAAAGTAAAATACCCCACATATTTTACTTTATCTGTCTAAGATGCCAGATGTGAGTTCTGATGAATTTTGTGAATGAGTAGATACGTGAACTCAAGTTAGACATTGGGTATGTCGAACTATCATCTGTACGGTATTGAAGGTGTAGACATACGCTCCATGGGAAATGAGTTAATACCGTAATACGTATTTCATACTACGTATGCATGAGACGACCAATAAGAGTGGCAAAAGTTTGATCTCAACTTTTATGTCGTGTGAGACTCTTGAGGAAAAGAGTTCCTCAATTTTAGTCCCCTCATGACTCTTACTTATTCTCATGATTTCTATTTAGTGTTTGCTATCTTAGGATGTTGCCAATGGTCATGAGTTTGATTCGATCTAATGGGGCATTTTTAGAAAAGCAAGCTGAATTGAAATTGAAAGTTTGAAGAAAAAAGGAAGATCGAATTTGGAGAATTACATTGTAGTTTTGTATTCACCGGTTAACCAATTATGACTGTCTTTGGGATAATCATAATTGTGAATACAATATATATATATATATATATATATATATATATATATATATATATATATTTGTTTGTTTAAAAAGAGATCAAAAGAGATATAAATGTGATCAATCGATCTAGGGTACTGCATACTAAATCTACTCATGATGTGATGCCCATTATGAGCTGCTATATATTCCTAACAGATGTATGGCAACGAGCTCTCTAAGTATGCTGGTCGCACGGATTATTCACCGGTATGAATGTTGAATAGAGGTAAAGAGAATACTATTCGGCCCACCATGTGCGAGTGGGAGATGATGGTTTTTATTTATGGAGATGGGCCTAAGTTGGCCCATTCGCTCATGTTGGGCCCAAAAAACCCGGCCCACGGGAATAGGGCCCGTGGATGGGGGAAGGTATAAAAGGGAGGAGAGAGAGAGAGAGAGAGAGAGAGAGAGATTATACCTGTTGGAAAAATAAACGTACGCTTCCTCTCTCCCGCGCACTCTCTCTCAAAAACAAAAAGAAGAAACAGTAGGCATAAGGCATCGTTCTTCTTCCCTTCAAGGCGTCATCGGATTGAACAAGGCCAGATTTTCTTCCTCTTCAGCATTGGTGTCTAATCTGTGGCTAACAAGGTACGCTCGACTCCGTGGTGTGCTTTAGGACCGGTGATACGTAATTTTTCCCGGGCTTCGCTTCCGCATTCGTTTTAGGGGTTCGATTTAATGTCGAATCCGGCTTTCGGGAATCCGTTATTCCCAACAGTCCCAAATTCGGATAGAAGGTCCAAAAATGTAAGGAATACTTTGACTGGCAACGCCCTCCAAATAGGAACCATAGGCTTTAATACTACTTGTTGAAAGCACATGGCAAAAGCTTGATAGGGACTCTAGTCTGAGCTCATCTACATATTCATTTGCACTCACTTTTATTAAAAAGATTAAACCAATAATTTAAGGATCCATTAGAATTTATTGACCACTCCATATTATACAAATGCTCGATATGAGAATTTTTTGTTTTTTAGGCAGCTGAGCCTTCCGCTACTTGTGGGCGCCGCCTTTCCGAGCTCCACTGCCACTATTGCAGGAGCAGTCGTTGGGGAGATCTTGTGGAATCCAGCCTTGTGCGATCGAAGAACGGCCGGACGATGACTTTCGGGAGTGGCGGCCGAGGGAGGAGCGGGGGTGGGGCGCTGACGCGGAGAGAAACGACGTCATGGTATTCTCGCAGTCGTAGGAGTTGCGGGGTGGCCTTTCATGGCAGACGATTCGGCGTGGGAATCCGAGTCTATCTTGCCGAGCTTTTTTGGGGGTGTCTTCTCGGCGGAAAGTCTTGACTCAAGTCCTCAGAGTAACCAACCAACCCCCCAATGTAGGGGAGAGAGTGGAAATGAGGGGAAACAGCCACTTGTCTTAAAAAATCAATAATAAAAGCTACGTCGGTAACTCTGTTAGTTAAATTGAAGGGAACTAATGGAAAATTTGATAGTATTGATATAATAAGTTTTCGTACTTGATTGAACTATCTAAATATTTTATGGTTTAGTTGTACTTTAACAATAGATATTAGATTACTAATAATATTATCATTGTCACTATCATCAATATTGTGGGAAAAGTGTCAAAAAAGTCCTAAACCTGTGGTCTTTGTGCCGATTTAGTCCTAAACCTTTTTTTGGTGCCAATTTAGTCCTAAACCTTTGTATGTTGTGCCAATTCAGTCCTTTACGGCCAATTTTGGCTAGATTTTGCTGATTGACGCCGACGGCTGATGTGGCCTGATCGGCGCTAACGTGGACATATTTTAATAATATTTTAATATTTTTTAATATTTTTCTTTTTTTCTTTTTCTTTTTTCTTCTCCTCTTCTTCCTCCGGTCGGTCGTCGGACCTCGGCGACCGGCCGGGGCGACCGCCGGCTGGCCACCTTGCTAGCGAGGTCGAGCCTCGCGGCGGGCGGCGAGGCTCGCCCTCGTCGGATCTGGCGAGCCTCGCGCTGGGCGGTAGGCATGACGGCGCGCCCGACGTCGGGGAGGAACAACGGCAGCTTGCATCGGGCTCTAGGCATAAGAACGGCGGCAGATCTGCATCGGGGTAACGGCAGCAGCGAGCTCGGCATGGCGGGGCTCACGGCTGGTCGACGGAGGCAACGGGTGAGGCCGCGGCGGCGCAGGAAGCGTCGGGCGGCGGAGGCCTCACGCGGCTTGGGTCTCCCTCTCTCTTCGGATCTGCCCTCCCCCAAGGCTTTTTCTCTCTCACGGTTCAGATCTCGCTCTCGGGCCTCCCACCTCGCCGGCCGGCGAGGCTCGACCCTCGCCCATGGCCGGCGAGGCTCGACCTCGCTAGATTCGGCAAGGACAAGCCTCGCCCATGACCGGCGAGGCTCGAGGCTCAACCCTCGCCTGCGAGGTGGCCGGCGAGGGCGGCCTCGAGAAGAAAAAGAAAAGATAAAAAGAAAAAGAAAAAAATTTTAAAAAAGAAAAATATTGAAAAATATTAAAATATTATTAAAATGTGTCCACGTCGCGCCGATCAGGCCACATCAGCCGGTCGGCGTCCAATCAGCAAAATCCAGCCAAAATTGATCGGAAATGACTGAATTGGCACAACGTACAAAGGTTTAGCACTAAATCGGCACAAAAAAAAGGTTTAAGACTAAATCGGCACAAAGACAAAAGGTTTAGGACTTTTTTGGCACTTTTCCCTCAATATTGCTATTATTATCACTAAATCAAGATATGCATATGCCTACTATTAAAATTTTGGTCCCTTTGATCTCTATAATTTTAACAAACACATCATCAACCCAAGTTTCGTTTTAGATTAAGAGATATTCACATATGATGTTATTACAATAATTAAAATTAGAGATTTTCACCCACATATGTGCGGGGTGTGTAGCAAGTAGAAATAAGTAGTTTGAGGTTAGAGGATTTTGACTCATTTTAAGACGTCTAGCATTGTAAATGAGGCTGAGTGGCAAGCTTGCCCAACTAGAAGTTGAAATAGAAGAGGTGACTGAAATGTACAAAAGTCTAAGAATTTAATCAAAAGTTAACGCCTGGAAATGAAAATCTGACCATTTAAAAAACTTGTTCTGAGCTATACCTATGCAAACACTAAAATTACTACTTTAGTATTTACAGAATATATTTATGTGTTTGGTACATGCCAATGTGGTGCAAATGACAAAATTACACTACATGTGTGTTCTATATACACCTCAATCAATTTTAATTTTGAATTTCAATGTCTCTCACTTTCGATCAATTTGCTTCTCAATTTGTCATAGCTATATGGCTTGACTGTACAAAAAATAATTTATGATGGATCTGGATAGTCACAAATTCTTATATCGCAATTAAGAGGATGAAAGTTCCAGTTATTATCGACGATGTATGGCATAGAGGCATTGGGATTATTCAGATGCTTGCAAACCCCATCGTTAAGGGAAAAAAATAAAGTTAGATATATATGCATCATTGAAATATACTTGAAGGAGAATAGATGTGATGTAATAGTTTGAACAATTAAAGAGAATAATTTAAATTCTATTGCTAAAGGGCGAAGTTTTCGATAGATTTGTAAAAGGGTATGATTAGTTGAGGTGAATTGAAATGCCACATAAAATACGTATAAATGATTTGAATATTTTATAATCTAGTTCCTGATTCCTTAGGTTTGACCTTTTTTAAAATCGCGTGTTGAGCTCTCGGGCCATCTTATATGTTCGAGTAGGTTTTCGACGATACACCTACTTATACCTTTGTCCACTCCCATATTCATTTTACTTGCCGAACGGTGAAGCTTTAAGAGATATTCACTAGTTTATCATAGGTTACGGTGAATTGTAGTGCCACGTTGATTCGCATAAATGAGTTGAATCACTTATAATCCGATTTCATGATTCCAAAGGTCGACACTTTTTGGAAATGATGTATTGGACTTTATAAGTTATTGGCTAGTTTGTGTTTTCGAGTGGGCTTTCGACAATAAATCCACTTCCTCTCTCATATTTACCTTATTTAATCAAAGATATAATCAAATATATATAAATGCACTCGAAACATGATAAATACCTTAATAACTTATTACTTCCTGTTTCAAATAATGCGCCATTATGTTAGTAAAATATACGCTAACCAATCTGTCTAATGAGATATCAAGTTGTATAATCTGTTAAAAATAATGAGACGATGAATATCCTATCCAGAAAAGATTTAGAAGACTTGAATTGAATACATGATAAACATGCGTAAACTCTAGAACAGGAGAGGTACATACTTTAAATGATATATAAAATTAGCATAAAATTTAATTTAAGTAAACCGCAGGACATCTTACTTTAAAAAACAAAAAATAGTCTACCTGCTCTCATGGACATCTTACTTATCTATTATGGTGCTACATAATTCTATTTTCAATTCTTCCCATGCGTGGCACGAGTACAAAAGCCAGTTTGATGGAATTTCTTATCGTTGGCAATAGTCTATAACCCCAATATTCTTTCTTAATATATGGAGAGAGATAGTTGATAAAAAGTCAGAGAAGGACGGCCAGTTACATCCTCTAGATTTTACAATTAGAGTCACACTAATCGATGACTACTCCGCCCCATTCCAGATGTAAAGATTCATGCTCGTGGTTCTTATAAATTTTCTAATAGCTCGACAATTAGCCCCATTTTTGCGATTGTTAAAAAATGTTTTCAGACAAGACCGCAGTAGCTCTTAATTGCAACTTGATTTTTACTTATTTGACTATAATTTCCATTGTTGTTTTCTCAGTTACACTATACAAGAAAAACCACCTATGGAGAGGAAAGAAAATCCGTTGCCGAAGGTCCATTTTTCTTTGCCAGGAGCTAAATCTTTGAGCCACGAAGTTACTTCTGGAGATAGCAACTAGGCGGGGGCCACTTGGCCCACCTAGGCCTGAGAGTGAGAGGTAAGAGAGAGGAACATGGGCTTGCTCAGCAAGGTTTATACACGAGAAAGTGCGGTCCGCCCCACTTCGCTCGGGAGTTATTTTCATGTTATAGACAGATTTGAGAAATACGTTAAGGCAATTACCATTAAAAAAAAATCAAATTATATCCACTATTACACGAATACTCTAAATTCTTTATGTTGCCAAGAATCCTAAACTTACCTACTATTACACAAATACCCCAAACTTTTTTTATATCATGGATTTTTTTTTTTAATTTCATCATGGATATTTTTGTTACACTAATATAAATTCAAGATTTTTTATAATAGAAAAATTTTTGGGTATTTGTATCACAATAGACAAATTTAGGGATGTTAATGACACAAAAAAAAATTATTCGTATTGGAATGAGCATAATTTTTTTTTTTTTGTGATTAATCCAATATATTACGTCAAAGACATTAGATGCTTGCTCGATCTTGCAAGTGATCTTCTCTAGCTACTTCAACAAAGGAACTCGTTCCTCATTACTAGGGCTTTGTTTTTTGCTCACACTGGTTAAATGCAGGGAGAGTTTTTTTTTCTTTCCTTCTTTCCCGAAGTGGAGAGGAAGTTATTTTTCAAACCCCCGGTTGAACTCTGACCAAAAAAAAAAAAAAAAAAACCCGGTTGAAAGATCTGATTATTGGGCCAGGTTTAAGCCACAATGCCACATGATAAGTGGCCCAACCCAGATAAAAAAATTACTAAATTTCTTTATTTTCGCCCACCAAGCCCAACGTTCAACTCAATTAATTCCTTTATTTTCGTTTCTCCTCCCTAATGAAAAGCGTGCTCCCTTCCTATCTTTTAAAATCATCTTTTCTAAATGTAACGTGAAGGAAAATAATGAGTTTAATTTAATCTTAACTATGAAGTTTAAGGAATAGTATAGTAGAAGTCCAAAAAGAAAGATACGGTTGGTTCATTAGCAGCAATAAACTATCTGATTACATCTCAATTAACTTTTCTTTTCCATTCTTGAATTTGTAGATTAAAGCATACTTAGCTATTGTCGGTATATAACAGGTTTGTGTTGACCCTAGTCTTGTTTGATCAATAATATAAGGCTAACCAAGTTACAGTTTAGTTAGTAGGGTTTGAGAGAGCCAATACAAAGTATTCACACTATTTAAGGAATTATACGTGCTCTCGCAAGTTTAAGAGGTAAAATAAGGTAAAGTGGATTGGGTTTGAATGATTGATTCAAATTTAAGAGGGAATAGTTACTTGATTGTCAAGGTTGACATCTCTAGAAAGGGCACCGGAAATAAAAGAGACTTGCCCAAACACTTGAAGAATGAAATCTATTTTTATCGATCTACGTGATTTATTTACCAATTGTTTCTTTGCAATTTATTTAAAGCCTTTTCAATCAATTTCGCCCTGTACTAGTACTTCTTTGTGTAATGGACCAATTTTTGCTCTAGTTTATGTTGGTACTCAAAGTTGATTATACTATCATGTATCAGTCACGTGGATGAAAAATTGTTGACACTTAAAGTTGGTCGTACTATCATCTGCTGATCACATAGATGAGAAATGCAACGAAGTTGCGCATCATAAGATTACTGATATATGATCAATTATCAACAACCCTACGGATAGGAGTTCAATGATTGAAAGTGAAGCAAAGGATTGCCACGCATCTAGTTCTCAAAATACAATAATGAAGACCAAAGTGGCCGCTTGAATGATTTTGGTGGTAATTCTTTGGTTAGAGTCTTCAAGATATTTCAAGAAGCGCCGGAGGAATGCGCGATTGGAAAGGTGATTAACATCTAGAGGTACCTAGTCGTAGAATTGGTGTCAATAAACTAGGAAACATTAAAACATGATCAAGGAAGTTACAGAGAGTTGGTTACAGAAAAGAAGTAACATGCCTAAAGATGGAAATGGTTACGAAAAGATGGACTGTTACTTAGTGATTACCAAGTTTCTCTATAAATACCATTGTCATCCAATAAAGGAGCCCTCAAACAACACATCAAATGTCATTACTTTATCTTTATATTATTGCATTTTAGCTTCTTTAGTTGTAGCTTCCGGATTCCTATCGTCCATTAGATTTTGGTGAGCATCTTTATTTTGGTGCAGTATCATCAATTAAATTATGATATTGTACCTCTTGCTTAGCATCATCAATTGAATTCCAACATTGTGTCATCTATTTGAGTACATTGTCGTTGATTAGATTTCAGCATTAAACTCGTATATGCTTGAGCAATGTTGTTGATTAGATTCCGACATAATTTAGGTTTAGTTCGAGAATCTAAGGTTTATTCATCAGGGTTGTACATTTTTGTTTGTAATTGGAACTTTTATGATATTGCATTTGATATCCTCACTGGCATTAGCACATAACCTTTGTCTCCTTTAAATAAAAGTCAAAAATGACACTCGGTGAAAGATATTTCATTGCAGAAACAAGATCGATGAAACGGTTTGTTAAAACTCACATTGCAAATTCTCAATTTTTTCTAGTGAAATTATCTGTCAATCAAACGCAAGGATATGGTCTTTGTCAAGAATTGTTGGCTCGCATAACATAGAATTAAATTCATCCTTATTTAATAATATAACCACAATGATTTTTTGAGCAAACAGCCACAGATTGTTGGTTTATTTTTATTTTTATTTTTTAAGTAGAGAAGCAAGCTAATCAGCCTAGCAGGTAATGACATCCGTTGTTGGGTTTCATCGACTTTTAGTGAAATCCTAATTTTGACTTTTTCTTTAAAAAAATCAAAAAATAATAAACTTTTACTTGAATCTTATATCTAACCTATTTATTTTCAGTCAAGTTATATGTTAAATGGGTGACGTGTCCATTCTACAAAATTTTCTTTTTCCGCATGCCAATTATAAATGTTTTCACTATTTTTTTCCTACTTTTTTTTTTGCCTTTTTTTTTGTTCTTTCTTCTTGTCGTGGAAGACAACAAATAGAAGTCAACTCAGGATGTATTTGATAATATTTTTGTTCTTGAAAACAATTTTTATTCAAGAATAGGCTTTTATATTTCTATTCCTTGGATGAGTTTTTGAACAGAACAACACATTTGTTAATTACACAAAATTTCCATTTCTAGAATAGAAAAAATGTATAAATGCAGTTGGTACAACCCTAAAAATTTATATTCCCAATTTTTTCATTTAATTATAAGTAATATCGATGGAGACTTGACCTTTCATATTTGGATAAAATTGGACTTTTGTAATGATTTAATTGATCAAGATATTCTAAGATGACCTAAGAAAATCCGACATAATAGTTAGTCAAGGATGGAAGACAAAAAATGGTAGGAGGGACTCTCACTGGTTTGTAACTCATAATATATGATGTTGATAGTTAATCTTTGGGCATCATAATAAACAGGCGCATAAGAAGAGCAAACATTATCTGCACTCACTAGGTTTTCACGACCTAGTATTATTTCTAAAAGAAAATGACATTAAAAAATATATATAATGAAGTGCTAAAAGTTTAGTCCATCTTGAATCTAATTTTCATCAAAAGAAGTATTTTTTTTTTGTTCCAAATCATTTTCCTGGCCACTGATTTGTTTTGGGGAATTAAAAAAAAATTATTTTTATTTTGGGAACAAAAGAACACAAAAATAGGTAAACAAAAACATTATCAAACAGGGCCTCAAACTCATAGTCAACTCAATTGACCCTCATGGCCTTCCATCGCCACCTCACAGCCTTCCACGGCCATGGGACCATCCTCCCTTCCATCGTCAACCGCCAATGAGATCTCCCTTTCCCTAACCCTTCACCACAAATTGTTGGAAAATATATAAAAAGGAGGAGAAGAAGAAAACGTATTGGGGAAAGAACAAATAACATTGTTTGTTATAATCGGAAAATAATAAATTCAAGAAGTGATAATAATAAGAAATAGTAATTTGAGGTGAGATACAGCTAGCTGAATCTTCTTAAGACGATTAGTTTCTACCAACGGTAGTAAGTAGTTTCACAAACTTCGCTTCTCAAAATACAACATATCGAACTTATTGATATCAGCACTATATGAATATGACTCTGTATAACAATTCTTGAAACCGACACACTTAGAGAAAACTTGAAAAGAGATATACGAATTTGAGAGATACATAAATTAACCCACCATAAATAAAACACTAATCTCCATTGCTAAAGCCTTTGCTCTAGGCGGATGGCCCCTTGCATCCGATCTCCACTAGCCCAGCAGCGGCTTGTCCTTTATCGAGCTTGGCCAGCAAACTTGAGCCTTAGATTTTGGATCTAAGCTTGAATGAGCCCTGGATTTGAGAACTAGTGCTCAGCCTGACCTCAGATTTGGGTTGGTTCAAGGTCGGCTAGGGTGGCGGCGGCCACGACTGGATTTTCTAGGTCAACGGCCGTCGTTGATCTCTAGAGGACGAGTTCTTGCGGCAAGGATGTGATGGAAGGGAGACGTGGGATTGGGGCGTGAGGGGGACTGCTGGTAGTCAGGGGTTGGGGCGGTCAACTGACCCTCCGTCCATCACCACCTCGCTGGATCATCGACGGTGCGTAGGTTGCGTCGCCGTCATCCATCCAATCGCCTCCAACTTCGTGTCTTCCACCACCAGCTTGCTCCTCTCTCTCTGACATCTTTTTCTTTTTCTTTTTCTGGTTTTTTTTAATGCCTGTATTAAACGTCAGCAAACGAGGTGAATTCATTGCTGACGCGGAATTTCCACATCGAAGCAGCCATGTCGGACGGAATTTCGACGAGCTCAGATTTGGGATGTAGGTTCAGCTTTCCCAAGGGGGCTTTGGGCCCCCAAAGCCTCTTGGGAAAAATTTGAGGGTGTTTGGTTCGGCTTTCAAATACTACTTAAGAAAAACGTTTGCATTTGGAATCTTGAAAGCGAATGCCGGGGACCAGCTTTGAGCATTATTAGGCATTCCTGGATATGCGAATTTACCGTTCATCACGTTCGTTCATCGTCTCCTCCGCGTTCGCCTTCTTCTTCGCCGTCGTCTTCTTCTTTGCCAAAGGCGGCGCTCAGCCGCGATCCGGCGGCTGAGAAGCCTCGCCCGAGGTCGCACAACCTGGAAGGCGAGGTGGCTTGAGGCGGTCAGGGGCGTGAGCGGGACGCTGGTAGCGAGACAGGGCCGCCTGAGGTCCGTCCCCGTCCGGACATCACCACCTCGGTCTCGCGTGGAGCATCGACGGTGCGTAGGTGATTGCGTCGCCGTCATCCATCCAATCGCCTCCAACTTCGTGTCTTCCACCACCATCGCTTCCCCTCCGGCTCTCTCTGGCGGTCCGGCTTTTTCTTTTTCTTTTTTGGCCGCCGCGAATTTTATTTCCTGTACTTTAAAAAAAATAAAAATAACCAAAGCTAATTCCAAATGTAAATTTTGCCAAACGGTGCTTTCGCTAAAATTTACCAAGCAACATTTCCGAAAGCCATTTCTCTCAAAGATATTTCGACGCCATTCCCCAAAAGCTCAACCAAACGGGATGTAGTCGAAAATGACGATTGTTTTTTACCACCCCCACCCCCGACCCCCCCCCCAAAAAAAAAAAAAAAAAGACGCGGTCAGAATCGAAATTCAACCTAATATTGGTGATTTTTTTAGGGAACTGATCCTCGGATTTTACCCAACGGGATCACAGAAACGCCTCGAATGAACCGTCTCAACCGCAACAATAGCCAAAATCAACAAGAAACTGCCAATGTGCCATAGCACAGGGTGGTCCAGGGAAAGACACGGCCAAATAAAGATGCCCGGACGAGGGTTTGTCTCATGTCTTTCGTCACCTCATTCTGTGTTTTCCAAGCTGTCTTTTGTTATCTTCTTCAAAGAATGACAGAACCGGAGCTTTCAGCCCTCTCTTCCTCTTCACTCCTTCATATCTGAGTCTGTGTATCCACGAAATGGCTTCTCTGCAGGAATTGCTGGCAGAAGAAGGATTCGAGGACGGACAGCTATTGTCGACCACCCCAGTGAAGTTCCTGGATATGACCCAAAACGACGAGCCAAAACAGTTGCCTGGGTACTTCTGCCGCGGTCGGAAAAGCCTTGAGTTTGCGGAGCAGAAACCCGTCAGGTGTCATAGGCGGAGGAATAGTTCATTGGCTTTGGTGTCGGAAAGGGCCGCTTCTATGTCAGAGAGGTTGAATGCTAATAAATCGCTGGAATCAGAGATAAGAGATGAGCCTGCCATTGATACGGTGGCTATCAAAGCAGTGATCTCAATACTAAGTAGCTACGCCGGTCGGTATGTGAAGGATGAGAGCTTCAGGATTAGCATTCGTGAGAAATGCGGTTCTTGCTTGGCATGGAAGAAAAGGATTGCCGACGATGAGATCCTAAAGAGCATGGAAATGGGTATCGATAGCATTGAAAAATTGGTGGATGATCCAGGTATAAAAAGAAAGGAGCGGAGGATGAAGTCCCTGAGAAACTCCATTGGGCTTCTGAATGTTGTCGCATCTTTGAATTCGAAGAAAATGAAGAACGGTTCCACTTGTGGGATACCCAATTCATATCTCTCAGCTTGCGCTCAATTGTACCTCTCCATTAGCTACAAGTTAGAGAAGAATGATAGAATCTCAGCTAGGCACTTGCTTCAGGTTTTCTGTGATTCACCGTTTCTTGCTAGGACTCACTTGCTTCCTGACTTGTGGGAGCATCTCTTCCTTCCTCACCTTCTTCACCTCAGGGTTTGGTACACTAGGGAAGTCCAATTCCTTTCAAGCTCAGACGATGTTGGGGATGAGAGGAAATTGAAATGCTTAAGCAAGTTGTACAATGACCAACTGGATATGGGCACTGCTCAGTTTGCCCTGTATTACAAACAGTGGCTTAAAGTAGGGGTCGAGGCTCCTTCAGTTCCAGACGTGCCTTTGCCATTAAAACAGAGCCATGAATTTTCAAGGAACGTGAAACCACAAAGAATGCATAGCCATAGATTGACTCGAAGGCAATCGCTGGATTCATATACTACACGTTCCTCAATTAGTGGAAATCTGTAAGTTTATGCAACTCATGCTAAATAATTTTCCAGTGCAACAGTTTAGGTGATTAAGATATGCTGAATGTCTGATAAGCTATATGGTCTTCTATGTCACTCAAGATACCAGGCGGTTTTTGGTTGCCAACTGGATCGACGATCTATGGACCTTGAGTGTGGAAGTAGAAAATTTGGTACGGTTGATGAAGGGAATCTGTGTAGTAGTGAAGAAAATTGTAGCAGCACCAGAATCATTCATGTACGTCAAATATCAACTTGTTTCCTGTTTGTAATTTTTCTTTAGGAGTAACAATGCCATAATATATTCAATTGCCTCAATGCAGAACGAAACTCTTCGAATATCATCGAGAAACTACTGCGAGAATCAGAAATTTGATTTGTGGCCTAAGACGCAGAGACCGAACTACTTTTCATTGCTTAACTGCCAAAGTGTTCCCATCCAGTGCCTGGTTAGCGGAAATGGCATCTCCAGCAATAGCCAGAACATACCGGAAGAAATTGATCCTGATATCTCAGATGATCTGGGTAAAGCCATCTCCAGTTTATGTTGCTTGAATATTCTAAGTGAATGTGAAACTGCTATCCATGTCATAACAAAAGCCTGGTTGAGCTCGCATGGTGGTCACACCATTGAAGCATCAGTATCGAAAGCCCTGGTCATTCAGGGGATGCTTAAAGTTTTATTTGCATCACAAGACGACGAAGTTCTTGAGTTAGTGATCTCATTGATAACGGAAATAGTCGTACGAAATGGGAAGATCAGCCAGATAGTTTTGAGCTCTGACCCGCAGCTCAAAATCTTCATAAGGCTTTTGAAACGTTCTAGTGTATTCCTAAAAGCTGCCATTCTGCTTTATCACTTGAAACCGAAGGCAAAACAGTTGATATCCACTGAGTGGGTCCTGCTCATCCTTCGAGTCCTCGAGTTTGGTGACCAACTGCAGACCCTTTTCACCGTATGCTGTGCTCCTAGAGTAGCGGCCTTCTATATGCTAAATCAACTTCTTTTCGGTTTTGACGAGGACAAAAACTTGGAAAACGCAAGATATATGGTCTCACTTGGGGGATTAAATCTTCTTATAAAGCGGATCGATGTAGGAGAATTTCAAGAGAGGACAAATGCTGCAGTTCTCACATCTTGTTGCATCCAAGCTGATGGGACATGTCGAAATTATGTTGCTGAAAATATAAACAAGGCTTCTCTGCTTGAACTGATTGTACTTGAATACCAAAAGAAATCTACTCACGCTTTAAATTTACTAATTGAGTTTCTCTGCCTTAGCAGGTACATTTTTCTTGTCTCAACAAACCTTGCACTTTATCTATATTTGCAAGACGAGATTGATATCCTCAGCCATGTTATTATAACAGGAGGTCAGAAATAAACAAGTTCCTGTGTGGAGTAAAAAGTAGATCGGGTGGGCTGAATGCTATGCAAGTCTTGCTGATCTACCTCCAAAGAGCTTCATTGGAAAAACGCCCACTGTTTGCCATAATTTTACTGCAGCTTGATCTTCTGGTATTTCTAATTATGTTGTGAAATATTGGAAATATTTAATTGTTGAGCTTTTTAATTTCTGTGGAAATTTCGATTTGAGATCCTAGAACGACCTCCATAAGGAACTGTAGTTTCTTGCAGGGAGACTGTGGGATGTGCAGTTTATACAGAGAAGAAGCGCTCGAGGCGATCATAGCTGCTTTGGATTGTCAATTAGTCAGTGAAAATAAGCAAGAACAAGTGGCGAGAAGTCTCCTGATGCTTGGAGGCCATTTTCTTTTGACAGGAGAGCCGGTGACTGAACAATGGCTTCTGCAGAAGTTGGGTTTTCCAGAAGATCCAGAGATGGCACTCCACAGTGAAAATACAGTTCTTGGTACTACAACGCCCAGGGTTAGTGTGTTATTCAAATTCAATTTCAAAGTAGATTATTTGAGAAGTTTCCAGGGAAAGGGAGTCTAAGGAAAGGGAAAATTTAGTTCGTCTTGTGAGGGCACTTCATTTGAAGCGGAATTATGCAGGCAGAATTGGTCTGGTTAGCGCAAAATTCCTTGATAGCTAATACATAAGCATAAAGGTTGGTATTATTCTCAGTTGGGCCTTTAATAGCCAGATAAGAATTGCATAACATCACTGCTACACATCAGTTCCCGACACACTAAGAATTCTGAAGCTAATATGGCCTAAACAACTTGATGATTTCAAAACATATAATTCAGCTTTTTGTAGTCGAAAGTTGGAACAAGCCTTGTGAATTTCGTGCTCTTTCAAACTAGCAGCTCTAATGAATGAAATATACTTCAAGTCTCACTTTCTGTGGAAACATAAGCTGTGCTCTCACTATAACCCAGAACATCATGGTTTGGCTAATCAATGCTGCAATTTTTAGGATGACGAAGAAGAGGAAACCAAAAACTGGCTAAGGAAAACAGCTCTTGTCTTGCTCGGGAATGGCAGATTCTTGACTGCCCTTTCAGGTGCAATCGAAAATGGTATCCCTGTATTGGTGAGAGCTGGCGTCGTCACTGTCTCATGGCTGAGCCAGTTTCTCCATTTGGTCAAGGATGGAGATCTACAGTTGGAGGCGTGCTCAATTTTAATGCCACAGATGCTAAAGTCATTGAACTTTGATAGAGCACTGGAGGAGAGAGTCTTGGCATCATCTTCGCTTCTAAATCTCATCAAGAGTTCAGGTACTTGTCCATTACAAACTGTTGCAGAACTACACCTTTCCATCCGGTATGGCCAAAGTGAATGATTCTAGTACTGTATAATTCTTCAGATTCATTGTGGCTGTTTGGTGATAAGTAAAATAACTCATTCCTTCAGATTAAAGCAGTACAGAATGCCAGCACTTGTCTTTTTAGCTAAATTTAATGAGCAGAGCACGTTCCATTCCAAAGACCTACAGTTTGTTACATCTATCATTAGCAAACACAAAATTGGCAATATTAAGAGGGGAACCAAGAAATTGCAGGGTTAGAGATGATGTGCAATTGGCACAGTCCTGTAGTAATGATTGACTTACTTTGCTATATTAACTCATCAGGTCGTTTATCAACGCTCTCTGTGCTGAATGAGGAATTGGTGAGCCTTCTGTGCAACCTCTCCCAAGTGACATGGACAGCTGATGAGCTCTTGTGCTTTATCTCCACCCACTCAGTGTCCCCATGCCTGTGAGCTTGAAATGCTGAATAAGAGAAATAAGGATGGATACATGCAGAATTGGCAATCCCAAGTCATTCGATGACTGGCTTCACAATGTTATCATCAAGTTCCTCTTCGCTCACTTCGCTGTAACTGAGCTCTGCAGTTACTCCAATCCTATTCAGTGAAATTGCGACATACTTAAGGTGATGGACACAACCCATTTCGCATTAAAGTAGTCGTCATATTACATACTGTTTTTTTCATGCAAATTCTGTACAGGGTAACACACAAACTACTATGTTTTGGAAATTCGATCATGACTAAGGGCACTTTTGTTGATCACTAAAAATAAACAAAAGTCAATGATGAATCGAGAGGTTACTCGAAGCATTTGCATGGCCAATGTCAGCCAGCTACATAATATGGACAGTCTGCAACTTGCGTACTTCGGCAATTTAAATGTATGCAGGGTTCAAAATATGCAAAAGCAGTTAGTTTCTTTCCTTCCCTTTCTTGGCTTGCCTTAAGAAGCCATACAATCAGAACGGTTTCATAGTCAATTAAGAAATGGCCCAGGATTACAACATTTCTTAATTTTCCAATACAGTTTGATTCATAAGAAAGACTAAAAATTTTAATTCCGGGAAGGAGCTAACTGAATGGTCACCAAATAATCCCTAGATTACCAACTTAGCAGAATAGAGAATTAAAAGACGTCAGGTAATGCTTGAACATTGAAAAGGCATCCACATTGCAAGAACTATTTGCTGTACCTTTCCGCAAAATCAGTTTCAAATTTGGAAAGGGGTGCTGCAGTTTTAATAAGGTATTTGGCAAACATCTCACAACTATATCATTTAAAAGGCTGCAACAGGTTATGACACTTCGTAGCACCCCTGCACCACAACGTATTATAGCTTATAACAGTCTTTAGAGAATCGTTTTACTTGAGGTACTGCAGCTTTAAAACATATGCTTACAACACTTGTAACACGCCTACGCCATAATATAGTTACGGTTCACCCGCAGGATATACCAAATAACTCGCAGTAAACCAACGAAACTCTGTTCGTTAAATTAATTCATTAGCCTTAATACTGAGGAAAATTTTTAGTCCAACCAGCTGTCACTTTAAAAAATAATGTCATTTACAATGACATTTGTCTTCTGTACGGTAAAAGCTTTACCTTTTAACCATTTTCCATCAACACTAAAAGTTGACAAAAAAGAAAAATAAAGTTAATACAGAAGCAAATAAATTGACTATAATTAGTTCCATACTTCTCCAATGCACTTGATAAGCATTAATCACGTCAGGATTAAGAAATTATACTTCCTAATGAAATGAAGAGGGCGCGTATGGTGGCCTGGGACCATGTCCATCGTCCGATAAATCCGAATGTTGTTCAGATAAACCCATGGATTAGTACTCATAGCCTTGCAGTGGACAAGCTTGGATAACAAAATCCTATGAATGGGCGACGAACTTCATATTCCCTGACATAATCAATAAATGAAGGTCTAAATTGATGATGTTATTGCCAATTCTGACAAGGTAAGTTATCTCAACTATCTTAAACATGCCTTTAGTAAGATGAGAAAATGTTCTTTGAAAACGAATCCTCAAAAGTGTGTTGTTGGAGTAAAAGCTGATAATTTCCTAGGATTCCTGATTAATTATAGAGTTACTGAAGTAGATAAGAACATAGTTAAGGCAATTCTAGAGTTACCGCCACCGATGACTAAAAATAGTTACAAATGATAATTGGAAAAAAAAATTTTTTTTTTTTTTTATGTTTGTTCACTGCTAATATATTTGACAAGACCGAAGTCTTTTTCTCCTTTACTAAGTTGAAAAATAATGAGCTATTCATATGGGAGAAAAAAAAAAAGAAGAAATAATTTGCGTTCAATCAAATTAAGAAATATTTGACTAATCCTCTTGTGTTGACGTCATCTAATGCAAGTAGACCATTAAATTTGTATCTGTTGGCAACGGGTACAACTTTAGGGAATATGATGCATAGGAGAATGATGAAACCAAAGAGCAAACGATGTACCACCTTAGAACGATAACGAAGGTTGCAATGGCAGTCAAAAGGCCGCATCTACTTTATGCTATGTAGAGAAAAGGAAAACTCCATCGAATATAAGGTCGGCATTGGAATCTCCTAAGTCAATTTGAATTGTCGAGCATACACTTGAGGGTAGACTTTGAAATCAGGGAAAAACTTTCCTATGTTCGAAAACTTAGGGGAAGGTCGACAGGCAGCAAAGGGGTCTCCCAGAACTTATCGACAACAAGCAAAGCCAAAATGGGATCAATGAACAAACTGGGAATGTTGATGGGGCAAAAGTTGAAATAATGACAAGACCGAGCGTAAAATGGAAGGCTGGAGTGCCTCAGGACTCAGGAGGTGGTAAGAGTGGATGGCTGAGCAACCAACAATGAAGTTATTGGGAAAAAAATTCAGAGTGTAGATCACAGTGATCAAGCACATAAAAGATTTGTCGAAAAATTTTGGCAAGTGAGTGTCACATGAAAATTATGACAATTATAATTTTTAATTACCCATACATTCTCATATGAGATTTAAAAGTTATGAATGATTATTAGAAATGAGATTATGGAATAAGAATAGTTAAAAACATTATGATCGAGAAAGTACAGACGGAAGTGGAAGATATGCTACTTATGAGAAAGAAGGTACGAACACGAAAGGGAACCATGGGACATGAAACTGCATTTTCATTATTATTTATTTATGTACAAGGGTGATACGTGTTATGGGCATACACCTGGTGATGTGCAATTGACTTAGCTCCATTAGCCCCTCAACACCACCATTGCTCATTCAAGTCAAGATAGAATTTGGGCATAGCGTACTTTCAATGGGAATTTCCCATTAAAGTGGTATTGAACTATTCTTACAGAGATTATCGATATTGATGATTAATGAGTTACTGAATTCTTAGTATGATATATTAGTTGCTGATTTCTCAGAATGCTTTATTAGTTGCTAATCTCGAAATCTTTCAACAACATATCAATGGGAGGCCATTTTGAACAACTTCCTTTGTTTTATTTATGAAGTCTTGAGGTTTTTTTTTTTTTTTTGCTGATTCAGGTGGGAGCACGAATTTTGCAAGGCCAAAGAATCAAGAATGCGGCTTCCCAAGTCATTAAATGCATATCTATTTTCCCAGCAGTCTTTATTGTAATATAAGTTTCAAGAGTCAAAATTCTGAGTTCCTAGGTTTTTAATGTCAAGCTAGTTCCCATGTCTATTTATTGCTTTTATAAGTTGTATTTCTCCTATAAATACAGTAACTTCTCATTTGTAACTAGATTAGACTAGATTTGACAAATGAGATATTTAAGCTTTCATCTACGTGATTGAACGTTTTCGAAAAGTGGATAACTCCTATTTCGGTCCATTTACTCCTCAGTGGTGAGCTAAGAAGCCCTTTATCCTCGGCTGGTGGATTTTTCTTAGGCCTTGGTAGTGAGCTTACCTTATCTCAAAGTCTTTTATCCTTGATGGGCGGTTTGTCCTTTAAGCCTTAGTGGTGAACATCGTTTATCTTGATCTTCATCTTTGGTTGGTGGTGCATCCTTTAAACCTTGGTGGGATTGTGATCTAAAAATAGGTTACTTATTTCGGATACTTATAATATATATATATATATATATATATATATATATATATATATATATATCCTACTATGATATCATATTCTATGAGTGAAATATAGAGATTGTAAAATAATACTCGTAGATTTGCTTTGGGCATAATCTAGATGCGAGAAACACTCGAGTTTGTAGGCAATTATAACTTTGTAATTCTCCAATTGATTAGAGAATTTCTTTTCTGCTATCTCTCCCTATAGAGTGAATACCGATACTTGGATTGAACCACATTAGTTTCTCATCTTTTAAAAGAAAAAAACATTTATTTACCTGATAATTTCGCATTAATTAAATTGCAACATCTGATTAGCTTACGTGTTATATTACAACAGTTGTGATGGCCTTTGATCCACCACGATCCACTTGCCGTGTGCGCTGTTTTTGAACTCTATTTGCTCTACTTTGACATTGCAAGTTGGACGTACTCTAGACTTGGACCTCCTGAACATCAAGACTCGAAGTTTTGCAGATGACTTGTGTTGGGAATAACGGATCCCCGAAAATCGGATTCGACACTAAATCGAACCCCTAAATCAATGCGGAAGACGAAGCCCGGGATTAACACGTATCACCGATCGTAAAGCACACCACGGATTCGAGCATACCTTGTTAGCCACAGATTAAACACTAATGCTGAAGAAGAGGAAGAAATTCTGGTCCCGATGATGTCAATTTGCCTTAAAAAGGAAACGGCGTCGCCTTGAGCGTTTGGAAGAAAAGAGAGCGTTTTTCTTTTCTTTTTCTTGGAGGGAAAGAGGGAGAGGAACGTACGTACGTTATGATTTCCAAAAAGTGTGTTCTCTCTCTCTCTCTCCTCCCTTTTATACCTTTCCCCATCCACGGGCCCTATTCCCGAGAGCCGGGCCTTTTTGGGCCCAACTTGAGCGGATGGGCCTTAAGCCCATCTCATAAATCCATCATCTCCCACTCGCACATGGTGGTGCAAAACCAACATGGGCGGACAGGCCCTAATCAGCCCCATTAGAGAAAAATCCATCATAGACTCTCACTTAACATGATGGGCCGAACATAATCCTTTTTTCCTCTCTTCTACATTCATACCGGTGAATAATCCATGCGACCAGCATACTTTGAGAGCTCGTTGCCATACATCTGTTAGGAATATATAGCAGCTCATAATGGGCATCATATCCTAAGTAGATTTAGTATGCAGTACCCTAGATCGATCGATCACATTTATATCTCTCTTAATCTCTTTTAAATAATGATATATATATATATATATATATATATGTATATTGTATTCACAATTATGATTATCACAAAGACAGTCATAATTGGTTAACCGGTGAATACAAAACTACAATGTGATTCTCCAAAAACGATCTTCCTCTTTCCTTCAAACTCTCAATTTCAGTCCAGCTTGCTTTTCTAGAAATGCCCCATTAGATCGAATCAAACTCATGACCATTGGCAACATCCTAAGATAGCAAACATTAAATAGAAATCTTGAGAATAAGTAAGAGTCATGAGGGGACTAAGAAATTGAGGAACTCTCTTCCTCAAGAGTCTCACACGACATAAAAGTTGAGATCAAACTTTTGCCACTCTTATTGGTCGTCTCATGCATACGTAGTATGAAATACGTATTACGGTATTAACTCCTTTCCCATGGAGCGTATGTCTATACCTTTCAATACCGTACGCATGATAGTTCGGACACACCCAATGTCTAACTTGAGTTCACGTATCTACTCATTCACAAAATTCATCAGAACTCACATCTGGCATCTTAGACAGATAAAGTAAAACATGTGGGGTACTTTTACTTTTGGACATAGTAAGTATTATATCCTCATCTTAACACTCAGTTAAGGCGACATACGTGTTTTAAGCTTGAGCTCTCGATTATCACCTAGATAATAAGCTTAAAAACAGTCTCATCTCTATTTATCACAGAGTAAACAGAGGTGATTACCCGTGTGAGTGGGCTAATCTTATATCTGTCCGACATACTTCTCAACTTAAAGTAATGCACTAAGCATTAAGATGCATAAAGATCAAATAAAGATTCATAGGCATTAATGATGAAAACACAAATTCATCAAATTGTGAACATTTAGGGAAATTACAATATTCAAGACATCGCCTCTACGCAATCCTAGAGATTTTATATGGCCACAAAACACATCTCTAGGTATTGGCTTTGTCATAGGATCTGCTACCATTCCATGTGTAGTATGTACTTTAAGTTCACATCTTTTCGTGCAACCATATCCTTAACAAGATTATACTTGGTATCTATATGTTCGGTCTTGCCATGATATTTTAGATCTTTGGTATACACTTTTGCTGCTTGGCTATCACAGTTAACCAACAATGAATCTGCAGCACTTCCAATAACACCTAAATGATCAAAAAAATCTCTTAAGCCAAACACTCTCTTATACTACTGCTGATAATGCCACGAACTCAACTTACATCGTGGACAAGGCTATACACTTCTGTTTCTTAATGCTCCAACATATGGTGCTATTATTCGGTAAGAAAACAAACCCAGAGGTAGATTTCGTTTTCTTTAAATCTCCCCTCCAATCAGTATTAGAATAGCCTTTGAGTTGCAGATCCTTTCCTTAATAACTCAACGTATGATCAGCAGTCCCCTTTAGATACCTTAGTATTCTCTTAACGGCTTTCCAATGTGCTTGACCTGGATTGGATAGGTATCTGGTCACCATTCCGACTGCAAAGCATATGTCGGGTGTTGTACACATCATAGCATACATCAAGCTCCCAACAGCACTAGCATAAGGAACATGTTTCATTTGTTCCTTCTCTTGTGGAGTCCTTGGACACGTACTATGGCTCAATCCTTCACCTTTTTGCAATACGAGTGTCTATGGGTTTACAGTCTTGCATACGAAATCGTTCAAGAGCCTTACTTATATAGGTTTCTTGCGAAAGAGACAACGATCTCTTCGAACGATCTCTTGAAATCTTAACTCCAAGAATGTATGCAGCCTCACCCATATCCTTCATTTCAAAGTTAGAAGACAACCATCTCTTGATAGTATTGACAAACTCCATATTACTTCCGGCAATTAGTATATCATCAATATATAATGATATGATCATAAATTGATCATTGGATCTTTTGATATATACACAACGATCCTCATCAATCATTTTAAAATCATATACCATTATGGCATTATGAAAACGTATATATCATTGTCTTGACGACTGTTTAAGGCCATATATCGACCTCTAAAGTCGACATATCTTTTCTTCTTGGCCTTTCACTATGAAACCAGCAGGTTGTTCCATATATTTCTTCCTCTAATTCTCCATTGAGGAAAACAGTCTTTACATCCATTTGATGTAACTCAAGATCCATACTAGTCACTATTGCCAGAATAATGCGAATCAAGGTAAATCTCACTACAGGAGAAAATGTATTTTCATAATCAATTTCTTCCTATTGATTATACCCCTTCGTCACAAGGCAAGCCTTATGCCTTTCTATTGAGCCATCAGCCTTTCACTTTATTTAGAGAACCTACTTGTTCCTATAGCTCTGCGTCCTTTTCCCACACTTGGTTTGATTTCATTGACTCCATTTCCTCTTTCATTGCATGAATCCATTTTTCCTTATTATGGCAGTTCAGAGCCTCATTAATATTTCTTGGCTCATCCTTATCTTGTGGAGCAACCATAAAAGTTTCCCTTTCAATGTCAAAACATCGACGGGGAATACTTTGGCGACTTGTTCACCGTATGGGAGATTGTACACTTAACACATCATTCCCCATCATGCTCCCACTTAGATTAGGTAATGATGATGTCGTCACATCAAGTGGTTGCAATTGAGAATGAGTTGAATTCAATTCATTACATCTCATATTACTCCCATTTGAACGAACTCCACTGACATCATTATCTTGATTCAAGGTTTCAAATAGAGAGTTACTTTCCCTTATTTCGCCCCTCTTAAAAAATTCATCCACTAAGGATGTGACATCCCGTGATTCAAATTCAGTTATACTCCCACTTTCCTGCTCACCTATGAACACATACCTTTTTGAGTGTTCGCAGTATCTCATGAAAATACTCTTATTTTCTTTGGGACCCAATTTCCCAAACTTGTGAGAGGACTCATGAATATAGGCAGCACAACTCCATGGCTTAAGAAAACTTAAGTCCGGTTTTCTAACTGTCCATAACTCATATGAAGTGGAAATAACTAATTTGGAAGGCATCCGGTTAAGTATATTGGCAGCAGTTAACAATACATTACTTCAAAAAGTGATGGGTAAGTTAGCATGCGCCATCATGGACCTAACCATTCCAGTAGGGTTCTGTTTCTTCTCTCCGCAACACCATTTTGTTGAGAAGTATATGGAATAGACAACTATCTTTCTATTCCTTTTTCATCACATAATTTTCTGAACTTATCAGATAAATATTCTTAACCTCGATCGGATCTAAAATACCTTTATTTTCTTGTCTAATTGATTTTCTGCCAGATTCATAAACATTTTGAAATAACTTATGCTTTAGATTTATGAGAAATCAAATAGACATATCCGAATCAAGTAGAATCATCTATAAAAGTGATGAAACAAACAGCCCATTGCTTTCCTCTCACATTCATTGAACCACAGACATCAGTATAGATTAAATACAGAGGAATTCAGCTCTTTTACCTTTTCAAATGGTTTCCTTGTCATTTTCCCTACTAGGCAATGTTCACTTATGGACAAATCGACTTTTTCAATATTGCCCAACAAGCCCTTTTTGGCTAGTTTTTTTATATGTTGTTGGCCCATATGACTAAGTCTAGCATGCCACCATATTCACATCATTATTATATTAGGTAGAAGACGTGAAACAAGGGAATAACATATTGACATCACCACAGTCAACATTTAGTACAATAAAACCATCTAGAAAGTGACCACAACCATAGTAGTTTGTATCTAAACACAAATCTACACATTTATTATGGAAGTTCATACCAAAACCAAGTTTAACCAACACTAAGACAGACACTTAAAATTTCGACGAATCTCTGGAGCATATAGAACATCAAGGTGCGTCAACCACTCATGTTCTATTGGTCGGTGCCAATTCCTTTACATCAGCTCTAGAGTTGTTTCCGATATGGATCCACTCAGTTCCAGTTGGTACTCGTCGGAATTCCACAAAGGATCCTTTATCCTTTGCTACATGGTTTGTCGCTCCTGAATCTACATTCCACAAAGGATTGGATTCAGCCTATAATGCAGAACTTCACACATAAGCAAAGTTCTCAAATGTACAAGAGGTGCATTCCTTCTTTGGCTCACGACACCGCGAGCATAGTGACTTCTCTTGTCACAATTGTAACACATCACTCTTGACATTTTCTTCACTTGAGGACGTTTTCCTCTCTTGTGTTGGTTAACTCTTGATTTCTTACAATAAGGACTTGATCCTTTGCATTTCCACATATTGAATGAATCAATACGCTTGCGCTTAGAGCACAAAGTCCTTTCTGAGCTAGAACCAGCATAGTAAATATCTATTTTCGGCTCAAATGCCGTCAAGCGGTCCTCTACTAGCTCAAGGTGGCGCATGGCATCCTTAAGATCTTCCATAATATGGTCAAGAGCTTCTAGTGCTTCTTGCTTTTCCAGCACATATTGAATCTTCTTATTCAATATTTCACAATTGTTACCGTTCATATCGGCAATCACGTTCTTAGTTCTTTGAAACCATCGATCTGAACACATCAGACATATATGCATGAACAATTAATGCCTATCATTTATGCATCCCTATTTGCATAGACCCATCATATTAATAAATAATTTCAAGTAAGGCTTTAGAATCAAAATGTCACTATGTTTCCAATCATCCTCCAAAAATCCTAACTTAAAATTATTATTAATATAATTATCTTATGCAAATAAATTCTATGAAGTTAAAAAAACTTCTATTACTACCCACACTAACTACCCACAAAAGAACCAGCAATAATAGCGAAAAGCAAATAAAAATCTTAACATTCAATAAAATAACAATGCTTTCACATGATACAACTAATATATCGGTTGCTACATCAACAATAATCGGTAGTAAACATTACATAATTAATCAAAGAAATAAATAGGGAATGTCCCTTCTAATCTATCGCCATAATATCTGAGAAATTTGAAGGCACATTTGCCAACCATGGAAAAACTTTTGGAGAGCTTTCATGTCGTCTCCAAGGCGTATTCACTCGGCGCCATGTGGCGCTCAATCTATCACAAAAGCTTCCACCAGCCTCCTATAACCCGGGACCACGTTGACCTCCCATAGCCGATGCAACACTGCTTGCCATTCAGGTGGAAGAGTGTTCATCAAAGCCGGCACCTTCTCAAAATTCGGCATAAGATAACCATTCCAGATGATTTCCTGTATCATCTGATTAACCCTGACCACATGTGATACTAAATCATCGTCATGCTACCGATAATCAGCTAACTCTGTCATCAGCCTCTTAAGTCTTGCATTTCCCTCGTCCATTCTTGGGATTGCAGGTATCCTTGCATAACGCATCATAGTTCCTGCAACAAATGCAGAACTAAAAAATGGATCACTTATAATCCATAATTAATATAAGAGAAAATACATAATTTTCCAAAATTCATACAACAAATGCAGAATTAAAAATGGATTACTTATAATCTACATAGGCATGACTGAAAAAGAAATAAATCCCTTTTTTTTTTCGAGTCAACGGTCAAAGTCAACGGTCAACGGTCATCGGTCAACTAGTCAACGGTCAGTCAACGGTCAACGGGTCGGGTCAACGGGCGCGCGGGTCGGACCGGTCAGACTGGTCCCGACGGTCAAACCGGTCGGACCGGACGGGCCGGTCGGACCGCTCGCGCGGACCGACGCACGTGCCTCGCGCGTGCAGGGGATGACGTCACGCAGACGTCATCCGGCACATGCCAGGTGCGTGCCTCGTCCGCGAGTCAAGTCGGGTCGGTCGCCGGCCGGTGACCGTCCGGCGAAATGTCGTCGCGATGACGTCATCGGTGACGCATCCGAGCGGACGACCGTGGATGACGTCACGATGACGTCATCACGCGACGTCGACGCGCGTCGGTCCGCGGACCGACGCGTGCTGCCGTCAAAGCGCCGGCGCGCAAGTGCCGGTTCGCCACGGCGCGTGTGGCGCACGCTACGGCTGGCGGGCCGCCGCTCCGGCGCGTCGCGCCCACGCGCAGCGGCTTCGGCCGCCGCGTGTGGGCGTGTGCGGCGTCGTCGGACGGCGGCTTGCGGCGTGTCGCCGGCCTCGTCTCGACGTCGCCTTTCATCCAGTGCCTTCAGAATTTGATTTCGACTTACGAAAACTCTGAAAAATGGCCGAACAACGCTCGGGTGTCGGGATTTCTCGCCCTGATCCGTACGGCCGAAAGTTCTTTCGCGAAAAATCAATCAAAAAACATCAAATCGATCGGAAAAACGTGAACTAGGGCTCTAATACCAATGTTGGGAATAACGGATCCCCGAAAACCGAATTCGACACTAAATCGAACCCCTAAATCAATGCGGAAGACGAAGCCCGGGATTAACACGTATCACCGATCGTAAAGCACACCACGGATTCGAGCGTACCTTGTTAGCCACAGATTAAACACCAATGCTGAAGAAGAGGAAGAAATTCTGGTCCCGATGATGTCAATTTGCCTTGAAAAGGAAACGGCGTCGCCTTGAGCGTTTGGAAGAAAAGAGAGCGTTTTTCTTTTCTTTTTCTTGGAGGGAAAGAGGGAGAGGAACGTACGTACGTTCTGATTTTCAAAAGGTGTGTTCTCTCTCTCTCTCCTCCCTTTTATACCTTTCCCCATCCACGGGCCCTATTCCCGAGGGCCAGGCCTTTTTGGGCCCAACTTGAGCGGATGGGCCTTAAGCCCATCTCATAAATCCATCAACTTGAAAAGTGAGATCAGAGATTGAGGCCGTACAATGGACTCCATGGGAAGGATCTTTTCCTTTGAGAAGAGAACGGTGGGAGATGGAGACAGACACACATCAGGAGAAATATATTATCTTTTACTTATTAATAGCATGTGGAAGTCGGGGTTCTGTCCAGTCCGACCGACGATTTGGATGATTTTGTCTTTCCGGTGGAGGGGGATTAGCCAGCCATCTTAGGAGTGGAGATATCATGCCCCAAGAAGAACCTCTTTAAAGATTTTACAAAACAAAATTATAGTAGTATTCCCCAACGTGAAACTGAAAAATATAAATTATTTAATATCGTGAATGAAGAGACTTAATTTTTGTTTTAGACTAATAAAATTTAAAAACGAAAAATTCATCAGGAAAGTGACCTTTCAAGATAGGAGGGACAAAGAATAGACAAGCCATTTTGAGGGCAATGATAGACAAGAGACTAGTTTTTATTTTCTAAATAGCAATAAATTTGAATTTAATGGAAAAAAAAAAAGAGAGAGAGAGAAGAAAATACAAAAACTGTGCAAAACTGGAAACCGTTAAGGCCGATTTGTCTATTTAGTATAAAAGGAGTAAACTTAGTCGCATTAAAGATGGAAATAGTCCCACCCCCAATTAATATGAATCTTTTTTTTTTTTCTTTTCTTTTTTTTATCGATAGTTAGAGTAGAATATAAAATTTAAGCTACTAATATTATACCTTTTATATGAAACAACATTTTAATTTAAGTCTGACATTTTCATTGAAAGAAAGAGTTGATTATCAGCTGATGATGAAAATTATCAAGAAATTATCCGTGGAATTCACTAAAGTTTACACTATGTTATGGTTAATATAAGTTTAAAGGAAATTAGTGATGCCTGAGAACGTTACGCACAACACGTCCTTTCAAAATATTATCTTTTACTTATTAATAGCATGTGGAAGCTCATTAAAATTTTCTCAACCAAAATCCCGTATAAGAAATAGCATGAGTTAAATGTGGATATTATTTTTATATATAATAAACACTAGTTTTACAACACATAATTTAAGCAAAATACAATATACAAAAGTCCTAAGAAAAAAGGTCGGGTCGACTAGGACCACTACCCCTTACTTTCCCAAAAGTAAGCTACCATCCAATTTAGGATTGATGGTGTCAAGTATCATCTAGTCTCCTCCTTTGTCATATTCAGAGGACGATTTTACAAGCTGAAAAATAATAAGTAAGCTGAAATCTAGTAAATGAAAAATCTAGATATAAGTTAGAGAATTACCTTACCACTTAATTTGGTACAAAACAACATGAGTACACGACCAGCTAATATATGTGCCTAGTGCACAACTATATATTTTTCCTTTTTTCTATTATGATATGCCAATGAAATCTAATAACAACATTGTTTTACTCATACACATGCGAATGACATAACAAAGTTGTTGCAGTGTAACCATCGATTAGTTCATTCCTCGACATGAGAGTTCATATGCATTCATATATGCACATACACATTGATGGGAGAACGGTAATAATTCGAACAATATCGAATCAACGCAGCGGAATAAAATAATCTCCCCTCTTGTGTAAACCTAATAGGAATCGATATAATAGAGTAAAATAAATACCAAGCACGCGAACACAAGACGATTTTTACGTGGAAAACCTCCTCGATGTGAGGAGATAAAAAACCACGGACCGGAGTCCACCCGAAAATCTTCACTATCAATAAAATTGTTTTTCTCTAGCAAATACTAGAGGTACATAGCGGCAAACACCTCAAGAACATAATTCTTGGCAATACACATGAACTTCACAAGAGATCAAGGATAAATCTGACCAAAAACGCAGGTTTTGATCAATCCACGAAAAACCCGATGTATGGAGCTTCAAACAAAAATCAAACCGTTCAGATTCAATAAAATTGCCACGAACATGCTGACAAAATTTCAGCTCAATCGGATCACGAATCGACCTCCGATGCCAGCTTGATGTAAATCAGATATTGCCCTAGATCCCAGATTTTCTGCTTTCTCTTTTTCTCTTGTTACTATTTCCTTTTCTGCTGCTACCTCCTTTTATATAGATAGTAAGAAACCCTATTTTCTCATATAACTTATTATATGGGCTCAAGCCCTTTTTAGGCTTGTAACTCATTGGGCTTCCTCCACATAGGAGTGAACCCGCTAACAAATCTCCACCTCACGACAATGTGGAGGGATTCACCATCCCTGCTATCAAACGGCAATGTTCAAGCTTCTCTCTTGGTAGAGTTTTCGTCATCATATCGGAGCCATTATGATCCGTATGAATTTTCTCAAGTTCCAATAACTTTTCATCTAGAACATCCCTTATCCAATGATATCTAACATCAATATGTTTCGATCTAGAATGAAAAGATGAATTCTTACCAAGATGAATTGCACTTTGGTTATCACAAAATAGCACATACCTCTTTTGCTTGAACCCAAGTTCTTCTAAGAACTTCTTCATCCATAGCATCTCTTTACTAGCTTCAGTCACTGCAATAAATTCAGCTTCGGTTGTAGAAAGTGCAACACACTTCGCAATCTTGACTTCCATGACACAGCTCCACCCGCAAAAGAAATCAAATAACCGAAGTAGATTTACGAGTATCAATATCTCCCCGCCAAGTCGGAATCTGTGTATCCAACTAACTCAAGTTTCCCGGTCCCAAACTGAGTTTCAAATTTGAAGTTAGGAAAATGTCACAAATGGTCCCTATATTTTTGCCCAATGTGCAATTTCGTCCCTAAACTTTCGATCGGCTCAATTTGGTCCCTGAACTATTGATAAATGTTCAATTTAATCCCTGAACTTTTGATCGGCTTAATTTGGTCCTTGAACTATTCATAAATGTCCGATTTAGTCCACCGTTACTGTTTTTCTTTTTAATTTTTTTTTAATTTTTTTAATTTTTTAATTTTTTTTTTGAAATTTTTTAAAATTTTTTTTTGCTTTTTCCCTTCCCTCCGCCGGGCCGGCGGAGGGAAGCCGGCGTCCGGCGAGGGTCGCCCTCGGCGCGTCGGGCGAGGGCCGTCCTCGCCGGACGCCCGACGCCGGGTGCTCCCTCGCCGGCGTCCGGCGAGGGCCGCCGCCGCTGCGTCGGGCGAGGCCGTCCTCGCCCGGACGCAGGCGGGGCGGCCCTCGCCCGACGCCGGCGAGGGGCTCCCTCACAGCCTCGCCGGATCTGCGAGGGCTCCTCGCAGATCCGGCAAGGGCTCCCCTCGCCGGCGTCGGGCGAGGGAGCACCCGGCGTTGAGTGAGGGCGACCCTCGCCCGACGCCGGCGAGGGGAGCTCCCGCGCGGATCTGCGAGGCCCCTCGCTCGACGCCGGCGAGGAGCACCCGGCGTCGGGCGAGGGGCTCCTCGCAGACTGCGAGGACCCCCTCGCCGACACCGGCGAGGGTCGCCCTCGCTCCGTCCGGCGGGACGACCCTCGCCGGCCGCGGCGAGGGCGACCCTCGCGGGACGCCGGCTTCCTCCGTCGGAGTCGGCGGAGGGAAGGGAGAAAAAGCAAAAAAATTTAAAAGAATTAAAAAAATTTTAAAAAATTTTAAAAAAATTTAAAAAAGGAAAAACGAGAATCGAAGGACTAAATCGGACATTTATGAATAGTTCAAGAACCAAATTGAGCCGATCAAAAGTTCAGGGACTAGATTGGACATTTATCAATAGTTTAGGGACCAAATTGAGCCGATCGAAAATTCAAGGACGAAATTGCACATTAGGTAAAAGTATAGGGACCATTTATGACATTTTCCCTTTGAAGTTCCCCGAAGATACCTCATAATCCACTTCACTGCATTCCAGTGCTCTCTACCTGGATTTGACAAATAGCGACTAACAACGCCAACTGCATGTGCCAAGTCTAGGCGTGTACATACCATCGCATACATTAAGTTTCCTACAGCTGAGGCATATGGAACACTTTCCATATCTTTATTCTCTTTATCAATTGTAGGACTTTGCATCATATTTAACTTAAAGTGGGCAGCAAGAGGAGTACTAACCACTTTAGCCTTGTCCATGTAAAATTTCTGAAGGATCTTTTCGATATATTTCTCTTGCGATAAAAATAACTTCTTAGCATCTCTGTCTCGGGTAATTCTAATGCCAAGAATTTGCTTCGCCGAGCCTAAGTCTTTCATGGCAAAAGATTTGCTCAACTATTTCTTCAATAACTTAATTCTTGAAGCATTCCTGCCAACAATCAGCATATCATCAACATAAAGCAAGAGAATAATAAAGTCACCATCAGAAAATTTTTGAACAAACACACAATTATCCGAGGAAGTCTTCTTATAGCCCTGTTCTGTCATAACTGACGCAAATTTCTTATACCACTGTATCGGTGCTTGTTTTAGGCCATAGAGACTTTTCTTCAATTTGCACACATAATCCTCTTTCCCTTTCGCTTTGAAACCCTCAGGTTGTTCCATGTATATCTCTTCCTCCAAGTCACCATGTAGGAAGGCTGTTTTAACATTCATTTGCTCAATTTCTAAATCTAGGCTAGCTGCCAAGCCTAGTACCACACGGATAGAAGACATTTTTACTACCGAAGAAAATATATCATCAAAATCAATACCCTTTTTCTGACCGAATCCTTTAACAACCAATCTAGCTTTGTACCGTGATTATAAAGTATGTTCATCTTGCTTCAACCTATATACCCACTTGTTCTTCAAAGCTCTTTTACCTTTAGGTAACTTCACCAACTCAAAAGTATGATTATCATAAAGTGACTGCATCTCATCTTGCATAGCATCGAACCAATTGCTTTTGTACTCATCTTCTATTGCTTCTGCATGGCACTCTGGTTCACCTGCATCAGTCAATAATACATACTCATCTTCAGAATACCTGGTGGAAGGTCGTTGGTCTCTAATCGATTTCCGGACTGGAACATCTAGTGGAACATCTAATTGAGCCTCTGGTTTAGGAATAGTATAATCTATTTCAACATGTTCAGGAACATGTGCGTTATTTGGAACATTGACTTCCTCTTTGCTCTTCATCAACTTGTGTAGGGATATTTGTAAGAGGAACTGGATCTAAATCAACCGATTATCACTAACTTTTTGTGGTGTTGAAATCATCTTTGATTTCTCAATATCCTCTATTGTTTGATCTTCCATAAACACAACGTCTCTGCTTCTTACAATTTTCTTTTCAAATGGATCATAAAATTTGTAGCCAAGCATATCCTGTGCATAACCAATAAATATGCACTGTCGTGTTTTCACATCAAGTTTAGACCTCTCATCCTTGGGAACATGCACAAATGCTTTGCACCCAAATACACGCAAATAATCATAAGAAACTTCTTTGCCTGTCCAAACTCTATTAGGAACATCAAACTCTAAAGGAACGCATGGAGTAAGATTTAATATATGCACAATTGTACTTAAAGCCTCACCCCAAAAGGATCCAGGTAGTTTTGACTGTGAAAGTAAGCATCTTGGGAGGTGTCTTTCAACTAATGTTCTATTCATTCTCTCGGCTAAGCCATTTAACCGGGCGTCTTGGGAGGTGTCTTTTGATGTCGAATACCTTGTTGTCTGCGGTATTCATCAAAAGGTCCAATATACTCTCCCCGTTATCGGTTCGATACATTTTAATTTCTTTCCATCTGTCTCTCAACCGAAGCCTGAAATTGCTTAAAAGCATCTAACACTTGATTTTTAGTTTTCAAGGTATAAATCCAAATTTTCCTTGAAAAATCATCTATAAAAGTAACAAAATAAAGAGAGCCACCAAGTGATTTTGTTTTCATAGGACCGCAAACATCAGAATGTACTAAATCCAATATACCTAACTTTCTTAAAGGAGGGGAGCTTTTAAATGCAACTCTGTTCTGTTTTCCTGCTAAACAATGAGCACACTTCTTTAGTGCTGAACTTTTCAATCCCGAAATGAGCTTCTTCTTGGCCAATATTGACAAACCCTTCTCACCGATGTGGTGAGCCTCTTATGCCATAGCTCAGCTGCATCTTCGCTATCTACTGCATTAATTTTGTCTGTAGATAACTTTGCCTGCATAATGTATAACGAAGAATATTTTTTCACCACCACCGCCCGCGGTGGCGGCGCGTTAAGGCTTAGTACCCTCAACGCCCGAGGAGGAGTTCGAGACTTCGCGTCCGCAATAACGCGCGTCTTACCCGCGCTTTGGGGTCGCGGTGGGGGCCCCAGGCGCTCCAGGATTTACTCTCCCCGCGAAGCGGCATTCGGAGGTTCCCTGGGTCATCAAAAAAAAAAAAAAAAGAATATTTTTCACCTCTAGCCACAACAAGAGAACCTTTAGTAAGTTTCCATTGACCATTACTGAGAGTGCTGCAATACCCCTCATCATCCAATTTGCCTGTAGAAATCAAATTCAAGCGGATATCAGGTATATGTTTAACATTATTCAATACTAACCTTGTGCCATTGCTGGTTTCTAGGCACACATCACCGATGCCTACCGCTTGAGCTAGTCCATTGTTTCCCATCTTCACAGATCCGAAGTCACCTGACCTATATGATGTAAAGAAATCTCTACGAGACGTAGCATGAACGGATGCACCACTATCAATTACCCAAGCGGGTCTCATGAGAAACAAAATTCACCACATCACCATCAAAAATAGTGAGAAAGTCTTCTTTAAGTGCAGCGACACGATTGTCATCACTATCATCATCACTTTTCTTCTCTTTACCTTTCTCCTTTTGTTTCTCCCTTTTTAACTGGCGACAAAACCTCTAAATATGTCCTTTCTGATGGCAATAATGGCACTCAACATTAGCAAATTTATTATACTTACCTCTGCTTTTGTCTCGACTTTTATCTCTATTTCTCGGACCTCGAGACTCACTTCTCCCCCTTTTCTCAACAACCAAGGCATCAGAATGTGAAGAGGATGATCCCTGTGTCTTCCTTCTCATCTCTTCATTCAAAATACTACTCTTGACTAAATCCATGGTAATCGTACCATCCGGGGTCAGAGTTAGACAAAGATGTTCGAAACGTCTCCCATGAGTCCGGCAAAGTACCAAGCAACCATAATGCTTGTATCTCATCATCAAACTTGATTCCCATCGCAGCCAACTGATTTATAATTCCTTGAAAAGAATTTAAATGATCGATCAAATGAGTACCATCATGATATCTCGAGCCATAATCTGTTTTATCAAAAATAACTTATTATTCCCAGTCTTTCGAGCATATAACTGTTCGAGCTTATCCCATAAACTGCATGCATGTGTTTCCTCAATAATATGGTTCAAAACATTATCATCTACGCACTGCCTGATATAACCACACACTTGACGATGAAATATAGACCATTCAACATCAGTTTTATTCTCTGGTTTCTCCTCAGCAAATACAGGCAAATAAAAGTCTTTCACATATAAAAGATCTTCCATCTTCCCTTTCCAGATATGATAATTTGAACCATTCAGTGTAACCATTCTACTCATATTCGTTTCCATTGTTTAACACAAGGCAGAAAAATCAAGCAATAACCTGATGCTCTGATACCACTCTGATGGGAGAACGGTAATAATTCGAACAATATCGAATCAACGCAACGGAATAAAATAATCTCTCCTCTTGTGTAAACATAATAGGAATCGATATAGTAGAGTAAAATAAATACCAAGCACGCGAACACAAGACGATTTTTACATGGAAAACCTCCTCGATGTGAGGAGATAAAAAACCACGGGACCGGAGTCCACCTGAAAATCTTCACTATCAATAAAATTATTTTTCTCTAGCAAATACTAGAGGTACATAGTAGCAAACACCTCAAGAACATAATTCTTGGCAATACACATAAACTTCACAAGAGATCAAGGATAAATCTGACCAAAAACGCAGGTTTTGATCAATCCATGAAAAACCTTATGTATGGAGCTTCAAACAAAAATCAAACCGTTCAGATTCGATAAAATTGCGCCATGAACATGCTGACAAAATTTCAGTTCAATCGGACCACGAATCGACCTCCGACGCCAGCTTGATGTAAATCAGATATTGCCCTAGACCCCAGATTTTCTGCTTTCTCTTTTTCTCTTGTTACTATTTCCTTTTCTGCTGCTACCTCCTTTTATATAGATAGTAAGAAACCCTTTTTCCTCATATAACTTATTATATGGGCTCAAGCCCTTTTTAGGCTTGCAACTCATTGGGCTTCCTCCACATAGGAGTGAACCCAGCTAACATGCATTAGGTTCGTTACTTCTTCTCCTGAACTCTACTTAGGCATCTCAATACACGGGGCATCACCACCATTCACAAGTGAATGACGAAAACATATTGTTCTCATGCAAGCCATGATAAATGATTAATTTCCTTATTTAATTGCATAGCAACAGAGCATATGTTAAGAGTTAAAATCATATGATATTTCTTGCATTAACAACAACATTAATGCTCATTTCCACAGTCAACGTTCAGCAAACGATATCCTTTCATGCAAATCATTATCTTACATTTTTAACGATTACATATGTGGATAATGATGATGACAAGCTCATCTCTTTTCATTTCTCATGAAAGCAGTGCTAAATAAATTGGAAGAACAGGAACGATATTCTATTTAGGGACTAAACTTTAGTGGTTCCGGCCATGAAAAACCACCTCATTAAAGATGTTAAGGACAAGTCCTTAACGTTCAAAAACGTTGTGGATAATCCAAGAAATAGGAGGCTCCAGCAAAGCTGGGGTTTTGATCCCTTCATCTTCTCTTTTGAAGTCCCGGAACCTTAATGCTATGCTTCATGGTTGCTGGTGCTGCTGTGGGCATCTGCCGCTCCGCTTCTTCAGCTGGTGTACGCTGCTTGGTGCGGTGTGGACTGCTCAGTTGGCTTCTTGGCTATTGGTTGATACTTGGGTACTTCTATTACTGACATTCGTTGTTGGTTGGTGCGTGCTGTGACCTTATATAGCGGCTGATTGACTAGTTGCTGCTCCGTTTACTGGCTGTGGTTCCCTACTGCAGTTGGTTGGTTGATGCTTTTGATCAGTTGGTTCTCCTTGTCTTGGAGTTCCTATTCCTTTGCTTTCAGCCGTTGTTTGGCAAGCTGGTTGCCTTTTTGGTTTTGGTTGGTTTTCTTGTTGCCTTGTTTTTGGCAATTGTTGTTTGTTTTGTCGACACCTTTCCACTCGTTGTGACTAGTTGTTGTTATAAGGGTAAGTTTTGGTGCCGGTTTGCTTTGTATAGTTTTGGTTAAAGCTCAATATATTCTTAATTTACCAAAAAATAAAATAAAATAATAAAATAATAATAATAATAATAATAATAATAATAATAATGCGTTATCTCAACACTAATACCTTCTTTCTTATTTCATCATACATTCATCAACAAATCAAATATATTAGTTAAACAAATAAGAAGAACATGTGATAGACTCAGTAGTTTGATATATTCAGAAGCTAGATATATGTAGCTAATGGTCACATTCAATTACATACAAGTAGGTAGTGGAAAATATTCTAACCATTGAATATACTCAAATTCTGTAAGTGAATACTTAGACTAGTATGATTTGTGGAAGAAGACCTTGGCCAATCTACTTGGCCTACTTGATGAGAGTTAGCTATGAAGACACACTAGGCGAGGATACTCAGACTTAGCGAGTGAACAAATCTGATCAAACGAATGAACGTATGTATACAAAATGTGAATTTGATCAATAAAGGAATATATATATATACAAAGTGAATACACTCAATATGTGAATATCTTTAGGAAGTAAATATGATTAGATAAGTGTTGCGAACCTGACTTTAGCGCCCAAAGTCAAAGCGGGCAAATGGGCATAAAGATAGACTTTAGAGGTTGTTAGACTTGAAAGTGTCCTCATGGCACGTAATTCCAACGGATGCCATCACCTCATCCTTTAGGACCGATGCCACGGGGTCTCTTGGTCATGGTGGTGAGCTCTCCCAAGCTTGCACCTTGCAGAACAGCGGAATTTATCATGACAATAACTTGGTGCTTTTTCTTTTTTTTTTTTGACAAAAAGGCATGAAGGTAAAGTTTAAAAGTATTTGACTATGAAAGTTCACTCAAGGTACATCCCCCCAACAAGATGTCATCACCTCATCTTTTTGTTGGTGTCATCATTGCTTGAGCTTAAAATCACAATCGCGAGCTTTTCCAAAGCTCATACCTCGCACAATAGGTAAGTTCATTTTAAAGTTGTGTTTAGTAACCTAAATAGTATCTAGGAGTCATCACTAGCCTCGTTTTTGGGGGCCGGCTAGAATACCCAATCAAGGGTTGGGAGTACTTCCTCGATACCTATGTAACTAGAGATATAGAGTTTGGGGACTTGGATTACGCTAAAGTTACTATTAGCATCCTTTTGGTACCTAATAGTCAACGTGTTATCTACGTGATCATGCATTTCTTTTTAAATTTTCATGCAAACTTATAAGGTAAAGGTGATCATACATGGATGGTTTGTTCGTGCCATTCTACTCTATTATTGAAAAGTGAAAGTAATTGAAATTGCAATGCAAATGAGTAAACCCGATAGTAATAAAAGAACACTATAAAAGAAATCTACAAAATTCTAAGAAATGCAAAAAGAAAACTTGCAACTTATCGGGTGTTTATACAAAGCTAAAACAAACCAAGACATATGTCAAGGAATGATTAATACAAATGGTGAGATCGGATTGGATATCGATCATTCATCATCTTCAAGTATTTGGATCGCGATCTCCATGCACCAGCCCTAATTTTAATCCATGTCTAGAAATAAAATTGAAAATTAAAAAAAAAATCCATTTGCACAATGCAAGCAAACAAACAAGACACTCAAAGCATTAAAGAAGAAGAACATCAATCCATCATGAATAAAAAAAAAAAAAAAAGTTGGCCTTTGAAGTTCACACAACAACCCACCTAAGATGCCTATTCAATTCATTTTAGTGTGACTTATAGCTACTAGCCATCAGCTGTATTCTCACATGGTGACTAAAGTTAGAAGTGCCTAATGAAAGTTCTAAATGTTATCCCAAAGTAATCCATATGGTCATGCATTGCACCTAGATCATACATCTAAAAATCACATGCAAAGTGTGTAATAAAAGTATGCCCGCAAGCCATTTGACCTTATTTCTTGATCAATTAATCAATTGAGTAAGCCAACAATGAATTACTTAATCAATCATCATGCGCCAAACACATCCACATGCATTTTATGACAAGTGAAATGATCAATATATGACTCATATGATGCCTAAAAAGATTTTATGGACAATTAGCAAGAAAATGTATTATTTTGAAAAGATTCGATAAAAGGGACATAATTTTGTAAATGCTATGGAACACATTTAGCTATCAAACCTAGCTTGGGTGCATCGAAGAGCACAACTAACCAAGAATCGCAAATATTCTAAATATGATCCAAACTTTGATAAGTTTTATGTCAAATCGAGATTTTTAAGAAAAATATCATATAGGGACATGATTTCATCAAACCAAGGATCATGTCTAGTCATTAAGGTGGGCTCAGGTGCATTGAGGGTACAATTGATCAAGCATCACAAATGTCCCAAATATGAATCAAGAATTCAATAAAATCATGTCACCTTGTAATGCAAAGAATGCCAAAAGAATTTTCCTATAGGCATCACATAAACTATCAAAATTTGGAATGACTTTGAAATCATGTTTGAATTCAGAATTTGGAAACATTTGCAAGTTTTGGATGAATGGTAAAAATTCCCAGTCGCCTCCTAGTTTGTGAAAATGTATGGTGACAAAGTATGGCACATTACAAACAAATCTCAAGAAGACCTCAAGACCTAATACACCATACCAAATGACATGCAAAATTCTCAAATTTTGACATGTTATAGACCTAGTTGTCATGCACAAACTTCATCAATGAATATTCCTCAAAATCAGTCCATAGAAAATCACACAAAATCATCAAACAAATTGGATCACAAAAAACATGGCAGCTCTTCAGTTCAATCTAAATGCTAAGTTTAGACCCGATTTAGTGAAAATAGCAAACATAGCAAATGATGAGCTATTAAGGCATGCCATATATCATTTTGAAGCTTAAAATGTCTCCTACAAATGTCTAGAACACACCTAATGCAATTAAGCATGTTAGCAAGCATGATCAAGGACATTTTATCAAGAGGTCTAATCTACAACAACAACATTAATAATGTTCAGAACATGCGATGCTTTATCTTCTTTAAATGACATGAGAAAAATACACAATTTTTTGTGCTATTAGGTCTAGATGCAAGATTTAAGTTTCATGAAAACATCCCAACCTAATTTGGCTCACAAGTGTGAAATTTACAAAACAAGTCAAATCATCTTAGCATGCAAAATGACAAAATTGAAAAACTAGGTCGATCATGAAATTGACTGAGCTAATGATAACCGTTTGGTCATCTATACCTCCTTGGAAAGCTTGTG
Organism: Eucalyptus leucophloia subsp. euroa; assembly: GCA_017140325.1. Classification (NCBI taxonomy): domain Eukaryota; kingdom Viridiplantae; phylum Streptophyta; class Magnoliopsida; order Myrtales; family Myrtaceae; genus Eucalyptus; species Eucalyptus leucophloia. The sequence continues at coordinate 24,008,850 of CM029471.1, forward strand.
AGATGCTCTACAACTTTCATGAAGAACTCAAGCCCAATTGAGCATGTTTACTAGCTCATTTCAAGGCAAACATCCACCGGTACAAATAGGGTAAATTAGTTTAAGGATGATTTAATAGAGATTTCCTTGACTAAATCTACTCCAAAAAATCTAGAAAAAATATATGTTATATTCAACGTCATTATGAACAACTTTCATGAGACACTAGCCTCAAAATCTTGGACAAAATTTAGCAAAAAATCAACAAACAAATTACACGCTCAAAAATCAAAATCATCAACAAAACTTCAATAATTTACATAAACAAATCATCAGAATTTTAAGGTGGATTTCAAGTATCAAACTGTTGGAGAAAACTCATTTATTATTTTGAAGTTGACAAAACGTTTCCAAAAGTCTAGTCTGAAGACTTCCAGACTCAAGTGGTATAATCTAAAGAACTCCAAACTTTACTGTCAAAGTTTGAAGATCGCTAGACATAAATTTCAAAATCTGCTCTCACTGATAGTTTCTAGATCAAAGAATGAAGACCTATCCATATGCCAGATTATCTTCAAGGATTCAATTCGTGTGATTTTTGGAAGACCTTATGGCTGGATATAACATCTAATCGTTTGATTATTCTTATTGGAATTTACTCCAATATGAAAATCTTTTTAAAGGCGAGCAAATTTGGAAGGTTTTACTTATGGAAACCAAAGATCTTGATTGCATGGACGAACGGGATTGATGGGCTTTCATCACCAATCATTCAATGACTCAAGATTACATTAATTGATTTTGTCCAACGAGTAGATTGGAAGAATTCCTTTGGAAAGTGCCAACGGTCGTGAAGGCATGAAGGAATATTTAAGGATGACTCTCCAGTTGTTCAAAGTAGTGCGTGAAAAAATAATTTCAAAGTCTGAATCTCTATAGGTCCTTGCTCTTTCATTCATCGAGCTCAAAGTTGTACACAAAAGAGAGAAATACACATGAGACTCTGTGAGAGATTAGTAGAAACTCTTCACTGAGGAAGTCAAGATCACAAACTATAAAATCTCTTTTTATTCATAGTGAAATCTAGCCAATGGGCTATCAACGTGGAAGAGTAGATGTAGACTTGATCTAAGCCAAACCACTATAAAACTTGTGTTCCAATTCTCTTTCCTTAACTTCTTAGTTCTATTCATTGTTTTATATAACTGTTTAAAGCTGTTTACATCCTTTGTCAATCATTTTACTTCTAACTCTTGCAAGAAAATTTTATTAACATATATTCACCCCTCTCTAGGTGTTGCTCTAACCCTTTACCCAAACGATGTTCAATCAATACCCATAATATATCAAAATGAAGCTTGTTGAGTGTAGATCATAAATTTGGAACACTTCAAATCAAGATTTTGAGGTTCAAGACCTCGAATAAGCCAGAATAGAAACCACGTTTGCTAAACATATGAATTTCCAAAACATGCTCAAGAACACAATCAACACCAAAATCATTATAGATTATTGCAGCACTCATAATCTTTGATTCTAAGCATGTAAATGTTCCTAGTTATCAAATCCTAGCTCTAGTCAACTAGTTCAACCTCGCCTCATCAAATTCAAGTTTTGAATCATTACCTTTGAGCTTGAACTTGAACCTGACCAATTGAGCTTGAATGAATGCTGATCAACAATTGTTGGAACACCCAAACTTCAAGGATCCTTGTTGCAAGTCATTGGATTACCAGTTGAAGGAGGTCGAGAAGAGAATTAGCCTTGGATGGACCAATTGGGCAATCTCTGGAGGGAGTGGTAGCAATGGTGGGGATGGACGAATGATGGAGGAGCTTAGGGATGGCGGCACGTCGCTGAAGGAGGCTCGACGAGTGGCAGTGGTCGAGGGAGAGGGATAGCACATGAAAGAAGGGAGGAGGAAGGGAGAGGAGAGAGGGCGAGAGAGACATAGATCTAAAAATTGAGATCCTCTCTCGTTTTTGAAGGAAAAAAACTATATATACCAAGGGATAAGATCAAATCTTAGCCCTTTGATTAACACAAGGGCTAAGGTTTGATCCCTTATCTAACTAACATTGATTAAGTTTGTTAAGGTGTTTTGATTGAGGCACATGCTCATTTAAACGGCTATGATGCATTGAGGATGACTGGTCGTGATCAATTTTGGGCTAAATTTGACATTATGGCCTAATCATGGGCATTTTCATAATTCCACAAAAATCTGAGGCAATTATGCAATTTTGAAAAATAAGGGCCCAAGCACATTGGCCATGAGATGGAACGCCTCATGATGGTTGTCAACCGTTGTGAGTCGATTGATGAAGGGCCAACTCATCCACCTTTTGTTGGTGGCTAGTTGGACTAATCAAATCGGTCCGAATTGGTTCAATTGGTTCAATTAGTTTGATTCTAAAAATCTTTGTGCAATTTAGTCCTCTAAAAAGGATTCTAGTTCAATCGTGTACTAAAGTGGGCCAACTTGCATGATTATTTTACCCGAAACCTAAATTGGATAAAATTGAACTCAATTAATATAATGAGACATTCATTGGTTCAATTACTCATGTCTATAATGGTCTATTGCATTCGACTTGACATTAAAATGGGAGTGCAACCTTTCCGTCAAAAATCAATTGAAGGTCAATGTCAAAATTGAGCTTCAATTCATCAAAGTAAACCCTATTCTAGAATGGGTCAACTCGAAAAATTGCACTAATCTTGATTTATTGATCTCGGATTTCTCAATTTCAAGCAAGCTAAATCCATTAAATTAGTGAGTTTTTGAGGGGATTTGTCAAAATTAATCTTGGATTTGAATTTAATTTGAGAAAATGAGTAGAACAAAAGTATCAATACATGAATCATGACAAATCGATTTGAGCCCCTTATTAGGGCTAAAAATGGCAATTTGTAATCATTTATGTCAAATCTCAAAAATAGCTGCACAAGTGAATGAGTAGTGATCCCTAGATCAAATGTCATAAAGTGAACTAAACTATAATATGGCTAGAAAGAAAGTAATTTTATTTTTGATTGATTTTAAACTTAAATCTGAAAATTTGGAAAATAAGGTTCTTAATTGATTTTTGTAAGATTTTTTATACTAACGTCAAATTAGAGCTAAAGTGAAGTGATTTGTGGATTTTTAGTTTTTCCAATTTTCTTGGTCAAATGTGGTTAATTTTGTGATTAAATTTTTGAAATTTCTGAAAACTAATATGATCAAAATGATATTAAGGCTACAAGGTATCTTTTTATGCAAAAAGTCAATTTTTGACTCGGGGTTGACTCTTAGGTAATGGGTTGACCAAAATGTCAACTTAAATTGGGCTTTTGACAAAAATGAATAGGAAATCACTTAAAAATGATAGACAAAAAAAGAAAATAAAAATGACACTTTTTGTTCGAGAAACAGATCTTGTTGTGACTGGAAATCCTAATCTCGACTTTCTTACCTTTAACAACGCATCATCTAAAAATTAGTGGTTAACAATAACTGTATATTTTGAAGCAAGTGAATATACTTAATAAGTGATATTGAATCTAATCAAATAAATTAATATATTTAAACTTAGTAAATGAATATGTTCATACTTATTAAGTGAATGAATCTTATCAAACAAATAAAGTTACTCAGTAAGTGAATATATTTAGAAATTGAATATGATTAGATAAGTGAATATTTTGAAGTGAGTAAATATACTTGTGAATATATCTAGGAATTGAATTTGATTGAACAAATGGATATATTCTTCAATAAGTAAATGAATGTGATCAAACAAATGAATACATTTAAACTCAATAAGTGAATGGATTTGACCAAACAAATGAATATACTCAAACAAGTGAATATATTCAAACGGATTAGCAATAGTTGTCGAATATGAAATTACAAAAATAACACTTCCAAGTTTAGATTTATTATTTTCAAGTGAGTATAAGATGGATATTACCAATGACGGTTGAATATGAATTGCAAATATAACACTTCCAAGTTCAAATATATCATTTACATATACAACAAGTTACCACTCTTTAAGCAAATCGAGCAAACACCTTTTAGGCATGTATATAATCAACAAGTTAAGTCAAACAATCACAATAACTCTATATCACTAATTTTCATATTTACACTTAACTTCAGATTTAACTAAAACCAAGATTACACATACCAAGCAACTGAATTAAAAGTGTTAAGTAGATTAATCTAACTTAACACTTAGGATTTTGACTTACTTTGAACAATCAAATGCCTTCACCACCTTGTGACTCTTGTAAGATAAAATCCAAGATAAAAAGTAGAAGAATAAAAGTTGAGTGACACGGCCAAAAAGATGCTACCAAGGTTAAAGTGATGACTAAAAGTGGATTTTAAATGGGAGAATGCATGTAATCATACGTGGCAATGTCTTCCTTATATGATGGTCAAATGGAGAAGAGTTTGGAGATCAATGTATTAGGGTGATGACACCTTGGTCTTTTGGTGTCATGTTTAGTGTAAGAGTCTTCTTTTAAGGGAGACACTTGGCCTTACATATATTCTTAAAATAACAAATAAGTAGTATGTGGTATCTCATGCAAATGTTTTTAAGAAAGGCTTATAACAATATCATTTGGGAAAAAAGTCATTCTTTTCTATCCACATAGGTGAGTAAACCTTCATCAATGTTATTAGTATATTCTACAACATTATTAGTGATTAAATCCCATGCCTCAATTTAAGGGCATAACCGTCACATACTTCATAGGAAAATAAAAAGAGAATTTATTATGCAGACAAGAATCTAGCATCCATTATAAATACTAATAAATCCGAAAATATTTTGAATCCACTAAATTTATTAGTAAATAATATTAGATATTTCTAAAATTTTGATTTAGTAAACCTAAAACTTGATAATCATTAAATATATAATTCGAGAAACATCCTTACCCATCAAACTAAGATAATGTTAATATCACTCTAACTATCAATGTTTATTATTTAAATTTCAACAAGTTAGACTTGGATTAATTACGTTCATGAAAAAATCATCTTCCGTGCCTCACAAAATTTATGATCGAATTAAGATTTCTAAGTGTCCACCTGAACCTAAATCATACTTAGCTTTATAACCTAAATATTATTATTATAATTGGATGCAAAAATCAAGATGTGACAAAATTGGTGCGTAATTATGTTGATAATATTTATTTCTAAAAGTTAATAGTGTGCTAAATTAAATAGGTTTATTTAAATTAACTTTTTAAAGTTGTATTATAATAAGCTATATTACTTTTAACTATCCAACTATTTTATTATGTAAAGCAATTTAAAGCTACTTAAGGAATAGATAGGTTATAATAATACTAGGATACACTTTTTTCTGTTTTTTGTTGTTAATTCCATGGTAATCTTTCAATTACATTAATTTATTTTTAAGAGCAATTTTAGTAAATGAAAAATAATATAGCTAGTATTTTATTTAATAATAGAATATATATTTAATGGTTTAATTTCGATAGATATTTTAATCGATTTTTTAACTTGTGGGAAATAGAAGTTACTCAAAATGTCAACAATTATTTCAATAGAAGTCAAATTCAGGAATATTGACAAGGCGGGTCTAATCTCAACAAATAATTTGGAGACATTTACTTTTAGGAAATTATTTTAAACATCGATTTAATTTGGAAGGAAAATAAAAATTCTATTTTTGCGCGGCAAAGCAAAAAAAAGGCAGAAGTCTCTCCGGAGGAGTTCATCATCGTAGGGTTTGCAAGGTTGCAGTGGCCTCCTTCCTTCGTCTCTGCCTCCGCAACAGGTAATCTCTCCCCCCCTCTCTTCTCCCGTGGATTCAAAGCTAAGTGATCCACTTCGACCGATGCGTAATAGCAGAGCATCAGATAGAGTTCAGACCGTCGCCTTCCTTTTGTGTTTTCTTGTTCGGATAGAACGTTCTTTGTTAACACCTTGGGAAAGTACTATGTTGAGGATGGGTGTTAGGGTTATGGTGAGTTGTGAATCAATCGCGCCCTTTTGTTGGAGAACATACTTTTTATGTTTCGAATCTTGTGGAACTCTGCTCGGCAGAGAATTCATGGTGGGATGCTGTCTTGTGCCCTAAGTGCTTGTAAATTTGTGTATGGCAGTGTTTAACGATGTCGGGGACTGAAGGTCGTGTCATAAGCAGGGTAATTTTGAGGGGACTGGTCCGATTATGTTTCGAAAGTGATCGCCTTTGACTTCTAATAGGGACGTGATTTTAAGATCATCATGGTTATAGAGTACATTATGGAAGTTTTCGCGGAAAATTTCAGGTTGGGGTTGCTTTATGTAAGTGGACATAGATACCTCAATGAATTTTTCTATGCTCAGTAGTGTTAGGTATGCAGAAAGTTAAGAGGACCCTCAGAAGAAGTCAGCGGGCTGGTGGAGATCTGCCTTTAATTAATTTAGCCCCTTTGTTAATATTGTCATGAATTGCATTTAAGTCCTCGATTTGCTGACAGAACTCCCATTGTGATTAGCATCTGGAATTAAAAAAGTCTGTACATTTCAATATCAAATGTCTGACAATCATTCTCCTTCATAGGTAATGTTAATTTTGTACAAAGTATAATTTCAACTGTGACATTTCCCAGTTTCCACACTCATGTCATTAACCCTTGGTCAGATTGTAGTTTTTAGACAAATATCCAGTCTGTAGAATTAAGTTGGTGAGTTTGGGCTTTTGACAGAATGAATCAGGACTCTAGCCAGGATGTAATGCCAAACGTGCTTCGCTAGAAGGCAATATGTGCACTTGACAATTTTCAAGTAGAATTTTTAGTAGTTGTTTGTGCAGAACCCTTAGGTAGTTGAACTGATATATTTGGCATTGGTTAAACAGCCCTGGATTTTCAAGTCAGGCTTTATTCAAACTATTGAAGCTAATTTACATGGAGACTATGATGGGATCTTCCTTCTAAACATGATTATGAATATTAGTAAATAAGAGAAGACATCATGTGAGAATGTGCACACGCGAGCAAGAGGCTGGCTGTGCTCCTGAATGTTTACAGGTTCATCTATAAGTATGTGGGCATATGTGTGAAATTGTGTGGTACTGCTTTGCCTTGAGCCGCAAAGTACATGTTGGGTTGATCAAAAGCCATTTTTGCTTTTGATGCTCTTACATTTGAGAAAGCTCTCTTAAGGAACTACATCATTAGTCTGGATGTGGCATGGTCATCTATGTAAAGTGGTATCAGATCATGCTTTTGAAGATGTTGCAATATTTTTGCTTTCTGCTATGCAGAGTGCATCAGTGAGAGTTGAAGTCCAGTAACTGAAGAGTGGTTGACTGGTGAGATCTACATATGATTGATTATCCTCTGTGATGGTAGTCTGTGAAACTTGTTCACCTCATGTCTGGAATAGGTGTGTGCATGTGTGACCAAAGTTTCTGTACTGTAGACAAACACTTCAGACTCCTCTCTTGTGGCAAAGTTTTTAGGCCACATTTGGTTCAATGTGGAATTGGATTTGTTAAGGATTGGGATCCGATCCTTACAATTTTCTTGTTTCAAGAGAAATTAAAACATGGAATTGTATTCCACATGGAATAGGATTTCTCAAAAATGCTGCTGCCGGTCATCAATCACTGGCCACTGCTGCCACAAATTGCTGGTTGTCAGTCGTCTGTCACCAGCAGCTGGTCATTGGTCGCCAACCACTGCCTCTCACCTCTGCTCACCACTGCCACAAGCTGCCACAACCGTCAGTTCTCTTTCAGAGGGCCAAAAGTTTTGGTAATCTCACCAATTGAAAAGGAAAATGAGATTCCTTCGAATGGGAGTGCTTGTCATGGAACCAAAAGCCTTTTTCCTTTTCCTTTGGCCGAAAGATTGTTAGTCCTCTTGGTTGTAAGGGTTTGGTTTTTCGTCTTTTCCCTCTGGCCCTATATTTTGGCAGTTTGGAATAGGTCATGTTTGATTCTTTCAAATGGGATTTTTAATTATGATTGTTGGATGATCAGTTTTCAGCTCTGTGGTGTGCACATAGATAATGTACACTAACATGAGATCTTTTGTTTTGATGCAGTAAAGGAAGGGGCATATTGGCTCCTATGGTTTTAAGGATCATTGACCTTTTAGGGCAACCTTGCCATGAAACCTAAGTCGAAGAAGTCGAAGAAACAGGAACATCGCTCGCTTGTAGCATCTAATCAGACAGAATTTGCATCCTCAATAACGAAAGTTGCAGTCTCTCAAATCTGCAAATCAGTAGGTTTCAAGGTGGCCCAACTCTATGCACTGGATATTCTTACAGATGTTGCCATAAGATACCTCCAATTGATCGCTAAATCTGCTGCAGCATATGCAAATGCTTCAAGTCGCACTCAGTCAAATATGTTTGACCTTATTAATGCCCTCAACGACATCAACTTTGTATCAGGCTTCCAAGGTGCTGCTTCTCTTCACAGGAACAGTGCATGTGGGCTTGCGTCTGGTGTCTTGTGTGATCTCAACAACTTTGTAAAGAACTCACGTGAAAACCCCTTTGCCAAACCTATTTCCAAAGGAGGTGCGGTTGATTTGCCTTTACCCATGATGCATTCTAGTGGTAGTACAAACTTCTCGAGCATTTCTCGAGGCCTGCACATACCAAGATGGCTGCCACCCTTTCCTGATATGGCTACTTTTGTAGAGAATCATGAGATTTTAGTTAGTCAAAGAAACCATGGCGAGCAATTATGGGAAAGTAAGTTATCATTGGAAAATCATGAGTCTAATGAGCCGATGTTGGTGAATAAGACGTCATCATTGAGGGGGCTAGAGGAACCGCGTGGGAAGGTGAAGTTCACCGTTGGAATGGGTAAAAGAGTTGGAAATGGAATGGAAGGGGGTTGAGGAAGGTGATTTGCGGCAGTGAGAAGAGGGTATATTGTAGGATTAGAAGCGATGATGATGAAACTGTTCAAACAGATGATGGTGATGGCATCAAGAGAAGGAAGACTTATGAATTTTAATCGTTTGTAATGATGAAAATTCATCACAATTGGCATGCTGTGCTCCAATTTTGGCCATTCTTTTTCTCTGGAAGTTTGAATACCTTCAGAGAGATTCTAGATGTAAAGTGAACGTTGTACTCATCTCTTATATGCTTATGTTATGTCCTGCTCTTTTTGCAGGTTAATCATCCTCGAGCCAAATAAAATGTTTTTGCTCCTTGGATGGAATCAAGATAGGATTAAGCTATCTAGTTATTTATTTATTTTTTTTTTTTTGTGGGTCAGAAATTAAGCTATTTAGTTTAAGATAATAGTGATAGCGGAGTTGCATGTGCTCATTTAAACAGATTCTATCATTTTAGAGCTATGCTGCTATGGCAGTGCATCTGATGCACAAAGTGGAGACTATTTATGGATTTTTTTTTCCACAAATGTATGCCTTTCGTGGGGAAAAAGAACAGTTTTGACGCGCTCTTTTAATTGTGAATGTAAGGGTATGTTATATGAAAATGATTTCCATAAAATAATTGTCCAAGCTTTCGTTGAATGGAAAATATTTTAAGGTGAAGCTTAAAATTAAAGAAAATAGTTCCTCCATTAAAAGACAAATTATTATCCAAAATTCTTTCTTTACTCACAGACTCTCTTACACCCTGCTAGTCTGCACTCCTCTTCGGGACATTTTGTATCTTCTCTTCATAGCAAATTTTCAAGCTATTTCATCTTCTTTTCAAATTGATCCCTACCATTAGCTTCAATCATATGTATAAGCGCTTAATTTGTCGTAGGTTTGTTGGAGCAAATCATCATTTGGTTATATGATTTTCCATTCGGCTATGTGACTTATATTTTTCGGATGATAATATAAAAGGGGTTTATGAAAGGCTCTGCTCCTTTTACCATAGACACCTACGCCAGCTTGAATTGACCACGTTCTTTGTGAGTCCCGCTTTATTATGCTTTTGGAACTTAGAAATCTTCAATTATAATTATACCTACACAATGAAGATAGAGGTCCAATATGGGGCTCACACTTAACTTAAAAAAACAGTTTACTTGGCAAATAGCTGACAAATTTTTGTGTTAATGAATTGTATCTTTATCTTTTTATGAATACTACTAGGAAACAATTATTCTAAAAATAAACCAAGCACATGTAATAGAGCCAAAGATAATATTCCATTTAATAATGTTTCGAGGATTGTGCTCTTTTGAATTTTACGTACTTAACTCTGTCATTTATTATTTATTTAAAAAAAATTAAAAAAATCGTGTAGTGAAGGCATAAAAATAAATTAAAAAATTGGATTAACCAAATTAAATGAAATTTAAGTAATTAAAATACAGGGATTTAACACGATGATTTATTGGATTTATAACTAAACCAAATGCATTCATTCAAACTAGATGATACTTTTCCCTTTTAAATGCTTATGTTCTATTTAGATTGTTTCCTACTACAACTAGGAAATGTCTAATTTCGAGGACAAAATTCTCTAAGGAGGGGAGAATTGTGGCATCCTAAAATTTCATGACAATCCCTGGATATACCATGAACCATGATAGGTGATGGAAACGCCATCGGATTTTATTATGGCCATTAGACTAATGGATTTCAATTAAACAAGGCCGAACATTGAATTGACTATTATTTTGATTTGGAAATGTATCCTACAATTAAGTGTGATCAAGGATTGTACTAAATGATAAATTGACAAAAGAATTTTCTGTTCTTGGCCGTATACTCTATAAGTTGGAATGTCATTTGATGAATGTTGCAATTTTATATAACCAAGTGACTATTTGAGATTAGGAAATTAAGTGGGGAATTAAGGTGGATTAAGGAGCAAATGTGGGCTGATTTAGTTGAGGCCCAAGATAGCCCAAAGGAGGCCCACAACCCCACCATTCGGCCGACCCAAAAAGCTAGCCCAAATCCGGCCCAAAGAAAGCCCATCATCTTGCATGAAAAAAATAACAAGTGGCAAAAGGAACTTACCAAATGTCCTTCCCTTAGAGCCAAGTGGCACTCCATGCAAATCTAATGATTACATAGCTAATCAAGAACTTAGGAAAGAGAGGGGGAAGGCGGATTGCACGAGAAACCGAGAGAAAGAGAGAGGGAGTCAAGTCGAGAGAGGAGGAAGAAGACCGGCTGCCGTGCATCCGCCTAGCTACCGCCGTCGAGCCTGTCTTGCCCCATCGTTGTGCTTGCTGTGATTTTCTTTGGATTTGAGGCAAGTAGAGTAATTTGATCTACACTTTGCTTGCTGTGATTGTGTGTGTTGTATGGTGAATTTCGGAGGTGGTGGAGATGAGAATTTTCAAAGCTTTGGGAGTAGTGCCTTAGTCTAGTAATCTGTTTTTTGGAAAAATAGCCCTATCTTTGGTGATCATGTGAGCTGCATGCAATTTTCTCGTTGAAATCTCACTTCGACTTCTTGATAAAAGTTGTAGAGGACTTCTTGAAAATTAATATACTAAAAATTGAGATGAAACAGACAAGTATTGGTTTTATTGGTTAGTGAAATGATTTTTCTTTGAAGAAACTAGATCTGGAAACTATTATGTTGACCTTTGATGATTTCGTGAACTGCATGCAATATTCTAGTTGGAATCTCACTTTGACTTCCTGATGAAAGTTGTAAATGATTTCTTGAATATTAACATAATAAAATTTGAGATGAAACGGACAAATATTGGATGGTGAAACCATTTTTCTTCAAAGATACTAGATCTGGAAAAACTGCTATGTTGATCTCTTGCAATTCTGTGAATTTTGTAAAATTATCCAGTCCAAAATTGATTTCGTGTCCTTGATAATAATTGTAGATGACACCTTGAGGAATAATATACTGAAATTTGAGAATAAACGGACAAGTATTGATTCGGGAAATGATTTTTCTTTGAAAGGGATTAAATCTGGAGATTGAGCCGAGGGTTAAGGTGAGTTGTAATAATCACATCTTTTAATCCAGAATGAATTAGACTTCGATTTCTCCATGGGACTTTTACCTCTAGGTCTCGGTTATAACATATTAAAATTTCAGAATTTTCGGAGTTCATTTAAGGGCTTAATTGAAATTATTTCCGAAACTGTGCAAAAGTGGTGCTCGAATTTCTTTTGCTGTGAAGTATGGACCTATGTGATTGATATGAAACCTTCTTGACATAGTGTTCTTCATAAAACCTCTTTCTCTAGGTCTTGTCTACATTATGTTAAATTTTCAAAATTTATTAATATCAATTACTAATTTTTTCAGAATTTTAATTAAAGGAATGCATTTTGTTTTATTTGAAAATTGTCTTATTTTTTTAGAACAAATAAATTATTCTAAGTTGCTATCTATGTAGCATGTGTGGTGACAATTATGCATTTCACATGACATGTAAAATTAAATGAAATTTTGGCACTATTGCATCAAATGGCATTATTGCAAAGTGAGATATATCCATGTGAAATAATGATGATACCGTCGTAGGTGTGAACCAACGATGCCTCAGGAGTGTCGGGATGCGCGGAGTGTGTGTATCGGATGCCCAGAGGTGTGTGCCGGATGTCTTTAGGAGTTTCGAGATGCCCGGAGGTGTGTGCCGGATGCCTGGAGATGTGTGCCAAAGGTTCCTCGCAATGCCAGGTTGGGTGCGAGCGATGTATGAGAGATGCAAACACTAGTCCCTAGAAGAAAAAAATGCAAAAAATGAGATCCTTTTGAAAAGTAAAAATGGGAATTGAATCATGCGCATGTGTGTGTGGATATGGCATAGGATATAATTGCCTATGAAATTAAGTTGATACTATATGGCATTGAGAATGCGATCATGAAGGTATCGAATGGATCTCATGGGATAGATACATGATGGTATGGATGATATTAATTATACGCATGTATGTGTATATGGCATGAAACATGAATTGCTTTAATGAATGAATCACGTGGAAATGCAAGCATGATTATATGAATGATATGTGCATTTCACACGAAATTGTAGTTGTCTTGCTTGTTGCATTGTGTAGTTTGATGGATCTTTACTGCTAAGTGGTTGTACTCACTCCTTTTGGGGACTAACATTTCAAATTGAGTGATGTCTCTATCACCTGTCACGCGTGGTACATTTTATTGCTTACCGTCTGATGTTGAGGTCGAGTGTTCGGAGCACTCTTGCATTGGTGCTCATGGTTTGGTGTTTATTCACATTCGTGTTTTGGTTATGTATGATGTGGGCCTACCGATGGCCCTATAATTCAGGAGTTCCTGTCCATCCATGTTCGTTGTGACAGGGAGGATGATGATGATGCTACCGCCGCCACTTTGGCTGATGCCTTGGGTTGGGTGTGATTACGAGTGTGACTGGTGAAGGTTGACACTTTTTGAATGGCCGACACTAGGATGATGGATTGATGTACATGTCTGATGTAGAGTCGGGTTCTTTTGGGTTATAGCCGAACTTAGTTAAAGCCTTGGTCTTTTGTTGTATCGACTCGTGAAGTCCATCAAAATATGTAAATAAAAGTGGTTCGGCATTAGCTTATATATATATATATATATATATATATATATATATATATATATATATATATATATATGAAGGTGCAGTTGGTATGCATTGCATTGTATTATTTAGTTTGAGTACGGGTTAGGAAGATATCGAGTATGCTTCCGTTATATAAACTGCTTATTTGGGACCGATTAAGATAATATAAACCGTTAGGACATATGGACCCATTACAATTCAAATGGTTTCAGACTAACATGTTATTAGGACAAGTGAAAGGTAAGCGAGCTGTGGCGACCCTAGCGGATCGGGGGCTCTTATATTATCTTAATCGGTCCCAGCGTAGTTCATATAATGGAAGCATACTCGACACCTTCCTGAGTACTGCACCTTTCATATATATATATAGACTAATACCGAACCACTTTTATTTACATACTTTGATGGACTTCACGAGTCGGTACAACAAAAGGCCAAGGCTTTAACTTAGCTCGGCTATAACCCAAAAGAACCCCACTCTACATCAGATGTGTACATCAATCCATCATCCCAGTGTCAACCATTCAAAAAGTGTCAACCTCCACAAGTCACACGCTTTAATCACACCCAGTCCGATGCATTGGCCGATGGCGGTGGCAGCATCCCCATCATCCTCCCGTCGTGACGAACATGGATGGACAAGAACTCCCGGACTACAGGGCCATCAGGTAGTTCCACATCATACATAACCAAAACACGAATGTGAATAAACACCAGACTATGAACACCAACGCATGGGTGCTTCGAGCACTCGACCTCAACATCAGACGGTAAGCCATAAAATGTGCCACGCGTGATAGGTGACAGAGGCATCTCTCAATCTGAAATGTTAGTCCCCAAAAGGGGTGAGTACAACCACTCAGCAGTAAAAATCCATCAAACTACACAATGCAACAAGCAAGACAACCACAATTTCGTGTGAAATGCACATATCATTCATGTAATCATGCTTGCATTTCCACAAGATTCATTCATTAAAGCAATTCATGTTCCATGCCATATATACATACATGTGCATGATTCATATCATCCATACCATCATGTATTTATTCCCATGAGATTCATTCGATACCTTCATGATCGCATTCTCAATGCCATATAGTATCAACTTAATTTCACAGGCAATTATATCCCATGCCATGTGCACACACACATGCGCATGATTCAATTTCCATTTTTACTTTTCAAAAGGATCTCATTTTTTTCATTTTTTTTTCTTCTAGGGACCAGTGTTTGCATTCCTCATATATCGCTCGTACCCAACCTGGCACCGCGAGGAACCTCCGGCACACACCTCCGGGCATCCAACACACACCTCTGGGCATCTCGCACCCCAACTAGCATCGTGAGGTCATCCGGCATACACACTCCGGTTATCCCAACACTCCCGGGGCATCGTTGGCTCACACCTCCGACGGTATCATCATTATCATTTCACATAAATATATCTAACTTTGCAATAATGCTATTTGATACAATAGTGCCTAAATTTTATTTAATTTTACATGTCATGTGAAATGCATAATTGTCACCACACATGCTACATAGATAGCAACTCAGAATACTACATCCCATAGAATAAAATATTTGTTCTAAAAAAATAAAACAATTTTCAAATAAAACAGAATGCATTCCTTTAATTAAAATTCTGGAAAAATTAGTAATTGATATTAATAAATTCTGAAAATTTAACATAATGTAGAAAAGACCTAAAGAAAGAGGTTTCATGAAGAACTCTTTGTCAAGAATGTTTCATATCAATCACATAGGTCCATACTTCATAACAAAAGAAATTACAGCACCACTTTTGCACAGTTTTGGAAATAATTTCGATTAAGCCCTTAAATGAATTCTGAAAATTTCTAAGATTTTAATATGTTATAACCAAGACCTAGAGGTAAAAGCCCCATGAAGAAATCGCAATTTAATTTATTATGGATTAAAAGATATGATTATTACAACTCACCTTAACCCTTAGCTCAATCTCCAGATTTAATCCCTTTCAAAGAAAAATCATTTCCCAAATTAATACTTGTCCGTTTATTCTCAAATTTCAGTATATTATTCCTAAAGATGTCATCTACAATTTTTATCAAGGACACGAAATCAATTTCAGACTGGATAATTTTACAAAATTCACAGAATCGCAAGAGATCAACATAGCAGTTTTTCCAGATTTAGTATCTTTGAAGAAAAATGGTTTCACCATCCAATACTTATCCGTTTCATCTCAAATTTTAGTATGTTAATATTCAAAAAGTCCTCTACAACTTTCATCAAGAAGTCGAAGTGAGATTCCAACTAAAAAATTGCATGCAGCTCACGAAATCACTAAAGGTCAACATAACAATTTCCAGATCTAGTTTCTTTAAAGAAAAATTATTTCACCAACCAATACTAGTCCGTTTCATCTAAATTTTTAGTATGTTAAACTTCAAGAAGTCTTTTACAACTTTCATCGAGAAGTCAAAGTGAGATTCTAACTAGAAAATTGCATGCAGCTCACAAAATCACCAAAGGTTAGACTGTTTTTCCACAAAACAAATTACTAGATTAAGGCACTACTCCCATAGCTTCAAAAATTCTCGCCTCCACCACCTCCGAAATTCATCATACAACACACACAATCATATCAAGCAAAATGTAGATCAAAGGACTCTACTTGCCTCAAATCCAAATAAAATCACAGTAAGCACAACGGTAGGGCAAGGCAGGCTCGACGGCGGCAGCTAGGCGGATGGACGGTAGCCGATCTTCTTCCTCCCCTCTCGGTTTCTCGTGCAATCCGCCTTCCCCCTCTCTTTCCTAAATTCTTGATTAGCTAGGTAATCATTAGATTTGCATGGAGTGCCACTTGGCTCTAAGGGAAAGACACTTGGTAAGTTCCTTTTACCACTTGTTATTTTTTTCATGCAAGATGATGGGCTTTCTTTGGGCCAAATTTGGGCCAGCTTTTTGGGTCAGCCGAATGGTGAGGTTGTGGGCCTCCTTTGAGCTGTCTTGGGTCTTAACTAAATCAGCCCACATTTGATCCTTAATCTATCTTAATTCCCCACTTAATTTCATAATCTCAAATTGTCACTTGGTTATATAAAATTGCAACATTCATCAAATGACATTTCAACTTATAGAGTATACGGCCAGGAACAGAATATATATATATAGAATCGCACAACTCATTAACATAATAACTAATTGATTATCTGCTAAGTAAACTAATCTAGAAAGGAGGAACACCCGTTTTCGTCACAAATGGGGAAAAAATCAAAAAAATAAAGAAAAATAAAATAAAATAAAATTAATCTTAGATTAAGACTAGACTTCACATTTGACTTTAATCTTTATTGTGTGGGCAGAATTGTAATAGAAACTTTTAGGTTCTAAATACATCCGCAAAGGGATATATGGTTAATACAAGTTGACACGGTGTCTATAGTAAAAAAAAAATAAAAATGGAAAAGGTGTGAGCCTTATGAAAATGCCAATTCTAGATGTTACATTTATTTTCCTTTCCTCTATTGTATCCAAATTATATTCTTATTGCAATATTACTCATCCATTACTTTTTTAGAATAGAGAATTACTCTCATAATGTTTTATGAGCACTTAATATCATTAATTATTCATATCTTCTATTTCTTTTGTCATTCTTTCTTAGGTTGCTATATTTTGATAAAACAAATCGAAAACTTCAAATTTATACTTCATAGAGTAGTAGTATCTTGAATAAGATATTAGTATCTTAAACTATAACTATAGTGAAGAGAACAATATTTGAAGATAATATCTAAACATCAAAAAGTTCTTTTTTTTTTTTTTTTGGTCTCACTTTTAAGTCCACAGCCGAACAGCTGAAAATTAGCTATTTACCTCAAACATATTCTGCACAAAAAATATTTTCTTACAATTAAAATATTTTCCTCGAAAAAACTCACCCTAAATTGTGTTTGAGAAATTGTAGTTGGATTAGGACTAGAGATTTTGGCAACACTTACACTAGAATTAAGGAAAGTGTCCAAAGATTTTTATAACATTGCATAGTGGCTATTCCAATTTTATCAATTCAATCATAAATATTTGGAAAATTTTCAAATAAAGACTTGGAATACTCTCATTTTCTCATATAAAAAGTGGATATTGTTTCAAATAAGAATATGAAGTGGTCATATTAGTTTTTTAAAAAAGCCTAACCTCACTAGCCAAATGACATTTTAGTCTTTTAATTGTTTAATTTTTTTTCTTTTTTTTTCTTTTTCTTTTTCTTCCCTCAGGCAACCTCAAGTGAGGGTTGACCTTGCCCTCGCCCTTGCCGGAGTTGGGCAAGTGCGGCCCTTGTGTAGGTGGTGTGGGTGAGCCTTGCCCAACACTAACAAGGGTGTTCCTCACTCACCCAGGTGAGGGTGACTCTCGCTTGAGTCCGGCAACCTCTGTCCTAGTTGAGAGAGGGAAGAAGAGAAAAGGGAAAAGAAAAAAAGAAAAGAAAAGAAAAGGAATGAAAACAAATAAAGAAAATCAAAAAATACACTTAGAATTCTTTTTTGACTAGAACACCCCTTCTTTGATGGCTAGAATAGTCACCGACCAACCAAAAGTCCTTATTTGAGACAATTTGACCACTTAAGCCCTTATGTGAGATAATTTGACCACTTTAGACCTTTATTTGAAATAATGTCTGCTTTAAACCATTATTTGAGAAAATGTAAGCACTTCATATCGTTATTTGGAATTTTTTCAAATCTTTTGACGATTTGCCAATATAAATTTTACGGCCAATTTTAACAAGAAATGGTGATATGAACGCTAGCCGTTCTATGGGACATGACCAATATTAATGTTAATAATTTTTTCAATGTTGACCAAAAATCGCCAAGGCTATGGATGAGTGGAGGAAAATAGGGAAAAAATCACAAATAATATTCACATCAGCACTAACCATATTAGAACTAGTTGTGCCACATACATAACCAGTATCCACATCAGCGATTTTCAATGAAATTGGCCACATGGATTATATTAATAAATTATTAAAAATGTTTAGGACTAAGTTAATTATTGAAAATTTAAAAGTGATTTAAATGTTGTACAACAGGTTTAAAATTTTTTGGACAATTATCTCATTGAAATTTGATGTCTTTCTTTTGTTCCTAAACAACATAGATCACAGGCTTCAAGATAATCCAATATCACTTCATTGAACTCAATTTCAAATATCAAGATATATTAAACTAATGTACCTTCACTTTTGCTCAAAAGGTGAAATTAATTTTCCTTCACGTCATGTCCGGATTTTGAGGGGAAAAAAAGGATAAAACTCCATGTATGGAAGGAAATTTACGTTTTAGAACTCTTTCCGCGAAAAGCTTTAATCAATATCTAACAAGGCAAAACTTTAGCCAAGTTGAAATGGATGTGCTTTTTTCTATCTTTTTATCAAAAAGAAAAAGTATCAAAAAAAATCATAAACTTATGATATTGATATCAATTTAGCTTTAAACCTTTCAATTGGACAAATTTAATACTAAATATTTTCACATTGATATTAATTTAGTCCATCCAGCTAAATTTAACCGACTGACATTGACATGAATTGTAGTTGCCAACAAACACTGATAAGGCAGTTTTTAATTAATTTTTTATTAATTTTTTTCTTAATTTTTCTTTTCTTCTTCTTCTTCTTCAAATTTGGGTGAGGCCAGCCTCGTCATGACCTCATCTCGGTGAAGGTAGCCTTGCCCAAATATGGGTGAAGTTGCCTTGCCTGCAGCCTTGAGCAAGGTCGGGCAAGGGGCTACACCGACCACTACAAGGAATCCAAGGAGAAAGAAGAGAAAAAATAAAAGAAAAAGAAAAAAGGAAAAAGAGAAAGAAAAAACTTAATAAAAAATTTCCAAAAAAAATATTAAAAATTGTCATGTCAGCGTTGGCCGGATAACTGACATCCACATTAGCAATTCATGTGCTTGGGAGATAGCCTAGTAAAGGAGACATACGAAGATATAGGATAGTGTGTACTTGGAGAACTCACTGCAAAACTTTATAATCTTTAGTCCATGTGGGTGGACAAATGTGCCCCTAGGAACGTCAAAGCTGCTGATTTGTTGCTTGTTCAAGTATTGGTGAGAAATGGGAAGAAGCTTATGAAGTGCTTGTGGTTGATGAGGAAGGAGAAATATCTACTTCTTGCAATTCCTCCATAGCACTTTGAAGGCCTTCTAGCGATGGCACAACTTCTGCCGTGGGTGGCTCTAGTGCGACAAAATAACATGGTAAATGCATGAATAGATCTTCTTTATATAAGAATGGTCGTTTTTTTTTGAAGATGGTGAGGTCCATTCTACTAAAGATATAATATTCTTGAAGGGGAACATGTCTTCATGGAATAGAACATCTCTGCTAATTAAAAATTCTTCTATAGAAATATCCAAAACTCGATATCCTTTTTGAAATGAGGGGTATCCCATGAACACACACTAAGTGGCCCGAGGATCCATGTTGCTTATGGGGTTCACATTTGTAGCATAACATAAACATCCAAAGTCTTGAAGATGAATTGTACAACATTTCAAAAGGAGTCTTTGTCACGCCCGAACCTCGAGCATGCAAATATCCCTCAACGGTCGATTAAAAATGCGACATCCCAAGATGCGTCGCCAACCCATTCTTTTTATCTTTTGATTAAATGCATGCGGAAGTAATTAAATAAAACCCCTGGTTAATAAACAAACAATCAAGATAGTAAAGCACAACAAAAGTTGCCGAAAACAACTTATTCATTTATCCACTGTTACCCTTAGGAAATTTAATATATACAAGCCTTTCTACGGTCACTTTCTCGATCCTTTCAAAAACCTTTAGGGATTAGGGTTAACCTAAACTTCACTAACGCTAGGGCCAGCCAAAAGCATGTCGCACCTCGCACCCACCACATCTGCACTCAGCAGATTTCCATGCTACGACCCTGAAAAAGGTTAACCATGATGGGGTGAGATAAAATCTCAGCAAGTTAAAATCCCTAAGCCTTGACTAGGACACAAATTCGCCTCAAAGGATATTAACACGTCACATATGCCATTATAAATACATTAAGCATAATCAATAATTAGAACACATAATTCTTATTCTCCAAGCATTCACACGAGTCCTATTATAAGGTAAAATCATTTGGGCACATCCCATACCATGCCTAACAATTTTGCCTCATAATTAAGTGCAATGCATCACAATCATTCACACGTGTTCTGATTATTACGATCTCTTGGGCCACGGCAGTCTTTCAGCATAACCGGCATCGTCCCACCCCATTAGACATGGCATCATCCTTAGGACAACATTCCAATAAGGAGCATCGGTCCGGCCTCAATCGCGACTTGACTTCTGGACTCTTGTTGAGCATCCGATAAAATCGAGCCTCGCCCCCAACTCTTGTCAGGTGATAGGTTCCATTAAGTGACCATATAAGCACGCCAACACTCAAGCCAATTTTTATTTTTAGTCAATTAGCCCAATGTAAAAAGTTCGTGCTTAAAATCAAACCTCGGAAAATCTTTACATTTAAAATTCCATAAAATAATCGTATGTGGTCATGTTTTTAAAATCAACCCATCAAACTTTGCACACTTCTATTTTAAAACATCATTGCCCCTTTTATCACGTAAAATACGGCATCCAAACACCACACCTCAAAGTTGTTATTTTCTCACCAATAAACTATCTTTGAAAAATAGCATTTAAAATACATGATATGGCAGTCAAAGATCATGGCACATAATCAATCAAATTTACTTTTATTGACGTTATTTAACCGAAAGCATAACACTTCCCTTTTCAAATAATAAAATTGACAATCCTTTTTTTTCTTAAAAAATTTCGAAAAGAAATTTGTATGGGGTCACGTACTCAAAATCAACCCACCAAACTTTGCACGCACCTAGTTTAAAACCTCATTGTTTTATTGGGCATATAAAATTTGGTGTCCAAACCCGACACCTCATTATTTTTCTATTTAATTGCCCATAAAACCATATTTTGCAATAATAATAGCCAATTATCATAGAACAACTAATCACATAATATTTCACGTGCAGCACTCAAATTCACACATAATTGCATCCAAGAAAACAAGCGTAAAATTCTATGTAACACCTAATCCATAACTAATTACACTAATTGCGATTAAATAAATAAATGATGATTAGATTAAGTAAATTGTGATTAATTAAACTAAAACCACTTAATTAGTCTAATCATGATTAATTAACATAACCATAATTACTTTAACTAATCGCAATTAAAATTAATCTAAGTCATTCTTAATCTAAATTAAACTAAACCAATCTTAATTAACACTAAACACTATTAGTGCTAATCTAATCACCCATAAGTGTAATTAACGGCTTAATCAATGATTACGGTGTTAACTCACGATTTTCGACGGTGGCGAGCTCACGGCGAAGGCGACGAAAACACAAGACAACCACAGCTTGCATGGAGGCTCGACGGTGGTGGTTACGATCCCCTCAAGCTCTTGGCCAAAGGAGGAAAGCTTGGCTTGGTGGCCGTGGGGTGTTGTTGGCAGTGGTGGAGCTGCAAGTGGTGATGGACGCAACTAGACGGTTGGATGCAGAGGTGAGCTGGGCTTGGGCAGGCGACGGTGGCTCGGTGGACTGAGGTGCGGTGGAGTTGGCATTGGGGTGGTGGTAGCTGTGACTGTGGTGGTGGTAGGGGTGTCAAAAAAACCCAACCCGACCTGAACACGACTCGAACATGAAACAAGTACTATACTTGTTTCGGGTCTTGATATTGTTTAAGAAACAAATATAAAACAAGCAAACACTATATGTTTAGGGTCGGGTAGGGTTGGAACATTGTTTCGACTCGAAACATAATAACCCCCAAATCCAATTAAGCAAACATAAACACTAAACAATAAACATGTATCTTTCTTGGCTCAGCCTTCTTCTTCGACGTCTCTCATGACTATCGGAACCCTAGCCGCCGCCGAATCAATCAATCGTTGCCGTCCGTCGACATGCCTCCGCCTCATCGTCGCCGTCGCCACCCCTTGTCTCAACGCTAAAACCCTAACCGTGGTGGGCCGGCAAGGTGGTGAGGTGATGGAGGTGTGAGGTTGAAGTGGCGGTGGCCGCTCGGTGTTGGTGTCATGATGGTGCTGGTGGGATGGGATGTGGCAACAAAGATGGAAGGAAATGGAGCAGGGGGCTGGCGTAGAGTTGGGTTGCTAGCAGTGGGAAGAGAAATGGAGGAGAGAAAACATGAGGAAGAAGGGAACGTGGGCAGAGGGAAAAAGAAATCAGCAGAAGGGAAGGGGGGTTTGCATGCGTGAGAGGAGGGAAAGAAGAATGGGAGGGAAGAGAAGGAATAAGCCAATCACAAGGCTTGGAAAATATCTACACCATCATCACCCTTGCCACAGAAGTCCTATGCCCATCCAAGGTCACCCAATCACCAATTACTTATAATTTCTCACAAATAAACCCTTTTTGGGGTAGAAAAACCCAACTTCTCTACACATCCGAATTTCATTTCCATTTTCTTTTTGTCCGAAAATCGTTTTTCCGCAAAATTTCGGACTCAACAAAAATTCATCAAAAGATGAGACGACGTCCAATAAATAAATCGCAATATGTTCGAACGTTCAATTCCCGAAACCGAATTAAATTTCGTGGTAAAAATCGACCAAACGCGACTTTAGTACGACCTAATCTATCAAGTAGCTTTTAGGGGTTTTAGCGCATTTGACCCATGGTCGATAATTTTCGATCCATGTTTGTGCATCTTTGAATTGTAGGTGACCCTCGGTTGTCATAAAATCGCAAGGGTTCAATTACGTATCCTAAATATAATATCGACAAAAAATCGGTTTATTGCCGTTCATCAAATCAACTTATGTCCGTTCACTAATCAATTTATAATTGTGTCGTATTGACCCTTGTTGATTATTATGGTCGAGCGGTCGATTTTTGATTAAATTCTCTAGTCTATCACATTTACATCTCTTAACGGCCTCACCTAATAGATTAGTTAACTCATGAGTGATCAGTTTCGAGTAAAATAACCATAAGTACGTCGATGAAATTACCATTTCATATATTCGAATATAGGGGTCAAATTTCGGGATGTCACAGTCTTACCATTCAGAATCCGAGTTGGCGTGCGATTAATTAAATAAGCAGCCGTGACCACGCAATTTCCCCAAAAAGACTCAGAAGTGGAAGCTTGATATTTCAATGCGCGAGCTATTTCCAATAAATGTCTATGCTTGCGCTTAGCAATTCCATTTTGTTGTGAAGTGTAAGTGCAAGTACTTTCACGAATTATTCAATGAGAAGATAGGAATTCTTTGCAATCAGAGGTGAAAAATTCACGACCATTATTTGTACGAATTTTTTGTACATATTTATTGAATTGACTCCTAATCAAGGAAATAAATCATGACAAGTGATTGAAGGTATGACCTTTTGACTACATAAGATATACCCAAGTAGCACGCAAATAATCATCAACAATAGTGAGAAAAAATAGAGATCCATCACGATGAGGAGTATGATAAGGACCCTAGATGTTTATATGGAGTAGGGAAAAAATTCTGTTAGCTCGAGATGTGCTTGGCGAAAAAGATTTTCGAGACTATTTAGCCAATGGGCATATTGGACATTTTGGATGAGGAAAGCTTGCATTGTGTCCCAATTGTTGATGAAAAAGAGTATTTTTATTCTTGCTAATAGCATTACAATAAATGCTCTTATTAAAAAATCTAAATCTTCCAAGGAATTAATCCAAAAATATAATCCTTGTGCAATTTTACCCCATCAACTTGCAGTTGAAAGGTCTTGAAATAAACAATTTCGGAACTAAATATGGCATGACAAGGATTATCTTGGCAAACTCTAGAGATAGAAAGCAAGTTAAATTCAAAATCAAGGATATATAAGACATTCCTAAGGATAAAATTTGGATCAAGTTTTATAGTGCCAATTTTGGTAACATAAGTGATGTTACCATTTGGGAGTCGAACTGATATAGGAGATTGTGTTCCTTTGTTAATATAAGAAAAGAGTTCTTTGTTGCATATTATGTTGTCACTACCCTTTGTGTCAATTATCCATGCATCAACTGAAAGTGAATTCTCTTTGTATGAAGAGGTGCCTGAGAATCCAGCATTGTTGTCCTGTGTCTTCAATTGGCCTAGAATTTGTACATTATTGTCATATTGCTCTTGAGCAATTGCTTGGTGGGACCCATAAATTTTATGTGCTGAGACTTAATAAACATTCGATTCCTTCTCATTTTTGCCCTTTTCATTAGGCTTTCCATATAATTTCTAGCATGTTTCTACGGTATGATTTGGATGTTTGCAATACTCACAATATTTATTTTTGAGTTTTGAATTTTGTCCACTAACATTCCATGATGATGTTGAATTTTTGGAGTCATAGGATCCTTTGTATACTAGGGCTGACAAGGCCTAATAAGGAGCGTCTGATTTACCTAGAGATTAGTAGTCGTTTGATCCATAGAGCAGCTCCCACCGTCCGATCACCCACATGAATCCTAGTTGTCTGATCGTCCGCATAAATCCTAGCCATCAAATCCTATTAGTGAGCTCCAACTGTCAGATCACCCTTGCAAATCTTGGCTGTCCGATCTAGGGTAAGATGCGTCCATCTCTTTCCTCATTGCCACTATTATGGAAATAAGATGGATTCCTGTTCCCATTTCTCTCGATGTTTTGGTAGGATGTAAAATTGCTAGAGACGTCGCTAGAAATGCTGCAAGAGACATGCCATCACCCACTCACCCGTGGTCAATGGTGGCTATTCATTGGCTTTTTCTTGGACAACCAATTGATAGATCTAGCCAAGCGATGGGGGAGGATCCATGGCTAAGATTTGAGAATGGAATGAGGAGTAAGAATTGTTGAGGATTAGTAAGAATCTTGTGGCTTTCTCCATTTGCTTTATCTTCTTTGTATTGCTTTAGTGTGTTTTCAAGACCCTCTAGCTGCTCTTTCACCACCTTGAGTGAATGAGTGGAGAGGCGATTGAAGACAGTGCTAACGCTAAGGTTCTCTTGTCATAGTTCTAAGATTGCTAGTGTGATTGTGAACAGTTTTGCTCGATCTAGCCATCCATACATTTCTTGGATGCTATCCCAAAGCTTCTCAAGTCTTTGGTCAGCAATAGCCCAATCGCGACATTGGGGGCGAGACAGTTCCTGACCCAGGTGTGAACCAATTGGTTGCACTTTCGCCACTACTGTTGGAGTCGTTTGTCCGCCGAAAAAGGGACAGCTTCGTCGAGGAAGCCGTCCTTGTCTTTGGCGACAAGGGCGCATCAAAGGTCCCTCACCCAAGTTGCATAGTTCTCTAGTTTGGTAAGTTGCATCCCGATGAGCTTTAGTTTAGGTCCGTTGGTCAGCAAAGTATAAAGGGGAATGTCGGGTTTAGGGCGGCCATTGCCGATGATCGAAAAAACATAAGGCATGTATTCGAGTTGGAGAGTTAGGTAGGGTTTCAACCTTTGACTCGGCACGGGTTTGAATCCATGATTTGGATTGCCTTGGTCAACTTGTTTCTTGAGTCGGTCTCTTGTGACTAAGAAGCTAACTCACCATTGGCGGGTTGAAAGCCTGTAGAATTCTCCTTTCCAAATGGACCATAATGAAAAAGTGGTGGTCTAGACCATGCTTGTCTCGGCCCCGTGGCCCATTGTCCTTGGATTAGGTACCACGGAACCAAGGGCCACTAATTGGCCTTGGGATATGTACTGGAGCAGAGGCAAAGGTGGCGTTGAAATCTTCAACTTGCCCTCCTTGACTAGTCGAATCAATTTGGTCAAATGGTGTGGGCTTTTGATCTTGTGGTGAGGAATCCTCTACTATGGGAATTTCAACATTCTTATCATTTGCCATGGTATCAAGAAAAAAATGAATTACTAATCACTTTGCTCATTTGTTTTGCAAGAAGAGATTTGCAACAACAAATCAAAGAAAAAAACAATGGCAATTTTAAGGTTGCAGAAGCTAGGCTAGGAAGATTTGCTCTGATACCATGACGAAAATTGAGAGGAAAAACAAGAAAAATTGTATTCAATGTAATGTATTGTATTGTGTACAAGGTTCCTTTATTATAAAGGAAAAGAAGAGAAAAAAGGAAAAAAATACAAGAATTACATTTTTCCTATTCTCTAGACTAATCACGGATTAATCAAATCAATTTGTCCAAATTGATATCAAAATCTCCAAACATATTGTAATCTTTGGATATATTTACAACATGTTTCTTTATTATTTCTCTTTTTATTCTCGAGAACAAAAAAGTATGTTTTTTTGACCATTTGTTTCTATTTCAAATTTATGCCCTGTCACTAAAATGTTCTAGGGAATAGAAAAATTAGCTGACTTTACTAAACATACTTCAATTCTTTTTTATTCCAAGGAACAAAAATATATAATGGTCACAAAATAGGCCCTAATTTCTCCAACTACAACTCTTCCATCTTAGTAATAAATCTACATTGCTTGCTATCTGGATTTAAAACATTATTCATTATCTTCTTTTCAGAGCCACATCTCGAAGAATAATGGTTTAGTTGTTTATAGTCTCTCCTTCACTTCACTGACAAGTCAATGAGATCTCCACATTGAATCTCCCTAGCCAGCCTTCGCGGTTTCATCATAATAAGTTGTGGACCATCACCCATCGAGAGATGCCATGAATGAGATTTGCCAAGCTTACAACCAGAACACTATATCGAACTTTGAAGCCTATTTTGAACATTAATCAATTGATCTCATTCAATATATCGAACTCTAGTGATGGAAATTAATAAATTGATTTTGTTGGGAAGTATAATGAAGGAGATTCTAAGTTGTGTCCTGCCAAAGTGCTTGTAATAATGTACAAGATCTCAAGCTTTGGTTGATGGGGGCCATATTTGGAAAT
The DNA here is from genome assembly GCA_017140325.1 of Eucalyptus leucophloia subsp. euroa. Classification (NCBI taxonomy): domain Eukaryota; kingdom Viridiplantae; phylum Streptophyta; class Magnoliopsida; order Myrtales; family Myrtaceae; genus Eucalyptus; species Eucalyptus leucophloia. The sequence continues at coordinate 24,036,306 of CM029471.1, forward strand.
CAAGTAAAAATTGATGATTTTTATTGAGATAAAAAAAAAAAAAAGTTCAAATTAGAATTGTCACTCAAGGTTTGGTGCTTTTTTTTTTTTTTTAATTATCCCTTCTACAATTTGTAAGGTTAAAGAGATCATCTTACATTTAAAAGATCTCAACCCAACCCTTCTCCAAATAACTTTAATTAATTACTTCACAAATATTTTCTCCAATAATAAATACATTAGTTGATTGTTCAGTTTTATCTCTCCCGTATCTTAATATTGGAAAACAGTTTTTTTATTTTATTTTTTATCCTACAACAACTTTTTTTTTTTTTTTTTAAATATATTTTTCTTTTCCCCCCACACACACACACATACATATAAGTTCTTTGTATTATTCTTCTTGATGAATAATTTCTTTTCATAACTTAATTACCCAAATATCTTGTAATAAAGTAATTTTGCTTTATCTTTCAATATCAATTTCTTAAATACATATACAGTGTGCGCACTGAATAAAAATCCATACTACTATTAAAGGAAAAAAAAAAGGAGACCCTCCTAATATTCTAAGGAATGTCAACACTTTATTTTCTTCCTTCAAATTTCTTTAATTACTTATTTTACATACATTGTGTCCATGGGCACATGCATAGTTTCATAATTTCATTTCACCAATCACACATTTCTATATTAAAATTTGGATATTTTCTAACACACAACAATCTTCCTAAAATGATTCCAAATCTCAAAATATTTTTCTCTTTCCATAAACATTTATAAAATACTCTAGGTACTTCTGTTTTATCTGCAATTTCTTCTTTTATTATATAATAATTCAAATATTCATCAATAAAATTATTTCTTTTTACTCTACACTTCTTGCACAAGATACACATTTATTTACTTGGAGAAAATTTCAAAAAATTCGTAATTGTATTGCATTTTTGTCAATTCAATCTTATACCTTTTAGTTTTGTCAAGTAAGACTTAAATATTTCCTTATTTTACCAATTGAGTCCATTAAATCAATTTTAACCAAAAATTGTTGAAGTGGAAGCTAGTGTCTTATATGACATGATTGGTATCAACATGGATGATTTTTAATAATATTTCAATATTTTTTTTGAATTTTTATCAATTTTTTTCCCTTTTCTTGTTTCCTCTAGCTAGTCACAAGCCTTGGCGATGGCTAACGATTGCCGAGGTTGACCTTGTCACCCTTGAGCAAGCCTTGTTGAAACACTAATGAGGCTTGCACCTTGCCAGTGCGAGGGAGGCTTGTTGAAGCCAAGGCCCTCGCAACCGGCTAGAGAAGGGAAGAAAAAGAAAAGAAAAAAATAATAAATAAAAATGTTAAAATATATTTAAAATTATTCACGTTAAGTATTGTCGCTGAGATTTTGCATTTATGTTAGCGATTTCTAATCAATATCAAGCCGATAAACTCAATTGATAAAACGTAAAAAATATTAAAAATCAATCGATCAAATTAAGATGTTTATAATTGAATTGATAAAAATATAATAAATTTATGATTTTTTTGGATAATTTTCCTCACCTTTACCAATAGCATAGAGAGAATATATTATTCCACATTTTCGGTGCATCGGCTCGAAGTTGTGCGCGAGATAGCGCAATCTAGAGAGGGCTGGAGTTCCCTCGCGGGATCGTTAGTGGGCCCCGCAGCGACCCACCTCTGAAGCCCAACCCTACGACCGTTTAAGCCGCCTCCTCCTCCTCCTCCTCCTCCTCCTCCTCCTCCGTCCGGGCGAACCAAACATCAAACATTGCCAAAGCGGAAGAAGAAGGAGACGACATGGACGCGAGCGATGCGAAGGAACAAATCGATGTGAGGTCGGTCGTGGAAGCCATCTCCACCGACGACGCCGACGCCGACGCCCCTCTCTACAAGGTCGAGAGCCTCTGCATGCGCTGCCACGAAAACGTACAGTCTCTCTCTCTCTCTCTCTCTCTCTCTCTCTCTCTCTCTCTCTCACGCAATGTGTCGTTGGCGATTGCTTCTGTCTCGTGAGATTGAACACGAACTCGCGTCGGATGTCGAATTGCTGTGCCCGTCTTTGATTTTGCTCCATGTCTTCGGGAATTTCGCTGAATGATCATCGTTTGGTCCTCAGGGAGTGACGAGCTTTCTGCTTACGTTGATTCCTCACTTTAGAAAGGTACGTCGATGCTTCGTTTCTATAGGTTTGCAAAATGATCATTGGTTTTTCCCGACTGAATTCTTCCCCCTCTTGCAGGTCTTGCTGTCGGCTTTCCAATGCCCACACTGTGGTGAGAGGTAAATTAACTTCTTCTTCTTCTTCTTCTTCTTCTTCTTCTTTGGTGACTGCGGTAATTGTGCAAGTGCGTGCGGCCTTTTTTCTTGTTCCTTTTTTTTTTTTTTTTGAACCCTTGTATGTCACAGGAACAATGAAGTTCAGTTTGCTGGCGAGATCCAACCTCGGGGATGTTGCTACAGTTTGGAGGTTCCCACAGGCGACCAGAAGGTTGTGCTAACTGGAGTTTGATGCTTTTCGTTTTTAATTAATCTTCTCGCTGTGAGAAAGTCTCCATAGAGTTGAGCTCGCATTTCTAAGGGATTTCTTGCTTTTCGCAGTCCTTTAAAATAATCTTGTGTATCATTTTTTTTCCTCTTTATAGTTTTTTTTTCTTTGTTTGTCTTGCAAGGACTAAGAAAAGTTTCTTAAATTTGTTGATGAAACTGCTGCTGCTGATATCCTCTCTGGTCATTTGGATATCATCTTCTTTTGCTATTTATACCTTCGTGACTTCTGGTTTTGCTCTGTGTAAAAAGAGTTTGTGTTGAATTTCTTCATTGTATGAAACTGCAGCTGCCGATATCCTGTTGGGAGTTAATCATTTGTATATATTCTTCTTGTCATTGTATATCTTCTTTTTTTCTTTTTTTTGGCTGTTAACTTGTTCACAACTTCTAATTTTGTATGGTGTAAAAGAGATTATGTTGAATTCCTTTTTGTTTCTCATTTTACACATGCAATGCATTGCTTTTAATGAGGTATTATTATCTTAGTTGTGGTTGCCATTCCTCATATTGAGAATGCCGGTGCTTATTATCTCTCTTGATGAAGTTGAAGTGAAGATCATCCTGTTAATTTTTTTTTTTTTTAATGTACTTATTATAGACGCTTTATGAATGCAGATGCTTGACCGGCAAGTTGTGAAATCTGAATCTGCCACTATCAAGGTATTTTAATGTGTAAGCTATTAGGAAATGTCCTGGTCTCCCACTTTATTGGCTCTCCCCTACACAAAAAGAAAATAAAGAGCAGCCAAATCTTGCTTCAGTAATTTGATGTTACTGCAGGTTATGTTGCATGCTGGCTAGTTGAGGATAGTGATATATAAACATTTTTGGGTTCAAGTGGCTTTATGGTGATGATGCAGCACTCATTTGGCAAATGGCAAATGGCATGTGCTACTTGACCATGTTTTTGGAAAATGACATGCCAAAGTTGTCAGCGTGCTGTATCTGCATTATATATTATTATGATGCAGTTCCTCCATTTAATTGGAATTTTTTTCTTGAAACTGCTGCTTAGTGTGAACCTTTATGGCTGTTGGAATGAGGAGTCTTATATTAGCTCAGTTGAACTTCCAGAAGTTAGTTCTTCACAATGTATTCATCTAACTCTGAGCAATTTTGACTTTTTGTTCTTTTGAACTCCTTGACAAATATGTTTGAATTCTTTTGATTCAAATATATTGATTGGATAAATTTATGACCATGTGCAGTTGAGAGTTTAATTTGGCTACCCTGTTTTCTGCAGATTCCCGAATTGGATTTCGAAATTCCTCCTGAGGCTCAAAGGGGATCCTTGTCAACGGTAACGCCTAAACCTTTCTTTTGCAATTTGTGACTTGGCATTCTTCTTTTGTTCATATCTGATGCAGTACACCTTCCTTTATTATTTTTTTCTCTCAAGCAGGGATTTTTTAGATCTGTTAGGTGGTCAATAGTTGGATGACTTTCTCGGTTTTCCTGCAGTAATTTATGAAGTTTGTTGATATCCTGAAAATCTTGGGTTTTCTGGATTCGCTTGTGTAATAGTTTTAAGGGTGCATAGGCGGTCTCTGATGCAGATGTCCTGAAAATGCAGCAATTTCATCTCTTTCTTACTTACTTTTCATTACCCCTGCTGTTCTAATAACATGTCCTCTGATCTTATGGGCATAGGTTGAAGGAATATTGGTACGAGCTGCAGAAGAACTCCAAGCCCTCCAAGAAGAACGCAAGGTTTGTGTTAAAATTAGTTCCAGTAATTATTGCTGTATCACTTGTGTGAATTGTCTCTCAGCATATCAAACACCCTCTTTCCAGAAAGTGGACCCAAAGACAGCTGAAGCGATTGATCAATTTTTATTAAAACTGAAAGCTTGTGCCTCAGGAGATTCTCCATTTACCTTCATCTTGGATGATCCTGCTGGAAACAGCTTCATTGAGAACCTGTAAGGAATTGTCTGGTAGCTCATCATTGATTATCATATATTTGGTACTTGTAGATTCTTCAGGCTTTCTAAACAAACATATTAACGTGTAACAGTTTTGCCCCATCCCCTGATCCCTCACTTACTATCAAGTTCTATGAGCGGACACCAAACAACAAGCTTTATTAGGGTACCTTGTCGACCCTGCACAGTGCAGAGAAGTTGGTGATGGAGTGACGACAGAGCAAATGCAGAGTGTTGTTCCAGAACCAGGAAGAAGAGAACTGCATGGAGCAGTTGGAGCAGCAGCTGCTCATCATGCGATTGCTCAGAGTAATAGTGCAGACATTGCTGAAGTTATGTTTCGTTACTCTGCACCCGAAGAAGTAAGTGATTTGCCAATTTTGGAAAAGAAGCTTTGTGGCCATGCTGGCAATTTTTGCTATTGCTCCAGATAATTGCTCATGGATCTCCTTTCTTCTATAGGTTATGACTTTCCCTTCAACTTGTGGAACTTGTGCTGCTGGGTGTGAAACTCGAATGTTCGTGACCAGTATCCTTTTTGATTCTATGACACTTGGTGATAGTTTTGCAAAATTGGATAGTATATATTCTAGTGTACATCTGTGGTTTTTGTTTTGAATGAGTAAATGTATAGGATATTCATATTTCTGGCTTGGGAAAGCATTTCTTCTGGTTTACTTCATTATGATTTTAGTAGATATTTCAATTGCATATTGGCACCATCCTATTTTTAGAATATAAGCTAAGTATAAGTAAACAAGAGTACTTGTTAATTTCAATTGCGTATTGGCTCTTTTCTATTTTTCAGTATATTTGCTGAGTATCAGTAAACAAGTGTAATTGTTAGTCTGTGATTGACTTGATGAATCTCATCCTTGATGCTTGAAATTACTCGATGTATTAATGCTATATCTGTTATGTGTGATATAAGATAGCAGGACACTGATTAATTTTCCTTCTTTAGGTGACATGCTAATATATTTTTGAAAGTAAAAGAAGCAGGAGGAGGAGGTGAATTTCTCTGGGCAGTAAGACCAAATATCCATTGGGAAAGTCCTAAGAAGAGTCAGGGACAGATTGACACCTTAGGATTATATGTTACTGTTAACAGGGTTTGTTTTGAATGGTGTGAATGCTTTTATCTGTGAGCTGTAGATACAGTTTTCAGAATACATAATTGTTGAGCTTAAGTCATGCAGATATCCCATACTTTCAAGAAGTAATTGTGATGGCGTCGACGTGCGATGCTTGTGGTTATCGTAATTCAGAGGTTTGCGTTTATTGTTTGTGTAGCTTCTTCATAGTCCATGTACCTTATCCTTTATTTACCACATCATCTTGTCAACATGAATGTTTTATCTTGCAGTTGAAGCCTGGTGGCCGAATTCCTGAGAAGGGAAAGCGAATATCTCTTTGTGTGAAGAATACAGAAGATTTGAGCCGTGATGTTATAAAGGTTTGGATGATATAGTCGCAAGCAATTTATGTTAAGCTTATATCGTTATTAATTCATGTTCCATATATTCCTGACTGCCTCCTGCTTCTGCCGATTTAATTCAGTAATGAACTACAATGTTGACATAAAATGAGCTCATACCCCATTGAAAGGTTGTTTCCTAGATTCCATCACCTTATCCATTGTGTCAAAAGTAGTTACATTATTTCAAATAATGCATTGCGTGGAACCTCTAATTTGTTATGGTGGTCAGAACTGATTTAAGGAAATGGCTAGCTGTATGAAAGTCAAACTTTTATTTCTCAACTGCTGAAAGCTGGATAACCAGTTTTTGAAAATGATGACCACTTTCTAGCAAGATCATGGCTCCTTTCTCTCTGATTCCTTGCCTTTTGTTCTTTATCTATCACAGTGTAGTAAAATAAGTCCCTTTTATGTCCTCCCTCACTTTTTCCCTTCACTGATAGTGAGTTCTCCTCAGTCACCTTTCTGCTGCATCTGCCCCAATCTCGTAGATATCTAAGAGAAAGGACAGTATTTTTGCCCACCATAAACTTCAACAGCTTTCGGATGGCGTAATATCACACTACATTATGTTCTGTATATTGTTCCTGGATGTCTCCTCCTAGTTTCAGAACAGTCCTGATAAGTTACAGAGAATGTTTCTCAATTTCAGGTGACAGCACTCCACTTTTCATTGCATCTAGTGTCTCCTGCTGTTTCTACCTTAGATATTTATCAAATAATTCAATTGAATCTTCTATCTGTCACCCCTCTGTTTTGTCTTTTTCCCTTCTGGATTGTTGTTTCTGGGGTGACAATTTTTTTAATCTTCTCAATCCTTTCTTTGTTGAAGTCTTTTTGCCCTCTTTAGTGCCTGTGGCCTTCATTCACATCTGTCATTTTCCAGCCTCAGACGGCAGTTGACATGAAACAGTTTCTGCTTTTGTCTCCTGCTTCCTATTCAACTAGAGTGCCCAGTGGCTTTTACGCCCATCTTTAATTTCTGCTCCCATCAGAGTTTCGAATTTTTTAAATTTTCTGTTATCGGTTGTCTTCCTGGTTTTCTAACCTTGACCTTTCATTACTCCCTTGATGTTAGTCACTTTCCTTGCCTTACACTCTTTGACAGCATATTATTATTTTCTTCATACATTTAATGTCTCTATCACAGTATGATGTGGAGCAAATTTTTCCGTAAGGTCTCTACAGCAAATGAGGATTGTTATGAGCAGGAGAAATTTCCATTATAGAGCTTGAACTTCTGGTTCTTGAGGATAGTTGTTTATATTTTTATCCCTTATTTGTGTAGTAAGTAAAGTGGGAATGGCCAGAATATAGTTCCTTATCTTTTCTTCAGCCATCAGGATTACTAAAGGAAGGAAATTCTAATGCAGGCGCCAGTTTGGTGCCCAGGATCAGAGACAGAAGGAATTTTTGGAAAAGAAAGACTAAGGGCCTGTTCGTTTCACAGAAAATAATTTTTGGGAAAATATTTTTGGATTTTCCGGTGTTCATTTCATGGAAAATAAACTAGTTGTGGAAATCATTTTCCACCAAGGAAAAAAAGTCTTCTAAAAGAGGGGAAAATGTTTTCCACTTTTCAAATTGGGGAAAACATTTTCCTTACTCACTCTCTCCTCTCATAACCTATTAGCCCCCTACTTTCTTGTTTTCTTTTTTAATAATTTGAATTTTAAATTCTTTTACTTTTTCTTTTTTCTCTTTTTCCTTTTTTTTCCACCTTCTTCTTTGGCTAGTCTTCGGCATGGTTATGGCCGGCAACTGGCCACAGGCGAGCTCGAGGCTCGCCAGTGTCACCGCTGACCTTGGACCTCGCCTGGCTTGCCAATCTTTGGCGAGCGAGCTCGCTGCTCGCTAGATCGGTGAACTAGCGGTGAGTGTAAGCCTCTGGTGAGGCTAGAGGCAGGCAAGCTCGGGCTCGCCGCTCGCCAATCTGCTCGCCGCTCGTGAGATTGGTGAGCCAGCGAAAGCTAGCCTCGGCTGTCACGTGGCCAGCGAATGGCCAAAGAAGAAGAAGATAAAATGAAAGAAAAAGAAAAAGAAAAAAAGTAAAAGTAAAATAAAAATAAAAAATGATTAAAAAATCGATTGTTTAAAATATATTTTAAAAATTGATTTAAAAAATAAAATAATAATAGAATCATTCAAAAAAATACGTAGAGAAAAATATTTTCTTTACCAAACAACGAAAAATGCTTTCTACTTTATTTTCAAGTTTTAGACGAACACGGGAAAATAATGACATTTTTCTATAAAATGACTTTGTGGAAAATATTTTCCAGAAACACTGCGTTTTCCGTGAAACGAACAGAGCCCGAATTCAAAAAATCATATGAGCCATTGGCAACAAAACTTGTTTATTGTAGATCGACTCTGTAGGAAAGTAAATGTTGTTATTCTATGTTTTATGATGTTGCATGACTGCTGTATACATAATCGAGAAGCATGTTGCACAGCATAATTTATATTTCTAGAACCTATACATGAGAGCTGAAAGATGTTTCTTGTTATTTAAAGTCATAACCTCACATCTGATTGGTGTCTTTATGAATTTCTGTAGTCTGATACTGCTAGTGTGAGAATTCCGGAGCTTGAGTTGGAGCTTGCAAGTGGCACTTTAGGTGGAGTTGTTACCACTGTTGAAGGATTGATCTCCAAGATAAGTGAAAGTGAGTATTCATCCCGTTCTCTTTTATCATTCAATAACTTTATTGTCCTGTGCACCCCTATTTGGTTTACCTTTTGTAATAGAATTGAGTGAGCCCAAAGATAGATCTGAAATACATTAAGTATTTTTTATGTTTGAGTTGCATGCTGTGAAATTGAACATAAATGATGGTTATGCTTGGTTGGAAATCTTAATGTAAATCAGTTGTAATGGCCATTTGGTTATGTGGAAACAGAGTTAACATTTAATTGCCTTATAGTACAGTTTGTGTTTGCTCAGACAGTGCTTTCCTACCCTGTTAAAAAGGAGTGTCAAGTGATGATTACTGGTGGTATTAAAACTGAGATGATTTCATCATTTACTCCACACTGTTGGGCTAGTTCCTGTCTCTTGAGTTGGACTTTTGAGGCAATTATTCGAGTGATAGTCTTCTTGAAGTCAATGGACCTAATTGTCATTTTTATCTCATAATTCTTTGCTACTTTTGCCAACATATGGCTTCTTTTGGGTGCACATCTTTATGTTCTGGGATGCGAACTAACTGGCTTTTCAGGAGAGTTCTTGAAAACTATTCTAAAATATTTTCGTTGACAGAAAAGATGTTTAGTTGCTTTTAAGAATGGAGATACGTTTACTGGGCTGCATTTTGATAATTATTTTTATTAAGTAATAATCTTGTTAGAATCCTACTCTTATATTCCATTGCAAAATGTTTTAGAAGTTAAAGTAAGTTTTTGAGTAAAGGAAATGGAATCGATCGTATTAGTCCAAAGTGTAGGCTTTAAAGAGGAAAAAAAAAAAAAAAAAAATGAGGAAACCCATCTCAGATAGGAAAACCTTGCCCTTATCCTCTTACCTCATGCTCCAAGTAAGACGCAAGCCAAAGCTTAGCTAGGTGGCCCAAACATGAAATTACTTGCAGCCCAAACATGAAATTACTTGCACTCGGTGTTATGTGCAATCTAACCTACGCCGTGCACCTAATCAATACATGCAAGTCTGCTAGTTTAATTATTTGGAATAATAGTCGCAATATGTGTTTTTTTTTTTTTTAAATGTAAAGATAGGATTATCAAAGAACCTTTAAGAGTAGGGATGATATGATTCCAGACATGGAATTTCATGGGATCTCAAGCTGTCTTTAAATTCTTTGTGGAAGATGCATCTTATGTAAATAATATTCCTTTTCGCATTTTCAATTCAATGTGTTTGTCTGTTTGAAGAATTGGGGGGAATACATAGAAAACTGGAAACTTTAAGTAGTGCAAATTGATCGTATTGTGTGCATCTATAGTTTATTTGTAGGTTGCACTAAGTGTTAAGGTATATAAGATTGCTAAGCGGATTACTCCCAGAGCATTTCTTGTTTTGTATGTATTTTAGTCAGCAGTATGTTCGTCAATAAGGAAACTTTTTAACTGAAGACATACCTATGACCGTAGGCCTTGAGAGGGTGCATGGATTTACTTTTGGAGATAGTCTTGATGATCACAAGAGAGCAAAGTGGAAAGACTTTCAAGAAAGACTATGCAAGGTAAAGTATGATTGCATAGAAAATACTTAAATTAGGTTGAAGGATTGTTTAGACATGCCTCCCTTCATAATGATTTGTCATCCCAGGTTGCATCTCTCCTTTTTTACTTTGTTCTTCTTTTTATGTGTTATTTTGATTTAACTTACTGATAAGCTGTGTGATTAATTGAGGGTTGGAAGTGCCATGATGAGTCCAAAAATTCAGTTTGCTAAGAATGGAATATTCTTCATGGATGGTGAATATGTAAAATGGGTGATAAATTTGAAATATTGATAGCAAGCAAAAAGTGTCTGGTAATTTGTTAGTCCAGAATACTATATTGATAAGCTACCAATGATGAGGCAATTTTACCATCAATGAACCCAATAGTATATCAGTGCTTGTTTTTGGATTTTACAAACATAACAATAGATTAACTACTTTTTTTTTTCTTTTTTAACAATTGGGTGTATAACTGTTTGTAAGATAACTATTAAAAGACAATTCTACCATCTACAGACCCAATAGTGGCTTATTGCTTGTTTTTCAGATTTAAAAAGTGGGTATGTTATATAGTTTAGTAGGAGTCTCAGTTATCGTTGGTAACTTATGAACAAAGTAACTAGTTTACTAATGTAAATTTTTAATTGATTAGTGACATTCTTTCGATTTTACGAGTACAATGTTTATTTGTCAGTAACATTTAACGAAATAATCTATTATACAGGTTCAAATACCCTTTTAAATTGTGAACAATCTTATATTCTTACAAGTGACTACATTTTTCTATTTGTAGATTACAAAATGCTTATGTACCTACTAGTAATATCCATTAATGGTTATAAATGACAAACAAACTATTTTAACATTATAATTTCCAACTTACCTGAGTATATCTATGCAATTAAAACACCAATAGTCATCCAATAACATCATTCTATCCACAAACAACCGCATCATTATAAGAAATACAGTTCCCTGTCTTAGATTGGCTTCCTTAAACTACCAAACCTTCAAATACAGAAGATATTAGAGAAAGTATTTCTTATTTCTTTCCTTACTGCGCCAATAGCAAGTTAAAAATGTAAATTGATTTCTAATACTACCATGCAAGCGCAATTTCAGTAAACACAACAAACAAATAGATTATCTTTTCACAAAACTGAACTTTTTCTTAAATCTTACTTCCATAATCATCAGTAATCTTCTTCAAGTTAACATATGCAACAACAATTTCATCAAGAAAACTCAATGAATAGAGAAATCGAAGTTCCTATCTTGAACATTATATTAGATTGAAACCTCAATTATTATGTAACTTTTTACCTAGGTACCACAAAAAACCAAGATGTTAGTGTGACAGTTACGAGATTTAGATGAAGGGAAAAATTCAAAACTAGAGTCAATTGCTGCTGGCCCTAAAAAAAAATCAGGACACGAATTATGATTTGTAAATACTCTATTCTCACTGCTAGGATTTGGCTTTGAGTAGTAAACATATAAGATAGTTTGTAAGTATCTCCTGTTGCTTGGAGTTGCTTTTCGGTTTAGCAATGAGGTCGGGACCAACTGCAGGCCTTTATAATTCATCCCTTTTTAGTTTACTCTTTCATTTTCTTTAAATGTCAATTGGCAGCTAAGGTGCAGAAACATATCAAAAGAACTTATCCACTTACAGCTTGAAATGGGACTCTTTAGAGGCTTTCAGCACTTAATTTATATTCACTGCAGTTGGTAATTATACCTTGCATTAATGTGAAAATCTTTTCAGATGATGGTATGACTTAAGAATTTAGCAAGAAATATGTTGCTTAGAATGCATATAAACTAGTTTGTAAGATCATTGATTGTTGTACCCCACCTTTTTCCCATTGCTAAAGAAAAGTTGACTTTATTCAATAACTTAATTGTAAGTCTCTAGACACCTGCATAAAATAACATGTAGTCTTGTATAATTTCTAAGTCATTAGAGCTCAATATAATCGAATCAATGCGGTTTGGATAAACCAGCTGCAATCATATCCAAACAGCACAGACGAAGTAGGCTCAGTCAGCAAGAATTAGATGGCTAGGCTTTCCCTCACAATTTCCTATGAGAAGTAAAGAAGTACCTCATCATCTGCTCCAGACATTAGTGACTTTTCTGTTAAGTTCAAGTAGTTGCTTATTTTTTGTCTAGTCACTATGGAAAAGCTTGAATATGCTGCAGCTTTTAAGTCTGGAAGACCACTGGACTTTGGTTCTCGATGATGCACTGGCGAATTCTTTCATTGCTCCAATTACTGACGATATTAAGGATGACCATCAGTTAACATGTAAGTTTGTTTTACCCTACTAGCTTGCCTGTCCTAGTATTATCAGAAGGTGAGATTGGCATCTTAAAAGGCTACATGGGTGTTTGTGATTTGTGCTTATTTTTTAAAAAGCGCACAAAAAGCTGCTTAAGAACTATATGTCCCCTTGTAGTAGCTGAAGTGTTGGAGAGTATAGTTGTCCATTTAGGGGAATTTGCTGGTGCTTGGTAAAGAGGCAATTTTGACAAAGTTGATGTTGGATCTGCCGGTAATGCCAACTGGTAATGTCTTGATGGCAAAAGGCACATGTTCTCATCCAGGCAAGTTTCTTGCACCAATGTCACCTACCAAGGAAACTACAGGGTTTGTTACCTGGCAGTGGCAGATACTGGTCCATCTAACCACTTTTGACCATGGGAGGGTTTATATATAGCCCAAATGGAAGAGACATTATCTGAGATATGCAATAACTTGCATATAATGTCTCAACCTAAATGAGACCTAAACAGGGAGCTATACAATTACATTGATAGTTGTGCTCCAGCATAGAGTGATTTTCTCATGTGACCAAAGATGGATGCATGCTGACTAGTCCTCCTCTTTGTGTGGATGAACTATTTTTTTCTCTTCTGATAATTCTTGCCCGACTTGTTTGCAGTTGAGGAGTATCAGAGGTCGTGGGAGCAGAATGAGGAATTGGGTCTGAATGATATGGACACTTCTTGTGCTGACGCCGCATATGATGAATCAAATGCTCAACTGACCAAGGGATTGGATGCAGAACAACATTAGTTTGTGATATTAATGCTACTAATTGGCAGGCAACCTCTTCTCTGTCTGTCTTAGGTTTTTCTCTTTTTCTTCTTTACTCTGTTCTTTTTTTGTAAGTTATGGAGGGATGGCGTATGTTGAGCTTTGCTTATGAGGTTTGTATTCTGCAACATAGTAGTGAGTCAATGCCATGAGAAAGTTATTTATAGCACTTTTTCTTCTTCTTTTTTTCTTTTTTTTTTTCTGGCCATGATAAAGTCATTTATAGCTGACTCGAGAGTCTCATGAGTATCTATTTAACTGGCTGCTCTTTTTTGCGTTGTGGCGAACATGGGGATATGGTTGCGTTGCCTGTACAGTATGGTAATTGCTTAGACAAGGTGTTTGACTCAATAGCCGTACTTGCTCAATAACAATCCAGTAACAATTTCTTGATCATATTCTTCTTTGCTGATTTGTCACCAGAAAAGTGTTCTTCCCATGAAACGGGATTTTCCTTATCTTCGTGTATAAGAAGATTGACTTTTCTATATTCCTTGATTCGTCTATCCTAGAGTCTATAGAATTTCCAAGTAGATATTTCTGGTAAGAGTTGGCTTTGGCATACTCCCTCCTAATCGATAGGCATTGCTGAGTGACCTCCCTCAAGGTAAGTATCAAACTTACCCTAAGATTTCTCAAAGGCGGTGGCCTTCCAATTCTAGGTGTTTTTCAAAAATCAAGTTAACTCTATTACAAACCCGTACTATCTAAGAGGAATGAAGATTATCTAGAAGGTTTAGTAATTGCTCAGCTCCAGACCATGTTGGTTGTAAAGGATTTTTTTCCTTCGGATGAAGCTGTTGCCATTATCGGAGCCTTCTTCAAACACCTGAGTATTCTGGAAGCTGTCACTGACACCGGGATTAGTAGGTGTTGCAAGTATGTGACTATGTACGCTATGCTAGAGATGTATATCAGACACTTGGCTTAAGACATCATCACCTTCTTATTTAAGGTTTTAATTTCTATGCAGCATTTGGACGTTTGGATTTGATTGGTGTGGAATAGGATAAAGTGAGATTAGAAATCCTTAAATATCTCCATGTATCTTTTTGGATTGTAAGTAAACAATGTCATTCATGTTTAGTGCAATTCAGGATTCAAAATCATTGAAAAACTCATTTGCTCACATAGGTGATACTCTCCGAATGTAGGGCTGGCAAGCTCGTGCTGCAGGTGCTGAACCTTCTTCAATAAGTAGCAGAGAGAGCAAATCGTCTTGAGATGCGTGGAAATAGAGTCACCATCTCCACCAAGAATACCTCCTCAAGGCGCTCTGACTTTAAATACGGGTATGCTCGTGGCCAATGAGGGCTTCGCAGACCTCGCCTAAGGGTCAATGAAGAGAAAAAGGGAAAAAGAAAGGAAAAAATATAAAAGATTAACAAAAAAATTAGGAATTTTTTTCAAACTAAAAATTTATTCATGTTAGTGTCGATCATGCCATGTGAAACAGCTAGTATTGACTAGGCTACCACAATAACGATGTCTAGCCAAAATTCCTAAATTGACATTCTATTAAAAGGTTTGAGGCTAATTTGGTAAACCACTAAAATGTTTTAAGACTAAATTGGCACAATTAAAAGGTTTAGAGTTGAATTTGAAAGTTGTCAAAAGGTTTAAGACTAAATTGGCAAAATTAGAAGACTTACAATTGAAGTGATTGCCATACAATAGGTTTAGAATTTTTTAGAAGATCTTCCTCTTCAACTAATGGTATTGTGCTTCTTGGGACAAATCGACAAGAGTTAAAACCGGGGCAAAATATACCAAAAGTCCTAAATCATGTATATCGGAGTGCAGTCAAGTCCTAAACCCTTTAGTTGGTTCAACTAGATTATCAACCTTCTTCAAAATGTACAATTAAGTCATTTTCGATGAACAATACCTAAAATTGGTCACTTGTCACTCAAAAAGTGTTTATATGGTACTTAAATTGCCTTTTTCAACACAAGTTTAGGAGTCAATTGTATTTTTTTTTTTAAAGGGTTGAAAACTTAATTGAATCAATTAAAAGGTTTAGACTCGATTGCACCTTTTTGTAAAGGTTTAAGACTTGATTAAACTAATTGAAAGGTTTTTGACTCAATAATATTAAAGGTTTAGAACTTGTGTTGCAATTTTGCTAATAGAACTTTGTGGCATCATTTGAGATGAATATAAATCTAGGTTGCTAGTTGAGAGTTAAGCACTTGTCGTTGACTATGCAAAGACTACTTGTGAAAGGAAAATTATTACAAAAGTTCTAAATGCCAATTTAGTTTTAAAATTTTCAATTATGTTAATTTAGTTCTAATTCTTTTGACGATTTAACAATTTAATCCTTCCAGTCAATTTTAACTAGAATTAGTTGCATTGAGACTAACTGTCTTATATGATATACAGCCAATACTAACATGAGCATTTTTTGCAATTTATTTTAATTTTTCTTAATTTTTATTGTTTTTATTATTTTTCTTTTCTTTTCTTCTTTTTCCCAACTTTGGACCAATAAGGTTACTGGCCCACCCTCACCTAATATGTCAAGGGTGTCATGGCCCTCACTTGGTTTGGTAAAGACCATAGGTGAGGGCCACAACTCTTACTTGGATTTAAACAAGGGCCCGATGCCCTCATTTATGGCTAACAAGGGCTATGATGCTTTCCCCTAGGGTAGGTGAAGGTCATTGAGCCTCACCCATGACAAAGGGGGCCAGCCAACGACCTCACTGGCCTAAAGTTGGAAAAGAAAAAAATATTAAAATAAATTTAAAAATTGTTTATTTCAATGCTAGTTGTACTACGTAGATTGGCCGCTTACGTCAAGGATTTCCTATGAAAATTTTCTAAAAGAACTATGTTGGCAAATTTATTAAAATGCTAAGGACTAAATTAACACTATTAAAAGGCTTAGAACTCATTTGACCATTGTATAATAAGTTTATGACTTTTTATTTATTTATAATATTTTCCCTCTTTTATCATGGCAAAGGAATCAAAATACATGATTTGCCGAGATTTAGACAAACCAACCTATTGCCGAGTATACTAACCATTGGGACCTCTCGACCTCGACTAGGAATACTCATACTTATCATAAGAACAGGAAAATCGCTAAACCAAACATAATTAGCGAATGTATTATGATGCATTTCAAACTAGAGATAGGTTGATGAGTGTTCAAGAAAACTGGTAATTCTCTGAAAGCATTAATGCAAATTACTATATGCTACTCAAAAGAATCATTGCAATTCACTAAATATGGAGGTAAGTTTGATGAAATCAGAATAATATCTTACATTGTAAATTATCAATCCAATCATAAATTCCTTTCAATGAAAGTATATTATGCCTTTTGGAACAATAAATTGACTTTATAAATTACTAACAAGTTAGCAACTTGTAATTTTTGCATTATGTTGCAAGCTAAAGTTGTGTGTTTGAATACGCATTGGTAAAATTCAAACGTATGTTGATGTATCACTTTGTTAATCAAATGATTTATCAAGTAAGTGATTTTTATCTCTTTTATAAGTAGTAAACTTTCATGTATTAGCATCTAGCAATATCGGTGATGCATGAATTCATGATATTAGAAAAAAAAAAAAAAGAATTAGAATGTGGTTATGACACCAAATGGCGTTTTAATTATTATAAATTACATTGTGAATTGTGATGTATCTTGAAAAATGATTTATGAGTTCATTTTAGATATATGATTTATTGCAACGTGTGATTTATCACTTTAATTGTCTTAATTATTTTAAGATGTTGTGGGGTGACCAAAACCTACGAACTCATGATCTCTAGACCACTAACTTACTTTGTGTTCAGTTGGATAGTTTTACTTTCCAAGCACTGCCTAGTCCAATCGACCTAGGTTGACCTAGGTTTCTCCAAACCGATTGGTGATGATTCTTTTGAATTTCATAGATTACCCAAAACCTAGGAGTTGGGAAGATCCTAGGAGCCAGGGCGCTAGTAGTTGAGGGGCCCTGGTATGCAAAATTCGAGATGCTATGGTGCACAGCCCTCACGAGTGATTAGGTTTTGGCCGAGAATGCAGGTTGTTTGTGACTCGTCGCCGGTGTGATCGGGGGTGCGACCAGGGTGTCATGGTCTGGTTTGAGCGTAAGGGTGTGGTGAACGTGCCCATAGGGCAAATTTGCTTGTGTTGGATCGTGCTATGTGTGGCCGGTCTCGTGGGATTGTGTTCGTGGTCCTGGGTGCTTCCGCTGAGCTGGTGTGGTGCGGTCAAGGCATGGTTTGCTTGATGCCATCAAAGGGCCAAGAATTTAGTAGCCAAATCGACCCGGGGATAGCTTATTTTTTGTTTGTGGCATATAATTTCTGGGGAAAAAAAAATTAAGTCCACAATTTGTGTAATCTTTTGTTTAACACTATTGATATCCATGACCAATTATATGGATAGTTTTCAAACTATGACTATGCGATTGATGATAACGAGAGTGAATTGTGTAATAAAAATTAGGAAAAATATATTTAAAAAATATACATCAACTTTGACTCAAATGAGTTCTATATTCTTGAATATCACTTTGAACTTTAAATCATCATCATGATACCTTATTTACAAGAGTATCATTTTCTTTCCAAAAACATCAATTTCATATTCTAAATTCTCAAATTCATAAAAAAATACACTCATGTCTAAATTTGTTAGAACGTGTTTGCAATGAGCGGCAATTTAGTTTTTGTAACGTGGGTTTATATATATGATCTAGGTTATTGGATCAAAGCGAAATATATATATTGATATTTCTTCGAAAAATAATCCTGTAATTAGGCGCATGTACCGCAATAGAAATTGTCCATGCTTAATCCCCCACCCCCAAATTACCTCCCTTCTATTCGCGAATTTTGGGGTCACAGAGCGCGGGAAAATTTGGTTCTATGCAATAGAGAGAGGACGACTGCAGAATTAGGGCTTTGTGGGAGGTCGTTTTGAAGAAGAAAGAAAGAAGACAGAATTCGGGTTGAAAATGGATTGTTCGATGGGTTCAACGGGCGCAATCGAGTTGACGGAGTCGGAATCGTCGGTGAATCTGAGCGGCGGCGTGCACCTCCTCCCCTGCACCATCAAGCACGACGGGCCCTGTGCCGTTTCTCAGTACTTCAAGCCCAGAGTAACTGGTTCGTATCTTGCCCGCAAAAATCGAACCGAATCCGTCTCATTTTCTCGACGTTTTCGTGCGTGCGTGTCTGTGTCGGTCGGGTGACTTGGGTTTTGAATGTCGTATTCCCTTTCAGGAACGGAGGCCGATGGGTTGGCGGTGCAGGAGGCTTACTTCCGGGGGAGGAAGTTGCAGGGCGCCGCCGTTCCGCTTCCTCGTGGATATTCCGGTAATTTGATCGTTGTGGCCTTTTTGGATGTCATTCTGTTGCAATTTTCTTCCTTTCTTCTATAGAATTGCGAATAGTTTATTTCTGGAGTTATCTTCTAGGTGGGTATTTTCAGGTTGTTGTAGCTGCCTACTGTTGATGTTTGTTTTGCTAATCCACGCATTTTATATATGGTGCTCGCCTTACTTGCACGCGGTTTCCGCAATAAATTGGGGGGTGCATCATTTCGTGTTTCCATGTAGGGAACCTTTGTAAGCAGTCTTTTCTGATTCGGACATTTCCCGCAAAATTAACACTGACATTTTCGCTGGATGGAAGAGACTAGTAACCTGTTTCCCTTGAAGTTAATCTGGATAATTTCCATTAGGAGGGGTTTTGTTGCTTTGCTTTGCTTTTTCCTTTTTTCTTTTTTTATTTGGGGGGCATGATTTGGGAAGTAACCATGATCAGCATGTAACCATTTGAGGATCTGGGATAGACAAGGTATATGAAATGCGTACGGATATGTTCCCTGCAAGGTGGCAGCAGGGTCACCCAACCATCTAGTTATCACTGTAGGCTGGGAAAGCATCTGTCTGTTTTGGTTTTTAGCTTTTCTATGCATCTTGTAGGTCAAGAATTGAGGCTATTATAAGAATGATCTAGAGGGGAGAAACCTTCGAGCCTTTGGGAATCAGGGATCTTTTTGTGCATGCTTGTGCACTCGTGTGGGGAGTGCATGTGGGGCTGCATGTGTGTGTGTATGGGAGGCTGGGTTGGTGCTTTCTTTTTTTGCTGTGAACATTGTAAAGATCGGAGGATTTCAATCAGTTCATTTATGTGTTAAGGGATGCCAATGGTGTGTTTTATGAAAATATCTTGCTTCTTTTCATTTGATCTTTGTAATGATTTCTCTGTTGATTACAAGTTTATGGTGTAAAATTATGACTGTTTTTCAAGAGAAATATATTGGTCTCTTGCCAATGTAAATCTCAATGAATTTGCCCAATACAATTTTCTGACTTTTGTTGTTAATGATTCACTTGAGAATTATTCAATTTCATTGCACTTGTTCTTCTTTTGAAGTACTATTTCTGTAATTTGGCATTTGATTGTTAGGAGCCTCAGCTGCAACTCCTCAGGAGACTGAGGGGATGTCCAGGGTGGGTTTTACTTTAGCTTTTAGAGTTTGCTATTAGATTTTCATTTAATATTGATCACCTTGAGTCTATGAAAACATGCAAATTCTAATGCTGAATGTCACCTGAAAGTTCCCATCATTTATGTTTAATTTTGGGGTATATTTACTTATAATGTTGGTGGGAAAGCTCAACCTAGCACCCCCTGTATTTTCTTAATCCGGTGGTTAGTCTCTAAGATCTTTGGATGAAATCTTGGAAAATTCTTTACTATTGCTTGCATATGTTTCTGTCCAGTGCTCAAAGGAGATTTTTCCACAAGCTGGAAGGCTTCTATGGGTTATGGATTAAGGCTCTTCTTGTCAATCTCCACTTACTGTACTGATGATATCTTTTAGCTGGATTAGTTCACTCGTTCATTTTTATAGATGTTTTGTGGCCACTCCATTTATGCTCTAGGTTCTATATCATTATTCCTTTTCTAATTAAAGGAAAAAAGGATTACCTGAGGGTCCTTTGTACTGGATAGGTGAGCTTTGAATTGGCAAAGTACAATTGCATTGCACATGATTAAAGAGCACATCTAAGACTTCAATGTTTTATCTTAACTTGTCACTGTTTTACATGCGCATGTTTCATGAGGTAGAAAGAAAACTTCTGATGGAACATGGAGGGAAAACTTCTTGCTTGCAGGTTTTGTCATAGGAAAGAAGACTTCTGGTGAGACAAGCGGTTCAGAAATCTCTGAAGGGAACCTCAACTTTTGGGAGATGAAAGCAAAATTTGGTAGTGTAACATATTGGAACCATGACTGTCTTCCATCACAAGATGATGCATTTTTGCGTTCTTTTCACTGGATTGCTGTTGCAGAGGCGGTAACTCTCTTCCCCTGATCGTTTGTGATACATTTCTACTGAAATTTCCTATTATTCCCTATAGTACTGCATGAAGTACCCAGGCCAATCCGGTGCAAAATGCTTCTTTCGTGTTCAATAAGCAGGTTTAGCTAATATTGTAGACTGGATGATTCTAAATTAATCTGATGAATATTAAGTATGTCTTTTGTGTCAATGCCCCTCACATGGAGGCTCGATGATTGCTACCACTTTTTCTCCACTTAGGGCGTTTAACATGTAATGGACCCCGTGTGCTCAGATTTGGAGCATGGGATTTTGTTTATTTGCATGTTTACTTGCTACTGTTCTGATTCACATACTAAACAATTCATCCAGTGACTTTAGGCATGAGTTAAGGTTCATCTTTGTCTAGTGTAAGATTAGCTCTGGCATAAAGTGACAGTGCTGGTAAGAATTTTGTGGTAGTGTTGACTCTTTTTAACTGCAATGATGGTAGGACTTAAGACCAAGATTGACAGGAGTAGAATGACAATGCTGGTAAGGATTTTGTGGTAGTGTTCACTTTTTTAAGTGCAATGGCGTTAGGACTTAAAACTACTAACTGCACTGGAAGAAGAGCTTTAATCCTTTTGGGACTCTTGTTTGGGTTATGAGTTAAATCAATGTGACCAGCAATCTTCAACCGAAACTTGGCAGAAATTAGATGGATCTGTTTTAGACAATTTGCCGCCTTGTCTGAAGATATATACAGACCTTTGTGTCTTATTCTCTTTTCTTCCCAGCCAGAGATTCCAGAAGATATGTAAATGACAACTTGAAGCTTTTTAGTTAGATCCTACATGATTCTCACCAATGCTCAAGCACATTGTCCTAATTTGCTGTGTTTCATCTTAAGTTTCTTAACCTCATATACTTGTGTTGGAGGGGCTTTACTTTGGATATTGAGATTGATTTGATTAATTATTCAGTATGGTTCTTGGTCTCTGATTCTAAATCACGATTTATCTGTTCGCTGCAGCTTCACAAGCCAGTGACAGCAGAAGATTTAGCTACTTCTTCAGTCCAAGGGAAAACTGAAATTGCTGAGAATTAGAATGTGATTGCTGACTCTTCTCTCTGCGTGTGGAGGTTGGACATTTGGAGTGATACTAAAACAGGCCCTTCATGCCTTCTTGCTTCCATTGCTGAACTTTGTCATGATCCCTAATGCCTTGCATACTCATGTTGTTTGTCCTTAGTAAATGACCCAAATCATTACCCCCATACTCCTAAGTTCAGCTCAGTTAGTTCTCTGTCCCCTGTTTTTTGTGATTGGAAAGTGACATCTGTACAATTGATGGTGATCTCAAAATCATCATAACATAGTTTTGTAAAAAGGATGTTTGGAGTAAAATAGAAGCCTAGCAAGGAAGGTCGATGAAAGCATTCAAAAAGGTTCATATACTCGACTGGGGCAAGCAACTTGATCAGTTGACAAATGATTTTGTTGCTTTTTGAAGCATTGCACCAAAATATGTTGCAACTTTGATCGACTCCCTCTTGTTGACTTGATATCTCCTCGCGTTAAGCATCATTATGCTTAATGCTTGACGCACCTATCTTCTTAGTTTTGGTTTTAAATTTCTCTTTTTCAGCTGGTTAAGTTGACCTGTATCTAGTTGATTCAACCTTTGTACCATTCCTTGAATTCCTGATGATCTTGTAAGCTTGCTGCATAGAAGCTTTATTTCAAGTTGAGTCTGGTGACATCGTGTACGGACTGAATTATTTCTTCCTTGCACGGGGGACTTCACCTTTATTGTTGCATACTACCCTCAGCTTTATGTTTCTCTCCCTTTAATCGCCGTTGTCCAGTTGTAGTTTTGCTTAGCGTTCTTGTATTGTCTTTTATGCCAATAACCCCGCCAGCCATCGAAGTTGATGGAACCACGAAAGATAAACAAAAAGGGGGAAAAGGAGTGAAAAGTAAATAGTAACTTTAAGCTATAAACACTATCAATTCTAATCAATGGCCGGACCACCTTTGAGGGCTGAGCTCGCCACCGGCTCTAACGCTGCCTTACCATCCTCCCGGAAGAGACGGGTGCCATCCCGTTCCAGGCGTTGGGCCTGAATGCAAAAGCTGTGTTCTTTGCTTCAACGTGCGCATCAGATCGTCCCTCTTGATCCTCACCACTCGTATAAATTTTGAGGTTTGTACCGCAGGTAGTGACGGGCAGAAACCGCTTTTCCTATACCGTTCATCTTTCAATAATCCTCTCTTACTTTAAGTTGAAATCTTTGATGTAGAGTTATTCAACCAATAATTGAAAATATGATGGCGGCATGTCAAATCGTAGTCATTGTGACAATGGAAGGCTTGATTGTAATAGTAACTGCGCAAATTCAAAGATCGTTTAGGATTAAATTGGGTGACATAATTGAGGGAAAGAAAAAATCAAAGTAGTCTTGATGCTTCTTAGATTTATATGTATGCATGAACGTACGTATCTATGTGTAAAATTCCATTTACAGGGCAAAATAAAATTATAATTCTCCACTTGGAAATGAATCCGTGAAGTAGGGAATTACTTGGATACTAAAATGGAGTAGGAATTTCAACCAAAAAAAAAAAATGGATTAGGAAAAAACACCCCATCCGATACTAAAGGCAGCGACGCACGATCAAAAGGGCACTACCAAGAAAAATCAAATATTTATCATTGCCAACCCAACAAAAGTTAGTAAAGGCTTCCACGCAAGAAAAATAAAGAAAAAGAAATAATATCTCACTCATGTAACTTCCAGTACTTTCCATAAGTCCCTCTTGAGGAGTGCATACAGCACAATTTTATTCTCTTTCAGCTAACTAATACAAATCAAAGAGAATTAGCATGAGTCCCCCCCGAATTTCTCCTTCTGTACCGTCCCCATTTTTCTACCTATACCGATGACTTTTGGTGCTCAAATGCCACATTATACACTAAAATAGGAAATACTCGAAGCTCATAATTATTACCCCTTAATGAACTAATAGCTATAGCCTCGATTTCAAACCATGAACTAGAGAGATTCAAGAACGCACCCAAGTGGACGTGAGCGTTCATTCTTCTGGATGCCAACATGAAACTCGCCGTAGACGAAAATATGGCTTTTCCAAGCAAGATAATTAATCTTCTCCAGCTTCAAAATACGCGTTTGTTCTCTGCTACTAATGAAAATCGAACTGCTTTCTCCTCTTTGGCTCAGGCTCTCCCAGCTGCAATGAAACAGTGACCTCTGCATCGGCATTACTTGCTAAAGCCGACAGGTTCCTGAGTTCGGAGTTCTCCTGCTGGTCGCTCCGATGGATAGGAGATCTTGCAGAACAGCTCGATATGAACTGATGTTCAACACTGTGGGTTGCTTCAATCCCATCTTCTATGTGAAATTCTCTGTGCAGACCTTGGCAGGTGTCAATTTCGATGTTGCCCTGTTGGTTGTTCAAGCTGAAAGGCTCCATGTTTTCATCAGTTTTGTCTCTGGAAAGATGCCTAGAAGGAGGAGATGATTCTCCCACTGCTGAATCCACGTTTCCTGCAGAAGCATTTCTTTGTTCCAACACCGCAGCTACAATTGCCAAAAATAATGAAGAAGAAACAAAGAAACAGATATTAGATGTTAAGTAGCATGGCAACCGAGAAAACAACGAAAGAGAAACAAAGAAACAGATATGGAATGTTAAGAACAATTGCCAACCCAAAACATAAAGAACACCAAACCTAAGACTCCTTGTTAACTACACATACATTTCAACGCAGTTCATTTTTAAGTTCTCTAAAAACTGTTATATGACTGCAATATTATTAAATGGTACTGCTCAAGTTTAGCTAAAACACTTACCCAATTGTTTCAGTACAATTATCAAGTATTTTTGGAAGAAGGCTCCTAAAGAAAAAGTAAAATGCTCAAGAATGTCAAGAGATTAATAGCGTAGAACATTTGCTTAGTGAAACTTATATGTAACGATTGAAGAGACCCACACAAACTAGTTAATTGACTTAGTAGGACACACAAAAAAGCTGGTGCGAATATTCGGGCTAATTTTCCCCACAGTTATACTTGACTAGATTTTTAAGTGTCTGTGTTATGATCAGAAACATAAAAGCAACTTTAGAAATGTCAGACATGGGAGAGAAGTAAAAAAGCACAGCAAATCAGGAAATTTTCTCAGAAAACTTTCAGATAGTACAGACCTTGAAGACCTTCACTGGTTGTAATGAGATCGAGCTCAAGAAGATCAAGAAGACGCCCCAGATCAACTCCGCTAGTCCAATTCTCAGGAGGTTGGCCAACCTTTAACTTTAGGCGCCCCCTATTAGCTGTTCCTCCCCATATGATCCCCACTGGACATGGCTTCTCGCCATTAGGAGCAGTTAAGAGAATGAGGCTTCCACTATCACCTTCAAGATCAAATGTCTGCTGGTTCTCCCCAACTACGAGAAAATCAGTAAAGAAACATATTCCTTTTTCATCATTGTATTCAAGGGCATATGCCATGATTGTTCCGGTGGTCAAACCAGAGCTTCTTCCAACTTTGACCACCTGCCTTCCAATGAGACTGCTGATTGGGGACTGCAAGTCAATCTTGTTGACTTCACCAACCTCACCAATTCCTCTAACGGATGTAGTCACACTGTTCATATTAAAATCCTCAGCAAAAGGAATGAAGGCCCCATCTGCTCGCACAAATGTTTCTGCCACAGAACCAATTCAATTTGATATTTGAGTGAATGGGACCAAAAAAATACACATTTGGCAAGAGATAGATCTCCTATTTACAGCCATCAGGAGACATTTTAGAAAAGAAAATTTATGACCTACTTAAACATCAGGAGATCTAATAATATGTGAAGCAAGCACCCATATATTATCTTTCAATCAAAGATCAGAATAAGGAAACCCCCGGAAATTCCACAGAGCAAGACAGCATATAGCTCAAAACCCATACAGTCTTCATTGGGAAATTTTGCTGCTTAGACTTATGATTACAAATCATCTGGAAACTGAAAGCACAGCCTCAGTGTCAAACCAAGCAACCAAAGACGCTAGAGCTTCTCCCATGTAATTTGATAATCTAGGAAGAAGAATTTAATCCCTATGATCACAAAGGCAACATGAAAAGAAATGTAAATAGAGCAAGAGTGAATAAAAAATAAAAAATAATGATTGTCCAGTTATTGGAACAAGATGATCTAAGATTAAGAACTGAACATATCCAACAGAGCTAAGTATTTCCGTAACCACAGGAGTTTAGCCAGTCTGGGAAAAAGGTAAAAGGTCTCATGAACCTGACAATACCTGTAGTTAACTAAATGGAATATAAAACGAAAGAACCGCGAGACAAGTAAATAACATAAAACAGCTAAAAAAAATAAGGGTTGTCCAGTTATTGGGAGAAGATCTAAGATTGAGAACTGAACATATCCAACGGAGCTAGATATTTTAGCAACTACAGGAGTTTAGCCTGTCTGGGAAAAATGTAAAAGCTCTCAGGAACCTTACAATACCTGTAGTTAACTATGTGGAATATAAAATGAAAGAACGGTGAGCCTTCATTCACAAAAGTTAAATGTTATGGTGAAAAAGAATATATTATGGTCATCATGAAAACGAACAGTGAATTTGGAATAAGGAAGTGAGGCAGACTTAATCAAGTACTAGGGTAAATTCAATGGAGGTACGAATGGTTGGAAAAATCAAATCAGACATTCATCACAGCTCTTTGAATAAAGAAGGGGCATCCCAAAGCATGAGGCTCCCACACCGTGGGGTCCTGGGATGGTCAGATGTACACAATCTCATCCCTGCTTACTCAGAGGTTGTTTTTGGGACTCGAAGTTGTGGCCTCCGAGTCACAGTGGAGTAACCTTACCATTATACCAAGGCTCGACCTTCATTACAGTTCTTTGAACAAGTTAAATCAAAGAACTACTGACCCGGTTATACCTTTGCTGAAAGCATACGTAGATAGTTTAAGGATAATTACAAGGCAAGTCCTAAAACTTGTCAATTTCGTGCAATTAATTCCTAGAACTTCCATTTCATTAATTTAACTCCTAAACTTTACAACTTTGATGCATTTTAAGCCCTTCCTTCCATTGACGGAAGGACTCAATTGGACCAAAAGTTCCAAACTTTAGGACTCAAAAGCACAAAATGGAAGTTTGAGACCTTAAGTACACGAGGTTGACAAGTTTTAGGATTTGCCCTGTAATTACATCTTGTTTGGACTACTGGATTTATGTTAACTTTCTGGCGTTCCCAATAGTTTATGAATAAAGAAGCTAACAGCGTAACAAGTATTACTGTTAAATGCCCAAGTTATAGCTCCCAGTAAATGCGCTCAAACAATTTTGCTCCTATGAGCAGGCAAGGGCATAGAACACGGAGATCCATGTGACATCAGTTATAATGGTGGTGCTTTAACTTGCACTGGTATCATTTAAAGGTACAAGACAGAAGTATGATAGAAGATCTGTAGTTTAAGAAAAGAAGACATGGGCACAAATGTCCATAATTCACGTCTATGACAAACAACAGTAAGAGTAGCTGCAGCACAGAACATTTTCCCCTGAAGTGGAGTCAGCTACATGGATCCTATATAACAAAAGGAAAGATTTGTTTTGTCAGCTAGTAGAATCCATCTGTTTGACAACGGAATCACCTACTGTCAAAAGGAATACTCAGTTTCTGAAGGTGAACACAGAATTTTCTCCCAAGCTACCCTAGAGAAATAGTCAACTGTCAATGGAGTAGGAAGATCCCAAATAAATTTTCAAGGAGACTTCATTCTTTGCCCCTCAACTTGAGAACTGATAAACTTCTCTAATGAGGATATAACAGTGAGAGAGCCTGTTCTGCTAGAACAAGTATAAGTTTGTCCACCCCTGGAGAGAGATCGTAGTCTCTTATAGTATAAAGTTGAGTTAAAGAATTTTTTTGAAAAACCTAAAGCTCCCAAGTCCTGAGTTGTCTCAAAAGGTCTTCACCATAAGTAAAATAACAAAAAGCAAATCAAGCATTGTTATGTGGGGAAAGAAACATTTTCTTAAGGAAAATGACCACATCAATACCCAAGAAGATGAACATTGACTTTCCACTAACAATCTTGAAGCAAGAACATGAAAAACTACATCCCAATCCACCTAATCCATCTCCACACTTCCCTCCATAACTTCCAAGTTGATGTAAATCCACAAAAGCTGATACATGAAGCTATGACATGAAGTAAAAAGGAAGATCAGACAAAGTGCTTGAGGACCAGTCTTGCTCCCATTGCCAACTTATGTGGCTTCCACAGCATGTCTGGGGTTTATCTTGATACAAAAGCTCTTTCCCTATTTGTTTCCGTAAAGGCATATACAGGGTACACATCTTATCACGCCTGACGAGAAAATGTGCAGCCACAAGTATGTTATAGAGAAAAGTATTATCAGATTAATGCTGCAAATATGAATGTTACAGATCTGTGCTTCGCTTGTTTTGTCCCTCCTTAGAAGGCTGTCTGACAACGGAAGATTTATCCTTGTCTATCTCCTTAAATTAGCATTCACTTTGATTAAAAATTAATAAAAACAGATTGTACAAATCCATGAAAGATTGCTTCAAAGGTTTATTCTGTAAGTATCATCCCAGATGATGACAATCCAGGATCCAGTATTACCTGGATTGTTAGCGGCAAAGATGCCATACCATAGATCATCCGTTATAAAAGATGTAGCCCTCTCAACAGCACCAAGATAGACACCCGGTCCAAGGCTAGGCGGTAAAGGGTGAAACATTTTCTGATTTGGATAATCCAAATCTACTGCCACATGCCGATTTGTCAGGAAACCCACTTGTTGATTACCAGTGCGGCTTCTCACTATAGCACCCAGGGTTCCATATGTCTCTTGACTTGCAACCTGAACAATTTGAAAACATAGAAGAGAGGATTAGAGACGAAGATGAACCAATAGATCCTAGAGCAAAGGTAATAATGCTTGAGTTATGGGGAAAAAGAGGAATGAGCTATGGCCTTTAACATATTAAACTGGACGAGCTAATGATACCAAGATTTGGAGTCAATGTAAGATACGTCAATGGAGACTAACATTAAAATGGGAAAAAATGTAGCCACTCGAAAAAAGGGACGTGCCAGAACCTGATATTTTGTAGTCCAACATTTCCAATATTAATATACCTAATGATGAAACTTTCAGTTTCTTAACTTCAATACCAACAACAAATATCAATTTGACTGTAGCAAGATTTCAACATGTACGTCATGAAGGTGCTGTTGGTAAAGAAAGACAAAGATTATGACATAAGACAGCTTCTGATGGTATTTTCACTAAATCATCAGCTCTGAGAGAGAGAGAGAGAGAGAGAGAGAGAGAGAGAGAGAGAGAGAGAGAATAGATATTTTAAAAGTGATACTAGAAGCAAAATACTGGTGGATAACAAGAAAAAAGAATTTAAGGACCTAGATTCCTGTCCTCACTCCCACGATCTCTTATACAAAATTTCGAGCAGCCCTTAAAGAATGAGACTTTCTACTTAACATAGTTATAACAAGGAGACAACTTGAAAAGAACTCATCATACAGATTTCAAAAATAAAGAAAAGCCACTTATTATTTATTCAGAGGAATTTTATCTACTCATTGTGTCTCATGTTTCAATTTTCTCAATCTTAAGCAAAGGCTTAACCGTAGGAATCCCACACCAAGTCCAACAAATCAAATTTCACTTCCTCAAAACCTTAGTGCACTTGAAGTTGAAGCTAAACTCAAGGAAAGTCTCCTCCCAAGATACTTCACCACCTTCTTATTTATTTCTACTCAATCAAATCAAGATGATTCCAATTACCCCAGCACTTTCTAGTCAGTTATTTTCAGGAACTCAAATAACAACTATTTTCCTCTCTTTTCTTTCCTTTGTTATTCGTCTCTCTTTCAAGAGAAGATGACCTACTCTCCTTGTACGTCATCCATTACAGAGTAAGCATTGAGAGTTAAGATATGTAGAATTGCATAAGCATAAGAACATTGAGACAACTCCAAAATAGTACCGCAAATGGAGAAACTTGAAGCAGGGCATTAAAATAATTCTTATAGTATTACAATTAGGAAATTTAGTACTCATCATAAACATTGTAGCAATAGAAGAATATTCATGCCTAATATTTGACATAAGTATCCATATCCTGATTGGATAAGAATTATGTTCATTGCATGTCATTTACCGCATATTGGATGAGAAATAAGAAAGGAGACTAGTAGGATACCTGAGAACCAGAGCCAATACATGGATCACTACCCCGCAAGCCATCTACAAGCTCATTGTATAACTGCTCTTTTGGAGTAGGTGCCGGTGCACCATAATAAGAAAATTCCACAACATCTACCTCACACCATACCCCTCCTGGCCCCTGCACATCCGTTGTAGAGGCAGTCAGCTTCTGTGAATTTATAAGGCCCAAAATCACATATTTAATCCAGCTCAATATGTCCCATGACAGAGTAGATGTTCCAAGACCTTTAGTTTACTCTGCTAGGGTTCTCAATTTATTCCATTGAAGCTTTTGTGCCATGCTAATTGCAGTCTATTTGACCAATTAAAGTTGGAAGACTGAAACTAACCACATTGTCAGCAGTTCAGCAAAAGCACAACAAACAAATATATCTTTGTAATTTCAAACACAAGTGACCTAAAAATTGCTTCTTCAATCCTCTCTCACCTGCGATAGATGAGTCAAGTCATTTCTTGATAAGGTATCCTTGCTATTATCAAGTAGTAAAGCAAATAATTTTATGTTGTTCAGCTCAAAATACATTAAAGGATTTTGTAGATAATTTAAAAAAAAAAAAAAAAAAAGTTACATAAAAAGATCAACGAAATTCATGATCCAAACTTAGAAGAGAAGGACCAATTTGTTTCACCTCAAGGGCTGCAGGTAGACACTGGATGCGGCTGAGCCATTGTTTGTGAACTTTTCGGGCAACGAAGACTAGAATTGCTGGTATATTGGTCAGAACCCCACGTCGAATACGAAAACCAATGGCCGTCCCAAGACTAAACCGACGCAAAATCTTGCTGTGGAATGCCCTAATGGTCATCAGTTCAAGCAAGGTTGTAGCTTGCTGCCCCATTGGCAACTGACCCAGAGTTTCGGGAAGCACCCCTTTTTGAAGGTTCCCAAAATAGTTTGCCCTACCTTCTGCCGCATCTGTCAGACGGCTCGAAGTAGGCCACGAGAAATAAGCAGCAGCATTACTTTCAGATATCTGCCCACCAGAGGCAAAAGGCTGTAGAGGAGATGGACTTGAAGACAGCAAATTCTGATGATTGCAGTAGTTTCTTTCCAAATCTAGAGCTGACTCCTCTGACTGCGCCGATCCAGATGGCTGAAATGCCAAGTCTAGTCTTGTTCTGTCCATATTTACGCTCTAGCAAACAATACGGACTGAATAGCTCGAAGTACACCCAATATCCAAAATTCACACTAAAATACTCCAGCCCCAGTTTAATTAACGCCCCGCAAAATCACATTTTTCTAAAAGGTTCACATCTTCAGACGATTATCGATTTCATCTACAAAGTCAGAGAGGAAAGTTCTTTCTGATAAGGAACTGCAGAGTCAACTACAAAGCAAGCGCTATCAAATTCGTGTAAGCACACCAGCAATAACAAAACACAAGCCCATTGAAAGCTGAAAATTCAGTCGATACAAAGCTATGCGTTGAAAATCACATTGATTGAGGGGGCAAGTTTTCAGAAGCTCCACATAGGGTAACTCCAATTTATTGCTTCAGAGCTCAAATAAAGAAGGAGAAGAAGAAGAATCCAAACAAGGGACAAAGCCATCGACTGAGACAACGCAAAACCCAGATGAGATAGAAATGTGAAATCTTAATGCAGAGGCAAAATCTGCAACCCAGAGAAGAAATCACACTGGGGTCGCTGATTGCGCTAAGGAAGAACCCGGCAAATGGGTTATTGAAGAAGCGCGACGGTAGAGGCAGTGTAACAATTGGCAGCTGTCTTCCTATCTTAGTGACGAAATGAGAAGAGAACGACTCACTGATAAAAAATGGAAGACCCCGAACTCGGACTCGAAGCAGCATCCACGACCATGAGTGAGGTCCTCGTGTCCATAGAAATAGAAATTCGCCTGCAGAGAAGAAAGAGAGAGAGAGAGAGAGAGAGAGAGAGAGAGAGAGATCGTCAAGTCTTGAGGAGACTCGGAGAAGTGGCAGTGTATAAACTATATGGACTTTGGGCGCCTGTACATATAAATAAGAAATATCTAGGATCTGCAACAACTATTTTATTATTGGGCTTCACTACTTATAAAATTCGACCCTTTTCCCATATCTCTCTCCCCTCCTCTTCTCTTTTGCTGTCTTCCTCATCTTTTCTTTCTAAAGTTTCATTCTTTTGGCCTCTCATAGGGATTTACTCCAAAATTTTTTTTAAAAAATTTAGTGTGTTGATTAGAAAAATTATAAATAAATAAATAAATTAACAATATGCTTTCGATGTCAGTCTTTGTTAATATTTTGTATGCCTAGCAATTATGGAGAAGGAGGGTGGACGATTTTAATTGTGGAGGAAAGGAGGAGGAGAAAAGATTGGTTTTCTTGGATGCTACTTGATATCTCGATTGGTGGTGGGGAGACTTGGCAAAACCAAAAGAAAAGGAAGATTGGTGGTGGGGAGGATTAGGGCCCATGCATATTTGCTCCCCAAAGCTAGCACACTTATCTACTCTAATAATTCAATTCCCACTTATCACAAAAGTGGGGATAAGGTAAGTGAGCATTGTTCTCTTTGTTCTGTTGGTCATGGGCCTTGATTGATCTACTAACATGAAGGCATGAAGTCCATAGTTTCTCGTAATTTCTCTAGACTTTGGTCATGCTCCAAACAACTTATTCGTCATGTGAATTTTGCCTAGGCCCCATCTACCTTAAGAATGGTTTTGAAAAAACAGCAACATAATTTACCTCCAAGGACTCTTGCAAAAGTAACCGCTTGTTTATTTGAGCAAATCTTAAGCCCATTGAAGACATAAAATCACTCTAGTTTGTGAGTAGTATTGTCGGTCTTGGACTCCCAGCTCGCATCATGATGGGGTAGGGGTGAATGGCTCGACCAATGATTAGTAGTACTCAAGTTACTCAAGTAAAATTTGCAACCTTAAGTCCCTTAAAGGTGATTTATATAATTTGCCAATGTTAAGCATACTTTCTTTGAGCAAAATGTTAGGGTAACTTGTATGTTTCTTTTAACTTAAAGAAATTCTATAGCAACTTTATTAATTACCCACTAGAATGTGTATAAAATTTCCAAGAGAAAAAAAAAATCGGAATCTACTTTTCAATATAAGCACATTTTGAAAATTTTGAGCATGTCAAAGTGCATGAGCCACAAAATTTAAAATAAAAAGTAAAAATAAAATTAAAAACCACTCCAAAAACCTTTCTACACCGACTTTTCAACTTTTAGATAAATTAAGGGTCCGTTCGTTTTACGGAAAATTGGCCATTTCCGAAAAATATTTTCTCAAAAGTCATTTTCCAGGAAAATGACAATATTTTCTAGTGTTCAACTAAAACTTGAAAATGTTTCGGAAAATATTTTCCGGTGTTTGATAAGGAAAATATTTTCTAAGACTTCACCATGTAGGCATGCATCACTTACGGACCTATAAATCCATCAAATATGAACTTACCTTTAAATTTAGGCAAACTTACTTCATATCTTTGTTTCCTCATTGTCGCCAAATGCTCATTTACTCTAAAAAATGTTCGTATGGATTTTAAAAAGAAGCAAAGCATGTACAGCCCTCATGAGAATCTTCCAGTTGAGTGGCTTGTTCTCTCCCTGCGTCTTTTTGAGTTCTAATGAACAAAAGAAAAAAGAAGCAAAGCATGTAAAACTCTTTGCTCGAGTAATGTACAACTGTATGGTAGAATAAATAAAGAAAATGATAAGCAAGAGTGCAGAGCGTGAGCTTGAGATCGACGAGCTCGAGGTTCGCCTGGCAAGGCCGACGACTAGTCAAGAAAGAAGAAGATGGGAAATAAAGAAAAGAAAAAAAAAAGAAAGAAAAGAAAAGGAAATTAAAAATAATTCGAACTAAAAAAGAAAATTAAAATTAAAAAATAATTCGAATTAAAATAGAAAAGAAGAAAAAGAAAGGAGATGAGGAAATGATGATTTGTAGAGGTGTGAGATAAGAGAGATCAAGTATTATAAGAGTTTGAAATTTGACTTTTAAAACATCAAATATTAATAAAACGTGAAATTGGACTTTTAGAGACTTTTGAAATACTTCTCAAAATTACTATATTTTAAATTTGACAAGAACCTCAATATTCATTCAAGGCACACCCAAATTTGAATTATCTAATCTCATAAGAAGCATCGTCGCTTCAAATTGCCACCATTTTCAAAAGATCATTTAATTTGAATTAGAATTGACGAAGAGTTGACCAAAATTTGATCGATGACATACAACACTTTTTAAATCTAAAAAATGGGTTATGCTTGTTGGAAAAAATCTTTTGATAATCATATTGCCAAGCAAATTCCCTAATCAACTTTTCAATCTTTGGAAATAGTCGCCCGTTTTTTGTGGGGCTGGGCTTGTGAATTTTAATATTTAATTGCATGTGATGAAATTAAGGATTGCAAACATCTCAACAATAAAAAATTTGACCGATCAAATGCTAGATAAGAAAGTAATCGCAGATCGAATTTTAGTTGAACAATCTCGAATGAAAGGAATAGGAAAAAGAAATAAAGGCAAACAAAGATGACAAGAATGATTGGGATGTTTTATGGCTTTAACCTCATGCATGGAGTTTTTTAACCTTATTTCATGCTAGGAATCCCCATTCAATTCTAAAGTAAGCCAGGCTTACATTACATCCAATTAGAAAAATTCATTTGGATAATGTGATTATGAGAGAGTTCTAGAACTGGAAAAGTGATCACCAATTTTAACCTAGGTGTGTGAGTCTTTGATTTAATTTTGATCTTCCCAGGAAGATCCCCCATTCAAAAGAACTATGCCTAACCAAACTCTACAATTCTTTGGAAACACCGTGTTAATCCAAGATTACTTGAATGTTCCCCTCAGGAAATGCCAAGTAACGCCAATGAACTCCACTTCTTGATTTGCATGAAAGCCCACTAATGTGAATATCAACCCTGCCAAATCCCCGACAAGACTATGTATTTCTCACCAAGCCAATTGATATTACGAATGGAAGATAAAATCCTCTCAGACTATCACCAATTAAAGTTGTTTAAAGAAAAATGGCCATGAATTAATGATGACCGAGAAAATGATGGAAGAATTTTTCCTAGATTAAGTAATTTTTAGGAAATGATGAATTGGATTCTCAAGAATCAATGGAAACATTTTCAAGGTCCATATAATATGAATAGCTTGAGCAATGGCGTAAGTAAATATTAAAAAAAACAAATATTGAATGGGATGTGTGGCCAAAGCACGAATAAAATGCATTTGAATACCAGTATGACTTCAAAACAAGTTTTAAAGGATTATCAAGAGTTGGATACCTCCTCGCATGATTTTGTGTCTACTTTAAAACTTGTGACTATTGGTTATGCTAGAAAATGATCAAGCTATCAATATGGAAGAGCGTGTGACTAATATGTGAACATGAGCAATCATGTGACTAATGTGTGACTAATGTATGAACAAGGTCATGCATGTGACACATTGTCGATGGCCACATCGATATTGGCAATCAATTTTAACATACATCGATAAGACATGTTCATGGATATAACCAATTAGTTGTTGATATATGATGACAAATGATTAATAATTATCAACAAGTGTATCGATGAGCAAAGGATGGTGTACAATTCATTGAATACATGAGTGTTGAGATACAATTCAAAGCTCAAGACCACCGTATTGGTCAATTGAGATTGTGAAGCAACCAACATGAATGTTTTACGGGTACAAGATTTTCGGAATGAAAGAACAAAAGAACGGCCACTTGGAAACAAGATCATGGAGCAATTCACACATATTTTCAAAGCAATAACCACTCAAGAACAAGGTTAAGAGATTATGAAAGTATGGGCATAAGACTTTCAAAAAAGGGGGAGTATTGAGGCAACTGATGGTAACCATTCAAGAAGAATGCAACCGTTGGAAACTGTCAAAGAGTAATGACAATACAAGCATAAAAAAAAAAAAAAAATCACTAGTCATCTACTAAAGGGCACCCTAGCATGAATCAAACAAATTTCTATCTTTACTTTTCAACACTATACTTTTATTTTTCAAACTTGCGCCATTGATTTAAATCCAATATGTTTCTCAGCTATAGCTTTCAAACCCACTTCATCGATTAAAATTTGATGTGTATCTTTATCTCGAGCTAATTTTAGCCTTACAATTCATCATATGATGATATGGTCAAAATTCTTTCTTAATGGGCAAGTAAGAAATAATAGGATTATCTCTTGTAAATGCTCATGGATGGGTGACATGACACCATCTAGCATGTCACCCATCTATGGCTAGAATTAAATGAGAAATGGATGGCCATTATTAATGCTCTCAAGGATCGGCTACATGGAATTAGTTTTTTGATAATTTTTTGAAAAAATGACATTCTAGTAATTAATGGGAGAGGGGACCACCCGAGGGTTGAATGGGCTAAATAATTCAGCTAATTAGGCTAAATGGGTCATATTGGGCTTTAGCCCAACAAGTTGAACTAGGTTAAGTCAAACCATATTTGATTGATTTGATTGGGTTGACCCGAGACTTCTCAATTGTCTTATTTTCCTCTAAATTGCTCCATGGATTTGGCCCACTCCTCTAGTTCGGCCCATTATATTGAAACGCGTATGGTCAACCAGGTAGACCCAATTAGACTTTGTCAGTCCCAATTCGTTATTTAATGCACTTTTCTCCAAAATGTCTTACTTGTGCCCAAATTGCATTAAAATTGATTTTCTTGATGTAATGGGATGTTAATTGTGCTCTCATCTGTTATGAAAGGTCAATCACATCCCCAAATTCGCACTTGAACATTAGAAGTCTTGTTTGAACTTGGAATCTTGAAAATGGGCTTGAAACCTTGAATTATCATGGTCACTAAATTAAATGTTTAAAAAGATAGAAATCGATGATTTTTGGAATTTTTCAATTGAGGGTTGAGGTCTTCAATTTGACTGAAAAATCAATTCTCAATCGTATTGTTATAAAATTGAAAGTTAAAAAGCCTAATTATGTATGTAAGGAAAATTGATGTCTTTTTATGATTTTCACACAAAATGTTGACTAATCGTTGACCTTTTAGGTTTGACCAAAAAAAGTCAACATAAAAGTCAACCTTCTACGTTTTTGGAAAATGACGCTAAGTACAAATAAAATGAAATGACACTTAATAAAACACCTAAAAAAACTATGTTGGCCAAGAAAACAGATCATGCCACGATTAAGAATCTCAAGTCTTCAGTTTTTATCCTATTAGACTTGTCAATAAATATTCAGGTGTCAACACCAATTTTCATCAAATAGTGCTTCTTCAACTTCTTTAAGTTCGATTTCTAATATAAGCGCCATTATATTCATCATTTCTTTGAAAGAGATTCATTCAAATTTCCAAGTATGTAGTCCTTTGAATGACTAAATTTGTACTCTTAATACTTATCCAATTGTTCATGATTAACTTAATTTTCATTTGAAGGTTCATCCTCATTAATATGAGTGCTAGTTCGAACTTCGTAAGTATATCTAGGTTCTCCATCAGAGGATTACTTTTTTCGAACTTTACATTCATTAATTCCCTCATTTCCAAAGATACAAACACTACAAGCTTTGCTTGTTGTAGTGTAACTAAGGAATATCCTTTCATTTGATTTCTCATCAAAATTGTCAAGGTGATCACTAACATTCTTCAGAGTAAAACACTTGCAACCAAACACTAGAAAATATAAAATGCTTGGTATTTTGTTTTTATAAAGCTTATAAGTGGTTTCTACCTAAAAATTAAAGGAATTGTACTTTCAATCAAAAGGGTTCTAGCCATTTCTTGTGAAGAACAATTTTATTTTATTTTTGGAGTAAAAGGAAAAAGAAAATTTGTGTCGAAATCCATTTTGGTCACACAAAAAAAAGAAATTGATAGTCAAATTCTCCATGATTAGTTTTAATGCAAAAATAATGTAGTGTTTTGAATTTTGAATTTTCTTGGCGAATTTTGAAAAATTTTGATGAGAAAGAAAGAAAACTCAAGTAAACCCACTATAGTCATCCAATATAAGAGTTGATACCTTGAAAAAACCTAAATTAGTATACCTATGATAAATTTACCCAAAACTATTTTTTTGACCACCAAAAACCCCAAACCGGTATACCTTCGACAAATTTACTCCAAACTGGTACACTTGTGATAAATTTACCCACCGTTAGTTTTCATTAAATTATTTGTCAAAGTATTAAGTTAAATGACACGCGACAATTGACTAGTATACCAATTTGGGATTTTACATTCCGTTTGTTGCAGTTTAGAATTTTTGTGATTTTTTTGTGGCATTAATTCAATTTAGCGGAGTATATATTTGTTACAAATTTATCAGTTTTGGGTTTTTTGCAGTTGAATAAATTAGTTAAGATAAATTTGTCATAAATATACTAGTTTTATGGTTAGTCAAGGTAAATTTATCACAAGTGTACCGGTTTAAGGTTTTTCATGGTAAAAAAAATAGTTTTTGGTAAATTTGTCACAAGTGTACCAGTTTAGGGTTTTTCAGGATATTAACCCCCCAATATAACTAAACAATACTTCTTACCATTGTAAGACTTGGTTAGTGGAAAAATATTTTATAAGTCTAAAAGAGGTCCTAACTTGTTTATCTAGTATGCAAGCAATGCAAAGCTCATATTTCTCATACTTTAATTTGGCAAATCACATAATAGGTTCACGGAAGATAAATTTGAAATCTACTTGACACTTATATGTCAAATCTCCCCATGCCAAATATCACTTTCATCTTTGATAGAGATAAGGAACTTGATATCATTATATTACAGATTTAGTGAATATTGTCGTGTCTACCCTTGGTACAAGTTTGAGAGTTATTTTTACTTATACCAAAACACTTGTCTTCTTGGAAGTGTATCTTGAATTGATTGTCATACTATTAGCTTATGCTGACAGTTAGGCATCCAACTTTGATTGTTCCTTTTCCAATGAACTTTCATTTGTTTTTGCCTCCAAATAATACATTTCCTCCATTATACTTGATAATAAATTTACTTGTATCTCCAGTCACATATCTTGAATACCCACTATCTAAGTACCATTTGTTCTTCATTGCACTGATCGGGGACGTTCATAGTGACTGAGGGGGTTGAAGACCAAGAAGTGAGTTATTTATCATCTAAGCATTCTTCTTACGGCTAGATCTAATCTCTTGGTCCCTGCGGAAAGGAAAAAGAATTTCATGTTCTTCCTTTCGGGAAGGGAGGATTAGGAAAATCCTATTGATTGCAGCTTTCTCCAGACCTCCGGGGAAAGCATGAAAAAAAAAAAAGGCTCGAATGGTACGATTCCTCCGTCACCCCAGAATGAAAGGGGCGATCTTTGATACCTTCATCACAGTTTGAACACTCATAGGCCCCATTTGGTTTGGCATTTGAAATGGACTTTAGGACTCTAAAGTCCCTTAGCCAAATGCAAACATGTTTGGTTCGTGTTTTTGCTCAACTTTGGGAAAATACAATTGCATCTCCAAAAAACTCTAAAGGCCTTTAGTCCAAAGCAGGTCTTGAGCTACTTTGCGAAATTGCATTATTGGAATGCAAGTCTTAGTTACTACTGTTCATCTTCTCCAAATGCCGCGCGAAAAAGCTGATCAAAGGTCGACGATAGCCAGCCAAGGGGTCACGCACGCCAGCAACCATCGCCTAAGGGTTGCCCGACCTCGGCGACCATCGTTGGACCTCAGGTGACGCTTCGGTTGTGCGACCTAGGCGATTAATGGCCTGAATCGCGCGACTTAGGCAGCCGCCTGAGGTCACGTGACCGTTGCCTGGGTCAGGCGACCCCAGGCGACCGCGGCTTGAGGTCACGCAACCCTAAGTGATTGCATGAACCTAGGCGACCGACGTCTATGGTTGTGCGACCTCAAGCGACGACATCCGAGGGCCAAATCCAACGGTCCAAT
Source organism: Eucalyptus leucophloia subsp. euroa (assembly GCA_017140325.1). Lineage (NCBI taxonomy): Eukaryota > Viridiplantae > Streptophyta > Magnoliopsida > Myrtales > Myrtaceae > Eucalyptus > Eucalyptus leucophloia. Next base: position 24,076,100 of record CM029471.1, read on the forward strand.
AGCCAGATCTGGCCAATTGATGGCCAAACTTCCAAAAAAAAAAAATGTAATTTTTTTAATATTTAATAAAAATCATTTATAAATGCAATTTTTACGAAATAGTATTTTGCCAAAAGTTGTTTCTCAATACAATTTAGAATTACAATTCACCAAACACTATTTGCATTTCGAAAAACTCCATTCACCCAAAGGTATTTGCATTTTTGCAAAGACATTCCCACAAAGCCAAACCAAACGGGGCCATACAATTCTCGGCCAATGGGTTTTATAAACTATTTTCTAATACCATTACCTTCTTCTTTGTTCTTGAGGAATCTTCTTTCTTCAGGCCATTTGCTCTATTTTTTCCCTTGAAGTTCCTTCCTTGTCTAGCCATGTTTCTAAATTTTATTTTTTTATAATCATTACAAACAATTCTTCATCATTTTCTTCATCTACTTCTAGTTATATTTCACATGTATCTGATGTCTCTTTCTATCCTGCTAGTGCCTCTATTGATCATCCTTTGCAACAAACACATAAAAATAAAGACAAATCCTATTTCTTTATGTGGATTATCATATGGACTCAAGTCTTTGGGCTTGCAATTCATTAGACTTCTCTCACATGGGAGTGAACCTAGCCCAACAAATCTCCCTCACAAAACGAAGTGGAATTCATCATCCTTGCCATCAATCGTCAATATTCAAGCTTCTACCTTAGTAGAGTCTTTGTCATCATATCAGAACCATTATGATCTTCATGGATTTTTTCAAATTCAAACTTTTTATCTAAAACATCAATTATCCAGTGATATCTAAAATTAATGTGTTTTGATCTAAAATGAAACAATGAATTGTTACCAAGATGAGTTACACTTTGGTCGTCACAAAGTAACACATAACTTTTTGCTTGAACCCAAGTTCTTCCATGAACTTTTTAGCTTTAGCAACTCTTTACTAGCTTCAATCGCCACAATAAATTCAGCTTTAATTATAAAAAGGTGTAACACACTTTTGCAAAATTGACTTTATGACACAAATCCACCAGCATAGGAAATCAAATAACCAAAATTAGATTTACGAGTATCAATATATCTAGCGAAGTAAGAATCTGTGTATAACTCTAGTTCCCTTGTCCCAAAACTAAGTTTCAACTAGAAGTTCCCCAAATACTTCATGATCCACTTCATCGCATTTCAATACTCTCTTCCTAAATTTAACAAATAACAACTTACAATGCCAATTACATGTGCCAAGTTTGGTCATCTAAATACCATGACCTACATCAAGCTTCCTACAACTGAGGCATATGGAATACTTTAAGTGTCTTTCCTCTCTTTATTAGTTGTAAATTTCTTTCTCAAGTAATTCTAATGCCTAGAATTTGCTTCGTTAGGCCGATCTTTCATGGCAAAAGACTTATTTAACTATTTCTCCAATAACTCAATTGGTGTAGCATTCCTGCCAACAACCAATACATCATCAACATAAAGCAAGAACCAACAATGGAATTCTACCTTTGGCCATGAATAGATCATATCCGCCAATGCAAGCACTTGGATTACCATATTGTGACAAGTAACAACTTCTTAGCATTTCTCTCTCGGGTAATTCTAATGCCAAGAATCTGCTTCGTCAAGTTGAATTCTTTCATGGCAAAAGACTTACTCAACTATTTCTCCAATAACTCGATTTGTGAAGCATTCCTACATGATCAATATATTATCAACATAAAGCGAGAATCGGCCATTGAATTCTACATTTTCCCATGAATAGATTGTATCCGCCAATGCAAGCACTTGGATTACCATCTTGCATCATCACTCATATCAAGAGCCCCCAATGATGGACTTGCATTTATGGATCCCATGAATCACCCCACTACTCATCAGTATACCTCCTAGGCCATCATTACCCTAAGGCCACACATGACTTCAAAGGAGGTCATCTTCCATTGAAGCCATGCTAAGTGACCCATTATAATTATGCTAGGGGCCACATGTACTTTTTTAGGGGGCCACACCTCTTTCTTAACTTGGCCAAGTGAGAGAAGGCTATTGGTCCATTTGCATCCTCAATAAAGGAGAGTAATGATGAAGGCCATGGGGTGTGGACTATATAAAGGGGTGGTTTCCCCCTCATTTCGCCACACCTCACCACCAACTTCACATACACAAACACTCGCACATGCACTCAAGCTCTCTCACCCCCTCTCTCTCTCTTCCTCCCCCCCCTCCTTCAAGTCCCTGTCTCCCTGGGTTGTCGCTTAATCACTCTTTCTCTCTCACTTAGCGATCACTTGCCGCACACAATGAATAGATCATATCCACCAACATAAAGCAAGAACCAACAATAGATTGGTCGTATCCATACAGGTTAAAGTAAGATGAACACATTTTACAACCACAATACTAAGATAGATTGGTCATTAAGGGATGCAATCAAAGAAAATGTATTGACTTTGATGATATATTTTCTCTGGTGGTGAAAATGTCCTCAATTCATGTGGTTCTAGGCTTGGTGACTAGCTTAGATCTAGAAATTAAGTAGATGAATGTAAAATAGCCTTCTTACATGGTAACTTGAAGAAAAAGATATCTATGGAACAATCAAAGGGTTTTAAAGTGAAAGGAAAAGCACCAGCTCAAAAGTATCATAAAGTGATTGTATCTCATCCCACAAGCATCAAACCATTTGTTTGTCCACTCATATTGCTTCTACATAGCACTCTAGCCTACATCAGCAAATAAGACATACTCATTGCAAAATATTTAGTGAGAAGTTGTTGGTTTCTGACGGATCGCTAGACTAGAACATCTAGTGAAGCATTTAATTGAGTCTCTAGTTCATGAGCAGCATTATCATTCACAACATGTCTTGAAATATGTACATTGTCTAGAACATTTACTTACTATTGCTCTTCATCAACCTGTGCAAGAACATGTGTATGAGAAATTGAATTGAAGTTAATCATATCATCATTACCTATGGTACCGAAATCATTTATGATTTTATGATCTCTCAATATCTTGTATTGTTTGATCTTCCATAAGCACGACATCTTTACTTCATTGGATGATAGAACTTGTAATCAAACAAATCTTGTTTGTAGCTAATGAGTTTGCATTGTCATATTTTTACATTAAGTTTACCTATCTCGTTTTTAGGAATGTGCACTAATGCCTTACTCCCAAAGACACGCAAAAGAAACATCTTCATATGCGCAAACTCTATCAGTAACATTAAACTTCAAGTCTACGTTTGGTTGTCTAGATTTCTAATAAGGGTAGGATCAAATATGATAGGATATGAAATCTATAAATTTTGTTATATTCTATCAACTCTTTGGTGAATTATAATAATAAAATAAGATATATTCTCATTTTATCATGTCCATTTTTGATATGAACATTAGTATAAATGAACTTAAAAATTGCAAAAACGGAGATGGTAAGAATCTCTCGGAACACTCTTGCCTGCTTCATTTTTACTTAATTATTTTTTATTGTCTTTTCCCCTCTTTTCTTAATTATTTTCTTTTTTTATTTCTTTTTTTCCCCTTCCATCATTCTCTAAATAAAATTTATTAAATAGTAACTATACTAATAAACCAAAATACCAAAATACCTTAAATATGTAATAAATATAAACACTAAATATATATTTATATTTTGAACTTATACCATAAGATAGAAAAAACTTTGAATATATAAATAAAAAATGAATACATAAAAACCTAATTGTTTTTATTTTTGTTGTTTTTAATTTTTTATATTAGAATTCAAATGTTAGTATTTATATTCAAATATTATTTTATTTTTATTAATTTAAGAAGTTTATTATTTGAGAAAACAACTTTTATATTATGGATATTAAAAATCCTATCCACTTTTATCTCACCTCTATAGAATACTTTTATTTTGGCTATATCCTTCTTATGTATAACTTTATTCTATCTTGAACATGCACCAAATACAGGATAGAATAAATTTATCATATCCTAAATTTTATCCTAATTACCAAACATAAGAAACACATGGAGTAAAATTTAATACATGTGCAACTATACTAAAAGTCTCATCCCAAAAGGATTTTGATAGCTTTACTTGTGAAAGCATGCGTCTTACCCTTTCAGCCAGTGACATGTTCAATCTCTCAAGTAAACTGTTTAATCAAGGTGTCTTTTGATGTTGAATACTCTATTGTTTACGATATTCATCAAAAAGGTTTAGTTTATTCTCCTCTGTTATCAATTCTAATACATTTCAACTTCTTTCCAATCTGCCTTTCAATTGAAATCTAAAACTAATTAAAAAGCCACCAACAGTAGAATGCTCTAAATTAAAAATACTTGACTTTTTTTCGAATGAGGGGAGTTTTTTAATACAATTATATTTTGTTTTCTTACTAAACAATGAGCATACTTCTTCAGTGTTGAACTTTTCATATCTAAAAGGAGCTTCTTCTTGGCTAGTGTTGACAAACCCTTCTCACTAATGTGATTGAGTCTCTTGTGACATAATTCAAATCTCTCCTAATCATCTACTACACTAATTTTGTCTATGGATAACTTTGTTTACAAATATACCACGAAGAACATGTCTTACCTCTAGTGACAATTATAGAACCTTTAGTGAGCTTCCAATCGACCATCACTAAAGGTGTTGCAAAACCCCTTATTATTAAACTTTCTTGTGAAAATCAAATTTAAACGAATATCGAGTATATATCTAAAACTATTCAAAACTAACCTAGTGCTATTACTAGTCTCTAAGCACACATCACCAATGCCTACAACTTCGACCAGTCCATTGTTTGCTATTTTCAAGGTTCCAAAGTCACATGACATGTACAATGTAAAGAAATCCTCACTGGATGTAATATGAATAAATGAATCACTATTGATAACCCAATTGGCCCAATGACATACAAGATTCACCGTATCATCATAAAAAACAATGAGAAAGTCTTATGAAAGAACATAAATATGATTGTCGTTACTATTATTAACATTTTTCTTAACTTTCTCTTTTTGTTTCTCTCTTTTCAACTAATGATAATAACACTCAACATTTGTAAATTTATTGGATTTGTCTTTGCTTTTATGTCAACTCTATCTCTATTCCTCAAATGTCGAATTTCATTTCTTCCTCTTTTCTCAATGTGAAGCACATCCCGTGTTCTTTCTTATTTTTCCCATTAAAACATTTCTCTTGACAAAATCCATGGTAATCTTACGCGAGTTCAGCAAAGTACCAAGTAATCATAACACTTATATTTCATCATCAAACTTGATTCCTATCACGGCCAACCGATTTAAAATTCCTTAAAAAGATTTAATGATTAGCCAAAGGAGTACCATCCCGATATTTCAAAGCCATCATCTGTTTTATCATAAAAAAACTTGTTTTTCCCAATCTTTTGAGCATGCAATTGTTTGATTTTATTTCACAAACTACATGAATGTGTTTTCTCAATGATATAGTTCACAGCACTATCAACAACCCACTGCCTAATGTAATTACACACTTAGCGATGAAATATAGACCATTGAGTATCAATTTTATTCTTAGATTTCTCATCAACAAATACTGGGCAAATAATAATACTTTACATACAAAAGGTCTCCATTTTCCTTTTCCAAACACAATAATTTGAACCATTTAATATAACTATTCTACTTGTATTCATTTCCATCATTTAACACAAGGCAAAAAATCAAGCTAGAATTAATGCTTTGATACCATTTTGTTGGAAGAATAATGATAACTTGAACAATATCATATTAGCACTGTGGAATAAAATAATCTCTTATCTTAGTAAACCTAATTGGAATCAATATAATAGAGTAATATAAATATCAATGACCCACAAACACAAGGCAATTTTACATGAAAACCTCCTTGAGTGAGAAAATCAAAACCACAAGGCTAAACTCCGCTTAAAATTTGAATTATCAACAAAGTTAGATGAACAAAGTTCTTCTCTAAATGATACTAGAGGTACATTGCAGCAACACCATCAAGCACCATTCTTGGCAAAACACATAAACTTCACAATAATCAAGGATAAATCTCACTAAAACACAAGTCCGGCTCACCCACAAAAAACCTATAGGGAGTATAAATTGACCTTCGATTGTCAACTTGATATAAATTGGATAGCACTCTCTTTCCTAGATTTTTTACTCTCTCTCTCTCTCTCTCTCTCTCTCTCTCTCTCTCTCTCTCTCTCTCTCTCTCTCTCCATATGGATTATCATATGAACTTAAGTATTTTGGTTTGCAATTCATTAAGCTTCCTCCACATGGGAGTGAACCCAACTCAACATGTTAACATGAGAACATAGACATAACCTTGAACTAAGCCAAATCACCATAAGATCTGTGTGCAACATATTTTGATTTTTCTAGTTATTGTCATATACTTTTTTTTTTATGGAAGTATGTTGCACTTGATATCAACTTATTAAAGCATATATTAAACTATTCGAGCACATATCAAACTTGATTTTCATAGCTCCATAAAAATACATCAAATTTTGATAATCAACGTATCCATTCCCTTCTAGGTTGCATATTTAACCATAAAATCTTCAAGGATTGTCTAAGCAAGGGATTCGCCAATCCGTCTTGTAGTGTTCCTTTGTCAAGGATTGCCTAAGCATGGATTCATCCATCTCAAGTTGTGTCAAATATGATAGGACTTGTCCTTCTATCACACAATGCCCCTTCTTTGAGGGTTATTTAGGCACAAGGCTTTGCTAATCCATGTTTATGTTTAGAAATGACATGATTCATTGATCTGTCATGTGATGTTATGTCACCAAGGATTGGCTCTGTACATGATCTATCAATCCTCGCTCAAGTCAATAGATGATCAGATTTGTCAAACCATCATGTGATATCCCTCATTAAGCATTCTTTAGGAATGAGACTAGCAATCCATGTCTACTAGGATTTGTCTATCCTTTGTAATTTCCTCTTTCAGTATGTATTGTCTAAGCAAGAGATTTGTCAATCCCTCAATTTCAATTATGGAATGAAGATCAATTCCAAGGGCTCGACCAATAAATCTAGAAGGCCTGTGCTTGCAGGTGATGATGATGACACTCTTGAGTGTAAAATTACAAAAGCAAAAGGAATGGAGAAAGAAGAAAATACAAAAGCAGTAGGACTTGCAAAGAAAAAGGAAGGGCAAAGTTATTCTCTTAGAAGATTGCTGCCATTGGTGAAGACATCGATAATGTTATAGCTAGAACCATTAAGAAAATATTTGCCTATTAAATCAAGAAGGAGAAAGAGAAGGAAAAAGAGAAGGAGAAGGTGAATGATGCAATTGAAACATCTACAATAGAATTTGCTGCAACACCTAATGAAATAGAATTGTAGAAAGTGATGCAAGAAGAATTGACTCTATAGTGTTAATTCTCTTGAAGGACTTCACGGGGAAGGTGATGTAAAAACTAGAGAATCTAGCAGAAAGGGTAATAGTTAGTAAAACCAAATTCTTTAAGACTTATGGTGTGTCGAAGAAGGGGAAAATTCCCAAAATAGTGATAAACTTGTTGCAATTTTTTCAATTAAGTCCTAAACCTTTTTTTTTTTTTTTTTGGGGGGGGGGGGCTAATACAATACTAAACATTTTTCCATTGTGTCAATTCAGTCTATCTAGATAATTTTGTCCAACCGATGCTAATGTGGAAGTCGGCCAGCACCACCCGTCTGACTAATGCTAAAATGAACAATTTTTTAATAAATTTTTTATTTTCGAATTTTTTATTTTTTTATTCTTTTCTTTTTCTCTTTCTTTTCTCCTTCTTTCTCCTCCCTCCTTCCTCTAGCTGGGAGGCCAGAGGCGAGCTCCACTGAGGCTAACCTTGCCAGCCAATGGCGAGGCCCACCCCACTGGCCATTGGAGAGGGCAAGCCTCACCTAGCAATAGCAAGGCTACCCTCACCATGGCTAGGCGAGGCCAAGCATGTCCGGATCTGTCGAGGTTGGGCATCGCCATGGCCAACGAGACTTAACCCTTGCAAGATTTGGCGAGGGTGAGCCTTGCCTAGCCATGGCCAAAGGCCACGTGAGTTGGAGGAAAGAGAAGGAATTGAAGAAAAAAAAGAAAGAGTAAGAAAAAATAAAAATGACTAAAAAATTTTGAAAAAGATAAAATATTATTAAAAAAATTGTTCACGTCAACGTCGGCCAGCCGGCCGCGTCCACATTAGTCCCAGCAAGCCAAAATTAGCTGAATGAACTAAATTGGTATAACTGCAAAAATTTAGAATTGAATTAACAAAAGAAAATTTTTATGAGTAAATTGAAAAAGTTGCAATAGGTTTAGGGCTATTTTGGTAATTTTCCCATCGAAGAACGCTGAGGGTAGTATCAAGACCTATGGAGTGAGGATGTATGGTGATATCGTACACATGAGGGCTACTCAAGATTGGTCGGAGAGTTTCTAGAATTTTATCGCATTCTCACCTTTGTCAATCACAACAAGATCAAAGTCTTAGATATCATACAAGTCAACATGAGTGTCCATCCCATTCTCGCAGATGATTTTAATGATGTGAAGTCCCAATGTCGAGCTCTAAGAAGAAGTAAAGTACAAAGTGATAATTGGTGTTTGCTTTACATTTTTGTTTGGCATAATTGAATAAGGATATTATGCAAAACCAGTATATACTGCGAGCTTTTGTGTGGTAACTACTTGTCTTTTGTAATGATCCACTTACAATTACAGTATGCTTCTTATCATGTCTTTTCTCTCTTTATTGCTCTGATGCTTTTTTTTTTCCCATGATAAAAGGGGAAAAATAATACGAAAAATAGTGGTTAATTGCTTATGCGAATCTTTATTTGCTATAATACATATCTCTGTCATTATGTCACTTGCTCGGATATGTTAATTGCTATCTATCCCCTGATAAATGGATTATGCATATTTGGTTAAATGCTCTGATATGTGTACTTACAGTTAGGGGCAATATTTTTACTCCTATCATTGATTATGCAGTTAGGTGAATTCATACTACATAAGTCATAGCTCTGCATAAGAAAGGTGGGGGTTTGGCCCTCATTAAGAAAAGGAGGAATGTTGGATAATTTGAAAACCAATGTTGAAATCCCTTCAATTATTTTGATGATCACAAAATCTTACCAAAATATTTGATGAGTTCTTCGAGTGAATGCAGAAAGTATTGCAGGTTAAAGATCTACTACAAGTATTCATCTAATGATTAGTGGAAAAAAAAAAGGAAATACACGTGGATACAGCGAAACAATGATACCCTTTGAAGATCATAATTGCAGAATTTATTACAGTTGTAAAAGATCATACCTGAAAGATTTCACATACAAATCAAGCTCATGGAAATTCAAATATCCAAGACCCGACTCATGGATATAATTGTGATATTCCATAAACTATAGCATATCTAGTTTGGCAAGATATTACGTGATTTATTTTCTTGACTGCTAATCAAAGATTATTAGATTGGTTTCATGTAAAGAAGATCCTTAATAGGCTTGTCAAGTGGCTTCAACGTTCAAAAGGTTTTTCAACTAGCTTCAACGTTCGGTTTGAAGATCTTTTAAATGCAAGAAACAAATCTGAGAAGACTACCGATTAAATTGTTGCACATTCGTGTACTTGCGAACACATATTCATTCTCAAGAGCTTCAAATTTGTGAGTTTTATTTTGAGAGTTGAGAGTTCATGTGAAAGTCTTTTCTGAATACTTGTTATTTATCCGTAAACACTTGTGAGTGTGAGAGAGATAAAAGAAAGGTTATAATAAGTGCTTATAGAAAGCCAAAATTTTTGTAAATGCATGATGTTGTAATTTTGTCCAAGTGTTTAGTAAAGAGATTTCTAAATCCACTATAAGATCTAGGGTGAGCATTTGTCTAGGGTAACCTTGGACTAGCCCAACCCAACTAGTCTTGGTTCGGTTCCCAAGGGGACCGGGTTGGTCCTTGGCCCTAGGATCCCTAGACTTTGCACTATGCGAGTTGATTCTTGATCGAGAGTTCATTGTTGTTATAGGGCACTAGCAAAAACAAAGTTAATTTTGTAATGAAGCATCAACAAGTTATTGTAGGAGAAACAAGTTCTATGCAAAATCAATTTGTAATACTTATTGATGCAAATGGATAAGACCATATTAAACTACTAGAGTTTATGCAAGCGTTAATGTTGTTGTGGAGCATCAACAATAGATAAATTGCAAGAGAAACAAGTTTCATGTGAAATATTATCGTAATAGTTGTTAATGCAAGTGGATAAGACCTGTTTAGATTGCTGGAGTTTAGAGAGTGGAGTAGGCACAACTAAAGTCAAACCACTAGCAATGTTGTCTTAATACCATTTATTCTTATCTCTCATCATTGTTGCGTATACTTAAATATATCACTTTTATTGTTGCATTTGCACAACTGTCTACAAATGTTCTAAAGTCTATAATCTTAGATTCTAAAAAAAATCAACACTCATACTAAAAGTCCATACTTAATTGTGTTTCAACTAATTCACCATTCTCTTGATTTTTACATCTAGCACTGATGTCTAATATCGGAGCTTTGTACACAAAATTTTATAGAGAGGTTCACTTTAGAGTCCAAGGTCAAATAGCAATTATTGTCAGACAAGTGTGAATAAATGTAATTCAATCGCACAATCATCTCAATTTAATGGACTAACTTTTCATATCGGAAGTGCATGATGACCTAAGGAAACTAGGACACTTAGGCTACGCATGATAAAATTTCTACTTCTCTATTTCTTTGTTTTTCTGTTTTCCCAAACATGTTTGAAATAGAAATTCGTTTATTAATGTAATTTGATTTTTTTATTTTTAGAACAGATTTCTATTTCAAAAATTAATTTGAAAAAGAAATAAAAAATTAAAATTTTTAACTTCTTAATTTCTAAAATAAAAATTAAGAAATTAATTTCTGATCATAAATTAATTTTTATTCTAAAAATTTTATCATACGCATCTTTATTGAGGCCAAGCAAAATAGTGAAGTGCCTTCATAACTAGCTCGACGAGATGTCATCTTCTGGCCGAAGATGTAGGGTTCATCTAAAGTGATAATAATGTTGTAGGGCTGTGACGTATGAGATGATAAAAATAATAATTTACGAGGCCGATGGAAGCCCGAATTGGAAAAGCCAAGTCTCTCCCAATCATCTGCAATCATTGCCGCCTTTACTTCACCCTCTCTCATAATTCTAATGGACGACATCCAAGCGATCTCTCTCTCTCTCTCTCTCCTCTCTCCATGTTATCTTAACCCTTTTCTCAATCACATCATCTTTATCCCCATCTTTTCAACCATCACGTCACTACACAATCTAAGCGTTGAATTATCTAATGCCAAAAAGCAGCTGCCGTGCCACGCGTCCTATTTAACTGAACGGAGATTGATGTCATGGGTTCGAATTTTGGACTTTACGATGGAGAAAGAAAAAAGAAATCATTTGAAATTAAACGCGTGCTCACCGGAGAAAAGGGTTCTTAAAAGAGAGCAAATGACAAAAATCATGGGTGTCAACGGCCTGTTCGGTCTGAATTCCTATAAATGATCGAGTGTACGGAAGGTATACATATTTTTATGACCCGACCCATTGAATAAAAAAAAAAGAGATAAATTTACTAGAAATTCTAAAAACTCTTCAGACCGACATAAACTCACCTAGGCTTGGCAAGAGTTGGTGAGACTTAGCCTGACCAGGCCGAGAGCCGACCACCCCCACCCAGGGCCGACAATTCCGGTGATGAGCAAGCGGCTATCAATGAGCCTTGTCATTCTTTCCTTCTTCTTTTCTTTTTTTTTTAATTCTACTATTTTATAAACTTTAGTTTTTCTTTTTTACTTATTTAATTTAATTTAAATAAGAATTTCATAAAAATAATAAAAATAATATGTAGGAAATAAAAATTAATTCAAAAATATCACGTTAACACTTTTTGTTAGTCAAATTGACAAAGTTAAAGTAATGACTTAATTGCACTAATACAACAAGTTTTAGGACTTGCTTAAATTTTTTATAAGTTTTAAGACTCAATTATACTTTCATGATAAGTTTTGGGACTTCCAATGAATATATACTAAAAGAATAAGTCGAATTATTAAGTTTCATTTTCCATGTTCATGAATGTGTTTAGTAAATATTACTATTTACTCTGACTGTTTTGGTTTTGAAATTAGTTCAATAATGCATTTCAAATGAATTCAGGTTATGACCCAAAATTAAACTAAATCATTAGAAGCCTGTTGCTTTACTTACTACCTGAATCAAAGAGAAACCTAGCTCAAAAAGACCCGAAACATTTGGTTGAGGCCAATTTGAATTTCGGTTCATATGATTTCCTAGGCACATAGGATTAAGAATTCTTAGATGATACACGAGTGATTCACATGTCATTGAGCAAATTTCTACCATACAGAAAGTTTGACATAACACGATTTTGTGTGCATACATGATCGTAACTCGGATTATATCCATGATTAGTAACTTTTTATAGGAATATGTTAGATCTCCTCACAAAAGCTACTAACAAATGACCAAATCATTGTCGGTAGTAAACATTGTCGAGAATTGGAAAGTTAATCGATAGTAGTAAAAGTATCAAGTCCTGTGCTGAGTGTCCTCATATGTATGGTTTTACTCGGATTAGTACTTCTTAGTCTTGGATTTATTCTCCACAAAAACATTATAACCTAAACCTTCATTTTTGTGCAGTGGGAATAATGCAACTCTTCAACTTTGAGCACAGAACATCATCTATTATTTTCTTTGGATATAATTATTTATTATTTAACTTAATGCAATGAAGCCCAAGTGCAATCAGTTCCATCTATGGGAAACTACCTAAGCGACAGCCGATATTGCCTACATGGCAACTTTGGAGGTTGGCAAGAAAAGAAACTCAAAGAAGTGATAAAAAGATTTAGGACTTCAAAGATCTAGATTATTGGGTTATCACAGATAGGTCCTAAACCCTTTTTATCTATCCAGTATGTCCATGCAAGTCTCGAAATTGGGACATTCCGTGAATCAGTCGGGGTGACATTTCAAAACTCTATTGCTACATGCAAGATATATATATTTTGGTTATTCTTGATTTGACCTAGTGTTACTTTGACCTCACTAGATGTTGGATACAAAAAGTTTAACCTCATTAAAATCTTCAACGGACTATTTTGTAAATGGAAATAGATCCAAAGATTGAATCTTTCAATAACCAGGAGACCAAGAACACCTCAACCCGGAAAGAACTAAGAAGAAGACCATAACTGTGCCCGTAGAAACGAGACGTGAGCATGCTATTTGGGAACAAAAGAAAATCATGAAAAGTACCAAAAAAAGTCATAAACCTATTGCGTTAATATTGATTCAATTTTAAATCTTTCAATTTGACCAATAAGTCTTAAACAATTTTCACGTTGGTACCAATTTAATCTATCTAACTAATTTAGACCAAAATTGCTAATGTGGATGCCAGTGGACCAATAGCTTGGTTGGCGTTGACATGGACATTTTCAATAATATATTAATTTTTTTAATTTATTGAATACTTTAAACAATTTTTTGAATTCTTTTTCCTTTCATTTCCCTTTTCTTTTCATTTTCTTTTCTCTGATGGCCATCGGCTACAGCTATGGCCAGCGAGGGCTAGCCTTGCTTGTGCTAGGTCCCCATTACCAAATCTAGCAAGGCCAACCCTTGCTTAGGCCAAGAAAACTCCGTTGTGCCTCACCTGAGTGAGGGTTGGCCTCACCTAGTCAAGGGCAAGCCTCGGCGAACCCCACCTAAGGGCCGGCAGGGCCAACCATCGCTTAGGCTAGGCAAGACGAGGCCACCTAGCTTGGGCAAGGCCAAAACTAGTGGGGGGGGCTCCCCTAGATGGTCGACACTCACTGTTGCCTAAGCAAGGCCGACTCTCATCGACCATGGACGATGGCCAATGATGGCCACCAGCGAAAAGAAAAGGTAAAGAAAAGGAAAAGCAAGAAAAAAGTTATTTAAAAAATTCAGTTAATTTTAAAATATTATTAAAATGTTCACAGCAACACTAACCATGCCACATGGGATAACTAATGTCTATGTCGGCATTTTCTAGCATAAATTGGCAAGATGGATTAAATTTGTACCAATATAAAAATGTCTAAGACGAATTTAATCCAATTGAAAAGTCTATAATTAAATTGGTACTAATACAATAAGTTTAGAACTTTTTTGGTACTTTTTTTCCAATGAAAATCATATAAATAAAAAATTATATGTCCCAAGGCATGGCGCGGGTATTTTCCTACTAGATGCATCAATCTCGATGCATGCTATTTCCTGTGGTGTTCGAGTCCGAGATCATTGTTGTCAATAAAGAAGCAATTGTGATTCGTTGGTACATGAATAACTTGTTGCAATTCGTTGCCAATGTCGATTACATGTTGCAAATTGTTCGGATCTGGAGAAACTTGTCATGGTATTTCAGGAAGCTGCAAAGCTTTTCAAAGAATATGGGGATATCGATGAGGATGAAGATGAAGACTTCGTTTCTATGGAGTAGTCTATGCGTATGTCCAGAACTATGTTTAACTTTTTTACTGTCGTAATGATTCATAGAACGTCGATGTAGTACTATTTTTAAATTTTTTTTGTCCTAATCACAGGGATCATATATTAGAATATTTGATATGTCATGTGCTTAATTAAATTTATGAGCAATTTAAGTTAACTAATTAATGGGTAAAAGAAAGTTAAAAAAATTAATCAAAGATGGCCAAATCGATCAAATGTGGCGAACGTAATGTTGTCCCTATAGGCTAATGTGACCTATGGTGATTAATATAGATCTGTCTCCATAGACAACCAAGGGCGACAAAACCGTCTTAACCACTATAGTATCAACGACGGCCACCCATCCCGTTGAGTATTTATGGTGACAAGAATTAATTCCGTTGAAAGTACAGTATCAACAGCAACAAAAAAAAGAAAAAATTTCACTGCCGCTGCTGCTAAATCCTGTGGCGAAATGTACATTTTGGTCCTCGTGTAATAACGCGGAGAACTTTCCGCAATAAAAACATCGGGGGGAAATTTTCATCGCCATTGCTTTTGGCGACAAAATCTCTAGGACCCACGACGACAAATTGAGCAGATATTTTCTGGTGCATTTTCAGCCAGAACTGTGATTTTTAGGTGTAGAAAAGTATGCTGAGCATTTTTCCAAAGTCTCCGGACCCCACAACACCCAACAGATAAAAAAGAGGGAAGAGCCTTGAAAAGGAAAGGGGCGGGCCTTCCCGCAATTCTCCCCACTCTTATTTGGTAGAAGTTGTCTCCTGCAAGTTTCATGCCATAATCATTTTTGCTCACTGTAGTTTAAGGGACCCCAGGGTACTGTATTCGAAAAATTGTGACGACACTTACAAAATACAAATACATCAGAATATGCAAAATTGCGCGTGTCAAAGAGGGATTGAGTTTCGGGAAAAAAAAAAGGATTGAGTTGATAAACTGTGCGTTAATGTCCTCAAAATAGCATATCCAAATTATAAGAATGCCCGTCAAAGCCAAAATTGCGCAATATGAACTTTCCATGGAGAAACGACGAAGTTTAGTTGAAAAAGTACGATTGCAGGAAATAATTCGAGTTCTTATCATGGAGGTCAACTTTGAAATCGAAGATGGAAACAATCTACTCATCACAAGAATTCACGGAAAAGGTTCAAAATTGACAAAATTGAAGAGATTGGATTGCCTCCTCCGCCAGTGGAAATCAGTTAACAGAAATATCACCAGTAGGTTACAAATCGAATGCCCTAAATCGAAAAAAACACATGATTTTTGTGCAATTCTAGACCATATATCAGTAATGAAGAATGCTAGATCGGATGATGTTTGGACACTCATGTGAGGATGGCATTCCACAATAAGCATCTTCAATTGGATGATATGATAGAGAAGCCGAATAGCTTTTACAAACTCCGATGACAAGACTCGACTCTATAGCGGAGATCATCGAAAAGATTAGGGAAAGACTTATGGAAGACAGGTGAAGAGACTAAAAGGAAAAATCTGGAAAATCCAGATCTTTTGGGGATCTCAGCTGAACTGAAAAATTGATAGATTGTTGTTTTCTCTGTCATGTCATGGACATCTCCAGCCCTATTTGATGCGACCGCATGCTTTGACCTGCGCTCAGGTGAGAAGATTAAATAAAAGAAGAGAGTAGAGCAAGCTCTGAAACATCATTGGACAAAGGATCAAACACAATCCTTCAGTGCTAGTATCAAAAACATCGCTTGTTTACACTACCGAAACTGGTCATTAGAGCAATTGTTGCACATGAACAGCATCAACCAAGTAAGACTGTAAAATTTTAACACGTGTTTGCTGGAAATATGCAAGTCAACCTACTGACCCACCATAAGACTAAAGATAAAACTATAAGTTGATATATACAAGGGAAAATATGATGCAAAATCATATGGAACCTCCCCAAGAAATATGTGTGTAATATTTCTTCATAAAAGATCGAAAGCTGGGCTGCCAGAAGCAGTGTAATGAGCAATATGCCTTTAGATCCTCTTCACTCATACAAACTGCAAATTTTCAAAAGAACAGGCGTTTAGTCAAAGAGAGAAACTCAGAGTGAACACTCCAAAATGGCTACGTAAAGAATAACTAGGAAAACCGCAATTATAAAGAGAAATTGGTGGACTAGTCATGACACTGGCTTCCAGAAATTAATTACTTTCTGAAAAGCATACTTTGTAAGCTATTTCCTTAAGGATATATTATCCATTGCATTTTCAAAGGCTACAAAGAGGAGAAAGCAGGAATACCAATGATGCAGAGACTTGAAAAACACAATTCCTACTTAAAAAACATTGTTATGTCCTATCATGGATATGCATGAAAACTTTCAATTGGTAAACTATAGTGGTATCCATGTCAAACTGAACAGTTTAACTTCCATAAATACAGTAAAAAAACAACCAATTGGACAGTGGGTGCCTGTGTAGCCCAACTCCTAATGATGAATCTCCTGCTTTATTGTTCGCAACTCCACAGTAATGCCTCACAGAGACACCAATGATATCAGAATTTTGGAGAGCAATTTTTAGATAAGTCATCAATAGGTGCTCGTCCACCCACACTATTCTGTATTTGTAAATAAGAAGAGATCCTATTTTAACTATTCTTAGAAGCCCAACATCTAAAATCATTAATAATAGCGAGTTATAAACAAACTCGAAATTTGTCAAGAATGTTGAACTATGAATATTGGCACTGCACACTAATCTGCCGCAACACTTCTAAACGTGTACTACTGAGTGCATCTATCAGCAGAGGCTGTAGCAATCACAATAACAGGATCTACACAGTGAAGAAAAGTAACAATAGTAAAGCAAAACTTTCTATTGCTGAGCACGTTTGAGAATAAAAAGTGAGTAGAGTTTGTAGTTCTCCAAGATTATCTCTAGTGTCTTATGAGCATGTAAGTTGTGATGTAAATGTTTTCCAATTTGGTGATCATGGTCCTGACCAACAGCATGAATATGGACTTCACCAAGTTGTCGGTGATTCAACTAAGGTGACCAGGACAGTACTTCATTTAATTCCAGCAGAAACTTTGCATGTCAATATTTATTTAGCTATTCCTTCATTGCTCTTTCATCTTTGTTAAGAATGGGAAGGAGAGGGGAACAAGAAAGCAATAGAACATGCGCATCTTCTGCATCATGGAAAGCAGACGCACTTCACAGTATTCCTTTAACAGGCTTCGTCATGTCAAATAACTTGTGAAAGCTGTCAATAGCAGCCAAGGAAGTCAAAGTTGCTCTATGTTCATAGAGAACTGTCAAAGGAAGTCCTTCAGGTAGGCGATGGCGGAAAATTGATTCCTCAGTCAATTTTGTGCCTATCCATGGACACTTGTCATCTGTTCATCGACAACTGGAACTGAAATTTTCTGCAGAATCCACATTGTGCATAGCATCCATGGAACTGTGCATCTTCAAAAGTTCACTAAACCAAAGGGACCAAAGAATCAATCTCTAGCATGAAAGGAGGAGGACAATTAACAACCAGACTCCAGCCCAAGCCCCTTGTGCCATTATCAGTATCCATATCTAAGGTCATAATGATGGCCTTCATCTACATTAGGTTCATTTAAGTTTTTTCTTTAATAATAGTATATATAGATTCCTTAAAGTTAGTTAATGATTATTCTTATTCTGATTCAACTTTTGTCTTAATTGAATACTCCTAATACTCAAGAGTCCTAAAAGTATGAAGTCATTCTAAAAATGAAAGGAAGAGGTTAAGCAATTATCTGTCATCCTCCCCCTACCATAATCTAGTAAGCATTTCCAGGTGCAGATTCCATCATCATCAAAGAAATATTATATGTTTCTTACATTTAAGAATTCAGATTTACAAATCCAGGAGATACTTGAGTATGGAGTTACTAAAATATCTAGGCATTTACATATACTTGAAATGCTACCATATTAGCTATCAGTTTTCAAGCATCTCTTCTGTTTTGAATTGGGAGCTAACTTTCTGCCATCAGAACATAACATCTGAGAACCTATAGACTAATAATTTACATTCACTGAGATAGACATTGACCAACACAAGAATAATACCCGGAAAATGTTTATAGACTAAAAATGATGCCCGATTCCAACAAGGTGGTATCATCCTTTTGATTTGCCCTCTTTTTAATCTTTTGACAGCACAACATAAGTACACTGATCCCCACCAGGCAACTTACATAAGTACATTTTTACAATACATCACCAATCAGGGTAAGTTTGATCATTTAATGGAGAGCCAAACAAAGAAATGATAAAGTGTAGTCAAATGCCTACATTGGAAGTAAAGAAATACTCGTTCGTAGAGTAGGAAAATGTTCCTGCTCGTGGTAAAGGCAATGATGCTCAAGATATGAAGTAACTGACCCAACGGTTCACTCGGAGCCTGAAACGCAACCTTCAGTCAACCTTCAAGACTGCTTTGCTCTATCTGTCAGTTTCCAAGTGACTGATAAAATCAACAAGAGAAGGAATCAAAACTCGAACGCTGTTGTTATAAGCTCAAGACAAACATGAAAGCTAGATATTCATAGAGCGAATGACGGACTGCAGGTCCACAATGCCTGCATTCAACACGGCAACAAGCACACACACGATATCGATTCCACAAAACTCCAACCTACATTACGCGATTACACAATACCAGCAATCAAAATACACAATCGCACGATGTCGCTACAGGGTGCAAACGAATGCGGAACGCAGTAAAAAGAGCGAATTTGAAGAGGAAATCACCAAGAGGGAAATCGCGGCATCTAGGGTTCTCGAGGAGGATCAATCGCGTTGATGGGAAGCGAGACAGACGGAGAGATCGAGCTGCGCCTGCCGGCACTGGGTACGCTTGAGGGCGGTCCCGCCGCTGGCGCAGAGGCTGCGGACGGCCTCCGACTCGTCGGGGCAGGCCTCGGCCACCAGGCACTGGGCTAGGGCGCTGTTCAGGTGCCGGCACGCCGAAGCGCGGCCGAGATCCGACGGGACGCGGCGGTGGCACTCGCTGAGCGCGCGGTGCAGCCGCTCGCACCCTCGAGCCTCCATGGCATGACTTTTGCGTGGAGGCGCGCGGGTGGTTCGAGGGAGGCAGAGGGAAAATTGCAAAATGGCGCACTCGCGCAGGGAAACGACGGCGTTTCAGAGGACGGCGACGGCGACGGCGACGGCGACGGCGGATGAGAGACGCTGTTCTCGTGACGCCGACGGCCCCGCACTTACGCAGATTAGAAGGGTGGAATTGCAACGTCCGGCGTCCGCAACTTGCTTTTGGCCTTCCGATGATCCGTTGGGTTTTGATGGACGGAAAAACCACATAGCACCTTTTCATTTAATATTTTGTTATTTTTACACTAATGATGTTGATGGCGGCACGTTGATGGAAAATCTCTAAAATTTAAAAAGAACACATAGTTTAAAAAGGGAAATCATAAAAATAAAAAATTTGAGAAAGAGATTGAAGTGTAGATGGACAGGCAACGTCATTGGAGAGGGTTGGGGACCCCACCGACCTAAGGTCACGGCAAGGATGATGGCTTGATGAACAAGATGATGGCTTGATGATGGCTTCTAACCAAGTCATCAGCAAGGGCAAGGGCCCTTTTTCGATGATGTCCTCGACAGAGATCGCATCATTGGGTGAAGGTTGATTGTTGCATTGTGACCATAGAGCTAACTCACTCTTACCCAATGGTGGCAAGCTCTATTACTAATATGATAGAATCAAATTATGAGTAACAAATTTCAAACTCAATACATATATGATCGATTGAACCAGCCCAATCATTATTCATACAAACAAAAATCAATTTTAACTATAATTTGATTCATTGCGTCCAAGATTAAAGTTGTTCATTTTATGGTTGTCGATCGACTACCTAATTGTTGATTTACAAGATTAATTGTTGACTTTGAGGATCTCCATTGATTACCGAGCAATCGGAGGTTGTTTAGGTTGATTTCCATTTATGTGAGTTGATGTTTTAAGGAGATTATTTGGCTTCAAGGTTGGTGGATGAATTTGGAGGTCCAATCTTAGATTTGTGTATTTGGCCTTAGTGAAATGAATTTAGTCTTAGTTATTAAATGTGTCGATTATAATTCTTAGTTTTTATGAGTATTAAGGGTGTCGATAGTTTCAAGAGTCACAATTGTGTAACGGTTTAAGAATCCTTATGGTTATAGAATTTTAAGAGTCATTTTGGTTTGCTTAATTCACTTTACAAATAGAGTATAGTATTATTTTACAACACAAGACTTGAATTTAATGAATACATGAATTTAAACACAGTTCCAATATGATTTTTAATTTGAAATTTATTCAAAATATATCAAAAAATAAAATACATCAGGCCAGTGATGTTAGGGCAGCAACGACCAGGACCCCACACGGCCTCACCGTTGGCTTTCCTTCCTCTTTTTTTATTTTATATATTTTAGTTTATTTGTTTAATTAAATTTAAATAATATTTAAATAAAAATAAATAGACTACAACGACATTGTTTTAGTTTTATCCTTCATATTTTAGCCATGTCAACATCACGTAGAAGAGAAAAATATAAGAAGAAAGTCATGTTTGCATTTTCTATTAATTAAATTGAACAAAATTAATGAAAGAATTTTGATTACACTAATTTAATAAATTTTAAAATTTGATTATATTTTTGAAAGTTTATGACTTAATTGTACATTTGTAACAAATTTTAATACTTTTAGTGCACGTATCCATTTATTATATAAGCAATATACACTAATGACAAAAACATTTTGTCAAAGTAAGGCGGAATCTTTTTCACATACCTTTGATGAAGTTAACGGTATATACCCATCCCCATCCCGTATGTCGTATCCCGCATCGTATAACTTCCATTGTGTACACTACTAACAGAGCTCATTCCCTTTATTTCTCTTTTATTTTATTTATCCAAAGGGAAAAATATTTTCCTAAGTTATTGGTCCCTGCATGTCCTACTTCCCTCAATCCAAACACGCTGGTTGCTCCATAGACTATTTCAATCTTTTTTACGGTACTTGACATTATCTTATAATGGCCTCTCTTTTTTTTTGGGGGGTCAAATTATAATTACCTAATTTGTTTGGGGATTTTCCTTTTTTTGTTCGGAAATTTGTTGGGGGATTAGATCAACTATATTATTAGCTTTTCTTTTTCTGATTTTATGCGGGTCTTTTCAAATTTCACTTAATTATTCACATAATTTGACTCATCAAACTTCAGATTTAATCACCTGTGCATGTACTGAAAATGACTTGTGAAATTACTCATAAGACTGAGAAGAGAGTATATTGACTTGCTACCCCTAGAACGGAAGATGTGAGAAGGTAGATGTACATGCGTGCTTCAAAATAAATCAAATTATATATTGAATAAGAAGTGAGTCATTAGACAATGCAGACACGCAGATGGCTAGGATGCTAAACATTAGAAGTTTAAGAGTAAGGTTTCCCATCACATATTACAAAGTTTATGATAGACGACTCAACTCTTGTTACTCTCTCTTTTATAATGTAGAAATTCACTTTTGATTCTTGAATTTTTATATTTTTAATAAAATCTTTGAATTATAATTTGCCTAATCAAATCTTGAACTTACATAACTTTGCTAATCAATCCTTCCAGCTGTAAAACTGGTTAATTGCATCTCTCTACAACCATTCGAAGCGGTTATCTCGAACATGTCACAAACTCGGAAACTAGTTACTCTATTAATTCATGCCCACCTAAATCGCAGGCCACGGTGGCTAAGTGGACAGATCATATTCAATCATGCGGGAGGTCATTCAAGCAGCACGGTCGCATATAGATAGCTCACACAAACCTGTGTCTTCAGCAATATTCCCAGAAAGAATTCCTGTCGTAACCTATGTTTAATCAAGAATCAAGACGGAGCTAATATGACAAACCTAATAACTCAAGTACCAACACGACAAAATTCACAAATTTTGCATCATAAGCGGGGTACTATCCACAACATACATAACACAACACAACACAAATGGTACATGACGCATGAAAATCACGGAATATTCCTGCACAGGCGTGGACCGCATATGTCAAACCTAATGAACCCTCGAGTCGTCCCCGACCCATTATTAGATTCCGTTCAACACACTGTAAGTAAGACCGTAAATAACATCACAACATCTCAATGATCTAGACAAGGGGGATTGTTGATTAGGAAAATCTCTCTCTGTCGTGAGGTGAAGAGTAGTTGATGTTGGGGCCAAAAGGGATGATACCAAATGGATTGATACTCGGATGGCTTCCGTAATAATGTCGCTTGATGTGCTCCATATTGACAGTGCTACTCATGCCAGGCACTTGGAAAATGTCTTTGGTGTAATTGAACAGATTCGGGTATTGATGAAGCTGTTTTTTGTTGCACTTGAAATGAACCACATAAACCTGTCATCAAGTCAAGGCAAAGTCAGAATAAGGATATTCAGAGAAGTTTCACAAAAAAAAGACGCTTGCAGATCGTCGTAAACCTAAAGTAACTTCTTCTTCTTCTTTTTTTTTTTTTTTTTTTTTTTTTTTGGGGGGGGGGGGGGGGGGGGGAGGGACATTCTACAACAATTTTTTTATGTGTATGCTTTGCTCGTCCAACAAAAGAGCTTCCTATAGAAAATGACAACAACAGGGGTAGTTTCCTGGCATGATTATGCAGAAACTAAAACATGAGTCTTGAAAAACAACATAGAAAGAAGGATAGTTTTTATTATCTTACCAAACTTATTTTCTCAGAAAACATTAAGAGTGAGTGCAAAGGAGAATAAGAAAGATTGCCTATCTTTCACAACTGCTTGCCTGTAACTTTAAGTATGGAAAATGCACACCACTATTAAGACATCGATTTCAAGCAAAGAGCTTCCCCTTTTTTCCCCTTGTCTTGTTCTATGACAATGGAAGTCATTCAACTAGACATGATTATCCCAGTTCTTCTAAAATGAGATTCTTATGGCTATTTAAGCTTTATTGCTAGCTTGTTTAAATCAAAGAAATGACCAGAAACTCCCAAATATCTCAATATAGTAAGGGCCACTACCTCATCAAATCTTATCAGGGTAACAAATAACCGAATATCCGTTTCAGAGAGTGTGTTCCCACACATATATCTTTGCTTGCCAAGTATTTCTTCACACTTGTCAAGAGCCTCAAACAATTTCTTCACAGCCTGAAGGAAAAAGAAGCAATCAAACAGAAAGATTCATTAGAAAGTACAATCAATAGACCTAGTAATCTAAGTATATTAATCCACCCTTGCAATCAGGCAATACAGGATTTAAATTTTAGATGCCAACCAGGCAATACACGATTTAAATTTTAGACGCCACCCCTGCAGAAAAGATTCTCTATAAGCAGTCCCAATCACCATCCAAGTGAAATTAAGGTAGTCACTTGAATAGAAAACCAAGAAGTGGATGTTGATCAAGATCAGTTTTGACAATTCTTTTTTCTCTACAGATAGTGTTTATAGTGAAAAGCCCAATTCACAGCAATCAAACCTGTTTATTAAAGAACCATACTAATACACCGGTCTGACAAGACGGATCAAGATTTCAGCAATAAGATTTTGCTGACATGACATCATTAAAGACTCAGTCACCAACTCAATCAACACTCTAAAAGAATCATCAGCCATGTGCACCGACTAGAGATGATTTAGACAGCCAATTCTTGCATCCTGAAAGCTAATCAAATAGGAAAAAGAAGCATAAAATCAAATCGAGTTCTCTATTATACTTCTCTAGCTAGAAGAGCCAATCAAACACCTGAATAAATCTCTACATAGGTCAGCATTGCAAACAAGTCATCTGGGAATATGGTTGCTGTTATTCAGCATCAAAAGCCAGAGTTCTCTCTTGTTCGTGGAGCACTGTCCTACAGCCAGCCACCATGCCCACCACAGTTTGTATCTTTTAATCAACTTCCCAATTTTTCATGTGCATGCACGCTGTATCACATGATAGCTCGCACACAATCTCCCGAAGTATTAGCTAATATATTCTCCACATGTCCACAAAAACAACACCATTCCCTCTACTGCCAACTACAGTAAGAACATGACATCTGCTACTTTTAAAGTAAGAGTTGCAAAATCAATAGGGATAGGGCCCTCAACTGGATCCATATTCCAAGACTTAACCACATATCCAGACTTAGGGATAGAGTCACTCGACTGTGTTCATATATCCCGCTTACCGTATTTTATGGTGTCACCAGCATAATTTTCTGAAAAATCACCAACAACCGCACCACTGACAAACTCTTGTTCAGGAAAGGGGAAGCAGACAAAGGAATTTAAAGCATTTACATGATGAGCAGTGTTTAGAAAGCAGAGAAGGGAGGAAGGTGACTATTTGTTGCAGTGAAATTTCATTCTTTATTATTTAATTAAAGAACCTGACATTTGCACCTTTCCTGCTTTGCCCTGTGGCCCTAACTAGGGTCTTTCAGTGCCAGAAACTGGGGAGGGAGATTTCCTAATATAGTTTTCATCAGATGAAAAATGTGCTCAAAGGGAATGGTCCTCGACCTATAAGCTTCTGTGGCATAGGGGATTTCATTTTCTAAGAACCTCAGTAATCAACAAATTAGCTATTTTCTATGGCATATGAAGGCTCTTATCATCAGTAGAAAGTAATTGTAACAGGTCTTACATGAAAGAGTGCAACTAAAAAACAACCCACATGATGATTATCATTTTGTCAAAGGGTAAATTGTGTGATTTTCCAGATTAAGTTACTCTTCTTGATTTAAGTAACAAATGGAATGACAAGTCTTGCGCAAGTACAAACTAGGAGATAATTACCTCATCATAAGGCCCCTGCTTCCTGGCAAAGCCACACTTGTACACACCATTATTAATGGCATCATATATCCATTCATTGGTTTCATCAATAAGAGTTTGCAAGTGAGGAGGATATAGGTCCAAAGCAGCATTCTCTGCTATGTTATTGAACTCAGTGTTGACCATGCGAATGATCTCAGAGCTTTCATTGCTAACAATTGTTTTGAGTTTCTTATCCCATAGAACCTAATCCAAAAGAAAAAGTTTTACCTCATCAGATATGACAACAAATGAAAAAGATCAGAAAAATATATGCCGATTTTGACAAGAAAGAAAGCATAAATAGCAGCACACATCCACGTAAGGTCACTTACAGGGACTGTGAACTTCCCAGAGTAATTGGTACTAGCTAACTCATAAAGCTCTCTTATGCTTTTTGCACCATTAAGAGAATCTGGTTCAGCTCCTGGTTCCTCAGTATCTGAAGAAGGGAAAACCCACCCCATATGCTCATCACTTTCCTTTGTTCTCTCCCACCGAGGTTTGACTGACTGAACATGGTTGGAGATCCCAATTTAGTAAAGTTAATCCCAATTTAACTCTAAACCCCTAATTCAATTTACCGTGAAACTGATGGCCTTGTCGAGTCCTTTGATCTTCAAGTATGCAAGACATCGGGACGCCCATGGACAGGCATATGATATATAAAGATGATACCGTCCAGATTCTGCTGGAAACTGTGAACTAGGATCCCTCGAAATAAAATTACGAAATGTTGAAGCCGTTCTGAGAAAAGCACCAGAATCGGACATCTCATCAAGTGCAGACCGAGCCATCTGAATACTGTTCTGGGGACTCCATAGGAAAACATGATCAGCTAAAGAGTCTGTCATCTCAAAACTACAGTAGCAGTTACACTGGAAAAAGAGAGGTCTCATAAGCAATTAAAAGATTTCTTTCCTTACAAATTCACCAACTGATTAAACAACTTCTGAAGCTGCTATTGTGGAAGTTTAAAGCTCAAAACAACAATAGAAAAACACATGGATGAAGGGGTATCTTTATTACAAGGCATATTCTAGAAAGTTTACATTTGATTCTCACATGATCCACACAGTCGTATTCATCTAGAAAGAATTTTTCTCTTCTGATTGATTTCAAAGGCAATTTTCATGATAATTCAATGAATAACTCAAATGACACACTTAAAGGTAAAGAGAAATTCAACTATACGGTCAGCTCAAATTAATGCGAAAAAATCATAAATAAGATTTCTCAAATAAGTAGATGAAGTTTCATGCAAAGATTTTGCTGAACATGTGCTAAAAGTCAGTAACACAGACTTCCAAGCATTTGGTACCTCTTAACTATTCAGTAAGGTTTCGACCAAAAAAACAGTATTCATTAAGCAGGAATCTAATAATCGGTCAAAGTAAAAATTGTCCACTACAAGAAAAAATCCACTATCTCTCTTCAGGTTTTTCCACCAAAATTGCCTATCATCAATCTCCAACATTGAAGTAGAGCTAAATCGAAGTGACAAGGCTCAAGTACCTTGGTAATTGCAGACTTCCAGTCAGCATGTACTACACTTCTACCATTACTATTGCAGGGAAAGAAAAAAGGAAAAGACAAGATGGAACATAAAGTGCAAGCGAAGCTAAGAATCAGCACTAACACCGAGAAGAGTTGCAATCAACTGCCAATATTCACCAGACAGCACAAAGTCGCAATATTGCAAATGGCAATGACCACCAAATCGCCATTGACAACAACCTTGTGGCCTGTGGCTGTAAACAGCCCTCAACTCTCAGTCAGAAGAAACTTCATGGGAGTTGACATCGACCATAAACAAAATTTAACGCGTTCAACCGGGTGTGTGAAACCCCGATTTATGCAGACCGTTGGAATCTGCTGGATGGGTTTGAACCTGATGGACCAAAAATGCATTTGGGTGGTGCCCAAAACAGTGGCTCCACGATCCACCGCTTAGAACCGGAAGATCTAAGAAAGAAACCATTAGGGCCACTGAAAGCCACGCATGGGATTTTCCCCATCAATTCTAACCAAACATGGGATTTTCCAACACAGCGAGCCAAAATGAAAAAGTTTTGATCACAAGTTCAGGCTACCAGTAGCAGCAAAAACTCATTCATCCTTCCAAGAAATTCAGCAGCCGCCCCCCCTTCGTCCAGTCACATACATGTATCGATCACGAGTGATCAGCTCAGCGCAGTGCAAAATTAAGTACCCGACAGCCCGACACCGACCCAAAATCCCCATCCAAGAACTCTGTCGGAACAAGAAAAGACCGATGGAAAATGACAGTCGATCTACATCTGCTAAAGACACTCGGCCTCAGCGGAAGAGACAAAGAACCCCCGTCGGACGTTCAATCACAGCAGGAGTTCGAAGAAATAGATTCAACTTCAGCAGAGGACGACACACGACAGAGATGGGGAGTGAATTCGAGAAGGGCAGCGAGGGATTTCGGCTCGATACCTTGGACGGAATCCGAGTGCAGCAAGAGAAGCGGTCGGACTTGGGAACGAAAACAGATGCTAATGAGTTGGGCTTTAAACGAGATGCGATCATATTCATTGGTCCCGCCATTTTATACTTCTTTTATGGCGCACTTGCTGCGACTATTGTGGAGATTGGTTTGTCTCGTTATATCCGTCTATTTCTTCAGCGGTGGGCTGCGTCGGGACCCGTCACGCTTACGCCTGTTCCAATCCAACTACCGATTCGCATCTTTGAAGTAGAATAACTTTTTTAGATTGGTTTATTATTCTTGTAGCTTTCACGTTTCTTAAGATTAGTTAAGATATTCGACTCATATTAGAATATAATAATCCATTTGATTTTTTTAGTTTGTTCATCTTGGAAAACTATTCATCCATATTATTTGGTGACGGGGATTAATATATCTTAATTTTAGTTGAATATATTACATGGATAATCTATGTATCAGTTTTTTTTTGTTCATCATTCAAACGTATTGGATTAGAAGCCAAATTGACAAATTGTGTTAACTTGAATTAATGAAAGGTTATTATTGAACATTTTTGTATAGTCTTTATAATAAATTGAATATGTACTAAAAGTTCAAAATTACATTAAAAATATTAAAAGTTCATAAACAATATTATATATTGGCTTAAAGTTCAGTAATCACATTAAATAAATTAAAAGTGAATGGATGACATTGCACATCCTATTAAGGTCTAAAGACCAATCGTGCAATGATCCTATACTTTTATATAAAAATAAATAAAAAATAAAAAATTGATGGTCATTTCATTAAGGATCAATCAAGTCTATTTGAATTTAGGAATCAAC
The DNA here is from genome assembly GCA_017140325.1 of Eucalyptus leucophloia subsp. euroa. Classification (NCBI taxonomy): domain Eukaryota; kingdom Viridiplantae; phylum Streptophyta; class Magnoliopsida; order Myrtales; family Myrtaceae; genus Eucalyptus; species Eucalyptus leucophloia. The sequence continues at coordinate 24,104,840 of CM029471.1, forward strand.
TAGAATTGATTTAATTCTTAAGTTGAGCCGATATTATACCCGCTAAGAACTTTTACACTCATTAAGGTTTGAATAATAGTTTCAATTATAAACAAATAACCATGTAACCTCTCGATTAAGGACATATTTTATAATGAAATGATGCATTTTTTATATAAAATTTTTAATTTTTACACAAGACATAAAAAATGGACCAATTTCAAATGTGTCTAATTGCTTGGTTCAAAACCAATTAATTCAATTTCCAATTCCAAAATTTTGGAACTATTAAGTTACATCCACTTAGGCATAGTTAAATACTCTCTTTTGCCTTATCATATGGTTAAGCAAGAATGAGAAGCTAGTGTGGAAAGAGGCTCTTAGGGAAAGATTGTACAGTTTTACTGATCAAACCTTTTGCAAGAACCAGGAGTTGGTGTGCCAAGAGACTCTTGCTGGACAGCTGCAGCCCATAAGATCTGTTCTGTTCTTTACATCATTGTTTCTTTTTGGTGTGGATCTTATTTTGGCCAAGAAGGTTATTAAGAAGATTGAATGATGCTGCGGTTCATACTTGTAGTATGGGGACGATAAAATGGTAAAAGGTGAAGGTAAAATGGGTTGATGTCTACCTGCCCAAGAAGGAAGGAGGTCTAGGACTATCCAATTTTATAAATGGATGAAACTACATTTAGCTCATGGATTCTAGCTCCCAGTGGAATGCATAGGTCAAGTCTCATCTACTAAAGAGGGGAAGTCTTTGGCATGTTCACAAGTACCTTCCTCCTACATTTGGAGGAAGATCCTTGATATGAGGAGGAATATAACTGGCAATGGGAAGGACACCTTTTTATGGCTAGATCCTTGGCAACCTTGTGGCATTCTCACAATTTTCCTTGAGAGTACTCCATGATTCTAGATTACCTCGTGCATGCCAAAGTAGCAAACGTGATAAAAAATGGTGTCAGGGTATGGCCTATTGCATGATCAAATCTGCTGGGTACATCCAAGCTAGATCTACTCTCTTATTGAGCCTAACATTGCTCAAAGAGAAAAGGTGACATGGCTTCCTTCTCCTAATAAGTTCGTTGTTAGTATTGCTTAGAGTGTTATCACACCGAGAGATCAAAAGGTTTCTTATCCCACCATTTTCCCATAAAAGAGAAAGTGAACAAAACCAAAAATTGAATAACTAGAATTGTCTTTGGAAATGAGAACAAGTACTTTAAGGGTTTGTTTCATAACTAGCATGTGTTTTTTTTTTTTTTTTTTTGAGTTTTTTTATTCCTCGGAATAGATTAATAATATAAATTTGTTTGGTAATATTAGCTCATTTTTCTATTTCCTATAATAGAAAATTGAATATGAAATAAATTTAGAATGAAAACAAGAAATAGTTTTTTTTTTTTTAGGAACAATTTCTAAAACAATATCATTTTTATTTTATCCTGCCTTCATCTTGCTCCTCTAGCTGGTCAACCTCAAAATCAAGTATTCTCCCATCAACATCCCACCAACTGAGTCCATCAGCAGTCTTGTCGGCTGTCGAGACCATAAATATTACTAAACGCAATTTAATAATTCTCAGATTCCAAATCTTGCTGTCAAAACTTCAAAATCATACGTCTCCCATCAACATCCCGTACCAAACTGCTTTACCACCAAACCTAGTCCATCAGCATCGAAATAAAATTGGAATGGAATGAAATGTAATGAAGAGGGAATTAATAATCTTTTATTGGGCTTCTACAATGGAATGAGCTAAACGAACATTCTTTTACTATCTTAGTTGATTCCAATAGAAAAATTGTACTGAATGAAATAAATATAGTTTCAAAAAATTGTCATTGGATAGATATTTTCTCGTTAAAAAATATTGCTAAAATTAAGTGGCTTATAAATTAATTGATTCAGATTGACCTTTTAAGATGATTAATATCATGATAATTTTCTTTGAGATAAATGTGTCTTCTTGTTGTTTCCTTTAAAAATAGAGAAAGTTAAAACCATCTTACAAGAAGGACGTGCCTTGCATGAGCATCTATTCTTCACGTCAAGACTTCAAGAAAAGAAAAAGGAAACTGTCGACGACGGATGGGATTGGGTGCTTTGAAAAGAAAACGAGGATTTTCTCTTTCCTCTCTCCAAATCACGGCATCTCCAACGCCTCATCGGACCACGCTGGTTCACAGCATAATTTGATCCGCAGCCAATCCTCCGGTGGAGTGAGTTTGAACACAGGAGTGAGCACAGCGGTTGGATTTATTTGGTGGACGCTTAGAAAGTGGTGGCGCTTAACTATTTGGACTATTAAAGGGTCCAGCCCATGAATGTCAAGCGTATACTCTTCTGAATCATTCGAATCAAAATTCGATACATGAGTTTTCGCATTTGATTCCCATACACAAAATCAATTTTAATAATTTTCAATAAATGAATGGTCAAAATGTATATATGTAAAAACAATGAAAAACAATAATAAAAATAATAAATGGGGAAATAAGAAAAACCTATTTTTTTCTTCTCTTGACTTTACTTCTCGTGATACACAATTCGGCCCCCAAGTTTTTCTCTTCTCTTCTAACATGTCAAACATGCAAGTCTAGAATGTGAATTACTTGTTTTTTCTCCAAATTTTATAAATTATTGGAATGGAGTTGAATTTGTCAAATTAAAATAATGAAAAGTATTAATAAATGATGTACTAATGTTTTTAGTGTAAGTTCATTCTAAACTTTTTATTATTTATTTATTTGTGTATTTGAAACAAATTACATAAAAATAATAATTCATACAAAATTTAATATACAATGTGTCACAACATTTGATGAAATTATTTTTTAGAAACGGCGTGTTGGTGGTATGTTGTTTCGTGCTTAGCGTGTTACGTGCCAGTGTTGGTGTTACTTAAGCCAGTGGCACTCGAAGGAGCAGCAATGACTTAGACTCCACTGACTTAGCTTCGACCTCCCGTGGCCCCACTGAAGATGGTGGGTCAACTTCCAGCTTCAACAACTTCGTGGAGATTCTTTGCGTCATTGGCTATCATACTCATGACTTATCTCGAACCGAACTGAATCAGCCCAAAATGATTTATATGGCCAAGATGACTTGTTTGGGTCTAGCCCATGAAGTAAGCTTATACTCTTAATCCCGTATTAAACCTATCAAATGCGTGGGTTAGGTCGAGTTTGGATATGGTTATAAAATGTTTGACCCAAATTGATCCAAATTGATCCATTTATAACTCATTTATAAATTAATGCAAAATTTTTACCCATACCTGACTTGACCAATTTCCAATTCATACCCAACCCATTTAACTAAACCTAGGAAAGTTTATTTCTTATAATTTTTTTAAAACACTTTCATACAATACAAATATGATGGATAATTTTTTTAATTTTTATTTTAAAATAAGCATCTATTTGTTTCTTGGAAAATATTTTCCAAGAAGCATTTTCTCAAGAAAATTACAATATTTTCTGGTTTTTTCTTGAAATCTAAAAATAAATTAGAAAAAATTTTCCGTCATTTGATATGAAAAATAAGATTAAAATTTTCTTAGTGCACTCCTTTTAATATTTTTTTTATTTTTATTTTTTAAATAGAAATTTTAGTTTTAATTTTTTTTCTTATTCTCTTTTCTTTCCTCCTTTTTATTTTTCCTTCTTCTTTGACCAATCGCCGACCACGACGACAATCGATGACTAGCCACATGCAAGCTTGAGATCTCCTGATTCCAATGAGCTAAGCCTTGCCTAAGCCTCCCAAAATCGCGAGCTCCTGCTTTACCAAATATCACTATGTTGGCCACCAATTGAGGAAGATGGAAGAAGGAAAAAAAAAAAAAAAAAAAAAAAAAAGAAAACGAAAATAAAAAATTGTAATAATTTCGATTTTTTTAAAATATATTTTATTTATAAGGTTAAAGACTAAAGAGGAAAAGAGAGTGTCTGAGTCTTGGTCCCTTCTAGTTGTGTTAACTTGCTGGTTGCCCTTATGACCAAAAAAAAAAAAAAAATTGTTGGTTGCCCGACCTCATGACAAAATATGAGCGGGGTCGAACAATTAGGCCTACAGTTTCCTTGGCCCCAAAAATAGGCCCGCTCGATTCAAGGGGAACTAGCCCGGAGGAAGCCCAGGTCCTTCGGGCCGGTTCGAGACTAGGTTGAACTTCACAAGAAAGACAAATCGTTCATTGTTTCCTTATAGTTTCCAACTGGATGAGATACAAAAGCGAGTTGGAATCAAAGCTTTTTTAATGTAGAATGTAACTTTATTTTAGATTTATTGTTGTCTTATTCGTATTTCAGGTGATAATGCTCTTTTTTTTTTTGTAATGTTTGTTTGTTAGGAAATTAGTTTTAACTAATTACGCTATAAACATCGGTGATTCTACAACTCCACAGTTAATGAATTGATCTTGAAATTATCAAGTCATTGTCTTCCTCTTTCCTCAATTTTATATCTGATTTCCTTCCCTATCTTTTTATTTATTTGTCCCTCATTTCTACAATTCTCAATCGTGTTTTTGCTACCCAATTCCATCCCGCATCAGTTTGGCATCAAAGCTACATAGGTTCGTTGTGGATTGATAATAAAGAAAAAAGTTCCTACGTTAATTGCCCTTTAAGATCAATTTTTGTGTTAGAGATTTTGCCAATCATTGACCAAGTTAGAGCTCTAAATCTAGCTATGTCATCTTAGGCTTTAAAAGAAAAATGGGTAATAACATATCTCAGGAATTTTGCCTGAAATCTTTTTTTTTCATTTGGTCAAGAGCCTCAATATTTCAATATTAAATCAATATGAGGGCTTCATTAATTTAATTGATATGTTGTGTAATTCTGTTTGACATGACTCACTGACTTTGCATAATTTAGGCATAATTTGTGACGTGGCTCGCTTACTTAACATAAATTGTGCCATTTCCATCTATGTATTGGGTGATGAGGGGAGAGAGAGTTTGGTCTCGGTTGAATTTAACTATCCAATATTAGGAAAATTATCCAAAAAGTCTTAACCTATTATACTTTTATCAATTCAATAATAAATCTTTTAATTTTACTAATTAAGTCCCAAATCTTTTCACGTTTTGTTATTGAGTCCATTTAGCTAATTTTGTTTACTAACGTGCACAAGCGACTGTCTTTAGTGACTTGACTAACATTAATGTAAACAATTTTTAATACTATTTTAATATTTATTCCTTTTTCTTTTTCTTTTTCTTTTTCTTTCCTTCTCTTCTTCCTCCCTTGGCGAGGCTTGCCTCCATTAGCCACTGGCGAGGGCAAAATTCATCATTGCTAGGTGAGTTTGGTCTCGCCATGAACGGGCATGTTTTGCCAAAGGCTAATAGGGTCGACCTCATTGACCCTCACCTCTAGCCAATTGTCGAGGTTTGGCAATCAACTATAGGAGAAAGAAGGGAAGAAAAAAAAAAAGAAGAAAAAAGGAGAAAAATAATGTAAAAAATTCTAGAAAATATTATCAAAATCTATTAATGTCAACATCGGCTGTGTCACATAGAATAATCAATGTTCATATCAATGATTTTAGTTAAAGTTGACTAGATATACTCAAGGCACAATGTGAAAAAGTTTATAACTCAATCAACAAAATTAAAATATTTGGGATTGAATTAGTAAATGTGCAATAAATTTTTGACCTTTTGGATAATTTTCCTATCCAATATGTGTCTATTGATGTTCTAGTGTCTCAATAGGCTACATTGAAAGCCAATATTCCGTTTGCTATTTTAATGTAGGCATCCATTAATCTACATTTGAAAAGTTGAGACATTTGATTGAATAGGGAATCAAGATTTATTTAACTAATGGTAAAATAGACTAAAGTTCACACACTTGAGATGTCATTACTCAGGAAAAAAAAGGGAAAGAAGAGCATCATATCCGAGTTGTCAATGCATTTTCTTGAAAACTATTGTGGATATCAAACTTTGACCGATATGCAATCATGGAGAAAATTCACATCATTTTGCATAACAAGTGACCTAATTATTTATGACCTTGTATTTTGAAGTATGCCATGCACAACATCCGACATAGGATGAGATGTTGAATGTCACATGACACGATCGAAAGTAAAGTGAATGATTGCACATGACGTGTGAGTGCGACATGATTCTTGAATATGTGTGAATGGTAGTCGACCATGACATGTATAAATGACATGCATAATGATGTAAGAATTGAGAACGATAGGCAATCAAAAATGGAGTACGAATATGACATGTATGATGATGTGGCAATCAAATATGACATGGGCAAACGATATGCAAAATGACATAGTAACCCAATAAGAGATGTACGACTGACAATGACGAGCATAATAATTTAGCAATCCGCTACCGCAAGGGTAAGTGACATGTGTAATCACGACATGTAAAAATGCATTAATATAATTTTAAAATTCGTGGGGAACCATGTTTTGAAATTGAATTTCTGAATAATAAAATGACGATTTGCACGCGCAGGGCCTCGGTTCATGAACTTGAATTGGATGTCTACTAGCCATTGACCTTCGATGGCAGCACTATCGCTATACACCCCAGTTCAATCCCTTTGATATCATGTCTTAAAGGTTTTTTATTATTATTATTATTATTATTATTATTATTATTATTATTATTATTATTATTATTATTATTATTATTATTATTATTATTATTATTATTATTTTAATGTCGAACGTGTTAACGGTTGGCTTGCAAAATATGAGGTATATTCTAGCACTTCCAATATTTATCCACCTTATATCGTATTTCAGAACAGAAGACTTTATAATGTATTAGTAAATATTATGTTTGGCTTTGGTGGCCACCTAAGTGCTTGGTTAATTGGCACCAAAAAAAATGTTTAGGAATAAATTTACACAAATACAAAAGGTTTATGACTTTTTTAACACTTCTCCCTGTTGATAAGCAAGTGACCAAGTTGAACTTAAGTTCATCAATGTTTTCTAAAAAATATCATGTACTTTATTAAAAGAAATTTACCGTCGGACTGAGATTCTTTATTCAAGGAACTCTTTCTTCCCTTCCCGTCAGATCTACCAACACGTTTAGCAAATTACCAATGATTTTTCAAGTATCATGTACTGATACTTTTGGAGAGCTACATTGAACATTTATTAATTGGTCCATTTCTCATTAAAAGTATCATATACCATGGGCTTGATTCAAAGCAACACGACTAGGCTCACAAATTCGTTCTAACTGATTCAGGCCTAGCCTAGCTGTTCCATTCAATTCTATTTGTTTAGTTATGAAATTCTAAGATCCATCTGTCCGACCTATATTTATAATCCTATATAAAACAAAAGAGAGGGATTTTAATAATTTTCTTCTTTCCCCAAATGATTTTTAGTTACTTAAAAAATATTGCGTTCATGGACGAATCTATAAGCTCATAGTTTCGTTATATTTCAAATTTCGACATTTCTTTTTCCATAAATACAACTTCTTTGTATTGCATATTTTTATCAATATTCTACTCTTACTATTAAATGATTTAAATATTTCTTCACAAACTTAATCTTTCACATATCAATTTCTTATAAACACACAACGCGCTTTCACGTTTGCTAGTATGTTAAAGGAAAGCTTCTCAAGGAACTCTGTTCATTCTATCCAATCTTCGAAAGCTCTAATCTATTGCTAAAGCATTTTTAGTCTTTTTCTTGAACTCCATTTTGTTTATATAAATGAAAGACAGAAACTTTTTAAGAAACTCTAGCCATTCAAGTAACCTTAGCAAGTTAAGACCTATCACCGACTCAGCGATTTTAGTCTTTTCCTTTAACCGAAGTTCGTTTCTATTCTGTATTATTTTTGCCTATGGACCTGAAAATTGACCATTATGTCCATTTCTAATTAATTGTTTCCTTAACCTGTGTTAAAGAATTTCTTTTATTCATATCGATTTTAATTGTTTCCTTGGCCGAATGCCCTATTAATTCTCTCTTTCCTTAACCTACCATAATCATACCCTTCTGATTTTCATTTGGATTGTAAGTATTTCCTCTTTTCCACAATTCACGACTTTGCTCCAGATACCCGACTCATTTTAACATATTGTTTTCCCCAACTGATGCGAGGGGCCTTAAATTTCCTCTTTTCCACAATTCACAACTGTTTTTGTCGAACTTTACTTTTTTCCAATGAAAGAATTATATTATACGCACGCATTTGTTACACCATATTGACTCAAAGTTTTGTCATTGCTTATTTTACTATTTATATCACATCACAGAAATGACACCATCTAAAAAGTCCACAAGTTTCTCTGAAAAAAACACGGAAATTCTGGCACACTGATTTTTAAAAGGCCATAATCTTTTAACCGAGCGAAATAAGAGGACACATAAAGATGATCTTCAAAGTCCTTCGTATTGTTAATGAAGAAATTCAAGAGAAATTCCTCTGAGTTTTTTTATTCTACAGAGAATGAATATTTACATAAGGCATCTCACCTTTTTATAGCTGCTACACCACCTAAAACGTAATAAACAAATTCCTAAAAGCTAACAAACAAATCTGGAAAAATAAAATCTGGAAAATCTAGAAAATCTTGAAGATCTGGAAAATCTGGAAAATCTGGAAACAAAATAACCAGCAAATATGATTCTGATTTTCAACACTCCCCCTCAAGCTGGGTTATGAATGTCTATCATACCCAGCTTGCACCTTAGAGTCTCGAAACTATTTCTGGATAAAACCTTGGTCAGTATGTCCGCTGTTTGATGATTGGTTGGAACATACGAGAGCTTCAAGATTCCTTCCTCGAGTTTTTCTTTGATGAAATGTCGATCAATCTCCACATGCTTTGTTCTATCATGATGAACTGGGTTCTTGGCAATCTCAATAGCAGCTTTGTTGTCACATAATAATGACATAGGATTGATATTAAAGAATCCTAGTTCATTTAAGATTCTTCTTAGCCATATGCCTTCACATATTCCTTGACACATTGCTCGAAACTCCGCTTCAGCGCTGCTCCTAGCAACAACGGGTTGCTTCTTGCTTCTCAAGTAACCATGTTGCCCCACATGAAGGTACAATACCACATTTGTCGACCTTCGGTCCATGAGAGATCAGCCCAATCTGCATCCGTGAATATCTCCACGTTTCTTTTATCTGTTTTCTTAAAGTAGAGCCCTCTTCCAGGACTTTTCTTCAAGTACTGTAAGATTCGAAAAACTGCCTGCATGTGTTTCTCTGTTGGTCGGTTCATGTATCTACTAACCATACGTCTTCGAAACCAATGTCCGGCCGAGTGTGCGAGAGATAGATTAGTTTGCCAACTAATCTTTGATACCTCCCTTTGTCCGTTAGTGGTTCTTCTTTCATCTCGATTTTATTTATAGAATCCATGGGTGTGTCAACTGGTTTGCACCTAAGCATACTAGTTTCCTTCAAAAGATCAAGAGTATATTTGTGTTGGGAAATTGCAATTCATTTCTGTGACCGAGCTACCTCCATACCTAGGATGTATTTGAGTTGACCTAGGTCTTTAACCTCGAATTTTTCTGCCAAGATATTATTCAATTTTCTAATTTTCTCCAGATTGTTACCAGTTAGGATTATATCATTGACATATATAATCATTATTACTCTTTTACCTTCAGTTGACTTCTTGACAAACATTGTATGGTCTGTTTGACATTGAATGAAATTCAGCTTCTTAACGACCTTTGTTAACCTCTCGAACCAAGCACGGGGTGATTGCTTTAGGCCGTATAAAGATTTCTTCAGTTTGCATACCTTGTTGAAGCTCTCTTTAGTGTCGATTCCCGGTGGAACCTCCATAAAGACTTCTTCCTCCAATTCCCCATTCAAGAAGGCATTCTTTATGTCTAATTGATGTAGGGGCCAGTCCAAGTTAGCTGCAAGGGAGAGCAACACCCGAATGGAGTTTAGTTTGGCCACCGGAGCGAAGGTTTCTTCGTAATCTATACCATATGATTGTGTGAATCCCTTAGCAACCAGCCTTGCCTTGAAACGATCAACGCTACCATCAGCATTGTGTTTAACTGTAAAGACCCACTTACATCCCACCAATTTCTTCCCAGCTGGCAATTCTGTATATTCCCAAGTGTTATTCTTCTCAAGTGCATGAATTTCCTCAAGAACCGCTTTTTTCCACTCGGATTGAGCAAGTGCCTCCTAGATATTCTTGGGAATTTGAATGTTACCCAACATTGAAACAAATGCCTTATATTTAGGAGACAACTTTTCATATGACACAAAATTGTTAATGGGATGTTGAGTGCATTGTCTCTTCCCTTTCCTAAGAGCAATGGGCTGATCAAGATCATCAAGTACAGCAAAATTTTCTGAGCTTATAGGAGCATTACCTTCATTTATTGTGGGTCTTGAACTCAGGTCTGTCTCTTGAGCCGGCTTTGATGTAATACGGTCCTCCAACTCCTTTTGAGTTTTCCGCCTAGAGTAGACAATTACCTCTTTATTTTTGTCTTGTGTAGCATCTTGAATTGGTAGATACGAAAGACTTTCGGATGTTGGATGACTCTCGGATGTTGGAATGGGTAGACACGGAAGACAAGCAGAATTTGTATTTGTTTGTTGTGACTCGAGTGAATGAAAGGTGTCCCAAAAATAATATTCCTCACAACTCTCCCCATGAATGGTATTTTTGGAGTGAAATGGCTGCTGCTCAAAGAAGGTAACATCCATGGTGGTATAAAAACGCTTTGTTTGTGGGCTATAACACTTATATTCACTTTGATTTGGAGCATATCCTAGAAACACACATTTGAGGGACTTAGGATCTAGCTTGCTACGATGTTGCTGATTTATATGAACAAACGCTGTGCAACCGAATACTTTGAGTGGAATATGTGAGGCAAAACGAATATGTGGGTAGCTACGAAGTAGACTTTGAAATGGTGTTTGGAAATCTAGGACACGGGAAGGCATACGATTGATGAGATATGTGGCTGTCAACACTGCTTCTCCCCAAAAATATTTAGGAACATGGGTGGTTAACATAAGAGAACGAGCGACTTCCAAAAGATGCCTATTTTTCCTCTCCGCTACTCCATTTTGCTGTGGAGTGTCTACACAAGAGCTAATATGTATGATACCATGGTTGTTTAGATATGACCCAAGCTGTGAGTGAAAGTATTCTCTCCCGTTATCTGTTTTGAATACTTGGATTTTTGTGCTGAATTGGGTTTGGATCATTAGATTGAAGGTTTGAAAAATTTGGCCAATATCTGATTTTTCTTTCATTAGGAAGAGCCAAGTGAGTCTTGTATGATCATCAATGAAAGTAACAAACCACCTAGAACCAGAAATATTATTGACACGAGAAGGCCCCCAAATATCGCTATGAATCATGTGAAATGGATGAGAAGACTTATAAGGTTGCAAAGGATATGAACTGCGAGTATGTTTGGATAATTGACACACCTCACATTGAAATTTTATTGAATCTTTATTGAACAACGAAGGAAACAACCTTTTTAAGTATGAGAAATTTGGATGACCTAACCGATAGTGCCACAATCTTACGTCACTCTCTTCTTTAGCACGAGATGCTACACATGATAGCTTCTTGTTTTTCCATTCTCGAGGCATTAACTCGCGAGAAGATAGAGACCCGCATCCATCTCAAATGCACTGCCAATCGTCATCCCCGAATTCAAAGCCTGAAATTCACATGAGTGTGGGAAAAATTTAGTAATGCAGCCTAAATCTTTGGTTAACTTGCTGATGGAGATAAGATTATAGCTGAGTTTGGGAATAAAAAATACTGAATTCAGTGTTATATCTTTTGAAATAACCACTGATCCAACACCAGCCACCTTTGAGCAAGAACCATCAGCAATTCGTACACTAGTGCCATTTTGACATGAATTGTACTCGTTGAACACCGTGATATCTCCTGTCATGTGGTCGGTTGCTCCTGAGTCTACAACCCAAGATGTGATCTTCTCCTGTTTAGCACTAAAGGCATTTAGAGAATTACCTCGTTGCGCTATCGTTCTTTTGTGTACTAACCCCTTCGGATGGGTTGCCTTCGAACGATTCTTGTAGCAACTTTTTTAGCATCTCCAGTTGTTCTTTGTTGAAGGGACTTGAATCTACCGAAGCGATTGTTTCGGTTTGGACTGCGTTGCTTTTGCTCTCTCGATTTTGAGTAGAATGTGAGGCTGATGGCTTCCAATCATCTGGCCGACCATGAATTTTCCAGCATGTGTCTTTTGTGTGACCCGTTCGTTTACAATGATCACACCATGGACGACCACCCCTTCGCTGGTTGTTGTTGTTTGATTGACTGCCTCGACTGTAGGATGGTTGAGATCCTCGAGCTATTAGAGCAGAATTTGCTGGATTGGTCTGGTTGTTTGAAGAACCAAGCATCACCTTTCGCCGAGTCTCTTCTCTCCCGACCTCGCAAAAACTTCTCGTACACTAGGTAGGGGTTTATGCTTAGAATTCGTCCACGTACCTCATCAAGCTCTTGATTTAGGCCTAACAAAAATTTGTAGATGCGTTCTCGATCTTGAATCTGCTTGTACCGCTGGCTATCTTCAGGACAACTCCACATCATATCTTCCAACATGTCAAGTTGCTGCCAATGACGTATGAGTTGGTTAAAATAATCAGTGACAGAAAATTCCCCTTGCCTTAGATCATGAAGAATGCCCTTGATCTCGAATATGGCTGAGGTGTTGTCTTTGTTTGAATAGGTTTCATGAACAGCATCCCAAATCTCCTTTGCTGTCTTGTAGTACATGAAATTCTCCCCTGTTTCATTTGTCATTGAATTCAGCAGCCAGCACATCACCATGTTATTTTCCGCCTTCCATGTTCGATAATTTGGGCTCGTCTCCTCAGGTTGTATGGCAGCTCCAGTTAGGTAATCTTCTTTACCTTTTCCGCAAACGAAAATCATGACAGAATGGGACCATTGATTGAAGTTGTGACCGGTAAGTTTATGACCGGTGATGAGAAGAGTTCCACCTTCGGATATATTGATAGGTTGGGTAATGTTCGGAGAGTTTTGAGCTCTAGGATATGAGGTTTCACTCTCAACCTCGCTTGCCATGGCAGCTCTAGGGTATTTTGTCATGGTGGAAACTCTCAGAAAAAGGTAGAAGAGAATGGTCCAGATCGTGCTCTGATACCATGAAGAAATTCAAGAGAAATTCCTCTGAGTTTTTTTATTCTACAGAGAATGAATATTTACATAAGGCATCTCACCTTTTTATAGCTGCTACACCACCTAAAACGTAATAAACAAATTCCTAAAAGCTAACAAACAAATCTGGAAAAATAAAATCTGGAAAATCTAGAAAATCTTGAAGATCTGGAAAATCTGGAAAATCTGAAAACAAAATAACCAGCAAATATGATTCTGATTTTCAACAGTTAAGATTACTTGCCATCCGCAGAACGAATTTATCTTAGAATTAAGTCCTCCAGGTCCTAAGTCAACGACCGTCAAACCTAGGTGGCTCTTGCGACCCGAGTACCCTTCACACATTGGGTCGTGGACCATGGCCAATTAGGCTCGGGGCTGCCTAAATGCCGCTCCTAGTCACAACCAGCCGGTCTCGGTAGCTGGCAGGACCCAGCACACCTACAAGAGGATCCAGGCCACTGCTACCAATTGGAGTGGAGATGCAGCAAATGGGCGTGGGAAGATTGAAATAGCACCATAATGTTTTATCATACTACTCTATCACTGAACTTTGTGATCCAACAGCTATGCAATGTAAATTATCGTCTCTGCAACCAACGAAAATAACGCCACCAATCATCACAGGTGAAGAAAATACATCTCCTTCCAGCTCCAACCTTGCAAACTCTTGAACCATGCACCTATCCTCTTTCTGCTGGTTCCTTTCCCTTGCTACATCCTCCTCAATGCGAAGCACCAACACAGATCCCGAGCACGTACAAATGCAAACCAGCCTGTAAAAGCAGTAATGTTATAAATTACAAGCATTAGGCCAACAAGCTTATGATGTGTCTTTACCTGTCAGCTGAAAGTCGCAGATGCTCATCAAGATAAGCAGATGCAGTTATTGGATAGCCAGCATCGTATTCCCAGTATATCTCCCATTTTCCTGAAGAATCCCCATTAATGATAAGAAAATATGACAGCAAATTGATCGAAGGTCACAGTTTAAGAATAGACGGGGAGAGAGAATTTCCATCTCATTATCATTTTTTGATATCCAACTTAAGAAAAACTGATGAAAATAGGCCATGGGAATATAGTTGTGGCCCTGGGAAGTTTGATAATGGGTGACATGTAGATTGCAGGGGTTTGTCTACAAGCAGTGATTACACCAAGAAACAGCAATGAAGTGAATAGAGAAAAAAATGATCGCAATAATTGTTTTGTATGGTTAAATGACACAAAAACTTATTTAAAATGTAGGGGAAGATTTTTTCCTCAATGCCAATCAAAAGCAAAAGATTCTTCCAATATTGTGAAACTAAAATGAAGTTTGTCAAATTGGAAAGTTTGGTGGCAATGCCATCTATATGCAAAACTACCTGCAGAAGTCTTCAGAAGATTGTAGTAAAACCATAGCAACTAATGCATAGACTTACCAGCTAGCCCCAGAGACATGGTTAAAAGACTTAAAAACAAATGGTCAAACTAGATTGATACAAATTCTTGGACAAGTCAAGTCAAAGTGAATATGATCAGAGTTGGACCATACTGGTTCTAGTGAAAGAATACTTCCACTTCTGGAGCAAATAAGCACCTGCATACAAGAGAAATCCTCACTTAGATCAAGAGCGAAGGTGGTTCCTTATTATCCTGTTCCTTTCAGTTTATTTCATGCTTTTTCAAAGATATCTCATATCAAAGCAATATGATAGTAAAGTAATTCATCTAGCAAATAGAGCACGAAGATGGATGAGACGAAGTCTAAAATTTGGATCACTTTTTGTGCACATTTTGCCATGCTTGTTTGTACCAAGTAATCTCTTTCATTTTGGGTTATATTCAATATGCTATCATACTGCATCCAAAATTGGCAATGCTGGTCTTCTTTTTGTTTAAGATATTTTCTGCAGTTTGGTTTTACATGGATTCTTTAGCTCATGTTACTTTATTTGCCTCATCACGCCCTTACTGGAAACTTGTCCAAAATTTTCTTTAACATGCTACCTGGGACACATCTTGCACATAGGACTTCGCAAAACAAATTCTCTACAGAAGTGTTTTACCTGAGTAGGGAGAACAGAAGTTATGCTGGCTCCAGCAAAAATAGGACCACCAGTTCTCCGCTGTTCAAAGTTAATAATAAGAATAAGATACAAAGCAGAATGCATTTGATAAGTTGGAAAGGCATTACAAAGTGAAGCAAGATAACTTGCATCCATTTAGTAAATAAAATGTCACCCACAATGGTAAAAATCAGCACCCTACTAAGGATCAATGGGACTGTCTAAGGATTGGAATAGAATCAAGGATCGCAAGATCCTAGAAGTTTATTAAAATAATTAAATATTAAACCACACATTCGTTTAATAACTTAAACTTTTAGAATAGTCGGCATTGGTTCCACCAAATCTTTCATGATATCAGAGCAGGAGATTCTAAGTTCAAATCTTTCTAGGACCCCTTTGCCTCCCCAATTAAATATGTCCACAGTTAGTATCAGGCAAAAAAACCAAATTAAGCATGAGGGGGAAATATTAGAATAATTAAATATTAAACTACACCTTTTGTCTAACAGCTTAAGTTTTTAAAACAGTCGCCAATGATACCACCAAATCTTTCAAAGTTCAAAAATGATCAAGTAAAATATAAATGATCTTTTGCAAAATTGACTATGAGGTTTTTGTGAGATTAAAACTCCAAAGCAGTACTACTTTGAAGGCCTACACCTTCTAGAAAAGTCAGAACTTCTTCAATTATGTTCAGAGAGTCCTATGGATAATGGTTTTTATCCCTATTTATTAGTCTTGAAGAGTTTCTTTCATATTAAAGTATTTCTCCATTATAGAATAAAGTTTCTTTTGGGAAGTTGTTCTATCCTTTCTCTGGCTTTGACATCCAGAAGAGAATCTTTTAGATTGTGCATTTCCTTGTGAATGATTCCTATTTGCTCCTTCAATTCCATTCTTGGTGTTATACACCTTCTTGGGGTTTTCTTACCTACTTCACATATGGCTGTAGATATGATTCAAATGATTGCTAAATGGTGGGTGTCCATCCGACAGCTATGCGAAAATCATCATTCCTCATTCTCTGAATTACACATCCAGCAAGTCAAACTTCTTTAATATTTAGAGATGCACACCATGATGGTTGTAGAAATTGTAGAAGCTCAGTATTGTAACCATGTGATCCAATTCAGTATTCAAAGAAGAGGAGAATATGAGCAAGAATCATCCAATTCAACAGAAATCAATTCATAATTTGATAGGATCAACAACTTTCTAGTGAAACACCAATAAATGCAGCTTGCTAAAACGTCACCATAGAATTACAAGCTAAGCGTCATGGTTTTCTCAATCTAGTGAGTAAAGGAGACTTAAGATCTAAAATGGACACGATTCTAGACTGGACTCTAACCACATTGCCAACACAACTATGAGGGTGGTCCTCGGGGCTTCTTGGGCACCCAATTAATTTCCACTGGGTGTGAAAGTCTATCCACCCCATCCATACATACACCTGGCATTTTCCGAGGATTTACAAACCTGTGCTCCTGGGGGTGGTCACAGAAAATGCTTAAGTGGGGTGATTTGAACCAGGCTTTTGGTGAGGAAGACAAACATGCTAACCAGTTAATCAAACCTTAGAATAGATATTGGTGGTTTTAAAAACCTCATTTCAGAGAGATCAACCCACGAAAACTTATGAGACATTCCCATCTTGCTAATATATGGAAGGATACTCTACTTCATCTTCTCATTGGTAATACTTAGTTACAATACTGCCCAATTATGGATGAAAGCTGTCACATAGTTACATTATTAAGCCTTTGCTCAAGAGGGACACTGTAGAAACACTGCCATTTCACCCAGAGATAGTGACAGTTTGACAATGAACATTTATGCACAAGCTAGTAATAAGTTACTAAAATGAAAGTCGTTAAATATGTCATATGTAAATTATTTTTCTAGATATTTCAAGTTAACACCTATTTTCATTGAATTTGGATTTGTTTTCCAGCTATCCTACAACTGTTTACCAACTCACAAGAGATTCTGCATGTAAAAAAATAAGCCTTTCAATTTACACCTTTAACTTGAAACTATCACCATAGCTACATTTGGCCTAGACAAGGGGACTGACAACATGACCAATATAACAGAGGTAAAACACGGGCAGAGTAAGCTCTCTTACTGAGACAAGATATGGGGAGGAGAAGCTATGATGCACTGTTCATTAAACTGCAAGAACTAGAGTAACACTGGACCCCATGGAGTAGGCATTTCTATTGCACATTGGGGTAGGTCCACGATGCAAGGAAACAACACACAACATAGATTGCCAGTTACTCGAAAAGAAATGATAAGACCATCTGTATCAGTGTCCACTCATATGCCAAGCTATATTTATGTCTGTGCTTACTGCTTGTGCATATAAATGCAGATTTCTGCATCTCTGGCACTTCATCTACAGATGCAACTCCATGGAACAATAACATGGACTTGTCGCAGGACAACCCAATTATGAAGTTATAAGCTGAACTATCAATGCTCTAACTGTGAGAAGAAAATCAGTTGAAGAATTTGTTTTCACTGATGTGACATTTGTCTGCTTCCATGAAAGTTCACATTTCATGGATAGTGAACGTTTTCTAATGGATCACAATAAAAGGTAAGAAACTTGGTATCGAGAACACAGATCTGCAGCCATGTTGCATTAATAAGATATGCCAAACTTATGAGACCATAAAATGCAGATGTATAGTCTCCGACACTTTGCACTAATCATTCTCTCACTTCCCAGATCCTAGTTCATTAGAATCACAATACCAATAACTCAAATTGAAAAATCTCTGACACATTGCACTGATCATTCTCTTGCTCGATAGATTCCAGCTCATTAGAAACCCAATACCAATAACTCAAATGTGGAAACAATCATCAAAATTGAACTTTCCAGAAATTTTGGATGGCCTTAAATCATTTGGACTGCTGACTTAGATCAAGTGAAAAACTGAAAAAAGAAAAATCCAAAAACATTTAAGTAACAAAATTATGTCGTACCTTCCAAATAATTGATCCAGTGGTATCTAAAGCCACAACAGATCCATCAACCAAGCAGCAAATAACTGTTACAGGAGATGATAGTTTAGAAAAATACCACATAAATTAAGAAAAAGTAGACTAACAATCAAGTGAAGACATTTTGTGGACTACCTAGAGCAGAAGGAGAACACACAGAGAGAGATCCAAATACTGGCACTTCAAATTCACATAGCCAGAGAACATAGAATGGTACAGCCTGCACATTTCATGTTAACTTCTGGATCAGAATCTCTTAAACATGCTAGGGCCAACAATCATATGATTAGGCATGTTTATAGCATAGAGAACACTATATCAAATAGCAAAAATTGCAAGCACTGCACCCACACAGAAGGCATAGCCACAAACTGGCCATTGTAGCAGGGTAAAAAAAAAAATAAATAAATCCAAGCCACCACAGGATCATTGCATAAATAACAACACTGGCTACTAGCTTACCTTCTCTTACAAAGAAGAGCTATCGAAAGACAATGGCTAGCTAAACTCATTCTGTCCCTGTTGCCACTAATTTCCACCATGGGAAAAATATTTTAGAAGTCCTAGACTTTCTCTATGGAGTGCAATTGATTTCCAAACACTTCAAAATGTGCAACCAAATCCTAAACCTTTTGAATTTTGTGCAATCAAATCCTAAAATAGCCATTGGTGGTGTCAAATTGTTAGAAAATTGGACCTTTCACCAAATTTAGCATAATTTCAATCCTATCCAAGCACCCAGGGTTTTTGTTGCCCATTGGTTATAGGCCTTGACTATGGAAGATAAGATTAGATATCACATGAAATTGAGGAAACCAAGGTTTGAGTAACAATCCAAATTTGGTCATGAAATTTCAAAATTGAATAACAAACTCAAACAAAATTTCTACTGACCAACTATAGGTGCCTAAAATCATGCATCAGTTGTTCTTGACTATTCATTTTAGTTATTTTATCCTGATTTCATTGATTTGAATTAGAATCTTGATTTTATCATTTGGTGACTCGACTTATCAGTTCAAATTTGTTGATTTGGATTGTTTTACTGAAATTAAACTAGTAAGTCATATTAGTCTATTCAGCTGCGGTATCTAAGAATGGTTAAACATTCATTGATCATTTGTGGTTGAATTTTAGATTTAAGCACTGATTCTAGTTTTACTTTTTAGATCAATCTTAGATTAAAATTGAGCTCTATTTTCAATTAACACTCATAATCAAGCCATACTCTGACTAGACAACAAAAACCCCAGTTTTTCCTATTACACAATAATGGTAGAAACCATGCTTAACTTGGTAAAGCAGATGGTTTTCCCATGGCTAGATGCCAAAATGGGGACATTTGTTGATTGCATTAATTTCAAAAGGTATGAATCAAATGCATTAATTTCAGAAGGTTTAAGACTTGATTGCACTTTTTGAAGCATTTAGGACACTATTGAACCCATTTTTAAGGAACTCATAAAAAAAAATTTAAAAATTGCAAAATAATTCTTTTCTAGTTATACAGGGTTTAAAAGAAAGAATAAATTCTTTATAAACCTTTCACAAGAAAAAAGAAGAAAAGGTCATGAAAAACATTCTATTTTTAAAAGGAATAATAAAAGAATGCAAAACAGAAACCCAATTCAATTATTTGGATTAAAAGAAATACCTAAATTGAGTGAAACTTAAAATGAAAAAGATGCTATAATCCATAATTGGATAATTAATTAGCTGCAGAGGTTGAACAACTTTATTAGGTGGATAGAAAAAGATCAGAACTCTAACGAAGGTTCTTCTTAACTTGAATGAAGTTGACTTATAACATGGTCCTCTTACAAAAGATAGTCATATTTCATATTCTAAAAATTTAACATTCTTGCCGTGAAAGATGGATGCAAAAACAACTCAAGTTTCAATTAAGACTCTGCATACTGGGGTGGTGTAAATCTTGATATCAAAGGTTCCAAGATTGGTTCTTTCACTGTATAAAACTAGCCAACGAATCCACAAAAATTATCCTAGCGAGCAAACATCTACGATTTTTTTTTTTTTTGGGTCAAAGTTTTATCTATATTTGTTCTGACATAAGCAGGTTGGGATATTTACAATTGGAGGTGGTCTTCAATGGTATTTGGATGTAAAAAGTGGACAATTCAGCATCTGCCATCGAGGTATTCAAATTCCAAGGAAGTAATACGGATAAAAAGTTCATATGTACCTTAATACAAAGAGCTGTTACACGACCACTAGTGGATCCTACATAAAGAGTGTCGCGCACCTGCAATGAATCAATTGAATTTTAATTTTCTCAAGGATGGTTTCTGAGCAACTACATGGTAATTGAGGAAAACTTATGATAATGAAAAATGACCTATCAAAGACACGTAAAAAATTTTCACCTGAAAATTCAAGAAAAATCTCAAGCATCAAACATGTCAAATATGACAGTTTAAATCAATTGCACCAATTGTAAACTAAATCACACAAGTCCTTGGGCCATATTTGGTACAAGGAATGGAATGGAATCATGATTACCTCCTCAGGTTTTTTCTCTTGTTTAGTAGTATTGTAGAATTGAACAGGGTATTCCCATCAATTGTACCAATTGTAAATAAATCACACAAGTCCTTAGGCCATATTTGGTGCAAGGAATGGAATGGAATCATGATTATCTCCTCCAGGCTTTTTCTCTTGTTCAGTCGTATTGTAGAATTGAACAGGGTATTCCCAATGGAAGGCCCATTCTCTCTATATCAGGAATTGGCAAAGAAGAAAAGTGACTTCCTCTCTAATTTGCCTCACGGCAGACACAAACACACACATAATCAATGTTCCAGCATATCCATTCTCATTTTTTTTTAAAAATAACTGAGATTCCACAGTATCCCCTTTGGATGTCCATATTGTTCTTTTGTCACAACCAAATGTAGGATTGAAAATATAATTTGATTCCCTTCCGAGTTTTATTTCATTTCTTCCTCCATTCCTTCCCATTCCTCATGCTCAAATATTGTAGATGTTTCTCAAACCAATAAAAATATAACATCAGGAAATGCCAGATTCACCTTGTCAATCACAGGTGAACCAAAGATACTCCCACCACAGCTAATATTGAAAAGACATTGATGATTCTTGTAGTCAAGAGCATATAGGTTATGATCGTGAGATCCACACCTGCACAAATCCTTTTTGTGTCATTTGTCTTGAAGCAACATATAGAGCATCAAAATTGATAAAAGAGAATAGGACAGATGAAAATTTAGGCTACCTAGGATGGCGGAACATATATCATAGAAAAAGAGCATATAATGCAGTGAAAAAGCAACAAAAAGGGAGAATAAGTGCCAGCAAAACAACATGGCCTAGAAAGGGAAAGGGAAATCTAAAGTCTAAATATTTTATTTGATAGAAACATGTCAAACGGTGGGTTTTGAGTGCAAGAAAATATGGGTTGGAGATCGCTATCTTGTGAGTATCCTCCCTAGTTTCTGGCTGTTTTGGAAAAAGCAAAGAAAGCAAGCCTTTGAAGTACAGGAGTCTTCAACCTGCAATTTTTCATGAAAGGTGCAAAACTTATGATTTTAGCATAATGGAATTACTAGCAGATGCAAATGCATTGGTTGCTAATATATGCTTTCTCTTGTAATAAAGATCTTTTGAATCTTGACCTCCTTTTGTACAAGGCTTTCCCCATCTAGCACCCTATAGTAAATTTCTCATTATCAATGAAAAGTGAGCTTTCTTGCAATAGCCCCCACAGAACCATACACACTATTTTCCTTATCCTGCGTCAAATCCCCAGTAAGAGGCACAAATTCGGTGGCTTCTGGCATCATCTAGCCCCATTCTAATCTGCACTGCTTCTGCTTAGTTGTGGTGCCATCACAGGCACAGGTGCTCCAAGGATTTATCTTCTCCACATTTGTAGGAATCTCGAAATATAATAGAGAAGGATAAAATTCTTTTAGTTGTTGGATTAGATTTGAATTCAATAATGGGTGTGGGGTTCCTTTCTGACAAAAAAAACTGGCGCACAGACATTCATCTTAAACATTGCTTCCCCACTCTCTTATCTCACTCTACTGACCAGGATGCTCTGGTTTCTAACGTCTTGTGCATCAACACCAGCATTGTACTCAAAATTTCCATCTCAATTTATATTTTAAGGGAGGTTGATGTGGTCTGCACATTCATCTCTCTCTTTATAACCCAAGGTTAAAGGTATTGGAGAAGGACAGACTCATCTAGAATTTTGTTAAATGCAGAGCCTTCTCTATTAAATCTTATTATTTAGCCATCAGAAGTCTCTCTATTGACACCTTCAGACAATTCGTGCTAAAGCCATTTGACTTCCTAATGTGCCCCTGAACACATCCTTTTTGTGCTGGGCAGCTACTTGGAATAGAGTTCTCATTTTTGAGAATCTCTGATAGATGAACAATTAATCAACTCAATGCACATGGAGAATAGAAATATTGTAGGATCTTCAAGAGAGAGGAGAGGGAAACAATGAAACTACATCTTTACTAGATAACTTGAGGCACTGTTTGGTTCAGCTTTCCCAATGGGCTTTGAGCCTCCAAAGCCCCGTGGGAAAAATAAAAGGTGTTTGGTTCAGTTTTTTGAGGCCTCATTGGCCAAATGTTAGCATTTGGAATGCCAAAAGCCCAAAGCTTTGGGCTTTCAACATTTTCTAATATTGCCCTCACTAATAATAATGTTTTCCTTTTTTGCCCTCAAAAAACACCATTCACTGTCTTCTTCCTTGGACTTGCTGGTCAACCGGTGAAGCTCAGCCAGCAGAACTCAGCAACCGGCGGCAAGATCTGGCCGTCGGGAAACCTTACCTGAGGTTGTGCGACCTCAGGCGTCACGACCCAAGTGCCACTACTGAAGGTTGAGCAACACAGGTGATGCTGCCTGAGGTTGAGCGACCCGGGCGGCTCAACCTCCCCACCACCACCACCAGCTTGAGCCGCCTCCCCCACAATTTTGCCCTCTCTGATGCATCTGCATCTCCTCCTCTGTTTTCCTTTTCATTTTTTTTTTTCCTTTTTCTTTTCACCTCAGATGCTTTACAAAATATATACCAAAATGAGTATCCAAACACTCTTGCCTTCAGCAAATGCCCATTCATTCAAAGATACTTGAGGAAATGCAAAGCCATTTTCCTAAAGTTGAACCAAATGCGGCCCTTAATAAAAAGGTACATGAGATGGCTTTACTTATAGAGAATGAGATACACTAACAAAACCCTAATGTCCTTTATGATCACCTACTTAGATATATATTAACACTCCGCCTCAAGCTAGAGCATCAGGTTACATATGACAAGAAGAATTTGTGACTAAAACACTGTGCAAGCCAGACCTTACACTAGATAAGGGATGTGGATAAATAAAACGGATTTGAGACAACGGCAATGGTGCAAGCTGGAAACTTACACGAGATTTGACAAAATAGTTGAGGAGACAAGTCAAGATGGGAAAGTTGACACCTTTCTCTACCTACAATGACAAAATTAACATCGAGATAACCCTGACTCATGAATTGAGGCAAACTGAAACTCATCACCCCACAACTCTCGACTCTGGCTACTCAACAAATGTGTGCTTCACTCTTGAGCTCACAGCTGCCTGGAAACTTGATGGAGGCTTCACTAGTCAATGACGCCCACAATTGATAAGAGTCTCACAATGAATATCATCCACATTATTAGGCATGTTGAGAGTTGACTTGGGGAACTTTTTTAAGATAAGGCATTTGATTGGAGAACCAACACACCCCAGAATGCCTTTTTCTTTTCTGGAAATTGGGAAAGACAACAAAATAACAAACCTAAGACCAAAAACAGCAAATGGATGAGAACAGTAGCTTGCTTGTGATGGAGAAGTAGAACCAATAACCATGATTGAGAATGAATACACAACGGAAGGACTAGAGAATAGAGAGGCTCCAGTCTTCACCAGCGATAAGGATCTTGGCATAAAATGGATGAGGCTGCAGTGAATGACCATGACTCCCCCTTGACTATGATGGAGATGGAGAAACCACCGGCTCATGAGAGAGCTCTAAATCTCAGGGACAACTCAAGAGACCGCAACAAACATGAAAAAATGATGCCGCTCTTGAAGTGTGGCTGCTCTTGAGGTTGACGAGGTAGAAAACATGATGGCAGAGATGATTTTTTTTCTTTAATAAGATTGCCAGCTAGAAAATAGACAAAGTAAGAAATTTTGGAGTTCAAGGTTTTATTATCACCTTTGGTTGCCTAAGATCCCACTCTCTTGGTGGCTCTATTACTATGTAAATATTTTAGAATTTTCAAGAGAGTAGAGAGAATTAATAAATACTAAATCTTTACTAAATGATTGACAGATAGAGAACATAAGATGGCTCTATTTATAGAGCATGAAAGACGGAAACAAAACTCTAATTTCCTTATTTATAACCTTCTAATAACTACAACCAAATATACATATATATACTCAAAATAGAGAACATACGCACCATCAATTCCTTTATCAAGTGATGCTAACAACTGTTCTACAATAATTTCAATCGTTGAATCATTGCCCTAGGCCATGCAAATCTAGGAAATCCTCCATTTTATCTCATATGGTGCATTTTGGAGGGAATATAATAAGAATCCACAGCTACTTTCATCTTTATGGTTTTTAGTCTTCTTTGGTTTCATGTTGTGACTCTTCTTTGCTACAACTCTATTATTTGAGTTTTGAGTTTTGAGTTTTTGTTTCTTGTGGGGAAAAGAACAGCCCAAATACCAAAACTTGACATGAGAATACACTTAAGTGCCAAAAGTAAAAAAAGTAGTATTTAAGTGCCACTTTTTTTGAAAAATAGGACACGTGAGTGTCAAGTTCGGCAAACCCTACCGGAAATTTTACATGGGAATTTTTTATTAATATTGCTCATCTACGTGACTCGCTGGAGAGCTGATTTAGCAAAGAAACGCCAAAATTTTACATGGGAATTTTTTATTAATATTGCTCATCTACATGACTCGCCGGAGAGTTGATTCAACAAAAAAATGCCAAAACGACGTCGTTTTGCTACGATGTCTTATATTATAAATATTAATTAAATTAGATTTAAAACCAAATTAAAAAAAAAAAAAAAAACAGTTGCATAATGATAAGGGCTTAGCCCTTGTTGCCGCCTCCTTGCCGTTGCCAGGAAAGGCCGATGACGATGGGAGAGGGTTGTTGGATCGGGGAGGGCCCCAATCCTCGCCCCGGATCTAGGAAAGGGCTATGAGCCACAGCTACTTGGCTAAGTAAGACGACACGCGACACGACACAAATGTTCGACACGATACGACACGTACGACACGACACGTCGACACGTTATTTCTCAAAAATAAAGAATTCCGACACGTTGAAACACGTTGTATATTAAATGAATTTTTTTAATTAATTTGATTCAAATTCATAAATAAATAAATAATTAAAAAATAGCCTATAATAAATTTACACTAATAATATTAACAAATCAATTCATTTGAAATTCGAAAGATATATTCATAGTTAATGTGAAACATTTTTTTTTAATTTTAACAAAAATTATCGATGAAACTAATAATTAATAAGAAATTAGAATCAATTTATTTAAATAAATTCATAATTTTCTTCAATGATTAAAATTTATCATTATTCAAAATTCAATACTTTTATTTTTCGAAATTTTTTAATTTCATTTATTTAATTTTCCAGTTAAAAAAACAATCACCAAAATCCATCCCTTCTTTCGTTCGTCCTTTTCCCTCCACCCTCAGTTTATTTTACATTTTTCCCTACCCCACCACTTAACAGTGACGTAAGCTGTCACTTCCCCTCCTTATTTTTTTTGGGTTTCTTTATGAAAAACCCTAGCGAGCCGCCGAGCCCTCCTTTTCCTATTCCTCATTGCCGCTCGCTGCATGACCCCCTTCCCTCCTCTCCTCTTCCTCTCATCACCAATCCATCACAACAATGGCGGCCCTCACCGCTCTCTCTAGCCGTCTCTCGCTGTCGCGGTGGTCCGTTCGTGGCTTCATCTCGCCGGCGGGAGTTTGCCTTCTCTCTTCTTTCTCTCTGTTCGGCTCTTTCTCTAGCTGTCTCTCGCCGTCACGGTGGTCCGTTCGTGGCTTCATCTCGCCGGCACCCACGGCCTCTGCTCCCTCACCTCCACCCTCCATCGGTCTTCCGGACACGTGTTAACACGCGTGTCGAGAAAAGTTGACCACATGTCGGAAAATCCGACACGTATTGACCACATGTCCGGCCGTGTCCGAACGTGTCGACGTGTCTGTGCTTCCTAGGCTGTTGGTTAGCCAAGTCGCCGCCCTTGGCCAAGGCCCAACAACCCCAACCGACCCTTTCCCCACCGTCACTAGCCCTTCCCTAGCGGTGGGGAGGTGGCAGTGAGGGCTCAGCCTCCCTCGCCGCCTGCAATCTCCATCTTCCTCCTTTTTTTTTAATATTAAAAATTTAGTTATAAATTTAATTTAATTAATACTTATATTAATTGTGTAGCCATGTCAACGTGCAAAACGACATCGTTTTGCACTTGCCTTGCCGGAAAATCGTCATGTCAGTATTTTGGCCGAATTCTCTCACCGTTAGCACTTAATTAATTCATTTTACTTCGATTTTGGCATTTAAGTGTCACTTTCCTAACATTTAGCACTTAAGTGTCCCCCATCCCAAATTTTGGCACCCCAGATATCCCAAACTCGTTTATTGTGTTCTGTTTTATATTTTTATACTAGAAAAAAGTTTCTTGTAATAATTGTTTTTGCTTACAGAAAAAAGAAAGTGGTACCGTATCACAGCCTGGCAATAATTCATGGGCAGAATCTCGTATTGGTCACTCTCCCTATGTCCAAGGAATAAACATGCCAAAATACAAGTAAAAGAAAATATTCATTAACAGAAAGAACTGGAATTACCATATCAATTGCCGTTGCCCATCAGCAACTGGCTGTGATTTTACCTATGAAGCAAGGAAAAGGGATCTGGTGAACAAACATAAGTCAAAATAAAGATTATAAGAAGCATATAGAGTGAACATTCAGCAGAAAGGAAATCTCCAAAAAAAAAAAAAAAAAAAAAAACAGAAAAGAAAATAGAGCAAATGCTGGATGGACATTGTGTGCAATTGCCCAGTTAATGGAGTAAGGCTAGGTGTCTTGTTTAACTTTAGTAAAAGACCAGTACAACCAACATGATAAAATGCCTCCTGAATCAATACAAATTCATCAATATCACAGACAGACATTGCATGATACTTGAATTACAAGATAACAGGGGTATCCAACATTGGACCTCAATCAAAACATAAAAACATATGTATACTCTGTTTTGACAAGACACATTTGTCATTTGTACGAGAGTTTTTCATGAACTATACGCATGCCTGTGATGCAATTTTGTTCACAAGAGCTTTGTGGCATGTTCTCATCCTTCGTCATGACAATGTCAAACCAGTGCATCCCATTGTCAGTATCAAACTAACTGTAGCTTTTTCTTTATCTATGCCAAAAACTGATTGGAGCGAATACTGATAAAAAAAATAATAAAAGAAAAAGGAGGAAAGACCTGTAGCTAATTTTCTGATTAGAAGCGTAATTTTAATTTTAGAATGTAAGTATTTTCTTCTTTTAATTAGCCTTTACTTAGGCTTTTAGGGTTCATGAGTGGTCATGTGGAAGTCCTGCAGCTTTTAATGAGCTCCACTGGTTGAGATTAGAAATTATTATGTTAGATCAAGGGTTAACATTGTCTTACATCTGTAACCCTAGCATAAATAGGCCTTTATGTCACTTTCCATTAGTTTTTCTCATTCAATAAAAATCCAGAAACCACCCTAAAATATCTTTCTTTATTCCAGATTCAATTCATCTCGATTCTAGCCATCATTATTTTTTTCTTTTTTTGGTTCTCTACTCTCTGTTCTTTTGCTCAGTATTAAAATTGATGCAGGGAAAACCCTAACAAAGGAGCCTGATACCATTTTCACAAAGTGGGAAAAGTAAAGTGCAGCAGAAGAACCAAAAAGAGGGCTACAATAGAATCATTCTCCCATTTGGAAAGAATCAAGCTCGAAATGAGAAACTTGGACTACTTCAGGTAAATCTATAACTGTCTCCTTCAGCGTATATCTGTAACCATCTCCTCCTCAAGAAATCGATGTGCTTGTAATAGCCAAAATTATGCAACCATTTTAGTAGGAACTTTCTAGGCATGTTACCCTTCCAGGTCTGCATCATTTTCCCCTTATTTAGGTCCATTAGAAAGTCATTCAATGTCTCAATTTTGGACAAAGAAGACATTTACCACAGATGTATGTTAGCAGCCATGCTGGAATTGTAGACTAAGGAAGAGACTTGATGCATGTCATGAAGTGAATTTAATCTAGTAAATACGTAAGCAGCCGATTTACATTTATGTTTTAGCAAAAAAGATGAGGTACTCTCTCTCTCTCAAGCAAGTGATTAAGTTCACTTTACCAAGGGTGAATCTCTCCCTAAAGCAAGTAATTGTGGCACTTCATGAAGGATAAAGATCACTAATGGAGGCAATGCAATCTAGTTAGGAGTATATGAGAATCTAAGAATGCTCATGCAGTATACTACTGATGCTTTCTTTGTAAAGAGAAGGTCAAACAGTAAATCATCTGCTCCTGTCATATAGCTGGTCTGGTAGTCACTGTTTTACTTCTTTTCTTTGTTGGGGACCAACTGGATTTACAGAGAATGTTGTGGAATTTACTGCAGATGGCAAGAATTGGAACTTGGAAGCTGAAGAAGAAAGTTATTTACCAGGATTCTCTCACCATCTTTTGGCTCCCGTGCAAAGAAAATTATAGCTTTTGAAAGACTTAAAAAGAGTCGGTCTGTTTGACAGATGCATGAAGTTTAGATCTCTCTTCCGTATATTGAGAGAAGTTAATTCTCTTAACATGTCCTACTAGACATTGTAGATGTGATTACTTGTATCTTCAGCTTGTATCTTCTCTGAGAGTTATCCCCTTGGTGCCTTCTAGTGAAGCTTTCTTATTAATCAGGGAAGGAGAAACTGATTGTACCTCTTCCACAGATTGCATATGCAGGCAACTATGTTAAAGCCACTTAAAGCAGTTATAGGTAATGCCAATTACATGAGATCTGCTAATCCTAAAAAGGATTCACGGTGTTGTGCTTCATCAAAAATTGTACTCATGTGAGCCCTCAATGGTGACTGCTATCCATCAATTAGTAAATCAATAGAAAATGATACAAGTATAAAACTGCCGTACCTCACCACCAGTTTGAAAAGTCCAGCAGATTTTACCATTTGAGAAATCAATGAAATAAATTTTTCCATCATAACATCCAACTACAACCTGAAATGACAAAATAGAATCAATCGTTGTGTCTATAAATCAGGTCTTCACAGGACATGAAGGCAGATTATGCATGCAAAACTAAGGACAGACCTGAGAAAAGTCACTTGTAACAGCAGCCGAACATTCAATTCTTCCATCTAGTTTAATCTCCCACAGAACATGACCACTAAATGATTCATGTTAGAATCAATACTCAGAAAAATAACAGTCCATTAACAATGGATCAAAGAATTAAATCGCACATCATTATGATAATGCATGTTTGAAGAGGACTTGAGGCCATCTAATCATTTATCTTCTTCTCTCCTAATCTTCTAACTGGCCAGCCTGAAGCAGTTTTTGATTGGGCTTCGGGTTATCACTTCCCATAAAAATGGACACAAGATCAACTGGCTATTCATCCCATACATAATGGCTACAATATCAATTATGAAAAGGAAACAAACACGAGATTATAATTGAATATCATTTCTTTGATGTTGGCACAATTGGAACACAGGAAAGAGTAGCTGAGATAGATCACTTCATCACGGTACCAGATATTTCTACATTAACTAATTGACATCGCTTTTTAGTTAAAAATAACAGTTTTGACATTGTATTAGTATATTATTAAAGAATGAAAGGGAGCATGAAGTAACTTCATTAAAGTGTTTGGATAATTCAGAAGTAGCTGAAAATAAAATATTTGCATACCTTTTCGCATCAACACGGACAAATCTTTGTGAATGAGAGCCAATAAACACACAGATCTCTTGATCATGGACCACAAGCAGTGGTGATGCATCAACGCAGGACTCCATGGGAACTTTCCATAATTCATGCATCATACCTTTTAAGTCTCTTGAGAAATCCAATTGCAAACTCTGTTGACCCACATCTTTCACAATGTTTTTGTCTTCATACATAACCCTATTGCACCGGCTTAAGGAACATGGCCCTAACAATAACACAGATTTCCAGAGACCCTCAGAAGTAAGATAAACTTCAGAGCTGAACTTCAACCGCTTTGATGTAAGCTCGTCATTCTTGGAGTCCCGTGCGATGGTCCTCGTCGATCTCCTCTCCCGCCCAAGGCCATCAAGCTGGAATGAATTTACCTTATCTACATGGGAGCTTTTCCTCTCACTAGCTTCAGAATCCATTCCCAAAGCATCACTTACATTGAGATCCATGCTTCCTAATCCTTGCTTTTCTAGAAGGACAATCTGTAACTTAGATGGAGTAGGGAAATCATAAAGTGACTTCATGCTAATCCCAAGATTATGAGAAACATGAGCTGCAGCAATAGAATTACCGCCTAAGGAAAAGAAATTGTCATCATCAGAGACCTCTTCAATCATCAAAGCATCACAAAAGGCCTGACAAAAATATGGTGCAGGTTATGTTTCTGCATTGAGCAATTATATCAGTCAAAAAATTTTCTGTACGAGAGGTCAAAGAGAACCTTTTTTATAACTTCCAAGACATTGCTACTGCCGTCAGTGTCAATATTATCTTTGGAATGCATCAAAACTGAAGCAGACAGAAACTCATAATCCACTTTTCCACTCGAAGTCCTGGGAAATGATTCTAGAAAGATGAAATGGTGTGGAACCATTGCATAGGGAAGCTTCTCAACCATCCAATGTCTAATCGATCTGGATACTTCACTGGGTCTTTTCTTTTCATTCAACAATAGAAATGCTCCAAGCTGCACAAGTTCCTCTGGACCTATATGACAAACCACAGCAGCATCAAGAACAGCTTCATGTTGTCTAAGCATACTTTCAATTTCCCCCAGAGCTATTCGCTGACCATTAATCTTCACAATATGATCTTTCCGCCCAAGAAAAACATAGTCGCCGCTCGCTAGCTGCCTTGCAAAATCACCAGTCCTGATGAATAATTGTCTTTGATGTTCTTCATCAGATCGGTAATGGGATGAGTTGTGGGGTAATTCCACATAATCTAAAGAGTCTGCAGATGGTTCTGACATGTATCCACTTAAAATGCAGACACCACCAACATATATCTCTCCGTGATTCAATTCATCATCTTCACCAACAAGCACAACTTCACAATTAGAAATAGGAAGGCCAATTGGAACATTGGATAATTTCTCTGCTTCCAACATCATCGGCAATCTTTTGCAATCAAAATATGTACAATCACCAGCCACCTTCAAGAAAAGTCAAATGCATTTACTAAAATATTGAAGTAATTGGTTTTGAGAAAATAGCAGTGCTGCACACTGACGCAGACTGTCAAAGTTTTAGCTGGCAAAGTGAGACAAAATAAAATTATTGAAGCAAAGTGGTATAGAAGACAAACTTCTTGGAGCAACTCTTTTTCTTTTTCTTTTTCCTTTTTTTCCTTTTAAATTTAACTATGGTTTAAAACTGCACATGCAGCATCAAGATCCTTTCACAGTGAACAGTATGAAAAGAGCTATCTTGCTTCTCAAGGGTCATGTCACAGAATAGTGCTGCTTCTGATGGGAGAACAAAATGGAAAATGCATAACAAAAAGCAGCGCAAAAGTAGCATTGATATTTTTAGGCTTCCACTGGGAAAAAGGAAAAGAGAAAAGGTAATCATTAAATCATTCTATTAAGAAAGTAGAGATGTAATGATGCACAAATTGTGAAAATACCATGACATGAAAATCATGAGATGAGACTCATAGGAGGTATACACTGTAATTCTTTTGCAAAACCAATCTCATCTTCTAAACGTGTTCCACAAACCAATTAAAATTACCATTTCCAGACACCATATGGAAGCACCAAAGAACTTAACCCACAGGTAGTTTAAAGCTGTTAAGATTGATTTTGAGCAAAAAGAGAAAGCATGAACATTGATTCCAGACCTCAGTACTTCCATACAAATTCAATATAGTGGTCTTGGGTAATAATCTGGCAAGTTCCTTCCACAGTGATACAGAAAATTCTTCACCACTGAGCACCAATAACTCCAATGAGTGGGGGACTAGCGTGTTCTGTCGACTTAGCATGGCAGGAACAATTGCCTTCATCAATGATGGAACAGCAGTTAGCCTGCTGATGTGATATGCCTGCAGAATCATTCACAAAAATGGCGATTAAATCTTACTAAACAGTGAAAGAATACAGATTTGGACCATTCTGACAATATACCATACTTATTAAGAATACATCAAAAGATAAGAAACTTGGGCATGCTCACTGCCATATATTGTCCTGATATAGTGAAATAAATTCTGTACTCCCACCAGAAAGAAAGGTTAATATTATCAAAAAAAATATGCATCAGTATTATTAAAATTGTACACAAATAAAAAAACCTACAATAGAACTAAATATTAGTCACTAAATATGAGAATACTTGCAAAGGAATTATCATAAGTCAGTAATATATTTCTTGTAACTTAGTCAGTAATACGTCTTAGTTTAACAAAAATGAACATTCCATTCACAATCAAGCTATTACCCGTGAGTTTCACATTATTTAATTTTGAAAATCCTAGTGAGATTCAATGAAGTTCAATTAGATCAATGAAAGTTATATAATTTTCAGCACATTGGACTTTTCCTTTTACATTTTGGCCCCCTATTGTTGTATTTCTGGATCCATCCCTGCCACTGGGGTAATCCCACACTTGGAAGAAGTTGAAAAGGAATTACATATATGTATGCATGCATGTATGTGTGTGTGCATGTGTGTAGAACAATCCATTCTTTGCCACTGTAGTAAATTGGGTAGAAAATCTGATTTCTTTCTGACTTAGCCTAAAAGGATTTCCTGACTGAAAGTATTTTAAAGATACAATGGAAACTCACAAACTAATTGAGATGCCAATTCATGCAATTCATAACCATGTAGAACCAAAAAAAGAAGAAAGAAATATTTTACAGCCAGAGGTTGTGACTGACATGTTTGGTAATGAGGAAAGGATAGAAGAAAAATCCCAAGGCAAAGCACCATATTAAATAGAAATGAGATACTAAATAAGCACCTCATACCTCAAGAAAATCAGCAACAACTAGAGCATCGTGCTTTAGCTTGTCGAGTGGAGGAACAACCAATGTACAAGCACAAAGAATAGAAACTAAAAATTCCTGCAGGTGGTCAACAAAGCTTATTGATGTCTTGAACAGCAGAAGTTCTTTTCCATGCAAAGGATACAGTCTTTGCATCCAAGAAAAACGATTTAAGAGACCTACAAGAAAGAGAAAAGGCATGATCACTCTTCACAGAGTTATCCAATAGCAGAACAACTTCAAAAATGAAAAAGTGGTCAGCATGATAATTCCTTTACAAGTACCACAAAGAATGCTTCTCTTACTAGATGGAAGCCACGATATTACTTGCAAAAACATCACCTACATATAAAAACAACAAATAAAAGGTAAGAAAAAAGAAGCCTTGTACACACAATTCAACCATGAAGTGGATAATTACTTCTCCAAGGTTGATGTGAAGGCCATCTACTCCTTGTAGATTCCACGTTTTTCAGTTTCTTCATGGAGTAAGATTTTAGCAAAGTCTATAGCCATGATGTTCTCTCCCTATTGAGAAGTTTGAAGGACTGAAAGTATGTAAACCACTGAGTTTTAAGCAGGTGTTTGCTTTCCGATTGTGTGGTGTGGTATTTAAGAAACTACAGGTGTGATGTTCTGTCAAGAAACTTTAATCAAACTTTTCTCATGATGCTTCATCAGATTTTCCAATAGTCTTCCATCATCTTGCAACCCAAGTATCCAATCACTGTTAATAGGTACTGTTAGTACCTTTAGACTTGCTTTTCATTCTATTAGAGCTTTCCTAGCCTCTGTTTTATGGTGAAAGGCTGGTGGTCTGGGGTAGGTGGCTTGCTGCTGCTGGAATTGCGATACTTTGGCCTTCCTCCTCAATAGAAAATTTTAATGATTGGAGGACATATGCCCACAAAGAAGAATAAAAATAATATCACACGAAGGGAAAAGTCTCTTTCTCCCATGGAGAATCTCTAACCTTGTGCTGCTCTACCAATATGGTGTCTTCCCTATTCCTATTCCATCACCATGCACGAAAATCATGAGTGGTTAAAAGTTCGGCCAAAAAGCTTAAGCTATTAAATGAAAGCATAATTCAATATTTAACTGTCGTAATAATCTCCCTCGTGCATAGGTTGGGTTTGGCCTAAGGTTCTTGATTCACAAAATATATGATTGAGGAGACAAATAAATGGCCTAGAAAGGTTTAAACTCAGATTTCACTGCTCTGAAATCAAGAAGAATTTCTGTGGGATCACTACCAATTATTCTAAAAACTTAAGCCGGTAGGGAAGAAGTCAATTACACACATATAACATATTATATATTAGTTCCAAGCCTTCAACAATCACTTCTTTGAAGCAGCATACTCAATGAGTTCAAATCCGTTTAGTTAAATGTGGCTGGTAGACAGTATACTGCCAACAATAATATGATAGGTGGACTATGAAACCTGAATAATGTAGCCAAACTTATGCCAAAACTGAACCCTTTAGGGATATTAAGTCCGCATTGCAAGAAGGTGAAGACATTGAAAGATATGTCACCCTTAGGATACATGGACAGAACTTAGAGAGTGCACTTGATGTTCTTGTGCATGGTAGAGGTAGATCAAAAGTTATGGGAAGCTCAAATATGATGACAAAGAATTTAAAGGACATACAGCTGGAGATAAAAAGGCATTGTAGTGGAAGAATCACAGAATTACAATTCTTATTGCCCACCCAACCAGGATGAATACTTTGTTCCCATTCACATCGGAGCTTAGTCTAGCCAAGTCAATGAGGCATATAAACTATAATCAAATCTCACAGAGAGAAAGCAATTGCAAGACAGAATCCCAGTATACTGCTCTTTGATGCTCTTCTTCCAATGTTTCTAGTTGGCAACAACTCTAGAAAGCTAAAGTTCCATAAAAAAACAGCAGTCTTGCCTGGAAAGTCATTTTCGGTTTCAATCTAGAAAATGACAAGACATTTTGAGAAGTGCCTAATTCCTTTGGAAAGGCTTTCATCGGCCTTTGGTACCTACATATTTTCAATTCCCAATTCCCCTAGTTCGAAGGAAGAGTAAAGATTTGGAGCTGCTTGAGAATTCGCTTCAAAAGGCTCTATGTCTGGTTAGCAGGTGAGGGCAGCATTGTTGTTCCTAGTCTCTGTTAGCAGCGAGCCTACTGAGTTCTCGGGGTCGGTCTGAGGCAGCCCACGAGGCCTGCATGGCGCAGCAGCCTAACCCCAACCCCAGGGTGGGAACTCTTAGGAGCCGGTCACTGAGGTTGGTAAACTCAGAGTGCCTACCGTACTTGTTCCTCTATCCATCCCCTCTCTATGTAGGGAAGAGAACGGTGTATGAAAAGTGAACTCCATATCAGCCTTCTCTTGACTTTTTTCTTGTATGCTTGCGAAACTCGTGCCTAAGTTAAGTGTTTAAGTTCATTCAGTGCCTTCAGACGAGCACCTTCTAGCTCTCGAAGACTATACTGATTTAAGTAGAAGAGAGAATACTGTCTTTCTACTCGTAGTTCCTCTGACACAGTATTGCTGTGGAATGGTACAATATTTGGCCCCACCATTTCACCAAAGCTTTTGAAATGGCTATAGTGCTTTATAATTGAAAAATCTCATCCAGAAAAAATGCGGGTAACAGCCGCAGCGTAGGTAATTAGATAACCAACCCAAGCAGACAACAAAGACTAATTGAGGAAGGGAAAGTAATTAACCTTACATACATATAATTAACATGAGGACAAAAAACTGTTCTCTATTCACATCTGTATTTAGAGGGGAGGAAGAGGAAGGGCCCATTTACCAAGGTGGCAAGCTGATGGTTTGATCAATCAAGGCAAACCTTCTGATTGTTAGATACTAGTTAACCGAATTGGGAAACCACCAAAATCAGGAAAGGTAGTTTTTTTTTTTTTTTTTTTTTTTTTTTTTTTGGGGGGGGGGGGGGCATCAGGTAGGTTTCTCCAGAGGCACCTCCCTCAAATGGCTGCATAATGCCATTATTGAAAATTAGGTCTATGAAGGAACCTATAAAAGTTTGCAGATCTCTGAAGCAATAGCAAGCAGATGACTTTGACACACCAAATTCTTAAGATTTCAGCTTGTGAGAAAAGAACAAATGGGAAGGGTAAACTTCTTTCTTCAGATTAGTTGTAATGGATCTAACTGAACTATCTTGGGTGTCAAAGAACTGTTGAAAATTATGTGTCAAAGAACCGTTACAAGGCTGGCAATCAAAACGAGATATGCTAAGAGATACATCTGACAGTTCTACAAAAGAAGATGTTGTCAAGTGGTCCAAGGAAAATGAAAAATGTTCACGAACAAATTTTTTTATAATTACCTCATTCACCCAAACTGCATTACCAAAGCTAACACAAAAATTTTGCTCCAGAGAGAGCAGTCTCTTATGTTTGGCTAGCACTGGAAATTCTCAAAGCCAGACAGTATTACACAAAGGGAAGCCATCTCATCATTTACCTCACCAGAGTTGCTGTCACCTATTACAATGTCACTGGGACATGCTTATAGTTACTAGTGTTCCGATAGTATGAAGATGAAAGGCAAACAACACGATATATATTATACAACAGAAGCCAAAAGACACAGATGAAAGCATAAGGCTTCTTTAAATTGACTCTCACTAGCACCAAAGATAATGCTAAATAATATAATTTCACTTAGGGGGCAAATAAATGAAATACTACAATTCACAATGTGAAAATACAAGCAAACGGAAAAAGCAAACTGCACACCTTCTTCAGTGCCACAAACTCCTTTAGGCTTTCCAGTTGATCCTGAGGTGTACATCAAATAACAAAACAACCTTCTTTTCTCCCGCGCACAAGGACAAATGATATTTTCATACCTACTAATTTTTGTGGTATTTTTTTCCATGGAGAACAGCACCACAGGACAACTCCCAGATTCCACTATCCAATCTGTTTGCCGACTGTGGCTTTTACCAAATGATGACTTGGATGCAATAATGAGCTCAACATTTGAACGAGAGACGATCGATAACATCCTTTCCTTTGGCCACATCGGGTCAATAGATAAGAAAGCTTCCCCACACCTCAAAACAGAGAGAACAGAGACAATGTACTCCACTGAAGGAGGTGTATAGATTGCAACTACTTTTGGCACATAGGCATCCCCCGACTCCATCAATTGAGCTGTACCAGGTATAAATGTATATGCCGCTTCATCGCCACTATGATAACTTTTACCTAGAAAAAATTTGAAGTATCATTTCATCCGCTTTCATAACAAGGCCATCTATGTCAGAAATCACCGCCACTAAAGAAATGATCGTCACAATATTCGACCTTCACCAAGGATCACAGACAGAAGCAACCTTCTAAAGTTGAAGACGCAGTGTGCAACACTCATCACTCAAATAAATCGATAGTCATTTAAGCCAAAGTTCTAGAGCAACCAAATGCCAGCATGATACAGCGTTAGCATGGAAGGAAATTCCACACCTGAAGGTTTGATGAGGTCGGGGTCGTCGCCGCCGTTGAGGATGTTGCAGAGACGAGAGCTGAGACAATCAACGGCCAGCGACACGTCGGAATAAGTAAAGCACCGGTCCCCGGGGTAGAGCCGAGGGGACAGGGACCGCGCGCGCTCATCGCAGAACCGATCGACGGCGGCGGCGGAGGAGACGGGGTCGGCCGCGATCCTCCGCCGCAGCTCGCCGGAGACGACGGCGCCGCCGGACGCGTGTACGACGGCGATTTTGCTAGGGGCTTTGGAGGCGGCGACGGAGAACGCGTGCGACAAGCAGCAGTGGCGGGGCTGCTGCTGATGCTGCTGCTCCGCCTCGCTCATTGCTTCCGATGAATGGGGAACTCTAGTTCCTCGAGTTTTATATGCTGTTTCCGGATTGCATCTCTCGGCTGCTGCTCTCGCTGAAGCTGAGCGGGATTTAGGAAAGCCAGAAGAATGGACTAATGGTGCCGATAAGAAAATGCTACGAAAAAGCTCCTGTCAAAAGTTTAAGTCGGTGCACACGTAAAAAATTTATTTTCATTAATTTTCGTCAAATATACAATTTAGGGGAAACACTAACTAGGAGACATGTGCAAGGTGATTGGTCTAAGTGCGATAATTAGAAGTTAAGATCCAGGGTTTCAATAAAATGAGGGACAAATTAGCATCCCACTACGCCCTTTTGTTATTACGACTTCTGGATTGAGACCTAATTTGTATTTATTGTGAATTTTCCTTAAAAGAGATTGTAAGTGGAGTTTTGACCGTTACACAATTAGATGAAAAGATCACATCATTTTGCATTTCAGGTGATCCCTTTAGATGTGAAGGTGTATTTCATAAACATGTTATGCATGATGGGTGATATGGAAAAGGCACAGAATGAGACATGATAGAGACTTAGGGCGCGCATGGCACCACTGCTCCGTTCAGAAATAGTTTCTGGAACGAAAATAGATTTTTTCATTTCTATTTCTAGAAGAGTTTTTAAGCAAAATTAACCGTTTGATAACGACACAAAATTTCTACTCTAAAAATAGAAATTCGTTTAATAACGACACAAAATTTCTTCCTTTCGGACGGCGACGGCGACAACTGACCTTTAATAGAAAAAATAAAAATGATTTAGTAACAAAAAAAAGAATAAAATAAAATAAAATAATCATAAAAATATAAAAATATCATTTTATTTTAAAATAAAAATATCCTTAAAAATAAATTTATTTTATTTATTCTATTTTATTTTATTTTACAAATAAATTTATTTTAAAATGAATAAAAAATAAAAATAAAAATAATTTATTAAATTTATTAAATTTATTAAAAATAATTTATTTATGATAAATAAAAATAAATTATTTTTATTAAAAATAAATTTAATAAATTTATTTTTAATAAAATAAAAATAAAATGATAAGTAAAAATAATTTATTTATTTTTAAATGAATAAAATGAATATATTTATTTTTATTTATTTTTATTTTTAATAAAATGAGGAGAAGCGGAGGAGGAGAAGGAGGAGGCAGAGACGTAGAGGAGATGAGGGAGGACTCACCGAAATTAAGGTTTTATAGGAGAAATTATTTCGATTTCTAAATCAATTTACGGAATAAAATCTATTCCGAAATAAAAAAAGCGAATAGGTTTATCAAAACGGTTTCTATTCCAAAAACAGTGCAGGAATAGAAAAATTATTTCCGAAATGAAATTTCGGTTATCATGCACCCCCTTAGAAGTCAAAATTTAATTTCCAAATGCAATATTGGAAATCTATGTAGAGTCATGTTTTGAGTTTGAATTTTTGAATTCTTCTTGTAACTTTAGGAAATATCAACATAGCTATTGTCCACTTGTTTCTCTCTCGCTGGTAGAGATAGAGCTCCGCTCTATCCCTTCTATGGGCGATGGTGAAGTCAAAACCCTAAAACCCTCTAAAATCTTAGTCTTCTTCATCCCAAATGGATCCACACCTCCTCCAATTCCATGATGCAATAAGTTTTCTAATTCACAAACCCTGGTTCTCTCTACTCTACCACTAGTCCAAACCCTAAAATCTCCACCAAGATCATAATGGTTGTTCCATTCACCCCATCCATCCCTTACCTAATATGCCATCTCAAACTTTGGTCTGCCCTCAAATAACAACTCCTTACACTCTCTCCATCTCGCCTTTCTCAATGTCAAGTCACTTTCTATTCTTGTCACTACAAAGCTCCTTTCAATCAACCCTTACCCTATCCTTTCCAAAAAATCTCAGTCCTTTAGACTTGCGGAAGCTGGCTCCTAAAACACCCATGGGTACACATGCCAATCTGCTGAGGTTGAAAGTTGGGCGTCATATTACCCTATTCTGGACTTCAATTAGCTTCAAATAGAGTCCTTGCAAAATATTAAAATGGAGAGTGAGGTTGAGAACGAACTTCGTCTAGCTACTTTATGAAAAGTTTGGGTCACTTATGGTTGGAGGAGGATGTCATGAATGTGAGAAGGGAGATCCCTATTGAAAAGCGATTGGAATGTAGCCTCATTGTATATGGTAAGCTCTACTCAAAACCCAATATAAATTTTCAAGCTTTTCTAGGCATAATGAAGGCTTGGAAATTTGATTAAGTGGTCTATACCCAAAAAGAGCCGGGTTTTTTGTCTTTTGTATTCAAGTCGGGAGATGAAAAAGAAAAACTGTACAAGTGGGACCTTGGTCTATTGCTAGCAATTTACTAGTTCTAAAACAATGCAAGCCTAATATCCCGAGCATTGTTATGATTTCTTTCAATATGCTTTCTAGGTTCAAATAGTAGGAATGTCCCCGGGTGGAACTTAAAGGAGGTTTATTCAAATTTGGTTAGAAAAGTGGGTAGAGTTCTAGATATTCAGCTAGAATCCAAAGGAAATGATCCTTATAGAGCAAGAAAGGTGAAGGTTGAGTTGGATTTGCTAGCTCTTTTGAAAGTTGGAGCCATAGTCAACTTAGGGGACAAGAAGCTACTAGTGGAATTCAAGTATGAACGCCTCTTACATTTCTGCTATTCATGTGGGAAAATTGGTCATCATGTTTCGTATTGTGAAGAAATTTCGTACGAACGAACACGTTGGGCAGAAAACAAGATAGAAATATGGCCCTTGGCTTAAGGCGGAAGTGCATGAACGTAGCCTTCATTGGGAAGCATTTTATGGAAAGTTAAACCTAAACTTTGAGGAGGAAGAGATTGTTCTTGACACACCAATCCCATCATCCAACATGGACATTGTGGTGAGAGATGAAGTAGTAGTGAATGTAACCTCTCCTCGCAAAAAAAAAACAAAAACAAAAAAACAAAAAAAAACAAAACAAAACAAAAAAAGGCAAAAAGTCTCTCTCTTAAGGATGCAATGGGCGGTTTGGCTACAACGTCAGCAATTAAGGAAGGTAATGGGAAACTGGTAATGTATCTAGAACCCAAACACACTGTAGCTTTAAAAGATTGTGGATATAGAAGTGCCAAAATGCAGGAAAAAAACCAAAGAGCAAAAAAAAAAAAACTAATAGAATAAAAGACTCTAGTTCCTCAATGCTTGAGGATAAGGAGTTATTGGAAACCCCTATTTAGGTGGTGAGAGAAGGGAAAGATTGGGCTTTAGTGGCTAACTCTAATAAATCACTGAAAAATGATATAAAGATTATGAGCTGGAAGTGTCGACTGGGCAATCCATTCATGTTCCAAAAGCTAAGAGCCTTAGTGGCTCTTGAAAAGCCTAACTCGGTGTTCTTGATGGAAACAAAAAAATAAGGAGATGTTGTTGGACCAGGTCAGACCGTATCTCATGTTCCCAAACTCATTTTTAGAGCAACCGAAAGGAACCATGGGGGGTTTAGCAATCATGTGGAGTAAAGATATTGTATTAAAGGTGATATCTAGTTCTAAAGAACTCATTGACTTAAAATGCAAGGATCCTACTAGTGGTGGTCAAATGAGGATTCATTTCCTTCATGCTCCAACGAATTTCCAAGAAAGACTTATTCTATGGCAACAAGCATGAAGCCTCCAAATAAATAGCCAACTTCAGTGGATGTGTATGGGAAATTTTATCGAAATCTTGTACAATTAGGAGAAGGTAGGCAAAAGAGAGGTAGACCACTACATAGATAGTAAAGGATGCACATATATGTGGGCTAACAACAAATAAAGGGAGGCCTTGGTCAAG
Source organism: Eucalyptus leucophloia subsp. euroa (assembly GCA_017140325.1). Taxonomy (NCBI): domain Eukaryota; kingdom Viridiplantae; phylum Streptophyta; class Magnoliopsida; order Myrtales; family Myrtaceae; genus Eucalyptus; species Eucalyptus leucophloia. Next base: position 24,147,129 of record CM029471.1, read on the forward strand.
AAAAGGTTGGACAGAGTCTTATGCACAATGGAGTGGAGGATCGCTTTTCCCAATGTAGAGGTTTTGGTTTTACTCGTTGTGGGATTGGATCATAGCCCACTCCTACTCTCCCTACATCCAACTTATAACAAAAGAAAGAAAGAGTTTAAGTTTGAATTCTTTTGGCTAAAAGACTAAGAATGTGGGGATATCATCAAAAGAATATGGAAGGAACTCTTGTTGCATCACAAAAGCCTCTCGAGAGAAAATCCAAGAAATTTCTAAAGAACTCATATTATGGAGTAAAGGAAAATTCTCCAATGCATCATATCCAATCAGGGGTCTCAAGAAGACATTAACTAAGATTACCAATAGAGCGTCTAGAACTTTTTGCAAAGAGGAAACCTAGGAAATTGTGGAACATAGAGAATAATTGTGGAGACGGGAGGAGATGTATTGGGGTTTGAGGTCTCAAATTAATTGGCTCAAATGGGGTGATAGAAACACAAAATATTTCCATGCCACAACGATATGAATGAGACAACATAATATGATTACTAGGGGTGAGTATATCGAATCGCCTGGATTGGGAACCACTCAAACTAGACCTGACTGGCCAATTTGGCTGGGTTGCCATGGGCGTCAATCTAGTTCCCGATTCTATAAAAATGGAATTGGTGATTTGTAGTCCAATTCCTAAGAAAATCGAACTGACAGACCAGACCAACACTTTTTAAAAATATATATTTTTTAATTTTTTAGAAAAGCAATAAATCCTAAAATTGTAATAACTCCAGTATTTTTTTAATTTTTAAATTTGTTTGCTAAGTGGTCAGTTTCATTGAATCGGACCAAATCGGTCGATCCGGTCCAATTCCCGATCCTAGGACTATTTGATCCTATCTCCAATCCCAAAAAATGAAACCGATTTCCCAATCGATTCTCAATTCCTAAGCAGAACTGAATCAAACCAGAAACCAATCACCCTTAAGGATTACAATGCTGAAAATTGATGAAAACAATTGGAGCAAGGAACCTAATACCCTTAAAGAACGTATAAGGGACTCTTACCATTCTCTATGAATTGATAGGATCGAGGGATTTTCAACTCATTCTAGACCAATACCCTAGCTCGGTCAATGATGAAATAAATGACAGTTTGATGGCTATTGTCACCTTAGAGGAAGTGAAAGATGTTGTTTTCTAGTTACGTGCTTTAAAAGCCCTAGGGCCAAATGGACTTAATGACCAATTTTATTAGCATTATTCGGAGGAAATCAAGATAGATTTGTTTCGGCTGGTTCAACTTCTTTTAGTAAGGTTCTCTCGACCCTTTTCTCAACAATACACACATTTCTCTCATCCTTAAAGTTAAAAATCCATAGTGCATAAAGCCAATTTAGACCTATTAGCTTATGTAAATTTAGCTACAAAATCATATCCAAGGTGTTGGCTAACAGGCTGAAACAATGGCTACCCTAGGTAATAGCTACAGAACAAAGTGCCTTTGTCAAAGGCTGGCAAGTTCAAGATAATATTTTAATTGTTCAAGAAGTGTTAGATCAATTAAGGATCAAGAAAAGAAAGAAGAAGTTTCAGGCTATCCTAAAATTGGATATGTATAAGGTGTGATATCTGGATTTCGCCGAACCTCGAATACGTAATGGTCCTTGCTGCGTCGACAAGTTTGTCGTCGAACTATGTCGTTGGCACCATTTATGACCACCATTTCGTCACCACCACCACCGTACCGAAACGTCACATTTCATCATGTCCTCGCGACATCACCTCATGTAAAATTTTCTTCACGCAACGCCACACGAGAGACCAATGTTCACCCTCATTTCTATGTTGCCGAGTTGAATTCCATGCAATTTTCCAGCCCATGCACACGTCCAAGTAGTCAAGGAAATGGAAAATGTTGACCAAAATCTTTAGCCACGTCCTTGCATGAAGAAGCAAGGTGGCGTGTGCATTTTATTGAAGCCGTTTCTCCACAACTGGACAGCCAACGAATGAAGACTTTGACCAAGATGGCAGCCACGTCTCTTCTCTCTCCATGAAGAAGCAAGGTGGCGTGTGCATTTCTTTGAAGCTGTTTCTCCGCGGCTGGACAGCCAAGGAATGAAGACTTTGAGGAAGATGGTAGTCACGTCTCTTCTCTCTCCTTTGGTGGCCAGCAAATGGAGACCTTTACATGCAAGGGGGCACGTCCTTGCATGAGACATGCAAGATGTCTCACGCCAGGACTAACTTCTTGAGCTGTCTCCGTTCCCTGTTGCCACAAGATTCAAGTTGTTGACTCATAAAGTCAACAGCAAAGGGGAAGACGGTTCTTTCTTCATTCGGTGAAGACCAAGGCATTTTCTTCACCTCACAACCTCCTCCGTCCATCAACGACAGCAGCAACGAAATAGCTCCCTCCTGACTTTCAAGGCCTCACTCTCTACGTGCTGCTCGTTGCCGGCCACCGCGCCATCCCGCTGACCGTTGCACACCAGCTCCATCGCCGTCTCTCCTCAACTTCGTTGCCAACCAGGAGAGCCCGCCTTTCGCCATTGCTCAGCCCGTGTCGCTTGCAGCTCCACCCACAGTCGCTTCATTGTTCCATCGCTTCGCCACCAACCGTGCCCACAGCTGCAACTTGCAGAATTAAGGCAAGTGGCAGACTTGTTGCTCTATATTGCATAACGATGCCCTGTAAAACAAAATAATTCATATGCGGAAGTCAGGATCAATTAAGACAAACCTCCAGCCATTGTTCTTGTTCGCGTTCATCAAAAAAACCTGAAATCAAAGAAATAGGGGACACTCTACTACCTCAATTCACTCTCGTATTAATGGTGTATTCTAAATGAGAGAGTTTGAGTTAGACCTTGTCATCACCCGTAAAAAATGAACGTACGTTCCTATTTATATCCCGTCTTCCATCAAAACGGTAACGAATGGGCGGTTGTCACGAAAGAGTACAAAGTGTAGAGTCGATTAGTCGCAACTTTAAGAGAAAATGTGGATCTAAAAAATGTGAGATCACACAATAAATAACATTCTCCCACTTGATCCCATCATTTTCATCATACAGATCATTCAACTAATTCCACAAAACTTTATGCTCAAAGAAAAGAAACAAAACACATGGATCATGGCGACATGTCCTCTAAGAGTGAGTAATATCTTCTATGTATCACAATGTATCTTATTTCTTTAATGTCAGCCTATATGTTACAACAAATCTTAATGAATAAACCTCATGTTTATTCCAAAACCAAGGATAAATGTTATTCTCATAAACAACAAAATGTGTACACAAAAATTGAGAATCAACATTACAACTGAATAAGAGTTTCATACAACAAAAATCATTCAAATGACGACAAATTACATGATGGGACCTATTCCCATACTAGTTACATGATCCTTATATTTCATTAGTGGCATGCCTTTAGTTAAAGGATCTGCTATCATCAATTCAGTGATAACGTGTTCAATGACCACTTTATTCTCCTTAACACGTTCCCTTATGGTTAAATACTTAATGTCGATATACTTACTTCGACTGCCACTTTTGGCATTTTTAGCCATAGAAACTGCAGCTGAATTGTCACAATATATTCTTAATGGCCTAGAAATATAATCAACAATTCTAAGCCCAAGAATGAAACTCTTCAACCATACACCATGCGAGGTAGCCTCAAAACAAGAAACGAACTCAGCCTCCATAGTGGAAGTAGCGAGTCAAAGTCTGCTTGGCACTTCTCCATGACACGACTCCGCCCTAACATGAAAATATATCCAGATGTTGATTTTCATGAATCAATGCAACTGCGAAGTCCGCATCCGAATAACCGACCACTTCCGGGTTGTCGGTCCGTCTATACATAAGCATATAGTCTTTGATACCTTGAAGGTATCTCAACACTTTCTTTGCAACTCTCCGGTGGTCTAAACCTGGATTACTCGATATCTTCCCAACATTCCCACAGCAAAAGCGATGTCGGGTCGAGTGCAAACACGAGCATACATCAAGCTTCCAACGGTAGAAGCATATGGAATGTTGTACATTTGTTCCCTTTCTAGATCATTCTTCGGGCATTGGTTCAAATTGAACCTGTCACCCTTCACAATGGGTACTATACTTGGTGAATAATTTTTCATCCGAAATCTCTCTAGAACCTTATTAATATAGGTTTCTTGAGATAGTCCCAAAATTCCCCTAAAATTCCTCGAGGTCTATCTCTATGGATCTTAATGCCAATGACATAAGATGCCTCACCCATATCCTTCATGTCAAAACTCTTAGAGAGAAATTGTTTCACCTCATGTAGCAACCCCTTATCATTGGTTGCAAGTAGTATATCATCTATATACAGCACAAGGAAACAAATTTTGCTCCCACTGACGTTCTGGTATATACATTGATCCATGACATTCTCTATAAAATCAAATGAAGAGATGACACCATGAAACCTTAAGTACTATTGGCGGGATGCTTGTTTCAAGCCATATATAGATTTCTTAAGCTTGCACACCAAATGATCACCTTTACTAGAGGAGAATCCTTCAGGTTGTTTCATGTAAACCTCCTCCTCTAGTTCTCCATTGAGGAACGCTGTTTTCGCATCCATATGATGTAATTCCATATCAAAATGGGCAACCAATGCCAAAACAATACGAAGAGAATCTTTCTTAGATACAGGAAAAAAAGTCTCCGTATAATCGATTCCTTCCTTTTGAGTGAATCCTTTGGCAACAAGTCTAGCTTTATATCTTTCAATGTTACCCAATGAATCTTTCTTAGTTTTGAAGACCCATTTACAACCAATGGCCTTCGCACCATCGGAAATCTGAACCAAATCCCAGACTTTGTTAGATGCCATAGAACTCATCTCTTCTTTCATGGCATTGTACCACAAATTAGATTTATCACTATCCATGACTTGTGAAAACGTTTCTGGATCATTCTTAGCTCCAATATTATAGTCAGACTCTTGTAAATACACAATATAATCACTAGTAATAGCTGATTCCTTATTATAGCAGATCTTCTCAATGTTGGATCAACATTCTCTTGAGGAGCATGTTGCTCAATTGGTTGTTCAACAGTTTCTGGTAATTGCTGAACAACTGGATCTACTGGATCAATATCAGCAGGTTGTGGAACTTCAACAATTGGTTGTTCAATAGCCGGCTGAACTGAAGGGGCATTATGAGCAATAACCAAACTTAAACTTGAGGTGGAAGGTTGAGTGTCTGAATGATCTTCCTTAGGAACAAGATCCCTTGGTCGATCGCTCCCACTGATCAAGTCATTTTCAAGAAATTTAGCATTTCTTGATTCCACAATCCTAGTGGTATGAGATGGACAATAAAACATGTATCCCTTAGACCTTTCGGCATATCCAATGAAATATCCACTTATGGTCCTTGGGTCCAACTTCTTTTCTTATGGATTATAAATTCTCACTTCAGATGGGCATCCCCAAATGCGCACATGATGTAAACTTGGTTTCCAACCCTTAAATAACTAAAAGGTGTCTTTGGGACAGCCTTGGTCGGAACTCGGTTTAATATGTACACTGCCGTCTTAAGTGCTTCAATCCATAAGAATTTAAGAAGTTTGGAGCTACTAAGCATACTACGCACCATGTCTAATAAGATCCGATTTCTTCTTTCCGCTACGCCATTTTGGTTCGGAGAACCAGGCATAGTATATTGAGCAACTATCCCATGCTCTTGCAGAAATCTTGCAAATGGACCAGGTGCTTGTCCATCTTCAGTGTGTTTTCCATAGAATTTTCCACCTCTATCTGATCTCACGACCTTAATTTGCTTATTGCATTGTTTCTCTACTTCCGCCTTAAATACCTTAAAGGCATCTAATGCTTCATATTTATTATGAATCAAGTAGAGATACATATAACGTGAATAATCATCAATGAAGGAGATGAAGTATTTTTGACCACAAGAGTCCATATCCGGACTACAAATATCCGTGTGTATGATTTCTAATATTTGTGTACTCCTCTTGGCACCTTTCTTTATTTTGTTAGTATGCTTTCCCTTTATACAGTCCACACAAGTATCACAATCAGTAAAATCTAAAGTATCGAGTACTCCATCATTTATTAATTGCTTAATTCTTTCTATGGAGATATGTCACAATCTCCGATGCCACAACATAGAAGAATGTTCTTTCACAACACATCGTTTTATACCAGCTTTATCATGAACATGCATCGCATTATAATAAGCATTGTCTTGTAAATTAATTCGAAAAAGACCATCAGACAAAGTACCACTCCCAACAATTTTAGATTTAAATGATAAACAAAAGTTTGAATCTGAAAAGTTAAAAGAGTATCTCAAATGTACAAGTCTTGAAACTGAAATTAAGTTTCTAGAAAAACTAGGAACATAAAAAGTCTTTTTCAAATCTAAAAAAAAATCACTATTGAGAACTAGTCTATATGTCCCAATAGCTTCCACATGCGAACGCATCTTGTTTCCTGAATAGATGCTTTGTTCACTTCCCACTGGCTTCCTGTGGTTTTGAAAACCCTGCAAGGAATTTGAAATATGGATTGTAGATCCAGAATCAATCTACCAAGTGCTGTGACTTACATCAGTCATATTATATTCATAATAAACACAAAAGATTGGATTACCTTTCTTCTCGAGCCAGGCCTTAAATTTGACACAATCTTTCCTTATATGCCCCTTTTGTCTATAGAAGAAACACTTAAATTCTTTCTTAATGTCAGCTTGGGGAGGTATTTTACCTTTTCCCTTATGCTTGCCATAGCCCTTATTCTTTCCTTGTGTTGCCAAATGAGCACTTTCTCCCAATTCCATAATCAGTCTTTCTTCCTCTTGTACACACATGGTCATGAGTTCATTAATTGACCATTTATTGTTATGTGTGTTAAAGGAGATTTTGAAATGTGCATACTGTTGTGGGAGAGTGTTCAGAATATAATACACAGGGAATGATTCAGATATCTCAACCTCAAGGTTCTTAAGCTGAGCTACAATGTTCCTCATTTGCATGATGTGCTCACGCACACCTCTAACACTAGTGAGCTTCAATGATGAAAACTTCATAGTTAGGGTCATGGCATGCGCCTTCTCAGAACTCCCGAATTGCGCATCTATGGCCTCCAATAAAGCCTTAGCATTACTATGCTGAGTAATTGAACCACGAATATTATGAGATATTTTAGCTCTTATAAACAGGGCACAAATGCGGTTGGACCGTTTCCATTGGTTATAAAGAGCTATCTCAGCTGGAGTGCTCGAATCAGTAGGAGCAGGTGGTTCGTCTTTCCTTATAACATAGTCAATGTCCATCCACCCCAATTGAAGAAAAACTGACTCCTTTCAAACTTTATAGTTCTCACCACTCGGTATAGGAACATCAAACTTAAATTCGGAGAAATTCACGGGTTGCGGCGCATACCAAATAATCATACTTATGTCACAAAATTTGAGGCAAATATAAATAAATCATGTTTTACCAATGTAAACATGTCACAATATGAATCACATAACATAAAAACTACCTGTAAGCTAAGTTTTTAATTTAAATAGATTTATAATGTTTTTAATTTAAATATATTTATAATTACTTCATGAAGAAACTATCATATTATATGCATTTTATTAATCCCTGTGGGTAAATTAAGAAAAATAATATGATATTTCATCATAATTAATCATATTAATATAATGAAAATTCCTGTGGGAAAAAATTCATCATATTAATATAATTAATTACAATCAATGTCCATTTCTAAATATGATCCGGAGGCTTTTAATATATAATTTATTTAATTAAAGATGCTGTGGCCACTCCTAATTAATTAAATATACGGACCATTGGACATTTAATTTCATGCATAAAATATTCATAAAAATGCATGAAATGACATAATAAATAAATACATCAAGGGCAGAACAGTAAATAAATAAATTAGCCAAGGGTATGATTGCAAAAATTTAAAAAATTGGGGCAAAAGTGTAAAAAAGGAGCTGCGGTGGAGGGAACGACAGGCGCGTGTCAATCACGCGCGTCGTCAGCCTGGCTTGGGCGTGCTGAGCACGCGCCAGGATTCGCGCGGGCGCGTGCCCCGCACGCGCGCCGTTCAGCGCGTAGGCATGTGCAACGCCGCGCGTGAGAGCGCGTGGAGCGTGGATTCCACGCGCTTGCAACAGCAGCGCGCATGTGGGCTCCACGTGCCTTCTTCCTCACGCGAACAGAAGCTTTTCCGTAGGTTTTTCGCCGTTTTCCGCCGCGCTTTCGCCCCCGTTTCTTCTCCTACAACCCATCCCAGACAGAAATAAATAATGGGTTTTGAAGAGCATGCCGGCACGATCACATGGGTCCAAGTTTCGGCGAAAATGAGTAAAAATTGGCCCCAAAATCAGACGAAAAATGTCCCAAAACACAAATCCTCAACCACCGCGACTTCCGCCGCCCGATTAGCCTCCGGCGAACACTGATATGCCGAAATAACTCATGACTAATATTCATCATGGCGGTGCGACCGTGCGAGTCCGAAATCAGAGGGTGGGTCACCGGAATTTGCGAGTTTCTCTCTTGGCCTCAACATTATGAGTTACTGTTCATGTTCTAAAAGCCCGAAAAACACACCAAAAATTCGAGAAAAACAAGGCAGAGGCACTAGACATGCTCTGATACCAAATGTAAAACAAAATAATTCATATGCGGAAGCCAGGATCAATTAAGACAAACCTCTAGCCATTGTTCTTGTTCGCGTTCGTCGAAAAACCTGAAATCAAAGAAATAGGGGACACTCTACTACCTCAATTCACTCTCGTATTGATGATGTATTCTGAATGAGAGAGTTTGAGTTAGACCTTATCATCACCCGTAAAAAATGAACGTACGTTCCTACTTATATCCCGTCTTCCATCAAAACGGTAATGAATGGGCGGTTGTCACGAAAGGGTACGAAGCGTGGAGTCGAATAGTCGCAACTTTAAGAGAAAATATGGATCTAAAAAATGTGGGATCACAAAATAAATAACATGCCCCTCGCATGTCCATTCTAAGATCGACCAGAATTTGGGTTTGGATACTTCGAGCTACTCTGAATTGGGTCCGTTTGTGCGTCGATCGGGGCTGGGTTGAAGGATGGGCATGCATGTGACGACCATCGACACAGTCGGCCCTAATTCAGGTTTGTGTAGTGGTGGTGGATGGTGCTAATCGTCGGGTAGGTGGTACGGACTTTCTATAGGTAGAATTCTGTTGGGCGGTCCAGTCCTAGTTCAGCCTTGGTCGAGCTTGAGGTGTGCAACGCCTAGGTGGTACGAAGTGATCGGGTTTATTCTAGGCGAGTTAGAGTTGGAGTCTATGTTGATCCGCCTTACGGTGCGTGTGACGACCGTTGACACGGTCGGTACTAGTTGGGCATGAAGCCATGGGTCCTAATGATCATAGATTGGTAGTACCAGTTTTGTATGCCGAGTCATTGCTAGTTGATCCGGCTTTGTCACTGTTTGAGGTCAATTGGCAAGTGTCGTAATATCATGGCAATTTGAAGTGTTTTGATTAGGATTCGCATGCTAGAATTCCTTAGGCGAGTCATCGAAATTGAGTCGAATATAAAATGGTACTAACTCCAATTAGATAGTTGACTTCGGTCTTATGCGTCCATGGTGGTTTGGTTTAGACATGTGAGATGGAAAAATAAAACCTGTTAAGTGCGTGCCGTGGATAGAACTCATATTGATGCCGTCGGTCCACCGTGGCGACGATGCCTCGGGTGTCAGGATGCCTAGAGGGGCGTGAAAACAATGCTCTCTGGATGCCTGGGGACCATGATTAAGCCTCAGAGGTCCTCGTGATGTTAGGTGGGGGTGTGAGATGTCTGGATGTGTGATGTAACACACTCTAGATGCCTGAGGACTGAAATAAGAAACCGGAGGTCCTCGTGATACTAGGTGGGATGCGAGATGTCTGGAGGGGTGCAAGCACAAGTGCCTTCGGAAGATGGCGGCGGTTAGAACCAAAGTCAAATCGATTAATGAATTGTCTTGAATGTCTAGTTATCTCCCGACGTGTTATTTTGTGGGTATTCCTTTAGAGTCTTGGTAACTTGAGATATTTCATTTTCCACATTGTATATTTAGGATTCTGTCAAATCAGTAGTGGTAGACTTATGTAATATGGTCTAACAGGCCTTCATATATTGAGTAGTTGTACTCACCCCTTATGGGACTATTATATATCGAGACATGACCATGCCACTCCAACCCGCGTCTTCCTCCATGTTCTACGGCATCCCCACTAACCTCAGGTGGGATCAGGTGGAGCATGTAGACCCTAACTTTTCGGACGTATCTGGATCACGGTGATCTTGACAGTGGACACCAGTCTCACTACAAGCCTTGTGCTGATGGGGTTCATTGTCCTGTATGCCCAGGTCAATGGGGGTACAGTGGGGCCGCTTTCACTTCCAAATGACGACGACGGTTCGAGTGGGGTTGAGTAAGTGGAGGACCCAAGGGAGGGATGGTAGCATTTTTGAACAACCAGGATATGATATGAAGACGACCATGTAAATAGATTGCAAGAGGGTCGGGGCAAAATTTTGGGTTGGCTAGAAAAGGGGACTTTTTGGCCTTGATGTACCGACCGGAGTCATCAAAAAATATAAATGAATAGAAGTGCTTGGTTTATAATTTGTGTGCGTCGTTTTAAGTTGTGATAGGCTAGTCGATACACGCTTTCGCAATGAAAAGAATAGTAATGATAAGGAAATGCTGTGGCGACCCCAACGGGTCGAGGGTCGTCACAGTCCTTGGGGTCGCCACAGTCCCCCGATGTGGTATTAGAGCTCAGGGTCTGTATGGAGTGATGAGGTGCGCTAGTAGAAAAATGAGGTTATGGTGATCGCACACGTTTAGGCACGAAATGCATGTGGTTGATTTGTTTTGAAAAACGGGTGACTAATTTTCAATCGTAGACTACTAATAACGATTGTAAGTTACCCATGTGTGCTAGTAACATTTGTATGTTATTTACATGATCTCGGTAACGTGTGAACGTTACTTTTCCTTCTTAGTCGATTAGTGACACTGGGTCACTAATTGTTCATGTGGTAAATACGCAATAATCTGCAGGAAAGTATGATACAAACAAGAAGTTCTCCCCATCAAGGGTTGAAGCCACTGCTTTGAGGGCAGAACCCTAAATGGAAGATATTCTACAAGCGCTGGCGAATGTAAGGAATCTAATGGAAAGACAAGTTCAACAACAACCGGGAGCGGAACGCCGTACTCAAGGGTTGGTGGAGCAATTCTTGATATTGAAGCCACCAAAGTTTACTGGAATGGGAAGTCCTGAAGAGGCGGAACAGTGGATCGATGGGATAGAAAGGATCTTCTGGTTGTTGAATTGCAACAACACCGAGAAGATAACCCTGGTGGAGTAACAGTTGGAAGGAAATGCTAAGCATTGGTGGAGAGCTTCTAGAGACACAATCTTTCCACCTAGTACTACCATAACCTAGGATGAGTTTGTTAGGGCTTTCAATAGAAAGCATTTTTCTAATTGTGCTAGGGATAAGAAAATAACAGAATTTGTTCAACTAGAACAAAATGAGCTGATTGTAGACCAATATGAAGCAAGATTTTCCTGAATTATCAAGGTATGCTCCTAGATTGATAGAAGACCGAAAGGAAAAAGCTAAGAGATTTCTGAAGGGCCTAAGGACAGACATCATGAGGCAACTGGTGCCTCTGAATATGAGAGCTATAGTAAAATTTATGAACGAACCCAACTCGTGAAGTAAGAAGTAATAAGAGAGCAGTTGGAAAGTAAGGAGCAAATGGAGTCAGGACAACGAATGGCACTAAGTGATACCCGACGGGGTAAAAGACCCTATCCAACCTGAGAGTTACCTTGGGATTCTAAGAAGAAATGGAATTTTGAAAATTTCGGGAAGACCAGGAGTGGTCACGCTCTAGGTAAAGTGCCATATCAAAATAATTCCTGTTAAAGGTGTGGTAGACAACATGGGCTAGGACCTTGTCTAGATCACCATAGGTGTTTTGGGTGTGGACAAAAATGTCACTTTAGGAGGGACTATTCACAAGGAGGATCATAGTCGAATGTTGATCCGACGTGACAAATTCAACAATGCGCAAGCAAACCACCTCCACAAAGAAACCCACAGAGGTCGTCAGCACAAGGATGGGTGTACGCAATCACCCAAGAGGAAGCGGAAGCTTCCAAAAACATTGTCTTAGGTACAATTTCTATATATGACGAGAAGGCTTATGCATTATTCGACACGGGTGCTACGCATTCTTTTGTGTCTGAAAGATATAGACAGCTAAAATATGAAATCTATCAACTCTTTCCAAACTAAAAATCTTCCTATGGAGTCTCTACCAAGACGCACTACCAGTGAGAGAAAATCTCTTCAAGAAAAATGTGTCACCTAACCCCTTTTACCTCCTTTGTTTCAGCCATCCAGAGATAGTTGAGCACTTGTTCTTGCTATATGAATGGACAAAAGAAATCTAGGCATATCTAAGAATTAATTTCAATAGCAGCACCATCGACATCACTAGAATGGATAAATGGCTTATGGACTTCCTTAAATAAAAATCGACTCACTTGGAGAAGAACTGCTCACAATCGTGCTCTAACTAATCTAGAAATCTCGCAACAACAGTATTTTCTGAGCCTACCCCACAAACCCCAGCTCCATGGTCGACGTAGATCAAACACAAATCAGAAGCTTAAGACGATGGAATCCAAAGAACAGGAAGAGGAAACCTAGAAAGATGAGCTCACTTGTTAAGTGAAATTCATCGTTGAAAACTCCTTGAAGCTAAATGTGGATTGTTCTTGGGTGGATAGTGAGGAGCTAAGCTCAATTGTTGGAATTTTGCGCAATTCAAGTGGGCGGTCGTCAATGGTTTTGCGATGGAAGTCTGAGCTTCTTCTCCACTGCAAGTAGAAGCCCTAGCCTTACTACCCAAACTGTAGTATCTAAAACAAAGAAAAGAGATGCATGTGGAGGGCGTATAAGCACTAGAAGTGTACCGAGAGTGTGAGAGTGATAGTTTATCTCTAATGGAGTTCTTAATGGGTCAAGAAGAACCACCATAGGTTGTGCAGGACCTCTTTGATGAGTGTAAGGGGCTTTTAGCCCAACTCACTTTAGCAAACCTAACTCATTGTCCTAGGGAGGCCAATCAAGCTGCAGACTGGCTCACTAAAGCTCATCATATTAAAACCCTTCCTCCAAATTGGGTGTTTTGACCTCCCCAGCCCCTTTGGGACATTTTGTGTTTAGAAATTTATTTATCGCTTTCCTATACGTCTCATTTTTATGAATGAATGAAATTACCGTTTATGACAAAAATAAAAACATAGCCATCGTCCTAACAACCTAATTCATATATATGATTCAAAATTGTCATTATGAGGGCCTAGAAGCATAACGATATACTTTTAAACTAGAAATTATTCCCAATATTATGATGGCCTAAGAATATGTGGTTTACAATTATTTCAACAGATAGCACAATGAACAAAGTTTCGATTATTCAATTCTAAATGAACATTACAACATCCTGACATGCATTTCTATTTGAAATTTATCTCAAAAGTGTGAAACTCAAAAAAGTGTGAGGACGGTGACCTAGAGAAAACCGCAAGGATTAGGAGCAAGACCTAATCTCCCCTCAAAATGAGCAAAAAATAAAGACCTACTTATAGACAAAATAGGTTGCCTCAAGACGAAGTGGAAACAGTAACATTCATGTAGAAAAACACATTTTTTTTTCGGCTAGGTTAAAATACCATGAAATGAATTATCATATGCAAAAGGCCTATGTTCATGGGTTTGAATTGCGATTGACATTGACTTTTTTGACCTCCGGCTACATTGAAATGATCTATCCTACACATGATCCCACTTTCTTTGGTGTGTGGCCCATGTTGACTTAATTGAAACATTGAATGTAAGCACTCACCATGTATTAATCACCCAATATCTCCTCCAAATTCCAAAGATTTATATCATTGACAATTGTAGGCTACATTCTAAGGTTCAAAGCAGTCATTTCTATAGCCTAATTTTAAGACTTGAGATATACATTTTGGACTTTTTAAACAGGCAACATAATGATGTATTGTAAATCTCGATATTTAATATTGCTATAATGGCATTACGATGACCTAAAAAAAAAAACTACTGACTTTTCAAACGGGCAACATAATAATTTGTTCTAAAATTCATGAAAAACTTACAGACATTTCAGAGGGCTTTAGAAACTTATCATTTTTTTTTTTTGGATGAAATACACTTAAACTTTCATTGAAAACCTGAAAATGATCCACAAGAGATTCTATAGCCATGACAAAGTAGTGACCGAAGGAAATGGGGAGGTTTAGAAAGCCAACTCGAACCTAAGGAGTTAGAGCGATGGGCCTTTGCCACCCAATTGGCGGCCTAATTTGCATCCCTAGGGCAATGGGCTGAGGAGACCCCATGTTGTTAGGCCAATAGCTGCTTCTAGTAGTCTTCTACAATTGAACCCACAATCATGAGCTTTCATCTTGGCCTAGCACCCACCGTACATTAATAAAGATTGTCTTACTCTACTTGAACCTTTAGATTATATACAAATCTAACCTTGTCCTTTTCCTCCTAAGTTTGACCCCAAATCTTCAACAAAGATAACAACCCCTCTCGCAGAGCTAGGGTTTCGGCTACACTTGCTGAGGGAGCTTGAATTTTCTTCACAAAACCAAAGATAAGGACTCCATTATGATATCGAAGCAGCCCTGCAACTGTAGCCTTACAGGATTTGCTGCTTCAAGCCGCATTTACGTTCAATTTGAAGCTCCCTTTCGTCGACCGAGATCACCTAGTTGTTGAGGTAGCCTCCTTTTGTACCTTATCTCTTTTCTTGATGTTTGACATCTCTCACAACTTATAATCATTGATTGCCTCATCTACGATGCACCATGGGTTTGGTTTACGATTCTGAAAAATTGCTTCCAAATCAATCATAGTATACCCATCAAGATCGATGGCAAAGAAGGAGTTTTCGTCAAGATGTAGTTGTCACTACACATCAAGTTGTCCACAAACCATTTATCGATTCTTGAGATGTTGGTAGGTGAGACATCGAAATTTAGTCGAGAGTCTAACCGCACCTATTTTGTCCATTCGCATAGGAGGAGGAGATGTTCAAAAGATTTCAGGACACATTGGCACAGCAAGCATAGAGGATCGAGTGCCACCTTTCTTCTATATAGGTTTTCTTTTGTTAGTAGAGCATTGTTATAAATACTCCATAAGAAATGTCAAACCTTGGGGTAGACTTGTATTTGCCATATTTTAGTCCATAAGTTCCTAAGGGGCTAATAAGATGAAGATGCCTGATTTGTTTCTTACTATGAACTGAAAAAGCATAACCTGTTGGATCCACTTTTAACTGAATAGTCTCCTATTATATTCCTTGTCCATATCATTTTATCTTTTGAGGGGTTCAAACTAAGTGGGGTCATTAGTATTTCTTGCACCACATTCACTTCATATAGTTCGGTAAGTAGTTAGGACTTCTACTCATCTGTCTCCTAGTTAATAAGTCCTTTTATAAGTTTTGTTTCATTTTGGTTCGATAGACCACCAATTTTTTTTTTTTTAAGAAAGCCACTTATCCTCTTTAATCCTTATCCTCATATTATCGTCTATTAACCATCTAGGATTAGCCTTGATCACATCCCTTTTCTCTAATAAGCTTTGCTAACCCTAAGAAGGCCGATGGCTCTTGTTGGCTTGCCAAAACTCTCCACGAGGATAGTGTAATCCTTTTATTACTTGACTCCATAGGGCATTTAGTGCTTGTGTTAGTCGCCAAGCTTGTTTTGTTAATATAGCCTTATTAAAGGCAATTAAGTCCCTGAAGCCTAATCCTTCCAAATCCTTCCTCAATTTCAAGAGCTCCCATTTTTTTTCCAATGGATACCTACCTTGTCTACATGTTGCTTCTACTAGAAGGTTGCAATTTTCTTTTCAATCGCTTTGCAAATCAAGATGGGAATCTTGAAGATAGATATTACATACCGTGGCAAGGCTTGAACGACACTTTTAATAAGGACCTCCTTACTTGCTTTCATAAACTACTTTTCCTTCCACCCTTCTAATTTTGTATTGACCCTCGCTAAGATCCAGGCGAACATTTGTTTCTTGGATTGCCCCTAGTCAGAGGGGATCCCTAGATATTTACCTGTTTTATCAGTGATTGGAACTCTCAACTAATATGCTATATTTCTCTTCAAGGGCTCAAGACAACCATTACTAAAGAAGATACTGGCTTGTTCAAGTTAATAGCTTGTCCCAAGGTATAGCAACATCTTTTCTTTTAATTCTATTTCTTCTCCCTAGTATTGAAAGAAAAGTGTGGGATATTCTAGCGTTTCTACCAAGAGAAAAAAATATCTTTTATTCGAATGGAGTATAATAATTGAATTGTCAAAACAAAAATTTGATTCTTTTTACGAATTTGATATTGGAAATCCGCGAATCTAGAAATTCATTTCGGACAATTGAACCTTCTCAAATTGTTTCTTCTTAAGAACCAAAAATATTTGTGCCAAAATAATAGATGCCAAGAAGAACAAAAGGCCTTGGACATGGAATGGATCTTGAAGTCTGGTTCAAAATACTTACCAAATTTTGACACTCCTGCACTGTTTCGTCCAAGAAGAAAATGGCATCATCAACAAATAATAGGTGTAATAATGTTGGGCACCGTCTATTCAGCTTTATACCCATCACATTACCCTTGTCTATCACTTTGTGTAGAAGAGAAGATAGAGCATTGGCCATAATAATAAATAAGTAAGGTGATAAAGGATCTCCTTGTGGAAGAAATACTAAATGAGACTGTAGAAATGTATTGTTTAATTAACAGAACCTATTCTTTATAAAAACTCATTTTCTACAGGTTATCATAAGCTTTTTTCATGTCCATTTTGAGGACAGCTTGAAACTTCCTTTCCCTTTTCCTAATATGCCATTGATGAAGGACTTCACTACTAATATGTTGTCTTGAATTTGCCTTCCACTCACAAATGCACTTTGTTTAGTGACAATAATTTCAAAAAGCCAAGTTTTCAAGCGATTAGCCATGACTTTAGATATAATATTGTAATTAAAATTGCATAAATTAATCGACTTGTATTGAGTGATACTTTTTGGATTTGCCACCTTCAAGACAAGGACAATATATGTATCATTAACAGTAGAATCAAACGTACCTAGCATGAAGAAATTATCCGCCAAGCGATGGACATCATGTTGTATGCGTTCCCAGTGATGTTGGAAGAATTGTCCATTAAGGCTCCGTTTGGTTCAGCTTTCCCAAGGGGCTTTGGGACCTTAAAGCCCCTTTGGGAAAATATTTTGTGTTTGGCAAGCAATTTGGAAAGCTCCCTAGCCAAATATCGGCATTTCCAATGCCGAAAGCCCAATGCACCTCAAGACTAGCTTTGAGCATTGGGCATTCTAGAGATGCAAGTTGTCACTTTGTTCATCATATTCCCCTTCGTCTTTGTCTTTCTCGGAGTTGGACTTCTCCAACAGCCATCACCGCCGCCTGGGAGTCGCATGTCCCCAGTGACCATCGCTTGGGGTGGCGCGACCCGCGACCCAGGTGGCGTCGCCTAGCGCGTGAGAGCCAAGCAACGCCGCCTAAGGTCCGCGCGCTCGGCGACACCACCTAAGGTCGTGACCTGAGGTCGCCAGATTTGGCTGTCCGACAGCCAAATCTGGCCTCCGCGACCTCCAACGGCCAGATCTGGCGGTCTGGCGGCTAGATTAGTAGTTCGACGACTGGTCGTCCGGTAGCCGCCAGGCATTGGATTTGATTTTCATACTTTAAAAAAATAAAATAAAATAACAAAAGCTAATTACAAATGTGGGTTTTGCCAAATGATGTTTATGCTAAGTTACCTTTCAATGCTACAATTTATCAAATGGTGTAACGGAAAATTCCTTTACCTCAAAGGTATTTGCATTCTCCCAATGGCATTTCCCCAAAGCCGAACCCAACAGGCCCTAAGCCCGTCCGACCTAAGAGCCTTGGTTGCGTCCATTTGAAAAACTGTTTTTTTCACCTCTTCCATGGACACTCTTTCATTAATACCTCATACATTCCCTCTTTAGGAGTATATGGGCACTAATCAATCACTAGTTGAAGTTTCTTGATCCTATGAATGCATATAATGACTGAAAGAAGGATCCAATGTGTAACCTTAGTTTTGATGGCTCCTTACTCCATCTGTTACCCTCCACTTTCAGCATATATGTTCTATTTCTTTGTCTCCTTCAAATCATTGTGACATGGAAGTATTTAGTGTTTCTGTCTCCTCATTTCAACTAATTAATTCTAGATCTAATACTCCCATACATCTCTTCTTGCCTCCATAACCTCTTGATTTTCTCCTTGATTTCTTGGATGTCATCTCTCCCTCCACCCCCAGCTAGACGATTGGTAAGTTCCATTAATCTCCTAATTCAATATTCTATTTGTTCATGTGCCTTTGAAAATTTTAGCCTACTCCACCTTTTCAAAGCTCCTACCATCTTTTTGGCCTTACTCACAAAATTTATGTGAATATTAGCCTGAGAATTCCAAGCCCCCTCCACAATGTCTTTATATTCAAAATCATCTAACCAATATGTCTCAAATCGAAACTCCTTCCTCTTAACTTCGATAGAAAAAGGGAAAGTAAAATTGGACTATGGTTTGAGCCCACAGTCAGTAATGCAAAGGCTTTCGTCTCAGGGGAATAACACTCTCCATTCCATATTACATACCACTCTGTCTAATCTCTTTCTAACCAACTTCTCTCCATCTCTATTATTAGCCCCCATATAAGCACATTCTTTACTCTCAATATCCATGAATTCACGGTCATTTAGCATCTCTCGAAATGTCACCATTCTATAATATTCAGCCTCTTGTTTGCCAATCTTTTCCCATTGGTAGAGAACCTCATTAAAGTCACCCATACAAATCCATGGAAACCTGTTTTCATTATGTATGGAGCACAACTTTTGTCAAAGGCTAAGTCTTTCCTAAAAGTCAGTTGATGCATGGAGAAAGGACATTTGCATTCTTTTTTCACTAGTAAGTTCCTTACATATGGTATCAATGAAGTTCTCCTTGGTCTCCCCTACCTCCACTATTACCACCTCCTCCCACATAACTATTAAACCTCCAGCCATTCCCACTAGATCAACTATTATTGAGTGCTAAAATTTTAACTTATTTTTTATTCTGTCCATCATACCTCTTCTATTATTTGCTTCCATTAAGAATAACAAATTGGGTCTTTATTGAGCCACCAAGACTCTAAAATGCTTGAATGTCGGGTAGAACCCAAATCCTAACAATGCTAGCTCACAACCTTCATACATTCCTCGGTGGCTTATTAGAGTTAGCCATCGAAGCCTATTCTTACCTCAAGAGTCAAGAACCTTGGTTCCACACGGCTTGAAACATGCAAATTTCTTATCCTTTAAAGTTTATGTTGGATGTCTGATTCACGTGATATTTGTAGCATGGGACAGTCATCACAAGAGATTTTCAACGAGCCCAACATTTATAGGTAAAATTGGGAATTCATGGATCAAAGGTTTTGGCTTATATTGAGACCTAAGACTCCAGTTTCTGAACCGAATGTTGTTTTAGCACCTTTTAGAGGTCTAAAAAATTGTGTTCAATTCCAAAACCTCAAGATTTGAGTTTAGGCTCCAGGGCCTTTTTCGAGCACTAGAAAATTTGACCGAGATTTGGCCGCCGTTAATTGCCTTATCTAATTGACTAGACTTTCGTTGCGTTGGAACGCTTGTGATCTCTATGGTTTCATTATGCGCAATCAAAACCCAATAATCACAAATTTCCCAACACTGCAAAAAACAAGCGATAATGCCCATAGGGTCAAAAATCGACTGTCGGATCTGGGTTGTAATATGGATTCCAAAGGTGTTTGTTTTGTCTTGCATATAATAGGCCCATCAATGGTTGACCGTATGTCGAACTTAAAAAGTGTATAGGATTGAGGACGAAATTTGAGATGTGAACAATCTTAACGACAATTACAAATCATCTGTGAAATAATCTATTACCAAATAATGGATTTGCCCGTAATATGCTCCATATGAGACACATGAATCAAATAAGTAAAAAAAACACAACATTGCCAAATGACGGATTCGTCAGTTATCGCAGATTATGCAGGAAAATAACTTTTGAGCAAAGTTTTTGGGCGTTCCTCTGGTTGATCTCGTCGCTAGAACAACAATCTCATCTTCGTCCGCACCACTGTCTATGGCTTTATGGCAGTGATCACAAAATGCCTCGTGTGCAGCCTTCACGTACTTAGCAGCTTCGCCAACGGTCATGTTCTCGACTAGCTTGTCCGGGTAGACGTCCTTCTTGTGATCCCCGTTCAATGTCGCGGCCATTTGCACCAGGATTTCTTGAAAATCATTGAGCTTCGCATCTTCTTTAGCTCCGGCTTCTCTCAATTTCGCAGCATCAGATAATGTGACTGCAAATGTATAGGCTTTTAGCACTCGAGTTGAGGTGAAAGTACTCAGAAAAATTGGGAAGAGAAGTTCGTGAATGATTTGGAGATTACCTGGACAATCTGTTCTTGGACTACTTCTGTTCAATACCACCTCAAAGGTGCCCGCCCATTCATCGCGTTTTGTCAGGAAATGCCTCAAGTTAAAGATCTTTTTCACCGTTGCTGCTAGTGAGGAGTGCTCGAACTGTGACGTATGATGCGGTCCCTTCGGCTTATGCAAAACTATGCGATTTTCCAAGCAAAGATAGCGAGTTAGAACTCAAATTTGCAGATTGAAGCAAAAAAAAGTTGATCATTAGAAGAGTACTGTAGTTATCTTTGTAGGTATATTGCTTTCCCCAATCTTGTTCGATCGTCAAAATGGGGATAAAGAACTTAGTGCAGCTCCTACACTTTCTGGGTTACAACGCAACTAAGTTCTGGACATTCAATTTTGATCAATTAAGTCATGCTCTTTCTAAGAAAATGTACAGAACATAGCCTGTCAGTGAATTTTCATGTCGGAAACTGTGGTATGGATCGATTTAAGTAGAGTCTAAAATAATTTAGCTGTTTCAGATCATTATCTATGAAGACGAAAATCCACGATTGAGAGCTCGTGCAAACCTGTTCCGCGCTCAATCCACGGAGAAATGAAGATGGTCGGGACTCTGACCCGAGACGGTCGAACTGAAACTTGTATGGATCGGGACCGACGATGCCGTCGGGGCTTGGGACGCCATGCACCGGGGTCGGGACATGATCGTAAAAGCCACCATGTTCATCATACGTGATCAGGAACAACATCTCATTCCACTGAGGACTGGATCTCAATACTTCGTACACTTCCTTGACGAATTTCTGACCTTGAGAGACGTCGTGAGAAGGGTGATCATCGTTCCCAGGTAATATCGCCAGGTCGAGGTACCTCTGCTCCACCACCACATAATTTGGTAGCTTCCCTTCTCTGCAATGCGTCTTGAAGTGAAGGTCAAACTGATGGAAGTTCTTCAGGTATTTCAGCTTTCTGAGGTTCCTGAAATTAGGTGAAGAAATTTCTCACGCGATTAGCGTGCTCATGGAGGAAGAAACCCTTGGAAATGGAATCGACAACACGAGCAATTAAAACGATTAATCAAACATAGCATAATGTTACCTCATCGGTGTTTAATACGGAAGATTTTTGCAGTTTTCACGCTCTGTTTGATCGATCCCCTTGCATGTGGATTCTAACTCATCTAACTTATCATTATCCTACTCGATGTTTTTGTTCTTTGGATTAATATTACGAAAAAAATCAAACCAGTGCACTTTTAACAAATTTACCTCAAATTATTTTTTTGATAAGAAATGATTGGGAGTAATAGTCTTTAATTAATTGTAAGAATAATAATATATTTTGAGCCACAAAAAACTAAATAAAAAATAAGTATAATTTATTGTAGAGTTCACTTCTTTAAAAATTTGTGACTCACATCAAGTTTTTATTTTCTCTATAGCGTAAAGAATGTTAGCTCTTCTTTTGTGGCTCAGAATAGATTTGTATGAAAGGCATATAGACCCATTTCGACTTGCACGTTGGAGAAGGTGCGAAATGGTCCGTCATCGACTCATGGGTTCCTTCTAAATGCGTACGTGCGCATTACCCTATGCCCGAAAGCTTTCGTGTTTATATTATTTTCACACATACATGAAAGGGAAATTTGATC
The DNA here is from genome assembly GCA_017140325.1 of Eucalyptus leucophloia subsp. euroa. Taxonomy (NCBI): domain Eukaryota; kingdom Viridiplantae; phylum Streptophyta; class Magnoliopsida; order Myrtales; family Myrtaceae; genus Eucalyptus; species Eucalyptus leucophloia. The sequence goes on from CM029471.1 coordinate 24,169,449, forward strand.
ATTCTGAAAATGTCACTTGATCTTATCCTTGCGTGAATAAAACGCAGAAATTTCGCCCCTAGACGCCACATGGTAGGTGAGAAGTACTAATGACATTTCGGGAAAAAGGATTTTAAATACTTTCAGGGTTTTTATCTTTATTATTTCTGTGAATGTTATATAGTGATTATATATCAAGCCTCATAGCTATAAAATTAAATTGCGATCGGCTTGCTCGATACACAAAAAATATATCTGGAAAAGGGCTTCTTAGGACGTACCTATAGAAGAGAGTGGCCGGAGGATACTGGTAGTAGATCCCGAACGTGAATCCGGCCTCGTCCATCGACTCGAATATGGTCTTCTGTGGAAACCCTTCGATGAGCTTCTGGGTATCGTTGCTCGTCGCGCCGTGCGACGTTGCCGAGTGCACGAACAGCCGGTTTGGCTGCGTGGACGCGGGCACCGATGCGAACCACCGGTCGCACACTGCGAACTCACTCACCAGCTCCTTGTAGACCGGGACCGAGTCCGGCGTGAACCCGCTCATCACCGTCTGCGCCATCCCCTTCTCGGTCCGCTCCGCGTTCTGGGCGAAGCCGTCCATCTTCGGGGGCAGCTTCTTGGAGGCAGATTCCTCACTCCACGGCTCGCCGAAGACCTGCTCGTAGATGGCCTGGATTGAGTGGCCCGGGTCGGGGTCCACGTAGGCGGCTCCGTCGCTGAAGGAGACGCTGCCGGCACTTGGGTCCGTCGTGGACAAGGGGTTGGACTCTTTGCCCGTGACGCCGTCGATCTCGGGGTTCAGGGACTTCATCCACCCAAGCATGTGGTCGAAGGAGCGGTTCTCCTGAACCAAAACGACCACCGTTTTGATGGGGTACGAGGAGGGGTTCGCGCCGGAAGCCATTGTCGCGTGCTTCGGTCGGTCTATCGGCGTCTCTCTCTTCTTTGTGTAACGGGAGTGATGTGAAGATTGCACCTTACTGGCGTTTTATATAAAGAAGCTAACGAAGGAACTGGGGGTTTTAATATTAGACTAAGATTTTAATATTATTTTAGGAGTTTAAGTCGTTCGGGAATCATTATGAGATCACGAAAACAATTGGCGTCACAATCTGAAGAGCATGAATTTCAAGAAATTATCTTTCATGAATTCACATCATCCAAACCATGTACCGTGCATCACCAAGACTATCGTGTTTCTCCATTTCTGCTAACGCAATAACGATCAAGTTTTCTAATTTGATAATCATGAGAGGCATTTTTTTCCGCATTATACGTGGTATTAACGATGGAGCGGCTATTGAACGTAAGGCTTACTCTATCAAGTATGCTTGCATTTTCAATCACTTAGCTTGTCCAATTGGTCTCTTAGAAGTAAATTGTAGGCAACCAATAGAAAGGAAAAACAAATGAGTGTGAAAGTAGGACGGTGTTTCCATGGAATAGCCCCCATATATGAACGAGAGGTGATGTTTCACATACTCCATTTTCTCAATCCGTATTCAATACATTTTAATCAAATTAGTTTAGATAGGCGGGAAAATGTGCTACCTGCACTCCTGAAAATCAATTGGATCAAAGTTTTGATATTCTTGTACATATATGATAATATGATGTATTGATTATCATATGTTCAGAAAATAGCTTTTTATATCATGGACATGAGAAATTTTATTTATCTTTATTCCGTCACCAAACGAAATATTCTTATATGAGAGTGATAGATACCAATTTCAAAACTATGGCTTCAATAATGATTGATGTGGGATACAAAAGTGAATGTTATTGTAATTATTGACAATTCACAAAATACCAAATAAAAGCTGCAACGCCAATTACGAGGAATTTGTAGTGAGTGAAGTCCCGTCCGACGTAAACATGGTTAATTTAATGCGGTACATTTGATCCCTGCTTTGCTTGCTTGAAGCGCGTTCGCACGATATCAAACTAGTCGTTGGGCCAATCCCAAGAGCTGAAAATGCCTAAAGGAAAGCACTAGTCCTAGTCATCGGCCGTCCTTTCGAATTTGAACAAGCGATGCCAACCGAATAAAGCATATGCGTTGCTTAGTTTAATGCGTGCCGTGTGCATCGCCGGTTTCAAAGCCGAGCAAGCAAAGCCAGTCGGCCCAAGTCGCCATCGGATGTACTTCCAGGAGTTGAACTGCCACGTAGACCTCTCAATTCTCAGATAACGAATCAAGCAAGTCATATTCTCTTGATCCGGTACGACAAATTTCTCCTTTCGACATGTCCTTCGGATCTAAATCCAAGATTTGAGTCTCCTCGGAGAAAATGTATTTCAAATAGAACCAGTTCTTTCAAATTTTTGGATTACCTCTCCATATCCTTTAAGAAACGTTAGTCGAAATTGCCAAAATTTTGAGTGATCGATTAAAAAATTTAACGATCTTATAGTTGAATCCTTGCCTATTTCCTGATCTATGTGTGTCTCACATCAGACCTTGCAAACTGAGTTGCACCTCGAGTTTTATTAATTTTCCAAATTCTAAGTTCGGGTTACCAAGTATACAAATGATCAACAACTTAAAACCATACTACAGTCGCTACCAATTAATGTAGAAAACCTAAACCAACTAAACACCTTAAGTCTTAGGTAGTGATGGGGAAGTCATTTACTACCTAAGTACACAAGGTTCGGTTCATCAACTATTACAAATTATCAAACACTTATTAGAGTAGTGTTAATCAATTTAGGAAACCTAAATTTGATTGAACTCCTAAACCTTTAGGTAATGATGGGGAGACCATTTACTACTAATGTGCACGTGTAAACGAATTAGTCAAGCGAAACCCTATAGATTTTCGGTATGGGGATTTAAATACTTGGGATAGATTAGCATCCTAAGGGCACAGTAATCTTATTTAGGTGTTAAGTCCTAAATTAGCCGGTAAGTGATTCCTAAAAGAAAATGATACAAATAGTCTTTGAAGTCTGACTAAATATGCAATATGGTCCCTTAATTTTTAATTTGATTAAAGTGGTTCTCTAAACTTCGACTAATAGGTAATATGGTCTCTAAACTTTTAAATTATTCAACGTGATCCCTGAACTTTTGATACATGTTTAATTAAGTCATATGTTATATGAAAATACTCAACATTATTTCTAAACTTGAATTAATGGAAAGACAACAATGAACATTTTTCATATAGTTTAGGGGCTAAATTGAATGAGTGCCAAAAGTTATGGATCACATTGAACAAATTAATAATTCAGGGAGCATATTGCATATTGAGGTAAAATTTACGGACCACATTATACACTAGGCCAAAGTTCATAAACCATCTATGTCGTTCGTTATCCCATTTCCTAAATACGCAAGTTTTTGTTTTTGTTTTTTTTTTTTAATCTAAGGCATAACCCAAACAATTATCGAGTGTAGTTTGTTGTAAAATTAATACACAAAATATCGAATCTTGCAATTAAATTAATGCAAAATTACTATAATAATAAATGAGGAACAATAAAGGAACACTAAAGATTTATGTGGTTCGGGGAGAGACTTGCAGCAAATATACCACAAATGGAGAATCAAGGTTACAATTGCTCACACATTCGGGTGTTTTCTACATCTATATTAAGTCCAAATCCATAGTCAATTATTACGCATTATTCAATTCAGTAATTTAGTAATAAAATTTAATGAAAACTAACGGATGATAAATTTATCACAAAGTATACCACTTTAGAGTGTTTCCATTGTATTAATCCTTTTGTAATAGATGCCACACATAGAAGAAAAAGAACATACGCTCTTAGTTTCAACCATACGAGGAGAGATCTTACTGTGGTAGTGGGTAGGAGCTTGAACATCCAATGATATAGATGTAGATTTGTCTTAAATGTAGTGACTTAGGGTTTTTTATGATTAAAAAATTAATTTATGATAAATTTATGACAAGTGCATTAATTTGAAAATTTTCATGATATTAACCCATTAAAGTAAAGGCTTCTCTATACAATTTATTTTTGAAGAAATTCACTTGCGGCTTAAAGATCCAAAGAAGTCCACTTGTGGCTTGGAGAGTAACGGTGTTGCCCCCATCACAAGTGTTTTCAAGGAAAACGGATTCCTTGGGAAAAAAAAAAAAATACTTTAGATCCCATTTGATGGGTCCCACCAAGTGGAATTTAATAAATAAAAAATAATTTTAAAAAAAAAGACCATGAAATCCCACAGAGAACAGAAAATTTTCAAACGAATGTTTCAGACAAATTTAGGCATTCAACAATCCAAAAAAAAAAGAAGAAATTTTGGCCTTTGCCCGCCAAAGAGATACAACTTGAGCACCCAGTCGCCAGCACAACTGTTGTGGCAAAGGTTAGCTGAAGACTCTAGAACGCCCTTTTGGAGATAATTAATTAGCATTAACTTTACGACTTTTTCCAGATTAAGGACTGGTCAGAGAGAAGACGATGTCACTGGAGCGACTAGAGAGGACATTTAGTTGAACCCTTCACCGGCTGAATTCACGCTTACGAATGAATCGACGAATTCTTCTCGCTTCTGCTTTTACTATCGTTGGACATAAATAAAAAGGCATCGACCCAAAAAAAAAATAAAAAAAAAAAGAAACTAGAGAAGATACTTATTAAAAACGTCACCGACATAAAATATATTTGCATTGTTCATAAAGAGAACGGTTTAATCGTCTTTATTATAAGACAAAATGAATGTTAGATTTCTATTAATAACACCTCTATGATTAAGTATTTTTCACACTTGCAATCATGAATGAAAATATTTATCAATGAAGAAAATGAATATAATTGTCAAAATAAGGAGTCGAATACCTAATTTACATAATTTAAAGCATTAATAAATTCTGTTGGAGTCATGATGGTGTAATTTAACTCAAAAATCAAAATTATGATCATCTCGTGACTAACAAAAAGTTAATTTTCTTTAAATTTTAAGTATACTGGATTTGTTTGATTAAAATTTTTTACCTCAATGCTTTTTTTCCTTTTGAACTACTCCACTTTTACACATGCTAAGCCAACTTTAAAATTTCATTTGTTCGGTACTTCTTTTAAATCTCATGAAATTAGATTAAAATACATGTTTGGGTTGCTAATTTGACTTTTATTGTATCTAGAATTGATGACAATGTTTCAAGAGTGCTTTGCAAAATAATTGAGTTTTATATTTAAGTAGTTATTCAAAGTATTAAATGGGCCTAACACGGATTTTCATTTTTTTTATGGAAAAAATAATTATTGTTCAATATTTGAGAATTTTCCAATCAAAATTTATTTTCTAAATTTATTTTACTGGTCGCCCATTTCCATTGAATGAGAATTTATGGTCCACAAGGCACCTTTACTCCGTTCTCTTAGCAACATCCTTTGAGAAATCCACTCGACAACAAAGGTGGGCCAAGAGTGGATTTCTCAAGACAGTGAAACAATCCCTTAATATACATATGGGATGGTTTCATTGCCCAAAAATGCAATCCAAATTTGATTATGGTAAAGGAGCACCGAATTTTGAACAAATCAAAATTCTCCATAAAGGTCGGTTTTTGTCCACAATTCGAACTTGAGACATAATTCTTTACCTTGACTTAATGTTTGTAACCAAGTTATAATATTCATCATCCATGTCGGTCCTCTCAATACTCTGGCAAACGCTTAGAATGCGTTTGGTAACCATTCTGTTCCGGAAAATAATTTTTGAATATAAATAGTTTTTTTCTATTTCTATTCCTACAAACAATTTCTGAGTATAAGAACGTTTTTGGTAACTATAAAAATTTTCTATTCCAGAAATAGAAATACGTTTGGTAAACTTATATAATTTTACTATTTCTTTTAAATTTTCAATATTTTTATTATATTTTTCTTTTTTTTCGTCTTTTTTTCCCCTTCTTCCTCCTTTGTGGCCGGTCGTTGGCCATGGCAGCGGCCGACGAACCGGCTAGATGAGGTCTAGCGAGCTCGTCGGAGCCTCGCTAGGCCACCGGTAAGGCTCGACCTCGCCCAGGCGGCGCGGGGTCAGCCTCACCCTGGCCTAGTGAGGCCCAACCTTGCATCGGCCAGCGAGACTCGAGCTAGCCTAGATCTGGCGAGGTTTAGCTCACACAGCCACCGGTGGGGCTTGACCTCGTCGGGCCACCACTAGGCGACGCCGACATGGTGGTGGCTTGGCGAGGCCAAGCCTTGCCTATGGTTGGGCGAGGTCGGCCTCATCAAAGGCCGGCGAGGTGCCGGCCCTCATCAGCTGGTCGCCGACCAAGGCCGAGGCCGGTTTTAGAATTTTTTCTACTTCTTGTTTCTGTTCCAAATCTGTTCTCGGGAAAAAAAGAATAGATTTTTTGTTCCCATAAACAAAAGGTTTACCAAACACGTTTCCATTCTTTTTTTGTTCCCCAAAACAAAAGAACAAAATTTTTTGTTCTAAGGAATAGAAATACTTTTTAACAAACAAGCCCTTATTCTCTATAGATGTCAACTAAAGCTCAAACCTTGCCAAAGGAATGAGCCTAGTTATCATGTTTGTCGGATTCTCTGTTATTGTGATTTGCTTCACTATGATCATACCTTATGACAAGACATCTTGGATGAGTTGGTACTTGGTGTCCCATTGTTTATTTGTTCATGATAAACTATCCTACAAGGGAGCGCACCTTGGTTGTCACAGTATACATCAACACTTTTTTACTCCAACCAAACTTTGAAAGAAAATCTCTTAGCCATATCCCCTCATTCTTGTAAGGACCCTTTCAACTCACTATATCACTTGATAACATAAATATGTACCTCGTTAAAGACATGTACTCAAAACCAAACCCACATATATAATTGAAGTTCAATTGGCCAAATTGAAGCTCAATTATTTAAATTGGATTCTAGTCTAAAATGGGCCAAATCGAATTGCACTAATTAGATCAATCCTTGAAGATTTTGTTGATCATCCATTGGCTAAAGTGACCAAATCAAATCCAATTGGGGGTGATTTTGTCAAAATGATTTTAGATTGAAGTTGCCTTTAATGGATTGGACATTTTGAAGTTGCCTTTAATGGGATTGGACTGACTTTTAGATCAAATTTTGGTCAAAATTTCTGGGACCAACACATTTGATCATGGTCAAAATTGAAGTTTTTTCTTATAAGGATCGGAATTTTGAAATTGGTTTGAAAATTGGATGCGGAATGACTTTTAAAATAAAAATATTAAAAAATTAAAAGATCAAATGTAGTAAAAAAAATTTCTACAAAAAACATTTTTTCTATTTCTGGAACTTTTTAAACAAAAATGAAACTAAGTAATTTTGTTTTTGGCCGATTTTGAATCAAAATCCAAAAATTCATAAAGATATGTTCTTGATAGATTTACATGAATTTTTTTATGCTAAAGTCAAATTAAGGTAAAAAAAAAAAAGATGTTTTGAGGGTTTTGAATTTTTGAATTTTTTAGTTGAAGTGTTGACCAAAAGTAAACATTTTAATGGTTAGTCACTAAAATGTCAATTAAGTGTTTAAACTTTGATTTTTTTTTTTTTTTGAAGATTAACAATGCATAATTGAAATTGAGATTGTTTTGGGGCTATTCATGACTCGACATTGACTTTTTGGTCAAAGGTTGATAGAAAAGTTAACTTACAAGTCAACGCTTTAACATTTTGAGATCAAGATTGCAATGAAGTGAAAATGAGATGCCAATGCAAGGAAATATATCAAATGACTCTTTTTGTTTGAGAAATGGGCTCCGTTGCAATCAAAAACTCTAATTTCAAGCTTTTACCTATTAATGACGTGTCAGTAAAAATCAGCCATCAACAATAATTTATGTTCTCTCAAGAATTATAGCAAGTAATAAAGCAATAATGGTCAGAGTATAAATGATGAGTCACTGTAAATATTCTTCTTTTGAAGAAAAATGGAAATAAGCCTATAGATGACTTGTCTTGGACAAAAGACATGTAATGCCAAGCATGTGCTATTCCATTGTAACTTGTAAGCACAGTTCGCTCTGAATGTATCAGAGCAATAAGAGCTATGTATTGCTAGTTCATGTTCCTCTTTTACAAACTTAATTTTCAAACTTCAGAGTACAAAAAGATAACATCAGAGCAAAAAATTATCAAAATGATAATTGATATAAACTCTATATGCATGAATTTTTCTACAACGCTATCGGAATTAAAGTATCAAAGCATCACCGTGTTAATAACTTGTAGACACACTTGTAATTACGTATGAAATTTGAGCAACAATACGTGTGTATTAGAGTTCATGATTCCATATCGAGGACACATTTATTTTTCTCCTTCCTTTCTCTCGTGAACACATATGCATGTCATATGTCCAAATCACCCCTTTTTTGTCATTTACTTTCAATGTCTTGCAAGGTCGACCGTTCAAACAATCATAACTTTCCACAAATCGTAAACAATCTGAATTTATGGTAAAATCTCTTTTTTAGGAAATTTCCTCTACCTTTTTTTTGGAAATTGCCTAATTTTTCTACAATTTTTTGACGATCAATAATTTTTTTTTTTTTTTGGTCTTTGGAGGAACCGCCTCGGGAACTTAAAAACCCCATCAATTAGTAATTTTTCTCATATATCGTAATTTTCCTTGACGATCAGTAATATTGGTAATCCTATAGTCCATAATTTTCCTTATGTGGTTTATTTCTTTTTTAAATTCATCCAATGGTAGGAATTTTTTTTTTCTTTTGAACCATCAATCTCCATTACTTATGGGACCGGCCTTGCAAATTGCTGGACTGAACTACAAATTTTCGACAACACATTAGTAAGGTCGTGTGAAAATTTTAATAGAGTGAATAAGGCTGTATCAGTAGATAGAAGCAAAAATATTTATAAAAATATATATATATATATATATTGTTGTAAAGCTAAATAAAAGAAAAAAGGGCAAAAACTTGGTGTACGGCACAGAACCTATAATGACTTAACTTTCTCTACCAATACAAAATTTCAGTTTAATTCTGAACGGATTCATTAGAAATTGCACCAGTAACAAAATGCTTCTTCAAGGTAGCGATTGCTCTCGTAACAGTTCAAACTAATTGAAAGTGTCAATCTGTCCTCATTAATTAACAAAACTTGTAGCTATCTCTCAAAATTACATGTAGATTACCATTTAATTGTGAATATCTTTGATTGATACGTTTTTTTAGATAGCCATCTAATAAACATCTTTTTAAATAATTCAATGTATATTAAGGGTGTGTTTGATAAATAAGTTAGGAAGAGAAATAGATTTTTATATTTCTATTTCTAGAAGATTTTCTTTCGTTTGATAACGACAAAAAATTTTTACTCTAAAAATAGAAATTCAATAATTAGAAATGATTCTTTTTTATTCTATTCAAAAATAATTTCTAAGTATTTTAAGGGTTTGTTTGTTAACTTTATCAAACATATTTCTATTCCAAAACAAGTCGGAATAGAAAAATTGAAAATTTCTATTTTTTTGTTCCGAAACAATGAAAATTTATTTGGAATAGAAATGTGTTTCGTAAAAATTTTGTTCCTGGAAACAAAATTCTATTTTTTTTCTTTCCCAGAAATAGATTTGAAATATAATCGAGAAATAAAGAAAAAGTTGATTCTTTATTCTCAAAAACAATTCTAGAATCAAGCACATATTTTCTCTCTTTTCTTTTCTTTTCTTTTTTCTTATTCTTCTTCCCTCTTTCTTCTTCTTCAATTGCTGTCACTGTTGCCGTCTACTACCATCTGCCGTCCGCCGCCCACCGCCATTGGTTGCCGACGACCGGTCTAGCGAGCTTGTCGGAGGCTCGCCTAGCCAAGGTGAGGTCCAGAGAGCTTGTCGGTGGCTAAGCAAGCCTCACCAGATCGGGCTAGGTTGAGCTTTGCCAATGGCTAGGCAAGCCTCACTAAGGCCTTCCCGGACGCTCATTGGGAAAATACAAATAGTTTAGCACAAAAGACTTTAGGCAAATGCAAAGGCCGTTTGATAAATGTTTTGAGAAACAACTTTGAGAGAAATGCCGTTTGGTAGAAAATACATTTGAAAAGCTCTTTGGTGATTAATATTAGTTTTTTTAATTTTATTTGTTTAAAATTGAAAAAAATAATGTTAGCAACTTTTTAAATATAAATTTTGATAATAATACTAAAAAAATCGAACACATATATAATTTTTTTTTAAAAAAGATCAAATCCTTCATCATAATTTTTTAATTTTTATTTTTAAAATTGAAAAAAATGATGTATGTAACTTTTTAAATATAAATTTTCATAATAATGCTAGAAAAATCAAATACATATATATATCATTTTAAAAAAAAGACTAAATCCTTGTTCAAATTTTTTTAATTTTTATTTGTTTAAAATTGAAAAAATAATGTATGCAATTTTTTAAATATAAATTTGAAAATAATGCTAAAAATTCAAATACATATATACATTTTTTTTAAAAAATATTTGACCAAACCCTTCGTTGAATTTTTTAATTTTTATTTGTTTAAAATTGAAAAAAGTAATGTATGCAACTTTTTAAATATAAATTTTGACAAAATACTAAAAAAAATCAAATATATATGCTAAAAAAATCAAATATATAAATAAATTTTTTGAAAGACCAAATATATTTAATTTTTTTAGCATTTATATATATTTGATTTTTTTAGCATTATTTTGGTATTTTAAAAAATGATAACGAGGGCAAAATAAAAAATTTGAAGAATGAGTGAGGATAGTTTTGGAATAAAAAAATAAGTTTCAACAATTGGCCAAATATTAAAAGCTCAAAGTTAGTCTCTACTAGTATTGGGCTTTTAACTTTCCCAATGCTGATTTCACTTGAAAGATACTTTAAAATGACTACTAAATAGTCCAATATTTCCTTAAGGGGCTTTAGAAGCATGTCCCAATTACCCCAATTTCGAATCCTTAACATGGTTTTGCGAGTCACTAGTCACGGCAACCCAGATTTGAGTTGTCGTGCGACCATGACAAGGGGCCGCTGATCTAGGTCGCTACTACTTAGATCCGAGTGGGCTGTGACCCAGATACTCGCCAATTTGGGTCGTGCGACCCTCACGAGTTGCGGGGCCCAAATCTGAGTCGCAGCAACCTAGATTTGATTTGCGATGACCAAATCTAGGTTTGGTGTGACTCAGATCAACTCAGCGGTAGTGAAGAATCGGTGACGCAGAGGGTGAGGGAGCAGAGGGCGTCCTTGTGGGTAGGGGTGTTTAAAACCCAACCAAAAACTAAACCGAACCGAACCGAAAAATTCAGTTTTTTCAGTTCGGTTCGATTTTCATTAAAAACCAAAATTTTTTTTATCGGTTTAGTTTTTATCGGTTAATCGAATCGAACTGAACCAACAAACCGATGAGAGCTTATTTCTTGGAAACAAAAAATATATACAATAGAAAAAAATGAAAAAAAAACAAATGCAAAAATCGAAAACTAAAAACTGAAAATCAAAAACCAAAAACCGAACCGAAGTGAAATTTCAGTTGGGTTCGGGTCTCATTTGGTTCGGTTTGGAAGTTTTTCTTAACAGTTCGGTTTGGTTCGGTCCAAAAACCGAACCGAACCGAACCGAACCGTACTCGTGGCATGATGACGATGGTGAGGGAGGTGTCGGTGATGCGAGGGCAGAGGGACACGTTGAGGGCAGCACCATTGGGGTAGAGAGTGAGGGTGGTAGGGAGGTGCTCAGTGCGGAGGGGGCGGAGGAACTTGCAGTGGCCGAACTCATCGGCGTGGAAGGAGCAATGGATGAGGGAGGATTTGTGGTCGAGTAGGTCCCAGTCAAGGAAGTTGAGGATAAGGAGGATGATCTCCTCGGACAAGAGGTTGAAGAGGGGGGAGCCTCCGGCATCGGGACCATGGAGGCTTCTGCTTCTTCATGGTCCTAGAGAAGAGAGATTGAGATGGAGGCGAAGATGATGGTGGTAAAGATGAAGAAGAGGAGAAGATGTTGTCCTAGTAGTTGCCTGGAATCTTGCAATTTAATACGTCGATCGCCAGCAACAGATTTCAAGCCCCGGATTTCGAGCACCACCAATGCTGCCTATCCTTTGTCAACCAATTATTATTTTTTTTTAATCACAAAAGTCATTTGTAAATATAAATTTCTCCAAATACTATTTTGCTTAAAAATGCTTCCCAATAGATTTACAAACTATAATTTACCAAAATTACTTTGCATTTTAGAAAACTCATTTAACTTAAATCATTTGCATTTCCTCAAAAATTTTCCCCAAAAGTCCAACCAAATGCACCCTTCAACTATCCAGAATATATTTCAGAAAACTTATTAAAACCACCTACCTTTTCAAGATATTATGAACATACAAGACTACCAAGTGCAAATTGATTCCACCGACTCCTAGAAGAAGTGAAACCCGAGTCACATACTAAGAGGAACTCTGTCAATGATATCAATCGGACATCTTGATCATTGACAAATGCCACAACAAATCAAAAGAGATGATGAGCAAATCATTCCAGGCTATAATGATGAAGCATGGCACAGTTGCTTAAGGTCAAGTTTGACAATGACAAAACTGATGAAGGAATTGCTGTCAGCCCACTTCTTTATTAGCATAATGGTACATACCTCCTAATGATCGAAGACTGCGAAAAGCAAGTCGGAAATAGGTGCTTTTGAAACCATCGCCCCTGTCCCCAGCAATTCCTTTAATGCTCACACAGTAATATCTGAGGCTTGTAAGGGCTAGAGAACTAACAGTAAATGACCATGACATCAAGAACATGATCACTGCGCAGATAACAAAAGAACAAAAAGAATACAATGTGGGAAGACCCACAAACAAACACAGGCACCAAAGAACAGATAAACAGGTATGTGAATTATAACGGTAGTTCACACTAATGCACCACTATAAAGTAGTGATCCACCTTGTGATCAGTAAGATTAGACATTTCAAACGCAAAACCTAAAGACAAGAAAAGAAACAAGAAGAGGGCATCGTTCCCAACCATAGTGTCAACTTTCATAAATTCTGAAACGCCTTCAAGTGGGGTCATTAAGAAACATTTAATGATTCCCGCTTCAAGAGCCATATTAAACGAACATCTAAAAAGACATCCAGGATTACTGGCCTCTGGCCCAATAGTCAAACTGAATGGATTTGAGTAACCAATAACTCCTTAGTGGGACTGAGGCATGCCAATGAAGAGTAAAGCTCCAAGCAAAGAGAGGCTCCAAAGGTGAAAACTTCCACCGTGGATGCCCACTTGCTGCATCTAGAAGATCAAGGAGGAAGCAAAATAGGTTCACCCCCGCATAGCATAGGAGGAAAACCACGGTTATAGTTGGTGTGATCAGATCCAGATTCCCATTGTGGCACATCCTATACAGAGGAATGCGGTAAAAAGTGCAGCAATGTGAGGTTCACTCCCTTCTGCAACCTTGAAGTAATTGAGAATAGGCAGTATATTATCATTTGCTATTGCTGCGAAAAGGTAAGGTGCACCTGTGAGGCTCCGGAGAGCTGCACCCACAGTCGAAAGGATAATTCCTATTTACAAGATTGCAGGGAGAGGGGAAGTAATTGTAGTTGTAAGCAGCCTGAGTAAACAAATTAAATAAGAGCTTAAATAACTGCAAATGTGCTACATATATCTAACAAAGATGATAGAATGTCCAAAATCCAAGGCTAAGATAATGCAAAGGCATTATAACAAATTATCGCTGCTGAAAAGAAAATTCTGGAAGGTACTTATTGGAAAAGGAGAGAGGCTGAAATTCAAGATGGTTCAAAAGTTTAGGAATTAGCATAAAAAAATAACTAACAGTTCACTCTCCAATCTAATCTAAACTATCTATGGCCAAAAGGAAAATAAACAATCAAAAGCTACCTGTCAGTCAGTAGCTTTTCTCTAGTTGCTAGAGCCCCGAAAGTTAAAACAAAATAAGATTTAGGCTGCATTCGTTTCACGGAAAATAACTTCCAGGAAAATATTTTCCGGATTTTCCGGTGTTCGTTTCACGGAAAATCAACTACTTAAGGAAAATGTTTTCCATCAATAGTAAAAATTACGTTCAAAGATAAGGAAAATGTTTTCCACTTCTGAAAAGTGGAAAACATTTTCCATAACTTCTTCTGCCTTATATCTTTTTTTTTCTTTCTTTCTTTCTTTCCTTTTCATCTTTCTTCCTTAGCTTGGCCGGTGGCCGACCCCGACAGCGGCCGACGACTAGCGACCGGCGACCGGCCGCGGTCGCGAGCTAGCTTGAGCTCCGCCCCGGGCCGGCGAGGCTCCGCCTAGTCCGATATGTGGAAGCCCAGCTCGCCGAGCTCGACGAGCTCGGGTCTCGCCCGAGATCGGGCGAGGCGAAGCCTTGCCGTCTTGGGGCGGAGCTCGGCCTCGCCGGGTCTAGCGAGCCGCGAGCTCGCCGGATCTAGCGGCGGAGCTCGGCTCGCTTGGATCGAGAGCCCAAGCTCCGCCGCCGGATTCGGCGAGCTCGCGGCTCGCGCAGCCCGACGAACCTCCGGCGAGCTCGGGCGAGATCAATCGAGCCTCGAGCTTGCCGAGATCCGGCGACCGGATCTTGGTCAGCCGCCGGGCAGTCGGCCATCATTAGGCGTGCGGCGGCGGAGGAAGGAAGAAGGAGGAGGAAGGAGGAAGGAGAAGGAAAAGAAAAGGAAAAAAATAAAAAGAAAAAGAAAGAAAAAATAAATGAACGGTGGAAGATAATAAAAAATTGTATTTTTTAAAAATACAAATATTTTTGGTCAATTAAAAATATTAAAATTCAATTTTTTGATAATTTTTTCTAAACAATTAAATTAGTTAACGAACGGTGGAAAATGTTTTCCACTCAAAATTTAAGTTTCAGCCGAACACCGGAAAATATAGCCATTTTCCTGGAAAATGACTTATGGGAAAATGTTTTCCGAAGATGGCCTATTTTTCGTGAAACGAACGCAGCCTTAGAGCAATAGTTATAAGCTATGTAACACCGACACGGACATATGACACATGACACGTGACGCAACAGAACAAGCTGATACATTATTTCTCAAAAATAAAGAATTCCGTTACATTCCAACACGTTATATATTAAATATAAACTTTTATATATAAATGCAAAAATAAATAAATAATAATAAAAAAGAGCATATAATTCATTTATACTAAAAATATTAATTCAACATTTGTTAATATTTTTTATTGTTTTAATTTGACAGAGATTGAATGAGAAATTCAAAAATTGCCAACACAAAAGAGTAAATGTGAAGGAATATGTCCCGTTTTCTTACATTTGTCGGAAATTAATGAGATTTCTTATAGTTCTACACCAAGTTCAAAGTTCATAATATAGATTAGCCTGAGCTCCTCTACAAAACACGGTTCGCGAAAAATGAAAATCCAGGATAAGAACTCTCAAAGTATGACCAAAAGAAAATGAAATAACTAAATTCGCTATGGAAAATGTGACTAAAAGAGATAACTCACAAGTGATGCCTACCAAAAGTGGAAAGAAGCAGAAAAAATAACAACTTTAACTCTATGGGGGCAACGGAGCAATGCTGGCAAGAAGAGAGGCGTTCCATCATCACTCATGGGAATGTCAAAACTTATAAGTGATAAACTTGAGAGTGAAAATTTTCTTCTTTCCCCTTTATTTTTGTTATTTTCATTATTTTTTCATATATTTATATTTTGACCCCTCAAATATTGAAATTTTTTAAAATTGACCCCATGCATGTTGGAGTCGCGTGTCGGAATTTCAGACTTGCATGTCGGAGCGTGTCGGGAAGAGTTGACCACGTGTCGGATTTTTTGCCACTCGTTGACCTCATGTCGGAGTGTGTCGAGTGTCGGACACATGTCGGAGCATGTCGGGCATGACACGAAGCTTCCGGAAAGTGTCGGTGCTCCTTAGGTTATAAAAGTCGCATCAAGTGTCCCAATGGGTATTGACCGCTGTATCCGCAGATTTCAAAGAATAAAAGTGGTTTCTTCTGTTTTTTTATTGCTTATCATGCTTACGAAGAACATAACATATAAATAGAGCTAGGACAGCTAGAAAATAGAAGTAGAAATAGGAAAAGATTTCCTATCTTGGAGGATTATTAGGGCAAACGGCTATTTTTCATTTTGCTCGGCATTTCACTATCCATACTCTTTCATTTTTATGCATATCACATATTTGATAAATTTGCTTAACTCATATTAGACGAAAATATTTGATTCATTTGGTGCATAATTTACATATTTGGGGCAACAGTTTCCTATCAATTATCTTATTTTGTGACATGTGCGAGTGAAACTTCAAAAAAGAAACATTTGAATGAGTGAAGTGTGCCTCATTCATTAGATAATATTTGTTTTTGTATTCATTGTAAATGAATGCTTTTCTAACGACATAATTTTGTCTTCCTTGTATGTGGTTGTAGTCATTGAAGTTCACTGAAGAAAAGCTGAGACATACGCTTGCGTCTTTACTCATTGCTTAATTAAATGTAAGTACTTTTGGCAAAGCGGAATTCAAGAAGATTTCTCTCTACCAAACATTTAAAACACATTTGAATAATTGCTCTGGCTTTGTGATAGCAATTTGTCTAGTTTTACATTAATTTGAATTCTCATCTAATGATATTTTTTCATTCAATGAATTACAACTGTTTGAATGAAATTAATTAAAATCATTTTGATTTTGTAATCAATCTATCTTATTTTAAATTTAATTAATCAGTTTTAGCTTAATTGGATAAGCTATGAAATTTAAACTCAATAAAAAGTAATCAAAATGTGAGATGACAATCAACGAACATTAAGCTTTTTGGACGTGGTCGCAAGATTATGACATGAATCTTGTCACGAGACAAACACAGCGAAACTCACAACCCAATATTCCGTCAATGTTGAAGGCCATCAACTTTTATTTTTCAAAATATCGATCGGAAGTTGAAATCTAATTTGAGGATTGCAATTAAAAACAATCACTTAATAAAAACACTAAAATTCGTAGTTGATTGGTGGACCATATGGACTTTGTTTACCGAACCCTTATGACTCCATCTTTTAAGTCAACGTCTTAGAGCTTTGTCTCTAGCCTAACCGTCCTTCATGGGGTCATAGGCATCATCACATTTATGTCAAAACCCTAATCTTCTTCTTGTCGATTCACCTGTAAGTTCTTCTTCCCCCCACCTTCTTCTCTTCCACACTTTCTGGTCTTTGGTCTGGTCATCTTCCTGCCCTCTTCTGGGGGTCGCCAAAACCTCTTGAATTCGGGGGGTTTGACGGTTTGATTGTTTGCGCTTGTTCTCGTTTGATGAAGCCGGCCCAGTCTCTGCTCTCAGCCGGTTCCAGGTTGCTGCTCATCCCCGGCCGTCGATCGGCGGGGCTTCGGGGATTCGCCACGTTCAAGCCGAAGGTACGGCGCGTGATCTTTCGCGCTGTTCCGTTCGCTCTCTCGTTTGATGGAACTGTCTTTGTTAAGCGAAGTCCGAGATCGAAATCTGTTGGAAATCGGTCCCCTTTGACGTGCTCTGAATTGATGTAGATGGCATCGGAGCAGCCTTTCGCTTTTGGACCTTACAAGATCGACCCTGCGGAAGTGTTCTACGCCACCTCTCTATCCTATGCCATTGTCAATTTGCGTCCCGTCATTCCCGGTCCCTCTCTCTCTCTCTCTCTCTCTCTCTCTCTCTCTCTCTCTCCCTCTCTCTCTCTCTGTGCACGCAATTTTGACTGGACGATATTGAAAATGCCTGAAAAACGCGAATGCGGTTAACATAATTGGCGAGTGTAGTGGATTTTAGTTGGTAGGAAAGGAAATTGTCCTCTCAGTTTCAGTTGGCATGAAAAAGGCGATCCTATGCATCGGATGGTAGTTAAAGTAGGAAGCACGCGATGCATTTAGCTTGAATCAGAAATTTTTTCGACAGAACCCCCAGCCAGCAGTGCAAGCTTTATATCGAATGGACTGTAAGAAATGTTGTTGTGTGGTCAACTGAACAAGCATTATCCTCCACAGTTGCATTTACAAAGTCTAGAAATTTATTTGTTGTGCAGGTTTAATCTCTTCATTTGTAGTTCTCTGTTCTGCTTCTGGATACTATGCTTAATTTGTTTGGTTTTGATTTGGGTTTATTACCTTGCAGGTCATATCCTTTGCGCGTAATTAAATTTGATGATAGCGCTTTTGTTTTCATTGATGGGGTAAGTGTTTAGGACAGCATGATGGGGCTGAAGACCTTCTTTGTGCATAAATTGTGAGAGAATGCCAAAACATTTGTTGCTCCATCTTAGATGAAGGTATTGAGTGGTTAGATATTTCATGTGAAACCATGAAGTCAAATGTGCCACCTAGCCTATCACTGAGAAAGCAACCCACCTCAGAAGGGATTTACATCTCCCTGTACTATCCTTTGTGTAGTTGCTGGATCCATTGAACATGAGGATCTGGTGAGAGTGATCATCTTTATATTTTTCATCATTGCTTCGGCCACATTTAAGTTGGTCTCTTTAAGTTATAAAAAAAAAAAACAGAGAGAGAGAGAGAGAGAGAGAAGAAAAGAAAACCCTGTTCGGCTTGTCTAAGTCCCAACTTGATCTATCATTCAGTGGTGTACCCCTGTAATTTCTTACTTCTTGTATGGACAGCTTCCCTAATTTGGACATTCAGTGCATAAGAAATAGTGGTAGTTAAGAATGACAATAACATTAGTTTCACACTGTTTTTTGAGAGCACCTTCAGACCTCAAACTGCAATGCATTAGAGTGGCATTAGTTTGACACTGCTTTCTGAGAGCACATTCAAATCTCATGTGTTCAGCTGTCAGAGTCGTGTCCTATTGCACAATGAACTTTGTTATAAATTTCTTGGCAAATTTCTGTCCAGCTATTGGAGGCATGCTTTTATGTATATCTATCTCTGTTGGTGACCAAAATAAAGTATTGAGCCACATGGTAATTAGTTATCTCCAAATCAATCTTCCTTGGCCATCTAGAAAGGCTCAAACTTGAATTTGGTTTTACATGAGTTAAGGCATTTATGATGCATGAATGTTTCCCTTGACATCATGTACATGTGCTCATCTGCCCAAGGCGTGAAGTAAAGCGCTTTGTTGATCTTAGTGCTGACGAGACTATTGATCTATGGCTTACTGCAAAGAAAGTTGGTGGTCAGTTGGAACACTATCACAAAGCATCATCTCTGACTTTTACAATTCAAGTAAGATAGTTTTAACTTTTGAACTCAACTCTTTTTTCCTTGCATGTAATTCATCTTCTCCATGAAATTGAATTGGTCAAAGTTGACTTGCTAAATCGATTGAATAGTAAAAGCCTCAGCTACCTTAGTTATGCGGCCTTAGGTGCTCTGTAAGACTTGCCAAATTGATTTCATTTCTATGGCATCTGAATTCACATGATATGAATTAGTGAATTAGTAGTAATAAATAGTTCAATGAAAATATGTTGATAAGAAATATAGCTTTGTGTCTCTGTTGAATCTGTTGGCTGATCAATACGAGATTCTGGTATATATTACTTCCACTTTCATTTCTTGTACTAAAGAACGTTAACAGTTTCCTATTGCAATAACATGAAGGGGATATTCGAAATGATAAGAGTTATATCTTGCAATTTGTTAGTAAAAATTTCATCTGTGGTCATTGAAGTTTAGTGGATTTTGCTATAATGTAACTAAACTACGGTTTCAAAAGTTGCAATATTTTTGCAATTGATGCATTTCAATAGGAATCTAGCCAATTACTGGTAAATTGCTAACTTGGTGGACAGGTGGTCAGTTTTGTGGGCACATCATTGTGACAATTACATGGGTAGCTTGTCAGCATTTCACGGGCATATTTGCCAGATTCTGGTCAAAATGTATTCTTCAATAAAATGGAAGTTTTGTGTATTGAGAGACTAGAACAAAAATTTTGTCACCTGATTGTCAAATCATCAAATTTTATGACATCAATGCAATCTTACCCAATTCTGTTAACATTAGCTTATGATGTGGCAGTAAAGGTTCTTAAAGAATTTTGAATGGTTTGTAAGTTCTATTTCTCCTTGAAATTGTATATCCAGCCTTATCAGAAGTTAGACTGTTCATGAGTGGATGTGGTCTAGGGTCCAGGGCTCAAACTCTCGCTGTGAAGGAATGTCTTCTTGTGTTAAAATTCCTTTTGTTCTTTTTTACGTTTTGTTCTTTTGTTCTGTATGGTAATTGTTGATTGTTCTAGGATGGGCCGCAAGCTGGACAGACTGTGCCACATGTTCACATTCATATTCTCCCGCGCAAGGGTGGTGATTTTAAGGAGAATGATGAGATTTATGATGCCGTAAGTAGTGCAAATCTCATCTACCTGGTTGGTTTCTTTCGTTCGAAACATAATTATATATGATTGAACCTTTAATCGCACAGATAGATGAGAAGGAGAAGGAACTGAAGCAAAATCTTAACTTAGATGAGGAAAGGAAAGATCGGAGCTTTGAGGAGATGACCCAGGAAGCAGGGGAGTACAGAAAGCTTTTCCTATGAGACAGGCTCTTGGATTGGGCAGGATGGTTACTGTCTCAGTCGATTCAGACAGGAGCTTTGAGGAGATGGCCCAGGAAGCAGGGGAATTCAGAAAGCTTTTCTTATGAGACAGGCTCTTGGATTGGGCAAGGATGGTTGTTGTCTCAGTCGATTCTTTTCCTTGGGAACGACTGCCATTTGCTTTGGGCGCATGCAATGTTGGAAGGTGATGTAACTAGTCGCATCAATTATGAAATAAGCTGATTATACTTGTATGAATAGATGTTCTTAATCTTATTTATGAAACCATTGATGGATTTTTCCGGGTAAAAGACTTGGACTTGATATTGAACAAGAAGTCCAGCGCTTGAAGATCCTTATCGCAGATAAAATTGATAACCGACGCACGTCATATATCGGACGACTTGAGAGCTCTTCGGTCAGTTCTTCAGAATTTAAGCAACCGAGCAGCATGACAGATGGCTATGCCATGTTGATGCCCGTGCCAATATGCTACAGTTGTGATGTGATCAAAGTTTAAAATCGCTTTTTAAGAAACACTGCTGCTGGACTAAGGTCAACTTTATTTCTCCTAATCATAAATATTGGACTTTCACAATCTATTAGTTATACACGGCCAATTTAATCGCAAATGCCACTCCTTTTTTCCAGATGCGCTGGTTACAACACTTCGTTGCATAGCCACAACGCAGTGAAACGCTCACGTTGGAAAAGCATAATAAGTATAGGAAATTTAATGTCAACGCATACTAAGTACGTTTAAAAGAGGGAAAAAGCATAATGCGAAACAGAAAACTCCCATTCAAACGCCACGCAGGTAGAGCTGGCAAGATTTGTTACAAATTTATTTTGCAACTCATATATAACAGGCCCTTATTTAGCAAAAAAAAGCGGGTCGAAATGGGTTATTGGAAAAATAAGGCATGATAAAATGGGTCATGATGGGGTTAACTCAAATTAACTCATATGGATTGGGCCCGTATGCCTAACTGATTATGTATTTTTTCATATGCCAAATTCTCTCATCCTTGGCTTCACTTCTCTTCATAAATGGGCCCCCCGCTCTAAAACCCTTCTATCGGATTTTTCAATATCAATAAATACTTAACAAATATCAATAAATATATCAAATAAATAGTTTGTTATTTAAATCAACATTCGATTTTTCCTTTGCCTGCTTCCTCAAAATAGCGTGTCGATAAAGACAAAGAGGCTCATAAATACAAAGTGAAAATTTCCCAAACTTTTTCCTTTTCTTTTTTCATGTAGCCTTATATTGACACTCAAAATTGTTCCTATCGTGTGCTCGTCACAGGAGAGAATGATGTAATAATGGGTTAGGCGAAGTCACATGTATGTCATGTGAGAAATATTGTCATTTGATTGATTATCAACAAGCATGAGGATTAAAATTCGATAATTGAGGACAAGGGAGGAGACCGCCGCATGTTCAGTTGTTAAAATACAATGACAAATATCTAGTGGCCACTTAAGTGGCTTTAGTAGCAAATTTTTAAATGAAAATGTTTGAAGTATTGATTCAAAAGAGCACCAATGGTACATGCAATTAAGAAGTAGTTGTCATTTGGAGACCCAACCATGAAACCATTGTCAATAAACAAGGAATCATCATAGCATTATCAAGGTGGTTATAAAGGAAAATGGGCAAGCGACTCGTGAAGAAAAGAGAATGTGGATAAGGTCAAAAACGGTCACTAAAAGACATATAACTACTTAGTGGTTACCAAGCTCCTCTATAAATACCACTAGTCATCCAACAAAAACTCACCCCTCCCCCCAACAAATCAATCAAAATAGTATTCTTTTATCTTATATGCATTGCACTTTAATATTCATAGCTGTGGTTCTCATATACCAATTGTTGATTAGATTTTGGCAAGTATTTATACCTTAGTGCAACATCATTGATCGAATTCCAAGGTTGTGTCTTTTACCCTAGTGCAGCATTGTCAATTAGATCCCAATGTTATGTCTTTTATCCTTGTGCATTGTTATTGATTAGATTTGAACTTTGCATCTAATTATCATTAAACTGTGTCATTGAATAAATTTTGACATAATTTGAATTCGGCCTCAAAGTTAGTAGGTCCATCATTTGATTGGGTTTTGATTTGGCCCAATATTGCACAGTGTTGTTTGAAGTTGGAAATTTAGTATTCACATTGTATTTGATATCTTTTGTTCGAAATTAGCACAGAATCTTTGTCCCTCCTAAATAAAAGCCAAAGAACATTTTTTGGTAAAAGATATTTCATTGCGGGAATAAAATTAGTGAAATACCTTTCTGGCATGCCCTCTAGGACCTGTTGTGTTAATTTGAGAGGATGCTACACCATAGACTAGAAGTTGGTCCAATTTCGACAACATTGCTGATGAATTATTACCACTCATATGTGAAGATATTTGACACGTTAAATCATCATTAGTACAACCTCCCTCCCAAAATCAAGTTCAAGGTGAAGATGGTGATCTTCCTAGAGAACTCATAGATGAGCAAATGAGATAGTTAGAGCCAACCTTGTAATGTTGTTATCCATAAGAAGAATGTTGGAAGAAAGTGAACATGAGTTTGTTGATTATGCTACGCATAGTTGACGTGGTTAAACTATTAATCATCAACACCTATCATGAGTGTGCACAAGGGCAACACGAAGTATTAAACATATCAACTCAGCTCCACATTGCACTAGTTATTACATCCTCTAGGTATGTTCCTCCATTAACGGATATTCACATAACTTTTGGTAACCTAGACGAAGGTACATCAACCTTGGCGCCATTCAAGATCTTGCAAAGAGGGGAAGTCGTCACAACGATCCAGACTTGTGGACCTGTAGGTGCTAATGATAACAACATTTTGACATCCTTCCAAAGAAGTTAGGCTCTTGGCATGACCTAGACTTACAAAACCGCTTTTTACCTAATGAGAGAAATATGCCTAATCTAATTTAGACAAATCCCGTGAAAGACAATAGTGGAATGATTAGTTGAGGATCTTGCTAGAATGCGTTGTTTGCAACCAACGATTGCTTCGAACGCACGCCATCCCTTAATATTGTCTTTCACTTAGGCCATTTGTCTGTGACGTCTCAAGAGACATTGTTAACCCATTCATGTCATCAATTAAATACACAAGCAGAAGCATAAACAAATCACCCAACCAACAAACATGGATAGTTTAAATCACACACACACACACACACACACACACACACACACATTTATACATATGCATCATAAAGTCATCACATCATACAAACCATATTCACATAGCTCAACACACAAGCTCAAACGTCACTCGCTTCGCCACATCAAATCAACCCAAAGGTGTGGCTACAACCTTCTTCGAAAAGGGTCTCCGGATAAACCTAACATCTCCAGTACTATGAGAACGGCTTTAAAAAGTGATATTGACCCCCATTATCACCTAGCTTTCTATGGGCTCCATGTACCAGAACTTCGACTCGACAATCATGTTAAGGTCGATCTCCGGATTAGACATAGCCCCGTTAGGCACGTCTAGATCCATGACATCCTAGTTAATACCTTCAAATCCTACACCTAGAAGTCCATCGAAACCGTGAATGGGACCATCGACGTTGTCCCCAACCCAAAAATACTATGCAATAAAGTGGTGAGCCACCAAGTTTGAAATCTCTCATCTACCCATATCGTGGTAACGTAGCGCTCATATCAAGTGCTAGTCCCCTCAATCGGAAAATCGGTGACCCCCTAGCTATGTTTGACAGAGCCCGAACCCGACGTGATGGAAGGGTTCAAACATTCTTAGGTACTATAAACATTTAAAAAAAAAACAATGAGATAAAACTAAATGATTGAACTTTCTAATCCTCGTGTAGAGAGGTGGTTCACCTCGGAATCGGCCTAAATATTCAAGTTATCTATTGATGGCAGATCAATAGCAAAGCCCTTGCTTTGTCCTAACTATTAACATGAACGGTTATCTCACCTCCTTATAGCCCTCGGTAAAAGTATGTAAGCAATTCTTTGAACAATTTACATACTCATGAACCAAACATAAGGACGTGCAACATCTTATAGTCATGCACTTATACCAAGCAATAATCCAAACATAATCACATATCATTCTCATACATGTGGCATACATATAAATCCAAATTATTACGACCACTCAGGGCCACAGCCAACCCAAAGGTCGATGGTGTTCCAGCATAACCAGATATTGTCTCGCCCCATCAAGCACAGCAACATTCTGCATAAACACATCAAGACGACATTCCATTAATGAGTTTCATTTTGACATCCATCCATGAATGGTATCTTGTTGACTTGGGGGCATCCGAACTTAATCGAGTATTGTTTTGCACGAACGCACTGGGACAAAACCATTACCCCACGTAATCACATCAAGGTATTTAGGGAATCACACAAGCATACTCAGACTCAGGTCCATTTCTTATCTTTCATATTTATCAATGTAATAGTGTGTATGTTCATGCAATCTGCCATAATGTGTGTCGCATACAACCATGTCAAACTTGCACCTCATATCATCATACCAATGCATCATTTAAACATACCACATTTTATTGTTTTATATAACCTTACATGCATAACGAATAATTAAACTCCTCCGGTACCACAACCACTTACCATTTTCCTTTCTAAGTATCTCATAAGCATGCACTACGATCAAATTGAGCAACTAACAGTGCATCTTAACATTGGAACTCAAAGCATAAAATACTTACTAAAGATACGTTAAGTTATTGTAGTAAATCTAAGTTGTTATACTTACCTACCCGACAACTTCTTTCATTAATATAACTTACTTATTTCATTAATTTAACGCACCTCAACAATATAGCATGTGCAACATATCACCACATAATATGTATGATATTCATTTGTCTTTCCAAAATAATGAGATTTCACAAGCATTAAAAGAATCTTATTTTATGCAATGTTTGATATAATTGAATTTCATCTTTTAAAGTTTCACGTTGGAAAATGTAATTGTGATTTTATTTTGGAAAATCATTAAAGAGGGGTTTTTATTGTTTTAAAAGACAACCGATAAGAAAAGGTTTTTTGGTGGTATGCATAGTAAAGTGAAAGTTTATAAACAAGTAACTGCGTTAACAATTATTTATCTTAAAGTTTTTCTAGATTTTACTTAACAATCGATCTATAAGTTTGCTCAACAACATAAAAAAGAATTAAGTTTCTTGAAAAATTTTCTTTTCGACAAAACTAATTTTTATAGAAGTAAAATCTAACAACAAAATAAAAAAAAAAAAAACACAGTGCCCATGAGAGGGGAAAAAATAGTACGTGTGAAATTCTTAATTAATGCATATGCATATTACGTAGAAATAGAAAAACTAAGAAAAGACGGAAAGAATAAATTTGCGGCACCAATTTAGATTGTAACTAAATGATTGGGGCGACTTTGTCCTTTTGGTAACAAGAAAAGTGTCAAAAAATCCTAAGCTTATTATATCGATGTCAATTTAATCATAAATCTTTTAATAGTGTTAATTTAATCTTAAACCTTTTGGCCTAGTACCAATTTAGTTCTCTTAGTTAGTTTTGGCAAAATATTACTAGGTGGTTGGCGGCTAGCCTATATAATATAACCAACGCTGACATAGATAATTTTAATAATTTTTATTATTTTTTGGGCAAGGCCATGGCCAATGTCCTCCGACAGGCGAGGCCTAGCAAGGGGCCAAACTTGGCTTAAGACTAGGCTAGGGCGGCCTTACCAAATTCGGGTTGGGCAAGGGGAGCTCTTGCTAGGGCTCATCCTCACCCAACTAGATCTCACCTGTGGCGAGCAACGATGAACGTCATATAGGTGAGGCCAGCTCACCGTCATGCCCCGATTCTCGAGCACACACCCATCTATCATCTTACTCGATTAATAGTGACGTCCCAGGATGCATCTCCAGCCCTTTCTTTTTCATACGCATGTGGAAGTAGATAAAATAATCTCTAGACGATAAAGCAATGTGATAGGAAAGTAGGACTAAATTCCGAACTTTCGAAAAAAACAACCACACTTATATACATTGCAAACCAGTGCACATGCATATAAGGCGGACTATTAAGTCAGATTCAACTTAGACAAGTTCAAAAACAAGGTCTACAAGCAGGGGTGGGGGTTCCACCAACTACGGGTCCTCATCCTCCTTTTCATCATCCTTCACACTCCAACTGGAGTCTTCAGCAGATTACACCGAACTTCCGAGATCTTCAAAATCCAAGTCTGCTATATCTACGACCGGGCCTAGAGGGGGATTTGTGTTGCCTTTTCCAAAGGCGGCCTCCAAAACACACATAGGTATCTCAAACTCCGGTAGGGGACCCTCTCTCTAGCCATCTTGAGCTTGGCAATACCACGATCTATATCGATGGGGCAACTTATGGACGAGACCCGCATCAACCCAAACTATAGACCTCACCAGCTTATAAGTCCAATCCCTAGGGCACTCATAAAATGGAAAGTAAGAGATTTGCTCTGTGATCTTCTTGGGCCGTCCCAAAAATTCAGGAGTAGCCATCTAGAGATCTGAAATGATGTCTCACAACCAGGATGAGACTATGTTTCAGCAAGTTCTACCCCCTAAGACCCGATTAAGAAGCCAATATACCTTAGGTTGCCTAAGCACAACATGAGTCAGATGACTTATCTTGGCCTTAGTTCCATTCCTATGAGTCAGTATATATAAGATATATAGAAACCACATCAATTCACAGCATCATATTAAATTATTGATCAATCGACCTAGTAGATTACATGTTACCACGACCTTTCCCTCGGTCGGTACAATCAATACTATCTATAAGTTCGACCATAGTCCAAGACTGCTCATTTTAAGCTGATATATATATTGTATAGCTCACACTAAGCTGATAAATAGTGTACTGTTCTCGCTAAGCTGACATATCGTCTATATGTTGATATAGTACACAATAATGCTCTCTCTAAGCTAATCATAATGCTCTCGCTAAGCTAATTTGGTATACTGCTCTCACTAAGTTGATATATCACCCGTGGGCTGATATAATATACTATTATACTGCTCTCGCTAAGCTGACATATCGCGTATCAGTTGATATAGTATACCATCCTAACCATTCAATTAATTCCATCTTTTATCCTTCTTGATAAAATAATCGTGTGTCAGGACACGGCTGGCCTTAGCTAAAATGTCATACTTTCACTTTTTGAACAATCCGCTAGTTTCAACAGCCCTTTACAAATTTTTGGCGTTGTAAACCGACGCCCGATTAATTTCTAATCAATTACCAAAATTGATTAATTTAGGAATAAAATCCTAAAATCAGAATTAAATTGATTCAGCATGATTTAGCATTCAAATAAATAAACGAAATGCACCACGATAATCAGCATAAAATTCCGGTCGTCGGTTATCCCAGCTAATTTTCGCAAAATAAATAAATAATTAATTCCAAAAATTATTAAATAAATACAATAAATCCAATTTAGGCTTGTAATGCCTAATTGGAAGTCGAGACGAGCCCGGAAAATTATCGAGACTCATTCAATAAATAATAGGACTTGTCTACTTGCTAAGTACACTAACCATTTACCTAACATGCATAGATAAATCTCTAACTTAATTATTCTAATCTAATCTAACCACCTAATTACACTTAATTAAATCTAATCAACTCTTAAGCATTATTAGCATGCTAATGAGGGATTAGTGAGCAAAACTCACTCATTTAATAATTCGTTTGGATTGAAACGTCGGGAACGTCGCGAGGGACGTTTTACTCCAAAGCAGGCCTAAGCTCCAGGGCTCGGAAACACCTCAAATCGAGCCTCAAAGTTGCTGTGAAAGCCACACAAAAAAACTTGATATGTTCTTGCTAGAAACAGAAACCAAACAACTTGATTCAAAGCGGGAATTGCTCAGGAAAGAGGGAATAGGCTAAACCGGGCCTAGATGTGAACTCACGGGGTTGAACGGGCTCTGGTGGACCACCACAAACCACGGAATAGCTGCTAAACCGGCGTGGGAAGGCGAGCGAGAGCGGACGGCTCATGTGGACAGTGGGGCGCATGGGTGAGGCGGACAGGGGTGTGAGGCAGCGACGAGCGGCTCCGGTGACGGCTTGGCGTGCGACGGCTGCAGCTTCTTCTTCTCCAGCTGCTGGTTACTGTGGACGGCAAGAATGGAGGGAGAGGAAGCTTGGACGGTGGAAGGAGAGAGAGAAAGGGAGGGAGAGGATAGAGTTGGAGGACCCCATTGGATTGTTTTTCACATTTTTGTCTCCCAAAGCCTTATCCATCAAGCCAACATCCCATGGCTGCAAATGAGCCACCAAAACACCCTTCTACCACTCTTGAAATGGTCCATTTGGCTAGGCGTTGAGGGGCACACGAATTTCTAACAATTCCCTCTCAATTGAACACTTAATTTACTTTAATTCAACCTCATTTGGCCTTCATAAATTCAATTGATACCTCAATGCCTCAATTGATATTTTTCCTCATCCAAGAATCCATCATGCATCTCAATTTTGAAATCAAAAACAATCTTCGGCATTTTCTGAACAAAAAAGGCATTGCGACAACTTTTTCCCAAAAAATCTCGGTTGTTAGAAAAATCTTCTAAGACCGAGTTGACTTCCTAGAATTTATAGTGACATGACAAGATATTCAATTTCTAAAATCGGACTTGAATTCGTGATTAATTTTCATTTGGCGCATTTTTAGAGTGATCTAGATTACCGGATAGTTTTCAGATATTTTTAATGCAAATGAGCCATGGTTGATTTTCTTTGAACCACTATAAACCCACTTGACACATTGACGACTCTCGATTGTGGTAAAAATCTTGAGGATTCAAATACGGATACATAGTTATCAAAACGATAGAGAAATCAAACTAGTGTCGGTTACGACAAGAATTTTCCAATTTAGTGGTGTTACCCACGATCGATCACACATCTCAGTCAAACCGACCTATCTCTAATCTCAAATCGATTTTTAACTGTGTCGTAATGGCTTCTAAAGAAAAGCACGGTCAAAAAGTCGATTCCTAATCGAATTCTCAAGTCTATTGCACTAAAATTTCTTAATTGCTTCCCTGAATAGTCTAGTTATCTGGAGAGTGATCAGCTCTGAAAACAGCCCTATAAGCGCACCAATGAAATGCTCGATTTATTCAATAGAAACATGACTGAAAATCTGGGTTATCACATCAGCCATGGCCGGTGGCTGGCCGTAACCTATGGCTGATGGCTGACTAGCGGCAAAAGGAAGAAGAAGGAAAAGAAGGAAAGACAAAAAAAAAACAGAAAATATTATAAGAAATGAAAAATGTAAAAATATTATTAAAAATTGTGCACGTAAATATTGGCGGTGCCACTTATGTGACGGCCTAAGTGCGGGGGTGCGTCTCCTGTCACACATTGCTTAGGGGAGAGTCATGTGGCTAGTTTATAAGGCTTAGGCTCCTCTAATCTGTGTGATGCGTTTCACGTACACTTTCGCTGCGCTGGAAACAAACTGGTGAGGAGGAGGTTGCTGCGTGCATGCCTCCAAAGCGGACAATATTGGGTTGGGGGAAGACATTTTAAAGCCATGAGAACTCAGTGTCCAAAGCGATACCTCCAAAGCGAACAATATTGGGTTGGGGGAAGGCATTTTAAAGCCGTGAGAACTCAATGTTCAAAGCGCCCACGTTCGTAATATTTAGCAAAAATTAGCCGGAATGACTAAATTAGCACTAGAAAAAAAAAAGTTCAAGACTAAAGTAGTACTATTAAAACGTTTAGAATTAAATTGTCATCAATGTAAATTTAAGACTTTCCAATATTTCTCCCTTTTGGTGAAATATTGATGAATTCAGTGGGTGGAAATAATGCGACCCTTGAAAAAACACTTAAAAGGCACACTAAAATATGTTGTTTCATGGACTATTTTGGTTCTGTTCACCAAACGCGTAACCACTCCATATTATAAGTCAACGTCTTGAGCTTTCTCCATAGCCAACGGACGTGCATGCGCTTCCTTTGCTCTTCCGCTTGTCATCCTGTTGTCACAGGCATCACATTCATCTCCAAACCCTAATCTTCTTCTTGGTTCACCTCTAAGTTCTTCCCTACCTTCTCTTCAACACACTGTCTTTGGTTTGGTTATCTTCTTCTTTTTCTTTTTTCTTGGGGATCTAAGAGGTTGATTGTCTGGTCTTGTTCTTGTGATGAAGCTGACCCAGTCTCTGCTCTCTTCCAGATTTAAGTCTTAGGTCAGTGAATGAACTTTTGCACTGTCCTGTTCACTCTCTCATTTGATGCATTATTAATTGAAGTCGAAATCAAAATTTATTGAATTCAATCTCCTTTGACATATTCTGATTATTGTAGATGGCATTGGAGCCTTTCACCTTCGGACCTCACAAAATCAATCCGGCGGAAGTATTTTACACCACATCTCTGTCGTTTGCAATGGTCAACTTGCGTCCTGTTCTTCCCGGTCTCTCTCTCTCTCTCTCTCTATCTCTCTCTGTGCCTGGTTGCAATTTTGACTGGACAATATTGAAATTGCCCCAAAAGACGTGTAGGTGGGGAAATTTATCGGCAAGTGATATACATTAATTGGTAGAAAAGGAAACTGTTTCCTCAGTTTCCAACAACATTCCGTTTGCATGAAAGAGGTGATCCTATGCCATCACAGATTTCGTTAAAGTAGGAAGCACACTGTGCATCTAGCTTCAAATAAGAAATCTTTTCAACAGAACCCCCAGCCAGCAGTGAATAGCTTTATATTGAATGGGCTGTCAATTATAAGGTTAACTGAACAACCAATATCCTCTGAAGTTGCATTTTCAAAGTTGAGAAAATCTTTTCCTTTTAGTTCTCTGTTCTACTTCTGGATACTATGCCTAATGTGTGTGGTTTTGATTTGAATTTATTACCTTGCAGGTCATATCCTTTTTCCACGTAATTAAATTTGATGATAGCACTTTTGTTTGTATGGGTAAGTATGTTATTTAGGAGAGCATGCATGGGGCCTGAAGGCCCTTCTTTGAGCAGAATTTGTGAGAAAGTGGCAAAACAGGCATTATTCCTTCTTAGATGGAGTTGAGTGCTGAAAGACTACGAGGGAAACCATGAAGTCAAATGTGCCACCAGACCTATCACCGAGAAAGCAACCCAACTCACAAGGATTCATATCTCCCTGTACCTATTCTCATGAGGTGTTGGATCTGCAAATCATGAGGATCCTGTGAGAGTAATCCTCTTTAGTGCTTTCAGCATTGCTTCAGCCACATTGAAGCTGCTCTCTTTTATGTTAATCCAAAAGAAAACACCATTCAGCATGTCCAATTTCCAACTGGATCTATCATACAGTGGTGTACTCCTGGAATTTCTTACATCTGGTATAGACAGCTGCCCTAGTTTGGACAGTCAGTACACAAGATCCACAAACGCATTAGCGTGACACTGTTTTCTGAGAGCACCTTCAGACGTCAAACAGCAATGCATTAGAGTGGCATTACTTTGACATGGTTTTCTGAACTTCAATCTCATATGTTCAGCTGTCAGACTTCAATCTCATATGTTCAGCTGTCAGAGTCACGCCTTGTTGCATGATGAACTCTGTTATAGATTTCACTGCAAAGCTTGGCATAGCTTTTGGAGGCGTGTTTTTATGTGTATCTGTCTCTGTTGGAAAACAAAATCGTGTAAGTAAGCCGTGTGGTAATTAGTATTCCCCATGTCAATCTTCCTTAGCCATCTAGAAAGGCGCATACCTTAGTTTGGTTTTGAATGAGATAAGGCATTTACGGTGCACAAAATGTTTCACTTGACATCATGTACATGTGCTCATCTGCCCAAGGCGTGAAGTAAAGCGCTTTGTTGATCTTAGTGCTGACGAGACTATTGATCTATGGCTTACTGCAAAGAAAGTTGCTGGTCAGTTGGAACACTACCACAAAGCATCATCTCTGACTTTTACAATTCAAGTAAGACAGTAGTAACTTTTGTACACAGCCACCCTTAACATGCCATCTTAGATACTGTACATGTTACTCACCAAATTGATTCCATTTCTCTGGCATCTGAATGTCACATGATATGAATTAGCGAATTAGCAGTAAATAATGGTTCAATACAAGTAGATGCTGATAAGAAATATAGCTCTGTGGTTTCGGTTGAATCTCTTAGCCGATTCAATAAAAAATTCCAATTTATATCACTTCCACATTTATTCCTTGTACTTACGAACCCATATTAATCCTTTCCTATTGCAATTACATTGAAGGGGAATTCCGGATTGATAGGAGCTATCTCTTGCAATTTTTTTCGTACATTTCGTCCATGGTCATTGAAATTTAGTGAATTTTGCTATTAGGTCACTCTACTTCAGCTTTAATCATCCAACACAATGAAGTTACAATATTTTTGCAATTGATGCACTTTATCAGTAATCTAGCCAATTACCCAGTGAATTGCTGACGTGGTGGACATGTGGTCAGATTTCTGGACATGTCATTGTCATGCTTATGGGCACCATGTCAGCATTTCACCGGCAAATTTGCGGGATTGTGGTTAGAGTGTGTCGATTACCTTAAATTTAGAAGTTTCATTTATTGAGTGACTTGAACAAAAATCTAGCGATCTAATTGTAAAATCATTTATTTTTTATTAGATCAATGCAATTTTACCGGATATCGTAACATTAGCATAAGACATGGCAGTAAGGTCTTAAGGACTTTTTGAATGGTTGGGCAAGTCTATTTCTCATTGAAATCGAATATCCAGCCTTATCAGAAATTAGACTAATGATGAGTGGCTGCAATCTAGGGTCCAGGGTTCAAATTTATGCGGTAGAGGAATGTTTTCACGTGTAAGAAATTGTCTGTTCTTTTTTCCTTGTTCTTTTGTTCTGTGTGGTAATTGTTGATTATGCTAGGATGGGCCGCAAGCTGGACAGACCGTGCCACATGTTCACATTCACATTGTCCCCCGCAAGGCTGGTGATTTTAAGGAGAATGATGAGATCTATGATGCAGTAAGAAGTGCAAATTTCATCTACCCTGCTGGTTTCTTTCAGTCTGAAATATCTTTTTATGATGGAATATACCTCTAATCGCACAGATCGACCAGAAGGAGAAGGAACTGAAGCAAAAGCTCGACGTAGATAAGGAAAGGAAAGATCGGAGCTCTGAAGAGAGGGCCCAGGAAGCAGAGGAGTACAGAAAGCTTTTACTGTGAGTCATGCTCTTGGATCGGGCAGGATGGCTTGCATCAGTTGATTCTTTTTCTTGTGAACAATCTGCAATTAGCTTTCGGTGCATGCATTGCCTGTATCTTGGCTCTGGACCTCTCTACTGGAAGGAGCATTCGTTTGTCTGCTATTTGGCTTGTAATGATTTGAGAATGAATTTAGCAATGCTGGAAGGTGATGTAATAACGTAAGTAGGTGGTTATACTTGTATGAATGGATGATCTGAATGTCGGTTTACAAACAAATGATGGATTTTTCCGGGGAAAAAAACTCAGACTTGATTGTGCAGGAAGTCCAGAGTCAGAAGATCCTTTATGGCAGATAAACCGATGCCCCGTCGCCATTTATTTGGTAGGCAACTTAAGAGCTCATTGGTCGGATCTTCAGAATTTAAGCAACTGAATCGCATGAAAGCATAACAATGCCAAGTTGATACCCATCGCCAATCCGTTGGTATATGCCATTCTTGAGTTGTGATCAAGGCTTAAATCGCTTTTAAGAGACCAAATAGGTATAATTAAATCATTATGTCAATATTATAAATGGTAAGTTTTCACAAAGATAGCTAGAAAAACTCTTATTGTTTGCGAATGTTGAATATGTTGTATATTGTACCACATAAAAACATGTCAACTATAAAAGGGTCTACTGCATCTTTTTATTACTATTGATAGTTATAATTGCCAAGAAGGAATTAGGGGTAATCAGTGTTAGGGTTGATCAGTTTCCACCAACCGAACCGATAGGGTTCCCAATTTGTGGAACTAGGAATTGGTTTAACTAGTCTGGTCCGATTCCAAGGTTAATCTTGGAATTGGTAAATTTTTCCTTTTTTTTTTTTTTTCCTTCTATTCCCTACATCTTGAACCCAAAAGTCTGGTAGCTTTTGCTTGGATTTGGCAATGTTGCTTCCACCATCAACTGGAGCAATTATATATGCATTATGTTCCGATGAATTCAAATGATTTCACCTTCCATTTTGTTCTTTCTTGAGTAACATGTAAAACTGAAATAGTGGCGCTTGGAATACTTCTAGTTAGCAAGCTTTTATTTCACTTGGGGTATCTGAGGAACCTTACATTTCAAGGTTTTACTTATAAGATTGAATTGGTGGGTTACTTGAAGTATTTATAGTTGAATCAAGATGTTGGCTTCGCTGGTTATATTTGGTCACCTCATCCGGTAGCCGATGATGTGTAATTGATGTAGTATATTTGGGTGAGCTTGGCCTTGACTGGAATGACATCCGTTAATGTCGTCACCTGAAATATACGTTTGATCTACATAAATGTTTGAGTTAGAGTATGTGCATGATTATGAAGAAAGTTGGACGTACAACACCCATGAGCTGAGCTGAAGCTATGGAGTCCACTACAAATTCGAACAAAACTGTAGGACCGAATTCATGCACTTGCCTTGCTAATACTGAGGTGTATGCTCATGGACGAGTCTTGTGATATCATCTTACTCATTTATCAATTGATAGTTGTCACTGTTAAAAGGCATTGCCAGAGAAAGTGGTGCTTCTTTTTTCTTTTTCTTTTTATGCTCAGGATCCGTTGGGCAGCCCACAACCCATAAAGTGGGTGGTGCATCCCGAACCAAGCGTCAATACCTAGGGGAAGTTAGCACATGCCATCCACTTAAGATGTGTGTTGTCAATACAGAAATTCGAACCCGTTTCCTTATGTGATAAGATAGTAGAGCTCAACCAACTACGCTGTCCACCGATGGGTGAGAAAGTAGTGCTTATTATTAGCTTGATCATGAAAAATGATTGGCAACATGTCAGCTCTGAAAATGAGAGATAATTTGTTGAGAAATCTTGTTGATTGTGATTCTTGGCTGGCAAAGCTATTTTTCGTTCATGAATTTGAGTGACTTGGTTATGGAGAGTTCTTCAATTTCCTGACAGAACACATCTCCTATGCCTACTTGGCAGAAACAGTTCTTGAATGGTGAATTCTATAAGAAGTCCCACTTTGAGGTTTCCGTCCCACAGCATCAGTTGAACGAAAAATAGCCTTTGTAGCAATTTTCCTATCCTCAGTTTTAAAATGGAAGTTGGTTCATTGAAGGATTTTCCAAATATTGTTGGGGAGTATGGAGGTACTTCGATTTCAAAATACGTCCTTTACTCGTAGATATTTTATGGGTGCCCCTGGTCATGATGGGAATTTAAAAAGTTAGGACTAAATTAACAATCACATAATATGTTTAAAGCTAAATTTGTAATTTTCCCGCTCTGTCCATCACATCCATAATGATCTAGAACAATATAACGTCCCTCGTTCTTCAAACATACTCCATCTCCAAACATACTCCTTGATGCCACGCTTTGAATATTCTTCTCTTCTCTTCTCTTTTGATGATATCTTGCCGATTGATTGGAATTGTCCTCCATCTTTGTGCCTGAACTTTATACAACAGCCCTAAACGCATAAAAGTGATCATTCAGCATGAGCGAAGGGTGAGTTTCGGATTGCACAAAACGAGCATTCACTACTAAACCTGATCACTGGGCAAGTTCAGGCCAGACCCAGCCTGGGAATGATCGTTGCCGGCCTTGTCCAAGCCCGAGAAGCCAGGCTTATATCTTGGGCCAGTCCCGTCCTGTTATTTTCCATGAAAAGGTACATGTAAAGGCCTCTTCTTATGATAAAAGAAAATCTGGCCGCTACATCTATTAGAAAATTCGAAAGTCAAAAACTCATCTGCTGCGTAATCTGGGCGGTGATCCAGTTTAGCATCTGTGCTTCTTATGAATTCTGCCTACCGTGTCCCACCCTCATTACACATTCCAGGCCAAAAATGAAAATCACAACTCCAATTTCTAGAATAGTAGAATGTTCGTATTTGATAGTTGCATATATTATGGATTAGTTCCGACCTTATTCGTAGAATGTTCAACAACGATGAGCAAAACAAAGAATTATCAACAGAGTGATTCAGAATGTGCACATAATGGGAAAGAAGAGATGAAGCAATTTCAGTTAAAGTGAGAGGATGATTTGTGATTCTGGCTATCTTAAATAGCAAAAAGAGCCTATTCTGGAACCTTAAATTAGATGGCATTTTTGCATTAATAAATGAAATCCATGCACAAGTCGTGCTGTTCTTCTGACATGTATTATTCAGTTGAAAATTTGAAGTATTAGTAATACCTAGTCAATTCGATAAGGAGCATGAATATGTCACATAAAAAAAGTGATCAAGTATTTTTCTGATTTTTAATCCAACGGCATTGTCTATTGAAGACCTTAAATATCTATAAACCAATTAAGTCCAAATTTTTGCCCTGTGCAAGTCTAAACCTTACGGTACATGAAAATTTTCATCTCAAGAATTAAAGGGCACAAATTCGAATCCTCCCTAAAGAAATTCAAAATTTGAGTCAATGAAGTGTTAATTTTCATTGATATGTTGTACAATATATATATCAATTCCTATAATTATGGTGAAAGATAAAAATAAAAGATAACAATTTTGTTTATAAGGAAAACAAATCACAAAAGATCTTAATATGATAAACTCGTTAATACTCTATTTGATTTGTTATCTTCATACTGATTTGTAAAAATTCTGCATTATAAATAATCTGAATTTTTCCCTTCTGATTTTCTGCTTCAATACTCCCACGGTAATACAAAGCCTTATGTAGCACATGAAATAGTCACATCAAGGCATGGTTTGCAAATTGGCCGTTGTTAAACGATGCAATAAACTATCGAAGGAATTAATGAACCCACATGTTCTGTAAGGGTGTCACATTTAATTAATTTAATCGCTACTCACAAATTGCAAGCAAGCTCTAGCTCTGTCCCAAAACTGCTCATCAAGCCCACCAAAATAAAATCAGACACCACTTAGGAAGTTCTCAAACCAAGGTAGTCTATGTCATCAAAACAAGGATGTTTTTTTATGCTTTGTATTCAAGATCATGAGCGAGTCCAAAACGTGGGGAAAATTACTAAGATAATCTTAAGCCTATCACATTTATGCCATTTTTATCATAAACATTTCGATCTAATCAATTTAATCATAAACATTATAACAAGTTGTCAATTCAATCACAAATATTTCAATCGTGTCAATTTAGTCCTAAATATTTTGATTATTTGTCAGTTTAGTTATTATGATCAATTTTAGCTAAAAATATGGCAGTCAACACCAACCATGTGCTGACATGTACAATTTTTCTGCATTTTTAATTTTTTTTTCTTCTTTTCTTTTTATTTTCTTTTTTTTCCAGCCTCGGGCCAGCGATCTCAGGCAGCCATAAGTGAACATTCATGTTTGGGTCGGGTCAGGTATTAGTGGACCCAATCCGAACGGTCGAGACCCAAAGTCATGTCAGAGACTCAAATTTGCTGCGATTCCAGGACCTGAGTTTCTATCTGTTTTTGCAATGTAATAAAATTGCGAATACCGTGTGATTTGGCTTTTGTTTTTCATTGCGGGACGCAACCCACTTTGGCACTAGACGTTTTGTGTGGCTGTTCTCCGTTGTTCCTTTGGCATACTCCATGTCGATTTTTCTTTTTCCTTTTTTTTCATGATTTTGTCGTTTCATGAGATGCACTTTGCCCAAAAGCCTTGCAAGATTCCAGACATCTATTATTTTTAGACTTTTTGTTTTTTTTGGTAAAGACTACTAATCATGTCATTTTTCAAAGGTATATAAATTACTTTTCAAGAGTTGAAATAATTTAGTCGGTCTTTGTTTAAATTTCCAGCAGAAAATTGACTATTTGATATCCTAAATATTACAAGATAATTGTTTACAATATCCCTAATTTATTGTAAAGCAACCAATTTAGTTCTAAAAATTGGCTGGAAAGATTAGTCACGTTAGTGAACCTTAATCAAAATCGATCAAAGGATTATTGAAAAATCATTAAAAGGTTTGACGCTAAATTTGCAATGTTAAAAAATCCAACCTATTTGATAAATGAATGTGAGATTTTGTAAAATCACCACCTAATTGTTCTAAAAACTTAACCTTGTGTGTTGAACTTTCTAATATAGTATCAAAGAATGATATCTTAAGTTCAAATCTTCTAGGCCTATATTTGGTTCCCTCATTAAATATTACAATGTTTTAGAATAAGACCAAATTCTAGCCTATGTGTGAGAAAGTTGGACATTATAACAGGTAAAACTGAAAAAGTTTAAAATGGAATTGATATCTGAACAATAACTTTAAGACTAGATTGGATAATTTTCTGATAAGAAAAGTGTACCTAGCATCTCATGTCCAACGTTGACAAGAAGTGAGGGACAAATTAAATTGAGACACCGTACAATACAAATTATCCAGAGTGCCTAGAACACCATCGGCATTATTTGGTTATCTTTCAAGCTGGCAAGCCAATGTCATATTCTCCGTTTCTCTTGGCAATCTTGAACATTAGGACAGGCACATGGGATCTGACATTGCCTCCCATGTTGTCCAACTCAAAGCTTTGATATGATTGGCTTGATCTAATTTAAATAGTTTGATTGGTGGAATATGGGCACACCAATGATTTGGATGACTCAAGGTCGGTGGTCCTTTCTTCGCCCTCTTTCACTGGGTGTGGATGCAATGTTCCAACAAGATCACCTGCTTTCCACCCACCCTAGCTACCGTGTAACAACTGGCTTTGGATTTTTGTATTTTTTTTTATTTTTGCCTTTTGTTCCGAAACTGGCTTTTGATTTAATAATTGTTACTTTTGCGAAGTCTTAGCCTCATTAGTGTGCATTGCGAGCGGCTCATCAACCTCCTCCATCTTCTCCTGATGTTTGGGTAAACGTGGGGAAATTATGCATTCAGTCCAAAGTGGTCATTCTACATAATTTTTTGCCAAAAATCGTTGACGTAACAATATACCTCATAGGATGGCCTATAATGATTGGACCATCATAATTTTTTGGAAAATCTGACTGAAAATATTATATTGAAATTTTTGAAAAGGCTTTGGACTAAATTGGAAATAGTGGAAAGACCATGAATGAATTGATATTTATATAATAATTTTAGGATTTAAATAATTTTCTCTTGCAAATTTTATTGGACGATTAAACTGGGAATCTTAAAAACTTGTATCGATTCGACACTTGAGTTTGTCATATATAATTTTCATTTCTATGTGTTTAAATCTTAAAATTTGCGGTTCTCCTAATCAGCTAGCTTTTTGATGAATAAACATTTACATTCCATTCTTTAGTAATTTCTTTTTCTTTTTTTTTCTTTTTCTTTTTTTCGCACAGCTTTGCCAGAGTGGCGCCAAATAAGTGTCATATAATAATATTCAAAGAGAAAGATTTAAAAAGACAAACAAAAATAAATAAAAAAAGAGAGAGAGAGAGAGAGAGAGAGAGAGAGAGAGAGAGAGAGAGAGACTGTTAGGCGCCCCTTCCCATTTCTAATTTTAGTTCTTTTTTTTTTAAAAATCCCAATTATTTTAAGATGAAATGACATCTTTTTTGTGTTGGGCGACAATGCTCCGACGAGGGGTGGTTGAACCCTTGTTAATGATTTAGTGTCACATGCTCCTCGCGAAATCACATAAAGCACTAATAATGACATACTCAATATCAAATATAAAATTTGATAAAATGCCTATCAAATAGAAATATTGGGTACCATGTTGGCCAAGAATCTTTTATTTTTAAAAAATACTATATAAATTTGTAATTGTACAGTTAACCGATTACTTAGAAAAGCATTAACACCATTAAAATCTATCCTTAAAATTGCAAAAGTAACAACAACAAAAATAAGAAACTACAAGAGAAATAAAAAGTGAAATAAAATATCGGGGACTATGTTGGCTAACAAATTTATGCTGTAAACAGTATAATAAGGTTTAGTGATTCTAAAACTTATTAACTCACACACTATATTTCTGACAAAAAAAAAACACTCTATCAACCCAAAAGAAGAAGAAGAATACATTATGAATTTTTTTTTAATAATAAGAAGCATTTAAACCTTCAACTCGACCTATGATAATACTGCTATTTTAAATTCTTTCAATTATCTTATTAGTAGTGTATTAAAATGATTATAAATGTAAATAAATTTAAAATTTTAGATCACATATGTGGAAAATATTGATACATTAATATGAAATCCTAAATTGTTTACTCAGTAGTAAAGCAAAAATGTTGAATTAACAAATTAAATGCGGTAATACCGAACTATAAATTATGCCTTTGGCCAAAAAGTTGTTAAAACTATTTGAATATTTCCTTATATTAGGTGGTGCGACTGTAAGTCACCTTAAGAGAATATAAATATAGAAGAAATGAGCTTGTGCAACGCACAGAGCTTAAATAGCGACTTATGCTCGGTGCGCAGAGGATTCAAATGCCGTTCCTATCTGGAAAATATTTTATGATTGAGATTATTATTTTATTGGTCTCACATATTCTGTCCAGATGATGGGTGGACATAGATTTTTATACGATTAAGACCGTAAATCAATATTCAAATCGATGGCCGGTCTGATTCCAATTCTACGAGCTTATCTAAATTGACTCTGTCATAATGCATGATGTTACAATAGACAATGAATTCGATAGTCTACAGCACGTCTCGACGAGTCTGGTCAAAATCTGATCCAGCCTGAACCTAACAGTCCTCGCGGCCTTAAAATCCGCAGTAGAATATTAGTATTTCTCCTCGGGGAAAGTGACTAATCATTATGGTCTTATTATTAAGTGGGGGCAACAGGCTCTTTTACAGAACTGTCATCCATTTGCAAAAACGATTAGGGCTTGGGAAAAGTCAAAGCAAATGCACATTTTTCCGCGTGGAAAGGACAAAAACCCACGTGCCTGGGCTTGCTAATTGAACCCTTGTTTGGGGCTGACAAAGTGGTTTGATAATGAAAATGATTGCATGAGATATTTGAAAGTCATATGATCCAGTCGGCAAGTTGATAAAGAAAATGGTTGAGACGAGGGAAGCTCCTGAAAGGGTATGAACCCCGGATGAAACTTTAGGTTTCGTTTTGTTGATCAATTTTCCTATTTCATGCTAAATTTGCCCCATCAATCAATTAAGAACTGCTTTTTTTATTCCTTATGAAAAAAACACAATTTAGGATAACTTTCACACTCATAAAATGCAACATTAATCTTGTGAATGGCGCAAGATGCCAACGTTAATGTGAAATCATTAACATAGTTATTTATGATGAGATAATAATGAATTGCTCAATGATACCATTAGCATCGATGTAAGGCATCGTAGTGATGTTGATAGAATGAGTTATCATACTAATGGTTTCCCCAAATCAATTTGACAAAAGGTATTTTCCATTGATTTAACACTTGGCACTTATGACTATCTCTTCTCCCTCCCACTCTTGATGATTGCGACATTCGAATCTCATTTTCTCCATTTTATCCTTTCACTTACGTTCCTCACATGCTTAACATCATAGAAAAGGAATCAAACAAGAACATGAAAAATGGCTACTCTCCTTGATTTCTGGACTTGGAGTGATTGGTAAGGACAATATGGAATTTTCAACTTGGAAATTGAAGGTAATTTGTTCGAAATCCTTCAAAAAAAAATTATGTAAATTATTTTGTGTCAAATACCACTTTTATACATGAAAAGTTTAAACTTAACCGGCTCACGAAACCTATAAGATATATCATGACTTTTGAGTAGTTGGATCTTTGCCCCGGTATCTCTTTGTAATAAAAATTTAGGAAGAAATGGAAAAAACAAGCCCAAAAAGAAACAAAGAATAAGGATGGCGGGTTCAATGCAAGCAATCGGGAGCAATAATGCACGTCGTGGTCACTATACGAAAGTCGAGGAAGAACTGATGCCAGAAAAGCGAACCTCACTTTTTGTCTGTGGCCACTAGCGACGGTAACCCATGATTCTCTCTGTCTCCCTTTTCCTTAATTCCTTGTCTTAAATAACTAAATTTAATCACTTATGGTGCATATAACTTTAATACGTTTTCATCAGGTCAGCCATGTAATTTAGGAGCTCAGAATTTACGTACTTAAAATAGAATTCCGCCACAGGCAAAAAATATATGTAGATGATATCGAAAGAATAATGTGCATCTTATCAATAAAATGAAAACAGATATTTAAAAAAGGGGGAAGGAAATAAATTGGGGGTTTACTAGTTTATGTCAATTGGGAGATTAAAAATGAATTCAACTCTTTAAAGAGAATTGGATGGATTTATTCATATTCAAAGTGGAAATAGCTCCATTGAAAGGATTATGATGAGAATAATCTAAAGTATTATAGCATGGCGTGTAAAGGAAATAATTTCTAAAAAAGAAAAGTCAATTGGTGAGTTCTAGATATCATTAGAAAAATAAAATACATGTTGATTTGGAAATAATTCTACAATCTTTGTAAAGCTATTTTTCTTGAAAGTATAGCTCATTTTGAGAATTAAGGTGTGTTTATTTCATAAAAATTCAATGATTTAGAACTTTTTTTTCTAAAATGATCATCTGTATTGTTAGCAAAAATGAACGAATGGCGAATAATTTTACCATTCACAGAAATATTTGAACATAAATTATTATCAATAATAAAAATATTTTTCATTAATTAATTATGTGAAGTGATACAAGCGAACTTTTTAAAAATGATTAACATCACAAAAAATCCCAAATTGATACACATATGACATATTTATCCAAAATTAATATTTTGATCACGAAAAATTCAAAATTGATACACCTATGATAATTTTACCCCAAAAATATTTTGATCCAAAATTGATATATCTATGACAATTTTACTCCAAATGACTAATACTATAAAAAAAACCACAAAACTAATATAATTATCTAAATGGACTAATACCATAAAAAAAACCCACAAAACCAATATAACTATTCGTGTTATTATTATATCCAACTACAACATATATTAGTAAAATTTAATGAAAACTAATATACTGAAATTAGTCATAAATATACTAATTTAGTGTAAATTTATCAAAGATATATTAATTTAGAATTTTTCGTTATATTAACCCTTTTAAAAAATATTTTTTCTAAAATCATCTTTCTTGCCCAGAGTAGGGATGGGAATGCAATCGCAGCGCGTGGAGCAGTAGGAGCAATATGTGCCCTGAACTAGGGGCGGGTTCATCTCCAACGACACCGTATCATCTCACTGAGGTCGTCCAGGTTGCGTGTGGAAAGATACGGTTTTTTTGCTCCTCCATCGTTTTCGTCTCAAGTTCCGCGAAATTGAAAAAAGGCCAAGTTGCTGATGGAATCTTGACGAAGCCTCCTCCCTCCCTACCATTTCTCCCTCCTCCTCTTCCTCTTCTCTCTCTCTCTCTCTCTCTCTCTCTCTCCCCTGCAAAAGCCTGACGATGAAGAATTCCTTCGCAGTCAACCCCGCCGCGTTTGGCAGCTTCCTCTGCTGAGGTTGTCTTGGGGACGCGCCCAAGTAATGCAACGACGGAGAGGCGAATCGACGGTGAGATCCGAGGCGGAGATCGGGAAGGAACGCTACGCTGCTTAGGTATTCATGCGACGCAATCTCAATCTTTTCACCCCCCCTTGTTTTCTGTAGCTCGCGAGAATCGAATTCCCGAAGCCTTGGGCCATTCGGTTTGGGCTTAGCGCTGCTGAAGTTTCGGCATTTTTTTTTTTTTTTTGCAAAGAAAATCTAATAGATCGGCTGGTATCTTTGGAGAAGAAGGAAAAAGACTGTGTTTTGTGCCTGACCCATGAATGATTGGATTGGACGTGAGCGGTTCGTTTGCTTGCGCTGTGTTCCCGTTTTCCTTTTTTGTTGCGATTTTGGGTTGTGGTGTTCTGCTGTGTATGTTCCTGTGGTTGGGTGAGTATGTATTTGACGGGGACTGTTCATGCGGTAGTTTGGGGTTAAGCTTGATGCTTCTCTCTGTGGTTTTGCGGGTTTGCGGCTTTGTGATGTCTTCTAACGAATTTGACTTTGCT
This sequence comes from Eucalyptus leucophloia subsp. euroa, assembly GCA_017140325.1. Classification (NCBI taxonomy): domain Eukaryota; kingdom Viridiplantae; phylum Streptophyta; class Magnoliopsida; order Myrtales; family Myrtaceae; genus Eucalyptus; species Eucalyptus leucophloia. Next base: position 24,214,180 of record CM029471.1, read on the forward strand.
TTGTTGTTCCAAATTGGAGATCCTTTTTTTTTCTTTTTTACCTTCCGTTGCTGAGTGGTTTGATAATTGTTCTGATCTTGGTATTCCTTGTTTTTTGGGTTAGCTTTTTCCCTTCTCAGGTGCTTTCCTGAGAAATTGTGATGCATATAGAGGTTGCGAAAATTGCTGTTTCCTTCTGGTTTTCATTGCTTCCTCCCACAAAAGTGCGAAAGAGTTTGATTCCCGTGTTTGTACTCTTTGCAATCAAAAGATCTAGGATTTTTGAAGGATGCAAAATGAAATTGCTATCTCTTTCTGGTTTTCATTGCTTCCTCTTGCAAAATGAAAGCAAGAGGCTATTGAAGAGTACAAAATCCATGTCACGTGAGAGCCTCTCATATAGCTTGTCACATGTTCTGGTTTTCATTACCCAATTGCATTAGGATTTTCTAGTTATACTGCGTCAAACTGAAACCCTAATGCAATTGGGTTCAAGTTCAGTGGTCGGTGCACTTGGATTTATGATGTCTCCACGTGTGTGCTTTATTTGGTTCATTTCATATGATTTTTGTGTATAATAGATGAGTAGTTGGATGTCTTTATAAGTCAGTTGGTTGATTCTCACTTTTATGAATATAACCTAGAAGAACATTACTTTACCCATTTTGTTTTGCTACATGGACTTGCAATCTTGGGGATCATTTCTGATTTGTGGAAACACCTTGAAAATCAAAAAGTTGTGTTTTTAAATATTTCTTGGTTGAATATTCACAGACATCAGATGAGTGATTAACTTTGATTAGGCTCTTTCTTTGTAAATGGTTAGAAAACTAAAATTCTAAGATGCGCATATATAATTGTTTTAAATATTTTGATTTGCCGCTAACATTGATTTTCCATTTTATGGTTGAAGATGGATTCCTCAGTTAATTGGAACCGTGTGTAAATGCTGATAAGTTCAGACTTTTCAAGCAAAATTCTTTGGAGATAGTGTTCTTCTGAGCTAAGGTGTCTAAGATGGATGAACGAGCAGTTTCTTGTGATGGCTCTTCCCTGAAAATGGCTAGGGAAGTTAAGCTGGAGGAAGACGAGGAAGAATTTCGCAGTTGTTGCGAAGATGATGAAGTGTGGACGGAGACTGATGATTCAGTTAAGGAGGAGCCCAAGTATATTTTAGGTGAATTTTCAGTGAAATTGTTCTTCAAGGGCATTTCAATCAATGAGTTCGGGGAATCTGCTGTCGAGCTTTCTGGAATTGGGGTGTCTATGGAACGGTTAGCTGATCTTCCTATTATCCAGGTGCAGAAAAAGTTGGATTTCTTTGTGGAGGAATCTGTGGCTGATTATTTAGCTCTGATGGACGGTCTAGTGGAGGCTTCACAGAACAATATCCGTCACGTTTATGCCTTTACTGATTCAAAGATGTTATATGATCAGGTAAGCTTGTCTAAAGAAGGATGTATCTGTTATTATTTGATATAATATTTGTGAGTAGTAGAAATTATTTTGTTGGTCACATATTGTATATGCAGTGCAATTATAATAAATGGTCGGGTGACATGGGTGCTTTTGACAGATAATGAATGAAGATAAGCTTGAGATTCCACTTCTGGTTGCATTGAGGCAGAGAATACTGGAACATGCAGTTAATTTTGACACCTTCATTTTGGAAGTTGTGTCTGGTAATGAGCTGGATAGGGCATGCCGACTGGCCTGCGTGGCTATTGGGATCGTTTCATATCCCATCAATGGAGAGAAGTCTCTTGACAACTGTTCTATTTGTCGTGAGGATAGACCAACACCCATGATGATCACCATGAAATGTTCACACAAGTTCTGTTCCCAATGTATGAGAACTTATGTGGATGGAAAAGTACAAACTTCTCAAGTTCCTATCAGATGTCCCCAGTTGAAATGCAGATACTATGTATCCCCTGTAGAGTGCAAGTTTTTCCTTCCACTTGCTTCATATGAATCTCTGGAAAGAGTCCTTGGGGAAGCAAATATTCACTCTGATAAAATCTATTGCCCCTTTCCGAATTGTTCTGTCCTGCTTGATCCTCAAGAATGCTTGTCAGCCAGGGCAAGTTCCTCGAGTCAGTCAGAAAACAGCTGCATTGAATGTCCAGCTTGTCAGAGGTTTATCTGTTTGGAGTGTGGTGTCCCCTGGCACTCTTCATTGACCTGTGAGGAGTACCAAGATCTTCCAGCAGAGGAAAGAGATGCTGAAGACATCACTTTGCATCGTCTAGCAGCAAACAAGAGATGGAGGCGTTGCCAGCAGTGTCGTAGAATGATTGAACTCACACAGGGTTGCTACCATATGACATGCTGGTAAGAGGAATTGTTTGTTTATGAGCGATGATAATTCCTATGTGCAGGCTAGATGTAAGGCTTTATTCTGTTTTCTGGAATACTAGGGTACTTTGACCAGCATGGCAGTTTGCACTTGGAAGTATGTAGTAGATATTCTAGAAATAGAACTTGGCACTTTAGCAAGTGCCTCACTGTTAATGGAACTTGAATTATTTATATTCTAGCTAGATGTTATTGATGGGAAGGACAGGTTTGTCCGTTCCAATCATTGGGCCACTCTGAGGTTTTCCATGAATTAGTTAGAAGGCTCTTGCATCCTTTATGCAAGGCATGTACCTGGTGCAGTGTCCCTGCACGTAATCATGCAGTGAAGAGTGCTGTCATACTTCCCAAGATAATGAATGCCGAACACATCAATAGCTTTAATAAAATATGTTTACTCAATACCATGCCAATTAGGTGCTTGCCAATCACTTTGCTGATGATCTCACTGGTTTAAACACCAAAGTAAAACTTGCACGTTATTTCTTAAGCTAGTTTTAGAGTACTGGCATTGCTCTACTTTAAATATGGAACTCATTAGTTGTAATATATAATTTCTCATAGGACTGCCTGATCAGTTTAACCTGAATTCTGTTTACTTTGTCTTGCAGGTGTGGCCACGAGTTCTGTTATTCTTGTGGTGCTGAATACCGAGAAGGCCAACAGACTTGTCAATGTGCATTCTGGGATGAAGACAATTCTGGGGATTTAGTTTCACATTCAGCTCAAGAATCAGAACAATGGGCCTGGGAAACTTTCAATTCACTCCCCATGATAATGGATGCATACTCGGACCAAGAGAGGTCACAACTGGCACTGATTCAAAGATTTCTTGCTGGTGGCTTCAGTCTCAATGATCACCATCCATATCAATCCCCTCCTCGCTGTACAGACTCATACGTAGATGCTATTAAAGATTTGCATCAGCTTCCTTGGCTGGAGAGGTTTGTCTCCGTGATAAGTGATGATTACTATGAAGATTATATGCAATAAGATGTGTCACAATAGCAAGCCTTTAGGCAATAAGTTTCACACAGCTAAAAAAGGTCTTAGCTAGGTGGGTAAAGAGTTCCTCACTCTGTTCCCCCTTATTCACACTGGCATGGAAAAATAGGTGCTTTTCCTTGGAGTCGTATCATTCTCTGTCGGAGTAGATAGACTGAGAAAAAGGGGAAAGAAAAAATATTTATCTTATTGAGGCAATGGAAAGTCATTGAATCATATTTTTCTCCATTCATTCTCTTCTGAGCGCGTTATGATTTGCGACATTAATGTGCTTCTGGTTCTAGAGGATGAGTTTGTTTCATTGATGTAATTTAGCGCTGATGCAGCAGTAAGAGATGACAAACGATATAGTGACGAAAGTAGTTGTGAAGAGCAGATGATGGATTAGTACACTGAAGTGGCTCTGAATGTCTTGATTCATCAGTGGCCATACATTCATCCGGGTCGGTGCCATTACATGTAAATAGGAACTTTTGGTTTTTCTTTTAGGGTGTGAATCTTCAGTCGTGTTAAAAAAATCATTAAGAGGGAAATGAATCCTTTTTAATGTGAAGTTGAACATGCAGAAACCGTAAAAGCACTAGTTTTGAGTTTCTAACTGTTTCAGCTTCCAGCTGATCTTTGCTTTGAGAGGCCTGCGACATGTTCTCGGTCAGGCTTTGGACTTCTTCGAAATAAAGCAACGTTCTCAAAGCTCCGTCAAAAACTCAACTCAGCAATCCTAATACTATAAAAAGCTCGTGAAGTTTGTGCCTCATTACGTACTTGGGTTATGTGTTGGTATTGTTTAAACTTTTGCCCTGAATAATTTTATGGAATTAAAGGAGGTTCTTTTGGGGATGGCTGTGTCCTGTTTGATGAATTCACAGTGCAATTATTGTAGGTACTTACGTACCAATCCTTTACTCTAATCCAAGAGAGTCTTAAGTGCTAGCTGTTAAGAATCCATCCAGATTTTGAAGTTGACAAAACTTGCTTATTTTAATGATTATGTCAGAATAGGTTCTGGAGCAATATGTTAATACAAACAACATTCAAAGACTTTTAGGGCATGTTTAGTAATCATCTAAACAGTCATAGATTTTGATTTTTTGCTCCTGGAAGTAGTTTTGGAACATAATTATGTTTAGCAAAATTTTTGTTCCTGAGAACAAATTTCTAATTTTTTATTCTCGGAAGTAGATTTGAAACATAATCAAGAATAAAAAAAAAAAATTGATTTTTGTTCTCGAAAACAAATCTAATAATCAAGCATTTTCTTCTTCTTCTTCTTCTTCTTCTTCTTCTTCTTCTTCCCTTTTCTTCTTCTTCATCTACCGCCACCGCAGCAATTGACGTCCGCCCACCGCCGCCGATTGCCGACAACCAATCTGACGAGCTCACTAGGCCAAGGCGAGGTTTGGTGAGGCTCACCCAGCCCCAACGAGGCCCACCTGGTCACCGACAAGGCTTGACGAGGCTGGGCAAGCCTCGCAATCCGACGAGGCCAAGCCTTGGCCAGCCTCGGCGAGTCGCCTGGCCATCGACGAGGCTTAATTGATGAGGGCCGACCTCGCTAAGGGCCGACGACTGACCACTTGAAGAAGAAGAATAGGAGAGAGAAAGGAAAAAAAGAAAAGAAAAAAAGTAAAAAAAGTAAAAAAAATATTTAAAAATTAAAAAAATGATTTGAAGTAGAAATTTTGAGTATGGTACCAAATGCAATTCTATTCTAGAATTAAAAATTTTAAACAGTTACCAACTTAAATGCTTAGAAATTGTTCCTGGGAACAAAATAAAAATGAATCATTTCTAATAAAAAATTGTTCCCGAGAACAAAATCGTTACCAAACTCGCCCCTAGCAAAGTATATTCTATTCCATAATCATTTACACAAACAAGATGAATATCCCAATTTGGTGGGTCCAAAACGTGACAAATTCATAATGAAGTAAGTCCAAAACGTGACTTATCCGAAATATAACACAGGACCAAAATGAAGACATATTCAAAATATAATCTACAACGGCTAATGATCTAGTTAAAGATTTCACTTTCCCGAAATATATTGATTGATTCAATCAAACTGATTGACGAAATCAATCCTAGAGACGAGTTTCAAATAAGAAAGCCATACTTATAGAAATTAAGATTCTGATTGTATAGACAATCGGAATCAAGTAGAGATTGTATCTTTATCTTCAATGACCACAAAATCTCTTTGAATCATATTGTCTAATGAGTAAAGTGGAAGAAAATCCTCTAATGATTGGCTAAGGTTAGTGCGGCATGGAAGAGTATTTAAGGAGATTGATCAATCTAAAGGAGATAAAGACACAAATATGAAATTTCAAAGTTTGAAGCTAATCTCATTATCACTTGTCTTCTTTTGTGAGCTTAAAAAAGTTGTGATCGTGAAAGAAATACATAAAGAATGACTTAGTGAGAGAGTGTAATCTACACTAAGTGTTTACACTCAAAACTATAATATCTTATTGATCATATAGTGGAATTTAGCTAGTAGGCTATTAGCATGGAAAAGCGGATGTAAGTTTAATATAAGCTAAGCTACTATAAAACATGTGTGACATTCTCAATTTAAACCGCTATCTCGAGCGCAAGGAAGAAACTGGCGCAAGGAAGACACTAAGGAACGGTACATCAACGGCAAGAATAGGTTGTAAGTCAATTCTAGGGACTGTTCATGAGATAACTAGCTGATTAGGGACAAAATGACTTGAGATCAGGGTTACGTTAGACAAGAGTGTTCGACCATGAAAAGACCATTTGACCATAAGGATCAATGTGGACGATCATGTATCGTCATGAGTCGATTAATAGACAAATATAAATTGATTCAACTTGAGTATATATCGGTCGTGGGTGACTTTGCACGGTCACTGTACCGGCTTTTTTCCAATGCATTGATGGACTAACCTTCAAAATTCTAAGGATAGGTTTAAGTCTTGCAAGACAACTTATCTCACAAGCCCATTCCACTTAGGCATGTAAAAAGGGGGTGCAAGATCGACATGCCTCAATATCAATTTAAGACCCTGTAGCCTTACGTGATTCCCGCACTAAACGAGACTTAGACCCGGCATCCTATTTATGCCAAAACCAAGACTTTATGGCTTTGGCGATTCTTTCTTGCAATGAACTCAATCCGAACGAACCTCATCTCCATTCCAAACATGAACAACTCAAACACATGTTCAAGTACAAACATGAGCAAAATCATACAAAAGATCCAACATCCTACCCACGATTTGACGGATGAGCACTTAACTAGACTCAACAATGGAGACTACCGCCCTAGAGGAGACATAGGAATCTTACTTACCTTGACAAATCTCAAGGACCAACTTATATAGCTTGATGGATTGAGGATGTAAGGCCAATGGAAAGGAGAAGTAGGAGGAGGGTAGGCATGAATGGCAAAGTGGGCTAAAGTGGTTGAAATGAATGGGAGCTCCTCTTATTTATACTACTTGTTGTCATCATTACCAAGTCAAGTGGTCCATTTCAAATTCTCCAAGTGTCCAGCCTAAGATCCTTAGTTGGCAAGCCCACTTGTCCAATAATTGTGCCTAAATAATGAGTTGGCCAACTAAAAGATCTTAGTTGGCAATCTAGCCCTTTAGACGTCATCAAAGATGGCCCACTTTTCTCATTTTCATTGGGCCACCTATAACCCACATTTAATGAGGCAATTAATGAAGTTTAATGATGATGGCATTCTAGTTGCCAACTCGGCATCTAGATTCTTCAGTCATTAATGAGGGGTCCATGTATTGTTCTCTAATTGGTCCACATGTGTGCCACATTTTCTAGAACTTCCAAGATATTTTTGACCTCCATCATGACATTTGAAAAGTCAAGGGACATCTCATCCCCCTTCATTTAATGAAGGTATTCTAGAATTTTCTCTACTTTATTCTTTTCTTCATTAAGAAGGTGGTCTAAAGAATTCTGTCATCTAAGTTGATTCCGAGGCCGGGAAATGGATCATTAGGTACACCTTGGAAAATCGAATCACGTACACCCAAGATTCAGTCATCAAGTCCCATGCTCGCCTAACCGTTCTTTTGGACGGTCGATTGGCCAAAATGGTCGATTGTCCTTCGGTTGGTTCAAGGCCAATTCTAAGGCTACCCATGGCCTAACACTAAGTCAAAGCATTCATAGACCTTATAATTAGTAACGGAATAGCCGGGTCTATCCCTAAGCTCATTCCAATTGGCACATAATCCATCCGTATGGCTCATGGTCGGTACATTATTGATCCCCGATTGGACATTACCAATTCGAGATCCTTTCTAATCACTAAGAATTAAATAGGGAATGATTCATTTTCAGTCGGAAGATGATCGCATTTGATCAAGTCGGATCATCTGTGTATCGGTGCATAGCTGGGTGGAATCACCCGCGGCCGGGCACTATGACCGATCATGACTATCTGCTAATCCAAAATCATCTCATGACCAATTCTCGTGATCAAAAAGTCATTTCATGAGCTAATGATCCTATCCTATCGGTACGGTCGATAGAAATTCACGGCCGACATCTCGACCAATTCGCAACCACAATGGAGATGAGAACTACGAGGAAGGGAAAGTGTACGGGATGAGGTACTTCAAAGACAATTTCAATAGGTTGGTGAAGATAAAGACCAAAGTCGATCCCGGTAATTTCTTCAGAAATGAGAAGAGCATTCCGGTTCTTCCCCAGTAAGAAAAAAATGAAGTGCCCAACAAATAAATCATTGAACTTCTCTTGGTCCTTCTTATGGATTCTTCACTAGTTCAGTGGATTTTAAGTCTGTATGGTGAACCCAGCAGAACGTGTGAATGTGAATTAAGAGAGTGGAAATGGGCGTTCATTCTTCTTTCTTCTGCTTTCTCCCACTTTTATTTGCGAGTAAATATAGCGCGTAGAATTAGTGTAAAGGAAATTTTACACACACGGTCTCGTACACCATTGTTTTGAGAGAATTGATGACTACAATTCTCATAAGCCTTGCTCAAGACCAGCGAGTTCAACCCTTGCCAGATATTGGCGGTGGGATACCGCCAGCCTTGAGCTTCACCGCTATGATGCAAGCCTTGCTCGGAGGGTGAGATCGGCTCTCGCCAAATCAGATAAGGGAGAGCCTCGCTGGCCCTTTTTTGTGGCTGATTGCCGGCCATCAAGAAGACCAACGATTGTGGAGGAAGAAGGAAAAAAATAAAGAAAATACATACATACATACATACATATATATATATATATATATATATATATATATATATATATATAACATCAGAAAAATAATAAAAACTTATAAAAAAATTGTCCACAATAGTGCCAATGACGTCACATAGAATGGTTGATATTTACATCAGTAATTTCCGACCAAAATTGACCAGACAAACTATATTAGCAAATTTTTCAAAAGGCATAGGGTTAAAATGGTCAAATCGAAAGGTTTTGAACTAAATTGATATAAGTGTGATTACTTTAGGACTTTTTGGGTAATTATCACCTTTTTTTGAAAGAGTCGATGACTATAATTCTCAAATTAGTTTGATATAAGGCCAACGAAAAAAAGTATCGATAGTGTATGGCTCTATTTTTTTTTTTTTTCCTTTGTGGTAAATTGGCTGCTCCAAAAGATAAATTTACACTGTTATTGTAAAAATACCCTTACATTATTCACCACTAGAGGAGTGGCATCTACAGATATCTTTAGTTCTTTTATTTACTTTACAAGTTTATATTAATTCTCTATCCCGCAATAAAAATGTGATTTGATTTAAATCTTATTTTTGTTTTCAAAGTCAAATATCAAGATTGATGTATTAATAGACATAATTTAATAGTTTCATAATAAATATAAAGGCTAGGGCTGGCCTCAAGGCCCTTTCCGAGGGGTGCCCCCCACTGGTTCAGCCTGAATATGTTGCCAAAGCCCACTTGACGAGCCTAAAAAGTCTAACCAAGCCTGCCCTTTGCTGGTCACCCACTGATTGGTCAGGTCTACTTATAATGAATAATAAATTCCAAAATATATTTCAACAGGTGGGTTAAAGCACTACCACGAGTACAATTTTTAATTTGTGCAAATGTATGTATACTGTAGAGGATAAAAGTTTCTATTTCGCAGTACCATATACAAGAAAACTTGATCACAATGCAGCATCTTACATCCAAGTCTGTCAATCAAAGTTCCTAGTTCTAACATAATTTTTTGTAAAGACTATTTATGCATAAAATGAAAGTGAAAGGGCTTAACTTGTGCTGCAGTATAAAACTCAAATTTCTTTTGTACGTGACTTTAATTTAAAATTCATTGTTCTTTGATAAGATATTTGATTTGGAAATGCTATCATATAGAGAGAAACTTCGTAAGACACGTGTCTAAACAATAGCACCAAGGGGATGAAAACGATGAAAAAAAGAACCTTATTATCTTCGAATTTGATCTTTGATTCTGTCTTGGAAATGAATGCCCTTCTCTCTATTTTTGTTGGCAATAAATGTTGATTCAGAGAGGGGCGCTGCATATCATTTATTATTATATAAAAAAAAATGTCATTTACTCCATTGCACATGCATGATTCATGAAAAGGAGTGCCCGCCCAGCGTTGCCGGATTATCTGAGACCCTCTTGTGTCATGGCCAAGAGGTTTCCAGAACTGAAGGGCCGAGTCTTATCTGGAGGACCTCCTGCGATCACTTGGATTCCCAACAAGACTTATTCCGGAATTTTCCAAGGGAGGACGATACGATAATTGAGCTACATTCTAGAAGTCCCTAGCCATTAATGTCGGTAGTTGTAGCTGTCATTAGTGTCTGTAGATATGGCGGTGCGATCTCATTTGCCGGATAAAAAGTTAATCAATGGATGTAATCTGAGGGCCTCTAATATGAGAAGGGGTGTCCTCCTCCTCATTGGTAACGATCCAACTATTTCAGCAATACAAAATTCTTTTCTTTCCAGAGCTCCTCTCTTTAGGAACTTTCTCTCTTTACGATCCGGGTAAAGCAAGCAAGTGTGCGATCAATCAAGCAAGGGTTGGCTTAGGCGATCCAAAAGAGCCTGAGTTGCCGCACGGTCACAATTCCAATCGATTGGCCCGTGACAAGTGGTATCAGAGCAAATGAGGGATCCGTTTCGAGAGATCAAGGAGCACCAATTGTTCAAGAGAATGTCGAGCCAAGAAGCTGTCATAGATGGAGAGGCCGTTCAAGTCAAGGAGACTCATGGCCGAACAAAGAAAAGAGAAGCCTCGATGGACGCCATAACTGCGTTGGATGAGAAGCTCGTGAAGGTCCAGAGTGCCATGGTCAAGTTCATGGAAGGACTTGACGATGTGAGAGACCGCATCATGAAGGTTGAGGTCTCACTTCGGGAAGACTTTCACGACCGGCATCAACCAAACGACGACCCCGTTGCACGACAAGGACGAAGCCCTTGAAGCATCAATCGATGTGTTGAAGGAGCGTGTCCAAGTGATCGAGGAAGAAAGCCCTCATAGGGATGAGGTCGAAGCCATGAAGGCAAAGATCCAAGAACTTAAGACTAAACTCACCCTATGCAAATTGAGCATCACCAATGGGTCAATGCCTACATAAGCGGTGCCTAAGCTTAGAATTCAAAGGCAACCTATATGCCAAGGAGGTGGATAACTTTGTTTGGAGCATGGAGCAATACTTTGGTGCTGTCAACATCCAAGACGAGTTGATCCAGGTAAGAACCGCTTCGATGTTCCTTTCCAATACCACAATGCTTTGGTGTCGCAATAGGTGCGAAGAGACAAAGCATGGCGCTGATCCTGTGGACACCTGGGATGACTTCGTGAGGCAGTTCCAAGACTACTTCTTCCTTGAGTTTGCTCAACAAGAAGCCCGTAACAAACTCCATTGCCTCGAACAAAGGGGCACGATATGAGAGTACGTGAAGGAATTCACGAAGCTCAAACTCCAAATCCGCAATCTAGGAGAGGAGGAGGCTCTCGGAGCGTTCATGGATGGATTGAAGCCGTGGGCACAACTTGAGCTCAAGCGATGGGATATGAGTACTCTTGCGAGAGCACTAAGTGTGGCCGAGTCCCTCGTCGACCTCACCAAAGCTGAACCAAAGAATCGAGCAAGAGATTGGAGGTCGGATCAATCCTTCGAGGACGAAGGAAGAAGCACTCCTCGAGGCGCGCATGATCAAGGCGGCTGAGGCAAGACATGGGTGAAGGCACTTCCAAGCCGTCCTTCCAAAAGGGTCGACCAACAGACTGCACAACGAGTAAGTTCGATCAATCCTCGCCTTGTCCTTGCTTCATTTGCAAAGGTCCGCATTAGACCCAAAAGTGCCTAAAGAAAGGCAGAATCAACGCCCTCCTTGCCATCGAAGAAGAGGAGGAGGAGCCCAAAGAAGAAAAGCGGCAAATCCAACTTGGAGGCATGAAGGTTGTCAACTCCGTCCAAGCTCGATCGCCATCCAAAGAAGAGGAAGTTGCCTCAAACTAGGACGTGTTTTTCGTGGAGGTCGAACTGTGCAGCCAAACACTTTACGCTTTGGTCGACACGGGTGCGTCGAACATGTTCATGTCGACCGAGGTGGCGAAAGCCTTAGGACTTCGCGTGGAGCCAACCGGGAATTCGTTCAAAGCCATCAACTCAAATGGGCTCAAGGGTGTAGGATCAACTCCCGATGTGGATGTCCAAATCAGCGGATGGAAGGGCAAGCTGGCATTCGAGGTAATTCCTCTCGACGATTATGATCTCATCCTGGGAATGCAGTTTTTCCATAACGTAAGGTCTGTGATTGACATGAGGATCAAATGCATCATGATCCTCGATCCAAAATGCCTTGCCATGATCCCCATGATGAAAGGGGTGGTCGACACCAAGATCATCACAACGATCCAACGCCTTGACAAGAGCTTGAAGGCTGCAACGCCTTGACAAGAGCTTGAAGGCTGAGAAGTGCATGAACCAGCCGACCATGGAGAAGCCGAAGGTAGAGTTAGGTCCTCTTACTCCAACTGGCGACATGCCGATCCAAGTGCTCTTCCCTAAGGTTGAGTACTCACTGCGTGCCATGCCCAAGCCGAAGATGGAGCCATGTGCAGTGCTGAGCTGAAGATGGAAGGGTGTGGTCCATTGTTCATGAGCGTTCAAACCAAGCAAAACCAAAAGAAGAGAGCCCATGCTCGAGCCAAGAAGGCCGCCCGTCAAGCTATGAGCGACAAGGGCGTCACTTGAATGAGTGGGGAAGAATGTCACGGCCAAGAGGTTTTTGGAACTAAAGGGCCGTGCCTTGTCGTGGAGGACCTCCTGCGATCGCTTGGATTCCTAACAAGACTTCTTCCAGAACTTTCCAAGGGAGGGCGATATGGTAATTGAGCCGCATTCTAGAAGTCCCTAGCCATTAATGTCAGTAATTGGCAGCTGTCATTAGTGTCGGTAGATATGGCGGTACAATCTTGTCTGCCGGATAAAAAGTCAATTAACGAATATAATCTGAGGGCCTCTAGCATAAGAAGGAGTGCCCCCTCATTTGTAACGATCCAACTATTTTAGCAATACAAAGCCCATTTCTTTCCAAAGCTCCTCTATCTAGGAACTCTCTTTCTCTCTATGATCCGAGTAAAGCAAGCGAGTATGCAATCAATCGAGCAAGGGTTGGCTTAGGCAATCTAAAAGAGCCTGAGTCGCCGCACGGTCACGATCCCAATCAATTAGCTCATGACACTTGGCTAATATCCCAAGCATTCATCCCCATCGCTAATGTCTACTCCATACAACAAACCTTCTCACTTGCCCCTCAAACTTAAACCGCGAAACCAAGATAGAGTGCACGCCAAAAAAAAAAAAAAAAAAAAAAAAAAAAAAAAAGCAAAATGTCCTTGTGTTACTGGAAAATTTTCTCATTCTTGGCCAAAGATGCTTCATTAACGAAAGGATCACCCTCGTTTTTTTTCCAATTCAATGAACATCATGTATAGTAACTAAAAAGCTCAATTGCTTCACGGATAATCGCTAGTGATCAAAACATCCATCGCATTGCTAAAAGGGTAATGAAGTCTCTAAAGACTTCAACATCCCTCCAATTTTGTTAGGTCAACGATGGAAGATTAACAATTCCGTTATGAGTGATGGAGTAAAGCATCGACACACCCATGTCTTTGCATCCAATTTTGAACATATTGTACGATGAATTCCACCTCGTTCTTATATTAAGAGGAAATCTTTCATTTCGCATTCCATGTGCCATGTATAGGCTCTCTAACTATTGATGCCTAAGTGTAGTGGTTCTAATGTATTGGACTCGCTCGTGTATGTTGGTCAAAGAATCCGTAAAATTGGTGGAGACTGTCTTGCACATACAAGTTAATTCAGTGGCGCATGGAAAAAAACTCAATTGTAGCTGTTGGACCAGACTCCCAATTGGGAGGTGTTCACATGCTAACATTGTTTGGTGTAATGCTAAAGATTTTATCGAAGATATCAAACTCAACAACAGCCACATTTTGGGAATCATGCAAGAATACTAACTAATTAAAATTCATGAACTTAGTGACATAATTCCAGTTTCTTATTGACCCAGTGGCCAACGAAGACATAATAAGGGTAATTTGTAGGGCTAGTTCATAAAACAGAAGTAAAAGAGAGCCAACGATGCCATTTTCTCTTTATATAGTGATTTGCAGCTTCTAGTGTTTATTCTCCACGAAATGGCTCTGAATTGTGATTCTAAAGTTGTGTGCCTATGATGTACCAAGCGGCAATCTTTTGTGAAGCCAAAAGGTTGCTTGGTGACAAGACTAATATTGGCTAATAGTATCACTTAGACGGAGTGAATAAATGATTTTAAAAAACTTGACAAAATACTAAGAAATTAAAATTGTCAAGTTCGATATAAGCATGACCTAATAAAATAGAGTATTGATATAAGCAAAATACGGTTATATTAAGCAGTGCAACGTGCTTCCATCATGCAATAATGAATATAAGTAGCTATAAAGAACGATGCACTCTGAACATTTATAGTGGTTTGGCTTGGTGTAAGTTTATGCTCACCTTCCCAAACTAGCAGGCTACTAATTGGATTCCACTAACAATATTAGTGTAGTTATACTACATTGTAACATTTATACTCAAACACTTCTCCTTGAAGCTAGTGCTACTTATACTCAATCAAATTGACTAAGCACAAACTATAAAACTATTAGTACTTCTTGAAAGATTACAATTTCAGTGCTCTCAAAAGATAATGTAAGAATGTAAGTTTTTTCTAAATTTGGATTTTTGAACACTTGATCAATCTATATCTTTGGCGTCTTGATCTCTTTTTATACTCCTCAACATTCAATCTTTCTATTGGACAATTTTCAAGAGGATGAATCTCCAAACTAATGATGATCGATGAGTAGATCAATTTAGCCGTTGTAGTCAATAAATCTTGAGATTCCATAGATATGGTCACCCATATAATCAAATATTCAATTTCCAAAATTAGAATAGCTTGGCTATAGAAGAATCTTGTCTTTAGATGATTGTCAATCAATCAAGATATCATGTGTAATTGATTTCTTTCATGTGGATGATCTTTAAGATTGATGATCAATCACTTTATTCTAAATTAGGAATCCATACTAGATCACAAGCTGTCAAAGAAGAAGATTATAACTTATCTTGGAATATTAATCTTGAAATACACGATAAGATTGTCATCGCAGGTAGTGTAGTTGCTCCACATATCAATAGTTCCCGGTTATATCCAATTTCCTGATGATATCGGATTCTACTTATATGAGGTTTTTGCTTGTATTAGACATCTTGGTTGTATTAAATTGCTTCTCATTAGGCACTTCAAGTATGATAATGATGAAGATTATGTAGATTGTTCACCTTGGTGCCTCCAAATCTTTATGAACTTTCCATTTTTCAAACTTGTTCACTTAGGTTCTTTTAGCTGTTTCGAATCTTTCAACTTATTAGTACAACAAAGTTCCTTTTATACAGATATTACTTGAAACATAAGTAACTCGTGCCATATATCAAGATCGTAATACACTATGGATTTTTTTTTTAATTTTTAAAATATATTAGGAGACTTTCTCGACAAAGACGATAATATGCCAAGTACTTGAATGGGCTTCTTTTTTGTGCCATTGTACTCGAAGAACTCAAACCCTGCTCTAGATGTCTTCCTCAAGTCAACACGGATGCCTCCACAAATGGCCCACCCCCACTTGAACATTCCCCTTTTAATACACCCTACTACGTATCGTTCAAACGCCCTTCTTGATACCATTATTGATCTCAAGCCGGAATACACTCCAGACACCGGATGTTCTTCTTTGCTTAGGCGAAACCATAGTTGCTTGGGGGTTTGGTTCAGGGGTGGGGTATCGTCCGAGGAAGCGTCTTGGCAAGGAGTGGCTTTTAGCGTTTGCCCCTAAAATTTCTCCCAATTGGCACGTCGTATCTCGTTCCTGTCAAATTTGGCTTTTGTGGGCGTAGAGGTGGCACTTACACATTATCGACACGAAACTCAATGAACGAGTCCCATGTTAATTTGACGGTGAAAAGTCCGAATTGAGTTGGGTTATCGGATTGGTTTTGAGATGTTATTATTAGAATATTATTTTTTAAAATTGTGGCCACATAAAATAAATTTTTCAGTTATTAATCTAATCGTGTTGTTTTCGATATAAAATCTTTTTTCAAAATATAAAATAAATTAATTAATATAAACTCATATTATAAAAAATTTTCAACAAACTAGACACAATCGTTGTTGTTATTCTTTATGGTAATAGTTAGAACACAGTTACATCATTGTAAGAAGAAAAGAACATTGACAAATGATTTGAGAGAGTAAGAGAGTTTAGAAGTGATGTGAGCGAAAATTAAAAAATTGTCAAAAAATTTAACCAAAAAAAAAAAGGCACTTTATCACTGATTAAGTGACTTATATTTACAAATACTTTATATGAAACAAAATTAAGAAATTAAAAGAAAAGGTAGAGAATGAAGTCGGACCAATGAAATCAGATAGAACAACGGCTTGGCGATTTGAAAAGATAAAATGGCTTCTGTGTGCTTTACTGATTGGAATCGGAGTATGTAGCAGAGTTCTAAATGAGGTCGTCGTTCTTCGAATTACTCGGCCACGAACCAGGCAGAGCAGAACTGGGAATGCGTGGCTTCAAAATGGTAGGACCTGCGTTATTCTTATAGGCATTTCGTCAAATAAGTTATGGGCGTGGAGTCAGAGGAAGGTATCGACCACTTTAGGACTTGAACTAGCATACAGACTCGACGGAAATCACTCAGAAATGTTTGAAATTAAAAAAATCTACTTGTTCAGATCCGATACGAGCAAGAACTGGAGAAACCGAGTCTCAGCTTCCGCTTCACTTAAAACAGGGGAGAACCGGGATAGGACATTGCCTGACAAATGAAATCCGATAGAGCAAACGGCTTGGCGATTTGAAAAGATAAAAATGGGTACCCTGTGCTTTACTGATCGAAATCGGAGCGTGTAGTGGAGTTCTGGATGAGGTCGTTGTTCTTCGAGTTCCTCGGCCACAAAACAGGGCAGAGCAGAACCGGGAATGCGTGGCTTGAGAATGGCGAGGACAGGGGGCTACGGCGACTGACGGCGTCGGAGGAGAGTGTTGGAGAATTTCTTTGAAGCAATGGCGGGGGTTTCAATCGCCGGAAGAGGGAACGAAGGCCATTAATGAAATCCAAGAATGGTGATACAATTTTCAGAAGTGGTGTTGAAATACAATGATGATTGTAGGTGTGGACATGGCATTTCAGGGCGTGTTTAGTAACGATTCTGTTCTGAAAAATAATTTTTTGAATGATTTTTTCTAATTCTATTTTCGAAAATATTTTCTGAACAAATGAACTGTTTGGTATTACCACAAAATTTCTATTTTAGGATAGAAATGCTTTAATAGGATTCTTAGATTTTTTTTTTTTGTTTCTTTTAATTTTTTAATATTTTTATTATATTTTCTTTTTCTTTTTTTTTTCTGTGGCTAGTGATCAACTGGGTGAGGTCCGACGCAGGAGCCTCACCACGCTAGGGCAAGGTCCGACAATCTCACCAAAGGCTTGCCTAGCCACGGCAAGCCTCGACCTCGCCCAAGTGGCACGAGGTCAGCCTCGCCCTAGCCTGGCAAGGCCCAACCTCATGCTGGCTAGAGAGGCCAAGCCTTGCCATGGTTCGGTATCGTTGGAGGCCGATGACCTGCCAAAAGAAATAAGAAGAAGAAAAGAGAAGAGGAGAGAAAAGAAAAAAATAAATAAATTCTAGAAATTGTTTCCGGAATGAGAAGATATTTTTTTTTCTAATTCTTGTTCCAAATCTATTTCGAGAAGAAAAAAATAGATTCTTATTCTCATAAATAAAAACTTATCAAACAAATATTTATTCTTTTTTTTTTTCAGAAATAAAAGAACAAAATTCGTTGTTGAATGAAAACAAACATGCCCTTATGGAAATCGGTACGAAGAGTCGATCCTTCCAATTTTACTCCTCTCCACTTTTTTTGCTCTTTGTGGCGTTCCTCAGCCCCCTACTCAAGAATGCCCCTCACATCTCAACGAACGAATCTTTCCTTTTCCCCATGCCTACCCAGTGTGTACCCACGTCGAATTCGCCTGACTCGACCTTTTCTAGAAGCCAAGCCTCCCTCCTCACTCTCGCGCGCGCTTGCGTCTTTGCGTTAGAAGATTTCCCAGACAGTCGGTGAAGAGGAAGAAAGACCAGACGGTCAAGGAAGAAAAGAAAAAGGCCAGGGAAGAGAGGCGGGCCTTCATCATCATGCCCTTTAACCAATTCTTAGTACTGGGTTCAAGGGTTAATTACTTCTGGATTCTTTGGGCAGAAAATAGAAAGTTTGGGCATGGGTTATGTGAACTGACTACTTAGGTTGAAAGCGAATTTGGGCCCATCTCCTTTCGTGGATTGTCCAATCAATTAATAAGCCTGGGACGTGTGAATTGATCTATATATACGCGCGTGGGTGCATGTATATAAACACTTGATCGATGAGCAAATTCAGGTGTCAACACCGGCCTCCACACCCTTACTAATATTTAGCAATTAGAGGAGTGACAACTGATGAGAAATCACATAATGCAATAAAGAAGATCCCTTGTGAAATTATATCGTCAAAACAAGTTAAAATCAAGGAAAGCAATGCAGATAATTACCATTCTTGCGGAAAATCTATTCATTCGTGAGAGAATTCCGAGAGGCAAATGAAGTGAGGAAGTAAAAGCAACAGGAGGGTTAAGAGGTTCACACGCAAGAAATGCAAAAGACATCTAGCAAAACAAAGAGACATAAGCATCTTGAAGAGTAGGATCATGCTCACCATTTAAGTTAGGAGAATCTTGAAAAGTTGAATCATGTAATGTTCACCATTTAAGTTAGGGTTAAGGTTACCCAAACGAAAAAGAAAAACCAAACTATACCTAATGCGACACAAACACTTCGAATTTTTTTTTTATTACTAAAAATCTTAAACTTGCCCATGGCAACATAAATATCTATAACTTTTTCCTTTTGTCATAAAAAACCTTAAAACTTAAACCAATATGGCAAATATACACATGGATAAAACTAAAACAAACAGTATATATTTGGGTTTTTTCATGTTATGGTTCTTTATGACAAAAAAAAAATAAAGCTTAAAGTACTTGAATCACAATGAGTATAATTTAGGATTTTTTATGGTATTTGCCCTTTAAGTTAACCTTGTTATCGTTGATTGCTTACGACAATTAACAAACATTATTAATATTAATATTGTCTATACAAGGTAAGATTCAATGAGACAATAGGAGAAGGGTTATTTAGCCAACGCGACCTATTAGTGCAAACAACGTCCTTCCGTGTACGCTAGATAGATGCGATATACCGTCAATCTACGAAAAAGATAATTCTTGATCCACTAAGACAGTGGCACCAAAAGGCATCACTCCTGTATTCTCTATTCATCGCGAAAGTCGTCCGTCTAGAAAGTTTAATTTGTCCCGCAAGACAGACCGTAAGATTTCTGAATTATTACGTCAGAAAAAGAGGCATCCAAAGGTGTCTCTGGCTTAAGAAGAGCTCCTACACAGATGACTACATCTAGTCTCGTGGAAAGCACATGAGCTGAGCCAATTTGTAACGACAGAATCGCCTTTTCCGACGTTGAAAGTCGCAGATAATTCCATTGTCTGATCGCGCAGAGAGCTTCGTCACCGCTCATATCTCAACAAAAGAATTCAGAACTGCACCCCCAACCAAAACCGACAAAACCAAATTCGTCAGATGGTTCGACACATCGCAGTCCAGCACTTCTCCGAAGTTACGGCAAAACCATAGGATTCAACTCTTTACAGTTACCTTACAACTACAGCCCAGACGACTACAGCAAATTTTGCATGCCTAAGAAATATTTGGGGGCAAGGGGGACATACAACCTCTTCAGGCGTCATTACAAGAATCTGTCCCATGAAGGGTGAGAGAGGTGAAGAGAAGCTTTACAATCATGAAGTGCCCCCACAAAGACTCCGTCTAACATGTTACACGATCAACTCTTTCCTATCTGTGCGTCGCCTACCCATTGTTGTGCTTCACGCTAGTGGCTATCACTAATCACTGAATGCTCACATATCTTTACGAGAAAGACCAAGGAAATGCACATCCTATTCACCAGTTGTGCCACCCTTTTATTCCTCCTGCCAATTGGAGACTTTACTAACAGCTACTTGATTGTGATGTAACGGTTGGTTCCGTGCTTGGCCCAGTGGTCCTTTAGATCCACTGGACTTGATAGGTCATAGCCTTCTGCTGCAAGGCGGCTCAGCAGCTTGCCAAAAGCACTTCCACTCATTTTCCGGCCACCAACTCGAGCGTGGCGCTTGTTTGGCACAGCCGGTAGGGGATACATAGAGATGGTGGTCGTGCAACATGAAGACTGCCAACCCCCATTGCCCCATTTATAGCATTGCCTTGCAATTCCAGTGCATGAGCACACAGGGGAAGGCATGGTCGAATCATCAAAAGCTACCTGGTTTAGCCCTAGGTCCTGACCCTTCCAATCAGACTTTGGCACTCCAAATGGCTTGTTATAACCATCATCTCCGTTCAAGAGCTTATTCAGGTCATCAGTCTCCCTCTTGACCTTCTTAGGAGTTTTTGGAGCTTTCTTACTTGTTGACATTGCCTTGGTCTCTTTCGTCCGTTTCGTCTGCCGTGATCTTGTTGCCTCAGATGCAACTGGGGATATCGGCAGGGCATCACTTGTGTGCATATCTCTGGTGCCATAAGCAGCTTCACTCATGCTGGACACGTGATGCACTTGCTGCTGTGGATGGTGCATGTGCTTCACGCCTCGAGAAATCTGACATCCTGGGGGACACGAGGAAATGTTACCACTAGTCAAGGAGTTTTCTCGATACTGAAGAGTTGCAATGGCATTGTCTCGTTCTAAATAAGCATTATTTCTTTCAGCAATAGCCATATCTCTTTGATGAAATGCTATGTCCCGCTCTGCAATTGCTGCCTTTTTCTCAGAAATGGCTAAATTCCTTTCTTGAAGAGCTGCATCTCTCTCTGCCATAATACCCATTATCTGCTTCATTGAAGGCTGATGTTGCATCAACCACTGCAATGTAAAGCAGATGACTGAGTAGAAGCACCAAGCTTGCAAAGCCCTTTTTTTCGGTAGAAGAGCCCAATTCATTATAAAAGAGGCATCATGAAGGTTTGCTTTCAATACCTGGCTCTGAGCATTTTTATACTGATCAGCTTTGTGTCTTCCATTTTCGCGATGCCCACCATCATCCATGTCAGACTGAGGTTAAAATAATACTCCAGCAGCCCAGCCCCAAGTCAAATTGGGTCAATCAATCTACTTTAAATAGCTTCAGAGGCTGCAGGCTTCCTATCTCAAAAGGGAAAGCAGAAACTGTTAATGTGTTGCACAACTGGGAAGAACAAGAATCTACTAAAAGATTAACAGCATCGACACCACTCGCACGGGCAACATAATATATGAAAACAGATATGATGCAAATTTGTAAACCCTGTCTGGGAGATTATTACTGTAAGAAGTAGGGAAAGCATTATAGGAGGTCTAAAGAAAAAGGAACCCCAAATCAACAACACCTATATTTCCTGTATTATAATGGATGTACACTTTCACTAATTACTAAAACCAGCTGACCCTAAATGAAAATATGATTTGCCCTGGATTGCCTACTGAAATTTGTACCTTCCACTGTTTCTTCCATTCCCATTTCACAAGGGGATGACGCCAATGCCCCACGCAAACACTGCAATTACACTGCAGTTCATGCCAAACAGCTGTTCCAACAGTAAACTGAGCTACATCAGTCAATAGTACCTGATGAAAAACCAAGCTTATAAGTTCTCAAAGGCAGTCATAGAAAATCCTGCTACTTTCTTCCGGTAAGAAACACCGTCAAAGTATCAGTACCTGAACCAAAAACTAGAACAAAGAGAGACTCAGAAGTAGACTGAGCTAAGAACATGGTTAATCATCAACATTGAACAAACAGAATTCAGATATAAATTCCAAAATTGGCTCACATGAGACCATCACATCACCTGGAGATCAGCAGAAGAACTAACGCACCCTCTATGCATTGATAACTAGTACACTTGCATAAAGGCATGTCACCAATAAGACAAGAGGAAGTTCTACAGAGGAAGTCATTCAAAAACACTAACACTATCAGGGAGGAGGCACTCTCTTCTTCTTCTCCCTTACAGTTTTTTCCTATCTCCCTTTTTCCCCACACACACACAAAACTTAATGCATAGAGCTTTGAAGCAAATATGACACAAATGAAAGTTTCACTTCAGATGTACAGAGTACCTACTACAGCCAGGAGCAAGAGAAATAGATGACATAAATACATCAAAAAAAATTTCAACAGACTCCAACCATCTTTGTGAAAGGATTTCTGAGTTCTAATGTAAGGGTCTAGAATGGAGGAGGCACATACAATTCCGACATCGAAAGTAACCACAGCCTAAATACATGTCTGCATAGTACTGCATCAAAATTTTGCCACCTAATCCTCTCATTTAAAAGGTACTTATTAGAACATCAGTCATTATTTCACATCAATCCACACATGTACAAAGTCCTAAGTTGCATGAGATATTCATTTCAATACCCTGAAATAAAGCTTCAGTCATTAATTGTCATTGAACCTACTAGATTCCTTCTAGTTTTCAACCAAAATTGAGATTTGACATGTACATCTTAACAAAATACTTCCCTATCTGGACAGAAGGCTAATGAGTATCCAACCAAATCAACTGATTACGATAAAGCACACATCTAGATTTACACGTGTCATCTCCACACATTGATTGCTCCACATGAATTCTCAGCCTTGATTTCTGGAGACACAATCTCAAGTACAACTCCTTACGAAAGCCACAGTCCATCATTTATCCTCACCGACCAAGAACAAGGAGAGTTACTGGCTAAGAGGCCAAACAGAAACAAAAAAAGCCACTGAACTAAACTAATTATTACCATATCAGAGTGCAATATCATCACGCATTCTTAAAAAGATAGCTTAGCATCACGCCATCAGTAATATCAGCACAAAATAAGAGTAACACCACAAGAAAACTACTGAACTCGCATTAGACAAGCCATTGAGCATCAAATTCTCCTAACACCATCTTAAATTACAATGAATATGGTAAGTGTGTGTCCTCATACTACACAAAGTTTGTGTCCTTAAACTAACTGTCAGAAGCTTTTTCAGAATTGAGACCTAATATTAACTTCAGAGCATATTTAAAATTCATGTAATCCATATTTAAAATGGGAAGACAAATAGTTCTTTCCATAAAATTTATAATTTATTCCGCATATCACACAAATAAATCCAAACATGTGAGTTTGACCATCAATATAAAAAGTTAGATACAAGCCTAAACAAAAGGACATTGACCACTTAAAATAAGTGAACATTAAAGACATTATTTGTTTGCATACAAACAGATATACGTAAGCTCAGAATATATGCACAATATAACTTCACATCCCTCGTTATATATCCAATGTGATCTCTCATCTTCTCTCTTCAGTGCTTAAGAATCTTTATACTCATTAAATATAATACACAACTTAAAATCAGCATCGGGATCTTGGTTCAAGAACAGATCACCATAAGAGAGTGAGAGAAAGACAAAGCAGAGGAAAAACAAAAGGAAAAAATATCCGAGAATTTTCAAAAGTATGATTTGCAATGTTTCATCCTCCCCACCTCTTTTCACTTTGATTTCTACAACGCACTGAGGTGAACAAGGTTGACCTAACTAACAATACAGAAATGAAAATTAGATCATCCCGGAGTGACCCATGATGACTTTTAACACTAGTACAAAATTTCATATAACCGTGGTTTCATTTGCCTATATTGCGGTTTCTGCCATTGGTACAGGCTTTACCTGTGGGCGGGTTTTCCGTAAATTAAGGCGCTGTTGAAAACTGGGAACCTGCCTTTTGTAGGGCTGCCGGCCGCCGTCACCAGACTAACTATTTCCTACTCAGGAACACACCCCCTCTCCTCCAAAGCATCCCTCAAATTTCATTCAAGCCTTCACAGCAGCCACATTCAAACAAAGTACCGTGTTAAATCACGGCAATACACTCCACGTTAAGCCATAAGAACACACACAAAACTACCCGGTCCCCAAAGGTTCTCTAGCGTAGTCAACAGCTATTCAAAGTGAGTCTGGAAAGTAGCAAAACAGCCCCCTACTCGAAACCGGCAAAGAATCAATGTAAAGAAATCTCGGCCCATTGCAAAATTCATACTTCCGCACTCGACCGAAGACAAAAAGCTCGACCAAAGCAGAGAAGAACAGGAAGCGGAGAAAAAGAAGCCGAGAACACGAGAATCAAATCTACGAAGAAGCAGAAAATAGCTCAGCAGCAAAAAGCCAGACGAAAAGAAAATCACTCCGAAGAACGCAAACTCTACCGAAAGCTACTAACTCCAATCCGATATTAACACTCGATGGAGACGACCGAGACCGAGCATATCACGAAACGCGCGGTAGATGCGAGAATCCCGCGCGATTGCCGCAGGCACAAGAGCAGAAGCGGAAGCACCGGAAGCAGCGGAAGCAGCAGAAGCAGCAGGAGGGGAGGAATCGGAAGGGCTCCGAGATTACCAGCCGAAGCCGACGCGCGGAAACGGGAGCGGGGAGAAAACCCTAACTGCGATCGGAGAAGAACGGCCGGGTTAAGAGAGAAAGAGAGAGAGAGAGAGAGAGAGAGCTTTACCTGCGATGGCGATGGAGAGAGAGAGGAGAGAGAGGGAGAGTCAGAGCTGACCGAGCGAGTGCTAAGGGATGACGCAGAGAGAATCGCCAGCAGGCTTTCCACGACCCCCCACGAGGGATTGGGTTCCCCCTCGGTGGGGCCCACCGCCCCCAGCCAGCCGTCGGATATCGACCCAATCGATCTCGTCCGTCCGTCTCTCTTCTTTCACCCCCGTCCGTAAACCTGGAGAACCGGTTAACGGCCCTCTTCACACCAACTCCCCCGGTCTCTCCTCCCTCGCATTTAATGGCCATGAAAGCGACTTCGAGGTCCCCTCCCACACCCGGCGAAAGAGGAGGAGCGGGAGAAAGGAGCAGAAGCAGAAGCAGAAGGCGAACCCTCTCTTGCAGAGGGGAGCGGGAGAAAGGAGCAGAAGCAGAAGCAGAAGCAGAAGCAGAAGGCGAACCCTCTTGTAGAGGGGAGCGGCGACCGTCGCCTTCTTCGCCTTACTGCTACGTTCATGGCGAACGAGTGTGGTCAGTAGCGAGACGGACCGTCGAGAGAAGCAAATTAAAAATAAATAAAAAATCTCGTCTTTTTCCAGCAGGAGCATTGCCTGGAGAGAGAGAGAGAGAGAGAGAGAGAGAGAGAGAGAGAGCGACGGCGACCCCTGAAGAAAGATGGTTGAGAGAGAGAGTCTTGGTTTTTTCGTCCGGCGACGGCGGAGCGGGAGGCGCGGTTCGGTCGGGTCGTTCGTTACGGGAGGGGAAGAAACAAGGAGGAGACAGAGAATCTCGCAATTCTTTTTTTTCTTTTCTTTGTTGTTTATCTTTTTGAAAAAAGTAAAATACCACTTTCCGGTCCACCAAAATTTGGAATAATTTCGAAATTATGAAAGGAGCTCAATATTATTAACGTACCCGTCGTCATCATTTGCAAATGTAAAAGTTTCGAGTCGAGGAGAAGTCAAATCCATCGCAGGATTTAAACGAAATAAAAGTTCATCTGAACAAGCAATTAGACATTTTGAATTTTCTCGATTATTGATCTTTTCACATTTTTATAATGCTGATCCGACCGCTCAAAATCTGTTAATTGTAAATTCATTCACCAACCGTGAAATGTTTCTCTAAACTAAACACTTGTCATTATTTCATGTTTCAAATATTTCCTACACCTTAAGCTTTTTCAAATTCAGTAAACATTGCTATATATTTTATCATGAAATACTCAAAAATCTTTCAAAAAGTACATAAATCGACTTGTGAGTTTTTCATTTGGCTCAATATGCCGATGCCTAACCTCTTGGCAATAATTTTTAGATGAACCGTTTCAATTGAAATTATATAATTTATTAGAAACTAATAATCTACGGAATAAATATAATCAAAGATAATTTCAGTATTAGAAATGATTTTATTATAAACAATATACACGGACTAAAAAGAATTCTGTTAGAAGATATGCAGCTTTTGGTAATTTATGATCTGATTTGATTATGATTTTGTACATCAATTAAGGATTAGATTTAGATCTAGATTGATATAGATTGATTCATAGAATTCTTTATTTCCATTAATTGTACAATCCTAGTCTTATATCTTTGGAGTCTGTACATTTACAATACAATTGACTAGAGAAAATCTATCTCTCTCTCGGATTCGTCCGCTTCAGTCTTCTCTTCCCTTTTCTCTTTACTTTCTTTCATGGTATCAGAGCCTTGTTGGCTTCTGTTCTCAGCTTCCGCCTCTATCTTCCATCTCGACCTTCTGCCCAAAATTCTGACCTACAAAACAGAATATTTTCAGGCATTAGAGTTTCTCTCAAGGAAGATTTTTTTTTAACTTACCATGGCTAATCCACAGGAAGAAGCCTCAGTCATCCATGACCAGCCCTCTGAAGGAGTCGTTCCCCAAATCTCATAGGCTCGGAATTCACCTGCAATTCACCTTTCAATCGAAGGATCTTCAACCAATGGACAAATTCCGTTCCAGGCCCAACCCATCCAGTGGCGGCCCACGCAGGCTCAGTTCAGTATGGGGCAACCCATGATGGGTCAACCTTACCAGTGGATTCCTTTTCCGCTTTACCTTGGGCCGAGCCCTAATTCGTCATTGCCTGGCTATGTGGGCCACCAAAGCCACGTCCAAACCAACGTGGGCCCGCCAGCCACAAGTGGGGCAAGCCCAACCGAAGGAATGGAGTGGACAGACGAGTCAGGCGAGCCGGGTATGGGAACAAATCCCTACCCGGGTCTTTACAATGCGGATTATCCGATCGGGTCAGGCGAATCGGGTCTAGGAGCGAATACCTATCCGAATTTCGCACCCGGTTTTCTACCGTTTCCAGAGGCGGCGTTCCCCGGACGACTGGAACCCGGCGACCCACTGTTCGTTTCCAACGCCGACGGACCAGAACTGCGGCTAATCAGTCAGCAGCTGACCGGACCAGAAAACTACACAAAATGGGCACAGGAGTTCCAGCGTGCCCTGACGACAAAAGACAAGGAAGGTTTCCTCGATGGAACCATTCCAGTGCCTACCGAAGAGCGATTAGCGCGACTCTGGAGGAAGATCAATCGCCTGATCCGAACATGGATCAGCAACTGCATCTCCTCAGAGGTCACGGCTGGACTCCCACCAACAGAAGATGCAAAAAGCATGTGGGATAACATTAAAGAAATGTACGGGAGATTAGATCAGGCAAAAATCTTTAACCTCATGCAGGAATTAAACGACCTGAAGCAGGGGAACATGACGGTCACAGCCTGTTTTAACAGGCTCTCGTCTCTGTGGAACAACCTCGAAGCGGCCGAGGAGAGGCTCGAGGGCCCAGAGTCGACAATCAAGCAGTATAGATCCATCAAGGACAGGGAGAAAGCTACACGCTTTCTCCTTATTTTGAACGAAACATACCTCGGTTTTCGCTCACATATCCTCGCCATGGATCCGATGCCACCGATCGGACGAATCTTTCAGCTCGCTGTGCAAGAGGAGAATCAGCGGCTCGCAACACCAGACCACACCAGGAGCGGCGAGAGCGTCGCCCTTGCTGCTCGCGGTGAGCGGCGAGACACAGCCACCAAAACCCTAACCCTAAATCGAGAGAAAGAGGGGCGAGCGAAATTAGGTTTCGCTGAAGAGGAATTCGGGGCCCTTAAATGCCCTCGAATGGACGGACGAGATGGGCTGCGAGGATCGGACGGCTCGCAAAGACTTGATCTTGCGATTAGATCCAACGGTGGACAGGAGTCCGCGCTTAAAGGGACCGACGGCCAGATTTTTGCCACGTCATCAAGGAATTTCGCGAAAAATTTCAAAGGAAAGGGTAAATTTTTTTGCGAATATTGCAAACGTACTAATCATATGATTGATAATTGCTGGAAATTGCATGGGAAACCTGGTGAAAAGGAGAGAAAGATTTCAGCAGCTTACCAAATTAGTGGACCGACTGGGAAAAATGTTGATCAACCCATTTCCTATGATCAATATCACCAGCTGATGCAAGCACTGCAGAAAATGGATACTTCCAACAAAGGAAGAAGTTTCTCAGGTATTACGCATTGCTTGATTAATTCTATTTCCAGGAATGCGTGGATAATTGATTCAGGGGCAAGTGATCACATTATATGTGACAAGGGATATTTTTCAAGTATAAATGGCAGATTGGCTCATCCTATTTCAGTGGAATTACCCAATGGTAATATTACCCATGTCAATGTGACAGGAACGGTGAATCTAAATTCCCAGATTATTCTTCAGAATGTTCTCTATGTCCCGAAATTCAAATTTAATTTGATTTCGTGTCCAAATCCTGCCAAGAAAATTCTTGTCTGGTAATCTTCAATGCTAACACCTGTTTATTTCAGGACCTTTCGACTGGGAAACCGATGGGCTTGGGTAGACTCTCTGAAGGACTTTTTTTTCTGGACAAGTAATTTCAATTCTTCCTGCAATTCCCTGAATAAATCATCATTGTGTGACTTGATTAGCAATGATAAAAATCTTATTATGCATTTGAGATTAGGGCATAGTGCCTCTTATCCCTGTTCACAATGTCCCATATGTCCCCTTGCCAAACAATCTCGTGCGCCTTTTCCATCCGGTAGCTCCCGTACTAGTGAGATTTTTTCTTTGATTCATGTGGATATTTGGGGACCCTACCACACGATAAATCATGATGGATCTCGTTATTTTCTCACTATAGTAGATGATTATTCTCGTGCGACCTGGATTTTCTTGATGCAGTCTAAGGATCAGACTTATTCTAACTTAAAGGTCTTCCTAGCATTATCCCAAAATCAGTTTGGAAAGACCATTAAGCGGATACGTACTGATAATGGAAGAGAATTCTTCAGCCATGATTGCTCCTTGCTATTTAACTCACATGGCATCCAACATGAAAGCTCATGTGTTTATACTTCACAGCAAAATGGAGTGGTTGAAAGAAAACACCGACACCTATTGGAAGTCGCACGAGCCCTGAAGTTTCAAGCATCAGTCCCGGATGAATATTGGGGTGATTGTGTAATTACTGCGGCTTATTTAATCAACCGCATGCCTACTCGGCTACTTAAAGGGAAAACTCCCTTTGAATTGCTATTTAAGAAGAAGCCGGAGTTGCAGCATCTCAAAATCTTCGGTTGTCTATGCTATGCTGCAACAATAGGACCTCGAGACAAGCTAAGTCCACGTGCACGGAGATGCGTTTTCATGGGATATCCCAACTTACAAAAAGGGTATCGTGTCCTTGACATCTCTACAAAGGAATTTCTTGTAAGTCGTGACGTCATTTTTCATGAAGATATTTTCCCTTTCTCTGAGAGAGGATCTTTAGATGAGACCACAGAAAACATACCTCATGGCCTCTTATCTGATGAAGAATTACCTCACGGTCCCACTTACATACCGCTAGCGGAACCAAGGATTATTCCTCCTATTCCTCCATTTATTCCAGCAACAGCACCAACTTCAAATCCTACTAGATTTGATGATGTTTTGGAAACAAGACTCGACAACTCTCATGCTATTGAGGAAAATACGGATATTCCTTCGCCATCCCACAATGAGACATCTCCTTCTGAGGAAATTCCTTATCCACGACGTTCTGGTCGTGCCACACGACCTCCAATCTGGAGCAAGGACTATATCTGTGCTACTCACAATTCTCCAGGTACTCAATATCCAATCTCTTCCTATGTTTCTTTCCATAGACTATCACAGGAACATAGATGTTGTGTTACTCGGTTATCACAAGAGAGAGAACCGTCTAGTTATCTTGAGGCATCCAGTGATCCAAAGTGGCAGCAGGCTATGAAGGCAGAACTTCAGGCACTAATTGATAATAATACGTGGGATCTTGTCCCACTTCCGATTGATCGTAAACCGATTGGCTGCAAATGGGTCTACAAAATGAAATATCGTGCTGATGGATCCATTGAACGATATAAGGCACGCTTGGTAGCTAAGGGATTCACACAAAGAGAAGGTTTCGATTATCACGAGACATTCTCTACAGTTGCCACAGATGTCACAGTTCGTTCATTTTTGACTGTTGCCGCCATTCATGATTGGACCCTACATCAAATGGACGTGCACAATGCCTTCTTACATGGTGATCTAGACAAGGAAATATATATGGATATTCCTCAAGGCTTACGGAGACAGGGGGAGAATCGAGTATGTCGTCTCCGCAAATCCTTATATGGATTAAAGCAAGCATCCAGACAATGGTACGCCAAATTTGCAAATGCTCTTGCAAAAGCAGGCTTCCAACAGTCTAAATATGACTATGCTTTATTCACACGGACTGAAGGTATGTCATCTATTTATTTGATGATATATGTCGATGATATTCTTGTTATGGGAAATGATAAATCTGCTATAGATAATTTCAAGGAATATTTACATGCCACCTTCCACATTAAAGATTTAGGGGCACCTAAATATTTCCTTGGAATTGAAATTGCTCGATCTGATCAAGGAATTTCCCTTAGTCAGCGGAAATTTGTGTTAGATATCATTTCAGAAGCAGGTTTATCAGGATGCAAGCCAGCCGTTATTCCCATTGAACAGAACACTAAGTTGACTACTACAGAATATGATAAAGGCATATCCCAAAATGATGATCTCATTCTTAGAGATCCATCAGGATATCAAAGACTTGTCGGAAAGCTCATATATCTGACTATGACTAGACCCGACATCTCATATGCAGTTCAGACACTTAGCCAGTTCATGCACAATCCGAAGCGGTCTCATATGGATGCTGCCTTAAAAGTTGTGAAGTACTTAAAAGGATGTCCAGGACTGGAAATACTTCTTTCTAGACAATGTGACATGAAGATGACAGCATATTGTGATGCTGATTATGCTACATGTCCCATAAGTCGAAGATCGGTCACCGGTTATTGCATCAAACTGGGAAAATCTCTCCTCTCATGGAAGACAAAAAAGCAGCCTACTATATCTCTATCTTCAGCCGAAGCAGAGTATCGAGCTATGACTAAGGCCACTTGTCAGATAGTGTGGATACGAGGATTGCTTAAGGATCTCGGAGTACAAGTGCATGGACCAACAAAATTGCATTGCGATAATGATGCAGCTCTCAAACTAGCAGCAAATCCTATAGTTCATGAGAGGACCAAGCATATAGAAGTAGACTGTCACTTTACACGAGAAAAAATCCAAGAAGGCATAATCAAAACAGAAGGAATCAGGACTACGGAGCAGCCAGCAGATATCTTCACCAAACCTTTGTGTCATAGACAGCATGCATATCTATTAAGCAAGCTGGGTGTCTTGGACATCTACAAGCCATCAGCTTGAGGGGGAGTGTTAGAAGATATGCAGCTTTTGGTAATTTATGATCTGATTTGATTATGATTTTGTACATCAATTAAGGATTAGATTTAGATCTAGATTGATATAGATTGATTCATAGAATTCTTTATTTCCATTAATTGTACAATCCTAATCTTATATCTTTGGAGTCTGTACATTTACAATACAATTGAATAGAGAAAATCTATCTCTCTCTCGGATTCGTCCGCTTCAGTCTTCTCTTCCCTTTTCTCTTTACTTTCTTTCAAATTCTTTTAATACTTAAGTAAAAGCAAGAAAGATAAAAGAAAATTGTGGTTATTAGGACTAGGGTTAAACCCGCATTAGGCGTTTGTACAAAAGTGAATATATATGTGTGTGTGCATAAAAAGATAATAGATTGGAAGTTACCCAAAAAAGGAAAATGATGGCCAAGTAGGGTGGTGGCCGGAATATCATTGTTAAGTTTTTTTCATTATTTCATATAGGATATTTTTTGGAAGATTTAAAGAATAAGACAAGAGGGTGTGTTGGCTTAAATTTATCAGCCTTCATGCACATACTAGGCGCACGCGTGATTTTTGAATAATTGTAATTGACTATGCCTTTTAAAATTTCACTTCCTCCATGTTCTAGTTTTTCTCATGTTCAATTATCTAGAAAAATAGGATTGCGATTGTAAAAGTGCAAAAGTCACCATTAGGCTATCCACTGCTTCACTAAATTGCACAAGATTTTATTGCAAGGGGTATGATGGTAATTTAAGAGGTGGAAACTAAAATTTGAAAGTTGGCTATATTTAAGCACTTAAAAAGCACTTGGGGAAATTATCCAATAAGTTATGAATTTATTGTATGGCGAATGATTTTACACCTTTTAAATGTATTGATTAATCTTAAACACTTTAACGATTTGTCAATTCAGTTTTAAACATTTCAATTATCTTAATTTAATCATAAACATTTTCACAATTTACCAATTGAGTTATAAACATTTAGATGATTTACCAACTTAGTCCTTCTGATTACCTTAGGTCAAAAGTTTAGTCCTTATGATTACATTAGGTCGGAAGTTGCTAACGTAGACGTTGGTCATCCAACGTGAAATGTCATTGACTTTGACAACTTTTTTTTACTATTCTAATTTATTTATAATCTTTTTGAATTTTTCTTTTTCTTCTCTTTCTTTTTTTACCCTTCTTCCTCCACCAATCACCAAATCTGGACGATGACGAGTGACTAGCCACACCAACGGTCAACCTTGCAGTTCTCACTAAACTCGAGGAGGGAAACTCTCGCCAACCCTCCCCTATGGTCAGTTGTCAGCCATCACTGAGGACCATGCAATTGGCCGAAAAGAAAAAAGGAAAAGAAAATGAAGAAATTAAAAAAAAAAAAAAAGCATTAAAAATTTCAGAAAATCTTTTAAAAATTAGAAAGCATTGTCCACACCAATTGTAGCATTATAGCATCCTACATGGCATGATCGTGTCATGTCAACAATTTTCGACTAAACTTTCAACAATTTTTGACTAAAATTAGCCCGAAAGACTATTTGCCAAAGATTAAATAACAAATTGATAAAATGTCAAAATATTTACAATTAAATTGGTATAACTAAAAAAAATTATGATTAAAATTGGCTGCCATGCAATAGGCTTAGAATTTTTTAGATAATTTTCCTAAAACACATAATCTGTCTAAAAGATAAAACCTCTTACTAATTTAGAATTATTTTTTTAGGGGAACTTTGGATTTCTAGACAAACTTTGGTTTTGGCATAATATATAAAAGATAAGATTGAATAGTTAAAAAGTAGATGCAAGTAACATCAATTTTTAATGGGATATGCATACCAAGATTACTAAACTTGCAAAAAGTCCAATCAAGTCATGAAATTTATTAAATTAGTATAATCGAATCATTTCGTTAACTCTGTCCATTTAAACTAATGAAAAATGTTGATGTGATTTTTTAAAATATTTTCTTCCCCAATGTAGCAATGACGTGGATTAAATTCCAACTTTTTTAAACCAAAATCTTAATTAAATAAAAATTTAAAAAAAATTAAAAATTAAAAAAAAAATTTAAAAAATTTTAAAAAACAAAAAAGGTAAAAAAAGAAAATCCAAGGCAAGGGTAGTAGGCCCTTGCCACCACCGGCCCCATCGCTGAAAAGGGCCGATAGGGGTCGATGGGGCCTCAATGAGGGATGGCAATCCTTACCAACTACAGGTGAGGGCTCAACAATCCTTGCCTAGATTTGAGTGGAGGGACTCGGTGTGGTCTAGCCGAAGGCCATCACAGTTGGGCTAGGGCTAGTGACCCTCACTAAGATTTGAGAAATGGTCGCGACCCTCTACTCAGATTTGGGTAAGTGTCGCTAGCCTTAGCTGAGGCCCCCACAATCCTCGCCGACCCTTTCTAGTGATGGGCACAATGATGGCAAGGGTAGACCCTCACCTTGGATTTTCTTTTTGCTTTTTATTTTTTATATATTTTTTATTGTCATTTAATTATTTTAGTTTTAAAAATTAGAATTTAATCCAAAACGACGTCGTTTTAGCCTTGTGTTCTATGTTTTTGCCACGTAAAGTCGGCATTTTTGGTTAGTCTAAATGGACAAAATCAACAGAATGACTCGATTGTACTAATTTAACATGTTTTAAAACTCAATTTCACTTTTTGTAAATTTTATGACTCAATTATACTTTTGTGATAAGTTTTAGTTATTCTAGTTGTTCCACTGCATAAATCCCAAATTTTAATACTAGAACTACTGATGAGATAGAGATGTTTAATAAATGTTTAAGCACTGCATATTCTTACTGTTAATAAAAGTTGCTTAATTACAAAATAACTTATCACCAATCGTGATAGAGACCGATATATTGTTAAAATTGAACTTATTTATGACGTGTTACCACATCAAATAACTTGCTGAGTGTTTTCCGACCCTGACTCTCATGAACCGTGATGATTCCAAAGCAAGTGGGCCATAATTATATATGAATTGTTTGTCTGATCTTTGATCATGAATTTTATTAGTCATATTAGTTAGATGTGTTACAACTTGTTATGACCATATAGTGGAAAGGCGTTTTGACATATTTGATTGAGTCATGACAAAGTCAACC
Source organism: Eucalyptus leucophloia subsp. euroa (assembly GCA_017140325.1). NCBI lineage: Eukaryota > Viridiplantae > Streptophyta > Magnoliopsida > Myrtales > Myrtaceae > Eucalyptus > Eucalyptus leucophloia. Next base: position 24,248,778 of record CM029471.1, read on the forward strand.
CAATTACGACATGTTACTATGATCATGACAATCTCAAAGCGAGTGGGCCGGAAAACTAGAAGAATGGCTAAGTTTCGAGAATTTACCTATGATGGCGATTGAGAGAGAGGGATGAGTGATTATGGTTTTAGTTCATTGATTGGTACTCCATTGTCACATGGAGCAAATCCAACAATTGATAAATTGGAGACATGAGATGGGTTCAGCTCATGGAACAGAACCTTATTTCTATCATACGGTGAAACAGTCTTGCTCGAAAGGGTTAGGCAATAAGGTTTATGTCTTCCTCAACCAGCTGAAGGATCAACTTGTAATTTTCTGCTTTTCAAAAGTAGATCCATCAAATGAGTACTTAATCCATTTAACTCGTTTTAACATGTTTCCCTACAATACAAATCTATTGAGCCATACACAACTTATATACGGTCCGACCTAATCCATATTATTAAGACACTTCCATAGTTAACCAAATCTTAAAAAACTTTGAGAGCACAGAATGAGTAAACACAAAATCAAATAAGGGAGGGAGGGAAAGCGGAAGAGAGAGTCATAAAATGAGTTGTGTTTAAATAAATTGTGAACTCATTTTACACTCATATTATTTTAGATTTTATCATTTTAAGTTATTTATAACCCATTTACTGAATATATTTAATCCATATAATAACTTTGCCATCAAATATGGGTTAAGAGACCTTTTTTTAAAAAAAAAAAAAACGGGTTAAGAGACTTGTCTATAACCTATTTTGATAGATTTATTAAGGGCGTGCATGGAAACGCTCCAAAGAAGTGTTTCTGAAACACTTCTATACGGATTTTGTTCCCGAGAACAAAAAAAAGAAACTCGTTTGGTTGCGTTTGCTTTCTTTTTTTGTTTTTTTGTTCCCGGAACAAAATTGGAGTAAAAAAAAGAAACACAAAAAAGTTGTTTCTGGAGAAAAGAAACACTTCTTCGAAGCCAAAAAAGAACACTTCTCTCTCTTCTCTTTTCTTCTTCTTTTTTTCTTCTTTTTTCTTTGGCCGGTCGCCGGCCTCGGCCATGGCCGGTGACCGGCCGTCGAGGGCCGGCGACGCCGTCGAGGGTCGGCAACCTCGCCGGAGCGTTGCCCGGCCGGCTCGGCCGGCCCCTCGGCCTCGCCGGGGGCCGACGACGCTCGGCCTCGCCGAGGGCCGGCGAGCCTCGCCGTGGCCGGGCGAGGCTCCCGAGCCCGGTCGGCCGGTCGCGGAGGCGGGACCACCCGAAAAAAGAAAAATAAAAAAGAAAGGAAAAATGAAAAATAAAATAAAAATGTTTAAAAAATTAAAAGAAACAAAAAAAGAATAAAATTTACCAATCGTGTTTCTATTCATTTTTTATTTCCTAACAAACGTTACCAAACGCGTTCTTTTGTTCAAAAATTGTTCCCCAACGTAAATACTTTTTTTTGTTTCGTTCCCTGGAACAAAAAAAGAATAAAACGTTACCATTCGCACCGTAAGATGGGCCGGAGTTCAATTTATTAGTTCATGCCCAATGACAAATTTAAATTCTTCCATTCTTACTTTAGATAATGTTGACTTGCTCTCTTGCCTGCCCACGAGAGAGCCCACCGTTGGGGACCGTGGCTTCCTCCGCCGGTACCCAAAAGAGAAAAATGGACGAGGAAAAGCCCAGCGAAAGTCTCGAGATAAGCGCTCCGGCGACCAAGTTAATAACTTGAGAGAGGAAAGAAGTGAAGGAGTGAGTACTCATGGCACCCTATCTCTCGAACACTTACGCCGGCCGCTATTTATCGACGACGGCAAGATCGGTCCTAGTAATTACACCTTCTAATATCCAGCCCCTGGACTTACCCAAGTCGAATCGATTATCATAATGTCGCTTGCGAAAAGTTACACGATGTATTAGTGAGATGATGATTTTCACCATTGCCACAAATGACGACTAAATTCACTAAGTGAAGTCCGTTTATTCAAGAAGCATATGATCCACGATACACCCAAAAAGGACCAACAAAATAACAATCGTCTCCAATTTACTCTACATCATCCATATTACAGTACACACATTGATTTGGAGAGGCAACATATAATATTCATTCGGTTTTTCAGGCTGATTAGCAAAAAGGTTCACAACCTTTTGCCGTTGCTGGGAAATTAACACAAATTTTCAACCGTCTCAAAAAAACACACAACCTCCTACCATTGTTGCAAATTTAGCAGAAATTTTGAAACATCTAAAAAAATACAAAAGCTTTTACCATTGTTGCAAATTTAGCATCCGGTTAACATTCCATCTATTCTCTCTATTCTCGTCGTCATCTCTTCCTTGGGTTATATATGAATTGACGCAAATTTAACATATATAAGTTTCATAGCATAATTAACAGAAGAGTGTTTAATGATCCACTTGGCATAATTTTAAAATCTGAATATGTCACATGAACACGAATTATTGACCCTAATTTCATCACTGCCCAACATAGGGAGTTACTTCAACTCGCAATAGCCTCAATCCTAATAGCTCCAATTTCTTCTTCAGCTCTAGCTAATTTCAATTTAACTTTGCTGACGAGTTTGCAAGGCTTCGTTTTGAAGGGGAAACATGTGCACATCGGCACAGTAACAACCACGTTATAATAACACAGGAAGAAATGAGGATGGATAGAATATTAACGGACGCTAAATTGGCAACAATGATGAAAGTTGTGGATTTCTTTGATACATTACGAGTTCGTATGAAATTTACAACACAACTAAAAGGTCATGTGTTTCTCAAGATGCTCGAAAATTTGCAATAACAGAAATAGTTAAACGTTGTCAGGTGATTACTCAATGACAGGAGATAATGGAACAACATGGAACATCAATTAGAGCCTATTGAGATTAAGCAGAGTTTTATAACATAAATGTGTCAAGAGAGGTAGTAAACCACCATGAGTCCGCTAAGTTCTCTTAATAACATTAACACACAGAGATACCCTATTAAACCACCCACACACAAATCCATCAAACAAACTTCATCCCAGCAAAGAATGATATCAAGCAAGTGAACGAGGGACGACGAAGCCAGTGGGGTTATGATCACGGATTCCTCTGACCTATATTTACTTTTCACAAGTCAAACACCATATCTTCCATCTCATTCTGAGAATTTCAAGAACGATATAAGCTTGAAGCCATTACTTTTGCTGTGCTTGGTGGTAACTTTCATCCTGGTTGAAAGCTGACGACTTCTCAAACATGCCAGACTTGATTTTCAATTGATCTTGCATCTTCTCAAAATCTTGTAGGTTGAGAACACAAAGAATTTAAGTAGCATTGAGACCAGTAGTTTCACAATCTTGCCATTCTCAGAAAGATGAGAATGCAAACAATTGCTTCTCCAGCAGCTTCATAACCAGCATCTTGTCCTTTATCAGGGTGACTGCATTGAACAGATGTTGCAGATCCACCTGACTCGACTCTTTTGTGATCTCTTCTTTTCATTGTCAAACCCAATGACTTTGGAATGACGGCTGAAAATCAAGATGACTTTGATCTTTTACGGCAGAATAAACAGACATGAGTTCTTTTTCAACAGCAGAATTAAGTTTCTACTGCAGCTAGGAACAGCACTAAGCTGCAGCATGATTAAATCAACAAATCTCCAGTTCAGAAGCAGATGAACTGAATACCTTCTCTGCAGCCATCCTTGCACAGCTCTTTTTCCTGGTGGTGCAGATTTGTTTTGCTCTGTAAGTGGACCTAGCCGAAACGTTCTACATTCCAAAGAGCAACATGCCCATTATGTGACAGTGATTAAGAGCGATCATAATGTGCTGCTTTTAGATCACTTGTAAATTCTCCATTCGGATTTATGGATGATGCAAAACTCTTCTTCATAGCTTGTGTATGGGTAGAATCAAACCAAGATTATAGAGAGAAAATGTATAACATCATTTTTACAATAAGCATTCATTATCAATACCTTTATATTCAAAATGATAGATTACCTAAATAATTCACCTGATGTCCTTTTTTTTTTTTTTCAATTAATTTAGGCATCTAATGCCATTTTCTAAAATTCAGTGGTGCTAACTCAGCCTTTCTCACAAAGGCTACAAAACTACCAAGTAGACCTCCTTCATCTCCACTGGGCTGATCTTCGTATTCTGACCTGACCCCAAACAGGCTTTCCAGAATAAACATCAAACCAGTTTGGTAAGCATACCTTTGGTAATAAAATGGGCCATATAGAGTTTCCTTCCATTAAACCTAATGGAACTTAGGAATTATTAAAGTAGATGACGGTGACAAGCTTTAGGACTGAAATGTATGAAATGAAAGTTTTAAAACTAACATGCATTATCTTGACAAGTTTTCTGAATTCTGCTGTAAACATCCCCCTCAATAATTATACTGAGAAAGCTCAGTTTCTGCAACTATAGAGGCTCGGCTTTTCCACAGTAATCTGCAACAGAAGACTAGGTTTTCCGGTGCAAAATTCGAACTTAGGGAACTTTAGTCCGCACCAGACTCCATTTTCTGTACCAGAAACCAAGTTTAGTTGCTGCAGCATAGAATTGGCTATCCAGTGCTGAAAACTGAGTCTACTGCTCAGACTCTTCAGGTCTTTTGCATAGAAAGATAGGTTTCTACTCAGATACTTTGCACCGGAAGACTGAGTAGTCATCACAGATTTCTCCTCACTAAAACTACAGAGAAAAATTGGGTTATTACTGCAGCAGAAAACAAACTATAATTTAATCATTTTGACATAGATTTCAATTCAGAGTTAATGTTCACTTACTGCTTGACTGTACTTGCTTGGAGTCATAATTATTGGCCTCGAACAAGCTGTCCCATTAACTTTTCCATGTAAAGTGTAAAGTGAACCTACAATCCATATTTAGATTGGACAAACATCATATACTATTCAAATATAATGTGTATGAATATTGAATGACCATGATTCTAATATCACCTGACTCATCTGTCCTCGAAAATCAGAATTAATGTTCATTTACATACAGCTTAACAATACTTGTTTAGAGTCAGAATTTTTGGCCTCGAACAAGCTGTCCCAGTAACTTTTCCAAGTTAAGCGTAAAGTGAGTCTACAATCCATATTTGGATTTCACAAACATCATATACTATTCAAACATAATGTGTACTAATATTGAATAACCATGATTCTAACATCACCCGACTCATCTGTCCTTGAAAAATCGCCTAACAAACTTTTGTCATCAGTTACTGAATTAGAGCAGTCCACGCCATTGGACCGTTTCCCAATTGGCGCAAATGTGTGAATCCACATGCCTAGTTTTGCTCGAGTGCTTCTTATGTATATAGAATTGCTGCAGAAGTGATAAAAAAGATTTGTGAAAAAGGACTGATTATTTCAAATATACATAAGAAATCATATAGGATGCACAGGGAAGATAAAGCAAAATGCACCTCTCAGTAAATTTACACATCATTTTCACTAACAGAGAAAGTACAAATAGTCTGTTTTCTTACATATTCTTTTGCCTTTTCTCTTTGATGGTTGTAATGTTCGTCCAAATTCTCCCATGATAGTTGTTTTGTTTGTTTAGTAATCCCAGAGGCACACTGACTATCTCTAAGGTAAAGACAACTGCTTTCTCCTCAATGAGAAAAGTATTTAACAGGAGTCACTCACACAACCTGTTTATTGCTTCAAAGTTGGAAGCATAATCCATTCATCCCTAACTTACCCCCTTTTATTCAATTATATAAGGTTTAGCATGAAAAATTTTGCAAATGCAAATCATGATTTACGTGAAAAGATATCCAAGTACACGTACTTTGAACAGGATCTAGTAGTTGGAACTCCTTACCAAGGGAAGTGCTTGCTGCAAATTATACTACTCAAGTACTCATCCACATTGGCAATGCTACAAGCCGTTTCACCTTAAAAATTTCCAGCATTTGAGCCACCCTCCTGTCCATATTTCTCTCTTTCGGACCCTGTCATGTCGTGAATCTCATACGGACTAAAAAACCTGAAGAGAATCTCCAACTCAAAGCCTGGCACATTTCTCACGCCCACCTGGATGCCATACAACTGTAACCGAAGTCTCTGCACTGCATCTTCAGTGAGCATTCCCTACACCACCTGTCTTTCCCAAGGATATAATCTCCTTGATAACGTTGATAAACAATCTGCCAAAGGAAGTCCTCCCAACCTTTTCTTCTTCTCTGCCTCCAATTCTCCAACTATACGAGCGTTCCCTTATTTGGTTATCAACATGGGTGGATAAAGCAAAACTTAGTGGCAAACTCCAGCTGAAAGATTTCTGTAAAAATATTCATGGCACTAAAGATCGATCCTCACTCACACAAGCAAAATAACCTACTAAATGAGTGGATCTCTCACCATCGATCACCACAGCTACAAGCTCCATTTTTAAAGAGATGGAAGCGATTCGCATCTCTCACTAAAATTTCTCTTTGTACAATATTAGATATATATTTGGAGACAGTATGGCAATCAGCACAAACCCTAAGGTTCTTCATTATCTGTAAGGGGCTTCCAGGTTTTGTATTTAGCAAACCAAATGCTATCGCGAGCCTTTCACTGTGCCCACAAAGCATGTCCCTCTTCTCATCATCATCAACATCATGCAGGACACATTGCAAATCAGGAACATAGCCTTGTTTAGCCATCAGACTGCCTAGAATATCGAGCAACTGATAAACCTCCTCAAATTGTTCGAAGAATCTATCCCCTGTACCAAATATATAAACCCTTTTCTTTATCTCCATCCAGCTACAGCCGGCACTTTTTTTAAGTCCTTTGGATCTTATTGATTTCCGTACTGATCTTACTTGTTCCCACTTTCCCATCGAGGCATATACATTTGAAACTAAAACATTATACCCGGTCATGTCTGTATCCAATTCAATAATCCTCTTCGAGACCCGTTCAGCAATTCTCATGTTACCATTTGCACGACAAGCACTAAGTAGAGCTCCCCATATGCTTGCATCTGGCTTCAATGGCATTGAGAGGATAAAATCCTCTGCCTTATTTAAATGCCCTGATCTAGAAAGAAGATCCACAGTGCAAGCATAGTGTTCCATTCTAGGATCTATGTTGTACTTATTCTTCATGCAGTCAAATAGATTTAGTCCCTCCTCCACCAAACCTGAATGGCTACAAGCAAAAATTATAGCAATGAAAGCAACATGATCAGGAAGGATGCCAGCAACTTCCATCTGTGCAAAAGCTTTCAATGCTTTCTGCCCCTCACCATACATCCCATAAGCAGAGATCAGTGCAGTCCAGGACACCACATCTTTTACTTGCATAAGCTCAAATACTCCAACAGCACTCTTTAGATTGCCACATTTGGAATACATCTCAATTAGTGCATTTCCCACTGGTATGTTTGATTCGAACCCCAATCTGAAAATATATCCATGTATCTCTTTCCCCTGCTGTTTAGCAGCAAGTAAGGAACATATTGGCAATATGCCCAACAATGAGGCCTCATCTGGCACCAGTCCTTCATTTCTCATAGCATTGATCATTTGAAATCCTAAATAACAATCCTGATGATGAATGCATGCAGAGATAATTGTGTTCCAAGTGACTATATCACGCACATCCATGAGCCCAAAAATTCTCAGAGAATCCTCCAACTTACTACATTTGGCGTACATATCTATGAGGGCATTACAAACACGCAAATCCATAGCAAATCCTGACTTCACTATGTGACAATGGACTTCTCCCCCAAAGTAAATATCTGCAAACTGAGTAGATAGAGATAGGAGCATCACATGAGTAATAGAATCAGGTTCATCTTCCATCTTCATCATCTTAAAAAGCTGCATTGCTTCGCCATATGACCCATGTAGGATATAACCATTTAACAAGGAATTCCATGATACAGAATCCCTATCTTTCATCTTATTAAATAGTTGACGTGCGGCAAGTAGATTGCCACCTTTAGCATACATATCTAGAAGAATATTGTTGGCCCTAGTATCAAACTCCATTCCTTTCCTTACTGAGTAATCATGAATATTAGTTCCTAATTCTAAGTCACCTAAGTGTCCACAAGCATGGAGAACAGAGGTGAATGTCAATAAATCAGGCGTAAATGTGGTGATCATTTCTCTAAACAATTTGATCGAGCCTTCAAACAATCCCAGTTGACAATACCCACAGACCAGGGTGTTCCAACTGACAATATCTCTAAATACCATCTCATCAAAAACTTTCCGAGCATCCATAACATTGCCAAACTTGAAGTACATGGAGAGTAGCCCATTCCTCACAATGCCATCTCCATCCACCCCGATCTTCTCAACCAAACCGTGAAGCATTCGACCCTCTCTCACTGCTACCAAACCTCCACAAGCAGGTAAAACGCTGGACACAGTATACAAGTCCGGCAGAATCCCATCCATTTTCAACTCACTATAATACCACAAAGCCTCCTCCCAGTACTGATTTGAACTGTACCCCGATATCAGACTATTCCAAGACACGACATCCCTGTGAGGCATTTCCTCGAACACGTGGCAGGCTTCGCCCATGTCATCAAGCCTCGCGTACATATCAATCAGAGCATTACCAATGTACAGGTCCGAGCCAAACCCCGCTTCCGAAACATGTCGGCGAACGACCTTACCCATCTCGGCATCGCCCAAGCCCGCACAGGCATTGATGACCGAAGGGAACGTATAAGCATCAGGTCGAACACCGACGTCCCGCATCCTGGAGTAGAACCCAAGGGCTTCGGAGAAAAGGCCGTTCTGGGTAAGTGCTCTGACGATGGAGTTCCACGGGTAGACATTGTTGGTGGGCGCAACGCGGTCGAAGACGGAGATACAGGAGGCGGGTTCTCGAAAACGCGCGTACTTGCTTATGAGCTTGCCGGTCAGGAAGGCGGATCGGTCGAGCCCCGCGGTGATCGCTAGCGCGTGCGCTTTGCGCAGTTCTGTGGAGCTTCGGGTTGAAGACAAGGCTTTGGAGATGGAAGAATACAGAATTTCTCGGGCGTGGAGCCTGTATCCTGCAGCGGACAAGGACATGAGACCCCCCCGAGTTCGACCTGTTTCAGGTGGCAGCGGCGTCGCTGCGTTTTTTCCGTTTCCTTCCTGCCACGCGTGGCTGATGGGGAGGAAAATATATGCATTTTGGCCCCCGAACTTTTGGGATTGTGGAAACTCCCCCCTACGTTCCAATCTTTGCAAATTCGCCCCTCTCCCCCCTCCCGACTTTTTAAAATTGGTGGCAAAGTACCACTTAGAGCACCCATGATAACCATTTAATTTCTAACCATAACTATTTTTAGTTCTTGAAAATAAGTTTGGAACAGAAATCTATTTGATAATATAATTTCATTTTTTAAACAAATTTTTACTCTAAGTTTGGAATAAAAATAAAAAGTAAATATTTTTACTTCTCTAAGTCTAGTATAGAAATAAAAAATTAAATGCTCTTTTTATCACTCATTCTCATTACTAGTCAGTCGCCCCCCACCATTTGCTACCATTTATCGTCCGCCACCTGCCACCAGTCACCGGAAGCCATCGTCCATCGTTCGCCACACACTATTGGCCGCCACCATCACTTATTGTCTACCGCTTGCCATTCGCCACCTGCCGCTAGTCGCCATTGCTCACCACACACCATTGGCTGTTGCTGCCACTTGCTGTCCACCGCCCATCGTTCGCCAACCACCGTTCGTCAATCGTCGTCCACTGTTGCCATCCGCCATTGCAACTCAAGGGGGAGAAATTTTGTGTCATTATCGAACGAATTTCTATTCCAGGAACAAATATTTTGTGTCGTTATTAAATGTATATTTTTGCTCAAAAACTTGTCTGGAGAATAGAAATTGAAAAATCTATTTTTGTTTCAGAAATAGTCTGAAACAAAATGATTATTATTTATACCCTTATATTGACTCTAGCCAAATTCTTTTCACATATATGACCACGTAGCTGTTATGATTAGTTATGAAAGCCAAATCGATTTTATGTCATCTATATATGCAAGAAAATATACAAGGGCTATTCGGAAATATATTTCAAAACTTTATATCGATGTGCGTTGAGGCAAATTGCGAATGTTGAAACGTTGGGGGCATCGGTTTACTTTAAATTCATTTCAAAGACTAATTTCAATATGAACAGCACATTACCCGCGCCACGCTTCGGGATAAAAAATTGATCAATTTAACAATGAAGGTGTTTATATTAGTTCTTTAAAAAACAGAAATTCATTTCCTAGCTATACTAAATCAAATTGCTACTACGAGTATCCCACGCTTTGCCACGGTATAAGTAGACTTTTTGCCATAATATTAGTTGATTTAAGATCATACATTTTAGTTATACCCACCATCATGCCCGTGCTACGCACAAGTTTGTATATTCTTTATGGTTCCTGCTCTATAGTCAAGATTAAGAGGAAGGTATAAACCAGTGTTTCCACAAATTCGCTCGTGCTTTATAACTATAGTTTCCATACCCGTTACGTTTATTTGGGATTATCTCCCGTTAGAAAAAGAGCAAGACAAAAACAAAGTAAAATGGAAAAAGATAAGAGTGTAATCTTGTATCGCGATCATCTTGGGAGTAGAAATCATTAAATGAGTGAGAATTAGGTTCATCTTTCTTGTGGGACTAATGATATGCAATGCTGAAATCATGCTATTACATTGTATAACACCGACAAATATTAGGACCCAACATTGAAAACCTAATCATAGATCTTCTCTTGAGTCTTGACAAAACGAATGCAAAAACTGCATTGCATGACTCTACCAATTGATAAAAGTAGGCTTATATGGAAATTACTCTAATTATGGTGGCAATTTTATCGAGAAGCATAGTATGTTATTCGCAACCATTCTTTTTGAGAAACCTTTGAGAGACAACAGCCATTGCACAATAGCATGCCACAAACATTATTAGAAACTTAAATTAGTAATCTGCAAAGGCTGTAATATATTAGTAGATGGCGTCCTTGATTGCTATGGATGAGTAAAACAAGTGTAAATTGAGGAACATGTCCAATTATATAGTGTTCAACCTCATTTCTCTATTTTTTATTTAAAAAAAAAGAATTACCCACTAGTCCTAAACTAATTATATGGATGCCAATTTAGATAGAAACTTTCCAATTTTGCTAATTTAATTGTAAATCTTTGTACTAAATTCTAATATGGTCTTTCCGATAAATTTTCATTGAAAGTCACTAATGTGACAATTCAGTCATTATTGACCGTTTTACATGACATATCATCACATTAATGAATCTTTAGTTAAAATTAGCCCGAAGGACTATAGTGAAATTTCGCACAAAAGTTTAGGACAAATTGACAAAATTGAAACATTATGATTAAAGGCATTTGTGTACAATAGATTTATGATTGATTGATAATGTCTCTCCATTTTTTCCAACTTTTTTTGGTTGCAGAACGAACTTCAGTGGATATATTTTACTAAGTGTATGTGAAACTGACCGAAAACAAGAATACATACATACATACATACATACATACATGTATGTATATATATGAAGAAGATGGAGTAAAAGACACAAGCTAGATTTCCTTGTTACCGTGACATATGCATCGGTATCACTAAAAGCAAAAACTCTAATCCACATATTTAGAAAAATATATAGAAGATACATAAAATAAAATCTACATAAATGGACAAATTAGAAAAGTCAATTGCAAACGCAATGAAAGGAGGATTTACTGTCTCTCTAAATGTAAATTTACCTTACACTAACCAAACATCTCCTAATATAATATTTAATATTAAATCACACATTTATCTAATAGTTAAAAATTTTAGAACAATTAGCAGTAGTCCCACAAAATCTCATATAGTATCAATTTAGGGGTATTTACCTTCACATGAAATATTTTTATGCATAGTACTAAGTGAAAAAAAGGAACAAAGTACAACCTAAGTGCCAAAACTTAGCACAGAGGGGAGTGTCAAAAGTTAGTAAAGTGACATTTAAGTACCACTTTTTTTTTAAAAGTGAGACACTTAAGTGCCATTTTTGAAAAACCCCACCGGAAATCCTACATGGCAATTTTTTATTATTTTTTTCGTTTATGTAGCTTGTCGGAATACTGACTTAACAAAAAAAAAGAGGCAAAAATGACATCGTTTTTTAGCGGATTCGAATGTTAATATATAAAATTAATTTAATTATATAAAAATAAATAATAATTATTTTAATTTAAAAAAAAAGGTGGGGGAGAGGAGGTAGTAGCTAAGGGCTGAGCCCTTGCCGCCGTTGCCAGCAAGGGCCGGCAACAATGGGGGGAGTGTCGATTGGGGTCACCGGCCCCTCCCTCGCTACCGGTCAGCCAGGGACCGACGACCCTAGCCAACCCTCCCCCCTCCTTCGCCACCCCTTTCCAGTGGCGATGGTGAGGGCTCAACCCTCAGTGTCTCCCTCTTCCTCCCCCCCCCCTTTTTTAAATTTTGCATTTTAATTTATAAATGTTTTAAATAAATTTAGTTTAAAATTTAATTTAACTAATTTTTATATTAATTTTTTTCTATGTCGGATACAAAACGACGTCGTTTTTGTATTTTCTAGCCACATCGTGTGCAAAACGACATTATTTTGCACTTACCTTGCTAGAAAATCATTAGGTCAACATTTTAGCTGGATTGACATTTAAGTGATTCATTTTGCTCCAATTTTGGCACTTAAGTGTCACTTTCCAAACTTTTGGTAGTTAAGTATCCATCTGTGCCAAGTTTTAGCACTCTAGGTGTCCATATCTTGTGAAAACAGACCCAACTTAAGTTTCTAAAATAAGTGTTTCTAGAAAATCTCACACCTCCTATTTCGTATTATAGAAAAATTAGGTTTGTTGGGAATCATTTATGTTGAATTCAACTAGATCGTTTGGTCATTTCTTTTTGAGTAAATGTTATAATTTATGAGATTTTAACTCTAATGTTTATTTCACTACATGTTGTATTAGATAGAATGATAAACTTATTCCTTATGGTGTATTGGATTATATTGCAAGCCTTGTAAGTCCATTTTTCTCTCCATATTATTCTATAGATATATAAGCTATATCACATCACATATCATGCATAATAGAGTCAATTTTAAGTTTTACTATAGATATCATTATAGTCTTATTCTTGTAGAGTTAATTTTACTACCTTTAATAACTTTAAATATTACTAAATAGATGAAATATCTGTAACTATGTTAATATTTCCACTCTTAATATTCTAAAAAACATTATTTTGTCATTGCCATAGGTCAATTTTACTACTTAAACCCCGTTCGTTTCACGGAAAATGACTTTCAAGAAAACATTTTCCGGATTTTCTAGTGTTTGTTTTACAGAAAGCGAATCAATCAAGGAAAATATTTTCCATCATTGAAAAAAACAACATTTAAAAGTGAGAAAAATATTTTCTATTTTTCAAAAATAGAAAACATTTTCCATAACTTCTTCCACCTTACTTCTTTTCACCAACACATTTTCATTTTATTCTTATGCTTTCTTTTTCTTTTTTATTCTTTTTAAATCGAGTTTTTTTCCTTTTCTTTTTTTTTCTTTCTTTCCTTTTTATCTTCTTCCTCGGCCTTGGCCGATCGCTAGCCACGGTGTTAGCAGGCGACCGGCCTTGAGCTAGCTCGAGCCTCACCCCAAGCCGGCGAGGCTCCGCCTAGCCCAACTTGGGGAAACCGAGCTCGCTCGAGCCCGACGAGCTTGGGCCTCACTAGATCAGGCGAGGCGGAGCATTGCCAGCTTGGGGCGGAGCTCAGGCCTCGCCAAAGGTTCGTTGGGCTTTGGCGAGCCGCGAGTTTGTTGAATCTGCTGGCAAAGCTCGGGCTCCCGATCCAGGCAAGCCCGAGCTCCGCCGTTAGATCCTGTGAACTCGAGCGAGATTGGCCGAGCCTCGAGCTCGCTGGATCTGGCGATCGCATCTTGGTCGGCCGCCGGGTAGCCGGCCATTTTTAGGCCTGCGGTGGCGGAGGAAGGATGAGGAAGAAGGAAGGAAAAGAAAAAGGAAAAAAGAAAAAGAAAGAAAAAATAATAAATAATAAATTTTTTGATTTTTTAAAAATACAAATATTTAAAAATTCATTTTTTAAAAAATAATAAAAACTAAATTTTAAGTCAATTAAACATATTAAAATTCAATTTTTTGATCATTTTTCCCAAACAATTAAATTAGTTAAAGAACGGTGGAAAATATTTTCCACTCAAAGTTAGGTTTCCGCCGAATATCGGAAAATATAATCATTTTTCAAAAAAATGACTTCTAGAAAATATTTTCCGAAAATATGATATTTTCCATGAAACGAATGGACCCTTAGTCTCCCACTTTTTAATTTTTTTTTTCCAACTTTTGATATTCTTCTTTTAATCAACTACTTTGTCTAGAGTTACTTTAGAGAGTATTCTTTGCATATGGCACGATTTCTTAGTGAATGGTTTTTCAGATTGGGATTTTTATTGATAGTAGTCTTCATGTCGAAAATCGTCTGAAATTCAGCGGGCGGAGATATACAAGAATAGTAAGAATTCCCACCAAATTGGTAGCAGATGTCGAACTGTGAAAGTACAGCATGTTTTCTACAAGAACGACGATACATCCAGGCAATAGGAACAAAGTCAGCAACTTGGCAGCACAAAGCATTGATCTTCATGACATGCTGAGTGTGGATTGGGACTTACTGTGCCACAGTATCACAAAATCAGAGCTTAAAAATATGACACCAATGGAATATGGATGGATTGTTCTTGATGGATGTCTGATCAAAACGAGAGTTCAGGTCCCGCAATGGAAAGCGTGCAATAACCTTTTGTGCTCGATAATTTGACAAGCAACGCTTCAATGATCATTTTGAGGCTGATCCGAGTGCCCAAAGTCGTTGCAATTGTTTTCACTGAGCTTCTATGCATCTAATCGAAATCTGTGTTTTGTTTCTATTATGACTTTGCTTGGCATTTGGCTCCGGTCCATATGAGAAACTTTCGTCAAAACAGGGATCAAGAAACAGGAGATTCTTAGTAAATAATACTTTACTGATCAATTGCTCATACAAGAGGTAAAAATACCCATTGACCATTGACATAAAGCAGTGTTTTTATTCTTGGAAGTCTCTCATGGAAACTAGGAATCCTTGCTTAAGTTAAATGGCTCAGATGCTCTGTTGGTGTTTTTCAGGTCATCCATTCCATTTAGTTGTTGTCGTACCAAAATTGTGCCTGGAGGTAGTCAACAGTTTTCTTGTCCACTTGGAAGGCCTTGGTGAGAACATCAGCAGAAATGGGGGGCTTTGCTCCAAAGACGGAGTTAGCAATGGTAATGACTCCTGGATTTTGGCTGCTCAAACCGGCAAAGGCCAGCGCAGGGGTCTTTCCAGTATTCAACTGGAAGTGAATGAGTCCAATTGGGAAAACGAACACATCGCCTTTGTACAAGACTTTGGTGAAGAGAGTGTTGTTCAATTGGTTGGATGTGACGAAGCTGACAAGGAGTGTGCCCTCGATGACAACCAAGACCTCAGTGCCACGAGGGTGAGTGTGGGGAGGGTTTAAACCTCCAGGAGCAAAGTCAATGCGAGCCATGGATATGCCCAAAGTATTGAGTCCTGGAAACTCGTTGACGGTTGCAGGTGTGACTTTCGATCCAAGTGGGTTTGCAGTATTCCCAGGGTTTCTGAACCCCATAAAGGTGAAGTCATCTGCAGTGGCTTGCTTAGGGTCCTTGCAAAACTCCCCGTTCACAAACACTGCATAAGAAAACAGAACTCATCTTAATATGCATCACTCAATATGCGATAACTATTGTACTAGTTATAGTCGATGACAATGTGGTCATGCTACCAAAACAAAACCTTTTTGCATGTTCTGTTTATAGCATCATTGACAAGAAGAAAACAGTATGTCAATAACACTGGAATAGAGGTTTAACCTGCAGACTTAGGGTCGTTGATGGCCACGCATATGTCCTGAAGAGGACTTGGGTCATAAGCAAAGGCAGTTGCAGTTGCCAAAGCCAAAATGAGAAGGCTAACTGGAAAGGACTTCATTGTGGGTGGGAGTTGGGGCTGATCTCAGGTTCTATTTCCTAGCTCAGAGTTTTATTGCTCGAGGGAGGAGTGAGGTGCCTTGCATGACATGGTCTCTATTTATACATGACAGTGCTTGACCTGGTAAACAATTTATGCAGCAAGTTTCCCTGCAGAAGACCCAAGTTTTCAATGTTTCTATCTTTATTTCCCCCTTCTTAATTCCAAACAATGAACCGTTCCATAACCACTATGACCGGGTGGCAGTCAATTTGATTTTCTCATCTCCAGCTTAAACAATGCATATTATCAGCTATGGAAGTGCTCATTCATAACTTTTACAACCTTCCATTATTCCTCCTTCACTTCTTCAGCTCTTCAGCATCAATTTGGAGCAGCATGATTAAACAAGGACTGTTTTCTGAACACAGTTTCATGCATCCAAAGTGGATTGAATTGACCCTTTCTAGAGTAGGAAAAACTCGGAAGAAGTCTAGCACAAGTGCCATAACTTGACACGCCGGGACACTTAAGTGTCATAACTTCAAAACGGTACACTTAAGTGCCACTTTTTTTTTCGAGTGGGACACTTAAGTGTCACCTCCGGCGACCCTTGCCGGAAATCCTACGTGGCAATATTTTATTATTATTTTTTGCCTACGTCGCTCGCCGAGCTCCAAATCAGCATAAAAATTAAAAAAATTTAAAAAATAAGAAAATTTTAAAAATTTTAATTTTAAAAAATTAAAAAATTTTAAAAAAATAAGAAAATTTTAAAAATTTTAATTTTAAAAAATTTTAAAAATTAAAAAAATAAGAAATATCTTATTCCAAATTCCAATGGCTTCTAGAACTTACATGACATCACTTACTTGAGGATCAAGGGCGTGATTGTTTCCATGTTGAGCTGGTGGATGCTAATTAAGTCATCTAATTCTGTTGGAAAAACGAAGCTTCGGAAGGTTATAATTCAAAAGAGGCTTTTGCTATCAACACCAAAGAATTTTAGCTAATTCCCTTGAAATTACCAAATGTCCCTCTAAAGAACTTCTCAAACGCTGAACCATTCAGAGAACAGATTTATTTTTATCCTTCCCTCCGCATCATGTTTTGAACCTAACTACTCCTGCACCCTCTATTCTCCGCCCGCACCAATACACGTGGCAGCATCACACATTTTGATTTGTTTGTGATTGTGACCGTTACTCTTCTGGTTTGCATATTTTATTGTCACGATCAATCAGAAGAAGATTGAGGTGGCCATCGAGATTGTTTGAGGAGAAATGTTCCGCATCTGCAGCATGAAGACTTTCAAGTTGCTGATATATCCCCGTTAGTAATGATTAACAATGTACGAATTAGCACCAAAGTACATGGGATGTACTTAGAAACCAAGCTTTCTTTTTTTTTTTTTTTTTCAAAAAGTCATGAATATGGACTTGCTTCTTTTTTGGGGTTTCAAGGCGAACGATGATAAGTAGGAGCACAATAGTTTAGCTTCTGAAGGAGGCCCACATAGGCAAGACCCAGTCAAAACATTAAAGTGGGAGAGATTGCTGAGATGGTTCGATTATGGTGACTTAACTGCCCATATCTCTGTTCAACACCTTTTAAATACTGAAACTTCAGCAATTTAAAATTTTCTTTTCTTTGTTAAATAAAACTACAGAAATTATGAAGAATTTCACGACTCAAACGTTTTCTAAGCGTGGAAAGGCACCTGCTCCTTAGAAGCTAAGCTAGAAGAGCTCAATTTCGTTGTAACAAGTCTCTGTTTCCATAGTTTCTTAACTTGACATTGTGATTTGCTTTTTACTTTTTAAATTATCTTGAGTAAAGTTCTAGGAGAATCTTATCTATGATAGTTTGAATACTGAAGAGTTTTGCCAATCATAATTCTTGGTAAAAGCTAGTCATCCTTTGTGATAGTGGTCGGAATGGATGAATCGTATAAGCTCGTGCAGCATAGCTTTAGACCACGTTGGCATCACCCCAACGGAGTTGGAAACAGAAGTCAAATCCGTGAATTATACCTCTTTGAACGTGAATATGCACCGGACATACGAAACAGTAAAGCAGAAATAAAGAGACGTAAATTCCATCGGAGAAGACCACTTCCATATCAGATTAACGGAAAAGAGGACAGGTCAAAGTGATGGGTGCTTCGACGTAGCAGCTGTGGAACAATTCTTTTCTGGAGTAAGAAATTAACCAGCACACCGGAGACTTGGTACCTGTCAGGCGTTCCTTATCATAGAAACATAATACCAGGTCAGCACTACTTTCATCTATAAAAAGGAATCAAGTGTCCATGCTAGACATCTCACTCCTATCTCAAGCAAAGAAAAGAAGAAGATATCCAGGCCTGTAACTCTCCTGTCTGCAACCGCAATGAAGTTCCTTCCAACTAGCCTTCTCATCTTGGCTCTAGCAACCGCCACCGCTTTTGCCTTTGACCCAAGTCCTCTTCAGGACTTCTGTGTGGCCATCAATGACCCCGAAGGTTGGAGCTCTGCTCTAGGGACAGTCGAAAATCTTTCCATTCTGATGATGCTAAAAGAACTACCCTGGCAAGTGTTTATGCTTAGATAAGCCTAACAACGTGAATTCTGTTTCTTTTGCAGTATTTGTGAATGGGAAGTTCTGCAAGGATCCAAAACAAGTCACAGCAGATGATTTTCTCTTCAAGGGGTTCAGATACCCAGGGAATACCGCAAACCCACTCGGATCAAAAGTCACACCCGCTTTCGTCGACCAATTTCCGGGACTCAACACTCTTGGCATTTCCATGGCTCGTATTGACTTTGCTCCGGGTGGCCTGAACCCTCCCCACACTCACCCTCGTGGGACCGAGGTTCTGGTTGTCACTGAGGGCACACTACTTGTCGGCTTCGTCACGTCCAACCAATTAAACAACACCCTCTTCACCAAAGTGTTGTACAAAGGGGATGTGTTTGTGTTCCCAATCGGTCTCATCCACTTCCAGCTGAACATTGGAAAGACCCCTGCGCTGGCCTTTGCTGCTCTGAGCAGCCAGAACCCAGGAGTCATTACCATTGCTAATGCAGTATTCGGATCAAAGCCACCCATTTCGGCTGATGTTCTCACGAAGGCCTTCCAAGTGGACAAGAAGGTTGTTGACTATCTACAAGCACAGTTTTGGTATAACAACAATTAAGTTGATACACTGACGTCCAAGACGTTGGATTACCCCTGTATGCTCCATACATGATTGCTGGGATTGATTATTGCTTTGCAATAAAAGAATTGCTCTCTATGAAACCAATGATGAATGTTTGAGTAATAAAAGATGATTCTTAATAAGAATCTCTCTCTCTCTCTCCCTCCCTCCATCGCAATATAGGCATTGAAAGGATTCCGAGTAATGCCTGACAACAATTACATTCACACCTTGGCTAGCGGATTGAGTTTGCTAAATATTCTGGTGCAATAACAACTAACGAAAAAATATGAAGTTTGGCCAAGCTAGAATATTCCATAAGAAGAACCTCAATAACACTATTATTTTGTCTTGACATTTAAATGTTACGGGGAACAAGCATATGTTTAATACTATAACAGTGGCTAATTCATGATTTTTTACGCTTCTTGACTCTCGAAGTACAAACACCAGTTTTGAGCTTTATCAGAGGCCAAGCAGAGCCATCCTCTTGAAGGAACTCCAAGGGCGTGTCATCTCTTCTTGCGCTGAAAAAGTGGCGTGAAACAGGCAAACCACTATTTATTGACATTGGAACAAAAGGAGGATTAATGTTTGGTGGCCCCATTGCAAAGTCAGTCTTATACAAACTCTTAATCCTTGTAGAAAATTAACAAAACAAAGTAAGGCAGAAAATTACATAAGATGTACTTCTATATCAGAATGATGAAAATGCTATCAAAGAATCACCCGTGGTGGCGGCATAGTAGTTGAGCTTCAGTTCCTTTCGGGAAAGGTTTGGAGTTCGAATCCCTGCGTCGTCTGCCTTGTTGGAAAGGAACCCACGGCTTGCTTGGGGCAGAAAGGGTGGTGGTGACTCTCCTGCTCCTCCAGGGTTTATTCCACCGTGAAGCGGCGTACGGAGGTTCCTTGGGTACCAAAAAAAAAAAAAAACAATGCTATCAAAGCAAAATTATTCACACGCTGATACTTGAGATTAGTATGCAGTGATCAAGTGACATATCCCGTTTGGAAAGTTAGTCAGAGACCTGGAGCGAGCAAGATGGATAGAAACCTTTGAATTAATTTATCATTACAGCCCTCGAAAAAATTACGAGAGAGAGAGAGAGAGAGAGAGATAACAAACAGTGGAACCTTATCAAATATCAGAACAAACAATTGTACTAGTACCCAAAGTTCAGCATGTTATTGGAAAGAATTCTTCTTTGTAATATAATGAACAAACACAATTACTCTTGTGAACATCTGCCTAATGGTTGTCAAACTAGTTCTGTGCTTGCAAATAATTGATCAGTTTATTGTCCACTTGGGAAGCCTTTGTAAGGACATCAACATTGATCAGTAACTTCGATCCAAAGACTGAATTTGCTATGGTTATGAGACCCGGATTCTGGCTGCTCAAGAAAGCAAAGGCCAGTGCATTAGCTTGTCCAATATTCAGCTGGAAATGAATGAGGCCTTGTGGAAACACAAAAACATCTCCTTTGGTCAAGACTTTGGTGAAGAGAGTGTTGTTCAATTGGTTGGATGTGACAAAACCAACGTAGAGCGTACCCTCCCCGACCACTAGCATCTCAGTGCCACGAGGATGAATGTGGGGAGGGTTAAGACCATACAGAGCAAAGTCAAGGCGGGCCATGGTGATGCCAAGAGTGTTGAGTCCTGGGAATTGGTCGACAAAGGCAGTTGTTACTTTGGATCCGAGTGGATTGAATGTTTTCCCAGGATATCTGAACTTTGTGAAGGAGAAATCATCTCTACGGCAAACTTTGGGTCCTTCCAGAACTTTCCGTTCACAAACATCACAGAGTTGCTGTCGTTGATGGCTACACATAAGTCCTGAAGAGGACTTGGGTCAGAGACAAAGGCATGGGATGATGCCAAAGCCAAGAGGACAAATGTTAGAAGGAACTTCATCATGGAAATATTTTGGGAAAATGGCACAATTAGTCCCTGAAGTTTTATGTAATATTCAATTTCGTCCCTATACTTTTGATTGGCTCAATTTAGTCCCTAAACTATTAGGAAATGTTCAGTTTAGTCCTTCCGTTACTTTTTTTTTTTTTTTTTTTTTTGGTCTTCTTCTTCTTCTCTCTTCCCCTCCGGCGGCGCCGGGCGAGGGAAGCCGGTGTTCGGCCCAACGCCGGCAGGGGCGGCCCTGTCGGCGTGGGGCCGCCCTCTCCTGCGTCGAGCGAGGGCCGCCCCTGCAGGCGTCGGGCGAGGGGTGCCCTCGCCCGACGCAGGCGAGGACCGCCCTCTCCGGCCGACGGGAGGGACCTCGATGCCTCCCCCTACCGCGGCTCGCTGAGCCCCGCCGCACGAGGCCACGAGATGAGGACGCCGACCGCATGGCTCCTCCACCAAGTCTGTACTTCCTCGGCCTCCCTCTTCTCTTCTCACTGTAGCTCCAGTGATGCCAGCACCCAATCCCCTTGCACTAGCTTCAAACCTCGGCCTCCCTCCGTCGGCACCACCACGATCCCCTCCGGCCTCTGCGCCAAGCCTCGCACTCCCCTATGGCGCGACCTGCGAACCCAGCAACTCAGTGAGGGCGGCCCTCGCCAGATCTGGCAAGAGCCCCCCTTGCCGGACACCGGCTTCCCTCCGCCGGCTCCGCCATGGCCGGCGGAGGGAAGAGAGAAGAAGAAGAAAAAAAAGAAAAAAAAAAAGAAGATAAAAAGACCAAAATACCCCCATTCTATTAAGTTTAACTAACGGAAAGTTAACGGAAGGACAAAATTGATCAATTTTTAAATAATCAGGGACTAGATCAGACATTTATCGATAATTGAGGGACCAAATTGAGCCAATTAAAAGTACAATGACGAAATTAAACATTATATAAAACTTCAAGGACTAATTGTGCCATTTTCCCAAATATTTTCTGAGCTTCGATTAGTCTGTCTCGGAAATTCTGTTCTGTTGAGGATTGTTGTGAAACGCGGCTCATCTATTTATAGTAGTTAGTCATTTGACTTAGTCCCAGTCAATGGGCCTGCAGGAAGCAGCTGAAGCAAGGAACAGTGCTAAGTCTATAACAATTGTTTATTCTTCCGTGTGATTGGTGAACCATTCTACAACTTCAACCCCCTCTTGTTTCTAAACCCGTTCTAATTGAGAATTAGTCATTCGATGAAGCATTCCCACTTTACTTCTCGTCTTTTTATATTCTCAGATTTTCAACTTTAGACACCATGTTCAAATTTTACATTCTCGCTGCCCCTATTTGATTGCTGTGATTATATTGGAGGGAGAATCAGTCTGTACTCTAGGCTATCTAACAACATAAAGAGAACAATTTATTTTTCACATGATCTCCAGGGATTAGCCTTATTTGTTGGATGTTATCAAAAAATCGATCTTCAGGACTACCATTGAAAAGTTATATACTTGATGATATTGTTGGTAATCTTCTTGGGGAATCGTATCAATAGTAGCTTGAATAGTGAAAAGTTTGTCAGGTCATACTTTTGGTGGAAGCCAGTCGTCCCAATGAGAAGGTGTAAAATTTGGCATGTAGATATGGATGGATCATCTGAGTTGTTTACAACATGTTCACAGCAGCAAATTTAAAAACGAGTCAAACCATTCATTTTACCTCTCCGATGCAATTCAAACAGATTTTGATTATTAATCTTATATCATCCAGATGGTGTGAAAACCCTGCATGTTTTATATGAGAAAGTAAACATTATGTCTGTAGGAAGTAATTTGGCAGCTTGGCAAGAGTTTCACGGTGAAGGATGGAGATGCATGTGAAAACACTTGTACCGACATCATTTTCATTTGACAGTTTGGTATGATCATCCGAAGCCCTTCCAGAAGAATTGGCCCTCGCTCCATCCAGCTGAATCCGCATAGGACGTCAAAACAGTAAAGAAGTAGGAAACCGAAGATTTACATATTTTTGAAGAAGTCCACTTCCATATCAGATATCATGCTTTTTCTTAACAGGGAAAGAGGATAGGTCAAAGAAAGGGGTATTTTGTTGCGGCAGTTGTGGAACAATTCATCTCTCGGAATAAGAAATGAACTACCATATCGGAGACTTGGTATAGCTGTAGATTTGGGAAGTGTTGCTTGTCATGGAAAATCAAATACTGGGTCAACACGACTGTCATCTATAAAAGGGGGTGATGCGTCCATGCGAAACATATCATCTCAAGCAAACAAGCGAAGAGGTAAATTAAAAAAGCCCTGACCAGAGACTTCCCATTCCACCACAATGAAGTTTCTTCCAATTAGCCTTCTCATCTTGGCTCTAGCAACTGCCACCAGTTTTGCATATGACCCGAGTCCTCTTCAGGACTTCTGTGTGGCCATCAATGACCCAAAAGGTTGGAGCTCACTGACGCATTATTCGTATCTTTCTGTTCCGTGTAATGATGCTTTAAGTATTTCCGTGAAAGGAGTTTCTGCTTAGATAAGCCTATTAACATGAATTCTGTTTCTTATGCAGTATTTGTGAATGGAAAGTTTTGCAAGGACCCAAAACAAGTTACAGCAGATGATTTCCTCTTTAAGGGGTTCAGATATCCTGGGAATACTGTGAACCTGCTTGGATCGAAAGTCACACCTGCTTTCGTCGACCAACTTCCAGGACTTAACACTTTGGGCATTTCCATGGCTCGTATTGACTTCGCTCCGGGTGGCCTGAATCCTCCCCACACTCACCCTCGTGGGTCCGAGATTCTGGTTGTTGCTGAGGGCACACTGCTTGTCGGCTTCGTCGCATCCAACCAATTAAACAACACCTTCTTCACCAAAGTGTTGGACAAAGGGGATGTGTTTGTGTTCCCAATTGGTCTCATCCACTTCCAGCTGAACATTGGAAAGATTCCTGCGCTGGCCTTTGCTGCTCTGAGCAGCCAGAACCCAGGAGTGATTACCATTGCTAATTCAGTGTTCGGATCGAAGCCACCCATTTCGGCTGATGTTCTCACGAAGGCCTTCCAAGTGGATAAGAAGGTTGTTGACTACCTTCAGGCGCAGTTTTGGTATGACAACAATTAGGTTGACGCATTGAAGTCCAAGATGTCGAACTACCCCTGTATTCTCCATACATGATTGCTGAGATTGATAATTGGTTCCCAATAAAAGAATTGTTCTTATTGTAACTGATCGTGAACGTCTTGAACGTCTTAAATGACCATTCTTCATAAGAATCTCTTTCTCTCATGCCGCCACGCCCACGACCCCCCCCCCCCCCCCGGGGGCCCCCGCGCATGCAATGTTGGCTTTAAAAGGTTTCCATTTTCTGCCTGAACATTACCACATGCAAACCTTGGCAAGCTGCTCGAGTGAGTTTGCTGAATATACCCGTGCAATAACACGTAAAATAAAACTACGAAGTTTGGCCAAGCTAGAATATTACATCAGAAAAACTTTAATAACACTATTCCTTAGCATTTAAATGTTACAAGGAAAAAGCACATCTTTAATTTCATGACACTGGCTAATTCATTATTCTTTTTAGCATGTCGACTCCCTAGTACAAACACCAGTTTTGAGCTTTATCAGTGGCCTAGTAGAGGCATCCCATATATAGATTCTCTCTGCCTCTCGAAGGAACTCTGCGCGCATGTCATCTCTTCTTGCGTTGAAGTCGAGTGAAATAGGGAAACTGCTATCTATGAACAATGTGAAACATTTCTTTACTGCATTGGAATTATTTGGATAAATAAATGAAGATCCTCAAGATATACCACTCATGGTCATTGTAACATTTTATGGGCATGAATGGAACAAAGAGATAATTAATGTTTGTTGGCCCTATTCCAAGGCCAGTCTTAAACAAACTCTTAATCCTTACGGAAAATAAACAAACCCAAAGTGAGGAAGAAATTTACATAAGACGCAGCTCTATATCAGAATCATGAAAGACTTAAACAATCTATGAAGGCAAAATTATTCACAAACTGATATTTGAGATTGGTCTGGAGTGATCGAGTAATATGTCTCGTTTGGAAAGACAGAGACCTGGAGCGAGCAAGATGGAAAGAGGTCTTGAATCAGTTTTTATCTGAGCCCTCTAAATATTTACGAGAGAGAGAGAGAGAGAGAGAGAGAGAGAGAGAGAGAGAGAGAGAGAGAGAGAGAGAGAGAGATCTTATCATAAATCGGATAACAAACAAATGTACTAGTACCCAAAAGTCAGCATGTTATTGGAAAGAATTCTTCTCTGTAATGTAATGAACAAACACAATTACTCGTGAACATCTGCCTAATGGTTGTCAAACCAGTTCTGTGCTTGCAAATAATTGATCAGTTTGTTGTCCACTTGGAAAGCCTTTGTAAGGACATCAACATTGATCAGTGGCTTCGATCCGAAGACTGAATTTGCTATGGTTATGAGACCCAGATTCTGGCTGCTCAAGAAAGCAAAGGCCAGTGCATTAGCTTGGCCAATATTCAGCTGGAAATGTATGAGGCCTTGTGGAAACACGAAAACATCTCCTTTGGTCAAGACTTTGGTGAAGAGAGTATTGTTCAATTGGTTGGATGTGACAAAACCGACGTAAAGCGTACCCTCCACGACCACTAGCATCTCGGTGCCATGAGGATGGATGTGGGGAGGGTTTAGACCATACGGAGCAAAGTCAAGGCGGGCCATGGCGATGCCAAGAGTGTTGAGTCCTGGGAATTGGTCGACATAGGCAGTCGTTACTTTGGATCCGGGCGGATTCGATGTGTTCCCAGGATATCTGAACTTTGTGAAGGAGAAATCATCTGCTACGGCAAGCTTTGGATCCTTGCAGAACTTTCCATTCACAAGCACCGCAGAGTTGCTGTCGTTCATGGCTACACAGAAGTCCTAAAGAGGACTTGGGTCGGAGGCAAAGGCATGAGATGATGCCAAAGCCAAGAGGACAAATGTTAGAAGGAACTTCGGCTTCGTTCGTTTCACGAAAAATGACTTTCAGGAAACATTTTCCGGATTTTCTAGTGTTCGTTTTACAGAAAATGAAATAATCGAGGAAAATGTTTCTATCATTAGAAAAAAAACAACCTTTAAAGATGAGGAAAATGTTTTCCACTTTTGAAAAGTGGAAAACATATTTCACAACTTCTTCCACCTTATTTCTTTTCACCAACACATTTATGCTTTCTTTTTCTTTTTTGTTTTTTTTAAATCGAGTTTTTAATTTTTTTCCTTTTCTTTTTTTCCATTTCATCTTCTTCCTTGGGGGCCTATCACCGGCCATGGCAATGGTTAGCGACCGGATGCGAGCCTACTTGAGCCTCGCCCTAGGCTAGCAAGGCTCCGCCTAGCTCGATCCGGCGAAGTCGAGCTTGCCCGAGCTTGGCAAGCTTAGGCCTTGCCCGATTGGGCGAGGCAAAGCCCCGCCGGCCCGGGGCTCGCTAGATTCGGTGAGTTGGGCGGGGCTTGAGCCTTGCTAAAGGTTCGTCGGGCTCGTGAGCCACAAGCTTACCGGATCTAGCGGCGGAGCTCATGCTTCGATCCAAGCGAGCCTAAGCTCCGCCGCCAAATCCGGTGAGTTCGCATCTCGCCGAGCCCAGTGAACCTCTAGGGAGCTTGGGCAAGATTGGTCGAGCCTCAAGCTTGCCGACTCGGCGACGCATCTTGGTCGGCCGCCCGAGCGATCGATCGACCATCGTCAGGCCTACGGCAGCAGAGGAAGGAGGAAGGAGGAGGAAGAAGGAGGAGAAAGGAGGAAGGAAAAGAAAAAGGAAAAAAGAAAAAGAAAAAGAAAAAGAAAAAGAAAAAAGAAAATTAATAAATAAAAATTTCTATTTTTTAAAAATACAAATAATTAAAAATTCACTTTTTTTTAATTCTTTGATAATTTTTCCTAAATAATTAAATTAGCCAACGAATTGTGGAAAATATTTTCCACGCAAAGTTTAAATTTTAACTGAACACCGGAAAAATAGTCATTTTTCAAGAAAATGACTTCCTTGAAAATATTTTTCGAAAACGTGATATTTTTCACGAAACGAACAGACCCTTATTATTATAAGATTTTCCTCTAAACCTTCACTTTTTCCCCAAAAAAACTCTTACATTTTCATTTGGAATAGAAAGAACTCCCTTCACTTCACTCAAATCTAATGCATTTGACATGCAAAAGTCACTTTTAGTATATTATCAGTAGTTTAGTCATTTCGTCATGTCACTGTTATGACTAAGGCCGTATAAAAAATGGTAACGATCTATTTAGAGTTACTTTTACTATTTCACTGCCATCTTTTTTTTTCCTTCGATCTTCTGGCTTTCCTGGTTTAACTTTTTGTAAACAAAAACGTAAAATTTCCAACAACAAAAAATACGAATATTGACATATAGTGATACTTGTCTTTTGACAATTTTAGAAAACTTAAAATATTAGTTTCACATTCTTAAATTTTTGGAGGAAAATAAAAAGTAGAATTTTTTCTTTAAGTGTAAACAGTGCGCATTAGTTGCTTTACGTAGTTAATTTTTTTAAGTTTATTTTCATGTACATATCACATGCATATACACATACATATGTCACTGTCCCGAGGTTTCCCATCACAAAGAATCATATTTGATCCAAGAATTTTGAGCTAGTCTCCTAGGGCTTTTGGAACATTTCTAGGGCTAGGCATGGCAAATTTATTGAGTTCTACAGTATTCTTGGCATAAATGCCGGTAATTAATAAATAGGGAGATACAATATCTACCATTAGATCAAAAGACAATCATCGGCTGTAATGAAAGGGACTCTTGTATAAATGGGGGTGTCCTTCTTTTCATTTGTATCCACCCAACATTTGAGTAATAAAAAGTACTCTATTACAAAACTTTTCTCACTAGAATCTCTCTATTATCTAGATGAGCGAGCAATCAATCTTTGAGAAAAAAAGCTTAGCTTAGGTGCTCCACCAATCCAAGGAAACATATCAAGGAAGGTTAAGTCATTCCGATTCCAAGCAACTGGCCCATGACACATAAATATGGGAAAATTACCACAAAAAAAAAAAGAAAGAAAAAAGAGGCCTAAATCTACTGCACTTTTACCAATTTTATCATAAACTATTTATATTTTATCAATTGAGTATATCTATTTTCGTTGATTTTCTCTCCACTCCTTGGCAACTCATGCAACTCTATCCTTGAGCTCAATGCGCTCTCTCTGCTGCTCGGTGAAGGAGCGAGCTCCCCCTCGCATTAAACCTTGGTGAATTTGTGCTCCCGCTGTGTGACATCCCAAATTTTCAATTTTGTTCTTTATTGAATAAATTGGGCCTTTTATCGACGCACCTATAGAGCTGTTCTCAAAGCTAATCACTCTCGAGATAACTAGACTATTTGGGAATTTTAATGCAATAGACCTGAGAATTCGATCATGAATCGATTATTCAACCGTCTCATTATTAGAGGTCCTTACGGCACAATTAAAAAAATTGATTAGAGATCAGAGATAGGTCGGTTCGACTAAGATGTGTGGCTAAACGTGAGTGACTCCACTAAATTGAAAAATTCTTATTGGTCGGCACTAGACTAACTTTTCTATCGTTTTGGTACTCCGTGTCTGTAATTGAATTCTTGAAATTTTTACGACAATCGAGAGTCGCCAATGTGTCGGGTGGGTTCATTGTGGCTCGAAGAAAATCGACCATAAGTCATTTGCACTAAAAATTTTTGAAACCTACCTAGTAGCTTATAGGGGTGTGCAAACGGTCCGGGTCAACCCGGTTCCCGGATCGGCCCACCCGGAAAACAGGGTTGGGAACCGGTTCCGGTTGAAACCGGTCCGGAACCGGTTCCCAAAATCAGACCTGTTTGAACCGGTCCGGAACCGGTTCCGAGGGATTACCCACCCGGGAACCGGATCGACCGGACCGGTTTGGGAACCGGTTGGAGAACCGGTTTGAAGCCCCCCCCAAAACGCAAAACCTAATCTGTTTCTCCTTTCTACTTCTTTCTATCTTTGCCTCCTGAAATCGCGAAGCCGACGCCGCTCTCGTCGCACCCCTCGCGCTCGCACCACCCCCGCCGATCTCGCACCCGCCCGACGCCGCCTCCGTTCGATCTCGCCGTTCCACTCCGTCGTTGCCTCACCGACGAGTGCAAATCTCGCCGCCTCCGTTCGATCTCGCCGTTCCACCTTGTCGCATCTTCGAGTTCGAGCAACCCATAGTAGCCCTCGCCGATCCCGAGCTCCCCGCGCCGATCTACCGCCGCCCGAACGACGCCCCACATCTCGCGCGATCGGCCTAGCCCCTCGGGCGACGCCCGGCGTCGGAGGGATCGAACCGGCGGAGAAGAGAGATGTTGCTCCTTCACGGCCCCGGATTACCTCGATCCGTCCTACGGTACGTGCGCTCGCCCAATGCGTTTCGCCATCTCCGCTTGCCGAAGGGGGCACCCGATTACAGTCCATTGCAGTTCTCACGTTGTTGTCGTCGATATTGCTTTAGGGACGAGAGGTTCTCTCGCGAGGAGCACTACGAGTGGTTCAAGGACTACTCTCATTTCCGCCACCTGATGCAGCAGAATGTCAAGGCCGGTTCTTTCGTGAGCACCGCGTCCTTTCAATGCCTTTTCGATTCCCCGATGCTCGTATCCGGTCTTCGCACTGGGTGTTGTCTAAGCTCGCTCAAGAAATTGGCGTTGCGGTCTTCTATGGTTTATTTCGCGTTCGGCATTGATAGATATGCCGACGTGACTAGTTTGGCATTGCGGGCTTGTTTGTATTTTGGCCATCTTATAAGAATTACTTAAGTTTTCGTGTTGGTCCTGAATTTTCTGTGGAAGTAGATGGGTGAATGTTGAATTGTCCAGTGATCTTGTTTCCATTTTTGTTGTGGGCATGTTTACCCTCTTTTTAGATTTTCTTGGATTCCAATTACTTATTATTGGTTCGAGGATTTTATTTAATTGCGGGTCTTTCTAATGAGGGAACTTTGTAATGAAGGTTCTGGAGCTTGGTTGTGGAAACTCGCAACTATGTGAAAATCTCTATGAAGACGGGGTTACAGATATAACATGCATTGATCTGTCAGCTGTGGCTGTGGAAAGAATGCAAAAACGGGTACAGTCCAAGGGATATAAAGGTATATATGCTTTCATCTTTGCAGAAATGATTACACTCCACACCTTACACTTCATTTTTGTATTAATCATTTGAGGCTTTTGGACTAGTTGCGAATCTGGATATTGAGGACTCTATTGTTTTTCATGGAACCTTTGAGTTTATTTCTCTTCCTGCCTTGACCGTGCCAATCCAAAGACTACCTGGAGATTATGTGTCTCGTGTCACTTAATGCTTTCTTTGCATGGTGCAAAATCAAGTGGGAAAAATAGCTCCCAGCACGAAATTGGGAGGCTGAACTTCTATGATGCTGGTGCCAATCCAAAGACTATCTGGAGATTATGTGTCTGTGTCACTTAATGCTTTCTTTGCATGGTGCAAAATCAAGTGGGAAAAATAGCTCCCAAAGACGAAATTGGGAGGCTGAACTTCTATGATGCTGCATGAGCTTATGCATTTTTGGTTGCTTTGGGAGGGAACATGTCGTGGATTTTGCCAAGGCTTGAAACTTGTATTCACTTGACTTTTTAAGAGTTCCAGTGAAACTTATGCTGATCGAGATTGTAAACACTTTATCTTACATATGAGTGTTAAACGCTTTATCTTACATGTGAGTGTTGTACAACAATTTTTATGCAAAACAGGTTCTAATATAAACAGGGTTAACCCTGTTCCCGGACCGGAAAAACAGGTGGGTCGGGAACAGGTCCAATGCAAATGTGGTCGGGTACAGGGTCCAAAAAAAGAGAACCGTTATAACGGGGTGGGAACAGGTCCAGTCTAGACCCTACCCACCCTGGACCCGATCACCCCTAGTAGCTTAGGTCACGCTAAAAATGCTCCCGAGTGAAATTAACTACAAATTTGAATCTGATTTCAGAAATTAAAAGTTCTGTCATGTCACAAATTATTTTAGGAACGTCAACTCAGTTTCAGAAGATTTTTCTACAAACCGAGACTTTTTGGGAAAAAGTTGTCCTAAAGCCGTTTTTGTTCAAAAAATGTCAATGATCGTTTTTTATCGCGCAATTGGGATGCAAGTGGGATCAATTGGTGAGGAAAAATATCAATTGGATCATTGAGATGTTCCCTGAATTTCTAGAGGTCGGTTTGTGTTGATTCAAGAAAGAATTGGTGTCCATTTGAAGAGAACCAAGCTAAATTCGTGTGCCCCCACCGCCTAGGGCTTTTGGACCATTTCAAGGGTTGCAAATGAAGCCTTGGTGGCTGATTCTAAGCCTAGGAGGACAGCTGTGGAGGAAGAATGGTCAAGGAGACCATTGGATGAGGATTGAAGCTTGATGGCCTCCTCTTGTCTCCTCTCTTCCTCTTTCTCCCTCAGCTAGTCGAACGCCCTCCCTTCCCTCCTCATTGTGCCATTCGGACTTCCAGCAACCGAGAAGAACCGCCGAAGACATCCCTCGCCGTCGGACCGCACGCCGCTCGTCACCATAGCCGCCCTCGCCTCACACGCATGCCACCACTGCTCCGCACCTGTCCACGCAACCCCGACGCCCCAACAGCCTTGTCTCACATCCCAACTGCTGTTTTAGGACTGGTTGAGCTCAATCGGAGCCGTTTTGCCTTCGTTTAGCCGCCGTGAGTCCTTGTCATTGGCCGTTGAGTACCCTAGCTGCCTCTACCGCCTTTGCTTGCCCTAACCAGTCCTTATTTCCCTCTATTTCAGCCAAGAACGGAACCCGAAAGAGTGGGTTTCCAGTAGCACCTCGGGCCCATTTTGGAGGTGTTCTGGGCCCCGAAAGCTAGGCCCGCTTTTGAGTTTTCCGTCCCCACGGTGATCCCTTTGTTTCGAAACTAAGCGGTTTGTTAATCAAGTGAGTTTAACTCACTAATCCTCACTTAGTATGTTAATGATACTTAAGGGTTGATTAGTTTAGGTTAAGTGTGGATTAGGTGGTTAGTTAGATTAGATTAGTGAATTTAATTAATTATCGATGCATGTTAGGTGGATAGTTAGCGCAATTAGAGCTTAGACAAGCTTTAGTATTTATCTAAAGTGATTTGGAAAATTTTCGGATCCATCTCGGCGTTTAATTAGGCTTTACAAGCCTAAGTTGCTATTTATTGCATTTATTTATTTATTTTCGTAATTATTTAATTATTCATTTATTTTTCAAAAATTAGACTGAGATAACCGGTAACCGGAATTTTATGCTAATTGTGATGGTGTGATTCGTTTATTTAATTGAGCTCGAATTTGTATTGATTTGGTGTGAATTGTGATTTTAGTATATATTCCTAAATTTATTTATTTATAGTATTTAATTGGAAAATAACCGAGCATCAATTTACACCATCAAAAATATTTTGGTGGACTATATGAAATGGTGGGATTTATGAAAAGAAAATTATTATATTTTGGCTAAGGCCAACCATATACCCACACATAACTATTTTTATCAGGAATGGTAAAAAGGTTGAATTGGTTGTATGATTGGAATGGTATACTATATTAGCCTACAAGCCATATGTTAGCTTAGCAAAGAGTACTATACCGATATACTATATCAGCCTATGAGCAGCATGTCAACTTAGTAGAGAGTAGTATACCTTATAAACTTAGATTGAGCAATGTCGGTATATTATATTAGCCTACGGGTCATATGGCAACTTAGATAGAGAGCAGTATACCCGATTATCTCAGAAGCGGGCTATACTATCTATTTATCAGCTTAGCAGAGTTTACAAATTAAACTTATTTGCAAGAAAAAGTGGAGACCCAGGTAAAAACTATACCCCGTGATTGTGTTTAGGTAGCCTTAGGACGTATTTTCTTCCTAATTGAGTTTTAGGAAGTAAAACTCGCTGAGACATAATCTTATCCCGTTGTGGGATAACATTTCAAGTCCATAGATTCCCGCCCCTCTTGCTTCTCCCGAGCATTTTGGCATACCGAAGAAGTTTACAAAACAGAATTATCACATTTCGATACATGAGCACCCTGTAGGGTTAGAGTATGTACTAGTGAAGTTTATCGTCTGTGTTGATGCGGGTTTACCCGAAAAGGTGCCCCATCAATAAAGGGCATGGTATCGCCATTATAGTGATGGACGAAGAGAGGGCCCGATACGGGAATCTAATATACCTTTGTATGTGATGGAGGTTGCTTTTGGTAAGGATACCGCAAACCTTAAGATGGATTAGTGGTGGATGTGAAAGATCCCAAGCTGGATGATCTTGATTCTTCGGAGTACTCAGCCGTGGGCTCCAGCTAGAGTGTAGAAGAATGAGAGATTGTCAAGGAGGATGACCAGGAGTAGATTGGAAGCCCCCACCCCCGTCTACAGACTTTGTTTTCTAATTGTTTTGAGTAGAACTTGACTTATTTAGTTCGTATTGTATAATATACACTATGGTTTGTAATGTATATAAGTGTGGTTATTTCGGTTTGAAAATTTAGGGCCTACTTTTCTATCCTATTGTTTTATTGTTTGGGAATTATTTATATACTTTCGCATGCGTATTAAAATGAATGAGTTGGCAACTTTTCTGAGACGTTGCTATTAATCGACCAAGGAGGGATGAGCGCGCATTCGGAGGATCGGGGCGTGACACGCTGTGTGTCGTCGTTCTTTGGCGTGATGACGCCATGCAAGGCATCTTTGGAGCCCCACGCAAATTGAACCCTAAAGAACTCATGGAATCAAAACCCTACGGTGCTCTTTTTGACACAATCGATGACGTAATGAATCAACTGCCGATAAAAGGACACGAGTCTCGCAAGAGGAGTGTTGAAAATGGAGATAGAGACCTTTTTAAGTGAGTGATAACCTTTTCAATTGCTTAGAGAGAAATTCTAGGGTGACGTATTTGTTTTCCATCAAGGCCTTTGTCAAATCCAATAGGCGAGGCTACCTTCATTCGCAGCTGCACTTTTGCTAGCCACGGACGAGGGCCACAATGACCATCATCGGTTATATTAAAAAAAGGAAGAAAAATAAAAAAAATAAAATAACAACAATTTTGAAAAAAAATTAAGATATCATTAAATTTTGTCAACATCAATGCCAACTATGACACATGGGACATACGGTGTCCATTCATAAGAAATTTTCGATTGAAATTGGCCAAATAAATCAAGAAGCATGATTAAAAAGTATAGAATTGAATTGGAAAAAAATGCAACAGGTTTGAGATTTTTTTGATAATTTCCCAATGTACATATATATGTAAATATGTATATAAGTAGACTTAAATTGAGTTAATAGTCTCTAATTTTTTCCAAATCAACTCCATTATTCTTTGGGTAATAGAAAGACCTTTTTAGCTCTTTTGCAAATTTTAATATAAGAATGACATAAAACTTTAAACTTTTCAAATTAGAAAACGTTACAGATATTTTTTACTATTAATATCCGTTAGCTTATGATATTTAATTAATAGCTCAAAAGAAAACTATTAATTAACTATAGCAAAATATATTTGTTCCTACCTAGAGAATATAGGGAATATAATCAAAGTGCGTGTTGTTTTGCTGTTATTAATGTAAATATAAACGCTTTGGCGCGTTACCATCAGTGTCATCCAAAAGTTAAAAAAAAAGTTGGTTTTTGCAATGGATAAAAGTTTTTTTATTAGAAAATTAGGCTAATATCCAATAATAACTTAGGGCGCGACACTAGAAATATATGTTACTTTCATAAAATATATAGCATAAAACTAAGGTATTCTTTAATCAACTGAAAATTTGGCCTATTAAAGGGGTATTTGCATCGACTTGAAAATGGTTCAATCTAAATTGACTTATTTAATCCATTTTGACTCAATTTTATATAATACAAATCTAGTAACCGGTATCTGACCCAATCTGACCTTACCCATATTGTTAAAACACTTATACATCACCCAAACTAAAGTGAAAGTATGAAGTGAGTGATTGAGAGATCAAGAGAGAGTAAAGAGAGTTATAGAGGTGAGTTAATTCGAAGTAAATTGTAAAACCCATTTAATACCCATATAAAACCTATTTTTGACATATGGAGTTGAATCTAAAACCATTTATGATCCATTTACTAATTATAACTATATCATATAATTACCTAACCCACCAAATATGGATTAAGAACTTGATTTATAACCCATTTTGATGATATTCAATTAAGAAGACGTATTCAACGACACATGCAATTCTTCTTGTGACATCATGCGGAATCTTCCAATTAATAATGAAAGGAGGATATATCTTTCCCGCCATATTTGTCCCCAGACACCGTTGCAACGGATTCTCATTTCACTTTGTGTGGTCTCTCTCAATTGCAACGTCTTCTCTTAGGGTGCTTTTGACAAATTTATACAAAGTAGCATTGATTTTGAGTCGAATTTATGTATCTTTTACAAAGTACTTTAAGCCAAAAGCTACCCTGGTAAAGACTAAAGTTAGAGACAAATATAGAATAACTTTGGCTTAATGCTTAGTGGTCATATTAATTAAGCTTTCAACTTCCTATCTTGTTCCCCACAAACTTTTTATCGTTCTAAATATACCCTAAAACACAAACATATGTATGAGAGTAAGCTAAATTTTAGATTAGGAATTTGGAATCTACCCTATCAGGGTCAGCTCCTAGTTTTTGAAATTGGAAATTGAACCTGTTGACTCTAGAAGTGGCCAATATCGGATTGGCCAATTCTAGGATCAACTCAAGAACCGGTTGAACAACATTATTTCTTTTATTTTATTTCATATACAATATGCATTCTGTTAAACATGGATGTATTTCTTTCTTTTTGAGGACACTATGTCGAATGTACTTAGTTTCAACATACTTTGAAATTCTGAATAGAACCAAAAAACTCTTGAAATCTCGTGATCGAGGTCGATGCCTCATATTCAGACTTATATGGGGAGGAAGGGCAAGGGGGAACGAGAAAGTTCTTGATTAGTTAGTTGTGATTTTCTGAACTCACCTCCCTTTAAAAGTAATGACGTGAAGTTCTTTTAATGACTATAAGTGAGAGTACCAATTGGAAAGCAATACTTTATTAAAAGCGTGTTTGTTTGAGTGGAAAAATATTTTACGAATTAGTTTTCCAGACTTCGTGTATTTGTTTTGCTAAAAATAATCTGTCAAGAAAAAAACTAATTTATGATCAAATATGAATGTTTAAAATCAGTAAAATATTTTGACAAAAAGAAATTGGAGAATGAATTCCCTAATCTGAAAGAGGAAGACATTTTCTTAAAATTTATTCATTTTTAATACATCCTCATACACGTGAAATGCTGAAATTTCACACTCAGGTACCTTTCTTTTGAAATGCAATAATTTGGAGTTTTGCCTAGACCATAAATCATTAGCTAGCAACCTAGATAAGGGCGAAAGTCAAAATGATTTCCTCGGGCTAGGAACTTTAACAAATTTGCCGAGTACATAGCCACGCTCGATAAATAAAAACTAAACTTTGTGAGGATAATAATCTGAAAAAATTCAAACTGGTACACATGTGATAAATTTACTTTAAATTAATATTTTAACCACGAAAAATCTCAAACCGGACACCCGTGACAAATTTTCCTAAAATGACCGTAAAAAACTCTAAACTAATATGCTTATGACAAATTTACTTCAAATTAATTTGTATAATTGCCAAAAATCCCAAATTAGTATATTTGAAATAAATGTACCATTTATTAAATTGGATTAATACCGCAAAAAAAGGTACAATTAGGATGAACAGAGAGTGAAATCTCAAACTGCTATATCAGTCAACTATTACGTCTAATCTAATTTATCACATGTATATCGATTTGGAGTAAATTTATCAAATGTGTATCAGTTTGGGATTTTTTGTGGTAAAAAAAATAATTTTTGATATATTTATTATTGATGTATCAGTTTATAGTTTTTTAGAGTATTAACCCAACTTTCTACCCTACATCTGCTCCCACGATGAGCTCGAATGGCTGAGGTATTGGTCTTTCCCCTACAAAAAGGGGAGGGAAGCCAATTGAGAGATTTGGTTAATATGAATTTAGATTTACATCAAATTAGGACCGGTTTCAAAATCCTTTCGGTTCTCAGCTCTGCATGGAATGAACCGTATTTGGATAGAATTGATCGATTCAGGGTATAGAACGGAAAGCGAATTAATCAAGGTTGGTTTCCAATTTTGAGGCGAACAACATAAACATCCAATTAGATAAGGATACTGGTTTTTCCCTTACAAAAAAGGGAGGTAAGTCAATTGTGAGATCTGCTTAATATGGATATAGATATACCTCGACTTAGGACCGGTTTCAACACCGAGTCGGTTTTCGATCCTACACAGAGCAGGCCTTGTTCGGGTATAACCGATTGATATAGGGTATAGCATGGGAAACCGAACCGATCAAGGCCGGTTTATAATTTTTGGGAACTGAATCGGTCATCATGTGAATTGATTGGTTAAATTCGGTTAATGCTGGTTCCTAGGTGGAAGCGATCCGATTATTATTTTTATTTTTGATGACCTGAGAATTTGTACAATCGGAAGTTGGCGGCATAAATCCGGACGACCCACATGGACCCACCTCCCATGGGTCGCAGATGAGTCACCCCACAAAAGCCGGCGGCGTAAACTTGGAGCGACCTGCAAAGACCCACCTCCCACGGGCTGTAGATGAGTTGCGCAATAGGGGTGAGAAGTTTCGAACCCTTTCCCTACCGGTTGAGGGGCGATAAGCGAACCATCTCGTCCACCTCATTGTGGGTAAGCGGTCTGATTGTTCACTCCTGCGTAGTTCCATTTTATTGCGGTGGGTCTTTCCCTAGGGTTGCTCCTCCAACTTGGCTGCTGCAAGTTTGGCCTTCTTTTTCCATCTTATATTCTGGTTTTCACATTTCAAAACTTCTTGCTTCAGCAAAAAGGAGAGTTTTACTACGCGGGAGAGAGAAGAGAGTCAGCTGCGCAGGCCCCCGCTCCCTCCGATTCCGGCGCCGGCGAGATCGACGGGCTCGACGCTGAAGCTCCGCGCGCTCTTCTCTTGATTCCCCGGCCGACCGGTGAACCGATCGCCGGCGATCTCCTCGCTCCTCCTGTCCGATCGCAATCCGGATGCTTCTTCACCCGTCAGCTCGCGCCTCTCGGTCGTCGCGTCTCGTCGTCCGCGGATAGTTCGTTTTCTTAGCCTTCTTCCCCTCTTCCTCCTCCTCCTCCTGAGAAATGGTCATGCAATCGTTGAGCCCCGACATGGCGCTCGGCGACATCGCGAAGGGATCGAGCGTCCCGATGTCGGCGGAGAGATCGCTGATCGTGGCCGTCGACGGCACCGCTGCCATGGGGCCTTACTGGAAAACCATCGTTTCCGATTACCTCGAGAAGATCGTCAGGTCCGTTTGCGCTCTCTTTTTGTACTGACGACGATGATTTCTCTATCCTACTTGTTATGTGATGAAGCGAGTCCGCATTACTTGAAAAGGAATGCGCTTTATGCTTTGTAGCAGAGAGAAATGTTATACCGATTGCAGTGTTGTGGGTGCTTAATTTGACAAGATGGGTTTTTGCGCAGGGCTTTCGTGGGGAACGAGGTTCCTGCACAGGTATGCGTTTGTTTCGAAACAATGATACTGTATGTAGTGATGAATTGGCGCCGTGACTTCTGCTGAAGTCCTGTTTTCTTGCCGATCACAGCCGCATATTTTTTCAGAATTTCTGAAAATGTTTTCTCGGCTTTGTTTCCCTGCAGAGATCTAATTGTGATCTCTCTCTGGTCATGTTCAATTCTCATGGAAGTTTGTCTGGTATGTCTTTCGCGCACTGTGTTGAACAAATAGCATTGCTTTACCCTGAAAAGATATGCTTGGTGGACCTGCTGTAACTATTAAGTTTAACGTCAAAACTGCTGCAGATTGTAAAATTGAAGAAAATAAGCAGGAGTTAAAGCAATAATTTCAAATGGCTTGTTTTATCATTGCATTGCATTCTTGTGACAATCGTTCGGTTGTCAACAAAACATCTGTTTATCATTGCATTGCATTCTGATAATGCTGGAAAAGTTTTTGTAGTAACTTCAGTGATTGCTATTGTGATTTATGATGGTTGTTTTTTTACCTCTGTACAGTTAAATGAAAGAGCTTTTTCTGTCTGTGATCCTTTTCCAGCTTGCATGGTTCAGCGAAGTGCTTGGACAAAAGATGTCACCTGTTTCCTAGAATGGCTCTCAGCAATGTCTTTTAGTGGTGGTGGTTTTAATGACGCTGCTATTGCAGAAGGCCTTTCTGAAGCTTTGATGGTATATCTCCCTACTTGTGTACACATTATTTGAATGGTTTAGTAAGCTACCTCATTGGATATGTGAGCCCAAGCTGGTTATGTAACTTATCAGTTTGGTTTAAGCATGAGCATCTGAATATTAGCCTGATGTAGAGTGTTCAGAGAGCTTGGCAATGGTCTAGTTTTGCACTGACTGGAATGAAACAACTTTTTAGGCCTCATTGTACTGGCCATTAATCCTTTATAAAGCCAAAGGCAACTTTTTTCAGGATCTATATTTGGCTGCTAAATGGCACTACTCGTGCAAGTTGAATACAGTTCTTTCTCAGTAAGATCTGTCCATAGAGTTGGTTCCTTATCTCCTGTTTATCACCTGTGCCTTTAGTTGTTGGTGCTTTTCTTATTATTCTACCCACATTGTGTTCTGGAAAAAGAAGGTTTTTGAGCATTATGGCAGCAATATAGTTTGGATAAAATGCCTCCTCTCAACTTTATGCCTGTAGATGTACATATGATCGAAGCTATTATGTGTTTTAGCTTTTAGTCATTCTTCCCTGTGTGCTCTCATCATTATCTTCTTCTTATTATCTCTCTCTATCCCTTTTTAGGGTGGCCATGCACATGGGGGCAAAAATAATTAGCGAACTTTTGTTCCATTGTTGTCCATGTGACCTTGAAATAATTAGTTCATCTTTAATTAGCGTGCCTCAAATGTTTTAGTTGTGTATTTAGTAACTGTGGTTTACTACAAGTGACAATTCATAAAATCTGCTGCACTTGGAGCAATGAGTAAATTATGTTGGTTGCAGAGGACTCATTTTGACTCTGATCTTCTTCTTCTTCAGATGTTCCCTCTTCCTCCGAATGGAAACCTACCTCCGCAAAGTCTAGATGGCAAAAGGCACTGTGTTCTTGTTGCTGCAACCAATCCTTACCCCTTGTCAACTCCAGTTTATCGACCGACTTTTCAACTGGAAGATGAGCATGTTGAAACTTACTCTGGAAAACCTTTGTGTGATGCTGAGGGTGTTGCAAAGTTTTTCCCTCAGGTACTTTTCTAGTTTCAGTAGTTGATGCTTGGGTTTGTGCTGTCTTCTGAGCAATATACGATCCCATATGACTGGCCTTTTACTGTGATGCAGTGCTGTGTTTCTCTCTCAGTTATTTGTCCAAAGCAGCTTCCAAAACTTCGGGCAATCTACAATGCTGTAAGGAAGTTACTTTGCTTCTATTATTTGATTTGCTATAGTTGTTTGTTCTGAGCTCTTTCTTGTTCAACCAGTGCTCTCTTGAGCTCTAGGAAGGACATACTTTGCTGTTATGAGGAC
This sequence comes from Eucalyptus leucophloia subsp. euroa, assembly GCA_017140325.1. Classification (NCBI taxonomy): domain Eukaryota; kingdom Viridiplantae; phylum Streptophyta; class Magnoliopsida; order Myrtales; family Myrtaceae; genus Eucalyptus; species Eucalyptus leucophloia. The sequence goes on from CM029471.1 coordinate 24,289,554, forward strand.
CCTGGATTTTAGTATAGTCTATAGATTTAAAATTAGGTCACCTTTAAGCATGAAATGAATAGTGACTAAGTTAGATACTCCAAATACATACAACTGTGAAAATTGTGATGTCTCATAGGTTACAACATGTATGTTCACTACAATGCATGCATGCATTCTCTATGGAAGTTGAGAAAATTTACTGACTTTATAGGGTTGTACCACCCTTTGACTTTGTTCATGGTGCTCATGAGTTTTTAAAAATTGTAGGGAAAACGCAATCCACGTGCAGCAGATCCACCTGTTGATAATGGAAAGAATACCCATTTCCTTGTATTAATTGCGGAGAATTTCCTTGAGGCACGGACAGCTTTGAGTCGTCCTGGAACAGCTAGTTTGCCTTCAAATCAGAGTCCTGTCAAGATGGACACAGCTCCACCTCCAGTTAATTCAGTCACGGCACAACCTCCTACATCTGTTCCACCAGGTGTTTTATGGACTAGCACTACTTACTTAATTTTTTCCCTTTGTTTTTGATAATCTTATGTACCTTAGTTGCCACCCCAGTATCCTTTTACGAACTGTTTATCTTTCTTTGGACAATATTTAACTAAATTTGTAGCACAAATGAAAGTTATGGTAATACAATTCACTGCAGTCTATTCAGTAGATGGTAAATCGTGTATAAATATGCTATCTTGCATCTAGGAGGCCTTATTTCTGGGTTAGCCATAGATTTAGTAATTTTATGCGTTTTCTTTCTGTAGCTTGTTACTACCATCTGACCCAATTGAGGTGTCATCTAGCCACTTATAGAGCTTGCATGTTTTGGGACCAAACTATTGAATCATGGCAACTGTAGTGGATGTACTATTGGTCTATAAGGGAGCTTGAATCTCTTGAAAATTTGCCTATGCTTCTGGAGGTCGGAAGTTGCTAAACATATATCCCTCCCTCCCTCTCTCTCTCTCTCTCTTTCTCTCTCTCACAGATTATGGGATTGTTCAGTCATCTTATTCAGTAGTTAGACTGTAATTCTTGTGATACTTGTCCCTGCACAAAATGTAGTTACAAGGAAGGAGCCGCTGTCAGTGAGTCAGTCTGAAACTCTCTTGATTTTCAGTTGATGAAAGGAGCTCAATGTCACCATGGGCAATGTCTGTAGTATGTCTTCATGTTAGGAATGCAGTCTATCTCTCTGCATGAGCTTGTGTTTTGAGTTATCAGTGAAGGACAATTAGGTCACAATGGTAATTTGATTCTTCCTCACAATTTGTTTGCAGTAAGCTTACTGAGCAGACAGGCAGTTTCTGCGGGAAATGGCCCTCCTGCCATTGTCAAAGTTGTGAGTCTTCCATCTCTTTCCAGTTAAATGTTAGGGGCTAATGCCTCTACAAAATGAAGGTTGCTTTTTGTCTTTTGCTGCATGGACTTAGATATTGCTTTTCAGGAACCAACTACAGTGACTTCTATGGGAGCTGGCCCCGCCTTTTCTCACATTCCATCTGTTCAGCGTCCTACTACTCAAGGAGTCTCTGCCTTTCAGACTTCCTCACCTTCTTCTGTATCTCAAGACATGGTAACAAACAATGAAAGCGTACAGGATTTGAAGCCGGTGGTGAGTGCTGGCATTCCACAAACATTGCGACCTGTAGTTCCTGCTAATTCAAACATACTAAACAATCTCTCTCAAGTACGACAAGTGGTCAATTCTGCAACATTGACTGGAGGGACTTCAATAGGGCTTCAATCTATGGGTCAAAATCCAATGGCCATGCATATGTCAAATATGATTTCTAGTGGGATGCAGTCTACTGTGCCTGCAGCTCAAACGGGGTATTCTTCAGGCCAATCGGGCATCGCCTCTGTGACGGGCCCTGGCACTCTCTCGGGGACCATACCATCTGCACAAAATCCAGGCCTCGGTTCATTTGCTTCAGCAGCTAGCAACATTACTGGAAATTCAAACATTGGAATGTCCCAACCAACTGGCAATCTTCAAGTTGGTCCTGGTATGGGTCAAACAGCTCCAGGCATGAGCCAAGGAAGCCTATCAGGATCACAAATGGTGCAGAATGGAGTTGGCATGAATCCTAATATGATGAATTCCCTGGGTCCAACAGCTCCCTCTTCTGGAAGTGGCACAATGATGCCCACTCCAGGAATGCCTTCACAAGGACAATCTGGCATGACATCAATTAATGGTAACAACAATCCAGGTCCAGGTGCAAGTATGCCATTGTCACAGCAATCGTCAAGTGCTTTGCAGAGTGCACAGTCCAAATATGTGAAAGTTTGGGAGGTATGAACTCAAGCATATATTCTTTCTAGGAAAATATATATGGACAACGGGATTACAAACCTTTTGCATTTTGCATTCTTCATGATTGTTGCTGGATGATCTCAGGTTCTTGATTAATTTTGTTTGGTTCACAATAAGTTTATGGATTTCATGTGGTCAACTTCCATTGCATGTTGCTGAGAATTTCTTTTATCATCATTTCATTTCTTTATCAGTATTTTTCTTCTTATCTTTGTCAGTACATTTGATATGTGTGATGGCTATCCCTGATATGGAGTATATCATGTTAGCAATTTTCCTAAGATCATTAATCTGCAATTTTATGTGATTCCTTCTTTATAATTCTTAATTTTTTTCTTCTATCTATTTACAACAGCATAAGGCATTGGGTCTTGGTTTTGCACTGGTCCTCTTTCTTGGCTTTTCTATTTTCGTTCCCTGTTTCACTTTAGTGTTCTGCTGTTCAATGTGGTTGGAGCTTGTACCATGGTTCACATGTAAATTTGCAATACATGTGGTTGGAGCTTATACCATAGCCAAGGCCTTTTTCCCAAAAATAGTCCTCTAGAAAAGAAAATGATTGATTCGGTTAAGATCCTAACCTTTCCTTTTGTTTGCTGTGATTCTGAACTGCAAATGAACAGTGGCTCTTCTTTGGTAGTTTCAAATGATGATCTTTTTTCACATAGTGTGCACTTGAATATACGAGTGGGAAGAACCATTCAAAGTCTGCCTCTGTATTTGTTGTCTAAATTTATAGGTATGATGATTTGTTCCTCTATGTGGGGGTATCATCCGTTGATGGTTTCTTTTAAGATTGAGTTAAAAGAAGTTCTATGGGGGCTTCATTCATAAGTGCGATAGATATTACTCTCTCCAGAGGATGAGCTCTGAGCTTAATACTTGCTACTGACTAGCTCTTAAAAGGTGGCTGACTCTAGCCAAACAGATCTTTGGCCTCTCTAGTATAGATTAGTGATCTTGCAGAGGCTCTTAGCCAAATTATTTTCCAAGTCTTGTCTCCCAAAATGGTTGGGTTGCTGGCAGTTGGGTGCATGAAAAGGTTGCGGAGTAAGATTTACAGAACTTTTCAAGCATTCTCTTTTATAACTGCGGCACATTATCAACAGACAACTAAATAGCCTGACTGATAATGTGCCAAAAATATAAACTTTGCCATGAAACTAATACTCTGTCGCACAGTACGAATAGAGAATGTCGTCGTCCGTTGTTCTTGTTTTTTTTTTTTTTAATGATTATTTACCAGGTTGCCATAATAATTTCTCTAGCCCTGCAAATTGCTGACTATTATAAAGTCGTAGATCACTGACTGAGATTTATCTTCATTGAAAATATGCGAGCAGGGAAATTTATCTGGGCAAAGACAAGGACAGCCTGTCTTAATCACCAGATTGGAGGTATTCAATCAATCTCTGATGAGTTTGTGTAAAATGAGCACCCACGTTATGATTTTTCCTGCCCGTTACTTGTTACTTAGTTTATTTATTTATCTATCACAATCCTTAATGCTGTACTTCTTTTGTGCCAGGGGTATAGGAGTGCATCAGCTTCTGAGACGTAAGTTGAACTATTTTTCCTTTATAGTGGAAATATGGACAGTATTCGTTTTGATATGGCATTTCATTTTTGAACAACTAAATAATACTGCTCCATTTGGTGATTTTGGCATTTCTGTTCCTTTTTCCATAAACATATCTGCTATAATTGAGCTCCATTGAGTTTAGGAGTTTACTTATGACAATAATAGAAAATGGATAGATCATTTTTTTTTAATTGTATTAATTAAAGCACTGTCTTCCTGCAAAAAGCAGATGTCTAATATTAACTTTCTTAGCTGGTCCAAATCAATTACGTAAACGGTCTTATTGAGAATTAGACATGGATGGCATTCTTCTGAGGTCAAGAAGATAAACCCCTTGAAGAGATAATCTTTTGCTCTTTTTTCGTTAAAAAAAAGTGGACATATTTTTTTCATTATTTTGAAGGGAAGAAGTATCTTAAATTATGCACAGAACTTATCTGAAGGCTGTGCTAGTTAAAGATTGAAGAAAATGTGTTGAAAACTGAAATTCCCTGAAGGTCACTTCTCTGCCTTAAGCTGATGTTATGAACTCCATCGAGATGGAGGTTGAATACTTAAAAGAAATCTTTTACCAAATTAATCTCATGATAAATCAAGACAAGATCACAGAGTGAAGGTCAGAAAAGTAGATTATGTACCTCCAGAAGCCTTACTTCTGCCATCTGTGCCCTTTGCATTGCGAGTAAATGACCACTCCAAATCCAACACTGATAAGAATGGTTACCACCTCTGGAAATGCTTATTGGTCTGAGTAGGGTAAGTCAGGGAGAGAGAAGGACAATTCCATGTTCCTTGTGCAATATAATTTTTTGTAGATTATGTACATTTCTTCTGCCCTCTGTAGTTCTCCACTGAAAAAGTGTGGATATGTTATGGCATTTTTTTTTTCTTATTATGTGTTGTCATGTGCATTAGGGGCAGTTGTGGAGGATGACATGCGTATTAGGGGCGGTGCAATTATGGCTAAAAATTGTGTGTGCACTAGCAATAGGGCTTGTTGTTCGGTGAAGATCACTAAGGCTATGTTTGTGGAAGTGGGGAAAGTGGGGAAAGTGGGGAGGACAAAATTTGAGTGGAAAGTTTTAAAAATATAAAATTTTGTGAGTAGGACAATGAGGGATAATTTATAGTTATGGGTGTTTTTCTTCGCATTCTCCTTTCCCTTGGGTCTCCCAATTATAGCATAATTTTTGTGGAAATCTTTTTTTTGCATTGTCATTTCTATCTGACGCCCTTTCTTAAGTTTTCCAGCCTTGTTATCTTCTCGTTTAATAATTCATGTCTTAATTACTGATAGGAGCTATGCCAATAAAAGATTTGCTGTTTTATTGTTTTTCCAGATAACTGTTTATTTGACAGTACTTATAAAATTCTCTTATTTAGTGTTGAATCAGTTGTTGAAATTCTGATCATGATCTTATTGTCATTTTCATAAAGATTGTATCCATTTTCTTGTTTCTTGAAAAATCTAGAGTTGTGATATTGCTTTTGTACTTCATCTGCCTTTCCAGTTTTTAATCATTTAGATGGAATCTGGATATGTAGTCAATCTGGTCAGCTGCATCTTGTTTTGCACTAATTTTGTCTCAATATTAATCTTTCACTGTGTGAGCATTCTGTTGCTTCTTTCAGGCTTGCAGCAAACTGGCCACCAACCATGCAGATAGTTCGTCTAATATCTCAGGACCACATGAATAACAAGTAATTGTGTTCATCGAGATCCAACCTTGTCCTCTGGAATTTTTATTGCCATTGTTTATACTTGATCCAGCAGGTTACTGCTGCACTTTGCTGAATTAGAACTTTATGCAGGCAATACGTTGGGAAAGCAGATTTCCTGGTTTTTCGGGCAATGAATCAACATGGTTTTCTTGGGCAGCTCCAAGAGAAAAAACTTGTAAGTCGACCGATTCCCTATGTCCTTTCTATTTTTAATCTATCCACTGTGTCATTATTAGAGTGCCAATGTTATTATTTCTACCATGCACACATTGATCTTGGATGGGAAGCATAGCCAGTTTATTCTACAGGTTATGAGTCCTGTATGATGCTCTTCTGCTGCAACTTTAATATGGTTATATCCATGGAGCATTATTGTGCTAGGGAGCAATGCATGAGATAGTTTTGCTTGTCCTGCTCCATTATTGGGGTATACAGTGATAATTGGAGTATATAATGCTCCAATTTGTTGCATGCTTACTTCTATGCTCAACCCCATTCCCACTTCACCTAGTGTTAATAAAGAAAATGATAAAGAAGGGTCAAGCTAGATAAGGAGAGTAAAAGAGCAGAAAACTGCAGAGGATTTGGGCACAAATTAGCTGCAGACATGGCTGCTGCCCATGGTGGAATGAACTATCCTAAACCTGCATACATGTGATTTAAATTACAAAGACCAAGAAAACCTTCTCTTCCTTCTTTCTCCCCTACCTCTCCCTTTCACCCATGCAGGAGCAGAGCTGCCAGTCTCATTTTCTCTGTGGACAGCTTGACACGGCCACCAGGGAATGTGTCACAGCCACCTCAACCACCAAGATGATCGCTCTCAGCCCCCTCCACCCTTCTCTCTCTCTCTCTCTCTCTCTCTCTCTCTCTCTCTCTCTCTCTCTCTCTCACCATGCCCACGGTTGCCTCTTTGAGTCCTATAATTGAGTGATTTGAGGTCTATAACCTCAGAGATGGCAAAGAATATGAGAGGCTGAAAGAATGGCTGGGGACATAAAGTAGAAATGAAGAATGTTGAAGTGAAAAGATGGTTATGAAAAGGCCAGAAAGATGCTGGTGAGGATTCAAGCCAATCCAAGCGGGGAAATTTCGGCCACGAGGAGCTGCAGACTGGCGCACTGCCAGGACTAGCAAAGGAAAACAAGTGGTTGGACCTCCAGAGACCATAGAGATGTGAGACGTTGATGGTGGGTGAGTGAGTTGTGGCGATTTGAGGCCACAGTGATGGCCGCATGCTGGGGGCATTGTGTTAGCGATGAATCTGTGCTGATCATGTTTCTTAGTGACACAACTGTTAGATAGAGGAGAGGATGTTGAGGATGGTGGCAAGTGGGAGTGGCTGTGAGTAATGTTGGCTGCGAGCAGTGTTGGCTGGGACCGAGGTGTTGGTGAGGAGGTGCCAGGCCTTGCTCCAGATTGAGTGATTCACTGTGAGAGGAGAGATGGGAGAGAGTTGACTACGTTGAGGCTATTTTCATATGGAAAATAATATTATGCGGCTGTATGCCCAAATACACAATGGGACAAACCAACAAGTGGCCAGCGGCCCAGACCGCAGCTAATTTGAGCCGAAAATGAAATAGTAATCTAGAAGATCTCATTTTATTCTTTTGATGTAATAGTTTTGAGAGATCTTAGTTGCATAAAGTGGATAGATACAAATACAAAGTGGTATAATTACATGAACATGGACAGTGTCAGAGCCCTCATGATGCCCTTCTGTGTAATTAGGTTATTTTGGGCCATTACTTTAGATATGTAAATGCAAAGCTACATCTTAAAAAGGCGGTTCTTCTAAGAAACAAGTAAAAGCGGGTCAGGCTTCCCAGTTCCAATGCACATGCGCGCATGCCCGAAAGATATTGTTTGACTACTGCTTGATTGTGTAATGCAGCATTAGTAACAGGCTCTCCAATGTTAATCTGATCCAATCTTCTGACTTTGAGCTTCTCTCTCTCTCTCTCTCTCTCTCTCTGTGTAGTGTGCAGTCATTCAATTACCGTCTCAGACGCTGCTGCTCTCTGTGTCAGACAAGGCATGCCGCTTGATTGGAATGCTTTTCCCTGGGGTGAGTCATGTCTGAACTTGAATCCGTCTTCTGTCAAGAGGTTCAAATCAATAATGGGAGCATATGGGTTGGTTTGGGGACCAGACAAAACATTTTTTTGGTTCTTCACTTGTTTTATAGCCTTCGCAGTGCAAGTACAATTAAGGAATGACTTTTAAATGAAATTTATCTGTGTAAAATTTATAGGAAGAAAAAAGGTAATAGTTCATTATATAGTTTACATTTTTTTGCCATCCTATATTTTCATATTTCTGTACTTGTTCTACTTGTCCTACTATATGGTTAATGAAAGACAAAATTATAGGTAACACTCTTTTTCTAATGCCAAATGTTCATTCTCAAGAGTTATGTCACCATACTATAACAAGAAAACATTACAATACGTAAGAATATGCATATCATTAGACTTCTACTTATCGATAAGAGTATTATTTGCAACAGGAGAGAATGAAAGTTACATATCTTTCACAAAATAACAATTCACTTCAAGTTATTGTAGAATGCCAGTTGGCTTTACTTTGTAAAGAGCAAAAGCAAAGAGTTAAAGAAAACAGTTGGCTTAGGATAGTGCTATCAGTAGTCACTTTGATAGATTATATATATGCATACTCTAAGAAGAATTATACTATTTTCTATGACAGTAGGATAAAACTGTTGTATGAACATAGAGTCATATAGTTCGTGTGTCATTTTTAATTTCTTTAGACAAATTTGTCAAACTGATTTACATTGGATGTGTTATTACCATAAATACAGAGTCTCTGCCCTGCCCATGTATTTGAAAGAAGAGGAAGAAAATAACGAAAATAGTTCAATGCGCTGAAGTGCTTAAAAGAATTAACTTGTGATTTTTCTTCAAAGCAAAGCCTTATGACAACTTACCGCAAAATACAGGGGTCAGATGTGGGACAAATTTACAGATTTTATTTAGTTGTTGAATCATACAGTGGCTGGAGAAGGGGGATTCTGCTTTTAAGCAACTACAGCTCCTTTTTCCCCCCTAAAATATTCTGAAGTGTCAAATCATAGATTCTGGATGTGTTCAGGATATGGTTGTATTCAAGCCGCAAATTCCGAGCCAGCAACAACAACAACAGATGCAGCAACAACAGCAACAGATGCAGCAGCAATTGCAGGCCCCACCGCATCCGCAGATGCAGCAGCAACAGCTTCCCCAGATGCAGCAGCAGCAGATGCCTCAACAGCTGCAGCCCCAGCACCAACAGATGCAGATGATGCCCCAACAACAGCAGCAGATGCAGCAGCTCCAGTCGCAGATGCCACAACTGCAGCAGCAGCAGCAGCCACCACAGCAACATCTCCAACAGCTGCAGCCGCAACACCCACAACAGCAGCAACTTCAGCAGCTGCAACAACATGCACCGCAGCAGTTGATGGGGTCCGGAATGGGACAAGGCTACGTCCAAGGTCCAGGGCGTTCACAGTTGATGGCACAGGGACCAGTTTCATCACAAGGGCTGCCCAACATTCCTGGCGGGGGATTCATGAGCTAATCTGAGATTTTGAAGTTCCCCACTTAAACCACATTATGCTCTTCAGTGCATCTCCTGCTTGAGACGAGTCCTACATTTTTCATTTTCGCTGGATATTAGAATCGGGAACTTGCCTTGGAATTTCTACCCAGACCACCTGTTAGGATGGATACCACCTTGTATGGTGATGGCATTATACAGTATCTTGTACAGATCTTAGTTTCCAAAATGATCATTCTCAATATTCTGCCGTTCCTTTATTTATGTTTCCAAATGAACTTATACGGGTTCTCTATTCACGCTCATCTGTTTCGACTACCTTTGGTGGGCTTGAGATCCATTTTGCATGCGCAGGAGTTTCTACTTAACTGCGACTTTCCAAGGTCCACAAAATAGTGCTCTCAATTCAATTGCTCCTATGTGAAGGATGAATTGAGAATGAGTTGGGAAAATATGGCCTAAGAGGCAAAGTGATCGCACGAGTTTAGTTTACTGCTTTAATAATGCATTTTGCCCTGTACATTGGAAGCAAGTCACAACCGACGCTGGTTTGGTCCACTCTACTTCTATCCGACCGATTTACCACCGCCTCATCTTATTGCTGCCGGTTTTCCCTTGCCGGAACCTATTTACCTCGAAGCCAAAGGTAGTTCCTAGTTTAGTTATTCTATGGCTTATGTAGCAATTTGATCAGATTTCCTTGTACAAATTTCTTGGAAACGATGATTTGCGTTCTGTTGTTATGTAGTTCTGAATTTCCAAGTGGAATGAAAATTATGTTTATTTTCCTTACATGCCTATCCTAAGCAAGATGATGGAATTATGCGTCAGATCATCCTTGAACAAATATAGACCGCTTCATTTAGAAATCACTCGGATTACTCTTGCTCACTGCCATTTTCTAGATTCACTATTGTTAACACATCAATTTCAATCTCCTTTCATTATTGGGCTTCTTATGAATTAGGTTCCACCAAAAATGAAAAGGGTAATTGTTAGTGTGCTAGCACAACTTTTACATGACTGACATGCCCACTCAAAATAGTTTACTCGAATTCTTCACATGTAAAGCATCCAACATTAAACATAAAAATCAATTCTTACCCTGACAATGAAGCTAGTAAAAATTTAAAAGTAAAAAAAAAAAAAAAAAAAAAATAACTTGAATATGAGAAGGCGAGTTTAGTATGTGCAACAAAGGTTCCTGCAGAGCAACAGCCTGTCCCTCGTACTCACGAATTTTACACAATAAGCAGGGCTGTCGAAGCCGAATCAAACACCGACAGCATCCGACCCGACCCGACCCGACCCGGCCCCGCAACTTTGGTTTGAACCAGAGACATGATGCCGAAACGGTAAAAACACCAACGACGGCGGTCGCACAAGACACTTGCATATCAGCAAGATGAACTACAATCTGGCGGAACAATTGCTTCTCTTGAGAGCATCACCAGGCTGCTTCCCAGATTTCATCGCGGCGGCACGCGAACAATCGACCGTGGTGGATGCGAAAACCCTTCTTGCTAAAATTTCTAATGTGGGTCGCCGAGGCCCTCTTCGCTGCAACCCATGGACTAACCTCCACACTCGACCAGTTTCGCCCCCAAGAAACGACCCATCCATCAAAGCGTTCGAAGATCGCCCCATCGATCTCAGGATCCGGAATGGAGGAAAAAAAGCTCTGACATTCTGCCCAAAACGAGAATCCCCGATCTACTACCACCACCACAGATGCCCGTCTCTTCGCGTCTTCTTTTGTGCTGAATACCCAGATGCTTGCGGAAGGAAGAAGTAGATCCGGGATTCTCCGTTTTGAGCAAAATGACGAGAGCTTGAGACCGACGGGGGTGGTCTCGACCGCTTCGATGGAGGGGTTGTTTGTTGAGGGCAAAGCCGCTCGGGCGTTAGAGGTTAGGCCATGAATTTGCAGTGAGGAGCTTCGACGTCCTGACGAGACTTTATATAGAATAGAGGCAGTGGCTTCTAGGGCTTTTTGCGCACAGGAAGGAAGCCCAAGCTCCCCTTTTCCCCCAAAACTAGTGATGCCCTAAGCTTAACCTGTCCATATAAAATCCGATTTCCTATGTCGGCAATAATTATAATATAAATCCCATTTTAAAATTGCTAGGTACTTTCCCTTACTATTAGAAATATAGGCTATTGTTATTACTAGGAAGAATTGCTCGTACTATTTCAATTAGTTGAGTTTTGTATATTTCGCGAAAAATGTATGATTTGAAAATTATTTTCTTAAAAATGATTACTTAAAATAATTAATCAGTAGAAAATATTTATATCATCGACAATAATTTATGTCTAAATAATTCTACGGAAGATGACAATATTTTTGGTTTATTATTATTTTGATTGACAAGTATTCGAAGGATCTCTTACTCAAAAAATTTGGATCCAAAATTTTTATCAAATATTCTATAAATATTTTATCTTTAAATTTACAACAAGTAAAATTATATTAAAAAAGTGGATTAAAATCTCTATATACTCTCATTCTATTTCTAACTTATCTTCTTCACTATTTCTCTTTACACCCCCATAACATTTCCATATTTGTTTTTGAGATGTATTGAATGAGATGGCATCACAAAACTGACGAAAATCATCCCCAAAAAAGGTTAATATGATTTTCGAGTAGTGCTACAAATAATATACTTTCCAAAATTATAAAACTCTCATTGTAATTATTTAAATTTCTTTCTTGAATAAAATTGGTCATTTTAAATATAACGTCTTCATGAGTTAAGTAAAGAAGGGGTTTACTTAGTTGATCATGTCATAAAAAATTCAATATAAATTGAAATTTTATCGATTTTATTGTCAAAACCTTTGAATCATACTCACTTTTTGGGATTGGGGTAATAACTAATAAAATTTATCATTCAATTTTCATTTATACTGAAACGAATTTTTATTTTTGTTTTGGGCACTTAGAGATCTCAGCACTTAACATTCAATACTTTAACGTTCAACACTTATTTTTTAGTACGGTTGGATGATCCCTAAGGCAATGACGAATAGAATAAAGATTTCATTTTGGTCTCATTCCTTCTCATCAATATATTGTTAATTTCTTGAACGTGCAATTGACTCTCTTTTTAGAAGAATATATATATAATGGACAAAGTTTGACACGATAGTAATGACCCTTTTAAACAAAGTCTAAACTCATAGAATTAATACATTATACTTATATTGTCGAAAGAGGCTCGGATATAGGCACGCCGTCCTCACGACCCTATATTTACTTAGGCACACTTCTACGGCTTTTTCTGTATTGGAGGAACCTGACTTTCTTCTTCCCTAAAACCAGCGATGCCTAAGCCTAATTTGTATTTTTTAAATTTTAAATATTATGTAATTGCTAAGATGATTCTGCCAAGTGAATCGTTGTATCTGAAAGTTGGACAATTATTAGATAAATGGGCAATTGTTAACATTAAGAAAGTTGCTCATACTTTTCTAATTAACGAGAGTTGGTAAATTTTTCTCTTTATTTAAGGACAAGAGCATTAATTAATAAGTTAATTTCTGAGATTGTATGCCATACAACCACCCTAACAAATAATCAAAATCTTTACAACCACCCTCAAAGCTCTTGAGGGTGGTTGTTTGTATTACTTATCAATGGGATAGATTCATTGATTACTATCTCGTTTGACAATAATCAAGATAATTTCTTATCTACTAAATTTGAATTTAAAACAAGTGTCAAGATTCCATGAATCTCTTATTTTTACTTTTGCAACAAGTAAAATTATATTTAAAAAACAAATTGAAATACCTACATATTATTTTAGAGTTAATATCACAAGAAATCCACACTGGTACATATGTGCAATTACTCCAAACTAATATTAATATCATAAAATTCTTAAATTGGCACGTCGTGTCACATTAATCCTAAACTGATATATTCGTACCATATTTATATCAACTATGGTAAATCAGGAAAAAATTTGGATAAATATGATGCGGTTATACCAGTTTGGGATTTCTTGTAACATAAAAATTAGTTTAGAATAAATACAACACAATTGTAATAGTTTGATATTTTTTTGATAAAAATAAGTTTGAAGCAAATGTGGTACGAGTATGAGAATTTTTGACGATATCAACCACACTTCATAAGTATTCGCGTCTATTTTTGATGTATTTCTAGGAGATATGGTATAACGAAACTGGCATAAATGATGATCTAAAATGGTCAATATAATTTGCCACTAATTCTGTAAAAGCTTCTTTCCAAAATATAAGATTCTCTCATTTTATGAAGATTTGAATTTCTTTCCTAACGATACTATAGATAGGCACACTTCTAGAGCTTTTTCCAATATGGGAGGAACCTAAGTTTCTTTTTCCCTAAAACCAGTGATGCTTAAGCATAAATTGTATATTTTAATTTTTAAATCTTATGTAATTGCTAAAATGATTCTGCCAAGTGAATCGTTGTATTTCAAAGTTGCACAATTATGGTGCATTTGACAATTGGTCAAATAGTAACCAATTCTATTCTTTTATTTTTGGGAATAAATTTGGAACATAAATTCATTCCATAAAATTTTTTGTTCCAGGAACAAAAATCCTTTTTTTTTTTAAATTTTTATTTCTGAGAATAGATTTGAAACAAAACAAAAAGTCACTTCTTTGCTCCCAAAAACAATTCCATAATTAAGCCCAAATCTATTTTTCTTTTTTCTCTTTTTTTTTTTCCCTTCTTTTCTCCTTCTCTCTCCTTCTCTCTTCTTCTTTCCCTCAACTGGTCACCGGCCACTATTGGTCATTGGTAGTAGGCTGCCGCGCCACTAGTTGAGGCTAGCGATCTACCACAAAGAAGGAGGAAGAAGAAGAGAGGGGGGCGAGTAGTGACGAGTCGTCGTCGAGGGTGTCACCGAGCGGAGGGGGTCAAGTGGTGTCGAGTCGTTGTTGGGGCGTTGCTGAGTGGGGGGGAGGGGCAAGCTACGACGAGTTGTCGTCGAGAGCGTTGCCGAGCAGAGGGGGACGAGCAGTGTCGAGTCATTGTCAGGGCGTTGCGAGTTGGGGGGGCAAGCCGCGACGAGTCATCGTTGAGGGCGTCGCCGAAAGGAGGGGGTGAGCGGCGTTGAGTCGTTGTCGAGGCATCACCGGGCGGAGGGGGGCGGCGGCAACGGGTCTTTGTTGACTTCGAGGGTGTCACCGAGCGGAAGGGGGGCGAGTGGCGATGAGTTGGTGGCGGTGGTATCGTCGAGCGGAGGGGAGCATGTGGTGTTTGAGGGGGGTGAGCGGGGAAAGCCAAGGAGAGAGGCGGGATGCTAGGGTTAGAGTCGAGAGAGAGGAGAAAGGAATGGCTAAAAGGGAATAAAATTAGGGTTTTTAGGAACTAGGTACACAATTCCGATTCTGGTCCCAGTTCCTGGTTCCGGTTCCTATAGGAACGGGAATCGAACTGGGAACCGTTAGTTCCAAAAAAAAGGGAACTAGGAACTGGAACCTTTCTCTTCGAAATCGGGAACTGAATCGGACCCTTCGGTCCGGTTCCTCAGTTCCCGGTTCTATCCGGTAACCACGCTCACCCTAATTGTAACTACTTTCAAAGTAGAGCTTCAAATGTTGACCATTCACCTTGAATGTGCCATCAGTGTCATGCATAACTTCAACTATTTCGTATAGGAATATCTGTGTAATTATGAAAGGACCAGACTATTGAGGCCGTAACTTTCTTGGAAAAAGTTTAAGACAAGAGTTATAAAGTAAAAATTTTTGACCAATTTTGAGCTCTCTTCTGAATATGTGCTTGTCATGCAATCTTTTTGTACACTTCTTGTACAACTTAGAATTTTCATAGGCCCCATTACGAAATTCCTCAAATTCATTTAGTTGCAATGATCTTGCTTCACCTACAATGCCTATTATACTCTATGCTTTAATTCCACTAGTAAGTAACAAACTTTCCCAAACACTAGCCTAAAAAGAGACATCCCAATTGGAGTTTTGAATGCTATCCTATAGGTCCAAAGTACATCATCAAGTTTCATTGACCAATCTTTCTTAGAAGCATTCATTGTTTTTTCTACATTTTCTCTTGATTTCCCTATTTGAAACCTCTACTTGACCACTAGTTTGAAGATGATAAGGGTTTACAACCTTATGCGTGACTTTGTACTTACTCAAAGGTGCTTCAAATTGTTTGTTGTTAAAATGTGTTCCCTTTTCACTTATGATTGCCTTAGGAGTGCTGAATCGAGTGAAAATATTTTTCTTCAAGGATTTGATCACAACCTTAGCATTATTTGTTGATAATGCTACAACTTCTACCCATGTGAACACATACTCCACAGCCACTAAAATGTATAAATTTCCATAAGAATGTGTAAAGGGTCCTATCAAACCAATACCTCAAATATCAAATAATTCACACACAATAATATTGTTTAAAGGCATCTTATTTTTCTTTGAAATATTTCTAGTTCTTTGACATCGATCACATGAAACTACGTAGAAGTGTGCATCTTTAAAAAGTGTGGGCCAATAAAGTCCAAATTGTAAAATAATAGCTGCAATTTTGGTGGCACCAAAATGGTCACCTGCCTCTCCAATACTTGCCCTTTCTTCATTTGGAACACTTCTCCTTATGACTTAGTCTGCACATACTTTATACAAGAAAATGTTCTTCTCAAAAATAATTTTTAACATTAGATTTTTTTTCTTCTATTGATATGATAATTCAAGAGGAGGAACATTACTTATCAAGTAATTCACAAAGTTAGCATACCAGGGAATTTTTGTGGATTTAATGGAAAATATTATATCTCCAGGGAACTTTTCCGAAATTGATCTTACCTCTTTCTTTGAATTTGAAATTTTTTATAAGTGATCCGCAATTAGATTTTCAGTCCCCTTCTTATCTTTGATTTCCAAATCAAACTCTTGTAGTAATAGAATCTACCTGATCAACCGAGGTTTTGATTCTTTATTTTCAAGCAAATACTTAAGAGAAGAGTGGTCAAAATAAATTATAAATTTTGAGCCAGTTAAATAAGAACAAAATTTATCAAAAGCAAAAACTATCACCAAAAGTTCATTTTCTGTTATTAAATAATTCAATTGTGCACCTAATAAGGGTCAACTGGCATAGTATATGGTTTGAAAATTTTTATTTTTCCTTTGTCTCAAAATAGCTCCCATTGTAGAATCGTTAGCATCACACATCAACTCAAAAGGTAAATCCCAATCTGGTGCCGACATTAACTTTTTCTTTAAAGTGTTAAAAACCTGCATGCATTCAATAGAAAAATTAAAAGGAGTATATTTTTCCAAAAGATTATAAAGGGGTTAAGCAATTTTTAAAAATCTTTTATAAACCGCTTGTAAAATCCCGCATGTGCCAAAAATCCTCTGAGAAGTTTCACAGATGTTGGTGGAGGCAATTTTGCAATGACCTCCACTTTAGCTCGATTGACTTCTATTCTGTTTCGAGAAATTTTATGCCCAGGCACTATTCTTTCCTGCACCATGAAGTGACACTTCTCCCAATTCAATGCAAGGTTAGTCTCCTATATCTTTGTAAGACCAATGCCAAATTATTTAAACAAGAATCAAATGATAAGCCAAAAACTGAAAAATCATTCATGAAAATCTCAATATATTTTTTAACTATACTATAAAAAATAGCCATCATGTAATTTTAAAAAGTAAGTAGTGTATTACAAAGACCAAAGGGCATTCTTCTAAAAGCAAAAGTACCATATGAGCAAGTGAAAGTAGTTTTCTTTTGATCTTTTGGTGTAATAAGGATCCTATTATACCCCGAATATTCATCAATAAAGCAATAAAACTCATGTCTTACAAGTCTTTCCAACATCTAATAAATAAATGGTAAAGGAAAGTGATATTTTCTAGTGGCATCATTTAATTTTCTGTAATCCATATACACATGCCACCCACTAATTGTTCTAAGTGGAATCAATTCATTGTTATCATTTTTTTGAATAGTCATACTGCCTTTCTTTGGCACAACTTGCACATGACTTACTGAAGAACTATCAGAGATAGGATAGATGTTACTTGTATCAAGTAGATTAATTACTTCAGCTTTCACTACTTTTTGCATCTTTGGGTTCAAACGCCTCTGAGATTGGATGGTGGATTTGTCTTGTTCCTCCATCAAAATTTTGTGTATACAAATTGAAAGACTAATTCCCTTGATATTAGTTATTTTCCATCCAATTACACTCTTATGATATCTCAATACTTTGAGTAGTTTCTCCTCCATCAAATCTGTCAAAAAAGAATATATAAATTACTGGTAAAGAAGAAACTCCATCTAAATACGCATATTTCAAATGAAAAGGTAAGGGTTTGAGTTCAAGAATTAGAGGCTCTTCAATTGATGGTTTAGACTTTCTTGTGTGTTGTTCCAACTCCTCAAGTTTAATTGCCTAGCCTTGAATATGGTGGAATTGCCTCCATGAAATTTGCATACTCCTTTATCTCTTCATTCCAAATTTCTTTGTCCCTTGGTCAAACTAGACATGTTTCAAGTGGATCTTTAAAAATATTTTCCTTAAAAATCTTATTCACCAACTTGTCAACTGTCCAAACTCTAAAATAAGAATTATCATCGGATAGATATTTCATTACTTTAAAAACATTAAAGGAAACAAGATTATCTTGAACTCTAAGAATCAATTTCCTTGTTGTACATCAATAATAGCTCTTCCCGTTGCAAAAAAATGTCGACCTAAGATAAGTGGTACCTCAAAATCTTCCTTCATGTCAAGAACTATGAAATCTGCAGAAAAGATGAATTTGTCAACTTTCACCAAAACATTTTCCACAATACTTCTTGAATATTTAATTGATCGATCAGCCAGTTGAAGTGATACTATGGTTGCTTTTACCTCGCCCAATCCTCAAAGAAAGAATCCCCAATAATGCAAGGAATAGTAAAACTTATTGGATCTTTTAACTTCGGAGGTAATTTGTTTTGTAGGATAGTTGAACATTCCTCATTCAATTTCACAGTTTCATAATCTTACAGTTTCCTTTTGTTTGCCAAAATTTCCTTAATTTTTTTTGTATAATTAGGCATTTGTGCTAAGGCATCTGCAAAAGGAATGTTAATGTGTAATATTTTAAATACATCAACAAATTTAGAAAATTGCTTATTTATTTTGTGTTGCTGGAGTTGCTGAGAGAATGGAATTGGTGGCACAAATGACTTTGGATTATCTAGAAAAAGTTTGCTCTTACTTGCCTCCTTTGGTTGTTTATTGATCTTGTCTTCCTTGTCTCTGGAAATCTCTTGTTTGACATCTTCTTCTCTCACTTGTTTGCCACTTCTCAAGGTTATAGCCTTTATGTTTTCAATTGGATTTTTTTTTTGTTGCTTGGTAAAGAACCCTATTGTCTCTCTGACATCATGTTTGCTAATTGATCTATTTGCATCTTCAAATTTCTGATTAAAGCCTTTTGGTTTGGAAATCTCACATTCGTGCTCTTGATAAAGTCATGAGTGGTCTTAGCAAGTTTGGTGATTATATCTTCCAAATTTAACTTTGTCTCTTCTGATTGTTTGAATCTTGGTGATCTTATCACATTCTGACACTCTGTGCTAACATGTCCTCCACCATAAAAATCACATGTCAAATTCTAAATTTTCATAACTGAAACACTCATATTATCTAACTTTTTGTTAAGTGCTTCAAATTGTGCAGCAATTGTAGTGAAAGCATCCACTTTATGAACTCTGCTAGCTTTTCGTATTGGTAGCCTCTTAGTAGGCCACTAATAACTATTGGATACCATCTCCTCTAATAGATTGTAGGTTTTTTCTGATGTTTTATTATTTAGAGTTTCCATGTAGTTGCATCAATCGTAGAACGAAGATTTATACTAGACTCATTATAAAAAGTTTATACCTGCGTCCATACAAGTAATCTGTGATGTGGGCGTCTCCTAAGAAATTCCTTGAATCTTTCCTATGCTTCATATAATGATTTATTAATCATCTATAAAATTAGTAATATTGTTATGCATATTTGCAGATTTTGTAGGTGGAAATAACTCACTAAGAAATTTTTTAGTCATATCATTCCATGTAGTGATCGGTCCTAGAAGAGAAGAGAGCCAACTTTTAGCTTTGTCTCTAAAAGAGAATGGAAATTATCTCAATCTAATAGCATTGTCTATAACTTCATTATATTTAATGATATCATAGATTTCAAGAAAAGCATTGATGTGAGCATTTATATCATCACTTGCTAGCCCACTGAATTGCACTGATTGTTCAAGCATTTGAATGAGTGACAGCTTGATCTCAAAGTTTTTTGCTTGAATTGCAGGTCTTTCGATGCTTGATGTGATGCCTTTAACTGTTGGTGCAGTATAATCTCCGAAGAGTCTACGTGGATTTTCATTCTCACCATCTCCCATCTTCTTAGAGTAATTTTTCTATTCTTTTAGTCGCCTTTTAAATGTACGTTCGATTTCTAGATCAAGCAAGCAAGTTCCCCTGTTGGCCACATGTCATAAATCGATGTAATCCTAAAAAAAAAAAAAAAAAATCAAACGAAAGCTAGATTAAACTTAGAATTATCTGGTATTAATATTAATTAGTATTAAACAAACAATCCCTGGCAACGGAGCCAAAAACTTGTTCGTAAAATTTTAAACGCAAGTGAACATGTCGAATGAGTAATATAATGATGAGAAAGAGTATCGTCCCATGGAGATTGATAATAAATTAAAACTGAAAATCTTAAAAGCAAAATTTGGAGACTAAATGCAATAAATCAATTAGATAAATATGTTAGAGCATTCAATTTCACCAGAATTACTATATATGAATTTCATATTGTTACGCGTACGAGAACAATATCAAACATGTGATAGCGGGATTTTCTAATCTATTTACTATCATATTTCTAAGTATAACAATCCCACTCAGTTTATTAATCCATTATATCTCTATGTGAATTAAAATAAACATAAGTGCATTAAAATTTATAAATATTCCCAGCTTATAATGAGAAAGCTACACAAATAACATGGTATGTTTCTATCCACATTTAATCCATAGTTATATATTATAAGGAGAAATTACATATTATCATTTCTCAATCTCAAATATGTACATCAAATGATTTAAGCGGTGGCTAGTCACTTAAAAATATTAAGCACAATAATATATAACTCACATGAATGAAATCACTTGCATATATAAAAATCATAAAATTTACATCATTATGGTTAGGCTACATTAAAGCCATAACAAAAGAAAATTTGAACATAGTAAAAGAAGAATAAAAATATAAATCAAATCCAGTATCTTGAATTAAAGAACGAGAATTCTGTCACCACTTTTATCTTCTCTTTAAAATACTTGAAAAACTCTCAAAATAGTGAAAAAGATCTAAAAAAAAAAACTAGCTATCTCCTTAGGCTCTTAATGCTCTCCTATTTATAGGATACATCCAAGACCCTTATCCCTAAGTAATTGCTTATTTTTCGCATAAAATTAGGCAGTAAATCACAGAATCTTTGATTTGAAATTTATCTCCCAACGCTTGCAAAAAAAATTAGGGAACAAAATTAAGGGTTTCTTGATTTGATATCCATCTTCCAATGCTTTTTTAATTTGAATTCCTAATTTTTGCCATTCTTTTCTTTATCTTCTCCATATCTTATTATTTTGCATAAACAAGGAAAAATCGAATAATCAGAAAAAAAAATCCAAATATTTTCTCATAGATAATGCATTATTTGTTGCCTAAAATAGGAAAAATAACTCTATTTTAATGGAGTTATCACTAATCAAGCTTCGGTAGTAGCTAATAAAGTCTATCATTTGATTTTCTTTTAAGACAACGTAAATTTTGCTGACTAAATTTTATTATTAATATTTAAATTTACTTTAAGATTAGGTAAATTTTAAGGAACATTTCAATGAGTTGTACTTCGGAAGACTAATCCAAACATTGTGTGGTCCATAATTGGTGATTGAAATGCCTCAATAGAAAACCTACGGGTGAGCAAAGGAATTGCTCCAACCAGGAACCACCTAAATCTAGATGGTTCTCATGAGAATGAGTTGGGTTCTCGATTCCAAGTGTGGAACCACCCACTAGATCAACCAGACCGGACCAATCTTACTTATTGCTTTTTCACAGTATATTGATCATGTGGCCCAATCACTCTCATCCACAATATATTGACCATATTACTCATTGCTTTTTCCTCCTTTCAATGCTGTATCCTATGGAGTAAAATGTGGGCCCATTTGGGGTCTTCGTTTTTATTTGTTTCATCGTTTTCTTCCACTTTCCTTCTTCTTGCTCTCGTTTGTGTTGAAGCATATTAGTGACACTTCTTCATCTTCCTCCTTCGAGACATCCATTTGCACCAACACCTAGTGGTCTCCAAAACATCATGAGCTTCCTCTCTACCAAGCCGTCGCTCCTCACAAATCCTTAAGCATGTTTGGCAGAACCACCCCCATGCTAGGACGAGCTTTCTTGATGTGGATGGCTTGATCTCGTCCCTCAACTTCTCGTCCGACATGGTCCTTGAACTTTACGTTGAGAAACACCCTCGCTGCCTTGAGAGATTGTCCCATGATCGATTCTTGGATCCACCCGGGTAATGAACTAGACTGATAGGTCTAGTTTCCGAGTGAGTCTAAGACCAGGAACGCTCCTTCATGTTCTACAAGTTGGGAATTAGGCCTTCTAATTTAGTTTTCGGTTGTAGGTTGGGAATCGGCCCATCTTGAAATTGATCACCTCTATTTGTGCAGTCCATAATTGGTGCTTGAAATGCGTAGGAAGGTCAAGAGCTTCAACACTAGCAAAAAGAACTACAAGTAAGAGAGAGTTTCTATTTAAGAGAGACAAAAATTAAAAGAGAGAAAAATTCATATTAAACTTACCATGCTCCAAAATAGAAAATGATGTCATTTATAAGCAAATCTTACCTGAAAAGGGAAATGGTGCCATAGAATAAGGGAAATGACGTGAATTGACCCAAACCGGGCTCCCTAAATGCCTAATCCCCAAAGATTTGGGCCCAGACATGACCTAAACAAAAGCCGAAAACCACAGGCTCGACGATTGCCTCGCAAGTCATGTATGGGCCATGCTAAGCCTCACTACACTTGCAAGGCCTAGTGTAGGACTGGGCTAATCTAGGATCATGCGCGGGCCCTCAACGACCCATACTGGGCTAGTGCCCTAACAAGCCAACCCTACGCAAAAACTACTGTGTGATGGCAAGCTAATGCCATTATTTTTGTTGAAAAGTTTTAGAAAATAAATACATTTTGCCTAAAGATGACTTCTACGTATGACATTGGATGAACCTAATTGCCACGCCCACGAGCCATGTGGCATGAGCAACCATTTATGCCTATTTAATTCTAAACTTTTTTATGATTTTTAAATAGAGTCATTTTAGTTAAATTTGATTGAAAATCACTAATATAGGACATGACATAGCCATCATTAATGTGAAAATTTTTATAAATTTTTTAAAAAAATTTATATATTTTTTTCCTTTTCATGTCTTTCTTTTTTTCTTTTTGCCCTATTTCTCTTTGCTGGTCACTGGAGCCTTGTCGATGATAGGCTCAAGTCTGAAAAGCTGACGTGGGCTTGGCAATTTTAAAGCCATGAAAAAAACATTATTTTTCAAAATTAAGAGATATGGAGAATCTCCTTTTTTTAGCTTGAAGAGACGTGGAGAATCTCATTTAATTTTGAGATTTGATTTTGGGGATCATTACCTTATCGTAGTCTTAGAAAAGGTTGACCGATGTGATTATTTCTGCATACACATTCGATCGGCTTGATTTTTCTTGCATATGAATGCTTGTGACTACTAGTTTTTTAGAAACGTGTTCACAATAGGAGAATCCCAAATTTTTTGAGACTGCGAAAAACACGTGAGCTTATTGAAGATTAAAAAATTGAGCATTGGACGGATTACGTGCCAAAAAAAAAAAATCAGTGGGTTGCATCTAAAAAAAGAGAAGGACAACCTCTGGTGAACTCCGAAATTGGTTGTGCTATTCACCTGCTATCCAAGTAAGGAAGTGAAAGGTTTCCGATGCATTTTCTCATTATCTCACTATCGGTGAGGGGGGACAAGTGGTGAACCCGACAAGCCTCGCCGATTTGAGCCTGAGCCTCGAACCTCCGCCCAGCCTTGGGTCAGGTTCGTTTGAGAGGGATATATCTATCTCTCTAAGAGAGTGAACCAAATCATCCTTATTCCAAAATCACGGGATAATTAATTCAAGTCTAGAAATTAAATTATACATAAGTTGCAACATAGTAGAAAAAAAAAAAAAAACAAGAAAGTACAGAGCGAAGTGAATCCCGTGCTCAAGCAGTAAAAATGAAATAATCATGGGGCGGCTATCGGCCAGTAAAATTTCCCACGCCTCGTCTCTGCGGTTCCTTGGCCCATCTACCTCGAGCTCTCTCTCTCGAGCTCTCGAGCTCTCTGTGCGCCCCACCAACCCCCGGTCCTTTATAGGCATTGGCTGCTGATTCTTGCTTCTTACCATTTCGCAAATCCTGTTCTTCACGAGAGCTTTTATAATGGAGAGAGAGAGCCCAGAAGAAGGTGGGTTGCCTACAAGCTCTCCGCTTCTGGTTAACTCTGGCGACTCCAAGCCTTCGAGTGATCCCTCGATTGCGCCTCTGGTCGTCTTCAGCACTCTCGTCGCCGTTTGCGGGTCTTTCGCCACTGGGTTTGCTGTGAGTGTCATTGCATCAACTTTTTCGTTGATTGCTTGCGTGTGATTTGATCACCAAGAACCCGTTTCTGTTTTTTTTTATGTCGAGCAGTCTTGCTTTCCTTCTATTTCTTTCTTTCTTGCATTTCTGTCGCAGGTTCTTTCGAATTCGAGTGAATGTTTTGCCAGAGAAAGAGCGAGAAACGAATTTTTTTTTTTGACGAGAAACAAAGCTGACTATATTAGATAGTAGGCAAAGGTAATACAGCATGAGCATCAGTACAAAGTAAATCCAGAAGATCAGAAGGGGGACTAGTCGCCCAGTTGCTAGGAAGAAAATCAAAACGCCGGGCTTTTGCAACCCAGTCAGCAACCCGATTAGAATTTCTACTACAGTGAGCAAAAGAAAGACCAGAAATCGTCTTCAATTTGTGCTTGGCCCGGTCCACGAGGGGTTGCACTGACCAATTTAAAGTAGTTGACGACAATAGACTGTCCACCAGCAACCAACAATCAGATAAAATAAGTATTTCTTTTTCTGGGGAATTGGGGATTAGGTTTTCAGAGATAAAATCTAGGGTTTCAATCAAAGCGATGGCCTCTGCTTGTTCAGCCGAACTTACCTCGATATGCTTTGCAAACCCATCGCGAATTTTACCAAAGGAATCTCTGCAGACGCAAGCAATAGCAGCCCGAGGTCTTTTTCTTGAATGCTGAGGACCAAAAGAAGAAGGTCTTGTCTGGTAGCCGAAGTCAGCTTCGGTCGTCTCTCTGGAGCTGGAGTGAGCGTGGCCAAATGCTGAAGATAGTACAGGCTGATGAATGAGATCAGGTCCGGGAAGAGGGGCTTCTCTTTCTTCAACAGCACAGGTGCGTGGGTTGTTAATACCTTCTTCCCTCTCTTTGAAATCGCAATGCCTTCCCTGGTGGGCGTCGGTGATGATGCTGAGATGCTGCTGCTGAGTTGGGTAGTCAGATTTGGTAGATCTGAAGTTTCTTTCTTCGGTTGTAGAGGCCGAAAGCATAGCTGTGTCGTAGCCGGTGCTGGAGCTGAGAGGAAAGTCTTCTGCCTCTTCCGAACCGCAAAGCTTGCCATGGTGGGCGTTATTTGTGGGTCTTGCGAGCGTCAATGTTTCTGGAAGTGGAGATCCGGTGAAACTGAGGCTCTGTTCGTCAGTTGCAGGGGTACCTTCTTCGACGGCGATAATTCCGCAGTTCATGGGAGCGCGATCGGTGAGATCTAGTTGGGATGTCGGGCCTTCTTCCACAGCACAGGTACGTTGGTTCCTCGTTTCTTCTTCCCTTTCTTCCGGGTCACAATGCCTACTGCGTTGAGCAGCGATAATGACTCTGAGGTTCTGCTGTATTCCTGGGAAATCAGATCTGGTAGATCTGAGGGTTCTTTCCTCAGTTTCAGAGGCAAAAGACCTTCGTTCTCTATGATCCGAAGCGTGGGGATTGCCATGGTGAGCGGCTTTGGCTGGTCGTTTGTGCTGCAATGGTGCAAGGTATACATGTCCGGTTGATCTGAGGTCTCTGTATTCGGTTGCAGATGTTGAAAGTTGGATGTGTTGATCTTCTGATGCAGAGGAAGAGGGTGCAGCAGCATTGATTCGTCGGGTCGGGTGAAGGTAACCATTTTGCACAGTCTCTACAGTGTGAAGCACAGGTGGTAAGTTGTTGTGCATAGGAATATTTCTACCTTGCTCTTCAGCTCTATGGCTGTATATTCCAAGTGGGCTACGATGTTCCTCTGGATGTGCTGGACTTCTTGACTCACTACCTGGTGAGTTAGGTCCATTTTCTTTCTGTGGATAGCGTTCCGACGGCATGTTGGTATCACAACTAATTTCAAATGAGGCATCTATATTAACAATGAGAGTTCCAGGGGTTGGAGGATGCCATTTTTCAACTTCTCTTCGGCTTTGATTCTTTTTTGGGGCTTTTCTATTCCAAGCTAAGAAACAGTCCTGTGATGAGGTAGCTTTGAGCAGGGTTCGGTGTGGGTTTAAGGGCTGATGACTAAAGATGAATTGATTCCGATCCTTCCAAATGCACCAAAGAACTGTGGCAACCAGTTCAAACTTATGTGAGTCTCCTTGCCTCACAAAATATTTAGACAACCAATCATCAAACCTTGTTAAGCCAACGCGATTTGTGCATGTTTTCAGGTTTGGGTCTTTCCAAATGTGGGACGTCCAGGGGCAGAGCAATAAAGTATGCTCAATTGTCTCAGGTTCCAACTTGCATAATGGGCATATCGATTTAGGTGCTATCTTTCTCCTATAAAGATTATCCAGGGTAGGAAGCGCATTCTGGCATGCACTCCATAGAAAGAATTTTATTTTCGGTTGTAGCACAGAGTTCCAAATAAGCTTCCAAATGAGTGGGTCGAACTGGTGTGATGTTGTTGGCGTAGATTGTCTATGAATATCTAGTTTCCTGTTTGAAAAGTAACCACTCTTTACCGTATATTTTCTAGATTTGTTATCTGTCCAAACCAACTTATCTTCGCTAGTTGGGAGTCCGAAAGGTGTTTCCTTAATTGTTGATGCTAGGGATTCATCAAATAGGGATAGCAATAGGTCTTCCTTCCAAATACCAGCTTCAAAATCAATCAATTCAGCAACTTTGGTTTGTTCATTGGGCGTCGGCCTTCCTCCAATCCGTCCTGATTTGAGCCACTTATCCTCTCTAATGGAAATTTTTTGTCCATTACCCACAGCCCATATCATTTGAGGAGCAATCGCATTTCTGCCAACCAATAAACTTTGCCATCCCCACGATGGGCGAGAGCCTTTCCCTGCTTGCCAAAAGTTACAGTTTGGGAAATAAAGGCCTTTCATGAATTTATTTAAGAGTGTGTTCGGACACTAAGAAATCCTCCAGGCTTGTTTCCCTAACATAGCCGTGTTAAAAGCTTGTAGATCCTTGAAGCCAAGCCCGCCTTCATTCTTACGTAGTTTTAACGTATCCCATTTACGCCAGTGTAGAGCAGAATTCTTGTTAGAGCTTCGCCACCAGAAGGTAGCGATTTTCCTCTCAATTGCTTTAATAATGGAGATTGGGATTTTGAAGATTGACATAGCATATTGAGGTATTGATTGAACTACCGCTTTGAGAAGAATCTCTTTTCCAGCTCTTGAAAGCAAATTATCCTTCCAACTTTCCAACTTTGAGTTGACCCTGCCCAATATCCAAGCGAACATATCTTTTTTTGAGGACCCCCAGTCTGAAGGGATTCCTAAATATTTACCAGTTTTCGCAATTTCGGGAATTTGCAGCACCAATACCATATTTCTTCTAAGACTATTTGGACACCCTTTGCTGAAAAATAGTCCGGATTTGTTGAGATTTACGGCTTGACCAGATGCGTAGCAGTAGTGATGAAGTATAGTTGACAAGTTTTGACATTCCCGTACTGAGCAATCTAGGAAGAAAATAGAATCATCAGCAAATAGTAAGTGGGAAAGGGTTGGGCAAGTCCGGTTTAGCTTGATGCCGTGAATTGTATCCTCCGCTATTGCTTTCTTCATCATATAAGATAGAACGTTAGCTACGATAATGAACAAATATGGCGATAATGGATCCCCCTGACGAATGCCCCGAGATGGCTTGAAATAGGGTAAAGATTCACCGTTGAGATTGATGCTATATGATACTGTGGTAATACACTGCATAACCCACTTCACCCAATCGGCACTAAATCCCATTTTATGTAAACATTCCTGTAAGAAGTCCCATTCGATTCTGTCATAGGCTTTTTGCATGTCGAGTTTAAGAATAGCCTGAAACTTTTTCCTCCTGTCTCGAGTTCGTAACCGGTGGATAACTTCTTGAACAATTAGAATGTTGTCCTGTATTTGCCGATTCCCGACAAAAGCACTTTGCTCCTCAGCAATAATGGCTGGTAGGAAAGGTTTGAGTCTATTTGCAAGGATTTTAGAAATGATTTTGTAACTAAAGTTACACAGACTTATGGGCTAAAATTGTTCTAACCTTTCTGGGTTTGTATTTTTAGGGATAAGAGTGATTCGGGTTCTATTCATGGCTGGGTTTATGGTTCCAGATTCAAAGAAAAGCTGCACTTCCTTGAAAATATCCCCACCTATTTCTTGCCAGTGTTGATGGAAAAATAGGCCATTCATACCATCCGGTCCAGGAGCTTTGGTAGCCCCCATTTGGTGAGTAGCTGTATATACTTATTCCATAGTCATCGCTTCTGTTAGTTTTGTGTTCATAGCTGCATTAACTGATACTGGGAATTGTTCAAGAATAGGCTGAAAATTTCGCGGTCCTACCGAAGTGTATAAGTTGTTGAAGTAATCCACCGTCATATTTTTAAGATTCTCATGATTTCTCACCCAATCGCCTTCGGCATTCAGTAGCATCGAGATACGGTTCCTGTTTCTTCGTTGTATAGTGGCTGCATGAAAGAATTTGGTATTTCTATCTCCCCATTTCAGCCATTTGACGCGAGATCTGATCGCCCAAAACATTTCTTCCCGACGCCACAGGGAGTCGATTTCTTTATGTATATTCTGAATTCTGCTCTGATTAGACTTCAAGATAGGGTTGTTCATGTGAGCGACAAGCTCATTTTTCAGCCCCTCAATTTGTTTCGAAGCATTAGGAAAACGATTTTTGCTCCAGGCCGTCAATTGCATGACAAAATAGATAGTTTATCCACCATGTTCTTCTTGTGAGACGCCTCCCATGACCTCTTGACAATTATCTTGCATTCATCATCCTCCGCCCAAAATGGTTCATATCTAAACTGTAGCCTCTTACGTGTTAGAGCAGGTAAAGTTGACAAGAGAAGAGGACTGTGATCTGAACCAATGGCTGGTAAGGCTGTAACTTCGGCATTCAGGTATGCTATCCTCCATTCCATTGTGCATAATGCTCTGTCCAGCCTTTCTTTGACATTTTCATCACCCTCTCTTCTATTCGTCCAGGTAAAGGCGCACCCTTTGGCTTCCAGATCCATCAGTGAACTAGCATATAAGAAATCTCTGAATGCCATAAGGCGACAATGTTCAGCCATCCTCTTTCCTACCTTTTCCCAATGGTATAATATTTCATTAAAATCTCCGATGCATATCCAAGGGCTGTGATTGGAGATATTAATTCTTTGTAGTTCATCCCAAAGTATAAGACGTTCATGAAATGCATTAGGAGCATGGAGGAAAGTGATTTGCATGTTCCGTCTATTTTCATGCAGAAAACATTGCACATTAATATAGGAAGTAGAATGAGATTTGATTGAAAGAGAAACTTGATCATCCCAAAAGAGAGCCAAACCTCCCGATAAACCTTCTGGATTCACAACAAAACTGTGAGTATACTTAAGCCTTCTTCTCAACCATAAAACTTTCTGCTCTTGGTTCTTTGTTTCCATAAGAAATATAATATTAGGTCTTTCCTGAGTCGCAAGGACCCTAAGGGCTTGAATTGTTAGGGGAGACCCCAATCCTTGACAATTCCAACTCAGGAGTTTCATGGATGCACCGGTGGCTTATTAGGGCCAGCCACCAAAGCCCATTGAGTAGATTTCTCTTCCTCGGTAATCGGGATTTCTATGAGTTGTAAATTTTCAGCATCAATTGCTTTTGTGGACTGAGCTCCATACGGGCAGAATCTTTTTCCTTTCTTGGATGTATGAAGTTTGGTAGCCTTAGCTTTACCTTTAGCTGAACATTTTACTGATGCTAAACAGGGCTGCTTCTCTTTTTCAACTACTTTGAGGTTTTCATTATGGAGGGTTAGCATAGATTCAGCATCCAAGCAGCTGCTATCACGCTTTTGTGGAGACCTGCCCTCCATAATAGTCAAAGCTCGAGAAGATACAAGTTGGCCAGCTTGGTGTTCTTCCTCATAAAAAGGCTATGATCGGGGATGAAGAATGGCCAGCTTTCCTGCATTTGATGGTTGCTGAGTTTCTTGGATTTCCGCTTGAAGTGGAGTTTCTGGCACCATTTCCTCTTCTTCAATGAGTTGGGATTGTTTGTCATAGAAGATTTTGCCATACGGACTTAGAGTCCGTGCTTCAGCTCACAGCCAATTCCCAAAATTACCCGATAGGTCTTCATCCAATCTGGTAGATTCATATGGAATTTCCTTGCAAGCAGTGGCGTAGTGGCCAATTCTACCGCAAGAATAGCAATAGTGTGGTAGCCTCTCATACTTGAACTCGATCCACAGCTTTTTGCATCCTAAATTAACAACTACTCCTGTTTTGAGGGGTGTAGCTAGGTTGAGCTTAATCCTTGCCTTCCCAGTCTTATAAATGCCGTTTCCTTTTGCTTCCAACTTCACCTCAAGAACTTCTCCGATCTTTGAAGCAATTTCTCTAACTACCTCCATCGTAACTCCGCCAAAAGGGAGGCCAAACAGATGCACCCAAAACGGGCAGTGGGAGAAATCATAGCAAATATTAGGGATATCCGGGTCACACTGTTTCAGCACAAGGAGGTTGCTGGAAAAAGACCAAGGAACAGCATCGAGGATTCTCTGTTTCTCAGCTTCAGAGTTAAATGTGAACGAGAAAGAACCCGGTTCTAACGCAGTACACGACACATTTTCTGTCTTCCAAGCCCATTTCATAGTCTTAAGGAATGATGGGAAATTAACATTAGGACGGGAATAAAGCTTGCCTAATAAGGTACGTCTGCATTCCGCAAGTTTTTCAGTCGAAATTCCTTGAGTAACATTTATAACATCGTCCTCAGACCATAAGTTGCCAAGACTCTTACATAGCGCCTCTAAACGTCTCGACTCTGTACTAGGGTCTACCATTAGTTCAACTGTAATATCCCTAGGAGAGATGCAAAATGACAACCTGTTCTGGTCTGGATGCGATCGGACTTCTACCAGCACTTGGCCGTCAACAAAGCAGCAGAGGAAGCCAAGTTCGCAGCAAGGGTTGAGAGCCGCCAATCGCAATGGAAGAAGGGTGGGTTGAGGCTTGGTGAAGGGGATGATTATGAGGGGCCGCGAGGAAGGGAATGGAAAGAAAAAAAAAACCCGCGAAGGAAACTAAGAGAATCGAGGGGCCCAGAAGACTAGCGGATGAAGACCCAAAATTAGGGTTAGCGGATAAAAGATCAGAATTTAGTGGGAGGACTGGTCAGTCCGTTGATGGCGATCATGGGAACGGAAGAGAGGGAATTTCAACTCCATGAAATTGGGTGAATCAAACAGAAAAGACACCGGCACGGGCCTCCAGTCAGAGAGAGCGAAGCTACGAAAAGGTAGAGGAAAATCCAAAGAGGATGGGAGCTGTAGATGACCGATGAACAGCATTGGGTATCCGAACCAGCTGAGGGAGACTTAATCAGGTGGAAATAGTCCAGAATCAGCCATGGGAGTTAATTTTAGGGTTCAAGCGAGTGAGTTTTTGGGGAAAGAGGGGTAACTATCACGTACGGGATAGAGAGAAAACTCAACATTCGTTGAGAGAGAAAATTAGGTGCTTTTCGTTTACCCAACTTGCGAGAAACGAATTGCTCGGTCCATGTTTGTCTTTCTACGACTTTCTTGTTTTTTTCAAAATGGTGGTTCTGGCATTTCGGCGATGCTTGGTTTTGCGGGGGTTGGTGGGGGCGTGTGAGTGAGGACTGAGGAGCGAAAGTGAATCCTGTTGTTGCAGGAGCACGTGTCGCGGATCACATGGCTTTTAGTAGACCCAAGATATCATGTTGGCCTGGATTTTGAGAATGTCAAAATTTGGACAACATTCAAAGACCCGAGTTGCTTCTCTAGGATGAGTTCAGTTTTTTTTTTTTTTTTTCTTTTAATGGATACTCAATTTGGCAAAGAGACATGAAATTATCACATTCCACTATTGGATTGCATTTTTGAGAAAAGATCCTTCTTAAAATTTTTGAACTTTTTTTCCAAGTCCTAAAAATTTGAAAATTGATCATTTAAGTGTTATCGGCGATTTGTCTTACTAGAAAATCCTACGTGGTACCGATGATGCCCATGTGGACAATTTTTGTAATTTTTAAGCTCATTTAAATGTCACAAATTTGAAAAATCGATTACTTAAAAGCCAGTGACAATTTACCTCATTGGAAAATCTAATACAGGATATGCTTAGATTTGGCTAGGGCCTTCGTGCCCTCACCCATTATTGGTGAAGCTACCATGGCTCTGGATGAGGTCATCACATCCTCATTGTGAAGGCCATTGCCTATAGGTGATCGCTTAGGGCCTTTGTGGCCCCGCCAGCCAAGGGTGAGGCCTTTGTGGCAAGTGCACCAAAAAAAAAAATGAAAAAAATGAAAAATGAAAAATAGAAAAAAAAATCATTTTTAAATGCAAAAAATTCATGTAGGAAGATTTACTAGAAGTAGCACTTAAATGATTGATTTCACTTTGGTGTGACATTTAAGTTAGTGAAAATAAAAAAGATTGTGAGACTTAGGCGAGCACCATGCGAAAATTATGACATTCTGCCGTGCTTGTCCTCTTATTTTGTCTTGCCTTCAAAATGGGATCTCCTAGGCCACTACTTTGTTTGGGCTGTAGTTTTTCATGAGGTTGCTCTCCACCAAGTAGAAGTCACCATAACCAGTGGCATATTTCTCTAATGCAGTCCGGTTTTTCATCACCCGCCGAGTCTGGAATAATGGAGGATCTAGGGCTCTCTACTGCAGCAGTGAGTCCCATCATGCTTACAGGCTACATCCTCAATGTATTGCTAGAATGTCTCAGCCATTTCTTTGTTCAACGAGATTATGTCCGGAACCGCTATAATTAATATTGCAAATTTTACTCGAACAATCACTACTTTATTTGTGATACCATCGGAATAAGGGAATTCATGAGTCATGATTCGGGGTCTCTAATATTGACATTCCCGATTTTTTATGTTACAGTATTCGCTTTTTGGTTCTACATTAACGGTAGGAGGGTTAATAGGAGCTTTGGTTAATGGGTGCATGACAGATACGGTTGGTCGCAGACGTGTAAGTCATTCTCTAGCCTTTCCCGCTATTCTTGAATTTGAAAGTCATACATCTTCAGTGATTAACCTGAAAAGATCTTACAGAATTCTTGACTGATGTGTTTGTGACGCAGACAATGGGGATTTCACAAACAATTTCAGCTGCAGGATGGCTTTTTATAGCATTTGCCAAGGTTTGTGCTCTGTCTGTTTTCCCCTTCAGAATTATGTTTCGTAGATCGTCAATGCCTTGATCCACAAAACATGAGTTCCATTTCCTGCTCTCACCTTTATCAGATAATGTATAAGCGCGCCGAAGAATATCTTGACAGGAAAGGGGTTTGAATAGTGAACTCCTGGGAGTATTTCTGTGATTTTCACTTCATTTCTAATATCTGATGGATCACATGCTCCCCGGGACAAACTGGGTTTCAAACTCTCCCTCCATCTGGTCAAGGGCTCCATCTGGTCAAGGGGTCGCCCTTGAAAAGGAAAAAAACTAAATTTTCCTGCTGAAGTTTGAAGATTATTCGATCATAATTTATTTTTCTCAGTTCTGTATTCGATGTATTTCATCTTACCTCGCAGAATGCATGGTGGCTCAATATCGGAAGACTGTTGAATGGAGTTGGCTACGGGATTACATGTTACGTGGTAAATGCAGAAAAAATACAGATTCCTTACCCCAATTAATTTCTAGAAGCGTCGGTGATAATTTTGCAGCCAAACAGGTACCTGTGTACATTGCCGAAATAACACCCAAAAGTATCCGGGGAGCATTCACAGCATTAAATCAGGTGAAATATTTTGGGCCACTGTAGAATGTTAATCGTGTCAACTTGATGCATTGCCCGTTAACCTTTGCTTGGTCTTGTTGCAGTTTTTGTTAAGCTGTGGCATTTCGTTGATTTTCTTTGTGGGAACTATTGTTTCCTGGCGTATCTTGGCTTTAATAGGTACTGTTTTCGTTCTCTTCTGCTTTATTTTGTTAGATTTTTGTTGAGAAATATCAAAAGATCACTGTCCACGATTTCATTTTCAGCTTGCAGCCCCTGCGTACTTCAAATCTTCGGTTTGTTTTTTATCCCGGAGTCTCCTAGATGGCTGGTAAGTTGTTTATGGAGGTATCACATGCTCATGAGGAGCCACATAGATCATTATCATTCTTATTTGAAAAATAAAATTTGAATTGTGGAGATCATTTTTACTCTATCCATCTTCATCCAATGGTAACGATTTCATGTGTGTGATGTCCAAATTTGTTATTCGATCGAGACAATTTGAGGGTTGAGTAACTATGACATAATGAAACTTGGATGAGTAGTTGATGGGGGAATCTAAATTGCACAAGTAGCAAGCTGCATGCCATTGAAGAATATTTTGTAGCACACCGCGACGTATCAAAGGCATGGGCATCATTTTGACTTGCTCTTGCACGAAGCACATTACCCTGATAAAATTTTAGACTGAAAATGGGAAGACTATTAAAGAATTCAACATCTAACCAAGAATAGCTTTCCACTTGACTGAAATTGAAGTCTAGTGGAAAAAGGAGAATGGCCGGAGGTATAGGCGTTACGACTTCCTAGTCAAATACAATTCACGTGAATCATTTTTGTGAGAATGTACTAATTATTTAAAAATCTAAAATCATAATAGGAAGGTGATGTTGTAGGAATTACGGAGTGAGGATTCTGCACTTTCCATTAGAAGAAAGATGATTAGTGTAGTTATTGACAGGTTAAAGTCGGTCAAGGAAGGGAGTTTGAAGTCACATTGCGAAGACTCCGAGGCAAAAGTGTCGACGTTTCCGAGGAAGCAGCAGATATCAGAGTAATTTTTTTATTTCATATATCTGTTATTTATTTTTGTGATCATTTATACAAATTTTCTCCTAAAAGTTAGAAGACAATATATAAGGAACGTACGTTCATTTCTGACGGGTGATCAAGGTCTAACACAAAATCCTCACATTTAGAATACACCATCAGTACGTGAGGAAATTTGGTTAGTAGAGTGCGCCTATTGCTTTCTTGATTTTCAGGAGATTCGACGAACGTGAATGCAAACAATGGCTGGAGGTTTGTCTACAAACGATCTTGGCTTCCGCATATGAATAAATTTATGTCTAACATTTGGTATCAGAGCAAATCTAGTGCCTCTGCCTTGTTTTGTTGTATTTTTGTGTTTTTTCGGTGTATTTTTCGGGCTTATTTTAACATGAACAGTAACTCGGATTTTGAGGCCGAGAGAGAAATTCAACGATTCCGGGCAAAATCCGCACTACCCACCCCTTGATTTCGGACCCATTCGGTCGCACCGCCATAAGGAACGTTAGCCATGAGTTTTTCCGGTATATCGGAGTTTGCCGGAGGCTAATCGGGCGGCGGAAGTCGTGGTGGTTGAGGATTTGCGTTTGTGGAGTTTTTCGTTTGTTTTTGGGGCCAATTTTTGCTCATTTTCGCCGAATCTTGGACCCATGTGGTCGTGTCGACGTTTTCTTCAAAACCCATGAATTATTTCGGTCTTAGATGGGCTGCTGGAGAAGAAACGGAGAAGAAATGGCGGCTGAAAATGGCGAAAAACCGGCGGAGAGGCCTGCGGTCGCGCGAGGGAGAAGGCGCGTGGGCTCCACGCGCGCGCTGTAGTTGCAGGCGCGTGGACCCACGCGCCACGCGCCCATACGCGCGCGCAACCGCTGCGCGCGTGGGATCCACGCGCGCGGTTGCCGGGCGCGTGCAACGCACGCGCCCGCCGCGCGAACGGCGCGCGTGCGGGGCACGCGCCTCGCGGGGTTCTGCGCGCGTGCCGAGCACGTGCTGTGCGCTGGACGCGCACGTGCTCGGCACGCGCCTGACGTCCCCTCTTCCGCGGATTCTTTTTTCACTTTTGCCCCAATTTTTCAAATTTTTGCAATCATGCCCTTGGCCAATTTAATTATTTACTGTTCTGCCCTTGATGTATTTATTTATTATGTCATTTCATGCTCTTTTATGAATATTTTTTGCATGAAATTAAATGTCCAATGGTCCATATATTTAATTAATTAGGGAGTGGCCACAGCATCTTTAATTAATTAAATTATATATTAAGGATCATATTTAGAAATGGACATTGATTGTAATTAATTATATTAATATGATGAATTTTATCCCACATGAATTTTCATTATATTAATGTGATTAATTAGGAAGAAATATCATATTATTTTCTTAATTTACCCACATGGATTAAGAAAAGGCATATAATATGGTAGTTTCTTCATGAATAATTATGAATCTATTTAAATTAAAAACTTAGACATTTTTTATGTTATGTGATTCATATTGTGACATGTTTATTGGTAAAACATGATTTATTTATATTTGCCTCAAATTTTGTGACATAAGCATTTATTTGATATGCCCTCTGAATTTAAGTTTGATGTTCCCGTGCAATGAATTTTTGGAAGGAGTCATTAATTGGGGTGGATGGACATATTATGCTGAAAGACGAACCACCTTAATCCAGGCTAGATAGCTCTTTATAACCAATGGGAAATTTGTGCCATGTTTATAAGAGCTAAGATATCTCCAAGTTTCTTTCGGTTGCTCGGTAATGCTAAGGCTTTATTGGAGGCTATAGATGCCATGGATTATGAAGTTTTCATCATTGAAGCTCACTAGTGTTAGAGGTGTGCAGCACATCATGCAAATGAGGAACATTGCAGCTCGCTAAGAACCTTGAGGTTGAGATATCTTTATTCCTTGTGTATTATATTCTGAACACTCTCCCACATCGTAATTTCAAGATCTCTTATAACACACATAAGAATAAATGGTCTATTAATAAACTCATGAAAAAAGAAAGACTTTATGGAATTGGGAGAAAGTGCTCATTTGGCAACACAAGGAAAGAATAGTTTTTACCTCCCCAAGTTTAAGAAAGAATCCAAGTGTTTCTTTCATATTTGTGTCAAATTTAAGGCAGAAGAAAGGTAATCCAATCTCTTGTGTTTGTTATGAATCTAATATGGTAAAGTCACAACACTTGATTTATCTTCCATATTTGCCTTGCAAAACCACCGGAAGCCGGTTGAACAAAGCATCTGTGCGTTCGCATGTGGAAGCTATTGGGACATATAGACTAGTTCTCAATAGTGGTTTTGTTTTAAGTTGTCCCTTTTCATTTTCCTTTTGAATATTTCGATTTGTATTGTCTTAAAGGACTATTCAGAAACCTTTGAGCAGCAAATGCAGTCTAGAATTCTCCATTTGTTTCAACAAAGATACGCTCATTCCCTCATATTAAACCTTCCCTTCAGAATATTCGAATTGCTTCCCATATTTTGCTCTCTTTTTTTTTCCCCATGTCCTAATATTTTCAAAGCTTAGATAGGAGTGGGATTGGTGATGCTTCAACAATTTGGAGGCTCGGATGCATTTCTCTATTATGCGAGCTCTATATTTGAATCAGCTGGTAAAAATCATGCTATAAATTCGTTAGTTAATCATAAAGAATGAAGACTTGGTAACCTAACTTATTATCCTGACAGACTTTTCCAGCAGCATTGGTACCAGAAGCATGGCGATTGCCCAGGTAATAGACTATCTTGAATTGCGCTGAGGAAGATGAATTTTATTTATCACATATTCAATATTCCTCGCCTATTTTGCAGATCCCAGCAACTGCTCTCAGTGTAATCTTGACAGATAAAGCCGGAAGAAGACCGCTTTTACTGGTGATGAAACCAATACATATCAACGTAATCTCCTAAAGTAAGCCACTCATAAGCAAAACCAATCTGACCTTCATTTGCAGGTTTCTTCTGCTGGAATGGCCTTGAGTTGCTTTCTTCTAGGATTCTCATTCTTCATGCAGGTACTTGAACACTAACTATGCCTACTCATTCTTCTTATCTCAAAAAGTGGCCTGTTTTTTTTTTTTTTTTTTT
The DNA here is from genome assembly GCA_017140325.1 of Eucalyptus leucophloia subsp. euroa. Lineage (NCBI taxonomy): Eukaryota > Viridiplantae > Streptophyta > Magnoliopsida > Myrtales > Myrtaceae > Eucalyptus > Eucalyptus leucophloia. The sequence goes on from CM029471.1 coordinate 24,327,341, forward strand.
TTTTTAATACCATCCTATGAAACCAGGACCTGCATTATTGGAAGGAAGTCACTCCCATTTTGGTGTATGTATGCATTATGGTAAGTTCGTGTAACTTGTTTTTCAAATTTATATGGCTAGCTCTTATGGTTGAGCGCATAACGAGTTGCGACTTAAATCCATTACCAGGCAATAATACACTGGAGAGCATACTTTGACAAAAAAATAAAGGATTTTGCATCTAATAGTTATTCTTCAATTTTAGAACATATATGGCAAATGAATTTCTTTGTCCACTCATTGCTCAATCTGTCTAGGACAAGATGGGGAAGAAAAACAAAAAAAGTTGGACTGCAATTTATTTCTAGCAGGGCAGCAACAGTCTAATAATTTTTCTTTACAGTAGTGCTGATCCCAAGTCCTCAACCATCTTTCCAGGAGTAATTGTATTGACATTACTGACAGATGATTATTGCTGTTAGGGGTATTCTATAGCTTCTCACTTGGCATGGCAGGGCTACCGTGGATTTTAATGTCTGAGGTAAATAGATACTTTGAGTCTAACATTGCACCCTATAATCTCCATTTCAAGATCACATATAGGAATCTCACTTATTTCGATGCTCATATTCGCAATAGGTATTCCCATTGAATGTCAAAGGGTCGGCTGGAAGCCTTGTGACATTCGCCAAGTGGTCCTGTGCTTGGATTGTTAGCTACACTTTCAACTTCATGTTTGAATGGAGTGCAGCCGGTAATTAATTCTCCATTTTCTCCATCTTGTTCTATATTTTTCACCAGCTATGCTTCTCTGGAGCCTATACACATGAACTAACAAATCTCTGTCTTGACTATGCTGCTTTCAGGAACCTTTTTAATTTTCGCATGCATTTGTGGTTTAACTATCTTATTCACTGCGAAGCTAGTGCCAGAGACCAAGGGGCGAGCATTGGAAGAATTGCAAGCATCACTTGCCCATTTTCTGCAATGAATTCTACTCTGTGTTGAAATCTGCATTGGTAGGATGAAGCAACTAAGATCGGTGACTGCAACTCTGGCTGAACAAGTGTCTGCTTCTATTTTTGGTGCCTAAAAGTCAGCAAATTTTTTAGAGGCACCTGTATGTCATGTTGTTGATCGTTTGGCTTATACCAAGACATTAGGTTGACCCGGATTATCTAAGAATGTAATAATTTTTCACAACTACTACTTTTAATATATTCCACTCACCCAGGGCTAAGGAGAGGATGTGTCAGATAGTCTGATACTTGTTACCATGTTTTCATATGATAACATCCACTTGAACTTCGAGAAAGCAAGTATCTGATTTAGATCACTCAAGCACACTGCACGAAACTCATATTTGCAAAATAAGATGTCATGATCATTATTACATCAATCACATTTGTAAAGATGTCATGATCATTATTACATCAATCACATTTGTAAAAGATGCCATTTGAATGCTAACTTTGCCGCCTCTTTGTTTTGCATCTTCTGCGGAGTTTTCTTGGCAGTTGTGCTACTTGTTGCATTTCTTGACAAGATTGGTACACATCAAATAGAAGTTACCATTAACTGGTGGCATGTTTTTACACTGCAGACTGTTTATTCTTAACCAGCCGAATCAGGCATAACCGACAGCAGCAGCAAGGCCTATCATGCATTCGTGCTATATATATCTATAAATGTTCATCTGTCAATATATTGCAAAATAAGCTTTGTTGGAGTGAAGTGAAACGCATGAGACTTAGCAGACTAGCTAAAAGTGACATCTCTATTGGTGACACCAAACGGATAAGTGGAAGGTGGATCACAACTGGTATTGGCATTCTCCCCAATCTTTTCGTGTTACAGTATTCGCTTTTTGGTTCATTACAACAGTTGCAGCTCCGGTAAATGGGAGGGTGACGGACTTGATTGGTCGTAAACGAGTAAGAGATCCTCCATCTTTCCCTTTCATTATTAGAATCTCAATGAAGAACCCAACAGATCTCATGCGGATTCTCCAAAGACGTATTTTTTGATGCAGGCAATGTGGCTTTCTCAAATATGTCGCGTTGTTCCTGCGTCTTCAGAATTCATCTTCATTGTCAATGACTTGATTAACAGGCTTAATAATCCAAATCGCATTTCCCACCTTTCAGGCTTATCATATGGATGAGTTCATTCAGATTTAGTGCTGTTGGATGTTTTTGTGTCAATGCAGTACTGAAATTTGCACTTACAAACAATCTGTCTAGCTGGTTAAGGGATCACCGTCAGGAAAAGAAAAGATTCACTTGACTTTCTTCCTGCTAAGATGCGGGGAAAATATTCACCACCTGTTCTTGTGAATGATCAAACCATGGCTTAGGCTATATTCCATTTAATCTACAGAATACTTGGTGGCTGGATTTCGGAGGAAGACTGCTGAACGAGCTTGGCATTGGGAATACATGTTACATGGTATATGCAGGAAGATTCGGACTCAAGTGGTCAGCAGCTCCGACGGTGTCTAATTTGAGCCGAAAATGAAATATTAATCTAGAAGACTTTATTTTATTCTTTTGATGTAATAGTTTCGTAAGATCTTAGTTGCATAAAGTGGATAGATACAATTACAAAAAGGTATAATTACATGAACATGGACAGTGTCAGAACCCTTACTGTTTGCAAATACGTATGGTCTTATGATGCTCTTCTGTGTAATTAGGTTATTTTGGGTCATTACTTTAGATATTTAAATGCAAAGCTACATCTTAAAGAGGCGGTTCTTCTAAGAAACAAGTAAAAACGGGTCAGGCTTCCCAGTTCCAACACACATGCGCGCATGCCCGAAAGATATTGCTTGACTACTGCTTGATGGTGTAATGCAGCATTACTAACAGGCTCTCCAATGTTAATCTGATCCAGTCTTCTAACCTTGAGCTTGTGGCTCTCCCCCCCCCCCCCCCTCTCTCTCTGTGTAGTGTGCAGTCATTCAATTACCGTCTCAGATGCTGCTGCCCTGTGTCAGACAAGGCCTGCGCTTGATTGGAATGCTTTTCCCTGGGGTGTGTCATGTCTGAACTTGAATCCATCTTCTGTCAACAGGTTCAAATCTATGGGACCAGGCAAAACTTTTTTTGTTCTTCACTTGTTTTATAGCCTCCGCAGGGCAAGGACAATTAAGGAATGACTTTTAAATGAAATTCATCTGTGTAAAATTTATAGAAGAAAAAAGATAATAGTTCATTAAATGGTTTACATTTTTTTGCTATCCTATATTCTCATATTTCTGTACCTGTCCTACTATATGGTTAATAAAAGACAAAATTATAGGTAACAATCTTTTTCTAATGCCAAATATTCATTCTCAAGAGTTATGTCACGAAACTATAACAAGAAAACATTACAATGAGTAAGAATATGCTTATCGTTAGACTTTTACTTATCGATAAGAGCATTATTTGCAACAGGAGAGAATGAAAGTTATATATCTGTCACAAAATAACAATTCACTTCCTGTTATTGTAGAATGCCATTTGACTTTGCTTTGTAAAGAGCAAAAGGACAGAGTTAAAGAAAACAGTTGGCTTAGGATAGTGCTATCAGTATGTGTGTGCGGTGTGTGTGTGAATACTTTAAGAATCATACTATTGACTTCTAGGACAGTAGGATAAAATGTTGTATAAACATAGAGTTATATAGTTCAAGTGTCATTTTTAATTTCTTTAGACAAATTTGTCAAACTGATATATATCGGACGTGTTGTTACTATAAATACACAGTCTCTGCCCTACCCATGTATTTGAAAGAAGAGGAAGAAAAACAAAGAAAATAGGTCAATGCACTGAAGTGCTTAAAAGAATTAACTCGTGATTTTTCTTCAAAGCAAAGCCTTATGACAACTTACTGCAAATACAGGGGTCAGATGTGGGATAAATTTACAGATTCGATTTAGTTGTTGAATCATACAGTGGCTGGAGAAGGGGGATTTTTCTTTTAAGCAACTGCTGTTCCTCACTCCCCCCCCCCCCCCAAAAAAAAAAAAAAAAAAAAATTCTAGAGTGTCGAATCATAGATTCTGGATGTGTTCAGGATATTCAAGCCGCAAATTCCCAGCCAGCAACAACAACAACAGATGCAGCAACAACAGTGACAGATGCAAGCACAAACTGCAGGCCCCACCACATCCACAGATGCGGCAGCAACACAGCTTCCCCAGATGCAGCAGCGGCAGAGACCTCAACAGTTGCAGCCCCAGCACCAACAGATGCAGATGATGCCCCAACGACAGCAGCAGATGCAGCAGCTCCAGCTGCAGACGCCACAACTGCAGCAGCAGCAGGAGTCACTGCAGCAACATCTCCAACAGCTGCAGCCGCAACACCCACAGCAGCAGCAACTTCAGCAGCTGGAACAACATGCACCATGGCAGTTGATGGGGTCTGGAATGGGACAAGGCTATGTCCAAGGTCCAGGGCGTTCACAGTTGATGCCACAGGGACCCGTTTCATCACAAGGGCTGCCCAACACTCCTGGCGGGGGATTCATGAGCTAATCTCAGATTCTGAAGTTCCCCACTTAAACCACATTGTGCTCTTCAGTCCATCCCTCGCTTGAGACGAGTCCTACATTTTTCATTTTTGCTGGATATTAGAATCAGAGACTCACCGTGGAATTTCTATATAGGCCACCTGTTAGGATAGATTCCACCTTGTATGGTGATAGCATTATGCAGTATCCTGTACAGATCTTAGTTGCAAAAATGATCATTCTCAATGTTCTGCCGTTCCTTCGTTTATGTTTCCGAATGAACTTATATGGGTTCTCTGTTCATGCTCGTCTGTACTACCTTTGGTGGGCTTGAGATCCCTTTTGCATGCGCAAGAGTTTCTATTTAACTGCGACTTTCCAAGGTCCACAAATAGTGCTCTCAATTCAATTACCCCTATGTGAAGATATGTGGCAAATAGTGCTCTCAATTTGACTACCCCTATGAGTTGAGAATGAGTTGGGAAAATAAGGCCTAAGAGGCAAAGGTTTCGCATGACTTTACTGCTTTAATAGTGCATTTTGCCTAGTACATTGGAAGCATATCCGGACCGGCACTGGTTTGGTCCACTGTACTTCTATCCGACCATTTTACCACCGCCTCATCCTATCCCTGCCGGAACCTGCTTACTTCGAAGCCCAAGCTAGTTCCTAGTTTAGTTATTCTATGGCTTATGTTGCCTTTTGATATGGTTCAGATTTCCTTGTAGAAATTTCTTGGAAACAATGATTTGCGTTCTGTTGTTATGTCGTTTTGAATTTCCAAGTGGAATGAAAATTATATTTATTTTTCTTGCATGCCTATCCCAAGATGATCAAATTATGCGTCAGATCATCTTTGAACGAATATAGACGGCTTCATTTGGAAATTGCTCGGATAAATTTATCTCACTGCCCATTTTCAAGATTTACTAGCATTAACACGCTAATTTCAATCCTCTTTAGCTACATTTGGTTCCAGGTTTCCATTCTAGATAGGTATGGACATGACAAGATATGAAATTCAGAGATTTTGCTATATCCTATTCACCGTTTGGTGATTATATTAATAAAGTCAAAAATATTTACATCATATCATTTTACAACAAGTTAAATTATATTTAAAAAGCGGATTAAAATCTCTACGTATTCTTATTCTATTTCTATGTAAATTATATTTAAAAAGCGGATTAAAATCTCTACGTATTCTTATTCTATTTCTAACTTATCTTCTTCACTATTTCTCTTTACGCTTCATAATATTTCCATATCTGTTTTTGAGATGTATTGAATGAGATGGTATCCCAAAACTGACAAAAATCATGCTTGAAAATGGTCAATATGATTTTCAAATAGTGCTACAAATAATTGACTTTCCAAAATTGTAAAACTCTTAACTTGTAATTATTTAAAATTCTTTCTTGAATAAAATTGGTCATTTTAAATCTAACGTCATTTAATGAGTTAAGTAAAGAAGGGGTTTACTTAATAGAAATTGAAATTTTATTGATTTTATTGTCAAAACCTTCGAATCATACTCACTTTTCAGGACTGGGGTAATAACTAATAAAATTTTCAATTCAATTTTCATATATATGCAAATGAATTTTTATTTTTGTTTTGGGCACTTAAAGATCTCATCACTTAACATTCAATACTTAAACATTCAACACTTATTTTTCAGTATGGTTGGATGAACCCTAACGCGATGATAAATAGAATAAAGATTTCATTTTGGTCTCATTCCTTCTCACCAACATATTGTTAATTTGTTGAATGTGCAATTGACTCTTTTTTTAGAAGAAAGTTATATATGTAATGGGGAAAACTTGACACAATACTAATGACCCTTTTAAACAAAGTCTAAACTCATAGAATTAATACATTATTCTTATGTTGTCGAAAGAGGCTCGGATATACGCACGCCGTCCTCACGACGCTACATATAGGCACAATTCTACGGCTTTTTCCGTACAGGAGGAACCTAAGTTTATTTTTTTCCCTAAAACCAGCGATGCCTATGAGGCTATTCCTAATCTGTATTTTTAAAATTTTAAATCTTATGTAATTGCTAAAATGATTCTACCACGTGAATCGTTGTATTTCAAAGTTGGACAATTATTAGATCAATCAGAAGTGAAAATGGACGATTGTTAACTTTAAAAAAGTTGCTCATACTTTTCTAATTAACGAGAGTTGGTAAATTTTTCTCTCTTATTTAAGGACAAGAGCATTAATTAATAAGTTAATTTCTTAGATTCTATGCTACATAACCACCCTAACAAATAATCAAAATCTTTTCAACCACCCTCAAGCTCTTAAGGGTGGTTGTATTACTTGTCAATGGGATACATTCATTGATTACTATCTTATTTGACAATAATCAAGATAATTGATAAGTAGTCTGTGAAATTCTTATCTATTAAATTTGATTTTAAAACAAGTGTCAAGATTCCATGGATCTCTTATCTTTACTTTTGCAACAAGTAAGATTATATTAAAAAACAGATCAAAATACATGTATATTATTTTATGGTTAATATCACAAAAATCCACATCAATACATATGCACAATTACTCCAAACTAATCTTTATATCATAAAAATTCTTAGATTGATACACCGTGTACCAATCACATTTACCCCAAATTGATCTGTACCACATTTACCTCAACTATGATAAATCAAGAAAAATTTGGGATAAATATGGTACAATTATACCAATTTGGGATTTCTTGTAACATAAAATTAGTTTAGAGTAAATGCAACACAATTCTAACAGTGAGAATTTTGTGATAAAAATAAGCTTGAAGCAAATGTGGCACGGGCACTTTGAGAATTTTTGCCGATATTAACCACTGTCTTTACACTTCATAAATGTCTGTGTCTATTTTTGATGTATTTCTACGAGACAGTATAACAAAACTAGCACAAATGGTGATCTAAAATGGTCAATATAATTTGCCACTAATTATGTAAAAACTCCTTTTCAAAATATAAGATTCTCTCATTTTATGAATATTTGAATTTCTTTCCTAAACAATTTTTTTTTTTTTTAGGTTTAACCACAATTATTGAGATAAGGAAAGAAGAACTTACCGAAGTGGTTATTTGATAATATATTCGATGAAAATTAAAATTCCACGAATTATGTTGTCCAAACCTTCTAATAATACTCACTAATCAAGCTTCGATAGTAGCTAGTAAAGTTTATCATTTAATTTTCTTTTTAAGACGGGGTAAATTTTGCTGACTAATGTTTATTATTCATATTTAATTTTACTTTAAGATTGAGTAAATTTTATGGAACATTTCAAAGAGTTGTTCTCCAACAAGACTAATCTAAACATTGTGCAGTCCATAAGTGGCGATTGAAATGCCTTACTATAAAACCAAGGGGTGAGCAAAGGAATCGCCCCAACTAGGAACCACCAAAATCTAGATGGTTCTTGGAGAATTAGTTTGGTTCTCGATTCCAAGTGCAAACCCACCCACTAGATCACCCAGACTAGATCAATATTACCTATCGCTTTTTCATAGTATATTGACCATGTGGCTCAATCACTCTCATCCATAGTATATTGACCATATTACTCATTGCTTTTTCTTCCTTTCAATGTTATATCCCACGGAGTCAAATGTGGGCCCACTCAAGGCTTTTGTTTTTTTTATTTGTTTCTTCGTTTTCTTCTGCTTTCCCTCTTCTTGTTCTCGTTTGTGTTGAAGCATATCAGCAACACTTCTTCATCTTCCTCCTTCGAGACCTCCATGTACACCAACACTTGGCGGTCTCCAAAACATCATGAGCTTCCTTCCTCTCTACCAAGTTGTTGCTCCTCACAAATCCTTAGCACGTTTGGCATAACCACCCCTATGCCAGCAAGAGCTTTCTTGAAGTGGACAATTTGATCTTTTCCCTCAACTTCTCATCCAGCAAGGTCCATGACATCTGGATGGTCCTTGAACTCTACATTGAGAGACACCCTCACCACCTTTGGAGATCATCCATGACTGATTCCTAGATCCATCAAGGTATCGAATTGGATTGGTCAGTCTAGTTTTTGAATGAGTCCAAGACCAAGAAGGCTACTTCATGGTTCTACAAGTTGGGAACTGAGCCTTCTAATTTAGTTTTCGGTTGCAAGTTGGGAATTAGCTCATCTTGGAATTGATCACCTTGCTTATGCAATCCATAATTGGTGCTTGAAATGCATAGTACAATCAAGAGAGCTTCAACACCAGCAAAACAATCACCACAACCGGAAAGAACTACAAATAAGAGAGATTTTCTATTTAAGAGAGACAAAAATTACAAGAGAGATATTTCATATTAAACTTACCATTCTTCAAATTAGAAAATGATGTCATTTATAAGCAAATCTTACCTGAAAAGAGAAATGGTGCCATAGAATAAGGGAAATGACATGAAATTGACCCAAATCAGGTCCCTAAATGTCCAATCCCAGCGATTTGGGCCCAGAGATGGGCTAAACAAAAGGCAAAAAGCACAGGCCCGACGATTGCCTCGCGAGTCATGCACGGGCCACGCGAAGCCTCACTATGCTCGCAAGGCCCAGCGCATGACTGGGCTAATTGCGGATCATGTGCGAGCCCTAGACGATCACATACTAGGCCGGTGCCCTAACAAGCCAACCCTACGCAAGAAATACCATGTCATGGTGAGCTAACGCCATTATCTTTGTCCGAAGTTTAGAAAATAAATAAATTTTGACTAATGGCAACTTTTAAGTATGACATTGGATCAACCTAACTGTTACACCCACAGGCCACGTGGCATGATGAGCCATTTATGCCTATTTAATCCTAAACATTTTTTTGAATTTCCAATGTAATCATTTTAATTAAATTTAATTGAAAATCGCTGATATAGGACATGACAAAGCCAACATTAAAGTGAATAATTTTTATAAATTTTTTAAAAAAATTATATATGTTTTTTTCTTTTCGTGTCCTTTTTTTTTCCCCTTTTTGCGCTATTTCCCTTTGCTGGTCACTGGGGCCTTGTCGATTATAGGCTCAAATGTGAAAAGTAGACATCAGCTTGGCAATTTTAAAGCCATTTTCAAAATTAAGAGACATGGAGAATCTCATTTGATTATGAGATCTGACTTCAAGCATTCGTGACCCTATCGTAGTTTTAGAAAAGTTTGACTGATGTGATTATTTTCTCATATAATATCTGATCGGCTCAATTTTTCTTGTATTTGAATGCTCATGATAGTTTTCGAAACCCGTGTTCACAATTGGAGAATCCCAAATTTTCTGACAATTTAGAAAACATGTGACCTTATTGAAGATAAAAAAAGATATTGAGCATTCGACGGGTAGTGATATGGACCGAAAAAAAAAAAAAAAATCAGTGGGTCGCATCTTAAAAAAGAGAAGGATAATCTCTGATGAACTCCGAAATTGGTTGTGCTATTCAGCTGCCATTCAAAGTAAGGAAGTGAAAGGTTTCCCGCGCATTTTCTCATTATATCACTATCGTTGAGCGGCGCCAGTGACGAAGTCAACAAGTCTCGCTGATTTCGAGCTTGAGCCTCGAATCTCTGCTCTGCCTTGGGTCAGGTTCGTTAGAGGTAGATACATCCATCTCTCGAGGAGAGCAAACCTACCCATCCTTATTCCGAAGTTGCAACATAGTAGAAATAAATAAATAAATAAATGAAGGACAGAGCGAAGCGAATCCCATGCTGAAGCAGTGAAAATGAGATAATCATGGCCAGTAAAATATCCCACGCCTGCGACTCTGCGGTACCTCCGCCCACGTGAAACTCCATTTCTTCGAAATACGTATCTACCCGTCTCTCTGTCTCTCTGCGCTCCATCAACCCTCGGTCCTTTATAGGCATTGGCTGCTGATTCTTGCCTCCACCATTTGTAGCAAATCCTGTTCTTCACGAGGGCGTTATGATGGAGAGAGAGAGCCTAGAAGAAGATGGGATGCTAACAAGCTCTCCGCTTCTAGGCAACTCCAGCAACCCCAAGCCTTCGAGTGATCCCCCGGTCACGCCTCTCATCGTTTTCGGCACCCTCATCGCCATTTGCAGGTCTTTCGCCACTGGGTGTGCTGTGAGTATCATTCCATCAACTTTTTCGTCGATTGCTTGCACGTAATTTGATTACTAAGAGCGCACATAATAAAATTTCTACTTCTTTATTTTTTTATTTCTCTGTTTTCCAGAACAGGTTTGGAATAGAAATATGTTTGGTAACGCAATTTGATTTTTCTATTTCTAGAATAAATTTCTATTTCAGAAATAAATTTAAAGAAGAAATCAAAAACTAAAATTTTAACTTCTCAATTTCTAAAATAGATTTCTATTCCAGAAATTTTGTTATAAGCACCCTAGGAACTTGGCTCTGTTTTCTGTGGAGCATTCTTGCGTTCCTTTGTTTTCTTCTTTCTTTCTTTCTTGCATTTCTGTCGCAGGTTCTTTCGAATTCAAGTGAATGTCTCGTCAGAGAAAGGAAGAGCGAGAAACGAATTTCTCGGTCAATGTCTGCTTGCTTTCTTTCTTCGTTTTTTTGTTCTTTTTTGCGTGGGTGGTGGGGGCGTGTGAGGAGTGAAAGTGAATACTGTTGTTGCAGAGGCACGTGTCGTGGATCACATGGTTTAATAGACCCTAGATATTATGTTCACCTGGAATTTTTTTTTTTGGTCAAAAAACGACCTGGAATTTGAGAATTTCATAATTTGGACAACATTCAAAGACTCGAGCTGCTTCTCTAGGATGAATTCAGTTTTTTTTTTTTAATTTAATGGATATTCAATACGGCAAAGAGAAATGAAATTATCACATTCCACTACTCGGATTGCATTTTTGAGAAAAGATCCTTCTAAAAACCAGTTTTCAGGTTATTTAATATCTTATTTGGGATAAATACAACTTGCCATAATTTTTTATATTTTTCGGTGCACTTAAGTTTCACAAATTCGAAAATTGATCATTTAAAAGTCATGGGTAATCTACTTTGCTGGTGCCGTAGACACCAATGTAAACAATTTTTGTAATTTTTTTGCTCACCTAAATATCACAAATTTGAAAAATCGATTACTTAAGCAGCATTGACAATTTACCTCCTTGGAAAAAATTTGATGAGCACCTTCGCACCCTCACCCATGGTTGGCGAAGCTACCATGGCTTTGGGTGAGGTCATCACGTCCTCGCTGTGAAGGCCCTCGCCTACACGGCAATGGCCTTGCCTATGGCCTTTACAGCCCCGCCGGTCAAGGGTGAGGTCTTTGTGGCTGGCGCATAGAAAAAAGACGAAAAAAAAATTAAAAGAAAATTTAAAAAAATAAAAAATTTATTTTATTTGAATGCAAAAAATCTACCTAGGATGATTTACCAAAAATGACACTTAAATAATCGATTTCACTTTGGTGTGGCTTTTTAAGTGAGCGAAAATAAAATAAATTATGACACTCGGATGACTATTGTATGAAAATTATGACATTATGCTGTACTTGTCCCCTTATTTTGTCTTGCCTTACTCTGTTGGGGCTGTAGTTTTTTATGAGGTTGCTCTCCACCAAGTAGAAGTCACCATAAACGGTGGCATATTTTTCTAATGCAGTCGGGTTATTCATCACCTGCTGAGTCTGGAATAATGGAGGATCTTGGGCTCTCTACCACAGCGGTGAGTCTCATCATGCATACATGCTACACGTCCTCCGTGCATCGCTAGAATGTATCAGTCATTTTTTTTTTTTGGTAAAATGCTAGAATGTATCAGTCATTTCTTTTGTTCAGTAATCGCAAATTTCATCCGAACTTTTACCTAAAAGCATGGTTGATACCCAAAAGCTAACTGTGACTTCTTTATTCGTAATACCATTGAAAGCAGGGAATTCGTGCGTCATGATTTCGGGTTCTCCAATATTGAAATTCCCCATTTTTTGTTGGATATATTATTAATATAGTCCAAAATAATATGTTCACATACAAGCCCAATAGGTAAAAGCATGGTTATTTGGGTCCATATGGGCCGAAGCCCAATAACGTGCATATAAAAACTCTAGGGTTTCCCTACGCTGGAGGTAACACTGTTGAGCGTTCCAAACTTGACGTCTCTTGGTGTAATACTTCAAACAACTACTTCTTCTCTCTCAAACCTATTACCTCCAACAATCTTGAAGTATTAGGTTCGTGTGTCGGATTTGAGCGAGTAAAGTGTGTTCTTGAAGATTTCGTCAAGACGAACTCGCGGCTGTAATTTACTTTCGATTTCGACGGTGATATTGGCCGGATCTGAGTTTGAAGATTCGGGTGACCGAAATCTTTGATTCAAAAACCCAAAAATTATAGCCAATTTAAGAGGGTGAAACCACTTGGGCTTTGATCTACTCGTCGCTACGAACGTTTTGAGTGGTTACTCGCATCAATCGGAGGTCAGACGAAGAAGTTACGGCACCCGGAAGTTTCCATATGAATTTCTAGCGAATTTCGGGGGCGAAATTTCTAGCGAATTTCGGAGGCGAAATTTTTCAGCGAGTTTCAGCGACCAGGGCAATCCATCTTAAGGTTTTTGGGCGCTCCAAATCCGTTTTTGGGGTTTGTTTTGACAAATTCCATCTCTACAGAGCGGTTTGATCAAGGTTATGGGAGTTATTCAACTTTGTTGCTCGAGGACTTCAAGGTGCACTCTTTCTAACACTTTGCTTTGATTAAAATGGCAAAGCGTAGTTCCTATGATATTATAAAGTTGCAATCTTTTGATGTTACTGAATTTCATGGCTGGAAATTACATGTTCAATTTGGCATGAAAGAACGTGACATATTCTATACTGTATTGAGCGATTTTACATCTACCACTTGAAGATGTGAATGAATATCAATGGAACAAAGATGAGGATTTTTGTAGAGATTACTTGTTGAACTCTCTAAATCCTAATTTGGCTATGACTTATAGTGAGTATAAGACGGCGAAAGAGATATGGGATCACTTGAACGCTCGCCCAAAAACAAGAGGGGTTATCTAAAACCCTCCTAGCGGAGAAATTTTTTGACTTTAAATTCACTATGAATTCAAGCATCACCTCTCGTTAGTTGAATTTGAGAACATGAGGAACAAGCTGAAAGATGATAATTCGATATGTCCGATAATCTCTTTGTTGGTCTTGTGTTGAGCAACCGCCAACCGAATGGAGTTCTTTCAAGACGAAATGCACAGACAAGGTACAAATGGGACTGGATGAATTAAAGAGGTATATTCACATTGAGGATCAAAATATCACTAGGAAGAGTTTGGAACAAGTGGGACAACAAAAGTCAGTTGCCAACTTAGTTTCACACTCCAATAAACCTCAGAAAAAGTCCAAGTCACCAAAAGGTGAATCCTCTTTACAGTTAGAGGCCAAAAAGACTATCTTCCAAAAGAAGAAGAAGGGCAAGTGCCATAACTGTGGAAAGTGGGGTCACTTTGGCAGCAGAGTGTAAGTTGCCAAGGAAGCCAAAGAACGACACACCACATAATGAGGCCAATATGCTAATTAGAGGATCTCGAGCCTCGAGCCTTTATTGGAATGATGAAGAATGGAAAGGCCAGCATCTCTTCCGAGTGGTGGTTGGACGTGGCGCTACATGTCATGCTACAAATGACAAGAATTTACTCACTGAGGTCACAGAAGTGAAAGACACTGTGGAAAATTGCAATGGTGGTGAGGCAAAGGTGACTCATGCTGGAACTGCAAATTTGGTGCTTTCTTCAGGTAAATTACTAACTCTAAAACATGTTAGAGTAGTACCTTTACTTAAGAAGAATTTGATATCTATGAGTTTACTTGATAAAGCTGGTATGTCTTTTTCAACTATGAATGGTAGAGTAACTTTATCTCGTTAACTCATATTATTTTGGTTGTGCATTCATGGTTAATGGTATGTATAGGTTGAGTTTAAATGTTGATAGCATAAACCATGTGAATTCTACTTTGATTGATCCAAAGTTGCTACACAATAGACTTGGACATGTGAATTACAGGAAAATGCAACATTTAGCTAAAACTCATAACATTCCATTAGATACTTCTATTCGATTTGATAAGTGTGAAGTGTGTGCACAGGCTAAAATTACTAGAAAACCCTTTAAATTGATTTCTAAAAGCACACAACTTCTTGAGCTAATACATTTTGACATTTGTGATTTTAGAAATTACATTACTAAAGGTGGTCGGAAGTATCTAATAACATTTATAGACGATTTTTCTAGATATTGTCATGTCTATTTGTTGAAATAGAAATATAAGACTTTTGAAAATTAAAGATTTTCAAGTCTAGAGTAGAAAATTAACTCAACTTGAAAATTAAGAGGTTTATGAATGATAAAGGAGGAGAATATACTATGTCAAGGTTCAAAGAATTTTGTGCTTTAGAAAGTATAATACTTGAAACCACGGCTCCTTATTCACTCCAATCAAATGGTGTTGCCGAGCGTAAAAATAGAACGTCAACTGAAATGTTAAACTCTATGTTACTTACAGCTGGCATGCCTTCCTCCTCTTTGGAGAAGCAGTTCTAACTGCTAATCACATATTGAATAGGTTGCCGCACTCTAAGTTATCCATGACACCTTATGAGATATGGCATAAGCGCCCTTGTAGATATGATACTCTTAAGACTTGGGGCTGTATTGCTTATGTAAGTATACCAGATCCTAAAAAACCTAAGGTGGGATCTAGAACTATTACTTGTGTATTTCTAGGTAGTGCGAAGATAGCGCTGCAAATAGGTTTTTAGATCTATCTACTAACACAAGTGATAGAATCTAGAGATGCGTGTTCTTTGAAAATAAGTTTATCAAATATCAAGGCTTGAATGTTTCGGATCTACGAGATATGATTTCAGAATCTCCCCGTAGAATCCAAGCAGGCCCTTCGACACTAATTTCACACACTTGGCTATTGAACCAATTCCAGTTAGAGTATCTACAAGAGAGAGAATTCCCAAAAGTTTTGGTGAAGACTTTGTTGCTTACCATCTTGAGGATGATCCATTCTCCTATCGGAAGCAATGAGATCTAGGGAATCTCTACCGTAGGCGGAAGCCATAGATGATGAAATGAGCTCTCTGCTACGAGAATCACACTTGGCAGCTAGTAAATTTGCCAAAAGGGGCTAAAGCTATAGGCTGTAAATGGGTGTTGAAGAAGAAACTGAATAGTGATGGATCAATAGCTAGATACAAAGCACGCTTAGTAGCTAAAGGCTATAAACAACAGAGTGGAATAGACTATTTTGATGTCTATTCACCTGTGTGTCATCTATCAACTATAAGAATTCTTCTTGCTTTGGCATCTATTGAACACTTTGTAGTGCATCAAATGGATGTAAAAACAGCTTTCTTAAATGGGGATTTAAATGAGGAAATTTACATGGAACAATCGGAAGGATATGTTATGAAAGGTCTTGAGGACAAAGTTTGTAAATTAAATAAATCTCTATATGGTCTTAAACAAGCACCTAAGATGTGGCATCTTAAATTTGATGAAGTGGTAAAGAGTTATGGCTTTCAGTCTAGTTATTCGATAAATGCCTTTACCATCGTTCTATGTCAAATAAGATAGTCATCATTTGCTTGTATGTTGATGACATGTTAATTCTTGGTTCCGATCATTCTCAGAGTGAGTGACGTAAAAGCTACTTTAGCTAAAGAATTTGACATGAAAGACCTTGGTATTGCTAATACCATTCTTGGTATGAAAGTAAGCTTTGAACGGCAAGTTATCTCCCTTAGCCAGACTCATTATATTGAACAGCTACTTTCTACATTGGGATACGATAAGTGTAAACCGAGTGAGACACCATGTGATTATAATAATAGACTGAGTCCTAATGAAGGGACCAGCGTGGATCAGTTAAAGTACTCGAAACTGATTGGTAGTCTCATGTATGCTATGAGTTGCACTAAACCCGACATAGCCTTTACAGTTGGTATGCTGAGTCGTTTTACTAGTAATCCTAGTAAAGAGCATTGGGATGCCCTTAATAGGCTAATGAGATACCTTAAAGGTACTAAAGATTATGCGCTTTATTATTCTGGTTATCCTCCAATTGTGGATGGATATTCGATGCCTCATGGTGCTCGATATTGGAAATAGTAAGTCCACTAGTGGGTATGTATTTACTTTGGGTGGAGCTGCTATTACTTGGAAATCCAAAAGACGGACTTGTATTGCATTATCGTCTATGGAATCGGAACTTTTTGCTTTAGCCTCAGCCGGTGAAGAGGCAGAGTGGATAAAGAATCTGATTATGGATATTCCTTTGATTCGGCTAAAGATTAATTCTTTAAGCCTATTTTGTGATAATCGAGCGGCCTGTCCAAGTCGTCAATAATACTCTCTTTAATTCAAAGAGAAGACATGTGAGACTGAGACATGCGTTGTTGAATTATCTGAGAGAACAAGGGGTTATCACCTTGATCGATGTGAGATCGAAGGATAACATAGCCGATGCTCTCACCAAAGGTATGCCTAAAGATCGATTATTCAAAACAGTAGGGGAACTGGGGTTAAAGACTATATAGGCAAGTCTTAACTACCATTTACTTACCTGTGTTTTGAATTATCAAATATTTCTTTATTGGCTACAATGATAAGCACAGTTTATATGTTTCATCGATGTTCACAGTTGCTGACTATTTGAAGAGGGTGAGTTGTCTCATTCCAAATTTGATGAAGATGACTTTAACCTAATTCAAATGTTCTATTTGGAAAAATTGTGTCATTCCAAACTTGATGATACAATTCAACTAGACTGGACTATCCTTTTTGGTTAAATGATCTCATTCCAAACTTGATGCTAGATTATTTGACTTTAAGGAATCAGTAATTGTGACATTCCAAATTGAAACATAAAAACAATTGTTTACATAAGAAGCCTATTTGTCTTGTTCTTAATTGAAACTTGATATTACATGACTAGGTTGTTGTAAGTGACTTGACTATTGGTCTTGTTCTTTGAAACTAGACAATAGTTATTCTCCTACAAATAAACTTAAGTTGATGGCTCTTTGTAAATCACATTGTTTAGGTCTTGTTCATAATTTATGAAACTGGCTTGATGCTTATGACATGATATTATGATGCTTTATGACATCAATATATGTTCTTCTCCGCCTGATGGAATGGTGCTAAGTTTTTATTCACTTGATTGAATTCATGATAATATGAAATTCATATTTGACATTCTACAGGGGATGGCAGAGATGGAGGAGAGCTTAATGAGTGGGATCCTGACCAGGATGACCTACTTGATGAATGAATATATATCACTTAGAGCGTGTGGGGACTTGATGGTTTACTGCTATTGCCTATTTTGATGAAGTCCATTTACTTGAGACTTGCATTTGGAGACTTGCATTTTGCTATTTCTATTTTGTGGACATTATTATGCTTGTTTCTTATATTTGTAAGGCCTTAGACTATTTTGACTGGCCTACTTATACTTGATTAATATGCATATATTGGTTGTGAACCGATCTGAGATTTATTTTGGGATTTGGATTTTTAATCTCAGAACAGATTCATGATAAGAATGATTCGCTTATTTAGTTTGCACATGATGATTTAGTTTAATACTTTACTGCTGGAATACTCTTTGACCGATCCGAGTTGATTGTCTTGGACTGAATGTGGATGATTCTTGTTATTTGAACATTACACTGACCACCTTATTGGATTGTGCTGTATGGTGAACATAGGAGGAGATTGTTGGATTTATTGTTAATATAGTCCTAAATAATATGTTCACATACAAGCCCAATATGTGAAAGTACGGTTATTTGGGTTCATATGGGCCGTCCCAATAACGTGCATATAAAAACTCTAGGGTTTCCCTACGCCTGGAGGTAACACTGTTGAAATGCGTTCCAAACTATAATACTTCAAACTACTTCTTCTCTCTCAAACCTATTACTTCCAACATTTTTCATGTTACAGTATTCGCTTTTTGGTTCTATATTATCGGTAGGAGCGTTAATAGGAGCTCTGGTTAATGGGTGGATGACAGATATGGTGGGTCGCAGATGTGTAAGTCATTCTCTAGCTTTTCTCGCTATTCTTGAATTTGAAAGTCATACATCTTCAGTGAAGAACCCGAAAAGATCTTACAGAATTCTTGACTGATGTGTTTGTGACGCAGACAATGGGGATTTCACAAACAATTTCAGCTGCAGGATGGCTTTCTATAGCATTTGCCAAGGTTTGCGCTCTGTCTATTTGCCGCTTCAAAATTCTGCTTCGTAGATTGTCAAAGCCTTGATTCACAAAACTTCAGTTCCATTTCCTGCTCTCACGTTTACTAGATAATGTATAAGCGCACCGAGGAATATCTTGACGGGCAAGGAGTTTGAACAGTGAACTCCTGAGAGTATTTCTGCGACTTTCACTTCATTTCAAATACTGATGTGTCACATGCTCCCCGGGACAAATTGGGTTTCAAACTATTCCACCATCTGGTCAAGGGGTCGCCCTTGAAAAGGAAAAAAAAAAAAACTAAATTTTCTTGCTAAAATTTGAAGATTATTCGATCATAATTTATTTTTCTGAGTTCTGTATTCTCTGAAAAGGCCGTGAAGTAGTTAATGTTGTATTGCATCTTACCTTGCAGAATGCATGGTGGCTCAATATCGGAAGACTGTTGAATGGAGTTGGCTATGGGATTGCATGTTACGTGGTAAATGCAGAAAAATACAGATCCCTTATCCTGATTAATTTGTAGGAGATGTCGGTGATAATTTTGCAGCCAAACAGGTACCTGTGTACATTGCCGAAATAACACCCAAAAGTATCCGGGGAGCATTCACAGCATTAAATCAGGTGAAATATTTTGGGCCACTGTAGAATGTTAATCGTGTCAACTTGATGCATTGCCCGTTGACCTTAGCTTGGTCTTGTTGGAGTTTTTGTTAAGCTGTGGCATTTCGTTGATTTTCTTTGTGGGAACTATTGTTTCCTGGCGTATCTTGGCTTTAATAGGTACTGTCTTCGTTCTCTTTTGCTTTATTTTGTTAGATTTATCTTGAGAAACATCAAAAGATCACTGTCCATGATTTCATTTTCAGCTTGCAGCCCCTGCGTACTTCAAATTTTCGGTTTGTTTTTTACCCCGGAATCTCCTAGATGGTTGGTAAGTTGTTTATGGAGTCTATCACGTACTCATGAGGAGCCACATAGATCATTATCGTTCTTATTTGAAACTTTAATTTGAATTGTGGACATCACCTTTCACTCTATCCATCTTCATCCGATGCTAACGATTTCTTGTGTGTGATGTCCAAATTCGTTATTCGATGGAGACAGTTTAAGGGTTGAATAACCATGACATAATGAAACTTGGATGAGTAGTTGATGGGGCATTTTAAATCGCACAAGTAGCACGCGACATCCCATTGAAGAGTATTTTGTAGCACACCGCAACATATCAAAGGCATGGGAATCATTGAATTGCTCTTACGCAAAGCACATTACTCTGATAAAATTTTAGACTGAAAATGGGAAGAATATTAATGAATTCAGCATCTAACCAAGAATAGCTTTCCTCATGACTGAAATTGCAGTTTAGTGGAAAAATGAAAATGGCCAAAGGTATAGGAGTTATAATTTCCCTCTCAAATACAATCGTGGGAATCATTTTTGTGAGAATACACTAATTATTTAAAAATCTAAAATCATAACATGAAGGTGATGTTGTAGGAATTTTGGAGTGAGGACTATGCATTTTCCATTACAAGGAAGATGATTAGTGTAGTTATTGACAGGTAAAAGTTGGTCAAGAAAAGGAGTTTGAAGTCACATTGCAAAGACTCCGAGGCAAAAATGTTGACATTTCTAGGGAAGTGGCAGATATCAGAGTAATTTTTCCATTTCATATGTCAACAGGAGAAAGTTGTCCCTCTTCCTTTTCTGTTTGAATATTTTGATTCGTATTGTCTTACAGGACTATACAGAAACCTTTGAGCAGCAATCGCAGTTAGAATTCTCGATTTGTTTCAACAAAGATACGCTCATTCCCTCATTGTAACCTTTCCTCCAGAATATTCGAATTGCTTCCCATATTTTGTTCAGTTTTTTTTTCCATCTCCTAATATTTTCAAAGCTTAGATAGGAGTGGGATTGGTGATACTTCAACAGTTTGGAGGCCTGGATGTAATTCTCTGTTATGCGAGCTCTATATTTGAATGAGCTGGTAAAAATCATGCTATAAATTCGTTAGTTAATCATAAAGAATGAAGACTTGGTAACTTTAACTTATAATGCTGACAGACTTTTCCAGCAGCATTGGTACCAGAAGCATGGCGATTGTCCAGGTAATAGACTATCTTGAATTGCGCTGAGGAAGATGAATTTTATTTATCACATATTCAAGATTCCTCGCCTATTTTGCAGATCCCGGCAAATGCTCTTAGTGTAATCTTGACAGATAAAGCCGGAAGAAGACCGCTTTTACTGGTGACAAAACCAATACATATCGATGTAATCTCCTAAAGTAAGCCACTCATAAGCATAACCAAATCTGATCTTCATTTGCAGGTTTCTTCTACTGGAATGGGCTTGAGTTGCTTTCTTCTAGGATTCTCATTCTTCATGCAGGTATGCGAACGCGAACTATGCCAGCTCATTCTTCTTGACCTCATGAAGTGGCCTGGTTTCTTGTTTTAACACCAACCTATGAAACCAGGACCTGCAGTATTGGAAGGAAGTCACTCCCATTTTGGTGTATGCAGGCCTTATGGTAAGTTTGTGTGACTTGCTTTTCAAACTTATATGGCTAGCTCTCATGATTGAGGGCATAATGAGTTGCGGCTTAATCCATTACCAGGCAATAATACACTGGAGAGCATATACTTCGACAAAAGAACAAAGGATTTTGCATCTAATAGTTATTATTCAATTTTAGAACATATATGGCAAATGAATTTCTTTGTCCGCTCATTGCTCAATCTGTCTAGGACAAGATGGGGAAGAAAAAGAAAAAAAGCTATTACCAAAAAAGAAAAAAGTTGGACCACATTTTATTTCTAGCAGGGAAGCAACAGTCTAATAATTTTTCTCTGAAGTAGTGCTGATTCCAAGTCCTCGACCGTCTTTCTAGGAGTAGTCGTACTGACGTTACTGACAGATGATTTACGCTGTTAGGGGTATTCTATAGCTTGCTCACTTGGCATGGCAGGGTTACCGTGGGTTATAATGTCTGAGGTAAATAGATAATTTGAGTCTAACATTGCAATCTATTATCTCCATTTCGAGATCACATATAGGACTCCCACTTATTCCGATGCTCATATTCGCAATAGGTATTCCCATTGAATGTCAAAGGGCCCGCTGGAAGCCTGGTGACCTTCGCCAGGTGGTCCTGTGCTTGGATCGTTACCTACACTTTCAACTTCATGTTTGAATGGAGCGCAGCCGGTAATTAATTGTCCATTCTCTCCTTCTTGTTCTATACTTTTCACCAGCGATGCTTCTCTGGAGCCTATAAACATATGAACTGACAAATCTCTATCTTGACTATGCTGCTTTCAGGAACCTTTTTAATTTTCGCATGCATTTGTGGTTTAGCTATCTTATTCACTGCGAAGCTAGTGCCGGAGACCAAGGGGCGAGCATTGGAAGAATTGCAAGCATCACTTGCCCATTTTCTGCAATGATTTCTACTTTCTGTTGAAATCTGAACTAGTAGGATGAAGCAACCAAGATCGGTGTCTGCAACTCTGGCTGACTGAGTGTCTACTTGTATTTTTGGTGCCTAAAAGTTAGTAAAATTATTTTCGAGAGGCACCTGTATGTCATGTTCTTGATCGCTTGGCTCATACCAAGACAATAGGTTGACCTGGATTATTTAAGAAGATAATAATTTTTCGCAACAACTACTTCGTATCATATTCCACTTACCCAAGACAAATGAGAGGATGTCTCGAACAGTCTGATGGTTGTTACCGCGTTTTCATATGATAAGATCCACTCGAACCACGAGAAAGCAAGTATCTGATTTAGATCACTCAAGTACACTGCATGAAACTCATCTCTGCAGAAAAAGACGTCAAATAATCATTATTACTTCAATCAAATTTGTGAAAGATGCCATTTAAATACTAACTTTGCCTTGCCTCTTTGTTTTGCATCTGCTGCGGAGTTTTCTCGGCAGTTGTGCTACTTGCTGTATTTCTTGACAAGATTGGTACACGTCAAGTAGAAGGTACCCTTTTTACACTGTAGACTGGACATTCTTAACCAGCCAAATCAGGCATAATGGACGGCAGCGGCAAGGCCCATCATGCATTCGTCTATAGCTGTTCATCTATCGATATGGATAATGCTAATAAGAATATCTAAAGAGAGGTGTATAAGTGTCTAGAAGAAATTTTGACAAATAATTACGGAATAAAATTAGTTGCAAGTAAAATCTGGATGAAGATTATAATTAATTTTGCTAAATATTAGACTTTTGCAATGACTTGTAAGTATGTAACAGACTTAAATAAGAAGAGTTAAGAGAAGAGAAAATTGCATATGAAATTTATAATAGTTCGACTTATATCAAGTTTATGTCCACTTTCCCATACTGACAGCCTACTGGCTGGATTTCATTATATGATCAACAAGAAATTACAACTTTGAATGCAAACACTCAGTGGTTGATCATACTATCTCACTAAGTCATTCTTTTGGTATTTCTCTCATGATGACAAACGTGTAAGCTCATCAAAAACAAATGTATGATAGAAGTTCGCTTAGACTTTGGAGTTCTAAAGTCTACGCTTCGTCTCTTACTTGCTCCTCGGTCTTTAGTCTCCTTAAACATTCATCTACTTCTAAACTAGCCATTGGACAGTATTTAGAAGACGTTTTCCAATCTACCCGTTGGATAAATCTGTATCAAAAAGATTAAATAGCCATTGAGTGACTAAAGCAGAATCCAAGTTGATTTTGATCGCCTATACAAATAGAATCTTGGTTTCCATAAATATAACTTCTTCATTTAGAAAGTTATTGTCTTCAGCATCTAATTATCAATCAATTAGATTTAGTCAATTAAATTTAGTCAACCAAATTTATCTTGATGTAAAATCCAAATCAAATCACTAGCTGTTATATATTTGGTCTTGTGTCACATTCTATCAACTTTTCTCATTCTGAATTTGCTTTGTTATGAATTTGTCACATTTTGGATTTCGCTCTATCGTTTTGAACCTATCACGTTCTAGATTTGTTCTGTTTGTATGTAAAGTCTCTTGTTCTGTCTGTATATAAAGTTTAAGTGTCTTCTGTCTAAGGTAGACCTTACAATTTGGACGTAAGTTTAAACGTATTCATCCTTAGAGTTTGCTTCTAAATATATTTAGTCTTAAGGTCTAGACACAGTCTAAATAAGTTCAGCTTCAACGTAGAGTCTATCTTTTGGTTCTTCTAAATATAATCTTTGATAATATCATTTACACATTATATCATATGCATAGTCTTTTATTTAATCATTAAACATGTTAGTAGCATTTGATATATTTTGTCACCTTCAAAATAACATAATGGATTTTCCTAACAATCTCCCCATTTTTGAATATGACAAAACAATCTCTGAATACGCAGATGTGTAAAAAAGCTTTTAAAGATATTAATAAATCAATGCAATCTTAAAGAATGTAATTCAAATCAAACGATAGTAGAAGATAGCAATTAGATTGAGCATAATTATATATAGAAAAAGAATCGCAACTCAGTAAATAATATCAACACATATGCATATTTATATTCTCTCCCCATTTTTGTCATAATGAAAAAGCAATAACAATGGAAAGAGTATCACGTAGAGAATATAAAGCGATAACAAATATATATTTTGCATGAAACACAATTTCTAGAAATATCAACTTCTAAAAAGTAAGTCGAATATCAAAGATATGCAATGTAGCTCATGTTTATCATATATATTAGCAAATATTTAATGAGAATTATGGATGCATTATAAAATTCACTAACCCTTTTTGTCATAATAAAACAATAATGTAAATAGCAGATTTGTTAATGACAAAAATAAGGGAAATAAAAGATGCACTAACCAGATTTTGTAGAACTTGACAAGTTTTAACATACTTGCATTTTCCTTCCTTCCATAATAATCAAGATCATAATCAATTCAAAAAAAAATTTCCCATACTTGATCAATGCTCCCCCTCAATTTGATGCCTTTTTGAGGTAATCACAATTATTCCCCTTTCTTTTGGATTCATTTTCTCCATTTGTCATTATGACAATATTTGCGAATAGTACTTATTGTGGCTTGAGCATATTAAACAAAATGTTATTCCTTTATTTCCTCTTTCATATGACACATTAGAGGCTTGCCCAATAATTTGCAAAAAAATTGCACAAGAAGGGAAATTTTCAAACCTCCAAAAAAAAGTACAAAATCTTCACAATTTTTGAATCAAGCTTTCCAAATTTATACTTTTGCCAACTGCAAATTTTTGTATAATAGATAACAATCTTTGCAAAAATATCACAAAATACCTTCCTCTGATTGGCATATCAAACTTGCTAGATATAATATATCTTCTAAGAATATAGCAAGAGTATCCATGAATATGTAATAATATCTTTCACGATCAAAGGTTTTTCTTTAAGCATAAAACTCAAAAGCATAATATTGATGTATTTCACAGGAGGAAAGTAAATATTTTTATCACATGTCAAATCAAGTAATAAAAAAATGCAATGCCTTATGTTTATGACAAGAGATATTTGCAATATAAATCTTATATAATTCATAAGCAATCATCTAGAATTGTCATAAATTCAAGTAGAAATTTGAAAGACAGGATGATAGATTCGAAATTTTATGTTCTCTTACCCAAGGTATATGTTTGAAATATATCATTGATTTTAAAGATAATCATTGCAATCTTCGCTTGATATACTTTTTTTCGATTGCACCATGATTTGCGTAGATTTGTAATTATTCTTCATTTGTAGAATTTCTTGCAATGAACTCGTTTCCTTTTTGGTATCCATGAATTTGGATCATTCCTTTACGTTAGAGCAAAAAATATGCAATTTTCATAAATAATCAAATATTCTTTCTAAACTCATCATAATAGAGTATTTAAAGGAGACTATCTTGCATAATTAATTAATATCTCATAAAACAGATTTTCACTTTGCAAAATATGACAAAATTAGAAAGCATAAAATCGGGCTAAATAATAGGAATTATCTCTAAGCAAGATATCAAATCAATCGCACGTATTAAATCAAATTCCAACTCATTAGAAAATTATGCACAAGAAATTCTCACTTAGGTAAAACCATGGTAAAATCGGAGAGAATAAAATCCTTGAATATTTATCCAAACAATCAAATTCATTCAATCAAATTTCATCTTATAAATTACCAAAAATATATCACACAATTTTTCTTCAATATAACAAATCATAGAATATGGTCATTATAAAGTCTGAATCAATCAAGGCATAAAGAGGATATATTGAATATCAAGTATATTGAGAATTTATAAAAAGTTAAATTATGTACCCAACCCAAAATCAAGAATATACATTCCTTACTAAATTCTCTTTCTTATTTCCTTTATGCCCTGCAAGAAAAATAGCTCATTTTTTCTTTGGTATCCAGATTTTCTTGGGCCCATAAGAGTTAATAGAGTATGTTGTCTTTATCTAGTCTCTCTTAATTGGTTTTCAGACTTTAGGACATTCATTCTCACAGTATTCTAGATCTCCACATTTGAAGCACTTGAGAGCACTTTAGCCAACGGGTTTTACAAAGATTTTTTGAAAATGTTGTTTATAAAACAGTATAGGAAATCTTTATCTGAGACTCTTCTTAATTTTTGGAAAATCTATAAGAGAATCACTTTCTTTATTGAAACCAATTCTCGATTTGTTATAGTAAGGTACCTATATGGAAATGATATGCTCTAATGTTTTTGAACCCTTTGAAAATTTTGTCAAAATATTTGAAAATTCTTTCTTTAAAGAATTATTTTCTTTGACAAGTAAATCTCAACTTTCTTTTGTTTGTAGAAAATCATTTTACAAAATTTCAAACTTTTCTTTTTGAGAAAGATCCTATTGCCTAAGTCATAAATTCTCATTTTTTAGTTTAAAGATCCTTTTAAGAGCATACTTGAGATTTAAGCACAATTCATCAATATATTTCGATACCTAGGAGGGATTTTAAGGTAATTTACCTCAACTTTTGTGTCTTATTCTGATTCTGAATTTGAGTTTGAGTCTGATTGTGTCATCAAGCATATATTTTCTTACTCATCATCTTCTTCCATTGTTCTTCCGCCCATTCTGCTTCTATTGTTTCTTCCAATTGAACCTCATTCCTTTTCTATATAGCTTTTTAAATGTCTTAATCATAAGAACAAGTATTTTGTCATCCATATCATTTTTTGAGTTTGTATCATCAGAATCAATGTTAGATCTAAATGCAATGGACTTTTTATTGTTAGAGAAAATTCCTTATTATTTTGAAACTGACAAAACCTTTCCAAAAAGTCTAGTCTAAACGGTTGCTGAATCAATTGTTATAGTCTGAAGACCATGAAGATCTCAAGACTCTTTTGTCAAAGTCTGAAGACCGTTAGACTCTAAGCTCAAAATCTGACCTCATTGACAGATTCCAGACCGATGAGAGGAGACTTATCCGGATGCGAGTTTATTTGTAAGGATTCAGTTCGTACAGTTTGTGGAAGATATCACAGCTGGAGATAGCACTTTGTAATCAATTATTCTTATTGGAATCAATTTGGATAATTAGATCTTTTGAAATACGAAATATACTTGGAATGTTCTACTTATAGAAACCAAAATCCTGATTGTATGGGTCAGCAGGATTGGTGGGCTATCATCACATTCCTTAAATAACTCGAGATCTCCTTGATTGATTCTGTCTAATGGATAGATTTGAGGAACTCCTTTGGAAAGTGCCAATAGTTATGGAGGCATGGAGGAGTATATAAGGAAGACTCTCAAGTTGTTCGAGTGTGTGTGTGAAAGAAAAATTCCAAAGTCTGAAGCTCTTAGTTCTTTGCTATTTCAATTGTTGAGCTCATGTTGTACTCAAAAGAGAAAACGAACATTTGTGAGACTTTGAAAGAGTGTAGTAGAGTTTCTACACTGTGAAGTCGAAGACGTGAGACTGTAAAAACTCTTTTGATTCATAGTGAAATCTAGCCAGTGGGCTGGCAGTGTGGGAGAGTAGGTGTAGGCTTGATTTAAGTCGAACCACTATAAATCTTGTGTTTCTATTCTCTTTCCCTGAACTTCTAAGTCTTGCGAAAATTTCTTATAACACCTATTCACCCCCTCTAGGTGTTATTACTAGCCCTTTCATTTACCTTGTGAATCTTCATCATTGATTTGTTCCACTTCATAATATTGAAGAGTGCTAATAAGTTCATCAACGGATAATGGCATAATTTTTTGTGTTTCTCATATTGAGATCTTGACATTATTCAAGTCATTTGATAGTCCTCCCAAAAGTTTGTTGACTTTCATTGGAGTAGATATTGGTTGTCCTTGATAAGCCAGACCATTCACAATCTCTGTAAAAAGACTGAATATATCTCCAATTGACTCTCCTAGCTTCATCTTGAAGGATTCATATTGGCTAAGTAGAATATTCACTTTGTCTCTTTTACACGATCAATCCCTTCATGAGTAACATGAAGTTTATCCCAGACTTTTTGGCTGTTTCACATGAAGAAAATCTATTATACTCAGCAGGAGACAAAGTACAATATAAAAAGCAAATGGCTTTTGCATCAAGAGCTTCTCTTTTGGACATCTCCATTCAAGGCATAGGAGCAGGGGGTTCGATTTATTTGTCTTTGATATTCTCGTTTGATGTAGACACAGCAGTGAGATTGATTCCCTTTTCTACAACATCCTATTGTAAGGGATCTTTGGATCTTAGGAAAGCCTTCATTTTGTTCTTCCAAACATTATATTATTTTCCATCGAAATAAGGTGATCTGGTGTTACTTTCACCCTTGACAAGTCCTAATGCTAAAACACTAGCCATAGAAGATCTTTAGCTCAAAACTAAGAACACTTCAATAAAACGAGCACTTGGCTCTAATACCAATTGATAATGCTAATAAGAACACTTAAAGTGGGTGAATAGGTGTACAAATAAACGTGAAATAAAATAAGTTGCCAGCAGAGTCTAGATGAGGATTAGAATTAGTTCCGCTAAACACTAGACTTCTGTAATGACTTGTAAGTGTGCAACAGACTTAAATAAGAAGAGTTAAGGGAAGAGAAGATTGCACATGAAATTTATAGTGGCTCAATTTAGATCAAGTATACGTCAACTCTCTCATGCCGACAACCTACTAACTAGATTCCATTATATGATCAACAAAAGATTGCAACTTTGAGTGCAAACACTTAGTGGTAGATCATACTATCTTACTAAGTCACTCTTTTGGTATTTCTCTTACAATCACAAACGTTTAAGCTTACAAAAGACAAGTGTATGATCGAAATTTGCTCAGATTTTGGAATTATAGAGTTTACGCTTCGTCTTTTACTTGCTCCTCAGTCTTTGGTCTCTTATGTTGGACAATATCTAGAGGATCGTCTTCCAATCTATCCGTTTGACAAATCTGTATCAAGAAAATTATGTAACCGTTGAGTGACGGAAGCAGAATCTCAGCGATATGGTCCTAAAGATGGCGCAAATAAATGCCAAAATGCACAAGCCCAACGATCACCTTATGAGTCACGTACGGGCCTTGTGGGGCCTCACTAGGCTTCCAGTAGCCCAATATGAGCAAGGCCTAGTGCATGACTAAGCTAATCACGGATCATGCTTGGGCCTCACATATCAACACTAGGCTATGCTAGAACTACCATGTGATAGCGCACTAATATCATTATTTTTTTTGGAAAGTTTTAAAAAAATAAATAAATTTTGGCTAATGATAACTTTTACGTATGATGTCGAATCAACCTTACGCCCACGGGCCACCTCACATGAGGAACCATTCACACCCAGTTAATAATTCGTCAAGTTTCGCCAAGAATCTCACTCTTAGGAGGGCCCTATCATATTTGATGCATATGTTATTCTTAAGCAAAAATGTCTCTAGTATTGAGTGTAGATAAATATAGTAAGGAACACGAATGAAAAATTATGTGATGTTGAATCTTAATTTTCATGAAATGCATTAGAAGTTTTGGATGAAAATTTAGGTGTCAACACCCAAAAGACTCATTTATAAGGTGATGCATGTCCTGTTGTTGTGCATGATCAAATTAATGTTAATAAGAAAATAAGAAAGCACACTATTTTTTTTTTTTCAAAAATGGTAAGGGTACTTGGTTCTCGGTGTGATTCAATTTCATATAGGAATTGGGAATCGGACTAGTTCCCTTTTTTTTTTTTTTTTTTTATTGGGGATCAGATCGGACGGTCCTAGGATCAGGAATCGAACCGGTCACTAAGCAAAAAAATAAAAAAATACTAGGAGTTATTACTATTTTAGGTTTATTGCTATTTTTAAGAAATTAAAGAATATATATATTTTTAAAAAGAATTGGTTCGGTCCAGTCCGGTTCTCCTCTAGCAATTGAGAACCATACCAAAAATCATTGGTTCCATATTTATGGAATTGGGAATCGGACCAACACCCTCATGAACCAGACCAAACCGGTCAGTCTAGTCCAATCCAGTTAGTCCGATATGCTCACCCCTAAAAAATGGGAGAGTTGATTTTTATTTTTTTATTTATTTATTTTTTGTTTCTATTGCAATTTGAACCCTAGACTTGAGCACCGCCACTCTTATGCTCTCAACGATGCAAGATGCAATAGTTAAGGAGGACAATGGGATTAGAAATATGAATTCATAGAACATAAGGGATAATTATTCAAAAAGTCCTAAACTTATTATATAGCAATTAATTCAATTTTAAACTTTCCAATTTGATCAATTTAATCATAAATCTTTTGACGGTTTTCCAGTACATTCATTCAAGTTAATTTTAACTGAAAATCACCAACGTATGACACAATTGACGTAAACAATTTTTGCGACTTTTTAAAAATTTGTATATTTTTTTACCTTATCTTGTCTTTCTTTTTTTCTATTTGTCCTATACCCTGCTTGTCACTATGGCCTCAACGATTAAAAAGCTCAAGTTTGAAAACCAAATATCACTTGGCAAATTTTAAAGCCATGAAGAAATGTCATTTTTCAAAATCAAGAGATACGAAGAATTTGATTTGATTCCGAGACATGACTTCGGGCAATGGGATGTTGGAAGATATGATTCAGCAAATCGTATCTTATTGAAAATAGATAGAGAATCATGTTTATTTTAGGATTAGAAAGATAGGGGAATACTTATTTTCCTTTATTAATCCCTTCTTTGTAATTAAATACACTGTACAGTATAGAAATTACAATATAGAGAGAATACAATTTTCTTCTCCTATTTTTCCTTCTACTTTCTCGATGCTTGTCTTCGGTCTTCTGACATGGTATCAGAGCACCTTGCGATTCTGGCATAGCTTCCGCTTCCATCCTGATTGCCTTGAGGAATTGTAACCTGCAAAATAGTTACCGAAAGGAATCAATTCTTTTGAAAGAAATTTTTTTTTTTTTTACAATGAACAAATCAGAAGCCCTCACCTCAAGACCAGACAACCAGCCAGCAAGAGATGCAATGCCACAAATTATGCACAATCCATATTCAACTGTCGTGACGACTATGGCTGAACAACAACTCAGTCAAAGCTAGATCCAGCCTCAACACGTGTAATGGCAGACTTTTCCGGTTCAGTTTAATCTGGGGTAGCCCTTCTCGGGCCATCCTTACCAATGGATGCCATATCCATGGATCCATGGGACAAACCCACCTACATCACAGCTAGGCTACCAAAGCAGTGTGCAGACCCACGAAGGCCCACCAACCAACAGTGGGGCAGGCTCTACCTTTGGCCCGGAGCAGACAGGCGGATCAAGCGAACCGGGGGAACGAATCCCTACCCGGATTTCTTCAATGCGGGTCGAGGAAACGGGTCAAATACTTCGAATGTAGGGGTGAATACCTACCTAATTTCACCTAGTTTTTTTTTTTTTCCATATCAGATCCTTGCTACCAAAGGACGGCTGGAGCCCGGCGACCCTCTTTACACAACGAACGCCGACGACCAGAACTGAAACTCATCAGTCAACAATTAACGGGCTTAGAGAACTACTTGACTTGGTCACAGGAGCTCCGACGTGCCCTAGTAACAAAGGATAAGGAGGGTTTTCTCAATGGAATGATTCCGGTTCCGACCGACGAGCGCATGGCTCGATTTTGGAGAAAATGTAACCAACTCGTCAGAACTTGGATTGGGAACTGTATCACACCCAAAGTCGTAGCAGGACTTCCCTCGACGAAAGATACGAAAGAGATGTGGGATAACATTAAGGAAATGTATGGAAAGCTAAATCAAATCAAGATTTTTTCCATAACATAGCAAATTTCGGATCTGAAGCAGGGTAATATGAGTGTAGCGACAATCTACAACAAATTGTCGGCGTTGTGGAATGACATGGAATCGGCCGAAGAAAAGTTCGACTGGCCCGAACCCATTCTACAACAGTACAAGAACATGCGCGAGAGAGAGAAGGCGATTAGGTTTCTCCTAATCTTAAACGAGACATACCTTTCGTTTTGATCTCAGATCCTGACAATGGATCCCATGCCAAACCTTGGCCGGATCTATTAGCTCGCCGTCTAGGAGGAGAGCCAATAGAGGACGGTGATTTATGGAAGGGGGAGCGAGGCGATGGCTCGGCGCAAGATGCCATTTTCGCTCTCCACAGAGAAACCCAAGAGCTGGAGGACGAAAGGGGGTGACTGTAGGGTTGAGAAACCCTAGCCCTAATTTTGGCAAGCAAACGGACGACTCCCATTTTGGCGAGCAATCGGACGGCTCTCATTTTTTGGTGATAGGGCCCTTCTCAGACGGCCCACGAAGTAGCTTCGCTAGAGCAAATGGGCCACGTGGAATTAATGGGCCGTGAGGAATAAATGCCTATGGACCAGATAGTGCACGTGGAATTCAGCCCACTGGACCAAAAGGGCCATATGGGCCCACTTCGGCCCAAGCTTTTCAGCCTGGCAACAGATTCCCTTCAACTGCAAAAAACAATGGTCAAAAAGGAAAAGGTAAATTATATTGTGACTATTGTAAACGTCCGCACCATACAATTGAAAATTTTTGGAAATTACATGGGAAACATGGAGAAAAAGAAAAAGGGAAATCTTCAGAAGTTTTTCAGGTATCAAGTCAGCCAATAGATAGATCGATTACCTATGAGTAGTATTAGGAATTGATGGAAGCTTTAAAAAGATTGGATGCCTCTAATAAGGCTGGGAGCTTCACAGGTATATCTTATTGCTTGATGAATTCAATTTCGAAGAATGCATGGATTATAGATTCAGGTGCTAGTTATCACATTGTCTGTGATAAGGGCTTCTTTTCCAAAATCAAGAAATTATCTTTTCCTATATCAGTGCAACTTCCAAATGGAAATTCCACACAAGTTGTCATGACCGGCACTGTGAATCTTAGTCCCTTAATTACACTTCGAAATGTGCTTTATGTGCCTAACTTCCAATTCAACCGCATATCAGTTAATTGAGCTTCTGAAGAAAATTCATGCCATGTCTTGTTCACTCCCAATAATTGTTTCTTTCAGACCCTTTCGACTGGCAAACTGATGGGCTTGGGTAAATCTTATCAAGGGCTCTATTTTTGGATGGATTTTCCTAGCAATTTTAAATTTTTTTTTTTGGTAAAGGTAAGTAATATATATTGATAGGGGGCAAACTGTACAAACAACACGGCTCCAAAAGCTTACACTCAAAATGAACACGCTCATTGAGAGTGAAAGGAAGCCGCGGACAAGCAACAAAATGACCAACAGAAAGCCAACGGCAAAACAAGCCTGGCAAAAAGACAACTAAACAACCACCGAAAACCTAAGTCAGCCTATGATCATAGGAGGCAAAGATAATGGGGTCCACATCCCACGAGCGTTGCATCCGCCTATTCCTGTGAGAGCCCTCAACATTCTTAAAGGTAAGGGCCTTATCCTTCACAACCTTGAGGAGGTGCTTCTTCATGGCTGAAATAGATAACGGCTCTCCTCTGAAAAGAATATTGTTCCTGTTTCTCCAAATGATGTGACACAGTGCCCCAAAGGAGAACCGGGCAACACACTTATAAAACTCTTTGCCGCCGAGCAAGGTAATGGCCCAACTGAGAGTCTCCTCCCAAGTCCTATTGGTCCATGGGAGATTGCATCTAGTAGCCCAAAAAAAGGCAATACTCGAGGTAATGCGACAACCAAAAAAGAGATGATTGATTGAATCAGGCACCTCGTTGCAAAAGGGGCACTAAGCATCATCAATCCTACCATAGGACATGAGTAGAGACTGAGTAGGTAATCTTCTCTTGGTGATGAGCCACAGGTTCAGTTGGTATCGAGGCAGGATGGCATTACTCCAAATGAAGTAATGCCAATTGACTCTGGCCTTCTTCCTCCTCAAGGTCTCCCAAGCCGAGGCCACCGAGAACAAGCCCGTCGAGTCCTCTCTCCAACGAATCGATCTTGGGTTCCGGACAAGGAAGGAAGTGGCGAACCCCAAGACTCAATCTCTCGATCCGATAGCTCGTCCATCCTCGAGAAGAGATCGGCAACCAAAGCCCGCCTAGAGAGACCGGAGCTATAGATGAGGGGATCTCGTGAAATATAAGTTCAAAGGACCCCCGGGATGCCAATTATCAAACCGAGTGAAGTTGATAAGCCATCGCCTAACCTCCAAAGTGGAAGTGAAGCCGACAATCTGTCCCCGAGTTGTAAGATTTTCTTCCACGCCCAAGAGCAACAGAGTTGGCTTTTTAACTACCCGAAGTTCTTGGTTTTTAAGAAGGTCGAGTGGATCCACTTACACCATAACGATTCCTTATCTGAAAATAAATTCCAGATATGCTTGAGCATGGCCGCCTTATTGCACTCACGCAATCTCCGGATGCCAAGACCTCCCTCCATTTTAGGAAGGCATACATCTTCCCGGAGACTTTGGCTCCTCCCGCCCAACTCAGTCCCTTCCAAAGGAATTGTCTCGAGAATCCGCTCTATTTGGTCCAAAGACTGCAAGGAAGAATAAAGACACTCGCCCAAAAAGCCTCGAATGGCATGGAGGATCGACTCGATCAGTCAGACGGCCAGCAAAAGAAAGAAACCGATGAGTCCAGGATTGCACCCTGGAGGTGATGCGTCTCACAAGCTCAACGCAATCTGCCTTTCGGGGCCTCGATGTAATGATTGGAACCCCAAGATAACGAACTGGAAGGTTACCCTCAACAAAGCCAAGCTCCAGGAGGATTTGATTTTTTAAAGTTGGCAAGCCTCCCGAGATGAACACCTCGCTTTTTCTTGGGTTTGGGAAGAGTCCGCTCCAAGAAGAAAATATATGGAGACCATCCCTAAGAAGCTTCACGGATGGCAGGTGGCCCTCGCAAAATAGGAATACGTCATCCGCGAAAAACAAGTGCGAGAGGCACGTAGACTTACATCTCCAGTAGAATCTGAAATTCGGCTGTAGCGAGCATCTCCCAAGAATCCCAGAGAGCACCTCCATAACCAACGTGAATAAGTAGGGAGAGATGGGGTCTCCTTGACGTAAGCCTCGCCCACTAGGGAAGAAACCATGTAATTCCCATTTAGCGCGATGGAAAACCGAGGAGTCCTCACACAGGTCATGATAAGGTGAACCAAATGATCAGGAAATCGAAAAGCAAGAAGTACACTCTCGAGAAACTGCCAATCCACGGTATCATACGCCTTTCTGAAGTCGACTTTGATAGCACACTTGGGAGAATAGGGTTCGACATGGAACTTTGAGAAAAGTTCCTGCGCCAAAAGAATATTATCTCTGATTCGTCGTCCCTTTACAAAGGCACTCGAGCCGGATTGACCAGGTCTTTTAGTACCGCCGCAACCCTATTTGCCAACACTTTGGTAATAATCTTGTAGACCGTGTTGCAATAAGCAATAGGCCTGTAGTCATCAACGGTAGTCGCATTGGGAACCTTCGGAACCATGACCAAAATGGTGTTATTGATTTCCCTGAGAATTCTCCCCGATGTGAAAAAGTCCTGCACGGCTTCCATGACTAGTTGACCCACCGTATCCCAATTCTCCTTGAAGAACTCAACCGTGAAGCCATCCGGTCCTGGTGCCTTACCCTTGGCAAGAGAAAAGAGAGTATCTCGAATCTCAAGATCAGTCACAGGATGAGCAAGCGAGGTAATCTGGTCATCATTCAGCTGAGAGCGGATAACCTCCCGAATTTCCGATACTTGAGGGGTGTTCAGCTCCATCCTTGGTAGAAGGAGATCACGAAAATGCTCCACAAAATGCTGTTGTACGAGTAGAGGCTCAATAATTTGGTTACTCGAGTAATCTACCACGGAGAGGATTCGTTTCTTAGTTGTCTCTTCTTGACATATTGGTGAAAGAACTTTGTGTTCCGGTCACCTTCCTTGAGCCATCTTATACGAGCTTTCTGCTTAAAGAACGACTCTTCATGAGACCTAAGCTCCACTAAAGTACGCCGCTGCAACTTCTCTAGGTCCGCAAGGACCATGCTGGTGGGGTCATTAAGGAGGTCAACTTGAGTTTGCTTTAAAGCTTCTCTCGCATCAGAAGTCCTTCCGGAGATGTTGGCGAAGGAATCTCTATTCAACTGCTTGAGCCGACCCTTCAAGATTTTCAGTTTGTGCACTAGCCTAAACATAGGCACTCCATATCTCGGACTCTCCCAAACTTGCTTCACAATTGAGTCAAAATCCGGGTGCTGCATCCAAAAGTCGAAGAACTTGAACGGCCTTTTACGGAGGATCGGGTTCTCCACTTTAACCACCATAGGTGAGTGGTCGGAAATCCCGTGCGCAAGGAAGGACGCTTCCGAAAAGGAAAAACCTGGCTCCAACAAGAGTTTACCAAGTACTCTATCAATCTTTCTCATCTTTCGAGAGGGCCCCGAAGAGGCCGACCAAGTATATCTAAACCCCACATAACGAAGGTCATCTAGCTCGGCTGATCCGACACCGTCGAAATTCATCGAAGCACGGCAACCAAAGGTCCGAGCCACCCAGTCTATCAGAGGGATCCTTTATAGCATTAAAGTCTCCCAAAACAAGCCACGGCATATCCTGCAAAAAATAGCTTCTCGCCACCAAATCCTCCCAAAGAGGACGATGATTAGAAAAAGAATGCTCGGCATAGATAAAAGAGACATAGCAGGCCACTCCGGTCTCCATCCAGCAAAGCTTCCCAAGAATCATCGATCCGAGACCGATAAAACTTCAAAGGAAACCACGGTAGGATCCCACCAACCCAAATCCTACCCCGATTAGAGTACTCAGAATTAGCCCGCCAACACCAATTCGATATCAAATTCCCAGAGATGTCATTAAAGAGGTTATGAGGAATTTTAGTCTCAACTACCCCAATCAAAGCCAACCGGTTCGTCAAGATAAAGCTCCTCACTTCTGCTTGTTTAATAGGGGCACCAAGCCCCCTAATATTCCAGCAACCTATATACATATATATATATATATATATATATATATATATATATATATATATAAATATATAAACAACAAAAGAGTGCAAGAGCATTACCTCCTTCTAGAGGTGCTACGCCTAGTAAAAGGCGGGGTTGCTTGGATCACCGAAGGAGGAGGATCCGGGGCAATGTCAAGCGCTTGTCTTGAGGAGGCTCCGGCGTCTCAACAGCCTCTTGTCCTCTACATATGCCTTCGGTGAAGGAACAGGAGAGAGGAGATCATTCTCCGAAAAAGAGATGTCTGGACTCCCTACAATCTTTGGTCGGGCACCGCGGTGTCTTCCGACACCGAAGTGGTGATATCTTCAATCGAAGTAGTTGGAGCAAGTATGAACCCGCTCCGAGATGATCAACGACCCCTAGGGGCCTGCGTGAGTATGTACCAGGTAGCCTCTTCTCTACAGCTGCAGTTTTGATCTTCAAAGACCTCTCTTCTTCGCTCGGGCTGATTGACCTGGGTGGCGTCCCTTCCGAAGGTTGTTGAGCCTTTTTCTTCTTTCTCGTCACCTGCTTCCAGCCCTGCTCCGGGGCTTCAGAGTCCTCGGAAGGCTGGTTTAGGGGCCGATCATCTGCCATAGGAGCAGGAAGAGGCCGAACAGGGGGAGGGGCAGCATCGCATTTATGTCCAAAAACTCCACACTTGGAGCATTCAAGTGGTCTCCATTCATAATCCACAAAGAATGGGTCTAATGACTCCATCCACATTCACTTCAACCGTCGAAATTCTCGGCCGATTTACTGGATCTCCACGCATACTCTTGCAAAGGAAATCATCCTCGTATTCTCGGTACGTTGATCCACATGAAGGGGATTGCCAATGGAGCTGGCTATAGCACTAATCGCCGGTGCAGACCACAGGTCAAGGGGGAGGTTCTTGAGTCTTATCCACACCGGAACTGAGGTTTGTTTAGCCTTCTTTAACTCCATAAGAGGTTTCCATTGTTGCAAAATGAGGGGCATCCGAGCAACAGTGATCGATCTCTCCTCTAGGATCTTCCTCCGGAACACCGGGTCCGGGATATGGAAATAGTAAAAGCCTTGATCATCAGCCAGCATATCTACTAGCTTTGTCCCCCATATATTTTTCAAAGTTTGTTCAATCAGTTGAAAAGGAAGTTTGCTCCCAATAAAATAACCTACCAAGAATTCCTTCCATTTGGGATCCGCAGCCTGTAGCGCTTCTCCCGGCAGATTTACCACCGCTTTCTCTCCTTCAACAGCAGCAGGAGGACTATAGGATAACTCGTAGCCCTTTGCGGCCAATCGCGCCACATTGGCCCACGATTGGGCTTGAGGGGGCTTTGAGGAGCTTGGCTTGCTCGGTGCCCTCTTAGTTGGATCCCGAACTCGACTTCGTCCCGAGATCGACCTTCCCGAATAGGCCGAGAGTTCGGCCCACGGCTCGAGCCATCCCCTATCAAGGAAGATCCTCCTATGGGTCGGGAATGCTGGCCCGACTTACCAGCTTGTCGGTCTACAACCTTGCGAGGAGGGGAACTCGGCCCCTTCCCCTTATCACCGCCTAGCTGAGGTTCCGCCGAAGAAGAGGCCATTGAGCCCCATAGAATCTCCAACCAATGAACCCTCTATATACCAGCCAAGAGGCGCTCCATAGAAGAGGATGGTTCTGTGGTCTCGAACCGAGCCGAGTGGACAGCAGCTCGTGAGTCGCGACCGAGCTAAGTGCGACTCCTTGACAGCAGCTCGTGAGTCACGACCAAAGCCAAGTGCGAGCAGCTCCTCCGTGACTGTCGACCCAAGGCTGAGCAGAGTCGAGCAAGGCCTGAGTATCCCGACGCCTTAGAGAGTCGAGCAAGGCCCACGCACGAACAGCTTCCGTGGGTCACGAACCAAAGCCA
The DNA here is from genome assembly GCA_017140325.1 of Eucalyptus leucophloia subsp. euroa. NCBI lineage: Eukaryota > Viridiplantae > Streptophyta > Magnoliopsida > Myrtales > Myrtaceae > Eucalyptus > Eucalyptus leucophloia. The sequence goes on from CM029471.1 coordinate 24,366,364, forward strand.
AGCGCGAGCAGCTCCCGCAGCAGCTCCTCCGGAGACCGTCGACCCAAGGCTGAGCAGAGTCGAGCAAGGCCCGAGTACCCCGACGCCTCAGACCCGAGTCGAGCAAGGCCCACGCACAAGCAGCTTCCGTGGGTCATGAACCGAGCCAAGCGCGAGCAGCTCCCGCAGGTGGCCGTCGAACCCAACCTGAGCCACTCCAGCAAGACGAAGAGCCGAATAGGGCAGCGGAAATCTCGTCTTTGGGGTGAGCACGAACGGATCCACTCTCAGGGAGGATGGAGGGAGGTGAGGGGAAGAAAACCCCCCAAAAAACGGAGCAAAAGGAGGGCCGAGACGTTCAGGCTGAGCAGGAGACCAGTCGGCGTGAACGGTGCACGATCGCCTGTCTTGGGAGAGGAGATGAACAAGTGAACGCGAACCGATTAAACCCCCGCTAGCAATTTTAAATTGTCTTCTATTAAATTCAATAAATCATTATGTAACCATGTTATCAATGACAAAAATTTTCTTTATCATAAAAGATTGGGACATAGTGATTCATTCCCTTATCCCCAATGTTCTATCTGTCCTTTGGCAAAATAGACACGTGCTCCCTTCCCAAATAGTAATTCTAGAGCATATGGCATTTTTTCATTAATCCATGCTGATGTTTGGGGACCCTACCATGTTTGGGGACACCATACGATGGGTCGCGATATTTCCTCGCAATTGTTGATGATTTTTTTCGTGCGACATGGATATTTCTCATGCAATCCAAGAATCAAGTCCTTTCTCACCTAAGGACATTTCTTTCCTTATCCAAAAATCAGTTTGGAAAAACAATCCATCGCATTAGAACTGATAATGGAAGAGAGTTCTTCAATGGTGAATGTGCTTCTTTATTTTCACTGAATGGAATCTTGCATGAGAGTTCTTGCACTTATACACCGCAGCAAAATGGTGTTGTTGAGAGGAAACATCGTCACCTCTTAGAAGTAGCATGTGCCCTTAAGTTTCAAGCATCTATTCTTGAGAATTTTTGGGGAGATTGTGTGGTCATAGCAGCATATTTGATTAATCGCATGCCATCACGCATTCTGAAAGGGAAGACACCATTTGAGATGTTGTATGGAAGGAAACCAAATCTGAGTCATCTCAGAGTTTTTGGGTGTCTCTGTTATGTAACTACAATGGAACACAAGGATAAGATGGCACCACGTGCTAGTGAATGTATATTCATGGGGGTATCCCACCTTGAAAAAGGGATATCGGATTTACGCACCATCCACAAGAGAATTTTTCGTGAGTAGAGACGTCATCTTTCATGAGAATATTTTTCCCTTCCAAACTCTTGTCTCTTCACCTAAAGATGAGAAGACAACCAATTCAAGATTCTTATTGGAAGAGGATTTACTTTTGGGAGGAACATTTATCGCTACTTCTCCACCAAGACCAACTGATGAATTGCCTACATTGCCTATTGAGACATCTACGAGTCATTCCACTGAAGAATCTCATATAGAAGAACCAGCATAGTTCACAGAACTTCCAGAACCAAGCCTTGTTGTAGAAGAGTCCTCCTCAATGCAACAAGAGCCTACACGGCGTTCTAGTCGAGTTGCTCACCCACCAGTTTAGACAAAGGATTACATATGTGGTTCTTCAAGATCGTCAAGTACTCGTTATCCTATCTCATCTTACATCTCATTTGATAGGCTATCACCAAAACATCTATGTTGCATGAGCTGTATTTCTGAAGAACGAGAACCTTCTAGTTATAATGAGGCCAAAGGTGATCCTTGTTGGCAAAAGGCCATGGAGGCCGAGTTACATGCTTTGATAGAAAATCATACTTGGGATGTCGTACCAATGCCTGCTCATCACAAACCCATTGGATGTAAGTGGGTTTACAAGATCAAGTACAGGGCAAATGGTTTTGTAGAGAGATATAAGGCGCGATTGGTGGCCAAAGGCTTTACACAGCGAGAAGGTTTTGACTACCATGAAACTTTTTGGCCTATTGCAAAGGATGTCACAGTTCGATCTTTCCTATCGGTTGCTGCTTTTCGTGACTGGCTGTTACATCAAATGGATGTGCGTAATGCATTTTTACATGGTGATCTGGATGAAGAAATCTACATGGATTTTCCACTAGGATTACGGAGACAGGGGGAGTCTAAGGTGTGTCATCTCCGTAAATCTCTTTATGGACTAAAGCAAGCCTCTCGACAATAGTACTCCAAGTTTACTAATGCACTTATGGTCGCTGGATTCAAGCAATCCAAATATGATTATGCTCTATTCACTTGGACAAAAGGTATGTCATCTATTTACTTGATGATTTATGTTGATGACATACTTATTATGGGAAATGATGATTCTGCTGTGAAGAAACTTAAAGAGTATATACATTCCACCTTCCATATCAAAGATTTAGGGCCGCCTAAGTATTTTCTTGGAATTGAGATAGCTCGTTTAGATCAAGGAATCTCTCTCAGCTAGCGGAAATTTATAATGGAGATCATATCAGAAGCAGGACTATCAGGCTGTAGACCAGCCATTATTCCTATTGAGCAAAATGCCAAGTTGACATCTGTCGACTATGATACTGGCATATCCTCTCCTTCTGATGATCCATTATTAAAAGATCCGTCGGGATATGAGAGACTTGTAGGGAAACTTATATATCTTACTATGACTAGGCCAGACATCTGCTATGCAGTGCAGACTCTTAGTCAATTTATGTACAGTCCAAAGCAATCTCACATGCATGCAGCCTTGAAGATTGTGAGATACTTGAAGACATGTCTAGGCCTAGGGATACTTCTTTCTCGAAAATGCAACATGGAAATGACGGCTTACTGTGATGCAGATTATGCTAATGTCCTATGAGCAGGAGATCCATTATCGGATTCTGTATCAAATTTGGGGAATCATTACTTTCATGGAAGACAAAGAAGCAGTCTACTGTATCTCTATCTTCACCTGAAGCCGAGTATCGATCTATGGCCAAGGCTGTCTGTGAAATAGTTTAGTTAAGGGGTTTACTTCAGGATCTCGGGGCACGAGTTGAAGGACCGACTACACTCTTTTGTGACAATGATTCAGCACTCAAACTTGCAGCAAATCTTGTATTGCATGAGAGGACAAAACACATAGAAGTCGATTGTCACTTTACTCGAGAAAAGATTCAAGAAGGAGTAATCGAGACAAGAGGGATCAGAACCTTAGAGCAACCAACGGATATATTCACTAAACATCTTTGCCAAAGACAACGTGCATATCTTCTAAACAAGCTTGGAGTCTTGGAAATCTACAAGCCATCAGCTTGAGGGGGAGTGTTGGAAGATATGATTCAGCAAATTGTATCTTATTGAAAATAGATAGAGAATCATGTTTATTTTAGGATTAGAAAGATAGGGGAAGACTTATTTTCCTTTAGGGATAAGTCTTTCAGAAGTCCTAAAACTTGTCACGAAAATGCATTTGAGTCATAAAACTTGCCAAAAGTGCAAATAAGTCCTCAAACTTGTCAAAATGTTTCATTTGAGTCCTAAAATCGACGCCGTTAGCATTTTCCGTTAAAAATGCTAACATGGCATTTTAAATTATTTTTTTATTTTCCGTGTGGATTTTATAATTATTTTTTATTCATTTTTTAAAAAATTAGATTTAAAAACTAAAAATTAGATTTATTCATTTTATCTTATTTTCACCAAAAACTAAAAAAGTAAAAAGAAAAAAATTATTTTTAAAAATTGTTTAAAAAAATCAGTTTTTTCTTCTCCCCGCCGTCGCCGCCGCCCATCGCCCGAGGGGCTAGGCGACGGCCGCCCCCGGGAGGGGGTGGCCGGCCCCAAGCGAGGGCCGACGAGGCCTCGCCCGGGCGGCGACAACTCGCCCGGGCGAGCGACGACCGCCCCGGGTGAGTTGTTGCCGGCCCTCGGCTGGGGCCTGCGAGGCTCGCTCAAGGCTGGTGACCGTTGCTAGCCCCTCGGGCGATGGGCAGCGGCGGCGGCGGTGGTAGGGAAGGGGAGCCACTAATTTTTTTTTTAACAATTTTTAAAAATAATTTTTTTTTTCTTTTTAGTTTTCTAGTTTTTGGTGAAAATAACATAAAATGAATAAATATAATTGTTTATTTTTTAAATATAATTTTTTAAAAATGAATAAAAAATTAAAAAAAATCCACATGGAAAATAAAAAAATAGTTTAAAATGCCACGTCAGCATTTTTAATGGAAAATGCTAACGGCGTCGATTTTAGGACTCAAATGAAACATTTTGATAAGTTTTATGACTTATTTGCACTTTTTGCAAGTTTTAGGACTCAAATGCATTTTCGTGACAAATTTTATGATTTGGAGGACTTATCCATTTCCTTTATTTTTTTATTTTTTTATTATTTTTTTTAGTAACCCAGTGAACCCCGTAAGCCGACAGCCGGCGAGCAAATCTTGGGGGAACGACCAGATCCATCACCACAATACTCTAGGTAAGAATCCCTAACGACACCTCTGAGATTCGAATTCCTCCCCTTCATAAGGGGGAGAGAGCCCAAGCCATTTCCTTGCGCCGCCGAGGGTGGTAGTATCCCTTTCCTTTATTTTTTTTTTTTTTTTTTTTTTTGGTGACCTGCGAACCTCCGAACGCGCCGCGCGCGGGAGAGTAAACCCCTGGGAGACACGTGAACCACCACCCACGTGCCCTGGTAAGTCACGGCTTGCACTTAAAGCTCGACGACGCCGAGATCGAACTCGGGACTTCTCCGATAGAGTATCCCTTGCTCAACCAACGACGCCACCACCGCGGGTGATATCCCTTTCCTTTATTAATCCCTTCTTTGTAATTAAATACACTGTACAGTACAGAAATTACAATATATAGAGAATACAATTTTCTTCTCCTATTTTTCCTTCTACTTTCTCGACGCTTCTCTTCGGTCTTCTGACATGGGACCTTGTTGTAGTCTTTGAAAAATTTAGGATCATATCGAACGTGTTTTTTGGTTTAGAAACTATTCTAGAAAACATAAATAAAATATTATTTCTCAACCGGGAACAAAATTATTGAAATGCACCCTGAAATTCCTCATCCCGCGTCTCTGTCATACCTTGGCCCACCTGAAAGTTTATTTCTTTGAAGCGCGGACCCACCTTTCTCTCTCTGCTCCCGTCCCACCTGAAAGTCTAGCTCTTTGAAGCGCGGATCTACCTCTCTCTCTCTCTCTCCCCCCGCCCCACTAACACACGGCCCTTTATAGCCATTGCCAGCTGATTCTTCCCACCGCCATCTTTGCAAATCCTGTTCTTCACGATAACTTCATTAGAAAAAAAAAAAAAAAAAAAAAAACACACACACACACACACACACACTCATGGAGAGAGAAAGCCCAGAAGAAGACGGGTTGCCAACAAGCTCTCTACTTCCGGGCAACCCCGGCAACCCCAAGCCTTCAAGTGATCCCTCGGTCACGCCTCTCGTCGTCTTCAGCACTCTGGTCGCCGTTTGCGGGTCTTTCGCCACTGGGTGTGCTGTGAGTATCATCGCATGAACTTTTTCGTTGATTGCTTGCGCGTAGTTTGATCATTGGAAAACCTGGCTCTGTTTTCTGTCGAGCATCTGTCGGGCAGTCTTGCTTTCCTTCTATTTCTTTCTGTATAGCATTTCTGTCGCAGATTCTTTCGCAGATTCTTTCGAATTCGAGTGAATGTTTTGTCAGAGAAAGAAAGAGCAAGAAACAAATTGCGCGGTCAATGTTTGTCCCTTCACAACCTTCTTTTCTTTTCAAAATGGTGGTTCTGGCAATCCTGTGATAGTTGCTTTTTGTTTTGTTTTTGTTTTTGTTTTTTTTGTTTTTTCCTTTTTGCGGGGGTTGGTGGGGGCGCGTGAGGAGCGAAAGTGAATGCTATTGTTGCACAAGCACGTGTCGTGGATCACATGGTTTAATAGACCCAAGATATTATGTTGACCTGGATTTTGAGAATGTCATAATTTGGGCAACAATCAGAGACTCGTGTTGCTTCTCTAGGATCTATTCAGTTTCTTTATGGATACTCAGTTTGGCAAAGAGACATGAAATTATCGTATTTCACTACTTGGATTGCATTTTTGAGAAAAGATACTTCTTAAAAATCAAGAACTAGGGAAATACTTAGGCATCCCCTCTAACCGGGGAAATTAAAAAAAATAAAAATAAATATTTGCATGGATATTGACCAAAGTTAAATATGAAGCTCGAAAAATGGAAGTAAAATTTGATGTCTAAGCTGGGAAGGAAATTCTCTTGAAAGCAGTAGTCCAAGCTTTACTGCAATATGCGATGTTGACTTTCAAAATTCCGATATCTATTTTGTAAAGCTACCGAACAAAAGATTGCTTCTTTTGGTGGAAGAACAACGATACAAAATTTAAATACATTAGAAAAGCTAGAATGTGATGAAAATGAGGAAGGATAGTGGAGGAATGGGCTTCAAAGACCTTATTACTTTTAATAGGGCTAAGTTGGGTAAGCAAGCATGGAGAATGATAGAAAATCCTTCGACACTATGGATTCAGCTGTTTAAAAGGCTTTACTTTCCCCACACTGATTTCTGGCATACAAGGAAGGGATACCGACCTTCATGGGAATGACAAAGTTTACGAGTTGGTCGGGATGTGATACAATGGTTAGTGGACGATGGAGAATCGATTAGAATACGCAAAAATAAATGGTTAAAGCTGGGCACAATTATAAGATCAGCTAATCGAGAGGATCCTCAGCTTGTTGCCGAGTTAATTGACAATCAGAGCGCCCATGGAAGGTAGAAAAACTTCAAAACATATTTGAAGACAGAATCACCAATGAAATATTGGCGATCCTCATTCCGCCACAGGAGAAAAAGACAGGATTGTTTGGACGGCAACAACATCAGGCACTTATTCAGTTAAAAGTGGGTATAATCTTTTACGGAAAGCAGACATCAACTTATCTCATAAAGAAGCATCGCCCTCATACCAAAAGTATAGAGCTTTGTGGCGCAAGGTGTGGAATATGCAGTCCCGACCAAAAATCAAAGTCTTCATGTGAAATCTATGCCAAAACGTACTCCCCACAAAGAAAACTTATTCAGATGAAGAATTATACCTGACCCGATATGCCTTTTGTGCAAAACGAAGTCAGAAACAACATAACACTTGCTCCTCCTCTGTCCCTAGACAACTGAAGTATGGTCAGACCCAAAGATTTGTAAATAAATATAGAGTGAAGGACTTACCAGAATAGATAGATGGCTTCTTGACTACAAAAGCGACTTACTTGAAAAACCTACCCTCGATTCAGTACCCGAAGTGCCCTGATTTGTCTGGAAAGAGAGGAACGGGGCCATTTTCCGAGCTAAGAAACCAGCTCCACAAGGAGTTGTGGCTGAACCATTTGCAAAGCATGAAAATTTTAAAATCTGGTTTTCAAATTAGAAGGGTAACTCAGCAAGAGATCGAACCTCATCTTTGAAATGGGTTCTGCCTGTCTCGGAGTCCCTTAGAATCAACGTTTATGGAGCCTTCAAAGCCGAAACATCTACTGGAGCGATTGTTGGAATATGTAGAGATGCCGATGGAGTATTAATCGGTGGATTCGCCCGCGAGGTGAAGTTGCAATTTGCTCTACACCCTGAAACCCTAGCACTAATAGAGGGAATAGAGCTCGTGAACACGTGGGAGAAGGAAAGGGGCAAAAGCGTGATAAACGTTGAGTCTGATTGCCTCACTCTAATTCAGACACTTTGATTTCTTCCCAACAACTGGGTGACTTGTCCCCCTTCTGCTCTTTTGGATTTGCTATGTACTGATGCCCATGCTATAATAGCTTCGCCTTTTATCTAATATTATCAGCTTGGTTTCTCGTCAAAAAAAAAAAAAAAAAAAAAAAAGTACCGTGGGAGTCATTGTACCCTATCAAGAGAGGCCGGGCCACACTTACTTTCTTGCCTCATTTAAGTTTGAACCATTCTTATAAAGACCAAAATAAAACTGCGCATTGGCTCGTTAAAACCCAACTCCGTCAGTTCCTTCTTTGAACTAGATCTCAAGCTTGCCCTCCACCCCCCAACCATTGCTGGATGTTCTTTGTTCTTAAGCTCATTTGGGTTGTTCTTCTACTTTACTTACTTGAAGTGAAATAAAATGAGGTTTTTCCAACAAAAAAAAAAAATTCAGGTTATTTAATATCTTATTTTGGAATAAGTACAACATGAGTGTCGTAACTTTCAGACGACGTGTCATAATTTTTTTTTTCGCTTAATTAAATCCCACAAATTTGAAAATTAATCATTTAAGTGTCTTGGGTGATTTGCCTCGTTAGACTAACGGCGCCGACATAGAAATTATTATAATTTTTTGTTACTCACTTAAGTACTATAAAATTAAAGTATTTAAGTGCCACAAATTTAAAAAAATCAAACATTTACATGCTATTGATAATTTACCTAGTCAGAAAATTTGCCATCATTCTCAATTAGATTTATCAAGGGCCTTCGCCCCCTTGCTCGCGGCCGGCAAGGCTGCCATGGCTCTAGGTGAGGCCTTCGTGGCCTCGCCGCAAAGGCTCTTGCTTGCAGCTGGTGATGGCCTCGCCTAGGGCCTTCGTGGTCTCGTCGGCCTAGGTGAGGCCTTTGTGGCCAGCACACAAAAAAAAAAAAAAAAACTAAAAAATTCAAAAAGTAATATAAAAAACAAAGTTTTTAAAATGCAAAAAATTCATGTAAGACGATTGTTACGAAGTAGCACTCAAATGATGGATTTTATTCCGATGTGGTATTTAAGGGAGTGAAAAAAAAAAGGGTTATAGTACTTAAATGAGCGTCGTGCAAAATTTATGAGACTATGCTATACTTGTACCCTTATTTTGTCTTGCCTTCAAAACGTGATCTTCTAGGCCATTACTTTGTTTGGGCCGTAGTTTCTCATGAGTTTGCTCTCCACCAAGTAGAAGTCACCATAACATGTGGCATATTTCTTTAATGCAGTCTGGTTATTCATCACCTGCTGAGTCTGGAATAATGGAGGATCTGGGGCTCTCTACCGCAATGGTGAGTCCCATCATGCATACATGCTACACGTCCTCAATGTATTGCTAGAATGTTTCAGCCATTTCTTTGTTCAGTGAGATTCCTTCCAGAACCTCTATTGTTATCATTGCAAATTTCATCCAAACAATGACTTCTTTATCTGTGATACCATCGGAATAGGGGAATTCATGAGTCATGATTCGGGTTCTCTAATATTGACATTCCTGATTTTTCATGTTACAGTTTTCGCTTTTTGGTTCTATATTAACAATAGGAGGGTTGATAGGAGCTTTCGTTAACGGGTGGATGACAGATATGGTGGGTCGCAGACTTGTAAGTCATTCTCTAGCCTTTCCAGCTATTCTTGAATTTGAAAATCATACTTCTTCAGAGAAGAACTCGAAAAGATCTTACAGAATTCTTGACTGATGTGTTTGTGACGCAGACAATGGGGATTTCACAAACGATTTCAGCTGCCGGATGGCTTTCTATAGCATTTGCCAAGGTTTGTGCTCTGTTTATTTGCCACTTCAGAATTCTGCTTCATAGATTGTCGATGACTTGATCCACAAAACTTCAATTCCATTTCCTTTTCTCACGCTTATCAGATAATATATAAGCATGCTGAAGAATATCTAGACAAGAAAGGGGTTTGAATGTGAACTTCGGGGAGCTTTTCTGTGATTTTCACTTCATTTCTAGCGGTCACATGATCCCGACGACAATTTGGGTTTCAAATTATCCCTCCATCTGGTCAAGGGGTCACCCCTGAAAAGGAAAAAAAGCTAAATTTTCCTGCTAAAATTTGAAGATTATTCGATCATATTTTATTTTTCTGAGGTTATGTATTCTTTGAAAAGGCCGTGAAGTAGTTAATGATGTGTTTTATCTTACCTCGCAGAATGCATGGTGGCTCAATATCGGAAGACTGTTGAATGGAGTTGGCTATGGGATTATCTGTTACGTGGTAAACGCAGAAACACACAGATTCCCTTTTCTGATTAATTTCTAGAAGACCGTTGGTGATAATTTGCGGCCAAACAGGTACCTGTGTACATTGCCGAAATAACACCCAAAAGTATCCGGGGAGCATTCACAGCATTAAATCAGGTGAAATATTTTGGGCTACTGTAGAATGTTAATCGTGTCGACTTGATGCATTGCCCGTTACCCTTTGCTTGGTCTTGTTGCAGTTTTTGTTATGCTGTGGCCTTTCGTTGATTTTCTTTGTGGGAACTATTGTTTCCTGGCGCATCTTGGCTTTGATAGGTACTGTCTTCGTTCTCTTCTGCTTTATTTTGTTCGACTGATCTTGAGAAACATCAAAAGGTCACTGTCCATGATTTCATTTTCAGGTTGCAGCCCCTGCCTACTTCAAATTTTCGGTTTATTTTTTATCCCGGAGTCTCCTAGATGGCTGGTAAGTTTTTTATGGAGTGTATCACGTACTCGTGAGGAGCCACATAGATCATTATCATTCTTATGAAACTTTAATTTCGATTGTGGCCATCACTTTTTACTCTATGTGGCATCATTCAATGGTAACAATTTCACGTGTTTATTCGTTATTCAATGGAGACAATTTGGAGACAATTTGAGGGTTGAGTAACCATGACATGGCAGAACATCGATGATTAGTTGATGGGGCAATCTATATTGCACAAGTAGCATGCCGCATGCCATTGAAGAGTATTTTGTAGCACACCGCGATGTATCACAAGGCATGGAAATCAATTTGAATTGCTTTCGTGTGAAACATATTACCCTGTCGAAATTTTAGACCGAAAATGGGAAGAGTGTTAACGAATTCAATATTTTACCAAAGAATAGCTTCACTCATGACTGAAATTGAAGTCTAGTGGAGAAATGAGAATGGCCAGAGGTACAGACATTTAATTTTTGTGAGAATTTAGAAATCTAAAAATCATAAAATGAACGTAATGTTGTGGGACTGTTCGAGTGAGGACTCTGCATTTTTCATTACAAGGAAAAGATGATTAGTGTAATCATTGACAGGTAAAAGTCGGTCAAGAAAAGGAGTTTGAAGTCACATTGCAAAGACTCCGGGGCAGAAGTGTTGACATTTCCCGGGAAGCGGCAGATATCAGAGTAATTTTTTCATTTCATATGTCAATAGGAGAAAGTTTTCCCTTTTCCTTTCCTTATTAATATTTCAGTTTGTATTGTCTTACAGGACTATACAGAAACCTTTGAGCTGCAATCGCAGTCTAGAATTCTTGATTTGTTTCAACGAAGATATGCTCACTCCCTCATAGTAAACCTCCCCTTCAAGATATTCGAATTGCTTACCATAGTTTGCTCTCTCTTTTTTTTCCATGTCCTAATGGTTTCAAAGCTTAGATAGGAGTGGGATTGGTGATGCTTCAACAATTTGGAGGCTCGGATGTATTTCCCTATTATGCAAGCTCTATATTTGAATCAGCTGGTAGAAATCATGCTATAAATTCATTAGTTAATCATAAAGAACAAAGACTAGGTAAACTTAACTTATTATCTTGACAGATTTTTCCAGCAGCATTGGTACCCGAAGCATGGCAATTGTCCAGGTAATAGACTATCGAGAATTGTGCAGGAAGATGAATCTTGTTTGTCGCATTTTCAAGATTCCTCACCTGTTTTGCAGATCCCGGCAACCGCTCTTAGTGTAATCTTGACGGATAAAGCTGGAAGAAGACCGCTTTTACTGGTGACGAAACCAATACATATCGACATAATCTCCTAAAGTAAGCCACTCATAAGCATAACCAAATCTGACCTTCATTTGCAGGTTTCTTCTGCTGGAATGGGCTTGAATTGCTTTCTTCTAGGATTCTCATTCTTCATGCAGGTACTCGAACACTAATAATGCCTACTCATTCTTCTTGATCTCATGAAGTGGCCTGGATTTTTGTTTTAATACCTTCCTATGAAACCAGGACCTGCAGTATTGGAAGGAAGTCACTCCCATTTTGGTGTATGTAGGCATTATGGTAAGTCTGTGTAGCTTGTTTTTCAAACTTATATGGCTAGCTCTTATGATTAAGGGCATAATGAGTTGCGGCTTATTCCTACTTTACCAGGCAATAATACACTGGAGAGCATACTTCGACAAAAGAATAAAGGATTTTGCATCTAATAGTAATTATTCAATTTTAGAACATATATGGCGAATGAATTTCTTTGTCCACTTTGCTCAATCTGTCTAGGACAAGATGGGGAAGAAAAAAGAAAAAAAGTTGGACCACATTTTATTTCTAGCAGGGAAGCAACATTCTAATAATTCTTCTTTACAGTAGTGCTGATTCAAGTCCTCAACCATATTTCCAGGAGTAGTTGTATTGACGTTACTGACAGATGATTATTGCTGTTAGGGGTATTCTATAGCTTACTCACTTGGCATGGCAGGGTTACCATGGGTTATAATGTCTGAGGTAAATAGATACTTTGAGTCTAACATTGCACTCTATAATCTCCATTTCAAGATCACATATAGGATTCCCACTTGTTCTAATGCTCATATTTGCAATAGGTATTCCCTTTGAATGTTAAAGGGTCGGCTGGAAGCCTGGTGACCTTCGCAAAGTGGTCCTGTGGTTGGATTGTTAGCTACACTTTCAACTTCATATTTGAATGGAGCGCAGCCGGTAATTAATTCTCCATTTTCTCCTTCTTGTTCTATACTTTTCACCAGCTATGCTTCTCTGGAGCCTATACACGTGAACTGACAAATCTCTGTCTTGACTATGCTGCTTTCAGGAACCTTTTTAATTTTCACATGCATTTGTGGTTTAACTATTTTATTCACTGCAAAGCTAGTGCCAGAGACCAAGGGGCGAGCATTGGAAGAATTGCAAGCATCACTTGCCCAATTTCAGCAATGATTTGTACTTTATGTTGAAATCTGAATTGGTAGGATGAAGCAACCAAGACCAATGTCTGCCACTCTGGCTAGATGTGTGTCTACTTCTATTTTTGGTGCCTAAAAGTCAGTAAATTATTTTCCAGAGGCACCTGTATTATTCTTGATGGCTTAGCTGCTACCAAGACATAAGGTTGACATGGATCATCTAAGAATGTAATAATTTATTCCGACAACTACTTTGTAACATATTCCACTCACCCAGGATAGAGGAGGAGAGAATGTGTCAGACAGTCTGATACTTGTTACCACGTTTTCATATGATAACATCAACTCGAACCGCAATAAAGTGAGTAGCTGATTCAGGATCACTCAAGTACACCGCATGAAACTCATTTTTGCAAAAAAGATGTCAAATGATCTTCATTAATTACTTCAATCACATTTGTGAGAAAGATGCCATTTGAGTACTTTGGCCTGCCTCCTTGTTTCGCATATGCTCTGGGCAATTGTGCTACCTGCTACATTTCTTGATAAGATTAGTACACGTCAAGTAGAAGCTACCAGTAACTGTGGCATGTTTTCACAATTGAGAATGCAGACTGGTTATTCTTCAACAGCCGAGTCTGGCATAATGGATAGCAGCGGCAAGGCCTATCATGCATTCGTGCTATGTCTCTAGACATGTTCATCTGTCAAGATTTGCTCGAGTGAAATGAAACGCACGAGACTTAGCAGACTGGCTAAAAGTGACATCTCTATTGGTGACACCAAATGGATAAATGGAAAGTGGATCTCAACTCGTATTGACATTCTCCCCATTCTTTTCATGTTAGAGTACTTGCTTTTGGTTTGATACAACAGGTGGAGGCCGGCTCTGCTAAACAGGAGGGCAACAGACTTGATTGGTCGTAAATGAGCAAGAGATCCTCTTTCCCTCTTGCTCTTGGAATTTCAATGAAGAACCCGACAGATCTCATGGGGATTCTTAAAAGATGTATTTTTTGGAATAAATATGTTGCTCTGTCCACTATAAACCCTCTCTCTTCTTTTTGAACGAAGGAGAAGCTCCCTCAATCTTTTTCTCTTGTCTGACCGAAGGAGAAGCCCCTCACAATGGAATTTCTTTTTTTTCTTTTTCCTCTTCCTCTCAAGGAAATTTTTTTCTCTCCCCACCTTTCTGACGCGGCTTCTTGTGGTCTTATTTATAGGCCGTCCATTGCAAACTCTCTCAATCTTCTCTTCCTTTTACCTTGATCGTACTTCATTTTGTTAATCAATAGAGAATTTCATTTCTATCGTTTGTCTAGAATCGCTTCCGTATCTTGATAAATTGTTTGTGCACTTATTCACCCCCTTCTAGGTGCTTATACTAGCTATCTCAGATATATGGTCAGATCCACAACTGAAGGTCAACTATCAAGCCAAAGCCTCATCAGCATCGACCAGTGTCTAGTGAACTATAAAAATTCCTTAGAAGACTTACCATTTGTCACTAACCCGCTGAGGGATTTTTAAGCATCCCCAAGGGGGTTTGACGAGTTTTTAAGCGGGCATGACTGGTTCCTCTTGTAAGGTGGGGCTAATTCTTGACACGACCTCTCCCAAATCCTAATGAATGCAACTTGGTTTTCTCATTTTAAATTGTGACATATGGTTTTTCATTAGAAGCAGTCACCAACCTCTTATGAGCCAACCAGAGGCCAAGTAAAACACTTCTGCAAACCAAAGACTTGGAACACAGAGACTTGATTACGCTAAAGTGTTATTCAATGCCCAATTTAGTACCTTTTCTTTTTACGTGAAAACAGCCATGTAATATTTCACACTTTTTATATTTTCCTAAAACAAGAAAATCTTATGTAAACAAAATTAAGCAGAGCAATAATTAAACACGCTATGACGATATAAACACAAATAAAGTGCGATAAGGAAAACCCTGGCCATATCGAGCAAATTTAACATCGCCTTGTTACGGGTTTCCGTAAGCTATTGAACGTGCAATAATCCTGAACTATGGAATGCAATTTCCTAAACTAGATGCTGACAGTGAGATATTAATGAAACTAAGCTTGAATTAAGCTATATACTAGGGTGCAGTTTCTATCTAAATGTAATTTCGATTTTTTAGATCTTTTTCACTTATCTTTCTTTAGACAAATATGATTTAAAGTCCAAATAGTACTAAATGCATGCCGGGAAAGTAATAATCCAAGTACAGTGCTAAGAGTAGAACTAAAGCTCCCTTTATTTTATGGAATTTTCCTTTTGGGAGAACATTTTCCTCATTTTTCAGCATTTGGATTGCTTAGAAAAATGAGTCAAGAGAAAATGATGAAAATATTTTCTGAGTTAACAATCAAAAATCATTTTCCAAAACATGATAGGACATTAGCACTTTAGAACAGAGACTCTACGCTTAGGCACGAGAAACCAATGCCCCTTCTTGAGTCTATGTTAACAAGCTTGGGGCCAGGTTCATCAAGGTCGAGCTCATCAAGGCTAGGCCTAGGTCCAAAGAAGCTAGGTTCAAGACCTTAGTACTAATGCCAAGTTCACCCATGCTCGGGCCTAGATCCATAGAGGTCGAGTTTGGGACTTTGATGCTCAGGCGCCTATCCACAAAGGTTTGGGACATCCGTGACCATGCCCGGATCCTAAGTGCCTGGGCTAGGCTCCACTAAGAATGGGTCGGGGTCTATAGAGTTTGGACCAAGGACCCAAGACCTATGTTCAATTCCCTAATGCCAAGCCTAGTTCCATAGAAGCTAGGCTAAAGACCTTAGTACTTGAGCCTAAGTCCATTAAGGTCAGGCTCAATTTGTAAAGGTCGGCTCGAAACCTTAATCCACAAGCCTTGGCTCTTCAACACTTGAGTTTGAGTTCGTTGAGGTCTAGCCCAAGTCCATAAGGTTTGGCTTGGGTTTACGTAGGCCGAGCTTGGGATTTTGATGCCTGTGCTTGCATCCTCAACACTTGGGCTTGAGTCCACAAAGGTTAGGGTCCATAAAGGCTAGGGTCAGGACCCTAGTGCCCGTGCTAGGTCCTCAGCTCCCAAGCTTAGGTTATCAAGGCCGAGTTAGGTTCCATAGAGGTCGATTCAGATCCCCATGCCCTTGCTCCCAATGCTCGAGCTTGGTTTTGATGCTTGATCTTGGGCCTAGGACCCATGTGCTTGCGCTCGAGTCCCTAATGCCAGAGCCTAGGTCCATAGAGCTCAGGTTTGGAACCTCGACGCATGTACCTCATCCCTAGCTCCCAAGCTCAAATCCTTAGCATTCAAGTCTAGGTCTATCGAGGTTGGCCTAGGACCTTAGGACTGTTGCTTGTCCTCGACAATTGGGCCCAAGTCCATTGAGGCAAGGCTTGGGTCCACGAAGGCTAAGCACTGGGATCCCAAGCCTAGCCTCCATGGACTTGGGCCTATGCGATGGGGATTCGGGCACTACACTAGGGTCTCGTGCTTGGCACCCATGGACCTGGGCTTGACCTCAATGGACTTGAGTCCTAAGCATTGGGGATTTAGGCATCAGCACTAGAGTCTTGGGCTTGGCCTCCATGGATCTAGTCTCGGCCTTGATGTATCCAAACATGAGTGCCGAGGATCCGGGCATGAGCATCGAGGTCCCAGGCCCAACTTCTAAGGAGGCCGAATAGTGCATGTCTATTTAGAAATGTAAAAGCAAGTTTTCCTTTCCAAACAATGGAAATAATTTCCAATTCTTTTTTAGAATTCAGTCAAACACTGATAAATTACTATCATCTTTCTGAAAATGACTTCTCAGAAAATATTTTCTAGAGTTTATAATTTTTCGTGAAATAAATGGAGTATAAATATGATGCAAACACTTAACATGACATGTAAATTATGTAAACATGTAGGGGACGCCCCAGACCACTTGGGGATTTCACCAAGGAGTGAAATTAAATCGAGGACTCGCTCTCTGGCGGGTCACACGTCGAGATGCCTAGTCCGGGCCCAAACTAAATTCCATCACGTTCTTCATACAAGACACCAAATCTTTTAACCCAACTTTTATTAAGAGATACCGACCTCATGAATAACTCGTACGTATATGATAGCATAAAATAAACAACGCGGCATAACCCAGTTATAATATGTAGACATTTTCCACACCATCAAAATCATAAGTGAACATCACTTGAATAGAACGAGTCAAAAGAAATTTGGGTTCAAAGTTTTTCCAAGGATCTATCCAAGCAAAGGTTGTATTTTATGTCTTTTTCTTTCAGGAGTAAAGGTTTTTTTCCCCCTAATTCTGTCGAAATTCCATGAGCATAGGGAGACCTTTGTTTTTCAAATTTTAGTTAAATTTGATTTGAAACCCTTTTTTATAATCGTCTTAAGCCATTTAGCGCAAAGATGAACAACATAATTTAGATTCAAGAAATCACTAAATTTTTTCGAGCTAATCCCAAAACCTTGGCTTGATCTTGGCTTAGATTCAAGATACTCAAGTTCTATTAGACTGATCACTCGTTCATGAGAACCCATTTAAATCAAGCTTAGAGATGGAATCCACAATTCAATTGTATAGATGGATGCGATACACATCTCATATAAATATATATATATATATATATATATATATATATATATATATATATATATATATATATGCTCTTTTTACTCTCATTTATCTCATGCAAATTTGGAATACTTGAATAGTCGATTCTTTTTTTCTGTTTTCTGAATGATAACAAAGGAATGTCTCATTCATTATGGTTTGGAGTGCATTAATTTATATTGCATCTTTCGTCTTTCTTCTCTTTTATGGATAACAAAAGGGGCAAAGCCCAATTTAAACACTTGCATAACAAAGCTTAAACCAGACTAATCTCCTATCAATAAGAGATTAAGCCCATTGGTGGCCTATCTAATGCCAAAATGACATTTACACTGCACGATTGAATGATCCAATTTGCCAACCAATCTGCACATAAACTTCGTTTACTAAAAGTACTAGGAATTTTGACTCGTTGGAAGTGCTTCAACAATTTCCATATTTGAAAGATGATGATGTCGTTGAAATGGTGAGAGATAGTTGGTTTCTAAAGTAGTGCAATCGCCACTTATAAGTCCACCTCCACAATATTTTTGGGAGTGCTAAGAGCAATTGCCAGCTTGAGGCCCAAAAGAATGCCCATAAGTTCAACTTTTAATAAAAAGCAACCTTCTTATCTTATTATTTCCTTAAGAGTAGAGTGAACGATCTATAAGACAACTAAAAGAAAAAGAAAATCGAAATTGGATATTGATTACATTTTATTGTGTATTTAATATACATTAATCATTCGTATAGCTATAAAAAATCATTTCTATAATTAATAATTTCATTAATTTATAAATAGAACATAATTCTAATTATTTATAATTCCATAAATCATATCCTTACCTTAGAATTATTAAATTTTTGCAAAATGCCTACTAATAATGTTCTAAGGCAGGGTTCAAAATGTGCAAAATTTAAAAGGGATGAGAAGCGTTTTGGTAAATGGATTAATTTGTTTTACTAAATTTCTCATTTTTTGACTACTAGTCATTTATTAATTTTTCAAAATTTCCTTCATTTCAATCACAAAGCCTAAGAATATCGAATCTTCTGCCTTGTGACTTTTGTAAATCGAACTACCATGAGATATGTAAAAATCCTTAAATTCTTTTTTTGCAATCATCATAGCTCGTCAAATAATATCCCATCGATAAACCACCAAAGCTCATCTAATTGCTTCAATTGTCATACTAACATAGAAATTTGGTTCCTCAATTTCCATATCAACTATCTACCATGACATTTAACAAAATTTCTCCTTAAGATCACCAAAATAACCATTTATCTAAATTCCAGAATTCCAAAAGAGTGTCGTCATTGGAAGGATCTTCACTTAAGATTCAACACTCACAACTTCTTAGATCAATAACTTAACCACTGACCCTAAATCATACTTAAGAAAAGCACATATTGAGCAAGCTAATAACACCAACTACATAATTAGTACGACCATACCCATAACTTACTCTTTGAGCTATAATTCCCAATTTCAAAGTTTCAAGCCTAGTATTTCAAACTTAGTTTTCTAAGATCCATTCTCATCCCACTAGAACTCCCTACTTAAAGATTCAAATACCTCACTAGGAGACCTATTTCGTACATATTGCCAGAGAATCATAATCCATTCCTCAGAATCCCAATTCCTTGTTTGTATGATCATAACCTTTTATTCAGAATTGACAGCTTATTTGAAAGAACCTATCTTAGAGCTACGCAATCCAAATTAGCCTTAATACACGAACAATTCAATCTCATTTAAACTCATCATAGTAGACAATGGTATTAAATGTGTAGAGAGCCATCACGTATTTTCTTAAATTAATGCATCAATCTTTAATACTATTATTACTCTTATGACTCTAGGAATTATAACCTAAATTCCTAAATATCACATCTCCTCAACTATTGTTGGAGGAATCGGACCATACTTGTTTTGCATTCCCTTGCAGTCGTACTCCTTAAGTGACCTTGTTGGGCCCCACGAAATCATAACCACTTGTCTGGTATTGCAATTTTTGCCACAAACAGACGCAAAAAAGTTAAAGTCCTACAAGAAGGCTCCGAGCGGCTTGACTCACAATGCATTTTGTGGTTTCCAACACATTGATCCTACCGATTCAAATTTCAACAAAGTATAAACCAATGCAGGATATGGGCAAGTGATGCTTGTAATTCTTCCAATGCTCGCCCCTTGGTCTCTGGCACTAGCTTCGCAGTGAATACAATAGTCAAACCGCAAACGCATGCGAAAATCAGAAAGGTTCCTGAAAGCAGCATAGTCGATGCATAGATTTGTTAGTACATACCACCGACATAGAACACATGTGGTTCAAGTATTTAGGCTCCAGAGAAGCATAGCCCGGTGAAAACTACAAAACAAGAAGGGAACAAAAGAAGTACTTACCAGGTGCGCTCCATTCGAGCATGAAGTTGAAGGTGTAGGTAACAATCCAAGAACAGGACCACCTGGAGAAGGTCACCACGCTTCCAGCTGACCCTTTAACATTTATTGGGAATACCTATTGGGAATACATCCATCATAATAGATAATTTTCTAATCCTATACGTGGTCGTGAAATAGAGATCATAGAGTGCAATGTTAGACTGAAGGTATCTATTTACCTCAGACATTATAACCCACGGTAACCCTGCCATGCCTAGTGAGTAAGTTATGGAATACACCTAATTGCAATAATCATATGTCAGCAACTTCAACACAACTAATCCAGGAAAGACGGCTGACGACTTAGAAGCAGTAATATTGAATGAAGAATTCAGCTAATTGTTGCTTCCATGTTGAAAGAGAACATGGTCAAACCTTTTTCATTTTCTTTCCCCATCTTGTCCCAAATAGATTGCGAAATGAGCTGAAAAAGAAATTCATTCCAATAGATTTTTCTAAAACTAAACAAAAACTATCAGGCGCAAAACAATCTTGTTTCTCTTTTGTTGAAGTGTGCTTTGGCAATGTATTATTGCCTAGAGAAGTAGAAATGGGCCGCAACTTGTTATGCTCTCAATTATAGGAACTAGTGGTATAAGAGTTGAAAAACAAGAAAGTAGAAAGTATTTGTTATAGATGCTTACCAAAATGCATACATAGGCCAAAATGGGAGTGACTTTCTTCCAATACTGCAGGTCCTGGTTTAACAGCAATGTATTAAAACAAAGTATCTGGCCACTTGATGACATCAAGAAGAATGAGTAGGCTTAGCTAGTGTTTGAATACCTGCATGAAGAATGAGAATCCCAGAAGAAAGCAACTGAAGCCCATTCCAGCAGATGAAACCTACAAACGAAGGTTAGATTTGGTTATGCTTATGAGCAACTTTAGAGGCTACGTCAATATGTATTAACTTAGTCACCAATAGAAGTGGTCTTCTTCCAACTTTATCTGTCAAGATTACACTAAGAGCGCTTGCTGGGATCTGCAAAACAAGTGAGGAATCTTGAAAATGGGACAAACAAAATTATCTTCCGGCATGATTCTTGTTGGTCGATTACCTGGACAATAGCTATGCTTCTAGTACCAATGCTGCTTGAAAAGTCTGTCAGGATAATAAGTTGAGATTACCAAGTCTTTATTCTTTATGATTAAGTAACAAATTAATATCGCGATCTTTACCAGCTGATTTAAATATAGCACTCGCATAATAATCAAACGCATTCGCCCCTTCAAATTGTTGTAGCATCATCAATCCGACTCCTATCTAAGCTTTGCAAACATTAGGAAATAGAAAATTAAGAGTGAAAAATGGCAAGCCATTTGAATATTTTTTTTAGGGAAGGCTTACTATCAGGGAGTGAGCGTATCTTTGTTGAAACAAATCGAGAATCCTAGATTGGGATTGCCGTTCAAAAGTTTCTGTATAGTTCTATAAGACAATATGAATGGAAATATTAGAAAGTGATAGGAAAATGGAAAATTCTGATATGTTAAATGGAGATATTACTCTGATTTCTGCTGCTTCTTGGGAAATGTCAACGCTTTTGCCTCGGAGTCTTTGCAATGTGACTTCAAACTCCTTTTCTTGACCGACTTTTACCTGTCAGTCATTAACTACGCTAATCATCTTCCTCATGATGGATAATGTTGAGCCCCAACTGCAATATTGCTACAAATTCGCTTCATTTTGTGATTTTAGTTTGTTAAACAATTAGTAAAATCTTACAAAAATGATCCATTCACTGCCAAACTTCAATTTCAGTCATGAGTAAAATTTATTTGTTGGCATAATACTCAGTTCGTTACCACTCTTCCCATCTTCAGTCTTTGGTAAAGTAATGTGTTTGCGCATGAGAAACATCTAAAGTGATTTCCATGCCTTGTGGTATGTTGCAGTGGGCTAAAAGATTCTCCTCATGGCATGCAACATTCTACTTGTGCTATTTAAATTGCCCCCTCATCTAATCATCAGAGTTCCATTATGTCATGTGTGGAGAGAATCCCTTGTATTATTTTAAAGATTGTATAGAACCAACTTATAGATGCACAAACCAATGTACAATTGGTGTCTGGACCAGGAAGATCTAAAGGCCAGTGATGCTTTGATTCAACAAAACCGCTTCTACAAAATTTGAATAAAATATCGAATGTAAAGGGTTTCTAAAGTTAGATGGACCTGTGTATAAGGTGAACAATTGTGTAGAATTAGAAATCATTAATATGTTTGAAAGGACCAAAGTGTAGAAGGTAAACAATCAACTCAATGTGACGTATGAAAAGGCTGGAGTGAGAGGTTGCGAAAGTAGCTCCTGCTATAGACAGAGTATAGGATGTGTTTAAGTGCTTCTACATTCCTAGATAAAAATACCCAATCTTCTTCCAAACTGGTTTGAATTCAAATTATTTAGCAACTACTTTTAAGGTTTGGAATCCACAAAAAGCAAACTAGAGATAATCATTATAGTTTTTCCTTTTTTGTCCAAGCAGTTAGAGAGTCAAACAACCTGTAGAAGCAAAAGCCTCTATTTGTGAAAAGGTTTTGCTTCGCCTAGGAACAGGAAACTAGACGTACCATTTTTAGGTCTTGAACACATAAATTGGTCCCAAGGTTCCTTTGACCTCGAGATGGGTTTCAAAGGTTAGTTTGAAGATTGGAAGGCTAATCAAAGTAAAAAAGGATGGCTTAGGACTAGGGCAGAAATGAAGAACTTCTATTTTCTCTTCGTCATTCATACTCTCGTGCTTATATGCTTATTATCTAAGATGGTTGTATTTCTTGTAATTTGGGAATAGAGAGTGGTTTATAGTGGAAGTGGTGCTTATATATATCGAGCTACTTATTTAGCTTGGTGTAGAAGCAACATCATCTACACGCTATAACATCTCTGAAATAGTGGGTTCTAGTCTTGGTTTGTGATTGTTAGTTTAGGAGAGTGGATGGAGGCCAAGTGGAACGCTGAACTATTATAAATTTGCTTGGAATGTCCTTTCAACAGTTGCTCAATTTTTGAAGTGTTATATTTTATAGCATAACGATCTTAATGGCTAACATCATTGGTGTGTCATTTAGTGAATGCCAATCAATTTCTAAGCTGCCAGTGTTAGACAATATTTATTATATATACTGGAAATGCAGGATAAGTCTTTGTACAATCCATGGACGTGGAATGTCATCAAAAGAGGAGGACCATAAGCACCACCACAAAGAATCCTAGTGCTTATGGCTCCCGCAACATTAGCTGATGTTGCAAAGCCAACTGTAATCCCACCTCCTATAGCCATTTCCTGAAGAGCAAACAAGACAACTTGCCTTGATTGCTACAGTCATTAACATGTTGTATTGTGCTCTTTCTCCTTCTAAATTTAACAGAGTTTCATCGTGTACAATAACAAAGGTGATATTGGATAGAGTGGAATATGAGGGCACATATCAAGTTACAGAGACAAAAATAAACATTATACCAGGTAACTGTAGAATGTTCATAAGAAGTGAGATGAAAACATCATTCATATGTATATAACAATAGAGCAAACAAGAAAAGTATAAGATTTTCTCTCTATGAGTTTTCTAAATAAGTTCTCCATGAGATATTGTAAGATAATACTTGTGGGTTTGCTTTGGCTTAATCTAAGTGTGGGAAACACTAAAGCATGTAAGCGATTGTAACTCTTTGATTCTCCCATTATTTGTAGATTATTTGCTATTAGCTCTCCCCATGGAGAAGGTATTGACTCTTAGATCGAACCATGTCATTCTAGTATTCTTTATTGTTCATCATTTATTTCTGCAGTGATTTCGGTTGATTTAATTACAGGATCCGTCAGCTCTCGTATTATATTACAACAATTGGTAATAGGGCTAAGGTTAGGGTTACTAGAGTTGATTTGGGGCTTTTGCTTTTCTAATCACTGTATGGAAATTCTATTGTTGAAATTTTGTTTGGAGCAAAATTTGAGATTGAGAAGTTCAACAGGAGGAACACCTTTGTGTTGTAGAGTATTAAGATGCATGCCTTGTTAACAACCCAAGGTTTGGTGAAGGCGTAAGATGGTAAGAATAGATTGCCACAAATGATGAAAAAGACTGATAAGGTGGAGTTGAACAAGAAAGCAAAAGGCATAACCACATAGAATATGTTGAATGAGGTATTGATTGAAGTGGCAAAAAAGAATGATGTCGTAGCATTGTGAGCAAAACTTGAGTCACTTTATCTGATGACAGATTTGAACAAACACTTATATATGTTGAAAATGAAGTTTCAGTTCTAGATGGTTGAAGGCACATCCATCAAAGCCCATTTAGATGAGTTTAACAAACTCATGATGACTTGAAGAACATCAAAGAGGCCTTGCTTGATGAGAATCAAGGTATGATATCATTAGCATCCCTACCAGAAATTCTTTTAAGCATATGGATTCGCTGCTATAGGGGTGCACTACAATTACTTTCAAAGAGGTAATGCCTACCTTGTTTAATTACGTTTGGCAAAAGAAGTTACAAAAAGGTAACTTAGCGCAAAATACGACGCAAAATTTGGTTATTTAGTGTAAAGACAAATAAGGAGAGTACGAAGGTAGCATATAGAAGAGTCATCCTAAATTAAGGTCCAATGTTCAAAATTATCGATGTTGTCATTGTGATGAGGTAGGACACTACCAGAGAGAGTGTCCAAAGTACAAGAGTAAAGGAGTTACGGTATAGTCTACAAGCAATGGTAATTTTTGTCACCATAACATGTAATAACTCTAGTGATATCGATGTTGTGCTGACAGTCACCACGAGTTCATCAGGTGATAATTTGATGCTTGACTCTAGATGTTCTTATTATGCGATTTCTCATAGATATTGATTTACTATCTATTAATGCATTGGAGGGGGGATGGTAATGTGTTAATGGAAAGTGATGCTACTTGTAAAGTGGTACAAGTTAAATTAAGATGCACAATGGAGTGGGGAGAACATTGACTAATGTAAGGCATGTACCAAAACTAAGGGAAAAAAAAATCATATCTTGCTGAGTGCTCTTAACAAAGGTAGTGTTATAAAAGTCTCTTGAGGTATGCATACTATGATTGGGGGAGGAGGGGGGGGGAGGAGATAGACTACGAGTTATACCTTCTCCAAGGAAGGAAGATCATGTACTTGGGAGCTCATAAATGGTTAGAGTTTTGTTTTGAGGAGTTTAACTTGTTTTGTGTAAAAAGACAAAGTGAAACATTGCATTATTGCCAACACACCAGAGCTGAACGGAGTTATAGAACTAATGAATATAATTATATTAGAGAGAGTTTGCTCTTTACTCTTCAATGTTGGATTAGATGAAGATTTCTTGGCTTAAGCAATAAATATCGCTTGTGAGTAGTGAACAAATCACCATCATTAATAATGGATTGGAAAACTCATGAGGAAATGTGGTTAGGTGAGTCTATTAATTACATCAGATTGAGAGTATTCAATTGCTCTGCTTATGTTCATGTGAGTGATGGCATGCTAAAGCCGGAGGTAACAAAGTACACATTCCTACACTATGCACATAGGGTGAGGGATATAGGTTGTGGTGCATTGAGGAATATTTACCCAATTTTATGTTTTAAAAGAGTTTTACCTTCGACGAGTATGCTTTGTTTCAAAAAAGGAGTGAAGATCAATTATGGAGAAAGACATGGACAATGTTTAGAAATAGGTTGAACTTCAGGAAGAGCCCAAAGATGTTCAGAGTATAATAGATGTGATAGTGTTTGCATAGTCGCTATTCCATAACAACTAATAGTTGTTTCAAGGTCACAATTGATGAAGCTTCAAGGTAGTCAATAGAGGTGCATGAGATAGAGTGACAACTATATACAAATATTGAAATAGATAATTTCAGTGCAATAGAGGCAACTTTGGGTATGGACATACAAAGAGAGATGGCTAGAATGTTGCAAGTGACTTAGAGGAGTTACGTCGAAAAACTTCAAGGCCCTTCAACATACATTTAAAAAAATTTGTAGGTACCCTACTTGTTGCATATAATAAATTATCTAATTTGTCACTGTGTACTTGGATGGAGGTAAAGCACTTGTCCCATGCTTCACATGCTAGTACTGTTGGTTATCTAAGTGATGTTATAGATAGTACTAGGCTTGATTTATTACATGCAATTAGGAGAATGCATATGATTAATCTAAGTGTACATTGTGATGCTATGAAGTGGATCCCCCTAATTTTATTGGGGACAACGGATGTTGATGTTGTTTTATAGGATGTAGTTCAAGTAGTATGGTAGTAATTAGATTTGTGAACTCAAGTCATGCAGGAACCTAAAAGATAGTCGATTTCTAAGTAGTTACACCTTTGCTTTTGTTATGGTGTTGTATTTGAAAGATGTCATGTTAAGAGACACGCTGACTACAAAAGGGGCTGAAAAAGCAGTGTGGTCTAATGACTTGATTAGTGATGTTGGTGTGGGATATTTGATTGCTGTGGTGGTTGGTAGAAGTTGGAGATATCACTGAAAAATCGAGTCTTTTAGTGATTGAAATTTTTGCGTCAAATATAGCATTTCAAGAGAGGATGTGACTATGAAGAAGTTTCTTGAAATGGTGAATCTTGCAAACATGTGGACCAAGTTCACTCCTCTTAACAAATTCGAGCTCAACTTGGGCTTGATAGACATTTGTGATGATTGAGCATCTATATGGGTATTAGGAGAGCTTGATGGATAATGACCACTATGACTTGGCTCAAACGTCGAGTCAAGATGGCGATTGATGAGAATATGTCTGTAGGTTGAACAACTCTCCTAGTTTGCATAGGTTTCCTAATATATGTATCCTACTCTACCGTTAAATACAGTAGAGCAAATAACAGGAACATCGGATTTTCTTTTTGTGAGTTTTTTGAGTGAGTGCTTTGTGATAGATCGTAAGATAATACTTGTGGATTTACTTTGGGCTTAATCTTGGTGTGAAAAACACTCATGTAAATGATTGTAACTCTTGTTTTCCAATTATTAGTAGATTATTTATTGTTGGTTCCCCTCGTGGTGAAGATATTAACATTTAGACTGAACCATGTAAATGTTTGGTGTTCATTATTATTTCTCATTTTTAATTTTTTTTTTTGGTGATTTTGTGTTGATTTAATTATTAGATCCGTTACCATTTCCGCATTATATTACAACAAACTTCATAGGTAAAGAAATTATGTTTTGTTTGCAAGAAACCAGGACACATCAAGCCTAAATGTTTGCTGTGGGAGGAAAATAAGGGAAAATATAAGAAAAAGAAGAAAATGCTTAAAGATCAGACTTGGAGCGACACAGAGTGTGAACCCAGTAGCAACAAATAAGAAGAGGGGGGGAATCTCTATATGATGGCAGACCTCAATTTTGAGGAAGACAAAAGTAGATTCTCTGAAATTTCCTGTGATGAGAGGCACGAAATGCTAAAAGATATGTTTAATGAAATAGGAATGTGTCGAAGAGTGCTGAGCTAAAGAAAGAGGTATCTCTGTTAAAGGAACATTAAGCTTTACATAAGGAAGGACTCGAGGTTCTGCAGAAGGAAGTTGCTAAGTAAAAGCAAAACAAAGAAGGACAATGCTTTCGTTACAAAGGAGCTTACTGAAATTCGCAAAAAGTTTTCTTGAGTTCAGAAACTCTTGAGTAGATTTTATCTAGTCAAATGCCATATTATGAGAAATCTGAATTAGGTATGAACCTCATGAAAATCGAAATCCTTTCCAAGAAAAAAAAAACACTAAAGAAATCTGCCATTGATATCGATCTCATTTTAGAATTCACTTTGTAGAACCAAGAGGAGCCCAATATTTTTCTCATGCACAAAATGTAATGAACAAGGCCATTTTAAGAAAAAACTGTCCTAAGAAAGGCAAGAAAATAATTTGCAAATCAGTGCAACTTCATCTTTTGCTTCTAACAAGAAAGGCCCCGAATATATTTGGGTGTCAAAAAAGAAATGAATTGATTCTTTCTTGTAGAAATACAAGCAACTCAGGAAGAAAAGGTGAAAATGGTACTTATATGGTGGATGCTCGTAACATTTGACTGGAGACCCTTAACATTATTTAGGCATAATAGCAAACTCATTTTATTTTACACACACTCATAATTCTAAATATTTTACCACGTGAACACATCTACATTGGTGAATTCAGAGAGTGTTTTATCAACATAAGAAAAGGGGAGATTGTTGAATTTTTGAAGATGACAAGATAATTCAAAAGTTACTAATAAATGCATTGTATAGAGCTATCTTGCAAATGCGTAGTCCAATACGCAGAAGGTGTGTAAAACGGGAACTTTTGATGGTTGGCGTTGCTCTGCTTCTACAGAATGTAAACAAGATGTTGTACGTAAAGGGTTTCTAAAGCTAGGACCTATGAAAAGGTAAACAAGCTCTAAAACGAGGGATTCGTTAAAGCTTGGATGGACTAACAGATGGTGAATAACCGTATAGAAATGGAAGACATCAATCTGCTTAAAAATACCAGTAAGTGTCGAACGATGGTTATTCTTTGAGAAGGTTGTATTTCTTGTAGTGTAGGCAAATAAAATGCTCGATAGTGTTAGGGTTGTTTTTATCTGTAGTGTTATCTATTGAATTTCACACAGAAGCAACACCATCTATGGGCTTTAATTTCTAGAGATTATTAGTGAATCCCAACCTTGTTTGTGGCCGTAAATATGGCAAAGTGGACGTAGGTCAAGTGAAAGGTTGAACCACTACAAATCTTATTGAAATATTTTCTCTCTCTTCAAACCTTTTTTATTTACTATTTCATAGAAGCATTCGTGTTCGGATAACTGTTTCTCATTCTACATAAGCCTATATGCAAGATTTTTCCACAGAAAGAGTTTTAATCTTCATAAAATAGCCGATTCACTCCCTTTTGATTATTGTGTTAGCCTTATCATCATGGTTACTCAACCATCCAACGGTCCCATCGGATGACAAATTTGGACCTAATTCGTCACCATTGGATGAAGCTACATAGAGTAAAGTGATGGGCTACAAACTAAACTAGGGTTTTGACTAAGAATGATAAATGATCACGTCATTGCGTGGCTCCTCATGAGCACCTGATACAATCCATTAACAACTCACCAGCCATCTAGGAGACTCCGGGATGAAGAATAAACCGAAAACTTGAAGTACGCAGGGGATTCCACCTGAAAATGAAATCATGGACGGTGAGCTTTTGACGTTTCCAAGGTAAATATAACAAAACAAAGCACAAGAGAACTGAGACAGTAACCTATCAAAGCCAAGATACGCCAGGACACAATAGTTCCCAGAAAGTAAATCAACGAAATGCCACAGCACAACAAAAGCTGCAACAAGACCAAGCGATGGTTGACAAGCAATGCATCGAGTTGACACCATTAACATTTTACAGTGGCCCAGAAAATGTTTACGTGATTTAATGTCGTGAATGCTCCCCGGATGTGTTTGGGTGTTATCTCGGCAATGTACACAGGTACCTGTTCGGCCACAAAATCATGAACGACGTCTTCAAGAAACCAATTAGGATAAGAAAACTGAACGTTTTTGCATTACCACATAAGTTAGAATCCCAAAGCCAACTCCATTTAATATCCTTCCGGTATCGAGCCACCAAACATTCTGCGAGCTAAGACGAAATACACCGTTATCTGCTTCACAGCCTTTCCAAGATATTCTTCGGTGCACTTACACATTATCTAATAAACGTGACAGGAGGTAATGGAACTAAACTTTCGTGGGTCAAGCCATCGACAATCTAACAAAGAAAGTTCTGAAGAGGGAACAGACAGCACGAACCTTGGCCAATGCTATAGAAAGCCATCCTGCAGTGCAAAATATTTGCGAAATCCCCATCGTCTGCGTCAGAACGCCACAATTGAGAGCTCAATGAGATTTTTTCAGGTTCTTCATTGAACATATGTGATCTTCAAATTCAAGAATAGCTGGAAAGGCTAGAGAATGCCTTACCCATCTGCGACCCACCATATCTGTCATCCGCCCATTAACCAAAGAGCCTATCATCCCTCCTACTGTTATCATAGAACCAAAAAGCAAGTACTATGACATGAGAAATCGGGAATATTAATGTTAGAGAACCTGAATCGTGACTCACAAACTCCCTTCATCAATGGTGTCCCAGATAAATAAGTTAATATTAATGTTAGAGAACCTGAATCGTGACTCACAAATTCCCTTCATCAATGGTGTCCCCGATAAAGAAGTTATTGTTAGCTAGCCCTTTAAAGTAATGAGTTTTCGGGCATCAACCATGCTTTTTAGGAAAAAGTTGTGTTATAAATAAAGGAAGCAATCGAATAAAATGCACAGAATAAAGAAATAAGTCAGATACTAGAATTATGTGGTTTGATTAGTGTGACTTTCATTTATAGGAAAAGCAATATAAAATTCCACAATAAATCAAGTGATACAACGAATATTACAACTACTCTCGAGCACTCAAACATTATTTTTCAAACCCCACCTACACTTAATAATTCACTCAGTATTTAGCTCTCATAATTACTAATGATAATTTTATAATCTCGTAAAGAATTACATAAATTCTTCACACTAGCCAAATTACTCTAGTGAACTAAATAGACCGACGTGAAGAGCACCTACATTAACAACCCTCTCTTCTTCAGTGCTCAATGGCACACTTCAACCACGATGGCTCTTCTCTATCAAAAACCAAGAGAAGTTTCCCATTCTTGCTCACCATTATGACTCAAGGTGCGTTTGGTTTAACATTACAAATAAGTTTTTGATGTAAAGCAAATACTGAAAGTCAAAGCTATTTGAGGAAATGTAAATTGTATTTGGTTAAAACATCTTTGCAAATGGACTTTGAGTTGAATGTGTTTTTGGCAAAACAAAAAAAATCTTGCAATGGCTTTGGATATATTATATTTATATTTATTTATTTATTTTTAAAAAAATGACCAAACCCTTTGTTGGTTTGGCAAAGGGCTATGACTACCAGCAAGCCAAATCTAGCGCCGGTGGCTATCGATCGAGGTTGCCCAACGTCAAGCGACCTCTGGCAAGGGTTGAGCAACCCAGCTAAGGGCCACCAAAGGTCATATGACCTCGGGCGACCCTCGACGAGGGTCGCATAGCACAGGCGACTGCTACCTAGGTCTTGTGGCCTCAAGCAGCCCTCGCCTAGGTCACGTGACCCTCATTGAGGGTCGCCCAAGGTCGTGCGACCTCCAACGGCCCTTGATTGGGTCACGCAACCCTCATCTGAGGTTGCTTGACAACTGTCAACGTTAGATTTGGCTCATTGGCAGTCGTAGCCCTTCGGCAATCCCTTGAT
Organism: Eucalyptus leucophloia subsp. euroa; assembly: GCA_017140325.1. NCBI lineage: Eukaryota > Viridiplantae > Streptophyta > Magnoliopsida > Myrtales > Myrtaceae > Eucalyptus > Eucalyptus leucophloia. The sequence continues at coordinate 24,397,597 of CM029471.1, forward strand.
GGGTTTGGTCCTTTTTAAATTAAAAATAATGAAGGATGAAATTGGAATTTTGAAAATTTGGTGAGGGTAATTTTGGAAGAAAAAAATGAGTTTCAACATTTGGTTAAATTCTGAAAACCTAAAGTTAGTTCCTATTAGTATTGAGTTTTCAGTCTTCCCAATGCTGACTTTGAAATAAAAGTTCATTCATAATTTGGCATTTCTTCAAGAGACTTTGGAGGTTGAAATTCTCTTGACAATACCGTACCAATTACAAACTTGTTGTGGGAAAGAAGCTGATCACCAACTTTCTTTCTTTCGTTTATTTTATTTGGGCAAATTGTCTAGTGGAAGCCGGAAGAAAGAGTTGATCTCCTCTCTTTTGTGTGCAAAAGAGAGCTCCCCCAGGACATGACTAATAAACAATTATTTTTCAAGTCCAACTTGTGGCTAGAAAGAAAAGAGAGAAGCAAAACTGCTGTTTGGAATAAAGTGGCAGACATATTCTGGGGAAATTCCAAGACTTCACATGTTGTGAAGTACTACAATGAGACAAAAAGAATCCCTCAACAATAAAACATTATCCAAAGGATGGACACGGATCGCGAGCGGCCTTCAAGAGGGAATCTTCCTTTTCTTTCTTCAGAGTTTGTCAACCCAAGAAATTATGACCCACTTGGATGACTTCTAATAAATACCACAGTGCTGAAATTCTTCATATACTACAACCGCTCTACATCCTCCAATTCGAGTTGGGTTTTGTCCAAATTCAAGCTCAATATATTCTAATTGTTTAAATGAGATTGGAGACGATGTTAATAGAGGTTCAACATAGAATCTCAATGAACAAAAAATTGACTGAAATTGGCAGCAATTCATTGTACTTTCTAGCAATGCACTAAGGACATGTAGCATGTAAACTTGACAGGACTGGACATGTGGAGTGTACGCTTGACAGGACTCACCGCTGCTGTAGAAAGCCCTAAATCCTCCATTATGCCCGACTCGGCAGGTGATGAATAACCAGACTGCATTATAGAAATATGCCATTAGTCATGTTAACTTCTACTTGATGGAGAGTAACATTATGAGAAACTACAACCTAAACAAAGGAGTTGCCTAGGATATCATATTATGGAGGCAAGACCGGAAAAAATAAATTAAGTAACCTGAAAATTGGTTTTGCATAAGCGTCCGTTCTCAAAAATGCAATCCAAATAGTGAAATCTAATAATTCCATGTCCCTTTACCAAACTGAGTTTCCAAAACAAACTTAATTGATCCTAAAGAAGCAACTTGAGTCTTTTAATGTTGTCCGAATTAAGACATTCTTAATTTTGGAAACATCTAGGGCAGCATAAGATCTTTGGGTTTATCAAACCATGCGATCCCCAACAGGTGGTTCTGCAACATTATTCCCGTTCTCTCCCCACACGCCCCCACCCCCAACCCAAAAAAAAAAAAAAACAACCAGATATTCAACAAGAATTGCAGACAGAGATCTTGCTGGTTGCAAAATCATACGCATGCCAAAACAACAACTACTTTTGAATCAGAACGAAAGTTGCTAAGGACAGACATTAGCCGAGCAATTTCCCTTTCTTTTTAAATTCGCTCGACTTTGAAGAACCTTTGATGGGATTGCCAAAAAAGACGAGGAGGAGAAGAAGAAGAAGAAGAAGAAGAAGAAGAGAAGCAAGACAGCTCGACAGAAAACAGATTTGGGTTCTTTAGTGATCAAACTACTTGCACACAATTAAGGAAAGAGTTGATGCAATAATTCTCACAGTGCACCCAGAGACAAAAGACCCGCAAAGGGCAACCAACGTGCTGAAAACGAGGAGAGGCGTGACCGAGGGATCACTTGAAGACATGGATTCGCCATAGCTGCCGAGAAGCAGAGAGCTTGTTGACAACCCATCTTCTTCTTGGCTCTCTCTCTCTCCATCTGCCTGTTTTATTTCTCCCGTAGAGCAAAACTTGCCAATGATCAAGGTGGCAAGAGTCAGCTGCCAGTGCATTTAAAGGAGAGACTGGGTTGGTGTGAGAGAGACAGAGTAGGAGTGAATATTAGGTAGTTTAGATTGCAACATAACATACGAGAAAGAAGTACGCTCATTTTCTCCAAAAAAGAAAAAAAAAAGAAAAAGAAAAAATGCACTCATTTTCTCATAAAAGGCTCTAGAAGATTTTGTCTCCAATTAAAGATTCGAAATGGTCACTTAATCTTAAGTAATGGTCCGAACTTGCTGACCCCTAAATCTTTGCTGACCAATGACTAGATCAATCCCGACCAAAAAAAAGACTAGACCAAGGGTGATTTCGTCCATTGAAATTTTTCTTTTTGCATCGTTTTTTCTAATTTCTTTTTATTTTATTGTCTTCCTTTCTTTTCTTCCTTTCTTCATCTTCTCCAACCCTCCATCTTCTGCATATCTCCTCCTCCGAAGTCCCCTCTCTCGCCATCTATGCTTTTGACCTCATCCGCCACCACCTTCCACAGCATCTCCATCATCTTCATCGTCAAATGGAGGATAATTCGAGCACACTATCTAATGCCCTACCTAGGCCGGCTAGGCCGGCAACGTTGTGATTGGCGCAAACACCATCTTACGCCTGCTGTTGAAGAAGTGGAGCACATGGGTGCTGCTGCCGAGGGCGTACTAACACTCACCATCGGTCCCTAGTGACATTGATGAAGGGACTGAGGAGCTTGATGGTATGACTGCTGGCAATGGCGACGGCAGGGCTATTAGTGGTTGAGTCGGGCTACTCCCGGCCGATGATGAACTCTGTGAACACGTCCGGTGGGCATACGTGAACTACTAGCACAACATGTGGTGCAGTTTTTGGCCAGTTGGCTGTTCAAACTTTTTGTTCCCAATCCGGAAAGCCAACAAAATAAAGGCTTGCAAAGGACCAAAAAGCAAAGGGGTTCGCCATTTTCATTCACTATTGCTCTATGATTTCGTTGCTTCGTTGGAGAATAATCGAATTTGAAGGGACAAATCCTAACTGCCATCAATATTCGTGGGCTTTGGTGTTTTTAGTCCAGAGCATGAGATGAGAATTGAGCAGAATGAACTAAATTGGGGGATTATGCTTGAAGATTCGTTCGATGGCAAAATCAACTGCAGCACCTTCGTCCGCTACCGATATCTGGAGTGGTGGAACCGTGCCAGCGCATGACTGAGAATATAACGATGAAGAAGCTCGGTCAAGAGACGAGCTCCAATTCCAGAGAAGGAAAAAAAAGCTCGATGGAAGGCATTAACTCGAGGCACGAGATTCAAAATCGTTCCCTTTAATCTGTCGGCAAAGATGAAGACGAGCATGAGATGAGAAGGACGACCGTCGGCGGTTGATCGGACGGCCAGAATTCAGCGAAATGGCAGGAGTCCCCTAAGAGAACGAGAGGCCGGACTCTCTGATGGGGCGATGGATAGTGGGCTTGATCTTCCTATAAAGGTTCTCTAAACTCGAATGATGGGCCATGCTTATAATTTGATAGGCTTGTTCGAATTGAATTTGATGATTTGGGTTCTCACGGTCCGGCGCATGGGCTGGGTTGTACCGGAACTAAAGTAGTCGGGCTTCATAGATTGAAACATGTATTCAATTTATCCAAAAGTCCACCGGACCGTCTTAGGTGGCATAGCTGGCGTCTACATTAGTGATTTTCTATTAAAATTGATCAAATTGATTCAATTGGTAAAATATGAAAGGATTTAAGAGTTAATACGTAAAATTAAAAGGTTTAAAATTAAATTGACAAAAATGTAATAGATTTAGGATTTTTTTGATAATTTTCCCAATTTCAAGTATCAAAGTATATATAAACTATGCCAAAATGCAAGGCGTGGATCATGAAGATACATTATTCGAAATCTGCATATGTGCACTTAATTGCATCTCAGCCATTTGCTTTTGCATTCCACGGTTGAATGGCCCAAATTGCATTGGGTCCACATGCGTTATGGTTTATTTATGGAATGATCGTGCATGTATTGTGCTCACATTGTGTGGGTGATGCTACAAGTTTTGTGCAATGGTATGCAATTCTTCCAATAGATTTCTCTGGAGAGTACAAATCGAAATTCTTCAAGGTTTATAAGGTTATTTTTAGAAACATTATGCTTAGAAAATGAATCTTTTGTACATATAGACTACATTTAGTGGTTAGGATAAAATTTAGGATACGATAAAATTTATATTATCCTACTTTTGGTACTTGTTCAAGATAGAATAAAATCAGATATAAATGGGATATAGGCCAGATAAAATTATCCCATGTAGAAGTGAGATAAATGTAGATATGATTTTTAATATTTATAAGAGAAATTTTTTTCTCAAATAAAAATCTTCTTAAATTAACAAATTTAAAATTATATTTCAATATAAATAATATTTGAATTCTGATATAAGAAATTCAAAATATTTTTTAAATTAATCTTATTTTTATTTATAATATTAGAATTTAATTCTATCTTATAATATAAAATTCAATATATAGATATATATATTTATATTTATTATGTATCTTAGGTATTTTAGTATTTTAGGTATATTAATACAATTTTCTACTAATAAAATTTTATTAGAGAATGATGGAAAAGAAGAAAGAAATAAAAAAATTAATTAAAAAAGAGAGGAAAATAAAATAAAATAAAAATAAAAATAAAATTGACAAAAGTATTATTAGAGATTTTTACCATCTATATATGTAAAATTTGTGATTAATTTATATTGATATGGTGTTTTAACCAAACAATATATATTATACAATGTGAATATATCCAGTTTTATTACTGCAATTATCAAACAGCGAATATGATATAACAAAATCTCATATATATCATAATATATTCTATTCAGTCTTATCCTAGTTAGAAATCCTGACAATCAAACGTAGCCATAATGCGTCTATTATACTGCAAAGTTGCATTGACATGAAAATCATATGCATAAACTTGGTTATCAATATTATTTTTAAAATGCTAGTCAACAGAAAGTGTCATGCCTAAACATTTTTGTTGATGATGAGTATACAATACATACAACAATCTTTGAGAAATTGTTCTTTAAATTATTAATTTTTAACGAAACAAATACATCTTTCGATTTTGATTGGGTTGTATTAGGTTTTCTTTGCAATCATTTAAATAAGTCATATGTCGCATGTCATATTGATTAATAACATGTATTGCATATAGCTTAATTTTCATTAAATAAGAGAAAACCCTCGAAAAGATTTGAGTAGAACTTCATGCTAATTAGAAAACATATTAAGGTTGAATATGTGTTTTTCCTAAGTTACATTGTAAGTGCTTACGTTGCTTCAAGGTAAATAATTCCTCCATTTCCTCGCAATTTATTTACTACTTTTGATTATTAGGTATTACATAAATGGTTACGTACCCACATAATCACCTCATATGTCAGTAACTAGGTTAACATATGTTAGTAAATAGGTTAACATCAATTCAAGCTAGCTGCTAAATATTTTTTTTGAATAAAACAGAAGGTATCGAAAAGGGCGCTAAAGTAATCTAGCACAATAAAGTCCTCAAATTTATACTCTTTGGTTCATAAAAGTAAAGTCATTCTCTAAAAACTTTACTTGGGTTTCTAATTGACCCTCACAAAAATAGATTAGTGGCAACTCCTAATTGAAATCATTTATATGCTAAGAACTTGAACATAAATTGTGAGTTAGTATGGGCTTGGGAGAGCTCAAACTAAATTTATGCTTAGTAATCTATTGGTAAACTCTTAGGTGGCGCACATCGAGGGAGGGTTGCAACAAGTGACACTTAAGATCTAATGAGAACTTTTAATACTAAAGTGAGTGTGGTACACAACTTTTAACACTTTTAATATCATTCTCCCCTTAATTTTGACACAATTGGCCCCACACTAAACTTAACCAAATGGTGAAACTTTAGAGGGACTTACAAGAACCATATGGGATAGCTTAAGTAGTCTACTCACTATTCTTTTTATTTATTTATAGATATTGTCAATATAAAAACTATTTTCTCCGTAAAATGTGTCTTATGTCTATATCGGAAATGAACCGATTCTCCTCAAAGAATCATCTCTATAGCAGCATATATATATTTTGGATTCACGAGTGCATTTCAAGTCCATAGCACCAGAATCTCAATACCAGCGAAGAGAGCGTACTGAGTGAGGAATATTGACAATTTCTATGGTTTGGGAAAGAGGAGATGATGGACACAAAGCAGAAAGTAGGAAGAAGTGTTTTTCTCTTCAGCCCTTTGATCCTTCCCCATAATTTTAGGGGAGGGAGTTGGCGGATATTAATTGAAATCACTGTTCTCCCTCATAAAAGTGAAACCATATTTGAAGGTCGATGGTAATATGAAATACATCAGATTTCTCCTGATTAATTACCATTACCACCAATTTCATTCCGTTACTCTCCCTCCTTTCCAAACAACCAAAATAACCTCATTTGTTCTCCACCTCCGCTTCCTCACTTCTATTTTGTTTCCCCCATTTATTTTCCCAATCAACTTTTTCCCATGTTCCTCTACCAAAGATCAATTTGATCAATATAAAATAAATTATTTCTCTTTGCTGACATATTTATTTCACCAACAAAAGAAAAGATAAAAGAAGGTTATCTCAGATATGGAGCCACCAGATAATAAATACCATAGCACTTTCAAGACAAAACATTTGAGAAACTCCTGAAGGTATTATCTTAAAGATGTGCATGATAACTATTCTCTTTCTTCTTCTTCTTCTTCTTCTTTTCATATATTTTGTTTCCGGAAATAAATTTGGAATATAAATTTGCTTAGTACAAAATTTCATTTTTTTATTTATGGACAAATTTTGCATCTAGAAATGAGTTTGGAACATAAATTAAAAGTATAAATCTTCTACTTTTCTATTTCTAGAATAAAAATAGCAATAAAAATTATTCTCATCACTCACTTGCTTTCTCCCATGCGATTTCCCATGAGAAGACTAACTTCATCCTCCTCCCCGTGACTCTCCCGTCCTAAACCCCTAGATTTGCTGCCCTCACCCCTTCCAATCCCTTTGCCTCCACCTCTTCCAACGGCGGCTACTACACCGCCACCTCCTTCCCTAAGATCTCTTCTGACATTGGTGGCACCTTCTCCCTCTATTGAGAGGGCACAATAGAAACTCGAGACCTTTACTTGGGAAAATCGCCAAGAGGGAGCTCAAATTTAAGCCCGTTAACATATCTAGTTAGACCTATCTTCACTTAAAATTTAAGCCAATGAGTCATAGAAAAACTATGATTTATTAACCGCTCCACGCCACATCAATTCGCCGGTGTGGGCTTCTCTAACACAACTTACATATGTATCATATCTATCTCCCTCTCACATGTTAGCTCCAGTCTTAGATTTTCTCCTCATTAATTTGGATATCTTGTTGCATTAACTTATCTCAACTTGAATCTCCAACGCCAACTTCATCATTGGTCTCTTTTTCAAGACCGAACCATGAAGTCTGTCATTGAGCCTACGTTGCTACATCGCGTCCACTAGCCCGAGACCGCATTGGTTACAAGATTCCTCTTTGAGATATTCACCAAACACCGATATATATTGGGAGTAGGTTACCAATCAACCATCAAATTTGACTCATTTGTTGGGAGCGTACAAAATAAAGCCAATACCTTTACTTGGGGAGATCACCAAGAGGGAACCCAAGTCCAACCCTATCAACATGTCTAATTAGACCTACCTTCACTCAAAAGCTTAAATCAATGAGTTATAGGCTAACTATGATATATTAACTATTCCACATAACATCAATTCTCCTATGTATATTAGGAGTGGGTCACCAATCAATCATCAACTCCAATTTCATTTGTTAGAAACATAAAGTAGAAGCTTGATACCTTCATCCAGGGAGATTACCAAGAGAGAGTTCAAATCCAAGCCCATCAACATATCTAATTAGAACTATTTTCATTCAAAAGCTTAAGCTAATGAGTTATGGGTTAACTAGGATATATTAACTACTCATACGGCATTAATTCTCCGATATGATATGAGATGTCTCTAACATAACTCACACGTGTATCCTAATACTCTCTCTAACAACACCTTCTTCTCCAACTTTCGCCCCTCTTTCTCCAACAATTCCATCATCTGTGATTTTTCAAACTTTGCTCTGCCACCAACAACTTCATTGCCAAGCCCTGCTGCTTCTCCTCCTGGCGTTGCTCCTTCCATGGCGAGAACGTCATCATCTTCCAAAATAAGTTCAGGCGCAAGATCAACGTGGGCCTCTTTAAGGACTCCTTAGGATGATATATTGAAGCCACCTAGTTAGCCTCGCGAAGCTGTTCGCCACCTACATCTTTGGCAATAGAATCTTCATGATCTACAAGTTTGTCGACGGCACTAGCCTCTCCAATTGCCTGCATAACCCTAAAATGCCCAATTTCATTATCCATGGGACCTAAATGTCGAGGATGCAGTTCGCCACCAACGTCGCACATGGCCTCGATTACATTCACAATAACATTAGCCTCAACAAGATCCTCATTCACAACCGCATCAAGAGCAGTAGCATCGTCGTGACGCACCTATCATTCAAAGCCAAGATTTTCCATCGGGCTGCCTCAGCTATGTGGCAAGGCGGACGAGAACGACATGTTTCAAGAGTGGGTGGGTCCAGCAAAAGGTGGCAGTGAGACCAAGGAGGATGGGGTCGGCAATTTTATGTTATTATCAAATGAATTTCCAATTTGGGAACAAAAATTTTGTGTCATTAAACACAGTCAAATGCTCAGAAAAACTCATCTAGGGAATGGAAATAGAATTTTTCTAACTAGAAATTATTCACTGGATTATAATGATTAGGAAAAATTTCAATTAAGGGCCTAAAGTGGAACCGTTTTTTCAAAATAGATTCAAAATGGACATTGTCTCAAACAAGAACCTGAAGTGACCAACTTAGTTTCAAATAAGGGCCTCATCTTAAAAGCCAATCAAATATTATTTGCATCTAGGGGTATTTTCGTCTAAAGACTTTTTTCTCCTTCTTTTCTTAATTTATTTTCTCCTTCTCTTTCTTTTCTTCATCATCATCGAGCATTCACCTTTTTCACTCTTTAGATTGCATTCGCCAAAGTACATCTCTATCTTCCTTGCCAACTTAGCCATCAACACCTTCAACCTCATTTGGCATTGCCCTCAACAGCAATTCCAGTACCTTTGTTGAGAGATGGAGGTCAATCTAAGCCCTAGATCGAGCACGAGTGGACCAAGATGTGACGCTCAGCTCGATTCGATCCCCACATCTTGTGGTCGTGGTCAAGCATGAAGCATGATGAGATGTAAGCCATTAGCTTGTTGCCCTCGTTGTCGTCGATGCTTGAATTCAAATCGGTGCTCACGCAAGCTATGATCAATCTTAGCAAGGAGAAGCCAAATTGAAGTGCCTAAGCCAAATTTATTAGAGGTTTTTGAGGAATCTCTGTGATACTCATGTGCATTGATTTGTTCAGTGAATTACATGATTTTGGGAATTTTTGAGCAATTTTGTACTTTTTTCATCTTGTTATTCTCTCTCAAATCTTTGTAGATAATATTTTAGAGTCAGAGAGGCAAATTGTTTGAACATGTGTAGACTAGAGTCATTCGTTTTTTAGATTGAGTGTTGTCTAATTCAAATCACCACCAAAGGCAAGTATCTTCAATCACGGGTCAAAATGATTCAGTAGCCTTTGAAAATAACCAGCATGCACGAGACAATTGGACCCTCTCAAGAAGCTACATATTTTACCTCAATGCAAGCTACGTCTATGGATGTTATGAATAATCCAACCCGGACCCAATAAAACATTCTCAAGAAGCTACGAGTGAAAGTTATCGTGGCATAAGCAATTTCATTGGTGGGGAGAGCATGAAACTGTTACTTTAATTGCCATAATAAGTTTTTACAAGCAAATTGAATAAAAACAAAACCCACTTATGGATATTTCTTGATTTTCAAGTTCATTATTGTCATCGGAGAAGGTGAGTGATAGCGAATAACTTAAAAACCGGCTCATGCCGAAATCAATGAGTTCTTGGGTGAGGATGCAAAATTGCATAATGTAGAGCATGCGCTTTGAAGTTTGCTGATGGGAAGGCTGCAAAACTGAAGCACGCAATTTGCAGTTTTGCAAAACTGCATAACTTCTCGAATGTCTTTTTGTTTTATTCTTTTCCTAAATTGTTCAAATTGTTTTGCACCTGTGCAAGCTCATGCGTCAGGAGTCTGATGTATTTGTCAAGAAGGAGGTGAGCAAGATGAAAAAAGAAAGAAAAGAAAAACAAAAAAGGAAAAAGTAAAAGTCTTTAGACGAAAATACCCCTAGCTGTAAATAAGATTTGATTGACTTTCAAGTTGAAACCCTTATTTAAGACTAAATCAATCACTCTGGGCCTTTATTTGATACAATGTTCACTTTAGGTCCTTTTTTGAGAAAACGGTTCCACTTTGGGCCCTTAATTGAAATTTTCCCTAATGATTATCATTCGCATTCTAAGCATACTTTCTATCAATTTCAGCAAATGGTTTCACTTTTTCTAATTATAATGTGAAAAAAAAAAAAAAAAAACGAGTGACATCATCTACATAACCCTGGCTGTAACGTAATTCAAACAAGCTAACTGGTTTCACTTTTTTTAATTATAATGAAAAGAAGAAGACGAAGAAAAAGAAGAAGACAAAGAAGAGAGCGACAGCATCTGCACAGCCTCGGCTGTAACGTAATTCAAACAAGTTTAACTGAATCGCACGGCTATGAAGTGGTTAGTGACGGAGATAACGTGACGGTGAACCAAGGATATCAAGATCAGTAAATTCATTCATTTGTCGCTTGAGACTCATGTTTCACAAAAATGTAATTGTCCGAGGATGATTGGCCTGGTCAACTCCGGCGGTTTATCAATGGTATTAGAACTTCGACGGCAACTTAGGGGATGTGTCTTTAATTCTACATTACCCATGGATAAGCGGTCGTATTAGTAGACAAGCACCACCACAAACTAGCACAATACGTTTTAAACCTAACGAGGGTCGCTGCCTTTAATAACAAAAACATCATTGACCATCCCTCCAGAAGTTCTTTTCCAGTTTCTTCCATGAAAAAAGCAAGGAAAGAACGATCAAAGGCAAATTCACTTAACCATAAAATGAAAGCTCCCACTAGCATAGCTTCACACTGCGTTCTTCCATCACAGCACACATACTCTTTTCAAGCCGCAAGCTCGGGAGTATATGGAATGGCAATCACATTCAAGTCGTTCTTTCTCTTGACCACAATCCCGAAAGTCTCCGTCATGTCGAGCTCCTCTGGGGCCTTCCCAATGGGCAGCTTCCAGTCAAAATGGTACAAAAACGATGCCAACAGGAGCTCTATGTTCGCATAGGCGAATGCAGCGCCAGGGCACGACCTCCTACCGGACCCAAAAGGAAGAAATTGAAAGTCCGTCCCTTTGAAGTCCACCGAGGACTTGAGGAGCCTCTCCGGCTCGTACTTCTCTGAGTCGGTCCAGTAATCGGGGTCTCTTCCTAGCGTCATCGCATTCACGATGATCCGGGAATTCACAGGTACTCTGTACCCATCGATTTCGGCTTCTTCAGTCGCTTCCCTAGGAAGCAAAGGGGACGGAGGGTGGAGCCTCAGGGTTTCTTTGATGATCGATTTCAAGTACTTGAGCTCATTGAGGTCCGATTCTTCTACATGATGCTTTCCCTTTAGGGCTTGTCTCACCTCGGCCTGTGCCTTGGCCATCACTTTGGGGTTTCGAATTAGTTCCGACATCGTCCACTCCACGGTAACCGATGAACTGTAGCTTCCACCCCCAAATATTTCCTAGAATTAGAAAATTTTGTAAGTGAAATTTACTTACATTGGAGAGTCTACGATTTTTGCTTGTGCTAATTGGTGAGAGTGTGATACCATAAACAATCTCGAAAATAACATCTATACTCTATATAAAAATATAGGATAGTCTCCGGTGATCCCCACAAGTTTTACTTGAAACTCAAAATTGTACCTTTATTTTTCTCAGTTCAAAATTGTTTTTGAACATTTTAAAAAGCGTGACAATTTGTCCATCAGTTATATTTGACCGCTAGTAAAGAGTTGGCAGCAAGAAAGTCAAGGCGACAATCTGAGTACACATAATGTGTTTTTATTGTTACATACGTGGTCATAAAAAATTATGCATGTCAAAAGATTAAAAATTCAAATGGAAAGTCAAAGAAAAATGTTCAGCGGGAAAGGCCCACCGCTGAGCAAAACAGGAGAGGGGGAAAAGCACAGTGGTCAACTCAAATTGGCGCCTCTGTCGGCGTATCGTAGGCATATAGGTCCAAGCGTAATTGCATTTTTTTCATGTGCAATCCATATGTAAGAAAACCTATGAACAATTTAAGTTTTATTTTTGATTTTATTCAAGGATAATACCAAAAAAAATCTTAAATTGGTATACTTATGATAAATTGATTCAAAACTAATTTTTTAACTACTAAAAACTCAAAACTAGTTTATTTATGACAAATTTATTTTAAACTAATTTTTTAACAACAAAAAATCTAAAACTTATACATTTGTGACAATTTTACCCTCTATTAAATTAAATTTTTTTTTTGGTGAAACTCTACTAAATTAAATTAATACTACAAAAAAAATTACAAATCAGTATACTTGAAATCATAAACCGGTATACCTATCAACTACCATATGTAATATAACTTAGCAATTTCATAGTAAAATTTAATGGAATTTAATGGAGGGTAAATTTGTTATATGTTTATTAGTTTGTACTTTCCGTGGTTTTAACCTATGAATTAATTCATAGAAAAAGGGAAACCCAATTCCAATGTATTTTGAATCAAACTTTCTTTTTGTTTTTCAGAAAAAGAAATTTCATGAGAGTCGTACATATTGTTGAGATAATTAACTGTGTTACTTAAGCAGTAAATTTTGTTACTTAGGAAAGGTCAACGCAACTATCAGGCCATCTAATTTATCTTTCATTTTGTCTTTAGTTAGTTAAATCTCTCTCGTGATATTACGTCAACTTACATTCGTTTCCTCAAGCAGAGCAACTCTTTGAAATCTCTATATCTTCATGAATGTTCCTCCTCTTTTTTTACCACACGTATATGCATATGAGTCTTTGTGGTGTTTCTTTACGGGTGGTATTCACAAAAGCAGTAACACCCAACATAATAACAAAACCTGTCGCTACCATAAGTTCGATTATCAAGTGGAGTGAAAAAATCAATTCCGGTGTTCAAACGCACCAACCAACTCTATATGCATGGTCATATTTGATGAAACACATATTCAAGGTTGGACATATCACTTAACAAAATAATATTAGTGTACCCTAAATTTCTCAGTTGCTGATAGCACCGTGTATAATTTTGACCAAATAAAAGATATAAAAGCCATTACCGTATAAACTCACCAGAATGAGACCTTTAATATCATCGATAGTCAGATGAAACCCGACCTCCTTGGACTGCTCAAGTCTCAAGAGCACGTCAAGAATATCTTCTCCTCCACCCAACGCATCATCCTCGTTAATTCTCGAGGATCGATCTATTTCCATCTTACGTTCTTCGATGATGCTATCGAAGATCTTGTCCATCTTCCCCACCAACATATCTAGCTTCGGTTTCATCCTGCTCAGGCTGGTTAGAATTTTGAGCGACGGAAAAATCTCAGCCACGCCAAAGCCACCAGTCAACGCGACCGACTCTTTAAACAACGCGATGAATGCCTCTTGTTGCTTGCACCTTCTGCCGACAACCGCCCTGGAAATTATGCTATTCGAGAAAGCGAAGATTTTCTCGCTTAGATTGAAAGGCGAGCAGGACAATGACCGCATGTAGTCAACCAAATCACGCGCCTCCTCTTCTCTATGGATTTGAAAGACCGGACGCGGGGTGCGCTCAGGAGCTCTGTGACGCAAATCTTGCGCATTTGCCTCCAATATTCGCCGTAGGGCGAGAAGGTCATGTTCGGGTAAATGGCCATCTCCATGAATACGAACGTCGCGTGTACGAACGTCGGGCGTTGTGCGAAGGTGAGCTCATGGGTCTTGAGGACTTGTTCCGCCAGTTTAGGATTAGAAACCGTCACGACCGAGAGCTCACCGAGCTGGAGATGGAAGATGGGTCCGTATGTTTTGGCCAGGTCACCCAAGCGATAGTGAGGTAGGGAGCCAATGAAATGGTGTAAATTCCCAATGAATGGCAGCTTTTTGGGACCCAATGGGAATTGCTTCGTGGATGAGCTTTTGGTTGCATTTTTACTGGAACATATTTTGAGAAAGAATAGGAAGAGGAGAAAAGAGAGGATAAAAAGAAGCATTGTGGGGGATATTATGAGAGAAACTCTTGGCAAGGCTTTTGTGTGGCAATAGGGGGTGATTGCCCTATATATATATATATAGTGTTCCTTGCAATGATAGATGATTATAGGCAAAAGATCGCTTCAAGTGCCAAAAGTTGATACAAAGGGACACTTAAGTGTCAAAAAGTTACGAAAGTGACACTTAGGCTGCGCATGACAACGCTTCTGTTCCCGGAAAGAGTTTTTTTTCATAAATGGTTCTTTTTTATTTATGCTCCAAGGAACAATTTCTGAGTAAAAGAACCCGTTTGATAACGACACAAAATTTCTACTCTTGGAATAGAAAAAGAATAGAAATGCATTTGCTAATGCAACAATTTCTTTTTTGTATTTATTCATTTTTTAATCTTGCCGACGGATTGCCGCCGCCTCCTGCCGTCGGTTCACGCCGCCCGCCCGCCACTACCGCGCCGCCCCGCCACGGCCGCCGGCCGCCACCGCCAGCGCCGCCGCGCCCATCGGCCACCGTCGACCGCCGGATCCGGCCGCAGAGGGGATCGCGGAGGGGGCGGCCGATGGGCTTCCGGTGGCGCTCGGCGGTGACGGTCGGCCGGCCGATCGTGCGGCGGTGGCGGCGGGGCTGGGCCGGCGACGGCGGCGTCGGAGAGAACGGCGGGCGGCGGGGCGACCAATGGCCGACGACGACAGCCGGCGGGCGGGCGAACGCGGTCGGTCGGCGGGCAGCGACAACCGGCGACCGGCGGTGGGCAAGCGACGACCGGCGACCGGTGTGGCGACGACGGCGACATCGGCGCGGCGTGAATAATCGGCGATCGGCGGCGGCGCGGCGATCATCAAGCGGCGGTTACGACCATCGGTGACCAACAAGAATGGCGGCCACAACGACCGGCGAACCAACAAAACGAACGGCGGCGGCGCGGTGGCGGCGACGGCGGGCGGCGGGCGGGCGGTGGTGGGCGGTGGCTCCAGGCGGTTGACGGTGGTCGCGGCAAGAAAAGGAAATAAAAGAAAATTAAAAAAGAAAATCAGCTTATTTCTAGAAATTGTTCCCGGAACAAGAAGCAACTTTTTTTTGCTTCTTATTTCTGTTCCCAAACCATTCCCGGGCTAAGTTTTTGTTCCCGAAACAAAAAAACAATGTGGCATTAAAACGGGTTTGTTCTTTTTTTTCTGGGAACAAAAGAACGAAACCATGAGAAGCGAAGCGTTTGCATACGCTACCTTAAGTGACACATTTGAAGAGAAATGGATCACTTAAGTGCCACATTTGAAGAGAAATTGATCACTTAAGTGTCACTCTGGCCAAAATCCAGCCAAAATGCTAACGTGCACAATTTCTAGCGAACTAAGTGCAAAACGACGCCGTTTTGCACGCTGATGTGGCCAAATAATGCAAAAACGGCGTCGTTTTGATGCTGACATGGTAAAAAAATAATACAAAAACTAATTAAATTAAATTTAAAATTAAAATTATTTAAAATGTTTAAAATAATTTTTTTTTTTAAAAAAAAAAAGGAAAAGTGGGGAGGCGGGCGAGGGCCATCGCTGCCTCCTTGCCGCCACCAAGAAGGGCCGGCGAGGGAGGGGGAGGGTCGGCTGGTCACCAAGCCCTCAACAGCCCTCAGCCACCTCCCCCTTATCATTTTCCTTTTTTTAAATTTTTTTAAATTTTTTAAATTTTTTAATATTAAACATTTTTATTTTTAAATATTTTAAATAAATTTAAATTAAATTAAATTTTATATTTTTTTACCACGTCAGCATCGAAATGATGCCGTTTTACACTTGCTTCACCGGAAAATCACCACGTTAGCATTTTAGCCGGATTTTAGCTGAATTGACACTTAAGTGATCCATTTTGCCCCGTAATATTATTAATGGTTACTAGTAAATATCTTCCAAATATAACAAATTCTCAAATAAGATTATTATATTGCAATTCTAGTATTTCTTCAAAGTCTATCTAGCAAACAATTGAAAAAATGGCTATACTTTTGGAGTGAAAACTTGAAAATGATTTCGTATTCATTCATGTTAAAAACTATATCAATCTTTAAGAATATGGCAATATCAATCTTAAAGAACATAGGCAATTCTTTGTGAAATGTTGCAAAGTAAACTAAGATATCCTTTCGGAAGAAGTTATAAAATGAACAAAGGTATTCATTCGGAAGAAGTTGCAAAATAAACAAATGCAACCCTTCAAGAAAGGTAGCAAACTGAACAAGTATAATTTCCAAAAGTTATCTTGAAGATTCACATATAAAAATTTGGAATAATAAAAATAATAAAAAATAATTTTTTTGATAAATAAAATTCCGAATTTTTATAATTTCCAAAAATACTTAATAAAAAAAACAACCTTTCAATTAATAAATGTTAATAAGATAATCGTGCAAATAAAAATAAAAGTAAAGGAGTTAGTGCTAATTAAACCGCAGGCATGCAAGTGTGCAAATTGCTAAGTGCACCTAATAATCACGCTAAAATCACACAATTATTCATGTATCCACATGCATATATTGTAGGGCCTGGCTCACACCCCTACATTTTATTTAAACACATTAGAAAAGGCTCACACTTCTAAATTAGTCAATCTTCTCTCAACTTTCTTATGTGGGACAATGAAAAACACATTTTGTTTGTTTTACAAACAAACATCCAACACACCCACCCTACTGCGGACGCGTTGGTTTGGGCATTCCCCCTCTTCCAATTGAGGGGAGATTCGAGTCACCGTGGTCGCATTTGCGCGACTTAAGTGTGGCGCCGTGGGAGCTTGGGAGGTGGGTCCCTGCACTAGCATCACCTCGGGTTTATGTCGTCGGCTGTTGTTTGTACAGCGGTTCCTGAGTCATCAAAAAAAGAAAAAAAAAAACATCCAACATGAGCTAGCTAAAGATTTGTTCATGATGGATATGGCTTGACTTGTAATCCCTAAAATCAATCAATTATTACACTTTGTGTGGTAATGATTTGAATATGCTTGAACAAAACTTTATAAACTTGTTACTATGATCTTATTAGTTGAAGGCTGATGTTTATCTAACAATACGCAGTGTGCGGTGCCATGAAGTTTTACTCCAATGACTAGAGGAGTTAGTCGCTTCATGAGAGGCGGCGATAGTCTTTTGACAAATTTCAAATAGAAAACTCCATATGAGGCTACATCCTAAAGATGCATATTGACACATATTAACTGTTTTTTTTTTTTCTCAGTAGTCACCTATCTAACCTGTTACATAAAGTTAGAATTGAAAACACCGAGTTTTAAATTCAGCGTGCCATGAGAATCACTTGACTTTTTTATTTTATAGGCCAGTTTTTCTTTTGGTAGTAATTTTTATAGGCCAGTTCAAGACTCAAGTTACTCATCAGTTCACGTAGGTATTGTGAAAAATCTATCACAGTCATGCTTAAATATAAATAATTGCATAATACCTTATTAATTCAGGCAAAATCATGAGGTAACTTGAGAAGGAAGCTGCCGGTGCAGTTGAGGTGTTGTAAGTAATAGATCTACATAAGGTCGCTCAAAAAATCATTTCATCTGCGTATCTGTCTACGCATCCTGTTACGTATCTCATCTATCTCACCTTGCAGCTCGTCGGCGCTCAAGCCAACATGGGCGGCCGTCGCCGCGTGACGCATTGAACTTTTCCAGTCCTCTAGGTTTTGGTCTTCTTTGACGTCTGTTCCTGGTGCGCCTTACTTTTTTGGCTGTTGTGTTGTCACCTTCCTTTTGGCTTTCGCTCATGGATCTTTGCAATTTATGTACTTATTAAATTATCAATATTTTCTCCACCAAAAAAATATTATCCATATTTGGTTAGCCGTAATTTCATCACACCATGCGATATTTCCTCTTAAGTAGATGAATTATTGTATATAATAATTTTATTCATATTCCAATGATTAGAATAATCTGTTTTGGGATGGGTAGGTTTTAGAACTGAAATTTAGAAATTGCCTTGTTACGATTGATTCTTAGTTTTTGGTGGAATCTACCCTGTTTTTGCAGTCTAGTTCTAAGGCCTATCTTCTTGTTTCCCCTTTTTTTGTTTTATTTTTTACAATTAAATCAATGAGGCTATGAGTAACAAAATGATTAAAAGTACAAGATGAACAATAAAAATCAATATTTACCTAAAACAACAATCCATAAGATCAATATATAGTCACGTATAATTATAAATAGTAAAAAGTTCAAACTCATAACATAAAACATAAATTATAATACTCTATTTTTCATTCATACATAAAAATTTAGGGGAAGAGGAAAGACTGGCAAATAGTTTCGAGGAAGGACAAATGATGAAGGAGTGTTGAGGTTAGAATTTAGGAGAAAAAAGAAATTAAGGTTTTAGCTTTTTATCTTATAAATCCAATTCTTTAAGCAATTCTAAAATAGAGTGGTCTGGTCTAGTTCTTGAGTGGGTATCCTCTCAGAACCTATTCTTAGACCAGCTCCAAATTTTTGAAACCTATTCCTAGATAAGTTCCAACCAGTTCCAAAAATTTGGATCCCGTTCCAATGGGAACCGGTTCCTAGACCTATTTTTCGAGTGATCCGGTCTAGTTCTCGGGTAGAATCAGTTTGGTTGCTCACTTGTACCTATGACAATGTGGTTTTTCTAATATATCCAAATATGATAGTTTAACTATTGTCCATTAAAATTTTCAAAAATTTATCTTTAGCAGAATGATTTCCAAACATATCTTTTACAATAATTAATCAGGAGATATCATTTACATAGATAAAAACTAGTCCATAATTTTTTTATATTTTCTTAATTTTGAAAGAAAAAAAGATAGAAAAACCATCGGCCATAAGAATTTTCATAATGTCAAAGTTATTATATAAATATCTAGTGAATCACATTTTACAAAATTAGTTTATGCATTTTTAGATTCAAATTCCTTGGATTTCTTTATGAATTTTATCATTGGATACAAGTGGCCAATCAATTAACAGTAAACCGACGAATCATTATAGAAATAAATATGAAGGTGCATGTAAGAATTGGGGGAATTTGTAAACGAAAATGAATGGAAAAAGTCATGGACAAATAAAGAGAAAAGAAAAAAGGCTTTACTAGTATAACAGTCATTGGGTATGTAAGAATAACCTATTATAAATCATAAATTCTTGAAAGAATGGATTTCATAATAATTTATAATTATCTGTCATGCGATTTTTTTGTGATCTAGAATAAACCGTTATTCTCATAGTATATTAATGAATATCACCCAATTATTTCTCAAAGAAAAACAATTTGGTGAAAGATGCTTGTACTTGTTATATATAGAAAGTTAAGACAAACTCGTCCATCGATTTAAACATTCAGTTGTAGTTGTTTAATGAAATGTTCGCATTCTCTTCACTTCCCTTCTTTTTCTTTTTTTTTTTCTTTTTAAATCAGAGCGCATATAATGCACATATTTTATCATATTTCTTTCTCAATAGATAGATTACGTACCACGTGCTACCAGCTATAAACATTTTCTTTTATGATTTTAGTAAGGGTGCTCATCCGCCGGAAGCAATGGGGAGTAGGGGTGAGCGGTTCCAGGTTCCGGTTCGGTTCCATCTGGAACCTGGAACCTACCCTCGGGTACAGGTTCCTCAAAATGAGGAACCTGGAACCTACCCGTGGAAATCGAGAACCTGGAACCTATCTTGTCACAGGTTCCAGGGTCGGTTCCAGGTTCCAACAGGTTCTTTTTTTTTTTTCAAATACGAACTATAACATATGTGCACGTTATCCAAAAAAACTATAACGTACGCGCACGTTACCAAAAAAACTATAACGTACGCGTACGTTACCAAAAAAAAAAAAAAAACCATAATATATGCGCACGTTACCAAAAAAAAAAAAACTATAACGTGCACGCACGTATGCGCACGTTACCAAAAAAAAAAATGCGCACGTTACCAAAAAAAACTATAATGTACGTGTATACTACACGGTAACTTCCCATTGACATGTTATCTTGATACATTAACTTCGCACTGCACAACAATAAGGCCCTGTTTGGTAACCATCCAAACAATGCCAAATTCTGATTTTTTGTTCCCGGAATCAGTTTCGGCCTAGAATCGCGTTTGGTAAAATTTTTGTTCCGGAAACAAATTTATTCCCGGAACAGATTGGGAACAGAATCAAGAATTAAAAAAAAAAAAAGTTGATTCTTGTTCCGGGAACGAATTTGAGAATCAAAATCAATAAATTTTCTTCTTCCCTTTAGCCATCTCGCGACCGCCGTCCACCACCGCCCGCCACCGTCTGCCATCCGCCACCGCCGTCCACCGCCGCCGTCCGCCGCCGCCGCCGACCGCCGTCCGGCGAAGCTCGCGAGGCTCGCCGGACCAGGGCGAGGTCCGGCGAGCTCGCCAGAGGCAAGCCCGGCCACGGCGAGCTCGCCGGAGGCTTGCCCGCCACCGGCGAGACTCGGCCCGGCCACCGGCGGGCTCGACCTCGCCAAATCTGGCTCGGTCGAGCCTCGGCGGGGCTAGGCGAGCCTCGCCCGGTTGCCGGCGAGGCTCGGCCGACGAGGGCCGGCCTCGCCGAGGGCCGGCGACGCTCCGGTGAGGTCGCCGGCCCTCATCTGGCCGGTCGCCGGTCCGGCGACCGGCAAGAAGAAGAAGAAGAAGATGAGAAAAAGAAAAGAAAAAAGGAAAAAAAAGAAAAAGAAAAGAAAAAAAAGGAAAATGAAAAGGAAAATGAAAAGAAAAAAATGAAAAAATGAAAAAAAGAAAAGAAAACAAAGGAAAAAAGTAAAAAAATTATTTAAAAATTAAAATAAATTGATTTGGAACAGAATTAATGAACACGGTACCAAACGCAATTTTATTCCGTAATCAAAAAATTTGGATAGATACCAAACGGCTTAAAATGCTTAGAATCAGTTCCCGGGAACGGAATAAAAAAGAATTAGTTCTGATCAGAATCAGCTCCCGGGAACATAATCGTTACCAAACGCGCCCTAATAGAATGTAATTAGAAATTTCAAAACAAATAGCAAACTAGAAAGTAGAAATAAAACACCACTAGAACAAGAATGTCTAGAGGTACAAGTTTTGAAAACAATTTCGATTAAACCCTTAAATGAACTCATAAAATTCTGAAATTTGGACACGTTATATTTAAGACCTAGAGGTACAAGTTTTATGAAGAAATTGTTGTCCAATTTATTCTGGATTAAAAGATAAAATCGATTTACTTTTCCTATTCTCTACTTGCACAGTTTTTGAAACTTTTTTGGTTAAATAGGCAAATGAACTACAAAAATTACGAAATTTAAATATGTTGTAGGGAAGACATGAAGAGAGATATTTCATGCAGAACACATTTCCAAAAGAACCTCATACAA